>JARKIP010000003.1:31349285-32584642 GCA_029990175.1 Petunia secreta
CACAGTCCCAACTCGTGTTTTCTTGGTTTTGCACCCAAAAATCCAACAAATCTCACGTTGTTTTAGCAATCCGAAGGTACCCAAATGTATTTTAAACTACAAGGATCAAACCCCAATGATTTTTAACTAACCCCAATGAAAAACAATCAAATCACCATGTTCATCAATTTTAAGCTAGGGTTTCAAACTTTCAAATTTTCAAAGGGTTTCAAATTTTCAAATTTCTTGATTCAATGATGTTTGGCATTTTATGCCTATATTTCCTTAATATTTCCTTACGTTTGGATACTTTATTCGCTCGTTTTATGGTTTATAAATGTGGTTTTGCACTAATTTTTTGTCGTGTGTATGTAGGTTGTTATGCAGTGCAATTAGAGCTTTTAAGAGCATGATTGAGCAAGAAAAGATTGGATTTTGATTGAGGATTGGATCGAGCACACGAAGGCACAACACGAAACGAGAAAAGGAGGAACAAAACAGAAAAATGGCTGGGCGCTGTAGCCTCCACGGCACGCCGCCCAACGCGCCAGTCTGGCAGGCGCGGTTGGGGGTGCGGCGCATGGCCATAGCGGTAAACTTTCGACGGGTTCTGTCCAAGGTCACGCTTTACGAGGCACGGGGCGCCCGTTATAGCGCCCCTGAGCGGATTCTTACTTCCTATTTCGTCTAGGATTGGGTCTAACTTATTACTAGGTGTTTGTAAACTCTATAAATACTCTTTTACTTAGTTTTTGAGAGAAGTTCAGACCTTTGGAGCAAGTTTTGGAGGAGAGGGGAGGAGCCCTAGATGTCTTCTACACAAGTTCTTTCTCTCTTTCTCTTATTCTTCTCTTTAATTCTATAGTTTGTTTGTTCTCGGGTTAGAGTAAACACATGAAGGTTGATGTTTGAAAGTTGGTTTCTATATATTGGTTTACCATTACGGATTGTTTATTCTTTCTTGATCATAATTGTTTGATTATTGAGGCCTGATAATTGAACACTATCTATGGTTTTTAGATTGAACTTGAAAGAGGGAATTTAATTACGTAATAAGAAAGAATAGGACTAGTTTGTGAACCTGGGCATCGGGGAACCAATTTGTGAGTAGGATAGACATATACTTGCTCGCCTAGTTTAACTCATTACAGAATTCTTTAATGCGTGCACGTGATTCAACCCATAGACATATAGGGATTGGAGTAGCCTGCATAGACCGTGAAGAATCGAAAGGTTTTCATGGGTACATTTAACCTGTAGTTAGCAATCTAGGAAATCAAGAAGTAGAATCAACTGGAAAACTCAACTGGATTGTTCGTAACTCTGACCCGGGACCGTCATCTTTTATTGATAACAACGTAGAATTTGCTCTGCTACTTGATTTCAATTACTTGTTTTTATTACTGCATTTAGTTAGTAAATTCTCAACCATTGGAAAAAGATCCCTGAATAGTTTTTAGGAAATTGTTTGCTAGAATTCAGTCTGAATAGTCCTCGTGGGAATGATACTCTACTTATCACTTTATTACTTGTCGACCACGTATACTTGCGTGTGCGTTGGGAGCAACAAGTTTTTGGCGCCGTTGCCGGGGACTAAATTGACTGTTTTCTTTTTGAACAATTTATTATTTTCTATTCAGGTTTAATTATTTTTATTTTATTTTGAGTTTATTATTTTATTACTAGTTTACATGGCATCTTTTAATGAAAGTGGGTTGAATGATGGTTGCTCAAGTTTTGTTGATTCTTGTCTACTTTGTGGAGGACATCATTTTTGAGAAAATTGCCCGAGTCTTCCAACCCTGCGAGACTGGTTATGTGAATTTTCTACCACCTTTGATTGGAATTTTTGAAAATTGTGTGGTGGTCGGTGGAATGATTGTCCTAAGTGTCATGCTCCTTCCCCCAATAATTTTGGTGATGATTCTAATGATGTTTGTGAGTTTGACAGGAGCGATAAAGTGCAGGTTGTTAGCGAAACTTGGCTAATGGAGCAAGCCAAACTCTTAGAAGCTTATGGGGATTTCAGGAGTGAACTTACAAATATGACGAGGCAATTTATAGAAGAGAGGGTTGTGCTCAGGCAAGAGATCGACGAATTTGGCTTGACTATTCACGATTTGGAGGAGAATTTGAGTGATATGGTTGAGGTGTCTAATGCCCAATTATCAGTTGTCGTGAATAGTAGATTTGAGATAGAAGAGCTTAGAAGCCAATTTGAGGAGCAAAAAGTGAAATTCCTACCATTCGACCCAATAGCAGTTGATGATGCCAAGGTTGAGGAAATCACATTAGAGTCAAGTGAGGAAATAGAAAACATCATAGGTGAGGACTCTAGTGTTTGTGCAAATGAGGGTGTCAAAAGTAATGCAACTTTAGAATTGAAGCGCATTGGACCTCATTCCAATCATTTTTCAACATTGTGTTTGGATGGTGACATGAAAATTGAGCCACCCGAGCCTATGAAGAAACAAAAGGAGGAGGAACAAGGTGCCTATATTTTAGAGTTTGTGATGCCGAGGAGACAAAACGACATCCCTCATTTAAAGGCTAAGAAGTGCAAAATGCGGCATTGTTTACTTGGTCCTGTTGTATTTTTGCCACCACCCCAATACCATAGTTGTAAACTTGAGGCAAAGTTGGGGATTCAATTCATTAGTTCAAGGTGGGGACAAAAGTGATGAAGTTGTCTTCGTCGTGCCGCGACGTTAAATCAAGCGCTTCTTGGGAGGCAACCCAATTTGCTTGCTTTACTTTTATTTATTTATTTTATTTTTTATTATTTTTATAGTTGTATATTACTTTGGGTGATTCTTTGGATTGCAGGTTCATGTAATGTCGAGGCTAAGTGTGGGGTGTCCTCACCCTTGCCTAATATTGATGACCTGATGAGGAAAGTCTGAGTACCTCATACTATATTGAAGCTTGGAGGATGCTAGCACCAAGGACTAGAATCTTCAGGGAAGTTTTCTTTACCTTGCACTTTCTTATTTTTAGCACTGAGGACAGTGCTTAGTTTAAATGTGGGGTGGGGAACTACCCTTTACCTATTTTGAGGTTAGGGATGCATCTACCGTTAGGATTTTTCTTTTGTCACTTGACTTTATTTTGATTTGTTTCTTGCTTTAATATATAAAAAAAAAAAATTAGAAAACCAATGAAAAAGTCCAAAAAGATTTTTCTTTTAGTTTTATTAGTGGTACATGTCATCCACCCCGTGGTTTTTCTTATGGCCTCGGTTCTTTTCCATGGGGAGGCCTTTGAACCGGGTAGTATTTTATTTTTAGGATTAGGATAGTTAGTTGTAGATGACCCTAGACATAGGAAAGAGGTAGAATGCTAGGTGCCTTTGATGTGTTTGATACCGGTGGACTTGGACTTGATTGCATGTGCTATTTGTGGTGTCCTAGAGTTTTAATTTTGATGCATGCCTAGGAAAAACATGGAACGACCCCCTTGAGATGCTTGAGTCCACTCACTTGATTTTGTTGTGAACCTTTGTGCATTAGTGCTTAATTTTCCACAAGTTGCACTCTAAATGCTTGACTGGGAGTTGTTGATGGAGCCATTTTGTGTGGACCATGTGCTATGTGTGTTGTGAGGCATGTTCTTCTTTACTCCATGTTGCATGTTAATGTCTAGAACTTGCCCCGTGTGTGTGCAAAGCAAAATTCTAGGTTTGCTCTAGTCGGGATATGATACAAGGCCTTCTTTTGATTTGCCTACCCTTACATATATAACTTGGAAAAAAATTGTTGTTGTGATTTCTTTGACCCTTTTTGTTGGCACCCACACCCCGAGCCTACCCATTTGTTCTAAATTGTCTCTTTTGGCCCTTTACTCCTTAAGCACTTTAGTTGATATTGTGTAGTTGATTGGAGTTGTGGTTGGAATTGGGAGGTTTTTGAGTGGAGCTAATGAAGGGGAATAATTGAAAATTGTGAAGTAGTGAAAAGAATGAAATTGAAAAAGAAAAGAAAAAAAATAGCAAAGTTGAAAAAATTGTGAAAAAGAGGAAATAAAGAGAAAAAGATATCCATTCCTTGCTAGTGTGTGCTTAATAGAAAAATGCTACTTGTGAGAAGGTGTATGTGTAGAAGTGTTGATTGGGTGCCTTGATGAGATTGATGCTTAATTTGAATGTGATGTATTAAAGTACTTAGGGAGGTAGTCACTATTACCATATGTATCCTACCCGCCCCTTAGCCTACATTACGACCTTTCTAAAGTCCTAGTTAATCCCGATTGGAGTGAGCTTACATTAGTGGAGTCCTACACTACGGGCAAGCCTATGGTACATTGTGTGTGACATGTGAGCTTTTCATGAGAGTGAGTGAATTCTTTCTATGCTATTGTCCCCATTCTATTCTTAATATTCATGGTTGTGTGTGATACTTGGGGGACACTCTTTTGCTTCATTTTGGTTAGGGCACATGGTTTGCATGAAATAGGTGAAGTTGGTGGCTTCTTGGTTGAGTAGACAGGTGTGATTTTGTGGGAGCATGGTTGCAATAAGTTGAGTTTGTGCTTTTGAGCTATTTTGGGGGTGGTTGTTCTCATATTTTTTTTGTTTTGGTAAATTGTTGGCATGTTTGTGGATCCATAGTAGTCATGTGTGCATTTGTTCAATGATCGGTATCAACCATGGTCATGGGCAGACCTGTTCTACCTAGGTTGGAAGTTATTTGTGATTGCTCGAGGGCGAGCAAAGGTTCAAGTGTGGGGTGGTGATGTTTGGCATTTTATGCCTATATTTCCTTAATATTTCCTTACGTTTGGATACTTTATTCGCTCGTTTTATGGTTTATGAATGTGGTTTTGCACTAATTTTATGTCGTGTGTATGTAGGTTGTTATGCAGTGCAATTGAAGCTTTTAAGAGCATGATTGAGCAAGAAAAGATTGGATTTTGATTGAGGATTGGACCGAGCACACGAAGGCACAACACGAAACGAGAAAAGGAGGAACGGAACAGAAAAATGGCTGGGCGCTGTAGCCTCCGCGGCGCGCCGCCCAACGCGCCAGTCTGGCAGGCGCGGTTGGGGGTGCGGCGCATGGCCATAGCGGTAAACTTTCGACGGGTTCTGTCCAAGGTCACGCTTTACGAGGCGCGGGGCGCCCGTTATAGCGCCCCTGAGCGGATTTTTACTTCCTATTTCGTCTAGGATTGGGTCTAACTTATTACTAGGTGTTTGTAAACTCTATAAATACTCTTTTACTTAGTTTTTGAGAGAAGTTCAGACCTTTGGAGCAAGTTTTGGAGGAGAGGGGAGGAGCCCTAGATGTCTTCTACACAAGTTCTTTCTCTCTTTCTCTTATTCTTCTCTTTAATTCTATAGTTTGTTTGTTCTCGGGTTAGAGTAAACACATGAAGGTTGATGTTTGAAAGTTGATTTCTATATATTGGTTTACCATTACGGATTGTTTATTCTTTCTTGATCATAATTGTTTGATTATTGAGGCCTGATAATTGAACACTATCTATGGTTTTTAGATTGAACTCGAAAGAGGGAATTTAATTACGTAATAAGAAAGAATAGGACTAGTTTGTGAACCCGGGCATCGGGGAACCAATTTGTGAGTAGGATAGACATATACTTGCTCGCCTAGTTTAACTCATTACAGAATTCGTTAATGCGTGCACGTGATTCAACCCATAGACATATAGGGATTGGAGTAGCCTGCATAGACCGTGAAGAATCGAAAGGTTTTCATGGGTACATTTAACCTGTAGTTAGCAATCTAGGAAATCAAGAAGTAGAATCAACTGGAAAACTCAACTGGATTGTTCGTAACTCTGACCCGGGACCGTCATCTTTTATTGATAACAACGTAGAATTTGCTCTGCTACTTGATTTAAATTACTTGTTTTTATTACTGCATTTAGTTAGTAAATTCTCAACCATTGGAAAAAGATCCCTGAATAGTTTTTAGGAAATTGTTTGCTAGAATTCAGTCTGAATAGTCCTCGTGGGAACGATACTCTACTTATCACTTTATTACTTATCGACCACGTATACTTGCGTGTGCGTTGGGAGCAACATTAACCTTCAAATCACGTGTTTAGGGTACCAAAATAATGGATTTCCAACAAGGAACAAACCCCAATATCAATCACACAACGGGTCCATTAATCCAAGAACACATGATCAAATTTTTTTGGTTTTTTTCAACTTTTTCTACTTTTTTCTATTTTTCTTTTTTTTCTTCAACAACAAACAAGAAACTAAGATAAAAACCAACCTAGGCACGAAAAATCAAGGGTCGGGGGTTTGTAGAAACAAAACCCGAGCCTTGCTCTGATACCAAGATGATAAGGATCGAAATCAAAAGACAAAAGAGAACGATAAAGGGAACGAGACGCGTCTCGAACTCCCTACAAGGTAACCACGGAGAGCTTGTTCTGTGATACCCTCGTATCGGTGTCAAGAAGAGCCTACGCTAAGCAACCACCCTCGAGTCGCACTCGGGACCCGCAAGTAAAATGATCGGGTGTCGGTTCGATAATCAACTAGGATCCGCTAGTGAATTCAAGCCAACAAAAGGGTTTTCTTCATAACTAAGAGTTCAACTCTATTCATCATTCAACAATAATCAAAGTAAGCTAAGGTTCAAAGAAGACTAGTGAAGTATTTATAGGCTTCACCTAAACATAATGAAAGCCCTAAAGTACCCCCAAAGTGGGTTTAAATAACAAAGGCCACGTAGGGCTATAATAGCCAAAGCATAGCAAATTAATGAGGTGTCCCGTCCTTGTCTTCAGTGAAGTAGGCGCCCAGCCTACTCTACTAGGCGCCCCACCTAGTTGGTGGGAAAGCAAAATCCAAAACAGGAGGCCAGAGTGGGCAGTCCGCCCCCTTAGTAGGCGGTGCTAAGTCCAGAGACTTGATTCTGAATAAGCGGTCCGCCTGTTGAAGTAGGCGATCTGCCTCATCCTGGGAGCTCTTGAATTGCTACCAAATGTGCCCCGGATGCCTCTCCAAGTAGGCTAGGTGATCCTTCATCCATGGCACTCCAATGCATGATCTTCAAGTCGCTCTCGGAGTCTTCTTCCATGTCTTTCCAAGTCAAGTGGAGATGAGTGTCTTGAATCAACTTAGCTTGACTTCTAGTGAAAGGCGTTGAGGTAGTATGCCCCGCATCAACCACCTACCGAGAAAGAGGACCAGAGGGTCAGGTGGGATATGATATTTAGCATGTCTTTTGAGGATGCTGATCGTAATGATATTCCATTGAGTGCTCACCCTTTGGATGAGTTACCGAAGGAGGCCCAGGTTGAGATGGCCACAAGGAAATCATTGGAGGAGCTTGAGAAGAAAAGTGCTGAGGATACATTGGTGCCATAGTCTCTAATACCTGAGGTGTAGGTTAAAGGCAAGCAGATTATTGATGAATAATCGGGGACTCCCTTCTTACCCCTCCTATGTGCTTTATATGTTGCTTACTTAGCATTTGCAGACAATGCTAGAGTTTTAAGTTGAGGGAGGGGTTATAATTCTTATGTGCTTTTGATATGATGATTGTGATCTTGAAACTTGACATCATATATGAATTTGAATCGTCTTTGATGTAAATAGTGCATGCTCCCTTCTTATAATAGCATAGTATGCTACTTATGTTCCAAGTTTTTCGTTCTGAAAATAAAATTTCAGTTTTCTTTGTTTGGTTCTTTCCGGAAGTAGTTTGTTGAACCAGGTAATGTAAATATTAGTGTTTAGTATGAAAATGGCTTTTTTAATGTGGTTTTGATGTCACATGAGGTACCAACACATCATTTTCATTTTTTTTTTTTTGGTATGAGACAAGTTATGGAGTGCTCATTTCGCATGTATTTTTTCTTGGTTGATGACTTTAGGTTCATTCATTGCTTTGGATTGATTGACATGGTTCCTTGTGGATCATTGAGACTTTACAAGTGAGTGAGATTTATAAAGAATTTGGATTTTATCTTGATATAATCCACTTGGTTGTGTGATGTGAGATTTTTTTGGTGGGTTTGCATGTTTGAGTTGAGGTCTAGAACTTGTCCGATTGTGATCTTAGGCAAAAAGGCTTAAAATGGGAAACTTATCTCTTTTTGGAAAAATTTGAGTGTACCAAACTTGAAAATGATCTTAGGAATTCCTTGATAAGAATCAAACGCGGAAAATAAAAAGGATAAGAACGAGACGTATCTCAATCACAAATCTCAAGTAGCAACGGAGAACCCGTTCCGTTACACCCCGAGAGACGGTCAAGAACACCTACGCTAGGCAACTACCCTCGAGCCAACTAGGACCCGCAAGTAGAATGGTCGGGGCGGGGTCGTTGTCCAACTAGAATCCACTAGAAGCACACAAATCCCAAACAAAGGTTGGTTTTCCATAAACCCAAAGAGATCCCTCTTTACAATGTTAATTCATCATTCAAACTAGACTAGACTTGACTAAGGAATAAAATAAGCTATCTAGCTATTTATAGAGGTTTCTAGGCATTAAGTAAAAGGTCTATAATGCCCACAAGCTAGGCTTTAAGCTAAAAGACCATGCAAGGTCAAAAAAGTAACTTTAGACTTGAAATCTCGTGCTTCAGCAAATCGGGCGGAGCGCCCACAAAGTTGACCAGTGGAGGGGGCTGGGCGGAGCGCCTGAGACAAGTCTATCTTAGGCGGAGCGCCTGGTTTGCCTAGGCGGAGCGCCTGGCTGCCTGTGGGGTTGAGCACCGGTGCTCCATCGCCTAAACATGCTTGAATCATCTCCGAAGGTCTTGCCCTTGCATCCTTTGCCTCTTCCAAGCTTGATACATGTTGGCAAGGTGTCTTGGCTCGATTTGGGACTTATCATTTCTTGAACCTCTTTTTCAGCCCCTTCATATACATTCTACTTCAAAAATATCACCAGTATCCCATTTTGAGCCTTTTAGTCATTCGTTTGGTAACCCGACATGTGATTGATTCATTGGTGGTTGAAATTTTGAAATTGAGATCCCTTAGAGAAAAACTTATAAGAATGGGGCAAAATGCTTAAGTTTGGGGGGAGGGGGGGTTATTGGATTTTTCATGTGTTAAGAAGCCTTTGGACGAGCTAAGTAAAAGAAATTGCTTGAGAAAATGCCAAAAGGAGAAAGGAAAATGAAAGAACTAGTCTACCATGTCATTGTAAATAGCATTGGTAGTCTAGAAGAATAAAAGTCCTTAGGCTTCTGATAAAGTGAAAAACACGAAAAGAAGAAGAGAATAATGAAAGAAATTGAAGTTTCAAAGGTGAAAGGAGATGAAAGAAGGATGGAAAGAAAGTGGCAAGTGTGAGGTGAAGATGATTGGTTGTCATTTATCCTACCTAGCCCTAAGCCTTTATTACAAGCCTAAAAAAGTTCCAGTTGATCCAATGTTTTGTACTTCTTCATTAGTGGAGAGTCATAATAAGGGCAAGCCTATGGTACTTTGACTTAACTCGTGATCATTCTTTGTGAGAGTGAGTGCTTCATTGTCTTAAGTCATTGTGTTAGTTTGAAGTGTGAGAAAAGGACTATTCTGTTTAGGTGAGGAATGCAAGTGAAAAGTATAAGGTGAGAGCTTAGCTTGAGATGATGTTCATTACCAAGTGCAATTGGGTGATGAACCAAATAATTCCTTGAGTCTCTATGTCATCCTCTAATGATATGAAGCTTGTGAAGATTTTCATGAAGCCAAGTATGCATGAGTGTGAATGTGTTTTGGTGGTTAATGAGGCCACAAGTTTTGAAAATGTGGAAAGAGAATTGAACTTCGCTTCATTGTATCATAGTTTATAAAATGAACTACTTTTCTATGGGTAGAGATTGGTTTTCTTGAGGACAAGTAAAGACTTAAGTTTGGGGGAGCTGCTGCGTGAACATTTTGCTTACATTAAACTCGCTTAATTTTTATTTTTTGAATCCAAAAGAAACAAATCAATAGGAAAAATGATGTGTTTATGCTTGGTTTTATGTTTCTAGGTAATATTGAAGTGAATGAAGCCACAAGATTCAAAATACCTAAGAAAAGTGAAGATTTTGGAAAAGCTGCAGAATCAAAGAAATTGCAGCCGCCTAACTAATGGGCGACCGTCCTTTCCTTGAAGGTTTTGACCTGCCAAGTATAAGGGGTCATCAAAGTTCCTCCAGCCCAATGTATGCCGACGGCCCCAACACAATCATTGGAAGGGCGGGCGCATAAACAAAGGGTGGGCTAATGCGGGGTAAAATCACATAAGCGATAAAATAGATGCGGAAGCAAGTAAAAATAGGATAACAAGAAATTAAGGGATGGGGAAGAACAGAAATAGAAGAAAAGAATGGATAAACGATTCAAACTAGGGAGAGTGGCATGGCATGACTCCCCAAGTTATTTCTGAATGGAAAAAGGCTCAAGTTTTAAACATGAAATCTAGGGTACTCATTTAATTAGTGGCATTAACTATCTAACATTCTCACCCCAAAGTTTTGTATGTTAACAATAGTCCATGTATAAAAGCTAGTTTTTTGCCAAATTTGGCCATTATACCTAGATGAACCCGCTTTCCCTCCATTTTTTCTCCATTCCATTCCCGCTAAAAATTCTACCATAGCTGCTAAACTTCTTCTCCTAAATTGAAATAAACAATGTGTTCCACAATAGCAGCTGAGCTTATTTACTGAATATCCTTTCCAGTTTTAGGCAATACAAGCTGAGACCACCCACATTTGGGTTATACGTGATTTCATTAAATCTGGTCGTTTCTTATCCATTTAGTGTACTAAATTTAGAACATATTTTTAGTTGTTTTTGTTGATTCGAGGTTGTTACGGATTCAGTTCCTCCGAACAATCTGCCTGAAATTCCAAACATCATTTTGACGTTCCTATAGTCGTAACTGTAATTCCAAATATATCGCTAGCGTTTTACACGGCGTATATATTTATTGGAATTTTCACAGGTAATGTTCGAAACATTCTGCTTGGATGTTTGAGCGTTCTGTTAGCAGTTTGGAACATCTTGGATTAAGCAATGAAAAACTCTAAGATGATGTTCAGAACGTCAGAATACGATGTTCTAAACGAGCAACATTGAGGTTTGGAACATCCTGCATTAAGCAATGAAAAACTGTAACATGATGTTCAGAACGTCAGTATACGATGTTCCAAACGAGCAACATTGAGGTTTGGAACATACTGTATAAATATTAGTAATAATAATAGTTGGTCATTCCAATTTATTGCAGGTGATCATCGATGGGTGAGGTTATATTAGGAGTTAATTATCAAGGTGAATGGGTGGAGCGTTCTAAATATTATGCTTGGGTTCCGAAGGTTAAAGAGTCAAGACCCATTCTTGTGCCTAGAGATGTTATATATGATGTTCTACATAACAAAATAATTGGAAGTTGGGGGATAAGATACAATTCGAGGGACATTTGCATTACTTACATGCTGACTGTTGCCGCAAATCAAAAGACTCATCCCGTTACAATAAGAAACGATGATGACGTACGCCTTTATATGGCTGATGTTGATCGTAATGGTTCTAGGCCCACTCTAAGGGTAATTGTGGTTTCTACGACGGGAGAATGTGTTGGTTCTAATGACCAAGAAATGCCAAATAGTGGAGGGCATGATTTTAGTCAGTGATTGGATGACTTACATGAAGAAGCAGAAGAAGAAAAAGGAGGAGGGGTAGAAGAAGACAGAAGAGGCGTAGATGTAGATGAAGAAAAAGAAGAAGTAGAAGAAAAATATGTAGAGGAAGATCCTGCCATGTATACCCCTGTGTTTCCAACACAAAGCAGCGAGCCGATATTTCACTTCGTCGATGGCACAGGTTTTGAAAAAGGTATGACTTTCGCCAATAAGAAAGAACTGGTCACCAAATTGAAGATTGCAGCAGTTAAAGTTTTAATCACAAATCATTGAATATTACTGCAAAGATTTTTAATGCTAGATGTTTAGATGTAAAATTCAAATGGTGGTTAATAACTTGCACACATGCGGTGTCCAACATCATTCCAGTCATAATTCACATGCCTCTGCCTAGATAATTGGTGAGTTCATGAAAGGTAAATATTTAATGGGAAAAGGTCCAACCACAAAAGCTGTCAGGGAGTCCCTTAACAACGATTTCGGTTGTAAGGTTAGCTACTGGAAGTGTCTTAGGGGTTGTCAATTTGCAAAAGCTTCGACACGGGGAACATATGAGAAAGGTATTGAAATTCTTGATGCTTATGTTTATATGGTTAGGAGTAAGAATCCAGGAACCAAGACAGATTTGAGGCTTTCTAGCACAGGGAAGTTCTTGTATTTTTTTCTCTCTTATGGAGCGTGGATCAGGGGATTAACTTACGTGAGAAAAGTCCTAGCCGTTGACGGTACACATTTGTCTGGCAAGTATGGAGGGGTATTGTTGTCTGCTGTTGCTCAGGATGCAAGGAGTCACATATTCCATATTGCTTTTTTTGTTGTAGACAAAGAGTGTGACTCCTGATATGAGTATTTTTTCGAACAATTACACAGTATAGTTTCAGATAGTGAAGAGTTGTGCATTGTTTCGGATAGACATCAGAGCATCTGAAGATGGTTGCTCAAGTGTTTCCTTCTACACGCTATGGAGTTTGCATGTGGCACTTTGGTGAAAGCATCCGAATAAAGTTTCAGTTTGGAATCAGTCTTCATAAATACTACACTGCAGCAAAGGCATACAAGGTAGAGGAGTTCACTGATGCTATGAATGAGATCAGGACTATTGATTGGAGGGTAGCAGATTATCTTGAAAATGTTGTTGGCTATCATAGATGGAACAGATTATATTTCCCAGGAAACAGGTAAACTATAATAACAAGGTCTGATATTACTGTCATGCTTTTAATCTGTTCCAAACGTCTCACAAGGCGTTCCGAACATATCATTTATGTGCAGAACATTATTAGGAAAATTTATTTTCTAACGATGTTCCGAACTTCCTATTGTCAGTCTGAACTTGTGCTTCATGTTACGAACATCATGAATGTTCCGCACTTCTTATTCTTATATCTGCACTTGTGCTTTGTGTTAGGAACATCTTTGAATTATTATACTATTTATTCTTTTTAATAGGTTTCAAGTTATGACATCAAACATAGACGAGTCCATTAATTCCATGTTGAAGGAGCAAAGAGAATACCCCATTGTTGTCCTCTTGAATGATATAGGTAGAAACTTAGCAGAAAAATTCCACACTAGGGCTATGAAGTTAATCAACAACCCAAATTTATGCGTCCCAGACGTTGAAATAAAAATAAGGAAGAATAAAGAAGTGGGAGACAATCTAGTTGTCAACAAGAAAGGAACTTATGGTTTCGAAATCATTAGTCCAGGGTGTGAGGCAGAAGTTGATCTATATAAGAGGACATGTACATGTAGGGAGTTTGATCTTGATCATTTACCTTGTGTACATGCTATGGCAGCAATTAGGGGGTTGCATGCCGATGAATATGGAAGTAGAGTGTATGAATATACTACTGGATATTACACAACACAAGCATACGTCCTTGCCTATGCAGAGCCTGTCAATGCAGTACCTCCTGAAGAATCATGGGTCGTCCCTGCTGAAGAGATACTTTATCCAGTGACTCCGCCCCCAAAGCCGAACAACTATGGAAGGAGAAGGGTTAACCAGATTCGATCTATTGGGGAACCTCTTCCAAAGAGGAAAAATAAATGTGGCAACTGCAAGAGATATGGTCACAAAAAAACTACATGCCCCATTGTTCGTAGTGAAACTGAAGCTACAAGTCAGCCTACAAATTGAGTTTGTGAATTGGACGAAGCATCGTCCTCGTTATAATGTTTGAACAATTTTGTTTATTTGGATTTCTATTTGAATTACATAATGAACTTTTCGTCCTACTTGTATAAATTATATTGTGTACATATTTGCTTTACGACAGTCTTAATTTATGTTGGGCACATATTTGATTTACTGCATTTTTTGCAATTATGTTATGCACATATTTGCTTAATGTTCGCAACCCATCTAGTATTGTTTAGGATATTACAAATTGATGTTCCGAACGATGTCAAGGCATGTGAAAGCTTGTGAGGTCTTCCGTTCACAATTCATAGTCGTAGTATTTACCAAGTACTACCTTCGAGAAGGTGTTCGGAACATCTTGTCAAGGATATTATATTATACTTTTATACCTGACGTTCCGAACAAGCCATTCAAAATTTAAAAGATACAAACGGCTACAATGAACAGTTGCCCAAATACCAATACACCAAATGGCTAAAATACAAGTTGCTGCAACAATCACGTCAAAACACATGCACACTTGTAAATATGCGTCCCTTCATTTGCTTCGGCTACTGAAAAGGCGTGCACTACAAATGAAAAGCCACTACAAACTATCTATAAATACCTCCTTGATGAACTAAATTTACAATTCATAGTCTTCGCGTTTACCAAGTATTACGTTCAGTTTCTAGTGATCCCTAGTTTCTATATCAAGGAAGAACAAGTTCAGGTACTCAAGTTTTCCATATTTTCTACATTTTTCCTAAAACAATTTCAAAATCTAATCTGTTTTTAATTCCTTAAACATAACTCAACTTTGATTCTTTTTTACATTTTAAACAACTTTTCATACAGATGGCCAATGATGCATTTAACGATCCATGGAATAAGTACAACCGAGTCCGAGACCCTCCAAACAAGTCGCTTCCTGCAAGACTGCTAGACGTGCATTTTGAAGTTGTTGACATCAAGGAGGTAGCAGATAATTGTGAGAGGTCCATTCAAACACTCGAGATAAGACTTGAGCAGATGCAATTGCAGTTAGATCCGATTGAGAGGCTTTTGCAAAATCACTTCGGTGGAGGCCAAAATAATAACGAAGATGCTATTATATATTAAGTTTTTAAGTAGTTGTACTGTTTATGAATATGCTTTTGTTATCTCTGTTCAATTAATATTATTATGAAGGTCTTTAATTAGTACTGTTAAATTGTCTCCAAACCATCATATTTGCTTATAATTCGCAACACATCAACTGTCGTTTAGGATATTATAATACGATATTCTAAACGACAACTTGTTATAATCCTCCATTTCTGGAAAAGTTAATAAATTCATACAGTTAGTTCGGAACATAAACAATGTGTTCCAACACTAAACTGTATGTTCGGAACGGAACAGGCATGTTCCACGGATAAATAATGATCATTATCACTATACATGACCAAATTTCCCGATTAGAGTGATAAATGATGTTCATTTTAACTAGAAAGGACCAATTATACTTGTTAGCCGATGATGATTGTCACTAGAAATGACCCACTACAATTGTAAAAGTGACAAATGATGATCATTATCACTATAAATTACCAATTATACCTGTTATAGGGAGAAATGATGACAATTATCAGTAGTAATGACCAATTATACTTGTTAGAGTGATAAATGTTGACAATTATCAGTAGTAAAGACCAATTATACTTGTAAGAGTGACAAGTGATGATCATCTATCGTAGGGTTGTTTCAAACAACTTATTGATGTTCGTCGAATTATACAGTCGTTCAGATCGCTCAATTTTAATGTTGCTATCTTCATCGTATTGTTTTCAAATTATGGTTGTTAGAGTGACAAATGACGATCATTATGACTAGAAATGACACGCTATACTTGTAAATGTGATCAATGATGATCATTATCACTATAAATTACCAATTATACTTGTTATAGGGAGAAATGATGATCCATACATATAGTCTTGTTTCGAACATCAAATTGATGTTTGTCACATTTTATGTGTCGTTCCGAGCGCGTTCTTCAATTTTTTCTATCTTCATCATATTTTTTCACAGTTAGAGTAGTTAGAGTGAAAAATTATGATGATTATATCACTATAAGTGACCAATTATACTTGTAAGAGTGATAAATTCATCAACTTTCATCACAAAGACCACTTAGGGTAGTTAGACTGACAAATGATGATGACTATCACTAGAAATGACCCACTATACTCGTAGGAGTGACAAATGATGATCTTTATAACTAGAAATGACCCACTATACTTGTTAGAGTGACAAATGATGATCACTATCACTAGAAATGACCAATTATACTTGTTAGAGTGACAAATGATGATCATTATGAGCAGAAATGACCCATTATACTTGTAAGAGTGAAAAATGATGATCATTATCACTAGAAATGGCCAATTAGAGTTGTTAGAGTGACAAATGATGATCACTATCACTACAAATGACCAATTATACTTGTTAGAGTGATGATGATTATCACCAGAAATGACCAATTATAGTTGTTAGAGTGACAAATGATGATCATTATCACTAGAAATGACCAATTATGGTTGTAAGAGTGACAAATGATGATCATTATGAGTAGAAATGACCCTACTATAGTTGTAAGAATGACATATGATGATCATTATGAGTAGAAATGACCCCACTATAGTTGTAAGAGTGACATATGATGATCATTATTAGTAGAAATGACCCACAATACTTGTAAGAGTGACATATGATGATAACTATCACTATAAATAACAAATTATACTTGTTATAGGGAGAAATGATGATCCATACATATAGTCTTGTTTTGAACATCAAATTGATGTTTGTCACATTTTATGGGTCGTTCCGAGCGCGTTATTCAATTTTTTCTATCTTCATCATATTTTTTTACAGTTAGAGTAGTTAGAGTGAAAAATTATGATGATTATATCACTATAAGTGACGAATTATACTTGTAAGAGTGATAAATTCATCAACTTTCATCACAAAGACCACTTAGGGTAGTTAGAGTGACAAATGATGATGACTATCACTAGAAATGACCCAATATACTTGTAAGAGTGACAAATGATGATCTTTATAACTACAAATGACCCACTATACTTGTTAGAGCGACAAATGATGATCACTATCTCTAGAAATGACCAATTATACTTGTTAGAGTGACAAATGGTGATCACTATCTCTAGAAATGACCCATTGTACTTGTAAGAGTGAAAAATGATGATCATTATCACTAAAAATGGCCAATTAGAGTTGTTAGAGTGACAAATGATGATCATTATGAGTAGAAATGGCTAATTACTCTTGTAAGAGTGACAAATGATAATGATTATCACTACAAATGACAAATTATAGTTGTTAGAGTGACAAATGATGATCATTATGAGTAGAAATGACCCACTATACTTGTAAGAATGACAAATTATGATGATTATGACTAGAAATGACCCACTATACTTGTTAGAGTGATAAATGATGATCATTAGGAGTAGAAATGGCTAATTACACTTGTTATAGTGAGAAATGATGACGATTATCACTAGAAATGACCAGTTATGGTTGTTAGAGTGAAAAATGATGATCATTATGTCTAGATATGACCCACTATACTTGTAAGAGTGACAAATGATGATCACTGTCACTATAAATGACCAATTAAATTTGTTATAGTGAGAAATGATGATCATTATGAGTAGAAATGGCCAATTACACTTGTTATATGAGAAATAACGATCATTATGACAAGAAATGGCTAATTACACTTGTTATATTGACAAATGATGATGATTATCACTAGAAATGACCAATTATACTTGTTAAAGTGACAAATGATTATCCATACATATAGTCTTTTTTCGACCATCAAATAGATATTTGTCACATTTTTGTGTCGTTCCGAGTGCGTTGTTCAATTGTTTCTATCTTCATCATACTTTTCACAGTTAGAGTGAAAAATTATGATGATTATATCACTATAAGAAAGTGGCCAATTATGCTTTTAAGAGTAATAAATTCATCAACTTCCATCACAAAGACCACTTAGAGTAGTTAGACTTAGAATTGATGATCATTGTCACTAGAAATGGCCAATTACACTTGTAAGAGTGAAAAGTGATGATCATTGTCCCTAGATATTAAAGGGCGATGATCATTATCACTATAAATTACCAATTCTATTTGTTAGAGTGACAAATGATGATCCATCTATCACAGTTGTTTCGAACATGTTGTTGATGTTTGTCACATGAGGCTTTTGTTTGGAGCGCCCTCTTTTCCATGTTGCTATCTTCAACGTATAGTTTTTCAAAATGTTCACAATAGATAGCGATATGTTTGAATATGTAGTGTGTCGTGCGGGATGACTTAGGCTACAATGGTAACTTACAGGACAAAATAACAGTTCAAATGAAATTTCTTGATCATTAGTGCACAAAACATAACAATTAGAAATAAATACAAACTAAACTATGAACCAACACTTGATCCAAGTACAGAATATGAGAATAATTAGCACCACAACTAGCAGTACCCCAATACCCAATTTTTTCCGCCATAACTGTGCCTTTTTCCTTTCTTTTTCAACAGCTTTCAACTTCTTAAGTAGACCCCATATTACTCTCTTCGCTTGATCTGACATCTCTTCATCATGCCATCTAAGTAGTTGCAGCCATTTCCCTACATAAAAAGAAGAAAATATATACAACAAACAAATAAATATAAGAAAAAAATAAACCCAACTAACCTGACCATATTTGCATCCGTAAAAACTCCTTCCTGGGTTTACTTGAGTCCACGATGTTGTTAACTTCGCATAATATCCACATCGACAAAATGGTACTACACTGCCACTATTAACGGATCTACTAGACTTTTTAATCTGGATGTTTGATTTAACTTTATAAACTGGTTTTATAATAATGAATGGATATATAATGTGTTCTGTGGTATATTTTATTACCGTTGGTAAATAAATGTTGTTCACGCGCCCAATGTAATAATTTATCACGAGTTTGGGCTAGATCGACATGATGTTCAGAACATCTTGTAAAGGATAGGTTACGCGAATTATACTTATGTACAGTGATGTTGCGAACTATACATTCAAAAATTGAAATTAAAAAACGGCTACAATATATGTTGCAAATACCAATACACCTAACAGCTACAGTAGGTTGTAGCTAGGTAGTAGCTAGGTCGCAATGATGCTCGGAATATCTTTTCAAGGATACGTTACACGAATTATACTTATATAGGCTAACATTCCGAACCAACCGTTCAAAATATGAAATACATAAACGGCTACAATACAAGCTGCTCAAATACCAATACACCAAACGGCTACAATACAAGTTGCTGACATCCAAACAAACGTTTCGGATGCCTCTCTTTACTCCTATAAATACCCAACAATTCAAAGCATTTCAATCCACATTCATCAACTTACAATTCAAATGATTTCAATCCATCTTAATCAACTAACACTTCAAACCATTCATCAACAAAAATGGCACGTCAACCATCTTTAAAAGGAGCACGAACAAGAGGTGGCTCCATGACCAGAGGAGCCTCCACGGCAAGAGGAGCCTCCACCTCTAGGCAAAACGCTACTGTTGCATTATCATTTGTATATGAACAACAAATTGAAAGGGCGATTGACATATTGGAACAACTAAGGGCAGAAGTGTGGGGTTGGAAGTTCCAGTTCGAGGGCTTCCTACATGGCTACAAAAAGGACGTCAAAAAGATGACGAAGGAAATACGGAGGATGAAAAGTATTCTCATAGGGGTACTTGCTTATAAGGCGATGCATTACCTTGACTTCTACTCCTCTCCTTCACACTAGATTTGGATGTTCCTATTAATGTTTATTATATAATTTCTTTTTGAATGTTTATCATCTAGTTTCTTTTGTTAGAATGCAATTATAACTTGCATTCCTTTTGTAAATCACTGACAATGATGTGCAGTTTCTCTGTTTGAATGCTAATATAACTAGCATTCTTTTTGTAAAGCGCTGACAATGATGATCAATGAAGGATATGTTTGCCTAGTTCCTGGAAATAAGTGTATAATCCGTTTATAAAATCTATATGTTCAGAACATCCGTGTTTATGTTCAGAAATTTATTCTGTCGTTCTGGAACATAAACAACCTTTATACAATGAGATATTCATGTTTGGAACATCAAGTTTACGCTCAGAACACTATATTGTCGTTCTGAACAAATGATGAACAATTTATATGCTCTGTACATTTTCTAAAAAAGTAATCCATCTATAGTTAAATAAGCACAATATAGCGAACGACATATAAATGTTCCGAACATCAAGTGAATGTCTAAAAGGCACAACGGTTACAATTAGCAGTTGCACTCATTTGAGTAGTACATAACGGTTACGCGTTTCGTCAAAAGTCACATTCTATAAAACCATTCCCAACAGACTCGTCGATTGCCACTTTACTCTTATAAATACCCAACAGTCACACATTGATTCCACACATTTCAAATGCCTCGTCGACCAAGAACAAGGGGAGCACCGATAAGAGGAGCATCGAGTTCAAGATGGCCTAGAGTTCCTTCCTCTAGTTCACATTCAGATTCTGAAAATTTGAATGATGGCTTGGACCAACAAAGGTATGAAGTGTGGGAATGGAAATTCAAATTCGAAGAATTCTTCCATGATTATAGAAGGGACATAAGAAGGATGAAGAGAATGCTTAAAGGGCTGCTTGCTGAAAAGGGGATTGATTATGTCCCATACTCCACACCACCAGGAACACCACCACAAGCTCCACAACATGCACCCTAAGTTCGATTGCTTATGTTTATTTTTGTTATAATTTTATATGTTTATTATGTTATTGTGCCGTTTGTGTCTTGATATAATATGTATTTTTCATTTTCTACAGAACATAAGTGGGGGAGTTTATTGACGTTGGTAACATCATTGCTTATATTAAGGAACGACTTATCGTTCCAGAACGACGTAATATTGTTCCAAGGTAAACTTATATAAATGTTTCAGATGTTTGGAACATCCCATCATTTTTGAGGAACAAAAATATGTCGTTCTGGAGCTTAAGTAATAATCGTCTAAATTTTACTATGTCATTTTCTGTTGAATGCTGAACAACTGACCAATATATTTGAATGTTTGTTTTAATTGCAACTAATTAAGCTATCCTTTAAAGCAAATCAAAAGCTATTACTTGGATAAGAAAATAAAAGTCATCCATACCTAATTACATAACAAAAATAAAATTTAAAATGTTATCCAAATATTACATATACCCAAATAAAGGTTTTATTTTGCCGTCAAAAATACAAACGACTAAACGTCGCCTCCACTGATCAGCCACATTGTCACAAATTTTGTCCATGGGGGTGTTTGTAATGAGAAGCTCAATGTACATCAACGCGAACACTCCATATGATTTCGCTGTTAGATTTTGTGGACAAAGTGATCTTAGCACTCTCTCAAACGACCACATGTCTCCTTCCTTACACTTCGAATCCAAGTCTTTGAATAGCTTAGAATTTCTACATAGATCGGGAACATGTAGAGAATGGGGACAATTATTGGCAAGAAGTGTTCATCATTATTAACACCATGATTGCAATCATACACCCAAATCTTCACTTCAACCATGTCAAACACCATCGTCACGTAGTGATTGTCGTTGATGTTGAAGACGGCGAAGATCTTCTTAACACCAGCCCAGCACGTACACCCTGGGTAGGGTAGCCTTTCATCTGCATACTTTAGATAATCATCATCAAACTGATACGTCTTCAATGCCAGATCAAGCGGTAGCTTATTTTTTTGCGCATCTACGTCCAGTTGGCAGTAGCATTTTTTCACGTTTGTCAAGAATGACATATCCAAAATGAGGTCACTTTGATCGTAATAATATGGGTAATTCAAATACCTCTCCCACATCATTGTCATCACAGATTCAACATACTGCAGAACATATAAAAGACAAAAATAAATTGGGGTATCAGTGAGTGAAGGAAAGGTCTGTTTTTCTGAACATCTCCCCATGTTCGAAACGACTGTTTGAGGTTCTAGAAATCTATAAAAAGCTAGAAATGCTTCAGTTGTTCCAAGCATTAGAACGATGTTCCGAACTCAGTCAGAATGTTCCATACAACTATGTGAAGTTCATAAAATCATTCAAAAATAAACTTACAATGCCCCACAGCCACTGAGTCTTGTCTATCAGCTTTTTGAAATCCTTGAAATTCATCGGCAATACAAGAAAAAGATCTTTTTGTTGCTTCCTCTTTCTGATAAATGCGTTCATAGCATCCACTTTTTTCAACTTCAATGGCTTGTAAATATCCACTGGAAACCTCGGTGCAACTTCTTCCTGCTTCTTCTTCTCTTTTGTTTGTGCTGATTTCACAGCCTTTATGACATAACCCGGAATCCGGTTAGGCCGTGCGGGCACCCGACATCCTCCCCTAGACCCGTCGGGCGAACCCTTACCAATTAAATTAGAAAAATAAATATAAAAATTCATAAATAAGGACAAGACTAAAAAAAAACACAGACATATTGACACCTCTAAGATGTACAAAAGAAATTACAGCTGACTACCCAACATACTAGGTTTAGGGTTATCCAGACTAGACATCTAAGAGAAGGAAAGAAGACAGATACCTCCTGAAGGGAGCAAAATGCAACTGAAATAATACACATAAAACTGGTGGCCATCCTGAATAAAAGCTGGCTCACCCTGACAGCTGAAGTCGTCTTCGCTCCTGAACAACGTGGCGAACTCAATCCTGGAGCAAACCTGCCGAAACAAAATAGATAGACAAGAAACAAACAACAAACAAGGGTTAGTCAAAAGGACTCAATAAGTGGAGCAAACTAGCCACCTCAAAGAATAGGATAGCTAGCCATGGAGGAGAAATAGATAAACAAAATTTCTCTTATTTAAATTATAAAAAGGCAGAGCCAGATAATAATTAGAAACACGTATGGAATGACAAACTTATCAACAACCAGGAACGTAAGATAACCAAAGCATATAGGTATCCCGAACACATCAACAATCAGAAATACATCCTGTTGCTGCGTGCAACCCGATCCATATATTTATACCGTCGCGGCGTGCAACTCGATCCATATATTTATACCGTTGCGGCGTGCAACCCGATCCATATATTTATAACGTTGCAGCGTGTATCCCGATCCCTGCAACCCAGAATACGAGCTAGAAATATATAGGCAAATAAGCAATGCACGTAGAAGCAGAACAGTAGTTATGTACCACAAATCTACACAATGGTATGAAATGAAATAAAATGAGATGAAATGAAATATGATGCAAAGGGTCACATGTACCCGTCATCCCATCCCGAAGCGGAATACTCCTGCATTCGAGGGGAATCCAATCTGATAACCAACTGGAGCGGAATACTCCAAATCCTGGGGCGGAATACTCCTGCACCCGATATAATATAAACCAGAGGCGGAATACTTCTGCACTCTCCTGGGACAGACTGCACCCGATATAATGTAAAGCTGAGGCGGAATACTCCTGCACTCGATATCTGACATAAGAGCGGAATACTCCTGCTCCTGGGGCGGAATCCTCCTACCCTCAATATGATAAAATGGTGCGGAATCCTCCTGCTCCTGGGGCGGAATACTCCTGCACCCAATGATATGCAATGTAATGCATATGAATGACATATAATGCATATGAATGCAATGTGATGCAATAATAACCCTTCACCGGCGCGGGACTCTCATCGACAGCCGGGAGGTAGATGCCAACTCACAGCCAGAGTACAATGCTCAAATCCTCAATGCAATACCAACAACAGGACATAACATATAATATACAATATAAATCCAAATCTAAGGCGTAATGAGTATGCCTATCGGCAGCTACACTCGTAAGGAACGCGTGGTAGAAAATCCACGAGGCCAGGTGCCTCCAAAGAAATGGATATAAACACTTACCTTGTTACAAAGTTAGCAAAGTTACCCAACAACCGCTTTATCCTTTGGATTCACTGCAAAACGATACTGCTGTATTCAATAAGCAGAAAACTATATCAAATAAGGCTAAAGGCTTCATTCCCCACATCTTAGGGTAATCCGGTTTGGAACCTGGTACCCTATTCGCATACGGGATATGCAGTTCAGGCCTATATACAGGGTTTAAGGTCACATAACCAAATCCTAAATAAATTATATTTATATGTTCCCCATAATTCTCTGGGTACGAATATGTAATCAATTCCGGGGTCCAATTGACCCTTTAAACTATTAATTAAACTTATCCAAACGATGTCTAATATTCCAATTTTTACCGTAAAAATATATTCAAACACACGTAATAAGCTAAGATAATGAGTTAACATCATTACCTGGATGTTTCGGGGTGAAAATTCGATTTTTCTCTGGCTCCTTTTCCTTTCCTTTTTCAATTTTCTGATATTTTCTATATTTCCGTTTCTCTGTATCGTTTCTCAATTTCTATCCAACTTGAGCTTTATAAGCTCATCACCGCCTCCTTTCTTTCCCATTTTCGTTCACTTTTTTCCTTTCCCTTTTTGTCTTTTTCTCTTTTTCTTTTATTTTTTTTCTTTTCTTTTCGTGACAAAAATCAAAACGGTACCCTACGATATTCGAAATAATTCCAACTTTTGCGTACCAGTTATACAAAATATATGTAGCATACTTGCTAAGGCGGATCTCAAATCGGACCCCTGAAACTCAATGTACAAATTAAATAGAAAATGGTCAAATTATTTAACTTTCGGCATTTTAGCGGAAACTAGCCGAACAATATCGAAATTCACTTTCGAAAGTTCACAAAAGTCACAAATAATCATACGAACCTAACGGCGCTTTCGGATTTCGAATCGGAGCTCATTCGCCAAAACCGAGTTCGAAAATCTCTTTTTAATATTTATCGACAATAAAAACTGAAACCTTCTTCTGATGCCTACCAAATGAGGTTTGATTTCGCTCAAATTATACAAATAAGTCTCAATGGACCTTACGAATATTTTAAAATTATCGACATTCTAATCGGAGTCCTAACTTCCGAAACGACTAACCGAGGTCGTTTCATTCTCTTCCACTTAAATTCTCGTTCGTCCTCGAACGAGCCTAAGTCTAAAGAAAAATTCGCACAGATAACAAAAGAATTTCCACGACCTTCATAAACTACTCCACAGATACTATCTTATGATTGCAGAATCACAATTATAACACGAACACCGAACTCTTGGAATAAAACATACCTGGATAAGATGATAACACCATTGCCCGGATTATTCTGACTAAGATGATCTTTCCTCGATCACGAGAAGAGAGTTCTACATTTTCGAAACAAAGATACACGAAATTTTAAATTGATTAACATGATCTAGCCGACAGTCACCTCTTCGATATACCTTTCGATATAGAAAAGGTCGATGGAACTAAGAATTAGCTCACACTTGATGCAATAGGGAGAGCTTTTGAAGTACCTTGTTACTACACACTATAGAAGAACGAACGCACTATGCAACATCAGTTGATGTTAGTGTTGTTCCGCAAGCTCCTTGTGGGAATGTAGTTACTCATATCCTAATATATATCAAAGGTTCATCTAAACAGGGTTTATCATATAAGGATAAGGATCATGCAAATACTGCTGGATAGTATGATGCAGACCAAGAATGATCTCCAGACTGAACATCTACTTCAGGGTATTGTTTTTGAATTGGAAATATTATGACTTGAAAAAGTTAAAATAAAAGAGACATGTAGTTCGACCTTGAGCTGAGGCAGAATACCAGCAACAGAGTTGATTACATGTGCACTTATAACGCTAAAGTAACTTCTCAAAGAGTTGAGGTGTGAAAGAGATATATGATGGATTCTCGACAAGCTGCACTAGACCTTTAACTCTAAATTTCCATGAAGTAAAACAGCATCAGTATGAGGATCCAGTTCTAGTTGAATATAGACAAATAGCCAGAAGAAAATCGGAGTAGCCATACAGGGTTACTACTGACGGTGTTCTCATGTATAAAGATAGACTTTGTGTTCCTGATGTTGCAGATTTACATGGACAGATTATGATAGAGGCACATTATTCCAAATATACTGTTCATCCAGGTTCGACTAAGATGTACCATGATCTTAAGTAGATTTATTGGTAGGAAGGAATGAAGTGTGACATAGCAAAATTTGTGGCCCAATGTTCTAATTGCCAGCAAGTTAAAGTCGTGTCATCTTTCCAGACTTTATGTTTTCAGCAGATAGGTACATATCTACTAGACACTGTCTTAGTCTGGATAGATTCTAAGCCGGGCTATGATACCAACCGACACGACCCGAAATCCGGTTAGGCCATGCGGGCACCCGACATCCTCCCCTAGACCCGTCGGGCGAACCCTTACCAATTAAATTAGAAAATTAAATATTACAATTCATAAATAAGGACAAGACTTAAAAAAAAAAAAAAAACACAGACATACTGATACCTCTAAGTTATGCAAAAGAAATTACAGCTGACTACCCAACATACTAGGTTTAGGGTTATCCGGACTACACATCTAAGAGCAGGAAAGAAGACAGATACCTCCTGAAGGGAGCAAATTGCAACTGAAATAATACACATAAAACTAGTGGCCATCCTGAATAAAAGCTGGCTCACCCTGACAGCTGAAATCGCCTTCGCTCCTGAACAACGTGGCGAAATCAATCCTGGAGCGAACCTGCCGAAACGAAAGAGATAGACAAGAAACATACAACAAACAACGGTAAGTCAATAGGACTCAATAAGTGGGGCAGACTAGCCACCTCAAAGAATAGGATAGCTAGCCAGGGAGGAGAAACAGATAAACAAAATTCCTCTTATTTAAATTATAAAAAGGAAGAGCCAGATAATAACTAGAAATACGTATGGAATGACAAACTCATCAACAACCAGGAACGTAAGATAACCAAACATATAGGTATCCCGAACACATCAACAATCAGAAATACATCCTGTTGCCGCATGCAACCCGATCCATATATTCTTCCTGTTGCAGCGTGCAACCCGATCCATATATTTATACTGTTGCGGCGTGCAACCTGATCCATATATTTATACCATTGCGGCGTGCAACTCGATCTATATATTTATAACGTTGCGGCGAGCAACCTGATCCCCGCAACCCAGAATACGAGCCAGAAATATATAGGCAAATAAGCAATACACGTAGAAGCAGAACAGTAGTTATGTACCACAAGTCTACACAATGGTATGAAATGAAATAAAATGAGATGAAATGACATGAAATGAAATATGATGGAAAGGGTCACATGTGCCCGTCATCCCATCCCGAAGCGGAATACTCCTGCATTCGAGGGGAATCCAATCTGATAACCAACTAGGGCGGAATACTCCTGCTCCCGATATAATATAAACCAGAGGCGGAATACTCCTGCACTCTCTTGGGGCGGAATACTCCTGCACCCGATATAATGTAAAGCTGAGGTGGAATAGTCCTTCACACGATATCTGACATAAGAGCGGAATACTCCTACTCCTGTGGCGGAATCCTCCTACCCTCAATATGATACAATGGAGTGGAATCCTCCTGCTTTTGGGGCGGAATACTCCTGCACCCAATGATATCTAATGTAATGCATATGAATGCAATGTGATGCAATAATAACCCTTCACCGGCGCGGGACTCTCATCGATAGCCGGAAGGTAGATGCCAACTCACTGCCATAATACAATGCTCAAATCCTCAATGCAATACCAACAACAGGACATAACATATAATATACAATATAAATCCAAAGCTAAGGCGTAATGAGTACACCTATCGGCAGCTACACACGTAAGGAACGCGTGGTAGAAAATCCACGAGGCCAGGTGCCTCCAAAGAAATGGATATAAACACTTACCTTGTTACAAATTTAGCAAAGTTACCCAACAACCGCTTTATCCTTTGGATTCACTGCCAAACGCTCCTGCTATATTCAATAAGCAGAAAACTATATCAAATAAGGCTAAAGGCTTCATTCCCCACATCTTAGGGTAATCCAGTTAGGAACCTGATACCCTATTCGTATACGCGATACGCAGGCCAGGCCTATATACAGGGTTTAAGGTCACATAACCAAACTCTAAATAAATTATAGTTATATGTTGCCATAATTCACTAACTACGAATATGTAATCAATTCCATTATCGGGGTCCAATTGACCCTTTAAACTATTAATTAAACTTATCAAAATGATGTCTAATATTCAAATTTTTTACCGTAAAAATATATTCAAACACACGTAATAAGCTAAGATAATGAGTTAACATCATTACCTGGATGTTTTGGGGTGAAAACCCTATTTTTCTCCGACTCCTTTTCCTTTCCTTTTTCAATTTTCTGATATTTTTTATATTTCCGTTTTTCTGTATTGTTTCTAAATTTCTATCCAACTTGAGCTTTATAAGCTCATCACCGCCTCCTTTGTTTCCCATTTTCTTTCTCTTTTGTCCTTTCCCTTTTTGTCTTTTTGTCTTTTTTTTTTATTTTCTTTTCTTTTCGTGACAAAAATTAAAACGGTACCCTACGATATTCGAAATAATTCTAACTTTTGCGTACAAGTTATACAAAATATATATATCATACTCGCTAAGGCAGATCTCAAATCGGACCCTCGAAACTCAATGTACAAATTAAATGGAAAAAGGCAAATTATTTATCTTTCGGTATTTTAGCGGAAACTAGCCGAACAACATCGAAATTCACTTTCAAAAGTTCAAAAAAGTCACAAATAATCATACGAACCTAACGGTGCTTTTAAATTTTGAATCGGAGATCATTCGCCAAAACCGAGCTCGAAAATCTCTTTCTAATATTTATCGGCAATAAAAACTGGAGCCTTCTTCCGATGCCTACCAAACGAAGTCTGATTTCGTTCAAATTTTACAGATAAGTCTCAATGGACCTTACGAATATTTTAAAATTATCGACACAGATAAGTCTTTTCACTTTGCAAGTTTTATAATTGTTTTGCTCCTCAACTGCTCAATCGTCTCCTGCATGGCCGCCATCTCCATCTTTGTGCCTTTACGCCAATCGTCGCAATCTTGGCAATTGCAACTGCTCCATTTTGAGATGTCGAATGCATCTCCACCAGAAGAATCACCTTTGATTTGCTCAAAAGCCACAATATTAGTCTCATAAGCCACGACCTTTTGCTCATAAGCCAAAATATTTTGCTTCATTGCTTCCCTCCATCTGCTGCATTCATCATATTTGCAGCCTATGCAATTGGAGCTCCTCTTCACTATACCAACTTCAGTGATACCAGCAACTTCAAACCCACCAGCAACTTCAAACTCACCAGCAACTTCATCACCATTAGCTTTGTTTTCCAATGTCAATATTTACATCTTGCAGGCCATCAATTCTCTCTTCATTATATTCACCATCACTTCCAAACATCATCGCTTCTACTTCTTCCATAGCTTTAATTTCTATCACTTGTCTTCGAGGGGTTGCAAGATTGTTCTTGAAGATACAAATTGTAGTGCCACCAACAAGACCAACGCTAGAAGCATCCGTAAACACTTTACAAAAATGATCCATTGTGTCGTCCTCAGAGTCTTCAAATAGCACAAGGTCTAGAAAGAAATCTATCTCCAGCTCATCATTAGTAGGAATGAGGAAAAGGTGATAAACCTGTTAATATACCCCACAATATTAAATAAATATCAACTAAATATTAAAAAGCTTTTTAAGTTGTTTGGAACAAAGTTATGTTGTTCGAAAAAATCAAGGCATGATGTTCCGAACATCGTAGACTGAAGCAGTTGATGGTGCTTCATGTAGATGTTCCGAACATCAAATAGAAATATCTCAGAAAACACGAAGTTGTTCCAAACATTACATAACATATATGGAAAAAGGAATTACTTACATGAACATCATGTTGCTCAAACAACCTGTCCGTATCTCTTTCAAAAATTTCAGTAAGCCTGTTTATGATCCTTGGCATTTTTTTTTTATTTTGGCAAATCCTTTGGCCTCAAGGCAGTTATAGCTTCATGAGCCCAGGCTATGAATGCCCATGGAAAGCCATAAATATTGTAAGTCTGGCTTTCTTCTGCACGAGGTTCCATTGGTTTGATCAGATATTCCATTGTTAATTCAAAACTCATCCTACCCGAAGGATAACGCTGGAATGCCTCAAGATCGGCGGACAAGCACACCACTTATTCCTCTATTCCATATTTGGAATCCCTCGCAAAAAGAATAGAATGAACAAACCAAGCCATGTACAGATTTCAATACCACTTCTTGGGACAGGTTCCAGAACATACCAACTCAAGCAATTCACCAGACTTCACAGCTTGCTTTTTCTTCGGTTGTTTTTGTTTTTTGGGCTTGTTGAACTTCCTCTTGGCAGGTGAAGGTGAGGGTGAGGGTGAGAGCGAGTGTGAGGGTGACTCCTCCACCTTCTTCTTCCCCTCTTCCCCTTCCGCTTCCCACTCCCCTTCTCCTTTTCCTTCTCCTCATTTCCTTCTTCTCCTTCTCATCCTTTTCCTTTTTCTCTTTCTCTTTCTGCTTGCTCTTCTTCTCCTTGAAATAATCAACAACAAATTTCCACAATTCCTTCCCCTTTTCATTTATTTTTTCCATGTACTTTTTACTTGGATAGGCACCACAGTTTAGACCTTTCATTAATGCAAACTCGGATTGGCCAAAACGGGCTGGTAATCAATTGAAGGATATCTGATATCCAAACCTCTCTTTACTTCTTGCAAAGAATCCTTCGCATGAAGAGGTTATGCACCAACTTGGTGCCAAACAATGGATACTCCGATAATTGTAAGAAATGACCAAAACAACTATGGGCAAAGCCCTTTCTCACCTGCAATTTTTTCAAAACCTCCTTGAAATGTATCATACCCCTAGCCAACGAAGATCGAACAATAATCTTCCCATTAAAAGGTTCATTGTTGGTCAGGAATGTCTTGAAGAGACCCTCAACATTACTCTTAAAAATAGCATGACCAACATCTTCATACTGCACATAATTTTAGCATAAAATTAATAAAATTAATCACAATGATATTAAATCACATTAAAGGAAAAGAACAGAAATATTCAGGACATTTTTATGCTAAGGTTCCGAACAAAAGTAACAATCGTTTGGAACATCACGTAATGTGTTCAGAACGACAGCTACCCTCCTTAATGCTGATGTTGGGAACATAAACATATCGTGTAGAACATCAACATAGCCGTTCCGAACAATCACGAGTTTCAATTCAACTATCACCTGGTCTTCCTCCAGTTTCAATCCAGATGTTCCTTCAGTTTCCTTCTCTTCACCTGCTTTCTCTTCAACATTTCCACCTACAGCTTCCCCATCTATTTTAACTCTTTTAACACGATCCTTCAGAAATTTGCTTTTTAAAATTACATCCTCCGTCTCTCTTCTACTTCTTTTACTGCTTCTTGGACTTTCCCTTGTCTTATCTGCTTCCCCCTCTACTTCTCCTTTTTCTCTACTTAAATCATCAGCTTCTTCATTTTTTTTACCACCATATTCCTCTTCCTTTTCACGATCACCACCTTCCTCTGCAGTCCTAAAAAAACACTTTTAAATAGTTCATGAATACCGGCATCATCTAAATCCACTCTTCTTTCACCCTCATCTGCAGCCCTCTCCAAATCCTCCCCACCTTTACTTAGATCGTAACTTCGTATTGGACTTTGGCTTTCCTCTTGTTTATCACCTTTGTTTCGTGGACCTACTACTTCTCCTTGGCTATCGTCACTCTCCACAACTAATTTTCTTTTAGTTGTTCTAGTTGTTCTTAGGCGTTTAGGAGTAGGTTTTAAATCTGTAGGAGTACGTTCTGAATCTGAAGTAGTAGGCTTCCCCGTTTTCTTCTTGGGCGAAGGGCCCTTTCTTTTAGAAATTGCCTTCCAGGGCGTCTTTGTAGGCTTATTCTTCTGCTCATCTTCATCTTTTAATTTTAAATTTTTCGGTCTTAAATTTACCATTTTTCTGCAAAGCAAAACAAGGGGATACAAAATTTAGTTGCAGAAAACTCTTGAACATCCAATGAGATGTTTAGAACCTCATATGAACTGTTGTGAAGCTACTATGGTGTTCGGAACATCACGACACATAATAGCAATAACTTCAATTTACAACTAAATAAAACAGCGTTGGTTCACAAAAAAACCCACAAATTATCACAATTTAACCAAAAAATGTAAATAGCCTAAAAACTTTGGTTGAACATCGAAAATCCCTTTTGTAGTTCGGGACTACTTTACCCATTAAAACACATAAAGTCATTCAATTTTAACACAATATTACACCTTTTGTACAAAAACAAACACCCAAAGCATGGTTAATCACTGTCGACGAAAAAAATTTTTTAAAAAAAAAACCTAGGTTCAAGATTTACACCGCAGTTTAAATGATCATGACATTGTATACCTTTTATATTTAATACTTTGTTGTAATGCTGGTCGGATTTCTAGAAAACACACAGAGAAGTTGAGAGTATTTGGTTGAGATTTGGCGTGCAAGAGGAGATGAAGTGAAGAAAGTTGAAGAAGCCACCTGGGGGGGGGGGGAGGTTATGTATGTTGTTCCCAATGTTTGAAATAATTATTATGTATATTTTAAGAAAAACCCTCAAGTTTTAAAAATATTAATTTGGTCTCTGATTAGTCTTAATCAGCTTTAGAAAAAAAATGGAAAAGAAAAGGCGAGGCCCTTTTCTGCAAAAAATGACTTGAAGAGTTCCTGAACGCCCATTCTCACTTCAAACCATGTATGTATATCCGAGAGAGGAAAGGAAACTTGAACCATACAAGGAATTCATACTAGATATGAATCTCCATAGGTTCCAAGCAAAGAGATAATCTGAAGCTTCAAGCTTCAACAAAGAAGGCCTTGCCTCTCTTTCTTTGTCTATTCTTCAATCTAGGTTAACTAATGAACTAGATGACCTAAGTGTAGTATTTATTGATGTTCTACACTTCTAATTAAAGACTAAAATAACCCCCACAAGTTGGGTAAAATAATAAATACCACGTAGGCTCAAACTAGTAAATAATACTAAGCTAAAGAGTGAGCCCCGTCTTGACTTGCTGTGAAGTAGGCGGAGCGCCTAGAGGGTAGGGCGGAGCGCCTGAAATTGGCACCATTTGGACCAGTGTGCCATTTGGGCGGAGCGCCTGGTTGTGCAGCCTAGTAGGCAGAGCGCCTGCCTTTGTAGGTGGAACGCCTAGGCCTGTAGCAAACTCCTTGATCTTCAAAATGCTCCCGAACTCTTCCTCGATGCTCTTGACCTCTCGTCCTTTGCATTTTCCAATCTCGGCTCTTGATGATAAGTGCTTTAAGCTCGATTTGCCCCGCATCATCCTCCATTTCCTGAAAGGATTTCGTCCTCGAAAAAAAAATCATCAAGACCTACAACCAAAGACAAGCACAACCCAAATCTCCTACTACAAGAGTAGGTTAGTGCAAGTAGTGTGGAAAATACACTCTTATGGTATAGCCAAGTATCAATAACAATGATAAAGCGCATGTTTCCAACAAAAACAACAAGTACTTGGCTTCCCCAATGGGTGCACTAAACACAGGAATAAATAAAGAGATCAATAGTGTATGGAATATGCAAGATCAAGCCATCAAAATTCCTATGATCCCTAGGTTCATGATGAACACACCAAAGCTTCCCACTATGAAAGTAGGCAAGCTCAATAAGAGGGAGTGCAAGTTGTGCAAAACACATCCTTGTGATAGAGCCAAGTATCAATACTAATCAAAGAAGTTATGTCTCCAAAGGAAACAATAAGTTCTTGGCTTAGCAATGACAAGCACTCACAACCATAACAAGCAAAGAGATTAATAGGGCATGGATATGCAAGATGTAGCAACTAAGTTCCCTATGACCTCAAAGCTTATGGTCAATTGATGCAAGAATAACAATGAAAAACGAAAATAAAGGATAAAAAGCAAGACACTCAATGATCTACCAAGAATTGCAAGTAGGAAGTAGTCTAGTTACATTCTTGATGAAGTCAAGGAGGACCTATACTAAGCAGCAACCCTCAAGACAACTAGGAATTGGAAGTTGAATGATCAAGAAGAAAGAAGTGGTCAATTCGATTTCACACAAAAAGAACAAGAATTCCCACACGAACTTAGTTTTTAGCAAAGTTGCGTTTTGTTTAATAATGAAGTAAGGTGCTGAAAATAAACTAAGTGTTAGGCTTATATAGGTGAGCCTCACACACCTAAAAGGTAGAGAAATAGACCCCAAGTGGGCTAAATGTCAATAGCCATGCAAGGCTAAATAAGCACCATAAAATAAATAAATCTAGCTATGCAAAAGTATGAAAAAGTGCTGAAAAATAAAGCCAATTAAAGCCAACAAAACGAGCCCTCCACGCGGCTGAATTGTCTAGAAAATATAGGCCGCGTGCCACGCGAGTACCATGCGCCAAGCATTCTTCTAGAACGCCCATTCTCCAATGCTAACCAATGACTCCAAAGGCTCTTTTAACATATGCCTTCCTTCCTCAACACTTGCACAATCATGGCTCTTCATCACCGTCAAGTGAACATAATGAAGCTCCTTAGCTTGGCTCCTCGTGAATGGTCTTGAAGGCACGAACGTAGCTTGATCAGGCTGGACAGCATCATTCTCCCCCTCTTGAGAAGATTTCGTCCTTGAAATCGTGCCATCATCATCTCTCAAAGCGGCATTACCTGCAACACAAGGAGTTAAGTCAGAAACATTGAAAGTTTTAGAGACATTATCCTCACCGGGCAGATCTATAACATAGGCGTTATTATTGATCTTTTTAAGCACTTGGAATGGACTATAGCCTCTCAGGGCTAGCTAACCCATTCCTTTGGCTCGGGAACCTCTCCTTTCGGAAGTGCACCCAAACCCAATCACTCTTCTTCAAGTTCAGCTTTTATCGCCCCCTAGTCTTCTTGGTCGCAACTTTCGCATAAGCTGCTTCCAAGTTCTTCCTTACCTTAGCATGCAACTCGAGCAACGCGGCTGACTGGTTTTCACCATCAACATTAATAACTGCATCTCTAGTCAAAGGAGTAAGTTCAAGTGGAATCAAGGGGTTAAAGCCATAAACTCATTCAAATGGAGTTATGCTAGTCATCCTATGCACAGTTCTATTATAAGCAAACTCCATAATAGGAAACCTATCAGCCCACGTCCCCGCCTTACCTTTAGTCATAGCCCTAAGAAGAGCTCCCAAGGATCGGTTAACAACCTCAGTCTGACCATCAGTCTGTGGATGATGAGACGTGGAAAACTATAATTTGGTAGTAAGAGCACCCCACAAACACTTCCAAAAGTGACTCAAAAGTTTCGAATCCCTATCACTACAATAGTACGAGGCACACCATGCAGCTTTAACACATTAGCAATAAACAAGGAAGCAACATGTTGTGCATCATCACATTTTTGACAAGGAATGAAATGAGCCATCTTAGAGAACCAATCAGCAACCACATAGATACTATCATGACCACACCTAGAACGAGGCAGTCCCATCACGAAATCCATGGAAACGCCTATCCAAGGACTGGAAGGGACGGGTAAGGGAGTGTACAAATCATGATTACTAGACTTAGACTTAGCCCGTATGCAGTCTAAACAAGCACCACAACCACGCTCAACATCACGCTTCATCTTAGGCTAATGAAACTGCTCCCCAAGTATAGCTAAGGTCTTATCTACCCCAAAGTGACCCATCAAACCCCTACAATGTGCCTCACGTACCAGCAACTCACACCATGAAGACTCGGGTATAAAAACTCTCCCCTTCTTAAAAAGGTACCCATCATGCCATTGATACTTCTCTATTCGGTGTCCACTAGCTATGGCATCACACACACTCTTAAGCTTAGGGTCTTGCATGTACATAGAATTAATACTCTCAAAACCCATCAGCCTAGATGCTAAAGTGGTAGCCAAAGCAAACTTCCTAGAAAGTGCATCAGCTGCTACATTCTCCTTTCTCTTTTTGTAATGAATTACGTAAGGGAAACTCTCAATGAACTCAACCCATTTGGCATGCCTCTTATTCAGCTTCTCTTGACCCCTATGATTCTTGAGCAACTCATGATCACTCCTAATGACAAACTCCATAGGCCATAGATAATGCTGCCAATGGGCTAAAGCTCTCACGAGGGCATACAACTCCTTGTCATACGTAGAGTAATTCAAGGCAGCCCCCTTCAACTTCTCACCAAAATAAGCAATAGGCTTCCATCTTGCATTAGGACTCCACCTATCCCAACCCCCGAGGCATCACATTCAATGTCAAATACCTTGCTAAAGTCGGGCAATTGCAACAATGGGGCAGAACTAAGCCTATGTTCAACTCTTGGAAATCATTCTCTTGAGACTCTCCCCACACAAAGGGTTGATGTTTCTTTACTAACTCAGTGAGTGGTGCTGCTACAGTAGTAAAATCACTCACAAAACGTCTATAGAAACTAGCTAGACTATGGAAACTCCTAACTTGTGTCACACTAGTTGGAGCAGGCCAATCTCTAATGGCTTCAACCTTAGACTCATCCACCTCAACACCATTAGCACTAACTACAAAGCCAAGAACTCTCTCTACACAAAAGGCACACTTTTTAAAATTAGCATAGAGCTTTTCAGCCCTCAACACATATAGTACTTGCCTTAGATGATCAACATGGTTATTAATGAACGGCTTAAGTACATGATTCATTAGTCTTATAAATGTACTAGGTGCATTGGAGAGACCAAAGGGCATCACCAACCATTCATATAGACCAAACTTGGCCTTGAACACAATCTTCCACTCATTACCTAGTTTCATACGGATTTGGTGGTAACCGGACCTAAGATCAATTTTAGAGAATACACTTGAATCACTTAACTCATCTAGCATGTCATCTAATCTAGGAATGGGATGACGATACTTTACCGTTATTTTGTTGACTTCCTGGAAATCAACACAAATCCTCCAAGTGTCGTCTTTCTTAGGAACAAGGATCATGGGCACAACACAAGGACTTAAACTCTCACGGACCAGCCCCTTAGTTAGCAACTCATCCACTTGACGCAGCAGCTCCTTTGTATCATTTGGGTTGCTCTAATAGGCTGGTTTGTTAGGTATTTGTGAGCCCGATATGAAATCTATTTGATGCTCAATTCCCCTCAAGGAGGAAGCCCACTTGGCATCTCCTCGCGAAACATATCCGCATATTCCTGCAAAATATCATTAACAACACTAGGCAAAGGGGGAACATTAGTAGTAACATCATCATTAGAGCTCAAAAAACACCCTTATATACAAGGGAAATTAACAATTTAGAATCATCATTACCTCGTAAATACTCACCTGGCTGCAACATGGCACAAAGATTACTAGGCAGGGATGATGTAGTAGCATTAGTTTTGGCCTCTAGCTTAGTCTCTGTAAGAGACTTTCCTTTAGCCGCCTCTTTCAGCTCTCGCATGCGCCTATAATAATCACTGACCTATTTGGGTGTCAAGGGCTTGAGTGTGTGACTCTCACCCTCTAACTTGACCGTGTAAGTGTTGGCCTTACCATCGTGAGTGATACCCCTATCAAATTCCCAAAACCTGCCCAACAACAAATGGCAAGCCTGCATCGGCACTACATCACAGATGAACTCATCTTGATAAGCTCCCACCTTAAACTTAATAAACACTTGCTTCACCACCTTCAACTCACCACACTCACTCAACCACGGCAACTTATAGGGATGGGGATGCTTAAACGTGGACAAATACAGCGCATTAAGGCAAATAAACGAGCCCTCCACACGGCTGAACTGTCTAGAGAATATAGGTCGCGTGCCAAGCGAGTACCATGCGCCAAGCATTCTTCTAGAACGCCCTTCTTCAATGCTAACCAATGACTCCAAAGGCTCTTCTAAATTACGCCTTCCTTCCTCAATACTTGCACAATCATGGCTCTTCATCACCATCAAGTGAGCATCATGAAGCTCCTTAGGTTGGCTCCTCGTGAATGGTCTTAAAGGCACGAACGTAGCTTGATCAGGCTGGACTGCATCATCAACACACCAATCCTTCAATGCATTACTATCACAATGTAACTCATTGGTTTTGGCATGCTCAAAACCCAAGGTGTGATCAACATGTGGGGTGGAGTAAATAAAATAGTTCAATTGGCAACTAACATCAAATACTCCACTCCCCTTCTTAGAAGCACTCTTACACATACCAAGAGTGACTTCCTCACCACCAAACCCACATCTAAGATAATCTTCCTCCCTAGACAAACTCCCAAGAAAGGTCTCCAAAATAGGTTCTTCATCATTATAGTCCGCTCAATGAAGGTTAGGACTACTAGAAGATGGTCTAACACAACCAATACCAAGACCACTCATCTCACTAGGAGTTCCAAACAATGGACTGTTTATAGAGTCAAACTTTCCAAACCATGGAGGTTTAAATCCAAAGTCTTCTCTAGTTTGATATACACCATCACCTCTTTTAAAATTCCTTCAAACAAAGGGTTAGTGAAAATAAGTCCATTACCCATCAAAGGGGAGGTATCCAAACTAGAGTCATCATCCACACTTGAGGAGTCATCGAATACAATCTGATCCATCTAATCCACTAGGGACTCCTTAAGGTCACTACCATCCTCACTACAGCTCATAGGTCCACCATTATCAAGCAAATCATCAAGGGAAAATATAGGATATTCATTCAACTCATCTTTCTCCTTATCAAATATAAGTGGTGTGTCATAACAAGGTCCACAAACAAGGTCAACTATAACATCTTCACTAAAGAGAGTTTCAATAAAAACCGAGCTCACATCATAATGTGGCTTTGAATCCCTCTCAACTAGTAGTTCACATACACACACAAGTTAACTAAGAGACGCTACAGTAGTTGCAAACACATTGTAATCATACAAATCATCAACTAGCATAGAGTTTTCACAAACACTATCACATGACAAGGAAGTAACATGCTCATGGGAAGAAGAACTAACACATACCTTTGAGTGTCCATCTTGCACACTCAATGCATTTGAAATGTCATGGATAGTCCCTCCACCTTGAAGCTCACATTGAAGATCTTCTTCACCTTGTCCTTCCATCTTGGAACATGATTGAGGCTCCATTAGTTTGCCTCCAAGAATGCCTACACAAGAGCTAACACAAGTAGAAGAAGAAGATAAAGAGTTAATGTTAGAATAAGGGGTTCCCTCACTCTCAATGATTCTTTTTCCCTCTTTCTTCTCCTTCATTTTCATTTCAAGGTCGGGTGTAGATTCGGGTGGAGACATCCCGCTCATATCACTCAACACATCCTCTCCTGTTTCCACTCGAGGAATGTCACCGGTCACTCCCTTACTCTTCTCAATCTTTTGTGTCTCATATTCGGGTGAGTTGGGATGAGGCCCAAGAATACCACTACCAAAAAAGTGGTCTATGGCAACGGATATAATGCAACAGTTTTAAAACCGTTGCAACAGAACGTATATTGCGACGGTTTTAACCGTTGCATTACCTTATGGGACATACTACTACGCTTCGAAAATGTAACCGTCGCAATAGATATATAACCGTTGCAATTGGATTAACTTTCCACCTGATTTACATAGCAGATACTCTACTGCGGCGGTTTTATGTTAAAAAAGATATGCTATGGTTTCCCTCCTAATTTTCCCTCCTTGGTTTCCCTCTCAATATTTTTACTAAATATTCAAGGTGTCCTACATTTATCTATTGTGACGGTTTTGTATACTTTTTTAATTTTTTATTTGTTTTACCTAGAATTTATCACAAAAATGCCCAAATCCTAAAACCCAAATACTACACTTAAGACTTCAGCATAGAAGTGAACGCTTAAAAAATCCTCCCAAATAACCCTAAGCAAATTTCCCAAATCCCTTCAGGCGAATCAATGTTAGACCAGCCCTAGCCTCTTTCCTTTTGGTAATTCGCTCGCTCACTTTATCTTTCTCTTTGTTTGTGCTTGTGACTCTGCTATGTGATATGGATGAGTTACTACAATACTTGGTACCAAAAATTTAACATTTCCGTAATTTTATCTTCGAGGCAATTCCCACATTATCTTCAAATTCTAAAAGAATCTCCACACTTGAATATCAATCCCGTAATATCCCCTTCTAGTATTATGGTTTGTTTATTTTTCTTTTGAACTAAATATTTTTAATTTTATTGGAAAGCTCTGATGAACGCCCATTAGTTGTTAAGCTGTCTATAATTTTGAAGCTATGAGATATGAGGGCTTTTTTTATTTTATCTTAAATATTTAAAAAATGAAAATATTTTGTGGGCATAAGTTAAGTGACTTCTTTTTTTTAATTTATATTACATTTTTGTTTCGTTAATTTGTAAAAAAGTTTGTTTCTTTAACCAATTTCTTGGCCAGATTATATCATATGTGTACGCGATTCTTTTTCTTTTATCATATTTTTCTTTTCGTTGGAAAGATTGTTTATGTTATAGGTCTGTTTTTATTAGAATGAACCACTAAATATTTTTATTGCAAGACATACTTTGGTTAGAACTTATAAGGCAACTTGACAATAAGCAATAATATTAACCTGAATCTTTCATCACAAATTAATGTGAGAGATGCTTAATAAGACTAATAAAAAGTGTTATGTCACTAACAATGGGATTTACTTGTTAGTGGTTGCATTCACGTATATTTTGTTAGCTATTAATACATAGAATGTTAGTGGTTTATTAGTTCTTTTTTTATAGATGAAGTTTACAGGATGTTAGAGGTGAGCTAATGTTTTGTTATGTCCCTAACTTTTAAGAAAAATATGCTGAAGACCCTTCTCAGCGAATGTATAACTCTCCTACTTGAATTTGACCTGATACTTCTTCAACCACTAATACTATTTTAATTACTTTAAACCTGATATGGTAGTTCTTTAACAACTACCCCCATTTTTATTTTTCAGCCGGGCTATACACATCTCTAACTATTTTATTGATGCATTCATTTGTAGAAATCTTCCAAGACTAACAGTGAGAATAGAAAAATGCTGAAGAATCCGCACACTGTTGGCAAAATAAGTTTTGCTGTATTTCGCAAGGATTTGGTAAATATTTGATATTTGGAGCAATAAATATTTATTTTCTACGTTAAAAAAGATATTTGATACCCATTTTCATGCGACTAGGAAAAAGAAAGATCTGATCCTCTAACACTCAAAGATCTCTTTGTGAAAACAAGAGCAAGGAAACCCGGTCGATCATACAAGGACTCCAATGAAGATACAACTAGTAAAATTGTGCGAATTGTTTTGTCTAACAATGGTTTTATTGATGTCAATTATTTGGCTTAGTTTTTATTAACTTTTGTCTTCTTGAATTTGCTTTATAGGCTGAAATGGAGAGAATTGAAGCAGAACTTAGTCAAGATGACAATCATGAGCCTGTTAATACTTTCACATCAGTCATGGGACCTGAACATCCGGGGCGTTTAAGATTGTATGGACGAGGGGTTACAAAAACTTCATTAAAAAGGAAAGTGGGACAATTTGGACCATCTTCAAGTTCTACAAATGATGAAGTGCAACGCTTGAAAGAGTTGATACAGAAAATGGAGGAAAAAATGGAGCAACAAAAGACAACTATGCAACAAGAAATTCTTTTAGATCTCCTTGCACAACTTCAGACTTCAGAATTTGACATTCGTAACTTGATAGCAACACATGGAGCTATTCAACCAATCCATCGCCCATCTGTTGGTAGCAACAACCAAGGTTAGTATACAACACACTTATATAACCCCTTCAGCTGTTAACCAAGTTAAGTATCAGCCTGATTCCATTTCTTCTGGATTCTGCAATAACATGATCTACTGTAAAAGGCTTTATGGTTGTCCTATCCAGTTAGTTGTTTAAGCTACTGTAAAAGGACTTATGGCTGCCCTATCCAGCCACTACAGCAACATATTTTAATACCTATTATTTTGTTAACCATGACTCTGGCTTGTTCTGCTCTTCTCAAATTCTTGTGAGCACCTCTGCTTACATAATACCGCTAATGATCCTTAAAATCTTCTTATCCTGCTCAGTGATGATTTATTTTCTTTAAGCACACTGAAAAATAAGTTTGGAGAGAATTTTATAGAAACACCTTCTTGGATATTTAGTTGAAGGGTAGTGCGACGTTTAATGAGTAGCATGACTTTTCTGCTGGGCACAGTGTTTGCTGCTGGATTGGGGGTAAGGGACGATGCAACGAAGGGGTATTTGAGGGTTGTTTGCTAGTGGTGGGGGATGGATAAGGTGGGGAAACAGTGGCAGCAGTGCTGCCTGTGAGAGAAGAGGGTAGTGATGGTTCATTTTAAGTTTTTATTAAAGTTTCTTTGAACAAAAATGAAACATCCCTAGCACCTATGATCTGTTCCCTATTACATCCCTAGGATTTCACCAATAATTTAATTAAACCTCATAGGAAAATCAGTTTATTTAATTTATTTTCCTCTATGACAAACATACTTAATTTAAACTTAGCCCTTCGATAAACAAGGACCTGGATAAAAAATATATACAAATATATTATATTGACTTGATTTCTTTTGTTGGTCTTGTATTTGGTTTAGTAATGCAGTTTGGTTTGGTAATGATCAAGTTCTTTATTGTTTTGATGGTTTTGTAGGTGAATTAAATGAAGATGAGGCATATGAAAGCAGTGAGGACTTAGACCTTACTTGAGAAGTGTCAGTTGATCCATGCAAGAATATAGATGTTCTAGGATCTTTTGTCTAAGAACTTTTTGAATCAAGACTATTGTTTTAGATGCTAGAATCTTTTGTCTAGGAACTTTCTGCAAATTTTATGTAGATATGCTACTCTTGGATTTTTGTCAAAACATATACCGTACTTGGAATTTTCCTATTAAATATGGACAAACTAGTATTACTGTTGAATTATGATGTGTTTGACGGTTATTATTTGATCTTTATCAAGATTTCAATTTTAGTTAATTATATTTTTTACCGTATATTAGGAAACATTAAAACCTATTCAATAGAATAAAAAGTTGTTGCAATGAATCTTAAAACCGTTGCTATAGTATAGGCTAACTGTTGCAATAGTAAATAACACCACATTAATAATGACTGGAATAAACCGTTGCATAAGATGTATTGCGACAGTTTTCCAAGCGTTGCACCTTTAGAAATAACCGTAGCAATAGATTGGGGGGAAGGGGGTTGGAAAACCGTCGCAACAGGGTTATCTATTGCAGCGGTTTCAGAAAGCGTTGCAACAACCGTCGCAATAGGGCTATTGCTACGCCTTGGTATGCAACGGGTCAAGAACCGTAGCCATATGTTAATTGCAACGGTTGTTGAACTTTTTGCGACGGTTTTCGAACCGTTGGCATAGACCACTTTTTTGGTAGTGTACCCATAGCCGGAGTAGGTGGACTTTTAACATCAACCCGGAATCTAGGACTTGGAGACTCATCATTTGACGTCTCCTTCTTCTTCATTGGTGAACCACTTGGCTTTGAAGCTTGTAGTTTCGGGTTCACCATGTTGACGCTTGTCAACTCTTTTGTTGCACTAGTCCCATCATTTCTTGTATTTTTAGGGCTTTTTGTTTGCTCAATTTTAACCATGGAATGAATTTCTCGTTGTTTGCTCGTTTGAATAGCTAAGTGAAGTGCACTAGTAAGCAATTGGTCCCTTGTCCGCCAAGGTTCAAATTCATAAGTCCTTCGATCCATGCTCACAAGATACATATTCTTCCCAACACTATATTGCACACTCTTATTTTGCAACCATGGCTCACGTAACCATACATCAATATCCTGCAAGGGATACACGTCACACCAAACATACCCCTTATAACTCCTATGAGATATGAGCACCCGAGCTTCCTTAGAAACCCAAATTCCATTATACTCATAAGGATGCTCTAGAGCTTGGCATGGTATCTTTAGCCTATCAACCAAAGAGATGCTAATACAATTGGCATCGGTCTCACCAATTTTAAGCAAGTTTCCTTCATCTCCATTCACGTCAACAACGAATCTACATCTACCCACGTATTATAGACCTACATCCAAGTAAAGACTTGAATGCTCAAGAGTAGCATCACCATCAACTTGGGTCTTCCTTATCCCTCCTCTAATAGCACAGCTACTAGGATAACTTCCACCTCCCGTCACTTTTCCAACATTAGAAGTGTTTTTTAAAGTCTAGGAAGGAGTCTCACCATGGAACCCATAGGAACTTCTTATCTTGGTTCCATAGCCAATAGCACTACTCCTACTACAACTACCCATACCCCTCACGGAATTGATAGAACAATTCAAACCCTTTGTAGCAAAAGCAATACCACTTCTCAAGCCACCCTTCACATGGGAATTAGGAGCATTAAGTCGTTTAGCACAACTTGAAGATGCAAGACTCCCTTTTCCCATGGAACAGCCACCACCTCCTCCCAAACTAATAGAAGGACCTCTACTACTCCCTTGCATACCATTAGCAACACCAAGAGAAGATGCAAAAGAACAATTCGTATAATGAACCTCATCATCAATTCTCTCTATGTCACTATCAACATGTTCAAATTCATCACAAGAAGAGTAAGTAGGAACATTATACCTTGAAGCGTCACTATCTTCGATTTCTTAACTAGAAGCATAAGAATCTTCACATTCATCTCCACAACCACATAGTCTTCATAAGCCTCATGAGCATCATAGTAACCCGCTTCATCACCATACGAGCCTTGGTTCCCCGAATCATCATAGCAATACCCATCATCATCAATGTAGGTACCATAGTCTCCATCATTCCCATACGAGTCATACCCTCCACAATCATCATCCGAAGCCATAGTTGTAACAATAAAGAGTAAAGGACCTCACAATTTCACTCCCTCACGTGTATCACTCAAAAACACTCAATTTTCTTTCCACTCGTGTATACATTCAAGGTCGTTGACTTTTGTGACCACACTCTATTGTTCTAGACCTTCTTGATCTCTTAGGAACCACAATGGCAAGAACAAAAACTAGTACACCCAAGTAACGGTTCGAAATGGAGTTTATGTGACTCTATGTACAGACGCTATTTAAAGTGCGCACTTGAGGCCAAAGAAAGTTCTACAACTTTAAGTAAAGCTCCAAGACACACAAAACCTTAAAAGCTCAAGAGTTAGTGTCAATAAAGTAGGATAATTACCTTAGAAACACTAACAAAGAAGTAAGGAAGCAAACAGAACACAAAAAACCACGAAACAAAACACCCCGGACACCCTTTAGGAGTGGGCACCCCGCCTGGAAAAAAGAGGCGGCCCGCCCTGTCAAGGTTCAGAGATGTCACACAAAAGTGGGAGATCCGCCTCTGTAAATGGGTGGTCCGCCTGCTCAGAACTCCAGAGAGGTTGCACAAATTTTGGACGGTCCGCCTTGTTTTTAGGCGCCCCGCCTTTTCCTGAATCCGACTCTCTTCAAGAACGTGTTCTTGGTTCAATTTCACCCTAATCTCCAACGTTTTCAAGGTGTTTTCCCAATCTAAAGGTACCCCAATGTATTTTCAACTACTACAAATAAATCCCAATGATTTATATCAACACCCTATCATCAACAAATCCAAATCAAGAAATTTTAAGCATATTCAAGGGTTTTTTCAAACTTTGGGGATTTTGAATTTCAAGTTTTGATTTTCAACTCCAAAACGTGTTTTGAGGGTACCCAATCAATGGAAATACAATAATAAGCAATCCCCGATACCAAACATCAAAAGAATCATCACAACCAAGAACATCTAGCAATTTTTTTTTGTGTTTTTCAACTTTTTCAATTGTTTTCTTCTTTTTCAAAATAAGAACAATAACAACAATAAATTAAAGATACGAGATAGATGAACAAAGAATGAGGGTTTGTAAGAACGAATCCCAAGCCATGCTCCGATACCAAATTGATGCGGGGTAAAAATACGGAAGCGATAAAATAGACGCGGAAGCAAGTAAAAACAAGATAACAAGAAATTAAGAGACGGGGAAGAACAGAAATAGAAGAAAAGAATGGATAAACGATTCAAACCATGAATGTATATCTGAGAGAGGAAAGGAAACTTGAACCATACAAGAAATTTATACTAGATATGAATCTCCATAGGTTCCAAGCAAAGAGATAAACTGAAGCTTCAAGCTTCAACAAAGAAGGCCTTGCCTCTCTTTCTATGTCTATTCTTCAATCTAGGTTAACTAATGAACTAAATGACCTAAGTGTAGTATTTATAGATGTTCTACACTTCTAATTAAAGACTAAAATAACCCCACAAGTTGGGTAAAATAATAAAGACCACGTAGGATCAAACTAGTAAATAATACTAAGCTAAAGAGTGAGCCCCATCTTAACTTGGCTGTGAAGTCGGCAGAGCGCCTAGAGGGTGGGGCGGAGTGCCTGAAATTGGCACCATTTGGACCAGTTTTCCATTTTGGAGGAGCGCCCAGCATGGAGGCGGAGCGCCTGGTTGTGCAGCCTAGTAGGCGGAGCGCCTGCCTTTGTAGGCGGAGCGCCTAGGCCTGTACCCAACTCCTTGATCTTCAAAATGCTCCTGAACTCTTCCCCGATGCTCTTGACCTCTAGTCCTTTGTATCCTCCAATGTCGGCTCTTGATGGTAAGTGCTTTAAGCTCGATTTGCCCCGTATCATGGGCGCCCAATGACAAAGCCTTGAGGGCAACCTAAAATCACAAGTAAATCAAGGTGCGGTACACCATGGAAGAGGCGACAACATAATAGAACCCAATGACGATAAGGTGGCCACCCCATCACCTGGTACAACCCCCAATCTTGAAGAGTTAAGAAGAAGGCCCAAGCCTTTTCAAGGGCCAGTTGCCCTTTCCATCTTCTGGGGATCCAAATCTAAAGCTAAGCACAAAGGGCCCCAACCTTTTCAGATGGCAGCAACTTAAAATTTCACAATGATATTTTTGTATTTAATCTTAGCAAAGACTATAAATAGCTAGACTTAGTTATTTCATTGTATCTTTACCTTAGATATCAAGTTAGAGGAAAACATTATCTTCTTCAACAAGCTTTCATCGAATAAATCATATTTTATAAGGAATACTTCCTGTTATTACTTTTAATGCAATTACATTCATTAACAAGCATGATTCCGTTACGAAGCATGAGTAGCTAAATCGTTGCTAGGGTTTTAATCAAAACTTAGTTCATTTATCTAATGGTTCAATTGTGTTTAACCTTAAAATAGATGGGACTACTTTATTTCATTACCTTCAATCTTATATCATAACAACTTGCAAGTTTAAGTCCTAAAGTACTAAATCTATATCGAAAAAGTATTTTGAGGAATAGGTAAGGTATTGATAAGGAACTTAGGACAGGTGTTGTGGTCACCTCGGGTTAACAAGTTTGAACACCAAAAGGGGAATAACCTTACTTGGGAATAATTACTTGAACTTCATGCAACACTTCTTTACACAAAAAAGTGAAGAAGTGTTAGTCTCCTTCACCACTAAAAAGGGTGAATTGAGTGATGTTGTGTGAGTTCCATTGGATGACCCAATAATTTATTTGGCTTAGCCTTTATATTCCATTGTACATGACTAAGTGGAGATTAGAGCCCTTGTCCTTTAAATTCGTAGAAAAACAATCCTTAGACTTTACTTGTTATTTTAATTCTTGAGTCTTGTCATTATATAGTCTAGCTAGGGATATCATCTCAAAGTTCTAGTATAATCATAATCGCATCAAAGTAAAGAAAAAGGTAAAAGAGAGAGGGAGAGAAAACCATTCGGCTAGAAGTAGTATCTCTTCAAGTTTGCTACGTTCCAATTTAGTGGAAGTAGCTTGAATCTAATGTCTCGTGCTTATAAATTCCCATTCCAACCAGCCCTACAACTTGAAAGGGTCCTTCCCAATTAGTGCCAAGCTTGCTAGTGTTGCGCCCTTGAGTCCTCGGTATTACCTTCCGGAGGACATAATGTCCTTTCTCGAAACTTCGCAACTTAGCTCTTTTTTAGTTTTCTACCTTTTGTTTTTGTGCTGCCATTTTCACTAGAGAAAACTCACGTCCCCCTTTAAGTACATCCAACTTAATGGCTAAAGCTTAACTATTTGACTCTTCGATGGAGTAGGCATATCGAAGGCTTGGTTCACCTACTTCTATTGGAATCAAGGCCTTTTATCCATAAATAAATTAAATAGAGTATCCCAAGTGCCCTGTCGTCGTCCCATAAGCCTATAAGACACTGGGTAGCTCTTTTGGACACTTTTCCTTAACAGCTTCAAGTGTATTTTTTTTAAGTAGGTGAGTACCACCATGTTAGAAGATTCAGCTTGCCTGTTTTCACTTGGGTGATACACTGAGGATGCTGTCCTTCTTATCTCCCATTTGTCAAAGATCTTGGCGACTTTTTCCCCTATGAATTGAGGTCCATTATCACAAGTGATACGTCCAGGCACTCTTAAGGGGCAAATGATGTTCCTCCAATTGAAGTCAAACACTTCCTTTTCTCTCATCTTAGAGAATGCACCTACTTCAACCCACTTAGAAAATAGTTCGTTAACATAAGTAAATAGTGCACTTGACCGGTGTTGTAGGGAGTAGCCCGACTATATCCATCCCCCACTTCATGAATGGCAACAGAGACACAACTAAATTAAGGGGCTCGGCTTGTTGATGAAGTAAATGGCCATAACGTTGACACTCGTCGCATTTCAGACAAATGTTCTAGCGTCTTCACCTATTTCCGACCACTAGTACCCAGCTCTGATCAGCATCCCTGCTAGAGACTTGCTTCAAAAAATGATTTCTATATTCTCCTTCATGATCTTCTCGTCACATAGTTGATCTTCCCAGGGCCCAAATATATAATGGACCATTGTACATCCTTCTATAAAATTCACTGTTCATTAGGAAATAGAGGGTAGCTTGAACACTTAGCTTTTTCCCCTCGTTCTTGTCTTTGTGTAAAGAACTTATATGCAAGTATGAAACAGATTTGTTGCACCAATCCAAAGTAGTTTGGATCGTGTTTAGCTCATTCGGGATTCGATCAAGAACTGAATTGAACATATGGATTACTGAATTTTCTCTAGACTTAGAGATTTCAGCGGCTGACCCCAGATTGGTCAATGATCTACCTCTTTGTTTTCATCACATGGGATCTAGACTCCTTCCACTTTTAAAACTGAACTAAAAGCTCTTTTACCTTAGCTAGGAATTGTTGCATTCATGGACCCTCAGGCTGTGAAGTACCATTGTATTTGACTCATCATGAGCTGAGAATTACTCTTCAACTCTATCATTTTAGCTCCCTACTCTTTAGCTAGTTCGATCCCTGCAACTATGGTCTCATACTTGGCCTCGTTGTTAGTTATGAATTGTAATTAAATAGCATGGCATAATTTTTCACATGTTGGAGCGATAAGGACCAATACGAGTCCAGACCCCTTTATATTAGAAGCACCGTCCGTAAAGAGTTGAAACTTCTGACACTGGCCTTTCATGAGTAACTCCTCTTTCGTTGCTTTTGAAAGTATCTTCACGCTAAAGTATGATATGAAGTCATGTAACACTTAGGATTTGATGGCAGTGTGAGACTGATAGTTGATCTTGTATTCACTCAACTCCATTTCACATTTAGCTAACCTTCCAGAGAGCTCGAGCTTGTGTAGAATACTACGTTGAAGGAAAGTAGTAATGACATATATGGTTAGACATTGAAAATATGGCCTAATCTTTCGTGCTGCTACCACTAGTGCAAGTATTTATTTTTCTAAAGTTTGGATATTTAGTTTCAGCATCAACTAAAGACTTGCTTAAGTAATAGATTGGATGTTGTTTACCTTGGTCCTCTTGGACTAGGACTAGACTTACTGAAACTTTGGAGACTTCGAGGTAGATGAGTAAAACTTCCCCATCCACGAGATTTGAGAGAGGCAGAGGGTTTTGTAAGTAATGCTTGAAGTCCTTCAGTGTGTGCTCACGCTTTAGTGTCCACTCAAAGTCTGTATTTTTTTTTTTTGGAACTGAGAAGACTTGTGACATCTCTCGGACGACCTTGACATAAATATGTTCAATGCTGCAACCTGAGCAGTCAAACTTTGTACTTCTTTGGTCACCGTAAGCACATATGGTATTTCATCAATAGCCTTTATCTTCTCTAGCTTGGCCTCTATTCCTCTTTCTGACACTATAAACCCAAAAAATTTCCCAGACCCAACCCAAAAAGCACATATCTCCTGATTCAACTTCATATTATATTGTCAAAAGTGTTGCAAAATTTTCTTTCAAGTAAATTAGATGATCTTTGGCTTGTAGTTATTTGAGAAACATATTATCTATGCACGCTCCATCGTCCTCTTATTGTGATCCCTAAACATTCGACTGACCAATTATTGATAAGTCGCCCCAACATCTTTGAGTCCGAAAGGCATGACCTTATAACATAAGGTTCCTTGTTCCATAATAGATGATGCCTTTTTTTGATCTTTTATTCCATTAATATCTGATTGTACCCCAAGTATGCATCCAAGAAACTTAATAGTTCATGCTCGGCCGATGCATCGATAAGTTGATCGATGCATGGTAACGAAAATGAATCTTTCAGAAAAACTTTGTTTAGATTAGTGTAGTCAATACATATCCTCTACTTTCAATTTTTCTGGGGTGCCACAACTGCATTGGCCAACCAATCTGAATATTTAATCTCCTAAATGAACCCATTGTTCACTAGCCTAGCTACTTCTTCGTCTATGACCTTCTTTTTAAACACTGCATTATTCCTCTCTTTTTCTTAACCAAAGGGTAGAAAGGGTCAGCGTCGAGCCCGTGAGTTGTGATCTCAGGATCTATCCTTGCCTTGTCAGCGTGGGACCAAGCAAAACAATCTAAATTTGCCTTTACGAAATATTTTACCTCTAGAGTCGGAGTATAGTTTTGAACCCTCATGCACTTTCTCTTCGAAGAGACTTATGGAATCCAACTCCTCAATTATTGAGTGTTAAGATTTTTCTTTATCGGGCTTCTCTATGCATCTGGAAACTTAGTGAATTCCCTCTCCTCTGGCTCCACAATTTCTTTGGGTGTGGAAGCTGGATCACTTGAAGACTCTGGTGGTTGTGGTTTCTACTTGGATGGACCCTGTAGGACGACACTACTTTTCAGAGCCACCGATTAATATTCTTTGGCAGCATTCTGCTCTCCTTTGATTGAACTCCTCAAGCAGATGGAAACTTAATTACTTTATGTAAAGTTTATGCACCGCCTATATGGATTAATTTCCTTTTAATAATGACATTGTAGGGCATGTATACAGATAAAACATGAAATACAGTTTCTTTGGTAATACCTTTAGTGAAAGTGGTAAGAATGATCTCGCCAAGGGTTTTTTTACTAGAATTGTTGAAACCATAGATAACGGTCAACTTCGGGATGATTTGATCCATCAACTGCATTTCTTTCACCACCCTAGTTGGATGATGTTCACCGAGCAACCTACATCTATTAGTACACATTTGATATCTAAAACATAAGTATGCAACATAATACCAGTGCAACATGATGATGGAACATCTTTCCGTCCATGTCCACTTCTCTAAAAGTGATGTCATTTACGGTAAAATCATCTCGGCTCCACTTCTCATGGATCAGGTAAGCTTTTGTGTAATTCATTACTAATGTGAAAGTGACTCTGATTACTTTTGAGCCTATAGAAATAACGTTCAGTGTTCGCCTGGGAGATGCGGCTATCGAGTGTTGATCACAACTTCAGTTCTTTGCAAAAGCCTACTTACCTTTACTAGTCAACAGCTCCTTAAACAAACCCTTTTGGAGCAAAATAGCTACCTCAAAGCGCAATGCTTTGCACTCCTAAGTTGTATGGCCATTGTCTCCATGAAGATGACACCATAAATGGTTATCTCTCTTGCTTGGATTCGTTCTCATATTCTTCGAAAACATTACTGTCTTATCACCCAAGGCTCTCAAGGTATTTACGAGCTCGGATGTAGATACATTGAAATTATATACTGATATTTTTGGCACCGTTGGCTCTTCGGCTACTAATTTGAGGCCGGCCCAGAAGATTCAAATGGTTCAAATCGGCTTCGTTAATTCCCATGATCAGGCTCACTTTGACTCGAAGACTCAGGGCAACTGTTACACCAGTTGTTGTAACGAACAAACTAACATTTTTTTAACCTTATCTTTGTGCTCTATCTTCTATATACATTGTCCTATGTCTTCAGAGGCAATTCTTGCAAATTATCTTTCAACTTCTTAGAAGCCTTCGAACTGATGTAGTTCAGATTATTCGCGAGGCCAAGCTTGCCAGTTATCCTTTATGTTTGGTAGGGTCATTATTTCTCTTCGAAAACTGTCCATGAACTCTTTAACTGATTGGAACTCTCTTTGGCATAATATTAAATATGTCTTCCACTCTCTTCTTTATCTTCTGTGCGCCCGTGTCTTGATGAACAGTTCAGCCAACTCGACAAATGAACTAATTGACCTTTTAGGTAGAAGTGAATACCAAGTTAGGGATCCCTTGGTGGGTGTCTTTTTGAAATTCTTCAATAGCATGGATTCAATCTCTTCTAGTGTTAAGTTGTTCCCTTCGATCCCCATGAGGTATGCAGTGATGTGGTTAATGGGATTAGTTGTTCAATCATACTTAGTCTAGTCTAGCATCTTAAATTTCTTTCGAATAGGCATTGGGGTAGCACTTGCCCTATATGGTTGCTGCAAATATTTCTTTATATCTATCGTTTTCAACATCTTGGGTTTGCTCAGAATTCGGTCCTTCATGTCATCAAATTCCTTCATTCTTATTTCAAGGGATTCCAAAGGTTCACTCGTCGAACCTGAGCTTCTGATTCATGTTGTAGTGACTGTGCAACCCTACTCCTCAAAATCATTTTTGCCCAGAAGTCGCCTTATTAAAGCATCCTGAGGAATCGAAGTCGAAGTGCCTCCGACAGGAGCCAATGGAGGTGCGAGTGACTCACAATTTTGTTGTCCAGAGAGAGCCTGTATTGCAGCACTAAGCTGCCTTTTAATGTTGTGCTGCTAAAACAAAGCCCATTCAGTTGAGCCATTTAATCCTTATAGGTGGCCTCTTAGGAATTTGATCCCACTTCCACCACACCTTTTCCGTTTCTACGAGTCCTTGAGGATGCATTACCCCATGAACTGACTGGAGTGTTTTGTTGCAAGATATCTGCCAAATGGGCGGACTGAGTTTCACCAGTTGTTGCATCACCAATCTCTGGATCGACTCCAGTCACTTCGTTTCGAACGGGAAGCTGGTTTGATTCATCTGCCATTTTACACAAACCAAAAGAGTTAAGAACATAAGAAATTAAAAGCCAAAAATCTTGGAATAACAAGATTGTTTAGGCTTCACAGTGAGTGCCAAATTGTATACCCTACATAAGATTATTTAGGTTAAACCATTAAATTTGTATTTTGTAGGGCCAGGTACAATCAATTAAATCAAAATTTATGGCGTGAATAATTTTGAACTACACGTGATTAGGTAGAATAAACAATGATTAAGTTTTAATCGATTAATTATGAACAATAATCAAATGAATGACTAACGAAGATAAAATAATAATATAAATAATGCAAAGGCAAGAAAGACCTAATTGAATTTGGCTGTGGAAGGCTTCGAATATCAATAGCAACAGTGATAAGCAAAATCAATATATGAAGCTTAATAAGAACAATTAGAACAATGAACTATAAATACGTGCGAGAGAGAGTGACTAAGGGGTTCAATTGAGGGGGAAAGGGAGTATATATAGGTTCAGAGTCCAAATCTAACTATAGCTCTCTACATCCTCACGTGTCTCAACATATAAATCATATTGTTGGACATGATAATATTGACCCCGAGAATAGCAGAATCAGTTGATCTTGGCAAGCCTATCTATTCGAGTGTCTGTATTGGTCTGTCCGGAGTTGTGAGTGTCCGCTACCAATCCGGAGATTCTACCTTATTCGATTGTCATTGTTGACACCCAATTTCGCCCCTTCTTTTTCAATAATTGGCTATATTTAACCTAAATGTGCAATATTGACTATTTGTGCATAATTTGCATTAGAAGGCATGCATTTACGTGTGTTATCCTCTACTTATATATTACATACTTAATTGTGGCTATATTACGTAATTTTGCATCATTTAGGCTATTTGTCAAAATGGCACGACCCGCATTTTCGGCTAGGCCGTGCGGGCACCCGACCACCTTCCCTAGACCTGTCGGGCAAACCCTATTGACTGAATCGATATAAACGGTGCAAAACTACCTTGAAAATAAAATTAAACATGACCTTAACAACATAAAATAACTCTCAAGGATAGACATATATACAAACTGTCTGGACAATACAACTAACTACCCAGAATACACAGGTTTAAAGGTTTCCAGATCAGACATCTAAGAAGGCCAAAAGATATACACACCTCCCAAAGGGAGCTAAAGTAAGGAGAACTATAACATCTAAAGTTGGTGGCCGCAATGAACAAGATGGCTCATCATAGACAGCTGAAAACGTACTACTCCTCAATCACCACACGACTGGCTGGGTTCTGGAGCAGAATCTGCCGAACGAAAAGAAAATACAAGAACAAATAGGGGGTGAGTCAAAAGGACTCAATAAGTGAGGACAAACTAGCAACCGGGAAAAATAGATACGCTAGTAAGGGAAACAGAAGCCATAGCAGTCAACCAGATAACTCATTCACAAATAATTAATGCAATAAATCAATACAGCTAAAAAAAATGCATATAAAGACATGCAATAATGTATCATGATGCAATAGGATCACATTTGCCCGAAACCTATCTCTGGCGCGGGACTCTTATTGTCTACTAGGAAATATATCCAATAATGACCTTTAACCAGCGGGGGACTGTAATCAACTACCTGGAAGTATATGCAGTAATGACCCTTCACCGGCTCAGGACTCTCATCGATTACTGGGAAGTATATGCGATAATGACCCTTCACCGGCTCGGGACTCTCATCGATTACTGGGAAGTATAAGCAATAATGACAGCCCGAGTACAATGCTCAGATACTCAATGCAATACCAGCAACATGACATAACATATAATATATGACGTAAATTCAAAGCTAAGGCGTAATGCGTACGCCTATCGGCAGCTACACACGTAAAGAACACGTAGTAGAAAATCCACGAGGCCAAATGCCTCCAAAGAAATGGATATAATCACTTACCTTATTCCAAAGCTAGCCCTGCTACTCAACAACTGCTTTCTTCCTTTTGATTAACTGCAAAACGATCTCGCTCTATTCAATAAGCAAAAATATTATATTAAATAAAGCTAAAGGCTTCATTCCTTATGTCTTAAAGCAATCCAGTTAGGAACCTGATACCCTATTTGCATACGCGATGCGTAGGCCAGGCCTATATACAGGGTTCAAAGTCACATAACCAAACCCTAAATAAATTACATTTATGTGTTGCCCATAACTTTCTGAGTACGAATATATAATCAATACATGTAACAGGGTCCAATTACCCATTAAACTATCAATTTAACTTATTAGAACAATGTCTAATATCCCAATTTTTACCGTTAAAATATATTCAAATACTTATAATAATCTAAGATAATGAGTTAGCATTCTCTTTGCGTTATCTATATTATCGCTCTCTGTTATACGTTCTTATCTTTCTGTGACAAATTATCCCTTAGCTAGCCGACATTACATTGTTTTTTTTTTTTTTTTAAATTAGCTACATTGATTAAAATAAAAATGGAATCCTAGAGAAGTCAAAATGATCTCAAATTATTCGAGCAAGTTATACAAAATATATGTAATACACTCGCTAAGGCAAATCTCAAGTCCGACTCCCGAAACTCAAGATACGAATTAAAAGGAAAAAGGACCAAATTATTAATTTTTCGAAACATTAGCCGAAATCAACCGAACAACCTCGAAACTCACTTCAAAAATTTACATATGTCATAAATGACCATACAAACTTAGCAACGCTTTCAGATTTTGAATCGGAACTCATTCGCAAAAATTGTTCTTGAAAACCTCTTTTTTACGATTTATTGCTAACGAAAACTGAAACCTTCTTCCGAATAATACCAATGGAGGTCTAATTTAGCTCAAATTTTACAGAAAAGTCGAGATGGTCCTTACGAAGCTTTTAAACTTGACGGCACGTCAATCGAAGTCCTAATTCCCGAAACGACTACTTAAGGTCCTAATTCCCGAAAACCTCTAATAAGAATGCTTACACCAATTTTCAAAGTCATTTACTACGAAACCAAAATCATATACAATGATAAGAAATTTTATGGTTTAAAGACCAAGATCGAACCTAAATCGTCGAAGAGGCAAGGATACTTCTCACGCAAACTGGACTCAAGCTCCCAAGTGTCCTCCTCACGAGGACGATTATTCCATCGCACTCGAACCATCGGAATCTGCTTCGAACGAACCTTCCGGATATCACGCGCAACTATAGCAACTGGGAACTCCTCGTAAGCCAGATTCACATCTAGCTGAGTAGGATCTAATTCGATCACTTTGGATGGATCTCGGATACACTTTCGGAGCATCAATACATGGAAAACTGGGTGAACTGGCATAGAAACTGGCAAGTCGAGCCGATAAGCTACCTTACCAATACGCTTCTCGATACGGAAAGGGCCAACGAACCTGGGACTAAGCTTACCTTTCCTACTAAATCTCTTTCCACCTCGCATCGGCAACACTTTCAGAAATACCATGTCGCCGACCTCAAACTCTAACTCTCAGCTCCTCCGGTTCGAGTATGAAATCTGCCTACTCTGAGCGGTCCGTAATCGTTCCAGAATAATACGAACCACATCAAGAGTTTGACGAACCATATCTGAACTCATCACCTCGACATCTCGAGACTCAAACCAGCCAATAGAAGAACGACATTGACGACCATATAAGGCCTCAAATGGAGCCATCTGAATGGAAGACTGGTAGCTATTATTATAAGATAACTCTGCTAACACCAAATGATCATCCCAGAAACCCCCAAAGTCCAGTGCACAAGCTCTCAGCATGTCCTCTAAAATTTGAATAACCCGCTCGGACGGACCGTCAGTCTAAGGATGGAATTCTGTGCTAAGCTGCACCTGGGTCCCCAACTCTCTCTGAAAAGACTGCCAGAACTGAGAATTAAACTGGGAACCACGATCTGAGATAATAAATACAGGAGTACCAAGCAGCCTAACCATCTGCTTAATGAAAATCAGAGCCAATCTCTGAGCTGAATCAGTAGTCTTTACAGGGATAAAGTGAGCTGATTTAGTTAGTCTGTCGACAATGACCTAGACTGAATCGTGGCGTCGCAGGGTCTTTGGCAGACCAACTATAAAATCCATCGTGATGTGCTCCCGCTTCCACTCGAGAATGGGCAATGCCTGAGCTAACCCTGCTGGTCTCCGGTGCTCAAACTTAACCTGCTGACAGTTCAAGCAACGAGATACATAATGAAATACATCTCTCTTCATCCTCCTCCACCAGTATAGCTCTCGGAGGTCCTGATACATTTTAGTAATACCAGGATGAATGGAATAACGCGAGCTATGAGCTTCACAGAGCACTGACTGCCTCAAATCCCCAACATCAGGAACACAGAGTCGACTATTAAACCTAAGAATTCCATCCGAATCAAGTTCAAATGAGGGAACTCCTCCACTTAGGACACGACCACGCAGATGAGGATCCTCGAACTGTCTTCCCTTAATCTGACTGACTAAGGAAGACTGAGCTGCAATACACGCTAAGACTCGACTGGAGTCTGGGAGAAGAAATCTCACGCCAGAGTCACCAAGGGATTGCAATTCTCGGGCCAATGGTCTCATATCAGCATAAAGAAAAGCCATGCTGCCCATGGATTTCATGCTCAAAACATCTGCTACCACGTTCGCCTTCCCAGGATGATAGCAGATAGTGAGATCATAATCTTTAATAATTTAAGCCACCTTCACTGCCGGCCATTAAGATCCTTTGAGAGAGAAGATACTGCGGACTCTTATGATCCATATACACCTCACAAGGCTCGCCATAAAGATAATGCCTCCATATCTTCAAAGTGAAGACCACAGCTGCCAATTCTAAATCGTGAGTCAGATAATTCTTCTCATTCGGCTTCAACTGTCTGGAAGCATAAGCAATTACCTTCCCGTGTTGCATGAGAACACAACCAGCGCCCACACGAGATGCATCACAATAAACTACATATCCACCGGTGCCCGAATGAAGGGATAGCAGTGGAGCAGAAGTCAATAAGGCCTTAAGCTTCTGGAAGCTTGCCTCATACTCATCGGACCGTCGAAACTGAACTGCCTTCTGCGTCAGGCGAGTCAAGGGAGCTGCAATATTAGAAAACTTCTCCACAAACCTCCGATGATAACCTGCCAATCCAAGGAAGCGGCGAATCTCCGTTGGAGTGGTAGGACGAGGCCATTTCTGCACTGCTTCAATGTTCTTCGAATCAACCTTGATACCCTCACTAGATACCACGTCACCCAAAAATGCCACAGAATAAAGCCAAACTCACATTTTGAGAAATTAGCATACAACTTACGATCACGGAGGGTCTGAAGAACCATCCTCAGATGATAATCATGCTCCTCGCGGCTACGAGAATAAATAAGAATATCATCAATGAAGACAATGACAAAGGAATCTAGGAATGGCTTAAACACCCAGTTCATGAGATCCATAAAGGGTGCAGGGGCGTTACTCAGCCCAAAAGACATAACTAGGAATTCATAATAGCCGTAACGAGTCCTGAAAGAAGTCTTCGAGATATCTGACTCCCGAATCTTTAGCTGATGATAACCATATCGTAGATCGATCTTAGAAAAGAATTTGGCACCCTGCAGCTGATCAAACAAATCATCAATGCGAGGCAATGGGTACTTGTTCTTGATGGTGACCTTATTTAGCTGATGATAATCAATACATATCCGCATAGGCCCATCTTTCTTTTTCACGAATAGAACAGGAGCACCCCACGGAGAAATACTCGGCCTAATGAATCCCTTATCAAGCAAATCTTACAACTACTCCTTCAGCTCCTTCAACTCTGATGGGGCCATGTGATAAGGAGGGATGGAAATAGGCTGAGTCCCTGGCACTATATCAATTCCAAACTCGATCTCTCGATCAGGAGGAAGTCCCGGCAAATCATCTGGAAACACATCAGGGAACTCCCTAATGATAGGAACAGAATGAAGAGATGGAATTTCGACAGTGATATCTCGAACCATGGCAAGATACGCTGAACACGCTTTATCCATCATCCGTTTTGCCTTCAGGAAAGAAATAACATGGCCCATGGGTGGCAAATAAGAGCCCTACCACACTACCGGTGCTGAAAAAGGAAGAGACAACTGAAGAGACTTTGCATGACAATCTAATGTGGCATGACACGACGCCAACCAATCCATGTCAATAATAATATCAAAATCAACCATATCTAGGATTAGAAGATCTACTAGTGTCTCACGACCCCTAAAAGAAATGGTACAAGCTGGATAAACTCGATCCACAATGATAATGTCACCAATAGGAGTAGAAACACAGAATGGATCACGAAGACACATATAATATACATGAAAACCTGAAGCAAAATAAGGAGATACATATGAATATGTAGATACTGGATCCACCAAAGAATATGCATCTCGACCACAAACAGATTGAATACCTTTAACAACAGCTGGGAATGCCTCGGCATCCTGCCTGGCCGGCAGTGCATATAGCTGTCTCTGTGGCTGAACTAATCTACCACCCGGAGATCCACCTCTGGAGGGACCACTTGAACCACGACCCCGACCTCTATCAGATGGTGGTGCACCTCTAGCTGGCTGAGACCCTGAAGGGGCACCCTGAGGCTGCTGCTGCATAGGCGCTGCAGGGCGAAGGAAAGAACTGCTACTACCCTGCTGATAATGATAAGGGCAATCTTTCTTATGATGACCTGGCTCACGACAATAGAAACACCCTAGGTCATACTGGCGCTGCACAAACTGCTGATGACTACTAGGAGGAAGCTGGGGATGACCCCATCGAGGTCCTGGCGCGTCCTGAAACCACACGCTTGAAACTAAGCTGGTCTGACGGGAGGCCTACTCTGCTGCTAATAACTCCTACCTCTATACGAGGTACTATAATGCCCTGGACCACGAGATCTCTTACTCTCACGCTCTAACTCCTCCATCTCCAAACTATGATAGGCCTCATACCTCTAGGCAATACCAACAGCGACATCAAATAGAGTACCAGCCTCAATCTCACGAGCCAGCTGGGACCGCAAATGAGGAGAAAGCCCATCAATAAAACGTCTGACCCTCTCGGAGGGCTCCTGCACGAGATTTGGAGCATAGCTGGACATCTCTGAAAACAACAGCTCATACTCTGAGACTGACAGGTTACTCTGTCCAATCCTCTAAAACTGTCTCCTCTTCTCATCTTGCTGACTGCGAGGGAGAAACTTCTCCATGAATCGGTGAGAGAACTCACTCCAGGTCAGCTTAGGCAAGCCTGACTAGCTGATCGAAGTGCAGTCCACCAAGCTAAAGTTGAACCCTCAAACTGGAAGGCAGTATACTAAACTCCATACTGCTGAAGATACCCAAGGGCCTATAAGATATGCTGACAACGATCAAGAAACTCACGGGGTTTAAGCTTATCTGATGTACGAACAGAGAATTTCGAAGGATCAAGTCGGGTAAAATAATGCAACCTTGCCGGATCATCAACCTGACCTGCTACTTGGACTTGTTGACCAGCCTTAAAAACCGGAGGTACAACACCCGTTACCTCTGGAACATAACTACCTGGAATATGAACTGCTGGGGCTACATATGGAGCTAGAATGGGGGCTCCCTGAACCTGAGAACCAATATCTACCGCAGCCTGAAGAGCTGCCTGAGGGATAGGAGCATCTACGACAACCTGAGGAATAGGAGTATCTACAGCAGCCTGAGGAATAGGAGCATCTATGGCAGCCTAAGGAATAGGAGGTCCCTGGGGCATCTACGTCGCTAAGAATATCATAAAAATGTCATGAAGTACGGGGGGAATGAATAAATCCTGCTCCCCCTACCCAGCAAAAGCTGGCACTACCGAAACCTCTGCAGCAGGATCAACATGATCCACCATCCTCGTGGCCTGGGAAACTCTACCTCTACTCGACCACGACCTCTACCATGGCCAACACCACCACCTCGCAGAGTAGCAGGCATAGGGGCGACCGTTGGCTCCTCTGCCTCTTGCTGAACATTCGCGCGCGTTCTCACCATTTACTGCGGAAAATTAAAAATATTTATCTTCAGATAAGAAGGCTCACGCACGATAGGGAAAGAAAGAAAGGAAACTGCCTAAATGCCACCATAGGCTCTCGTAGATAGGTACGGACGTCTCCGCCCGATCAGTGAGACTCTATTAGACATTGTCATGATTTGGAAAGACTCTAAATCGGGCTCTGATACCAACTGACACGACCCGCATTTTTGGCTAGGCCGTGTGGGCACCCGACCACCTTCCCTAGACCTGTTGGGCGAACCCTATTGACTGAATCGATATAAACAGCGCAAAATTACCTTAAAAATAAAATTAAACATGACCTTAACAATATAAAATAACTCTTAATGATAGACATATATACAAACTGTCTGGACAATGCAACTAACTACCCAGAATACACAGATTTAAAGGTTTCCAGATGAGACATCTAAGAAGGCCAAAATATATACACACCTCCCAAAGGGAGCAAAAGTAAGGAGAACTATAATATCTAAAATCGATGGCCGCAATGGACAAGATGGCTCACCATAGACTGCTGAAAACGTACTACTCCTCAACTACGACGCGGCTGGCTAGGTTCTGGAGCAGACTCTGCCGAACGAAAAGAAAACACAAGAATAAATAGGGGGTGAGTCATAAGGACTCAATAAGTGAGGACAAACTAGCAACCTGGAAAACTAGATACGCTAGTCAGTGAAACAGAAGCCATATCAGTCAACCAGATAACTCATTCACAGATAATTAATGCAATAAATCTATACAACTAAAAAAATGCATATAAAGATATGCAATGATGTATCATGATGCAATGGGGTCACATTTGCTCTAAACCTATCTCCGGCGCGGGAATCTCATCGTGTACCAGGAGATATATAGAATAATGACATTTCACCGGCGCGGGACTCTCATCGACTACCGGGAAGTATATGCAGCAATGACCCTTCACCGGCTTGGGACTCTCATCGATTACCGGATGTATTTCTGATTGTTGATATGTTCGGGATGCCTATATGTTCTGGCTATCTTAAGTTCCTGGTTGTTAATGAATTTATGATTCCATATGTGTTTCCAGTTATTATCTGGCTCTGCCTTTTTATAATTTAAATAAGAGGAATTTGGTTCATATATTTCTTTTCTCCCTGGCTAGCTATCCTATTCTTTGAGGTGGCTAGCCTGCCCCACTTATTGAGTCCTTTTGACTCACCCTTGTTTGTTGTTTGTTTTTGTCTATCTATTTCGTTTCGGTAAGTTCGCTCCAGGATTGAGTTCGCCGCGTTGTGGATGAGCCAAGACGACTTCAGCTGTCAAGCTGAGCCAGCTTTTACTCCGGATGGCCACCAGATTATTGGCTATTATTTCAATTTCATTTTGCTCCCTTCAGGAGGTATCTGTCTTCTTTTGTACTCTTAGATGTCTAGTCTGGATAGCCCTAAACCTAGTATGTTGGGTAGTCAGCTGTAATTTCTTTTGTACAGCTTAGAGGTATCAGTATGTCAATGTTTTTTTTTAAGTCTTGTTCTTATTTATGAATTGAATTATATTTATTTTCCTAGTTTAATTGGTAAGGGTTCGCCCGACGGGTCTAGGGGAGGATGTCGGGTGCCCGCACGGCCTAGCCGGATTCCGAGGTCGTGTCAGTTGGTATCAGAGCCTAATTTAGAGTCTATCCAAACTAAGACAGTGTCTAGTAGAGTCTCACTAATGGGTACGTAGACGTCCGTACTTATCTACGAGAGGCTATGTTGGCATTTAGGAAGTTTCACTTCCTTCATTTCTGATCTTACGCCAGTCTAGGATTCAAAAGTATTTTCGTTAATTCGTTAATTCCTTTGTGGAAATTGTGAACCTTCATGCAACGAATCAGCAAACAGTATGAGTTCAAGACGAAGCAGTGTTGCCTGGGGCTAGCACTGACGAAGTCCCGAGAGTTTTTGATCTTGTTGACGATCTAGTTACGGAGGTCCTAGTTGTACGAGCTTGTGATGGGCAAGGGAGCAAGGCCTTGTTGTTCCCTTTGCTCTTTACGATGCTTTTACGAGAATTTCAGCGACGCAGATATCGTAACAATCTATTACTCGCTGGGCAGCCTATCAGGTTGCCGCAGGTGCAGACGTTTGGTCTCAGGGAGCTCCTATTCTAGTTCTTAATGTTACCGCAGTAAATTATGTTCCATAAGCAGTATGTGTTGCGCCACCAATTGTTCTGGCTGGTTAGCCAGCCGAGGTAACAGTTCAATCCGAGTGCCCAAAGAGGTTGCATTATTTTACGCGGTTGAACCTTCCGAAATTCTAAAGCAATGCATCAGATAAACCTCGTGATTCTTTTTAAAATAAAATGATGTCAGCGTATCCTTCAGGCTCTTAATTATATCGAGCGGTATGGTGTTGATTATTCTGCTTTCCAGTTTTAAGGGTCCAGCCTTGAATTGGTGGGCCGCTCTTTTATTAACTAACTTGGTTCGATTATTCTTCTAGATTCGTGGAAAGTTCCTTTCGACTAGCGAGCGAGATGAAAAGTGTTGCCGGTTTGAGTGGACTAGATAGGGTAGCCTGTCGGTTAGCCTATTGGTTTCAGAATATGAGATTGAATTGTATAGAATGGCTGAATATGCATTAGAACTAGTCCATGAGCCTTCCGAGAATGATCAAAAATTTATTGGTGACCTTTCTCCTTCCTTGAGATCCCAGATGGCTCGAGAAATCGAGGTTGGGACTTCATTTGATGTCGTTGTTGATATTGTTCGAAGGTACGAGGCATACCATAAGTTAGAGCGGGAGAGCAAGAGATCCCGTGGCCCCAGTGGGCAACCATGGTACCTCATTTGGAGGCAAGAGTTCTGATTATTTTAGGAGGTCACCTGCCAGGTTATCTCAGCTTGTAGAGCGTAATTCTCAAAGTGCGCTAGTAGTTCATCAAGATAGACTCAGTTTTCTTTTTGTAGCTATCAATAATCTGTCCAGTTTCTATTTTCAGCGAAAAGGTGTTATCATTGTCGTGAGTCTGGTTATCCTTTGAGGAGTTTTTCATTACTCCGGAAAGTAGGCAGTCGTCCTTTCTCTCGTCATCTGGCAAGTGCTGGGATTTCATTTAGATCTCAATCAGCCAGAGAAACTCCACCATCCACTAGAGGTCGAGAGTGTGGTGGCAGTGGTTCTTCAGGAGGTGATTATTAGTGAAGTGGCTTAGTTCAGCCGCAGAGGCAGTTTTATGAACTGCTAGTCTGGCAGGATGCTGAGGCATCCGATATAGTACACCCATGTAATTCTTCTTCCATTATATGTGAGTAAGATTTGATTCTTCCGATCGGTCTGAACTTCGTTTATCTTACCATGTTTCCATGGCTTCCTTGGATATTGTTTCTATTAAGAATCGATTGTGGTAGAGGGGTGAGCTTCTAGTATGATTTATTCAGGGAATTTGTGAGACCCTACTAGTTTATCTGGTTTACATGCGAGAGATTTGTGAGTGAGTATCGATATTGTTTGCTTGATATTTTGTTATGCCTCATTCTGTTATAATGTCAAGTCAGTCTACCTCTCTTTGGAACTCAGTGTCGGTAGGATGATGGGATTCTTATTCGTCACAATCAGAAAGTGATATTGTTTTTTCTGGTGTAAATTGATTTGTAAGTGATACTCGATCTACGTGTCTCCTCTTGATTCAAGATGCTAGTAGAGTCATGTTATTCCATGAGCTTCTCTCAGTTATAAAAGAGTTTACTGATAAATTGTTGGAGTTTCTTCTTATGAAAAGGTTAAATTGACATACATTTTGTTCCATAAAGCTCATTTAATGTCTATTTCTTTAATTGCGATTCTTCGGTTAGCCTGACTCGTAATTAGTCTAGCTCTGGTAGCCAAATAAATAAGAAGAAGAGCTTCTTAAAGCTCTAATTATTTTTATCCTCAGTCTGTTTTCATCTCTTCACTACTACAAGTATATAACAAGATCGTTGCTTAATGCTTCTACGTACTTCATTTAACATTCGAGGACGAATGTTCCTAACGGGGGAATATTGTTACACCCCGTATGTCTAAAGTAACGTATATCATTCTAATGACATGTTAAGAATGATTTAAGTGAGTTTAAGGTTATAATATGACCATATATGATGTTTATATATTTAATATAAAGTTTGGGAAAATCGGATTTAAGTTGCGGAAAAACCGACTAAGGAATTGCCTTGTAACGAAGCTTTTTCATCAATTAATTCTGTGCCATATATGAGGTCTTTTGGGGACATATCATATACCAAATTGAAGGTCTTGGAGTGTTGTTTCCAACACATTTTATGGTTTGTTCATACAATGCCCGGATAAAAAGATATGAGCATCAGAATTCAGGCCAGAAAAAGGGACATAAGCGCAAAAGAGGACTAAAACTGAAATGTTTAGAGTATAAAAGGGAAAAGCCATCCTCATCTCGTCATTCTCCAGAAATATCAAGAGAGAAACAGTTCCTCCATGAGTCTTGAAGCATTTTTTATGATTTTGAAGGATGGACGTCAATCTTAACTCGAAATTAAAGGCAAATTGCGTCAAAATGCTATACGCGATTAAGGTAACGTTATGCTACCTTCAATTTAGTCTATAGCTTGAGTATTAGAATTACTTCATGGCTAAGTAAAGTACTTAAATGCTGTATTATAGTTTGTTTAAGCTTTAGAAGGTGTGGAATTCAAAGGAAACAAGGTTTAGAAGCAAGAAACATCAAAGGTATGTAAGGCTAACCTTTCTTTTGGCAAGGCATGAATCTTGTAGCTTTTGAAGCTTTTCTTAGTTCCAAAAATTGATGATTCTTGTGGGAAAATTTTATGGAATAAATGTGACAGTGTATGTGCTTAATTTGGTACTAAGAACCACGGTGAAAGATGTCCAAAATAGTAGCACAAAATATTTCAAAATCTGGGAAATTGTTTTTATCTTTGGACAGTTGTTAGTATATTGATCATAACTCCTTATAAAAAATTGATATTTAGATTATTTAAGAATCCACAGAACCCTAAGACATATATCTAAAACTTTCATGAGATCATAAAGTCTATATCTTTGATCTACATTCTGAAAATTAGGTCGAAAGGCAGGACAGTGGTGCTGTCCAGACATTCTCTCTGCGGATTTGTTATGTCATCCAGTCGTCTCATCTTGTTATCCATTTAGCATGTTATGATATCATTTTATCCGGGTATCCATTCCCATGTGTAGTATAGTGCTGGTTCTGTTTTAGCGGATCATCCAGTTTCAGAGGAAACTCGGCCGAAATTTTTATAAAAGTCAAAGAGTTAGACAAATTCTGAGTTCTAGGTTGTGTCTATAATTCTATCCAAAGTTTTCTTCTCATTCCTTTGAGTCCATATCTATTGTTGCTACATGTGTTATGCCTCATACATTCTTATACTTAAATTGTGATCATGTTATGTGTGATTTGGAGTCCCCATAGAGGCTGGACATTGGACACACAGTCCGTTCGTGTGGGTATCAGGTTCCTAACCGGATTGCCCTAAGATATGAGGAATGAATCCCTTAGCCTAATTTGATATATTTTTCTGCTTATTGAATAGAGTGGGATCGTTTGGCAAGGAAACTAAAGGATAAAGCGGTTGTTGATTAGCAGTGCTAACTTTTGGAAGAGGTAAGTGTTTATATCAGTTTCTTTGGAGGCACCTGGCCTCGTGGATTTTCTACCACGTGTTCCTTACGTGTGTAGCTGCCGATAGGCGTACTCATTACGCCTTAGCTTTGAATTTACATTGTATATTATTTGTTATGCCCTGTTGTAGGTATTGCATTGAGCATATGAGCATTGCACTCTGGTTTTGAGCAAAGCATATACTTCCAGGTTGGCGATGAGAGTCCCGCACCGGTGAAGGATCATTATTGCATATACTTCCCGGTTGGCGATGAGAGTCCCGCGCCGGTGAAGGGTCATTATTACATATACTTTCCGGTAACCGATGAGAGTCCCGAGCTGGTGAAGGATCATTATTGCGTATACTTCCCGGTAATCGATGAGAGTCCCGAGCCGGTGAAGGGTCATCATTGTGTATACTTCCCGGTAATCGATGGAAGTTCCGAGCCGGTGAAGGGTCATTATTGCATATATCTCCTAGTAGACGATAAGAGTCCCGCGCCGGAGATAGGTATCAGGCATATGTAACTGCATTGCATAGTACCGCATTCATCCCATTTCATTGCACCGCATACTGACTATGGTATGTATTGTGTTGTGTTTTATGTAAGCGGTACATATACTATGTCGTGGACATATCTCAGTTTTGTCTATATATTTCTGGCTCGCATTCTGGGTTGCGGGGATCGGGCTGCACGCCGCAACGGTATAAATGTATGGATCGGGTTGCACGCCGCAACGGTATAAATTTTTGGATCGGGTTGCAAGCCGCAACGGTATGAATATGTGAATCGGGTTGCACACCGCAATGGTATAAATATATGGATAAGGTTGCACGCTGCGACAGTATGAATATATGGATCGGGTTGCACGCCGCAACAGGATGAATATATTGATCGGGTTGCACGCTGCGACAGGATGTATTTCTGATAGTTGATATGTTTGGGATGCCTATATGTTCTGGCTATCTTAAGTTCCTGGTTGTTAATGAATTTATGATTCCATATGTGTTTCCAGTTATTATTTGGCTCTGCCTTTTTATAATTTAAATAAGAGGAATTTGGTTCATCTGTTTCTTTTCTCCCTGGCTAGCTATCCTATCCTTTGAGGTGGCTAGTTTGCCCCACTTATTGAGTTCTTTTGCCTCACCCTTGTTTGTTGTTTGTTTTTGTCTATCTATTTCGTTTCGGCAGGTTCGCTCCAGGATTGAGTTCGCCACGTTGTGGTGGAGCCAAGACGACTTCAGCTGTCAGGGTGAGTCAGCTTTTACTCCGGATGGCCACCAGATTATTGGCTATTATTTTAATTGCATTTTGCTCCCTTCAGGAGGTATCTGTCTTCTTTTGTACTCTTAGATGTCTAGTCTGGATAGCCCTAAACCTAGTATGTTGGGTAGTCAGCTGTAATTTCTTTTGTACAGCTTAGAGGTATCAGTATGTCAATATTTTTTTTTAAGTCTTGTTCTTATTTATGAATTGAATTATATTTATTTTCCTAATTTAATTGGTAAGGGTTCGCCCGACAAGTCTAGAGGAGGATGTCGGGTGCCCGTACGGCCTAGCCGGATTCCGGGTCGTATCAGCAGGAACACAAATGTAAGGTGATGTCCTAATTATTCGATACTTCCTCACGTTATAGGAGTTTTTGGTATATTTAGCAATCCTTATGCTTAGAAAAAATTAAAGAGTATGTTAGCTTTTGACAAACTTATAATAGGATCTGATAGTAATAGAGTTTCACCATCTGCACACTAACGAAAATAGAGAGTGAAATGAAATTATTAGAACAACCAAAGATTATAAGTTCTTAAAGAACTTTTAAATGATTGAAGGAAAAAGATGCAACCTTAAAAAAATAATGGTATTATTTTTGTTCTTGAAATTGTAAACAAAGAAACTAAAGGGGCTTTAGACGCCACTAACCAAAATTGATTCAAGTTGATTGGACATTGCTTAAGGCACTGAGTATTTATACTAAAGCATATTCTAACTTATCATGAATAAGTGAATTAAAAAATCAAGAATATATGTCAATTACTATAATTATGCGAGAAAAATTTATCCACACATATATACTATACAATTATTGGTTTAATATAAAAACTGCAAAAGGTTAAGTTTTTAGGTAAATATATATGATTACATGTCTAATTCTAATTCATTTCTTTGTTATTAACAAAGGCATTAAAAGATAATAGTCTACACTATTACATTCACAATTAAAATAAATAAGGAGAGGGAAAATTACTACATCTCATGAAAGAACCGTAATGAACAAAAGCTAAATATCTTCACTAAATATACTTGAACATGACAATAATAGAAGGAAAAGAGATGCAAAGGACATGTCTTCTTCATCATACTTGATGCCTTTAAATAGTCTTGCACAATAACTATTATACATTATTATATACAATAACTACATAGTAATTTCTCCATTACTATATGCAATAACTATTCAAAATAACTACACAGAATAAGTACCCCAAATTCTGCCTTTTAATTTCTCCATTATAATATACATTTAAGAAAATGGACCTTGGGTGTAACTCAACCCCAAAAGCTAGCTCAAAGGGAGGAGGAGGATTGCCCAAGCCATATAAAGGAGACCAAATTCTTCATCCACATCCGTTGGGACTCAACACCCCCCGCACGCCCAGGCCTTTGGCAACTGGTGCGTGGATAATATGGGGGCCCAACATCGGTGAATAATTGGGATGGGTCTGGCTCTGATACCATGTTGAAGAAAATGGACCTTGGGCGTAACTCAACCCTTACTTTTCGTTATGCAAGGACTCTTTAGTTGGGGATGACAGTTTTTATACTTGAAAGAAGACCAAGTAAAGAGGAAAAAAGAAAGGGAGCAAAAAGAGCCAAAAAGAATGAATCCTCATCCATAGAGGCATGCCACATCACTTCCCTATAGTTCTCAATTAGTATATACTAGCTTGCGCGGTCATTAAAAAAAAAAAAAAATATATATATATATATATATATATATATATATATATATATATATATATAGCTAAATAATCATTGATATAATTTTTATGATGAATATTTACAATTTGATTAACTTTATCTTATATATATATAACACAACCAATGTTTTAGGACTTTCAAGTTTATCCAAAAATCATCCAACCTCTTGCGATTCACAACAAACAATTCAAATAATTTTGATACTACTTCATAAAAATAATAAATTCTACGCCACAAAATTTTAAGGTTTTTAATCTAACATGTGTTTTGCTTCCCAAAATCAAAGTAAGTTGCTAATGTTGCCATTCAGGAACAAAGATAACTTAGAAAGTTATGATAAAAACAATTAAACATTAGATGGAATTTTTTAAGTCATTTGTACCAAAGCACAAAGCCATACAACAATATGTTATTCTATATGAACATACTTTCACATTCCAGGCTTCATCGTATATGTCTTAGTTAGATAAAATACAAAAAATCTAAGAATGCAACGAAAGAAAATCTTAAAAGATACTATGTGTATACCATATAATTTGTCCACTAAATCTGGTAGTTTTAAACATATCATATCATTAAGAGTGTCATTATAACATATGAAAGAAAAATTAAGAACGAAAATGAAACTAAGTCAGATAACTGAAATAGAGAAGGACAGTACATTATGAAAATTAAGTTGAACATGAGCATTGCATCAGATTCACGTAGTAGTATTGTTATTCGCACGAACAATGGATATATGGTTCCGCATTTGAAAAGGATACTGAAAACCTTATTTGATATAAAAAAAAATACTAATTACTAATAATTGAATATTGGAAGTCTCTTGACGATTCTTTTAAGTTTTCAAATCCAACAGATTAAATTTAAAGTTATAACTCATTTTTCAAAAACTCCGGAGAGCATCCAAATTTAAAGTTTTAACTCATTTTAACTCATCGAATTATCCATGTTCATCAAGAAATTTTCAACCGCTCCCATCTGTTTATTTTATGTGGTATGAAGTCATGATTAAAAAAATTAACCAATCAAATTATATGAAAATAGAATAATTCAACCAAAAATACACATAAAAAGGGTTGAACTATTAGGATGCCTTTATTTGGATGTCATCTGGAATATCACGATTTGGAGTCAGCAAATGCCTCTAGTAGCTCTCCTCGTCTTATAAGAAGGGTTCTCATCTCTCTCTTCTCCCCTACAACACCAATAGCAGAGAAACTTAAATGCATAAGCACATAAAAAGATACTAAAAGAGAATATATGCACGACAAAATATATTGATATGCATGAAATACCAAGCACATAAAAACGATACCAAAAGAGAATATGCATAACCAAACATATTGGCGTGCAATTCACCCGTGTAGATTGAGGAGTCAGCATCCCATTCACCTAAAACAAAAAAAAAAAAAAAAAACCAAAAAAAAAATTATATTGAGAATGAACTATGAGAAGTACCTATATATCAAAATCACATGAAAGCTACATGAGTACTCAAAACAACCTTAAACGTGGATATTTATAAGTCCGGACAAATGTAAAGAAACATTACTTGCTTCTATAATATTGCTCAAAGGGTAGAGTGTGTTGAACTTCCCGAATAATGGCTAATAAGTAGACACGGTGTGGATGTCATTTATGCTCATAACGCTCCATATTTCGTAACATAATCTTATAGAAGTAATTAGCATTAAGTATTAAGTAATATTAATTGGATATAATAGAAAATTGGATAACCCGAGAAAGAAGAGGAAATAAAAAGTTTGGAGAAAAGTCAAAAAATGTAATAAGCAATGAAAGAAGACATACATATAGGAGAAATTTGATAATGTGGAAACATAAAATGCAAACTGTTAGTATGAAAATATTAATGTCATTACATTGAAGCTGTAAATTGTAACCGAAAGAACAATTAATGTCCTTACATTGAAAAGATTATAGCTGTGTCATTAAAAGAGGCCGAAATTAGTAATGGAATAGAAAAACTTCATTAGGATGTGAGGAAAATCAAATTGTACATTTCTTTACATTTTGAACTGAATGGTGACCAAACGACTATGCTACATCACTTTTCTATGTTTCTCAATTAAAATAGATATAGATAGATATAAATATAGATATAGATATAGATATAGATATAGATATAGATATAAATAGATTGATATAGATATAGATATAGATACTAGCGAAATTGTTCGCGCTTCGCGCAGGCTTGAAATACATCATCAATGAATTTATAAAATAATTTTTCAAAAATATTCTCTTAAGATAGATGAAATTGATAGATGAAATAAAAAATTTCATGTATATACACAAAGTGAATATTTTTGCAAAATATACTAAAGATATCTTTAGTGTTTCTTTCACTAAATAACCTAATTAAGTGTTCAAGTTTATAATTTGAACTTGAAAAGCATTTTGCTAAATAAAATAAAATTTCAAAAACTTAACCAACAAAGAAGAAAACATGCACAACATGTTAACCATCATGTCCTCCATCCACTTCATGTATCCTCGGTTGGTCTTTTACTAATTTAAAATATATTTTTTGTCTTCCACTATGAGTTATAAATTTGATTTAAATATTCCATCCAACTTTGAGAATAAAAGAAAAATATATAATAAAAGACAGACTTATTCTTCATTTGAGCTAGATTTGTTCATCATATCATATCATATTATTCTAAATGTGCCTATCACTTAAGCAAAATGTAAAAGACCTAAATGCCCCTGCAGTGTTAAAAATTTACTATTATTAGTATGCAATTTTATTTTTGTAATAAAACAGTAACAAAATCAAAAATGATACGCGCCTTCACTGAATTGCAGCTTCTCCTCTGCCTAACTTTGGCCAACTCTTCAGCTGCCCATCTCTTCACTACCCAAAATTCATTCACCATCTTCATGTTTACGTCGTTCGTTGAATGTACCCGCGGATTCAATGCGCCCTTTCGCCTTACCGGTACATTAATTCACGCTCATCAACAGGAAAGTCTGTACAGTTTCAATTTGTTAGTCGCTTTATATAAGTCGGATGGATGTGTTCTGGGTTTATTCTCAGTATACTTACCAACAACTGCAGCAGCCAGGTACTATTGTTAGCATTGCACAATTTAACCGTCGATTCTATTAAGATTTTGAGAACCCATTGTGAATTTTAATTTGTTCCTTTGATTTTTTCCCTACAGCCTTCTCTCTGTTGTTCATAAGGAATTGGGTAAGAATTCGACACTTCGCTTTTACTTTAGTACAATTACTGCTTTGCGTCGCATGAACTTTGTCATCTTCTCCTATATTGCCAGCTAAAGTTGCATCGTCGGTTGCTTTGCTTAGGTCCCAGGTTCTGATTGGTGTCGTCGTTTAGACGACGCCGTAGCCTTAGTGATCGTAGGTTACTTAGGCCGCTAATTCACCCCAATTTGTTCGCTAACGTCTGTAGACACAATAGATCCGCGAATTCTGTTAGCGTTTTGTGAAGCCACTGTGATTTTCAATTTGTTATTCAATTTTTTCCCTGCCGCCTTCCTTCCTTTGTGTTATTGATGATAAGCTTTTGTTCTTGTACAAGAAAAAACATGTGCCGACTGAAGGGTCATATTTCCTATATTTACATTTTTATTTTCCAAAGAAGATCAAGACCAATATGAAGTTGTATAATGATAAGCATTGAGGTTTAACTTATGGACGAAATATGAAAAAATAGATGTTCTATACCTGGGAAGAGGTTTTGACCACATTATCTTTCGGCATCAGTACATTGCCTCTTGAATGTAGGTCCATCATGGTTAGAATTTAATCAAACCTTATTACTCATGTGTTAACAAGGTCTCCAATATGTGCAACACTAACTCCAGATCTCACTCTTCCTTTAAATCAATTAAGTTCAAAACATTTAATAGTAATAGTGTTAAGTGTGTGCTACTAAGCCCACTGATCGTTTGAATTATTGGATTCACAATCTATTATTTGAACATATTCAGTAAATTTCTTAGCACAAATACATTATTCGAACAAAAACTACTGGATTTTCCTGAACCTATCCATCAGCCCGTGTAAAGTGTGTTGGAAAGGTGAAAGCGGGTCGATTGAGGCAACAAGGGGGCGAAAATATGTCTTGACATTTTAATTCAAGAATTCAATACATCGATTCGTCACTGAAATTAGAATACGCTACATGAAATGCCAGAAGAGGGGGAAACATATTTTAATCTAAGGTGCATTTCAACATTCAAAGCACTAAATACTTGCAAAGAAAGAGAACTGCAGCTGTAAATAGATGCTGTATCAAAGACCAAATTAGTATAATTATTAGTTATGTTCGCTTGAAGTTTGTCGCCTTGACCTCAAGAATGCTAGCTAGAGTAGCATCGACGATTGATTTGCTTAGACCCCCTTTCCTGCTTGCTTTCGTCTATTAGACAACGTCGCAGCCTTGGTATCGTTGAATTAGCATCCTAGGTTACCCAAGCCACTAATTATGTTCACTGTATACAGTTTTTGTAATGTGCCACAATGCTGTATTTACATCCCATTGCAATATGATTTCTGCATACTATTGTTGGCATTGCACAATTTAACCGTCGATTCTGTTAAGATTTTGAGAACCCATTGTGAATTTTAATTTGTTCCTTTGATTTTTTCCCTACAGCCTTCTCTCTGTTGTTCATAAGGAATAGGGTAAGAATTCGACACTTCGCTTTTACTTTAGTACAATTACTGCTTTGCGTCGCATGAACTTTGCCATCTTCTCCTATATTGCCAGCTAAAGTTGCATCGTCGGTTGCTTTGCTTAGGTCCCAGGTTCTGATTGGTGTCGTCGTTTAGACGACGCGGCAGCCTTAGTGATCGTAGGTTACTTAAGCCGCTAATTCACCCCAATTTGTTCGCTAACGTCTGTAGACACAGTAGATCCGCGAATTCTGTTAGCGTTTTGTGAAGCCACTGTGATTTTCAATTTGTTATTCAATTTTTTCCCTGCAGCCTTCCTTTCTTTGTTCATCACGATTTGGGTATGAAATCGACACCTTTACTCTTTGTTTAGTATAATTATTAGTTATGTTCGCTTGAAGTTTGTCACCTTGACCTCAAGAGTGCTAGCTAGAGTAGCATCGACGATTGATTTGCTTAGACCCCCTTTCCTGCTTGCTTTCGTCTATTAGCCAACGTCGCAGCCTTGGTATCGTTGAATTAGCATCCTAGGTTACCCAAGCCGCTAATTATGTTCACTGTATACAGTTTTTGTAATGTGCCACAATGCTGTATTTACATCCCATTGCAATATGATTTCTGCATATATCGTCCTTCTATTTGGTTCAAAGACAGCGTGTGTCCCAATGGCATCCGAGCTAGATGAGGGAAGACGATGCATACCTATTAGTGAACTGAAACCTTTGCAAACTGAATGGCTTATTAAAGTCTTGGTGCTGCGAAAAGGCCCAAAAAGAGACTATAAGACCTCCAATGGAGAGGGTGTTATCAGATCTGTGATATGTGTCGATGAAGAGGTAATAGTGTTTCATTTCTTTATACCACTTACAAATTACCAATCGCCCTCCTGCCAAAAGTAACACTGCCTCATAATTGACATACGCCAGGGTACGAAAATACAGGGAACCCTCTTCAACGAGCAAATTGAAACATGGGAGGACGACTTCAACCCGCTTCAGGCATATTACATCGAGGATGGGAAGATTTTCACCCCAAAAGCCAACTACATATCCGTGAATCCTGACGTTGAGATTTCGTTCCGCCAGCACACAAAGGTCACTGAGTGTGACACTGATTTTAACACTGAACACTTCGCTGCCAGTTTCATTACCTTTGTTGAGGCTGCCAGGATGCCCCTCGGTACACTGTTTGGTAACAATCAACAACCCTCGATACATACCTTGCCCAGCATTTATTGCTACTTCTTCCCTACGCTAACTAGATATTTTTTTCCAGATGTCGCAGGCATTTTACTAGATGTGAAGGTACTCATTGGTGAAGGCCGCAAGACAAGGCGCGAAGCAGTAATCACCGACGATAGGTTAGTCCTTTCATCTTTGCATGCAGATTTACAGTCTCTAAATAGGATCATGTAAACAAGTTTCATATTTCGCCAGTTTTTTCATCTGAATTCTTACCTTGACCCACAAATCTGCCACATCATTTGTGTTGCTTGAAGTAGGTCAAACTCTGCAGCACATTTTCTTGGTCCGACATTTAACATTTAGTTTGAAAAGTTGCGTGAAGAGATGGTGGGGTGAAGTTCAATTGTAGGCTGTAGTTCAGTAATGCCTTAGCTTTTATGCTTGGTTTACCTTTTTTACCTCTATATTTACGCATTCCACTATTGGGTTTGTCTGATAGTTTTTGAAATGAAGTGAAAATCTTTTCTTTGTTCCTCAGTTATTCATATGGTTTAATCTGTCTTACTGTATTAGATGTGCTACTCCTTACTGAGAAGAAAACAAAGAATAATCTGCAGTTGATTTACTTCTTGCGAATTGTTGTTGTTGCTTCTTATCTCCCGCCACCCTACAAAGTTCCTAAGACAGGAAAACTTGGTTAAATTTCGGAGTCGATATATGCCACTGTGTAACTCAAGCCCATTAGCGGAGCGCAATATGTAAACACTATTTAGTGCACACACTAGGGCTATCACAGTAGCACTGTCTTGACCTTTCTAGGTTCATCTAATGAACACACTCAGGATACCCTCTGCCTCCAACCTCAATCTGATTTTCAACAGTGAAACATTTATCCAAGGGTGTGTTGTAGCAGTCAGTAAAGCGAGTGAAAACCATGGGATATCAGGGTTCAATCCTAGCTGAGACAACACTAGATGATTTTTTATTTAAGTTTTGGCGGGCAGAGTTACATGGTATGCGTGCTAGAAGTAGGCAAGCTAGCTTGAATGTCAAAGTTATCCCAAAAAAAATAACTCTATAAAAATAGAAGACTTGGTGAAAGTAGAGAGACGTCCCTGCTACCCAACAAAAGAAAGGAAAAAAAAAAAAAGGGAGAGCAAGAAAGAAAGCTTTACCAGTTTATCTAAGATTGAAAATTTTATTCATAGTGCAAGGTGAAACGGAGGAGGGTTAGTTTAGGTTTGTAAAGCAAAAAGAATTAAAGTCATACGAAGTACCTGATAATAGATACCTGATGGGACAAGAAAGTCACCAATGCTGCAATTTACCCCACATAAAATAAACTATAGATTCCCACTTAATTTATGATGGTATTATTTGTATGAAGAGGAAAAAACCAGCATTGCTATATAAAGTATATGAATTAACTACTTACTATTATAGAGCTCCTTGAGTTGGATACAATTATTTTTAGCATAATGGAACAATATATCCTTTATAAGAAGGTATAAACCAATAAGAGTATATATCTGGAAATTGAGAACACTTTTAAGAGTCCAATTGTTCCTTTTACAATAAGAGTATATATCTGGAAATTGACAACATTTTTTAGACTCCAATTGTTCCTTTTAAATTTTATTTAACACCTCCAAAAGAGTAGTGCCCACTAATTATCTTCTTTGTAGGTATGACCGGAAAACAGTGACATTGTGGGGAGACTTGGCTGAAATTGAGGGTGCACTGATGGCTAGCTCTAAACATGAAAACCCCGTTATTGCCTTTTGCAATATTAGAGGCTCCATTTACCAATGTCTAACGCTGATTTGCTTTTGTTATATCTATAACTACGCATTCAAATATGGTCTTCTCACAGTTGCCCCCGCTGTGCAGGTGAATTCGGACTTTCAACTACTCCAGTTAGCTGTGTGCTCATTGAACCAGAATTAGAAATAGCAGATCATCTGCACAACTGGTATGTCCCGGTAATCGCGACCATACGCTTTCAAATTATTTATATCTGCCATATGCCCCGTGTTGGCACTTAATAATTTCCCCTCTCAGGCATACTGCCATGAAAGACTGCAGCGTGGACATACGTTTCATGCCAAGTAGACTAATGCAAGAAACAACTGAAGTCGCTCTAAGTGATATAGTTAAGCCAACATCTACCAGCTTCAAGGTATTTCGCGTGGTACTTTGAGTTCCTCCGCTGCATAGTTACTACAGCATTTTACTATCGGATATGTACTAAACTCCTCCGTTCATTATCTCTAGGCTCAGTACTATAGGTTCGTCGCGAAGTTAGTAGATATTATCAACCTGGATGATCTGTGGTATGCTGCGTGCACAAGATGCTACAAGAAAGTAATTGTGAAAAAAAGCACTGCCAGTTGCGAGTACTGCAGGAAAAAGGATACTGATTACGAGAACAGGTCAGCTGCACTCCCTTCTTTAAATGTTCCGTCCGCAGATTTTATTTATTCAGTCCACATAAACTCGCTGCCTTAGAAGATTACTGCTCCCTTAGAATAACTTAGCTGCTCCCCATCCTTATGACGACCGTCACTCTAATTCCACCAGTTTAATGGGTAATCAAAATTATGAAACCTTAAAAATATTCTCCTTTGGCACCAAAGAAACAAGACAAATTAATCCAGCCCCTAATATTATAAATCTGTCTCCCCAGAAATCATAACCTTAAAGTAAGACTATCTCCAAAGTATCTCACTCAAACTCAGAACCCATCAAATTTCTTCCGTCTGTATCAATTCAAACTCTGCAACATCCATATAATCTCCTTCTGGTACCAACTAAACCAGACACATTAATTCTCCCCTAACACTACATATACCTCTCTACATCATAAAAGCCTTTTACAACCAAAATCTCCCTCACCTATTCATATTGACCAATCAATCTCATCAATCTGCCCAGATGAATCATTACCCTATTAAAACTCTTTCACTTTTTCCCACCTCTGTCTCACTCTCTCTCTCTCTCTCTCTCTCTCTCTCTCTCTCTCTCTCTCTCTCTCTAACTCTCAGTCCATCAAGTTTATTTCAATCTCTCTTAAATCAAACTCTTTATCCTTAAGCATAATATACTTCGGACGCCAAATAAACCAAAGACAGTTGACCTCCACCAAATTATTTACATCTCTTGATTACAAATTATTTTACCTATCAGAATCACTCTTTACCTAGAACCATTAAAGAAGAGAATCTCATCAATCTTTATCCCAAAGATATCATTTGCCTAAAAATGGTAATACTCTCTCATGCCCGTTCTCTCTAGCTGAATTCATTCAATTTCCCTCTCTACTCAGATTAAAGTCTGCAATCTTAAAGTATTCTCCTTTGGCACTAAAGAAACAAGACATTAATCCAGCCCCTAACATTATAAATCTGTCTCTCTCCTTCATACAGAATTTCAACAATCAAAGTCCCTATTTATCTATTACCCTTATAAAAGCAATTCATCAATTTTCTTCCTAGAAAAATCATTAGCCTCTAATGTGCTAGACTCTCTGCCTCTCTCCCAACTCATGTTCCCTCTCTAACTAACTAAAATCCATCAAAGTTCTTTCCCTCTCCACTCAAGACAAACTCTGGAACCTTAAGTATATTCTACTTTACAATCTACGAATATGGAACTCCAATATGAGTTGCCCACACCACAGCCTCCAAAATTTTCCCCATTAATGCAGTGTCCAAGCAGACTTAGTCAGTGTTGTTGCCACACTTACACTAAGTCTAGAGGTCGAGACTTACTGAGTAGGATCCTGATTACTGATTGCAAATTCCATACACCAGATATAGGATGAAGATTGTCGTTTCTGCTGAGGAGGTTGAAAATACTGTACTTACACTGTTTGGGGGAGCACGATTCTTTGTTGGATGCGACGTAAATGACTATATTCAGTCAGCATCAGGAAAGGTAAATCCTCGCTTCAGTTTACCAAGAACTTCACTACCTGCCTTACTGCTTTCGGATTCCCTTAGCTTGCCATTTGACGCACTTCTTGGTTTCTTATAAACTATACATAATGGAAAATCAATGTACTACCGCAAGATGGAGCAGAGCAAGGGTAAATTGTTCAGTTTCCTCATAAAGAATCCAAAAAGTCTTCCTGTTGAAGATAAGAACAAGGACTTGATAGTTGAGGAGATGCACGAAGCTGAAAAGATTGGTCCTGCAGAAGTGGAAGCTGAACCTTCGGCAACAAAGCAAGCACCCAAGCGAGCTGATATAACTGACGATACCAAGACAGAAGAACATTTAACTGTTGATAAGAAGCTTAAAGTAGGATAAAAATAGTCTGTTGCTTTTAACTAGGATGTTTAGACCCTCTTCAGCCGCTACTTCACCTGTAGCAAGCTGACCCATTATTAGTTAATAGTAGGCTGACCTAGAGAGTCACCTCCCTTAGTTTCCTTAAGAGCAACTTTAGCTGGCACTGCTGCTACTTTGACATTTGCATCTCAAAATTATTAAATTCTGTTTCCCTAAATTGTGTTTGCTCTACATGATGTTACAGTGCGCGTACAGTTATTTCTGGCAACTACTTGGCTTGCTTCGCTTCAAATCACCAATGTCTCCTACTGTATAGGTAAAATACAATTTTATACCACTAACAAAAGAGCCAGGACCACTATCTAACAACGTATCACAATACTAAGTGCTAATTTGACGCAAAAATATTACACTATTACTCCCTAACACTGCATTACCTGATACAGGCCGTAACACAGGATAAAGAAATGGCAAAACAAGGTGCGTAATCCTTAAAAAATTAGAAGTTACAACATCTTCGAACTCCCGCCTGATTAACTTTATTCCCCTTAGATCAAACAACTGCTCGAAAACCTCAACGGAAAAGCGAATCTTCAAACACCCCAACTACCTCCATATCGAGTGATGAAAAAACCGCTGCCGAAGAAGTCATCGCACATGGTAAGCCTTACATAAAGACATAATTATAGCCATGACAAACCTATTCAATTGTAAATACCTATAATTAAACATAGTCATACCTGTAGGCAGTGCAGAACAACCTATTAGTGGTACCCAAAAACAAATTCAGCGGACACCGGATCAACCAAATAAGACACTCTCAACAGGTTAACTTTCCTAATCCTTACGCTATGTATTTGACCTAAATCATTCGCGATGTGTACGACTATATAGAAAATATCTCTATCTATTTGTTATAATCCTCAAATTGGTAAAATCAGATTACTAAAATAACCGTAAAAATTACTGAAACTCCGTTTTGCACTCACCTAAAAAGCTAATATATCCCCATTTAATTACTTTAGTTTTAACAATTAATTATTATTTTCAGAAAACTACTTAATATTGCCAACCGTTACAGCTACTCAGCGTTGCTTCATATATCCTTCATTAATGTCCAACCATTACTTCTCCCCACTTGAAAAGAAAAGCCTGTAAACTTTAATCAGCTAGATGACATTATCCGAACTTTGTCAACGGGTCACACCACCTGAAGCACTACCTCTTCCCCCAATACCATCTTGTGGTCGACTTCAACACTCTCGACACCAGCCCTCCGGCAGAACTGATCTGGAGTGTGACAAGCAGTTCCAGTTTGTGACACCCATAACAACTTCTTAAATAAGAACTGAAACAATTTCATATTCCAAAAAAAAAACACTAAAAACAGTAACAAAGCAGGCACGAAAAGAAAGCGGAACACTGGTAGGATTTTTCAGGAAAACATCTTTGACTTTCTTCTCATTGTGCTCACAATACAAAACATATAGAAACTTTAAATAGCAAAAACGGAGACTCCAAGTAACAGGTGTAGGCACAAGGTACTTGACATCTGAAGCAAAAGCTTTTCAAAAATTACATACCTGCTTGTTTGCTGGACTTCGACCCCAGGAAAGACGAACAGTCTGCTTCCCAATAACTGTTCCATTCAAATTTTGTATTGCGTCCTCTGCTGCGCTCCTATGGAACATAAGAGGCAAGTAGGTTATGCAAACGTTTAGCATTTGAAAGCTTCAAGACTAGCTGACTAGCTCCATCGAAACTGTAGCAGACTAGCAGTAACAAATAATTCACTAACATGTAACCGCTTCAGATTATCAGTGTGTTCAAGCAGTAAGTTCACATTTCAACTGTTAGTTAGGCTTGATGATATTACCTCTAGCCCCTTCAAGTACGTTATAAATGTGCATGTTTTACTTGAGAAGCATTTCATAACCCAAAGGAAGAGTTCCTTTAATTTTTATCTGTATTTAGCAACTTAGATAATGTTCATAATGCAAGCTCTGAAAAATGGCCCCTGCCGCTACATCCATCTCACATACTCCCCGACTCCAGCCTGCACACCTTCATAAACCATAGCAGACCTTTCCCTAATCCAGGCTAACAGAAGCTACACACCTACCACTCCATTCCATAAACACTTCACTATACTCCTGGAACTCCACTGAACTCCCTGCTACCACTACACTCCTTACTGCTAACAACATCTAACACTATTCACCTCCCTCAACTCTAAGACCATCTAGACCCTGAGCCTCATAATCAACCCTCAACTCACCGGAAACCAACGAAAACACCCCTGCTATGGCTTGCTTCTAACAACCAGGCTGCAGCACCTTACACACTCCACTCCGCACCAGGATGACCCTTGAATACCCTTTTCTAAATTCACAAACCAACTGCACACATCCTCTACTCTCACAGCTTGCGACCCAACAACAACCTCTAGAATCCTACACGATAAGAGAGAAGGCCAGCACTAGAGAATGGAAACTGCAATGTAGCTTAGAGCATAACAGGACAGAACTACATTGCAGAACTTATACCAGCAGAGCACCAGGAAAAAGAAACTGAAATGCAGCTCAAAGCACACTTCAAAGAGCCTAAAATATTACTATACTACAGCTACCATCACTATTCAACTGATAGGACATACACACCAACATCCATAAGATTTTCCCACGCTCTAAAAAAGGAACAGAAACAGACCATAGGATTCACCTCAGAAACAAGGAAGACAAGGCAGAGAATGAACATTGAGAGAACAAGAAGGTGAAGGCTAAGACTGAGATCAAACTAATCCATTACATATCAGATGTCACAGTTCATGAATACCATAAGAGCAAAGCTGAAACCACAAGAGCATAGGTTTATTACCTTTTTAAAGGCAGTGAATGGGCCTTAAATTAAAGCGATATAGCTCGAACAAGATCGTCGACTCAAATAGCGAAGTGACGACACGAAATGCAGAATCAAAATCAACCAGAACCGTAGCACTATTTTAAAATTCTAAAAACTTTTTAAAAAAACTTATCTATATGATTTATGCTGTGTCGTTTTTCTCTATTTCTTATCTCTCCCGCGGCTACCAGAAGTGAACTTAAAATGAATAAGACATGTTTATATACCTGTTGGGACAAATTAATGGCTCACACAAATACCATCTTGCAGCAAACAAAAATAATCAGAGATAAGGAATACAAGTAACTGCCCCCTTTTTCGTTAACATGATCCAATGATGGGAGCTAAACAGTTCCAACAGCTGTGCTTTTATTCCCCCCAAACCTGTTACCTTAAAATGGAAACAGTCCAAGACTTCCTTCATATTTAGAATTCCCCCTTATATTATAAAAAATACACTTGCAGGACGAGCAATGAAAAGGTTAAACAGATACTTATCACTTAGTCAGTTTGTACCCAATGCACAGAATGAGGAAACACCTGCAACCAAGAAACGTCGAATTAACTGGTTGTCTCGGGCTTTATCGGCAGAGATTCAAATACCAGGTAACATTACGCTGACCGCTTCAGACAACTTCTAGATTACTTTGTTGCTTTAGCCATCGTTGTTTTACCTGTTGGCTTAATTTATCTGTCTATCAATCTACAGGTGGCAGCACATACACCCTTGCACAATCGGACCCCCAAAAACTGAAATCGACGCCGCAATGTATCTATTGTAGTGCTAAAAGGTTCGAACATGAACCTCCGAACTTCTGTTGTGAAGGACTCCAGCTCCAACTGAACTATATGAATTACTCACTGCTCAAACGGAGGACGCAAAACAATTCCGCAAGTACCTTCGGGCGTATAATAGTATCTTTGCTTTTACATCTTTTGGTGTTAAGCTTGATAAGGAACTGGCTTCTTCAAGGAAAGGGGTATATACCGTTAGGGCACAAGGCCAAATTTATCACGATCTACCATCTCTTAGGCCGCATGATAATAAACCGTGTTACTTTCAACTATACTTTTTTGACACAGAAAATGAGTTGACCAACAGGTTGTTTATACTGGATGACGGAGTCCTGTCAGCTGACATTGTTGCGAAAATAAAGCAGATAATGTCCGGAAATCCATATGCCCAAATCTTCCGGCAATTGAAGGACCATTCCAGTTTTGAAAATCTACAGCTCCGGATAGCTGCAAATGCAAATCTTGATCAACGAGTGTATAACAAACCCTCAACCGACCAAGTTGCAGCTATTTGGATAGATGGAAACAATGCAGATATTCCGTTTGAGCGACAGATTGTTGTCCACGAACACTCAGGAAACAAACATAGAGTGAAGCACTACTTTGGGTGTTACGATCCATTGCAATATCCACTACTTCTGCCAAAAGGAGAGCCAGGTTGGCATCAAGGAATAAAGAAAGATAGAAAACCACGACAAAGCTCCAGCATTGTCGAAAGTGATGTCCCTATTTTCGACTCAGCAGATGCTGTGTTTGCCAATGAGGCCCAAGGTAACATATATAAAAAGCTTCAGTTTGCCAAAATATGTATGTTACTGTTTAGAATCTACTGCATCAGAGAGTAAGGCTATACATTTACTCTAGGCACTGTCAAATAGATTTCCCCTTGGTTGCCTGCCTCTAATGATAGGAATAATGAATATCATTCTACTACTGCTGGTTTTGTTTTCAATATTCATGTATCTGTACTATTCTAATCTTTTATTTACAAATAACACTACTGTGATTTCCTAACCATATCTCTCTAAACGTCAACAGATGTGCATCGCAATTCAAAATCCGTAGTATCTTGCCGAGAATATTACTGTTATAAATTGCAAGTGCGGGCCGAGGACAAGTCTGTATTACTACTGTGTGGGAGATTATTACAGCAATTTGTTGTGGACATGTACATCAAACTTGAAACAACAGGGCTTGAGTTCTACAGAAATGAACAATCAAATTTGAGAAGAGAGGTTTTACAAGGCATAGTTGATAGTATCATGGCAGGTGAATACAGAGGAGATAAAATTGGCCATAGAATTTACCTTCCTGCATCTTTCATCGGTGGACCGAGAGATATGCGCAAAAGATACATGGATGCGATGACTTTAGTACAACACTATGGGAAGCCCGATCTATTCATAACTATCACATGCAATCCTGAATGGCCAGAAATCACAGAAGCGTTAGCTGCAGGTCAGACACCTCAAGATCGTCCAGATTTGGTAACACGAGTTTTTAGAGCTAAGTTGCAAGACCTTAAAGACCAAATATTCAACAAACATATCTTTGGGATCGTTGCAGCTCATGTCTTTGTCGTTGAGTTCCAGAAAAGAGGACTTCCACACATACACCTTTTGCTCATCCTTAAGGAAAGCCACAAAATTAAAACAGCTGATCAATATGACAAGTTCATTTCTGCAGAGATACCAAACAAAGCTGATTACCCGTTATTATATGATATAGTTGTCAGACACATGATGCATGGTCCTTGTGGTCCAAAACATCCTTCAAATACATGTATGAAAGACGGACAATGCAAGTACCACTATCCCCGACCGTTCAGCAATAAATCAGCTCAAGCAAAGGACGGATATCCAATTTATAAAAGAAGGAATGATAATAGGTTTGAGAATGTCCGGGGAACCAGAATGAATAACCAGTGGGTTGTACCATATAACCCATACTTGCTAACAAGATACAATTGCCATATCAATGTGGAAGTCTGCTCAGGAGTTAAGGCGATAAAATACCTCTACAAATACATCTACAAAGGCCATGATAGATGTGCGGTGTACATTGAATCTGAAGACGGCGAAAAAGTCATTGATGAAATACAAAATTACCAAGATGCACGGTGGGTTGCAGCTCCTGAAGCACTATGGAGAATTTACCAATTCAGCCTTAGTGAGATCCAACCACCTGTTATTAATCTACAATTACATCTGCCGAACAAACAAACAGGTATAATATTATATACCATACATATATACAGCTCCTCAGTACTCACTATTTGTCTATCTAACCATATGTCACCAATAGTCTACTATTGGAGCAAGCGCAATTTGCAAAATGTCATTGCAGGAGAAAATGTCGGTCGCACAATGCTTACCGAATATTTCAGCATGTGCCGCACCTCTGCCAAGGCACGTAAGTACCTATACAAGGAATTTCCAGAACACTATGTTTGGAAAACACAATCCAAGATGTGGACTCCACGGAAAAAAAAAACTGTTGTTGGTCGAATTGCAACATGTATGCGCTGCACTAAATTCTGAAATCATTTGCGCTTCTACAGATATTGTTTCCTAATTTACCTTTTATATTGAGTTTATTCGTAGGCACACTTCACTTTAAAAGTCTCTTTTTTATTTGGTAGATTCGGTTATCATTGTTGGCTGCATAACTTTGTATAAATCAGTCGTAGACGTTAGTTTAGTTACGACTATAAAAGCAACTAAGTACTCCACCAGATTTTATATCGATGCAGCCATCCAAGTCCAAAAGGTATCAATTAATAACTTTGCTCTTAAGATATTTAAACTGAGAAGCCTAAGCTTCAATGTATTGGACTTATTAACCAGCTACCGCTTCATATTAGTGGGTACAGACTAGAGCTCCTGCTTATAAAAATACTCATATAATGAGATCTCATGTATTCAATTTCTGTAACATTAAAGAATTTTGCCTCTGCTCTTCTTTCGCTTTTTCTTTTACTCTTAGATTATAGTTCTTTTTTTTAAAAAAAAATATTTGACATCACAATTGATGTTTGTTGTTCCACTTAACATCTTCTCCTTGTCACTTATTATTCTGATATTATTCCCAAAATGTTGAGTTGAACCATGTCTAATTAACGTTGGTGAAACTTAGTACATTTACTGTAGGTACAAAAAAATGGATTAAGATAATCAAGGAGCTATTGCATATCTACTCAGTTTCTTTCAGTTATTCATTAGTGCATCTGTTTTCTGTCAAATTTAGATTCCTTCTCTTTGTATGTGTTGCTCATTGCCTGGAAATAAGCAATGACTCTATTATGGTTACAAAAATGCTGCAGCATTAAGTTAAAATAAATGAAATCTATTCTCATGTCCGCTTTTGTACAGCTAATCCAAGAGAGGGAGAAAGATACTATGAGCGGCTCTTGCTAAATCATGTCCGAGGACTTACCTCTTTTGAAGACTTGCTCACCGTTAATGGAAGACAGTGTGAGACCTTTAAAGAAGCAGCCAAAGAACGAGGCCTCCTAGAATCAGATAACAGCATTTCTGAATGCTTAGGTGAGGCAGTCCTTTTCAAAATGCCATCTGCCCTGCGAAGCTTATTTGCAACAATATTGGTTCACTGTAATCCCACTGATGTAAGACGACTATGGGAAACATACTACTTGGATTTGTCTGAAGACTACAGAAGAAACCATGATTCTTCATCCAACATTCCGCTGCAGTGTACATTGAACAGTATTAGCACGTACCTGCATAGCATGGGCAAAAGTATAGACAAATATGACCTGCCCAAAATTCCAGAACAAGCTGAACATGGTCGTCCGTTGGAATGCAGAGAAATACTTGAAGAGCAGGCTGTTCAGGTAACTACTGAAGACATTGAAGCACAGACAAAGCTTAACCCTGAACAGGAACATGCTTTCAAAACAATTCTAGACCGCGTCACCTCTGCTACGCCTGGATTATTCTTTGTCGATGGACCCGGTGGAACTGGTAAAACATTCTTATATAGAGCGTTGCTCGCAAATGTGCGCTCCAGCGGTATGATTGCGTTAGCGACTGCAACCAGTGGGGTAGCTGCTTCTATTTTGCCAGGAGGTCGTACTGCTCACTCTAGATTTGACATTCCTCTTCAAACAGATGAAACAACCATCACAAATATGTCAAAACAAAGTGGCGCAGCTAAATTAATAAAAAAAGCTCGCTTAGTCATATGGGATGAAGCTCCTATGGCAAAGCGACAGACCATTGAAACCGTGGACAGAAGCTTTGGGGATATAATGGATAGTAACACTCCATTTGGTGGAAAAGTGATCGTTTTTGGGGGAGATTTCCGCCAGGTATTACCAGTAGTTCCCAAAGCTACCAGAGGTGAAACAGTAAATGCATGTTTGGTGAAATCATATCTTTGGCCTTTGATGGAAAAGCTTCAATTCAAAACAAACATGCGCGCAATATCAGATCCAACATTCAGTGATTTCTTGCTGCGGGTCGGGAATGGAGACGAAGCAACAATTGGAGATAATTTGATTCGTCTTCCAAATGAAATGGTTGTCAAATACGACAGTGAAGAAACTGCCACTGATTCGTTGATAGAACAAATATTCCCCTCGCTGCATGAAAATGCAGGTTCAGCACAATATGTGACAGAGCGTGCTATTTTAGCAAGCCGTAACGAACATGTTGATTACCTAAATAAAATGTTGGTGGAGAAGTTTCCAGGAGAAAGCAAAGCCTATGTCAGTTTTGACTCGGCTGAAGATGACACCAACAACTACTATCAGGAAGAATATCTGAACACTTTGACACCGAACGGACTGCCGCCCCACAGGTTCGTGAAAATACACAAGTGTTTAGTAAAATACATATACCTTGATAAATTACTCTGTTCATATTATAACTTAGAAATAGAAGGTATTCGACAATTGAAACTTCATAAAAGTTCGGGCAATGAATACGACATGTAGATTAAGAGGAAGAAACTTTTCAAAACCTTCTGATGATTGCTGAATTTTACCCTACCCACAGTACTTAGTATTCCCTTTTGTGAGCTAATTAATTTTTTCACACTAGCGTAGACTTTTGACACCAGGATTTTTGCTTCTGCTTAAGGCTATGATTTGTAGTAATGAATAAAGCTACAAATTTGAGGTCAAGATGGTCTATGGCAATCTAAAGTGCTGCTTTTTTAATCCACGGCAGAATAGGTGCCAAAACTGGAGGAAATATGTTGCGCTGATCATTTGCCATATGCGCTGATCATCTGCCATATAACTTAACACCTGCTATGTCCAAACTTCAATGTCACTTGCTTATAAAAAAATCAGGTTATCAACCCTCTAACAGAAATGTATTACAAATGTAAATTATGTTGTTCTTAGAACTCCAGGAAGAAGATCCTTTAGCCTCCGAGCAGCAATGTGTTTCAGTTATAATTTTTGGTTCATGAATCTATATTTTCTTCAAATATACACAACTATTTCTTCCATATATAGGTTAGTTCTCAAGAAGAATGCACCTATAATGCTGCTAAGGAATCTAGACGCGTCCAATGGCTTATGCAATGGCACGAGACTGATATGCAGAGCATTTGACAAGAACGTCATACATGCAGAAATCATGCTAGGTCATTATGCTGGTAAGAATGTCTTCCTCCCTAGGATTCAACTATCACTTCCGGATAACGAGGGATATCCTTTCAAATTTGTCCGGAAGCAATTTCCAGTGCGCCTATGCTTTGCAATGACAATAAACAAAGCACAAGGCCAAACAATTTCAAATTGCGGGTTGTATTTACCCCAACATGTATTCTCCCATGGACAACTATACGTCGCACTGTCACGTGGGACGTCCATGTCCACTACAAGAGTCTTGGTGATGACAGAACAACCCATGCGTCGAATTGGAACATATACAAAAAACATTGTCTACAAGGAAGTTCTAGGTAAGATAGACTAATGGAAATTAACTATTTTGGTATGATTGTTCACAGAGTTTTAATTTCCTGGTCTTATTCAACATCTTCTTCTGAATTTATATGAAGGTGAGTAATACTTGCTTGGCAGCTGCCTGAAGAACCAGTGACATAGGACTACATCATCATGAGAATTCGTCAGCTCGAAATTTGTATCATCTTCTATTTAACGGCTGTTGCGATGAAGTTCAGTATTTGTACTGGACTTCTCTCAAATCCTTCCCCACAAGCTCTGGATCCTGCAGCATTTTTCCTTATTGAGGATTGCATTTGAAGTCGATAATAGTTCACCATACATAAAGGCTTCTGACTCCTGCTGCGACTACCTCTCTATTTACTTCCTCTTTCGCTGTTGCACTTTCTTTTTCTTCTGCAAGTAGATGGTCTATATTTATACTGGAACTGCTTCTACTTTATTTTAACACCTCATGTAAGGACATTTTTCAACCTGTCTCAAATTTATATGTTTCCAAACTCAGATATGAAAACAGCTGACTGTGTATGTGAAATGCTGCACAGTGCACATCCAGGAAGGTGGATTTAACATTACAACCTATTCCATTGTTTCCTATAAAATCGTAACGATCTTACCTGAGATCTGTCGCCCATGCTTTCAGGCCACATCCTCATCATGTCAGACCTTAAATCTCTTTCAGTTATCACCAATGGCCTGAAAAACAAACAAAAACAAATGACTCCCGAGCCATCTACTATGTTGAAGATGAAGGCACAGGCATGAAAATCTTGAATTTTTGCATTAACAGAGTAGGGTCTATAGTTATAAAACAAATTTGGAGAGGGTTACTTGGGGATCTTGACTACTGAAACCAATACGGAGTTTAAAACAGCATTAGAGACAAAATTGGCATCCTAAAAACAATGTGTGATGCTTGATTACTATGTACATATCAAGAGACAGGAGTAAACCAGCTTTACAGACTGAGAAACAGAGAAAGAAAATAGTGCAAAAGATTGCTTAACTTCTTCATTGACCACTATTGTGAAATGAAAAAATATTAGCTGCACCTATAACCCATCTATCTTGGAGACATGTTACCATTGATTATAGTCGGGTCTTCGGTTGAGAATATCTCTTATCATCCCTCTCAATTGGTGGCAAATTAAGTATATACATTCTATAACATTGGAAAGGTTTGAGGATCTTGAAATATAAAAAGTACCAGGAATTCTAGACAGACATTAAGGCAAAATGAAGTAGCATCAAACAGGATTTGAGGTAAAAGGAAGTTGCATTTAAACCAGGTATTTAGCTTTTGCACTATGTATTTCAATTCAGAAATTGATATTGCAAGATTAAGTAAATAATAATTTTCAACCAGATGCAGAGAAGGAAATGGTCGTTTGGAGCATAAACGCTTCAAACAATCCCTTAGTGTTTGTTATCTCTAGACCATTCTTTATTGTTGTTATGTTAACATGGTAACCGTGATAGGATACCTAGATTACAGATTTACTATAAGCGAAGCGGAGGTATGCTTCTTGATCTGAAATCGTCATATGGAACATCGCACCTTACATTAATTTGTTAACCCTTTATTAGTATAACAACATGATATAAAAATACAAGAAGGCAGTAGTGAGAAAATCTGATTAAGTATTACAATCTCATACAGTTGTACACTTAGCGCAATCCTCTAACATTACTGTAGCAGCCTAGCCGACACTATTATTTACCACTGATTACAAGAAACTTCTTTTCACTATAACTGATTTTTTCAAACAACTGTAGTATATATATTCCTGAAGCGCGGTACAAGCTGGCACATGTCCCTGTTTTGGGTTACAATTGCGATATGAATCATCGCTGACACTTTCAACATAATAATGTTAAATTGCTTCCCAGTTTTCATTTGCCTACAAAAACAAACAGACATCCAATTAGGCTGCAAAAATATTATTCATATCAATTGAACGCGAGAATTTTTCTCCCTACATGACGCAAAATTAACTTATTCGGTCTGTATCATCTGTTCTGTCACTAACAGAAGCTAATAACCAAGTAAACGTTGTTTAAAATAGACAAATGTTTACACAATTACATAAATAATCAGATTACTTGAACAAATAATTTCTGAATCAAAAAATTTAGTTAAAAAAAAAGTCAAGGGGATACTCCAGTATCTTAAAAGTTGTTGCTGGAAGTACAAGTAAATGCAATGGATTTATAACAAGTCGCATTAATCCAAATAGAAACCTCAGATTCATTCATTGAATTGCCGAGCATATTCAATGGTCCTTCATATTGGTTTCCTTAATTTCTGATGCATGCATTAAGAGTTTATAAGTTTTCCATAGTAACCATTTCATACTTGGCTTTTCATATGACACACAAATCAAATACAGTTTAGGAGCTGAACTCAAACAATCGTACAACGAATCATAGCCATAAAAAGATACTATATTCATTTACTTTTCCTCTTCTATAACCTCTTCATAATAGCTGAATAAATGACTATTCATCTCTTAATGAGTGTGAGGTGTCAACTTCTTCAATTTAACCATTAAAGACTGCATCTTTTCGCACTGTAATACCCATTATATAAGCTAGGTACGCTTTCAAATTTCTTCAGTAGTTACGAACAGCTGCAGCAGCCAGGTGCCATCCTTCGCTAGGTTTCAAACTATCGCTTTAATGAACATTAACTTAATTCTAATTTGATCCTTTAATTCTTTTCCTACAGCCTTCTTACCGTTGCTCATAAGGAATTGGGTATGAATTCGACACCTTCGCTTTTACTTTATTACAAATCCTGCTTATGGTCACATGAACTTTGTCATTTTCACCTATATTGGCAGCGAAAGTTGCATCGTCGGTTGCTTTGCTTAGGTCCCAGGTTATTTGATTAAATCATTGTTTGTGTTAATTGTAGGAAAATAGCTTTTATTGCATAAGTTTTTTCATACTTTTACGACATAGCAAATATTTTCACACTTAGTTACTCCTTATTATTGTAGAATACTACATTAAATTTTATTAGTTTTATTTATTGAACACAGCTTCTGCCATATTAAACACAAAAAGAACACTAATTGGGCATGACAATCTATCTTAACCGTGTGAGGGCTTCTGTACTTTCAGGGGTTATTTGGTAGCAATGTTATTTATCCCGGGATTAATATTTCCGCCACCCATGTGTTTCGGACACAAAAAATATTCCGTATAAATATTTAATTACAACTTTTGAGTTCAAGAACCCATAAATTCTCCAATTTAAGACAAAATCAGTCAAATAATCTATTTGTTTGAGGAATAATACAATTTTGAAGGGTATTTTGATCTTTCACTTTTTTACTTTAGGATTCTCTCTTTTATATTAATATGATATGATATGATATGATATGATGATATCGTAGTGCTGCTGAAGTAGCATCGTAGGTTACTAAAGCCGCTAATTTACACCAATTTGTTCGCAACCGTCTGTAGGCACAATAGAACTGTGAATCCTGTTAACATTTTACGAAGGCACTGAGATTTTCAATTAGTTCTTCAGTTTTTTTCCTGCATCCTTCCTTGCGTTGTTCCTCAGGATTTGGCTATGAAATCAACACGTTTACTTTTAGTTTAGTATAATTAAAACTTATGTTCGCATGAAGTTTGTCAAGTTGACCTCGAGAATACTGGGAAAAGTAGCTTCGACGATTGATTTGCTTAGGCCCCTATCCTGTTTGCGTCCGTCGATTGCACAACGTCACAGCATTGTTATCACTGAATTAGTATCCTTCGTTACCCAAGCCACTACATATGTTCATATTCGCTAGGCCCAGTATTTCCTTGAAATTCATGGGTACCCAAAATTCTATCATCTTGTCATATATATCTGCTGCATAATAGGTTGAAACAGTATGTAACTTAGGCGTCCTGCCTTTGCTTTACTTCGAGCTACTTAGTTATGGAAGTCTAAACTTCCTGGGTACAAAATAGCGAAACAATGCACTCTCCTAACTGATGATACAATATGTTTAAGCTAACGCCAATTATTGTTATATAATTAAATTACACATCACTTGCAGATATAATGATGGCTGAACATTTGGCCAACAACATGTACATCCAAGTTGAAGAGGCGAGACTTAATTTTTTAAGAAAGAACCAATCAACACTGCGCAGCGAATTGCACCAAGGGCCGGCTGATATTCTTATATCTGAAGCGTGTGGAGAAGAAAAAGCTTATCAAAAAATTACGCTTCCAAAAATAATTATTGGACCAAACAAATCTCAAAAGCGAAATGTAATGAAGTGTGATTAAGTAAATCTCACTGTCTTATGATTATTATTCTATCAATTCAAATACAGTCTATCAAATAGATCAATGTGTTGACGAACATGAATTTTAGGTGATCAACTAATAGCCACTTCATGTCCGTTAGCTTTTGATTCGACTTATGCATATATGGAACCAAAGCTTTCAACTAAACAATTTTATTATTACAAAGACTGAAGAAATATACGTGCACTCCATGGTTATTCTCTTAAACAGTGATTTATACTCCATCGGCAATCTATACTCCGCAACATTCTTGGTGCTACAATTACGTTCAACGCGCAATAATTATTGGTCCAAACTATTCTTATCCCAAAAAATTAAAACTGATATAGTTGCCCAAAGTAAAAATCATTATGTTATAATTATTATTCTAATAAGTATAATAAATCCAAAACAGTTTATGCTAATAAGTCCAAAACAGTTTATGGAGTAGGTTAAAGTCCTACTGCGACGAACTTAGAAGCTAGTACAATACTTTGCCAACATTCTTGTCACAGCAATTAGCTGCCACGCGCAACGCACGTTTCCTTCACTAGTACTTTTATATGCCATTATGTATCTATAATGTCAAAGTATTTTTTATTCAGGTCCAGCAAAATGACTTTACCAAATAAAAAAACTTAAATGATGATAGAATTATTTATCTCTGGAAGAAGTGGGAGCTTATAAATTTTAGCTTATCAGATCTCTAGAATGAGTCACATATTTCTCATAATTTTCATCTTGATATATATTTTCAAAAACCACTTATTAATTTCATTCACATTAGGGCAGGGAGAATTAGGAAATAGATGCATGCATTATAAAGTAAATCCAATAATTAATATCTTTATATTTCATAATCGAACTTTTCTCATAATCGTATAGTAGTTTGTGTTTATCTATATTTTGTAATGGAACTTCATGAGATGCCTCCTTTATCTAAACTAACATTTAAATAAATATTTTAGTTACCAATTTTCAACTATAATTATCTCCGCAGTCCGCTACTTCAGAATATATCTTCTCCAATATCAAAACTTCTTCCTTTGCTACATGTTTCTATTCTTTCTCAAATTCCTCCTTTTCATAATCCGCTACTTTTATATATTCCTACATCACCAAAAAAAAAGGTTAATTCCTTGTGTACTATACTTACTCATCATCTCATGTGATTTGCAAAATAAAAGCAAAAGAGGAAAATAGAGCAATTATCCAGATTAACAATAGTACTCAAAACTAAGCTCCCGTTTGGACATAGTTTTTGAAAGGATTGTTGGGAGTTTTTGGGCCAAAAAGTATTTTTTTATGCTTTTTGAGCAAAGCTTGTCCCAAAAATTCAAAAACTGATCTTGAGCTGTTTTGGGCCAAAAACTAACATTTAGTCATCAAATTTCATTTTCATAAGAGCTCAAAGGTTCTTTTGAGCCAAAAAATTTGTTCCCAAAAAGTATGTCCAAACACTTTTTCATTTTCATATCAAACTTCACCCAAAAAGTATTTCCCAAAAAATATTTGAGAATCTATGTCAAAATGCTAGCTAAAGTGGCATCACCGAAATTGCGAACATTGTAGTCGCATATGATGTCTTCTTTCACTTAAGAAAACAATGGCTCAACTCCACAAAAGGAAAAAAATGTATTAAATTCGTTTGACAATTACGTAGGACTTATATTACACAATTACAAATAATAATATTTCGATGCATATCAAATGCTCAACGTGCTTCAATATTGATCCTTTAGTATTCCTGCCAAATAGACAACAAATTTGTTTCAATATGTATATATGAACCATCAACTGGAAAACAACGGTCTCTTTACTTACTTTCTCCAATCTACAAAAATGGCCACAACAAATTCTTACACATGAACATTATTTATAGAGGAACGATATAATATATCATTCCATGAATAAACACAGTGAATTTCTTTACCTCAGGTTCATCTGGTATCTTAGAACTACATTCCTCAGAGGTAATAAAAAGATGAACATCTCAAGTTGGAGAAGTAAAATCCTTCTACAATTCATTTGCCAAAAAGAAATGAAAAACAATAAAAGGTTACATTTTTTCATCTGGTATCTTGGAGAACTACAATCTTGACATCTTCACCATACTTCATTAGTCATGAATAGAACCAAAGACAAAAATCCAGCCATTTCCCATTAGATATAAGAGCTCTCACCAGAATAGAAACCAATGTAACATGCAAGACTATTACACACCATGGTAATACAGTACAGGGAAACAAAAAGATGATCTTGTCGTTTTTTTTCTTGTGATATAGCTTGTTTCTCTAGAAACTAGAAAATAGAAGAAGAGAAAAGCAAATGATTTTGGTTGTTGTTCCTATCATAAGCAACAGATAGACCAAGCCTAAATAGTAAGTAGTGGCTCGGCAACATCTGAGGAAAACGGGGGCAAATAATTGGGTACTTTGTGGGCACTTTAATATGGGACGTTTCAAAGGCATTTCTTGAACGTTTAATCTACTTAATATCCATCATCAAATCATAAACGTAGAAATTCACTTAAAAAAAGGGAAATGAAGGAAAATTCCCGAAAAAAAGGAGAAAAGAGATAAGTGCAATCCTTGGCCATAAAGCTATGCCACATCACTTGCCTATGTTTCTCAATTAGAAGATATACATAGATAGATAGATAGATAGATAGATAGATAGATAGATAGATAGATAGATAGATCGATAGATAGATAGATTTTTCAAGAACAATTAATATTAAGGGTATTATGGATAAGAAATGGTAAATTTTATCTTGATATTTTAAATTGATAAATATTTTAGGACCATCTATAAATAAAAAATCTTACAACTAAAAGGACCGGAGTTATGCAGTCTGTACTGATCAAGCGACCGAGCCTGATCCAATGTTCGAGCCATCGAGACTGATCGCACGAAGCCAAGCTAAGATTCTGCACGATGTGCACATTCATCTAGTGTGGCCGAGAGAAAGCAATCGTTCGAAGGCTGAGTGGTCGAGCGAAAGATATGAAAGCTAAATTTGTAAGCTCGAGCCCGAAGATGGAAGTGCCCGAACACTAATCTTTGACGCTGAAAACTAAAGTGATTGAAGGGCTACACAAGTGCCCGAGTGCCCACGCACATTGATTACTTCGGCCCTACGTGGCTTTATTTTATTGGTCGATTGTGACCATTTTCCTAGTTTACCCTTAAGGCTATCTATATAAACCCCTTCGTTATTTCATTTTAAGTAGTCATTGATGAATATTGAGTTGAGCCGAGAGCTATGATATTTTTATCGCAGATGTGAGAAACCCATATGTGGGATTTGCTTAAGGAACTTGTGGCTTTCGGTGAACTTCGATTGAAAATTTCCTCTTTGATCATTCAGTTCGCAAGAGGCAATATTTTCTTGAGGATTGTTGCATAGCATAGGTGCTCCATGCTTCTACTCGGAAGGTATCAAGACTAGTTCTTTGATATTGTTCGAGCAAGTTGAGCTGTGTCTTGTTCATAATTTTTACCTTTCCGTTTGTTTTCTTCCGCTTGCGTTTGAGTTCGGTTGCTAAGCTCAGTTGGTTTGCACCATCTTGGTATCAGAGCACTGTTTGGGTTTGTTCTTACAACCCCAATCATGTGCTACGTTATCTTTAAATTTTTGTGTGTTATGTTGTCTTTAGTTTCCGTTTCATGTTCCTGTTTTGTTACTGTGATGTTTTTGTTCTTATTACAAAAAAAAAAGTAAACAAAAGAAAATTAAAAAAATTTCGATTTGATTGTTGGTTGTTCGGAGTAAACAACTATAAATTTGGATTCACTACTGTTTGGAGAATCGAAAGAGCACAGGTCGTACATCATTTAACGACTAGGGTTTTTCTTGAATTTGTACGGTCCGACGTGGTGTTACTGTTTGACGAACCCCAGTTGAGTTTTAATTGTTTGTTGTTAAAACTAGTGGTTATTGGTTGATTTGGGTTGTGTGCTTTGTTTGAAAACTTCAAAGATCAGTCGTTAAGCGTTGTCTATATGCCAAAAAATTGTTACATTGTAACAGTGTACGGACAACGTCGAAGTTGTTCTTGTTACCTTGAGCTGAAGTTTCGTCCGTTCGTTGTTAAATCTTAATGGGGAAGCGACCTTAAATCTTGATTTGATTTCTGTACTATGAATAAAGTTTTAAGGGTGTTAGTACACCGGAGCTGAAAAGGTTCAGTGTTCCATTGTGAAGAAAAGGGAAGGCGTCGTTGCCTAAAACCCCAGGTGAAAGTTGTTGGCAGAAAGAGGAAAGTTGATAAGGTTAAACCTTAATCCATACCAAAAGGGGGACCACTTTTGTCCGTACAAAGGTGACGTGTCTGAGGTTTCCAAAAAAGGAAACGAATGGTAGATTTTCCTAAGTTATCTTCTTTCTTTGTGCCCGTGGAATCTCGTTAGTAGATCTCTGGAGTAAATTCTTCTACTCAAGGTACTACTAACTTGTTTGAGCTCATAGAAACTCGTGCGAGGGTGTCTGAAGTCCAAATTTTGTGATTAATTCTTTGACCTCCCGTGTGCAGTTAAATACCGTCCATTCCCTCGAATCAAACATTAATTCACTCTTCCTAAAGAAGACAATGAATCTTATCGAACTCAGAGGATCTTAGAGGGACTGTTCAATCCAACGAAGCCATTGGTTACAAGTTCTTGAGTGACTGAACCTACAAATTAAGTGGACCCGAGCGCCATCCAACAAAGGTACGCCAAGCTACTGCTTTGCTCGAGCTACATACCAAAGTTAGGAAAAATCTTGAGGAAGACTATGCCAAAGTGGCATCGAAGAAGAACAAGGGGCGAAAGAGGTTGGAGTTGAAGAAGGGAGATTGGGTTTGGGTGCACTTCACAAAATAAAGGTTCCCGAACCAAAGGAAAGGAAAGTTGGCTCCGAGAGGAGATGGTTCGTTCCAAGTACTGAGCAAGATCAACAACAATGCTTATGTGATCATGTGAGTATAATGTGTCCAACACATTCAATGTCATTGACTTAACTCCTTGTGTTGCAGGCCGAGCATCGGAGGCTGAAGAGGACGCGATTTCGAGGACAAAATCTTCTCAAGAAGGGGAGGATGATACAGTCAGTGTCCGTACTAATCAAGAAACCGAGCATGATCAACTGCTCGAGCCATCGAGACCGGTCACACAAATCCAAGCTAAGATTCTACACGATGTGCACATTCATCTAGTATGGCCGGGAGAAAGTAATCGTTCGGAGGCTGAGTGGTCGAGCACAAGATATGAAAGCTACATTTGTAAGGTCGAGCCCGAAGCTGGAAGTGACCAACACTAATCTTTGACACCGAACACTAAAGTGATTGAAGGGCTATACAAGTGCCTGAGGCAAGAAAGCGTCTGTTGTCAGTTGTGCCGAGGCTGAGCATCCGAGCATTGAAGCCAATAGTGCCCAAGCACATTGTTTACTTCGGCCCTACGTGGCCTTGTTTTATTGGTCGACTGTGACCATTTTCCTAGTTTACCCTTGGGGCTATCTATATAAACCCCTTCGTTATTTCATTTTAAGTAGTCGTTGATTAATATTGAGTTTATCCGAAAGCTATGATATTTTTATCTCAGATATGAGGAACCTGGATGTGGAATTTGTTTAAGGAACTTGTGGCATTCGATGAACTCCGATTGAACATTTCCTCTTTGATCATTCAGTTTGCAAGAGACAATATTCTCTTGAGGATTGTTGCATAGCATAGATGCTCCTTGCTTATACTCGGAAGGTATCAAGACTAGTTCTTTGATATTGTTCGAACAAATTTAGTTGTGTCTTGTTCTTTATCTTTACCTTTTCGTTCGTTTTCTTCCGCTTGTATTTGAATTCGGTTGCTAAGCTCAGTTGGCTTGCACAACTGAGGGAGTATGATGCAACTTAACAGGGATGTGGAATACACAACCCAATAGAAGTTGATAAAGCTTCTAGAATCTCCGGGACAGAGTAATGCTTTCACGAATGGTCGTCGTTTCCCATTAAAGCCATTTACGACTTACTAGGATTATTTATGGGAAGAACAGCCACTTTCGTTCTCATTGAGGATTAAATAGCAAATGTGAGCTTTTAATGTTTCATCATGCTTTGGAGAAACAAAAACCAGAGATATTGTTGTCAGACAGGTCCACTTCATTCATGATCCAATATGCAATTTTCTAGCCTTATTACAATAAGTAGAGTATACTTCCTTTTCTCTTATTTTGCTTGTCATGTTTATTTTTTACACATCTTTTAAAAAACATTCGCTCTGTGCATTTTTATTTTGTGACTTTTATTAAATAAATATTTTTATTTTTACTTGTTAACTTTAGCAACTTAACAAAGATGTTTGACGTTTTTCTAATTTTATCATTATCATAAAATAATTATTTCTTAAATCCTAGTTAAATATAAATTTCAAGCATAATTAATAAGAATAAGTTAGTACAATAGCTAATTAATTTAGATATAAACATTTCTATATCCTAATATTCTAAATTAAGTATTTTGAACCAAATAATTTTGATTAGCATGATAAGTAAAATGTCTGAGGGGTTTTGAAACTACTTTTTGCAAACATCATTTACTGTTAGTTTGTTATTTAAATATTTTTTTGCTGATATATTAGGCGTGTCCTTTGATTGCCTTTTGCTTATTGTTGGAGACTAGCTGCTATACCTATGGAGTTCTTTTAACTCACCGCAACTTCTTTCTATATTATTTTGTCGTTAAACTCTTTTAGACAACTTTCATTGTCGTGTTGTACAATTTTCAAGACCGCGTAGTTGAATCATGAAGATTGCAGCGGTAAGCTTCCAGTAATCCTTGGGTCACGTTTCATTTATTGTACTGTTATTTTTCTATCGCTTTTTAGATGTTCATAACTCACCAGTAACGGATCCAGCATTCTGGGTTCATGGATGTTTCACTTCCTCTAACATAAAGTTTATTCCCAATCATATAGTATTGGTGCACAATTATTTGAATACAACTGTACAAAAAGTAACTGATAATTAATTAGATAATACAAAAAAGAAAAACCGAAATTCATCAGAAAAGTAAACTGGAAATAGAAAAAAGAAGTAGAATTGGGTCAAAAGAGTACTACTGTGAAAAAAAACACAAAGCAAAATTAGGAATAGGAAAAACGAATGAAGTGAAGCATATAGTACTGGCCTTTTTACGTGGTTCGAACTTCCGTCGTCTCAGATTCACGTCTCCAGCACCAAAGCTTTAACCTCATCTCTCATCGAGTCTTTTGTTTCCTCGGTGCTTACTAATTAATAATATTATTTTTGAGTATTTGTACATATTTCGAGCTGAGTCTAATAGGTACTCGAGCACTCAAAATTACCATGTGAGTCCGCCCCTCTAATTTACAGTAGAGGACTTATATGTTTAAGTTATTGACTTCCTCATTCTTTTCATTATTTTTTTAATTATAATTTGAAAATTGTAGATGAGTTTATGTTGGGTTCACCTAATTATTGAATAAATGTATAATAATAAAAAGTACTTTTAGAAAACAAACCCTAAAAATAAATTTCCTAAAAGAACTCTTTTTAGCCAACCGTATGTTTGCAATAACTTTTCAATTTATGAAAAATAAACCACAAATAATATAAAGAAAAAAAGTAATTTTATTTAGCAAAATTGTGAGTACAATTCTAGTAATCCTTTGATTCTTTCCTCCGACTTGTTATCTGTAATTTGAGGGACTTAGCGGCGTATTTCTCGAACGTAGGATGATATAGATCTTCTTGAAGTATTTGATTATCAAGAAGCGGCTTGAAAAGATATATTTGGTGTCTTGACTATTTGTGCCTATCCGAATTTATGGAATTTGAGGTGACCTCATGGAACTTTTTGACATGCCTTTGCTAAATAATATGGACCCCTTTATATAAACGTGAGTTAGAATTTGGAGGAGTAGTCTACAAATAACCTTAATAGACTCATCTTGTATAAGTCATAATTTTGACAAAATTTCAATGTCTACAACATCATCTATGACCAAAGACACCCCTGTTGAACCCCCAAAAAATATAACCCCGAAGAGCTAAATTCCGGAATATCAATAGGATGGACTAACTCTTTTGGAGTTTTTGGAGTCGCCACCCAATTTAAAGAAAACAGGGAACCAAATTAACAAATGCGTGCAAAACACCGTTTTTATAAAAAGGCGTTCTTTCTTTCAGAGATTCTAAAGGTAAAAGGTTTTTCTAATTTCGAAAGAAGGTTTTTAAGGCACTTTCGAAATTCCGTTAACAACGGTTAATCCGACATGTTTCCAAATATTTACAAGCGCACTTTTATTGCGAAAGAATTATTTGAAAATAGTATTAAATAATAATAATAATTAATAAAATAAAAGCTTATTTGCAAAATATTTTTTTTACTTGCACGCATTTGCTAAGATGGCCCCAATTTGCAATCAATTAAGTAACAACTTCAAAATAAAAGGCAATGAACATAAAGTAAAGCAATATACAAACAATAAATATTTTACACATTTATTTACATAAATATCCCTAAGGAAATGAAAGGAAAAGTTAAAGATAGAACCCGAAAAATTGATCAACTCGCGGAAGCCTTGAATTTTCTAAAATTTCTAAAGTCTTATTTTCTTGAGTGCTTGAGCTCGAATTCAATCCCAAATGACTCCAATGCAATGAAAACCATCCCGATTGGTGAGTTTAGCCAACTCGATTCCAAATATTCATGCCCAATGTACCTCGGAAAACAAACAAATGAAATTGGATTAGTACGATAATAAAGTGTAATAACTGATGAAAATAAAATAATAATAATAATAATAATAATAATAATAATAATAATAATAATAATAATAATAATAATAATAATAATAATAATAATAAAGTAATAATAATAATAATATTAATAATAATAATAATAATAATAGTAATGGGGTTTTATTTTGTAAAATTTAGGCTCAGGTTTGTATTGCGTATCGAGTAGAGACTCGGGATGTTGGTACGGTTGCAAACACGGAGCCCGGGCCTGTTGCCATGCCAAGTACCAAACCCACCACTCTATTCACGACTTTCTTTGCATTAAATTCATACATTCATCATCGCCTATTTATTCGTAAGGACAAGGGACAATGCGTATGTAATGGACGTGATTGCTTTGGCCTTCAAAATGTCATCAGCCACGTGTAGTATCATGTTCAAATCAGTGTTTAGGCCTTAAGTAAATTGTTTTCTTAGGCATTAGCGTAGTATTTTCCAAATCAATTCAATATTCCATAATGGATAAAAATTATCCAAAATGGATTTCTGCACTCAGAAAATCCAGTTAATGCATAACAGTAGTCCAATCATGTAAACGGGTCAAACCAATAATTCAACCGGGTCGAACCACAGGAATCAAGTAACGGGTCAAATATACAAAAGCCAAGTAACGGGTCAAGCAAACAGGAACGGGTCAAGAACGTCAGAAACCCATCCAAGATCTAAACGCCATCGGAGCAAATTTTCAGGTAATGCAAATAGTAAAAAACCATGGGACAACATTAGAATCAATCTAGACCAGTGACCATTGCTGGTCAAAATCCATTCAAAATTTCGGTGAACGGCAACACAGGAACAAATAAACATCGAAGCCACTGCTAGGATAAAAGACCATTGTAAGCCAGCGTCAATCTCCAAACCCATCAAAACTCATCATCGGTCCAACATCAGAAACAACAAAACCAGCATGCTGGATAGATTTTCCGGTGAGGTAGCGGCGACAACAACCAAACATAGAGGAGGAAGAATGACCACCGGCCATGGCTTTCCAGTGAGAGACACGGAAGTATCGCTACGATCCCACCCCTTTTGTTATATTTTCGATTCAACACCGAGGAAGAGGAGATCGGAGTTCGCCGGCGAAGAGTATTTCCGGCGACGGGACACCAACGATAACAGAAGCACCACCTGAACACAATCCCACCCCATTTTTCATTTTTAGTATTTACGATCTCCCTCCGTTCCCATTTTCCAGTTACAGATCTAGTGGGTGCGTGTATATTGGTTTTTATGCTGAAGAAATTGGGTCATGATATTGTTGCTTGTGTATATATGTTTGGATGTAAAACGATGATGGTCCCGAGGATGAGGGGTGTGTTCTCTGATTTTGTTGGTTTATGTGTGTGGTGTCTGTGTTATTGTATGGTGTTTTTAAGGTGGGTGTAAGGGTGTGTATGGAGAATGATTGGGTTAGATCTGATGAGGAAAATGATGAATGATGAATAGTTGTAGGAGGCTAGGGTTTTAGGTTTTATAGGGGGTGAGGTTTTTTTTTTTTTTTTTTAGAATGGGCTAGGAAAAAAGTGGAAAATGCCTATTGCGTAAATAAGCCAGGACTTAGAATGAAGAACAATTATGGCCATTTTTCCGTAAAATTATGGACTTAATTTATCCTAAAAATTAAACTTATTTTAAAACATAATTAGACGTTAATTAAAAATTTCGGGACAAAATTGGATGTCAACAACTGCCCCTCTTTATCCGAAAAGGATGGAAGAGTTTTCAGGGTAAAGAAAGTTGACGTGAAAACCAACTTTGTCACGGTAAAGCCAAGACTCTGATTCCTAGTATCAAAATGCGAGGCTTATGGACATGGCTGAACTCCGGTTTCCGAGTTGCCTACATATCTCGGGCTGAAAGAGAATCAGGCCATATGTAGTTCAATGCAATTTGAAAATCAAAGACGAGATAGTAATGACTACTCAAGCAGGGGAAAAGAGGCTTGTAATCACCCAAGTTATGAAGATGTGGTCGACGATACACCCATAAAGAGGGGTTTACACGGACATAGCTTCCACTGCATCTCGATATCCGAGCCATCTTGTCTTCAATCTCAAACCTCAGACTCAGAGTTAACAAGAGACTTACCTCTAGGGTTGATGACTTATGCGGGTGCATTTCTTCAGGTCTTCGTTGACGAGTCTAGCTCATATCAACGATTGCCCCAGTTCACTGCTAAGAAAAAGTTCCACGTTATGCTCCAAATGTTGCTGTGGTACTGTCCAAATTCTGTAACAATCACGAAAAATGGTAAGCGAGCAACTGCTAATAAACTATAATAATTGGAATAAGAAATAGATAAAGCGATAACAAAAATTGTAAATGCGGGTGGTGATATCATCAAAAGTTCTTCCTTCAATCAACTGACGAGGCGCTCCGCCCGGAGAACCTCTAAGCTGATCATTATTCTGAAACAGTAAAGATAAGACAATAAGTAAGGTGGGAACGAATTGCAGAATATAAACAAAATAGGTCGAACGACGAGACATAATGCCTCAAGCTGCCTTGCCAAATCTTAATCTGTGCAGGTATAAAACATAATGCTTTTGCAGGACAACCAACAGGCGAGACACACCGCTCATGGTGTCCCATAGTTGACTTGTCTATTCTACTCTAAACAAGTATATAATATAATGCTTTTGCAGGACAACCAACCGGCGAGACACACCGCACATGGTGTCCCATAGTTGACTTGTCGATTCTATTCTAAACAAGTATAATATAATGCTTTTGCAGGACAACCAATCGGCAAGACACACCGCACATGGTGTCCCATAGTTGACTTATCTATTCTACTCTAAACAAGTATAAAATGCTTTTGCGGGACAACCAACCGACGAGACACATCGCACATGGTGTCCCATAGTTGATTTGTCTATTCTACTCTAAACAAGTATATAATATAATGCTTTTGCAGGACAACCAACCGGCGAGACGCACCGCACATGGTGTTCCATAGTTGACTTGTCTATTCTACTCTAAACATGTATATAATATAATGCTTTTACATGGCAATCAACCGGCGAGACACACCGCACATGGTGTCCCATAGTTAACTTGTCTATTCTACTCTAAACAAGTGCGAAATATAAAGCTTTTACAGGACAACCAACCGGCGAGACACACCGCTCATGGTGTCTCATAGTTGACTTGTCTATCGCTACCACAAGGTAAATTCTATCACAATGTTAAGATGGTAAGAAAGGAAAAACGCCCCCTTTCCATCAATAATCAAATGTAATGCTTAGATGCCACAAGAGTAGATTTGAATGATCTGTCAAGCTGAATCATATGCGTCGTCAACTTGATTGGTGTTGCTTGTCCCATCTAAAGGCTCTTTCCATTTAAACCTTCCTGTTCCTGCTCTCAAAGAAAATAATTTTAGCTTTGGGAGGGAGGGGGGAGCGTTTGATTTGTGCTGACTTGATCTTGATCTACTTGATGTCTCTTCTACTCCCGTGTCTTCCTCGGACTTGTATTTGTGAATCATGTTCAGAAACTTGGCTCATGAACTTAATAGCATAGCAGTTTTTGAAAAAATAGAGGCACGGGTAAATTAATTTAATGCAATATAGTAAGTAAGAAAACATGCAAATGAAATCATGTATTTTGAAAATTTTTGCCTTGACTTAAACTTATGACATATCTTAAAACAAACTGAATGTCCTTTGCCTTGGACTTTGCACTGTTCGCTTAGCCAATTACATAGTTCTAGCCAATTCATCTTTAATAACCAACGCTGCTTCTTGCAAAATTCTGCCCCAGTTATTATCTTTCGCATCTCCAACTCGTTTTTTTAAAAATTACCCCAGTTGTCCTTCTTGGAAAAAAATGAAAATTTAAATGCTAAAGGGTCCTACGTATCCCTTCTTGGGAATCAGACCGTGCGTATGCATCTTTCCGATCATCTTCTTGAAGGATTCTCAAAGAAGGAAATTTCATTTATACGAATAACATTGCTTCAACGCCATATACAAACAAATAAAAAAAAACTGTCCCAGTTGAAGTTCTAACAGTAATGCGATATCCAAAGAGCGCAGACAATAACTTCTCAGTGCGTCATTTTCAAATTGTTCAGTTGTTTTTCCATACGTCACAAGCAAAGCTTTGGCAGGTTTATAAAATTTAATTTTGAAACATAAACAAATGCAAGCGTAAATAATATAATAAAAATGCGATGCATTTTATTTCAACTTTCACAAATTCAAAATGAGTTGATTCAGATTAACATAAGCTTTAAATTATAATGCAATTCAGGGCCTCAATCTGAATTAAAATTGAAAATAATGCTACTAAGTTCAGCCGCCAAGTTCTTTTAAACAATGCCATTAGCTTCTGATGATGCATCGCTCACGAACTAGAACGTCTACCATCAATCAGATCTTGAATCTTGCATGATTTGCATGGTCAACCACTTTACAAATCAAACTTCTGCTAGAAAAATAAACAAAACAAAAAAACCTCAAAGGGTAACTATGTTAGTTAGCATGTCATTCATAAGATTGCACACAAGCAAGCAACATCTAGTATTTAACGCATTTTGAGCAGATAAAGCAAGGCAAGCAATTAACATGTGACAATCACAAGTAGTTGAGCGTAAATAAATATGCAAACGCACCATACCCTGCAAGGTGCCTCTTTGTGCTAGAGGTAAGCCTAAACGCGCAAATAAGTAGTAACGAAAAATAGTTCATGCCAGTTCTGAGCAATTCAGACTTAGAGTAAGCAATAAATAATAACAATAATTGATAACAATCATCTCTCCACCTTGACACTGAAATTCTATCCCAACTATCTTCCAAAAGTTGGTATCAGTTCGAAATTCCAACACAGCTCAGGCTCTCCACAACATCTGCACCAACTTTTAAACCTAGATGCCTAAACTTGAAAAAATCCTCCATACCTTTTGCAAACATCCACACTCCTCCAAGTACAACTCTCAATTATTTTACATCATCTAGGGGTGAAATTTCCAACTGCTTTCATAATACCATACTGCAAATCATAAAAGGTTCCAATTGACCTTTTACAAATAAAACCTCACTGGTCCTTGGCTTTGGACAAGCCTCTCAGCTTCTTAGGTTTTGCAAGGCTCACAGAACTTTTTTATAGGGCTCCTCACTGGTCCTCGGCTTTAATCAAGCCTCTCAGCTTCCTAGGTAGCCAAGACCTTACTGGTCTTCAAGGAGGGGCCCCACTAGTCATTCAAAGACACAGGGGCTTCACTCTCCTAGTATGCGACAAGAATACTTCAATTTTCATAAAGTTGCAGCTGGTCGATCAATATATGCCTGCACACACACAGGTTTTCATAAGAGAGACCCCACTGATCTTTTAAAGACACCAGGGGCTTCAGCTCTAGATCTCACCATACCATACCATCTCCAAAACACAAACCAACCAAATCGGCCTAACTTTTCCCCGACTGCAATTCTATTTTGTTCACAAAATTCTGTACTATGATCTCAAATTCTCTGTGGACTGCTATAACCACATAGATTCTGCTAAATTCTTCCATTTTCTTACCTAAAAGACAGCATAGGAGACAAAATTCTAAATCTGATTTTGCTCAAGACATGGTTAGGACTGATGATTCATTATCACATAGCACATAATATGTATTGTCGTTGGGTTTCAAAAATCCATTGACGTAAGGGCGGTTTCCTAACTATGGAGGCGGTACCAAGGACCGGGTCCAGACTAAGATGTAAATGCATGCATGCTCCTAAAATCTCATTCTAAGAGTGGGTTAACGGTTGAGGCTAACAGGTGAGTGGCAGGTGGCTTCGTGGTCGAATTACTCCCACGACAATCTGCTAGTACATCAACTCGTTAAAGGGTTCTTTAGTGGAAGAAATTGCGGGTGTGTATGCACACACCTCGCGGATATTTGAGTGAGAATGCAAGAGGTTCCCAGGAGTGGAGGAAATATGAACGGAATGCCAGTTTATATATGTGCACAAATAAGGGTGTAGTGACATGCTTTTCGTGCCACACAAACAAACATATATAATAAAGCAAAATAAATTAAGCATGCTAGTTGCAAATAATTGGAAAACTTTATGGTCAAAACCTTTATTTTCCCCAGCGGAGTTGCCATGCTGTTGAACCCCCCAAAAATATAACCCTGAAGGGCTAAATTCCGGAATTTCAACAGGATGGACTAACTCTTTTGGAGTTTTTGGAGTCGCCACCCAATCTAAGGAAAATAGGAAACCAAATTAACAAATGAATGCAAAACTCCGTTTTTATAAAAAGGCGGTCTTTCTTTCAGAGATTCTAAAGGTAAGAGGTTTTTCTAATTTCGAAAGAAGGTTTTTAAGGCACTTTCGAAATTCCGCTAACAACGGTTAATCCGACAGGTTTCCAAATATTTACAAGCGCACTTTTATTGTGAAAGAATTATTTGAAAATAGTATTAAATAATAATTGTAATAATAATAATAATAATAATAATAAGAATTGATCAAATAAAAGCTTATTTGCAAAATATTTTTTTTACTTGCACGCATTTGCTAAGATGGCCCCAATTTGCAATAAATTAAATAACAACTTCAAAATAAAAGGTAATGAACATAAAGTAAAGCAATATACAAACAATAAATATTTTACACATTTATTTACATAAATATCCCAAAGGAAATGAAGGAAAAGTTAAAGATAGAACCCGGAAAATTAATCAACTCGCGGGAGCCTTGAATTTTCTAAAATTTCTAAAGTCTTATTTTCTTGAGTGCTTGCACTCGAATTCAATCCCAAATGACTCCAATGCAATGCAAACCATCCCGATTTGTGAGTTTAGCCAACTCGATCCCAAATATTCATGCCTAATGTACCTCACAAAACAAACAAATGAAATTCGATTAGTACGATAATAAAGTGTAATAACTGATGAAAATAAAAAAATTATAAAATAATAATAAAGTAATAATAAAATATTAATAATAATAATAAAGTAATAATAATAGTAATAAAAATGATAAAATATATAATCTGAATAATAATAATAATAATAATAATAATAATAATAATAATAATAATAATAATAATAATAATGTGGTTTTAGTTTGCAAAATTTAGGCGCAGGTTTGTATGGCGTATCGAGTAGAGGCTCGGGATGTTGGTACGGCTGCAAACACAGAGCCCGGGCCGGTTGCCATGCCAAATACCAAACCCACCACTCTATTCACGACTTTCTTTGCATTAAATTCATACATTCATCATCACCTATTTATTCGTAGGGACAAGGGACAGTGCGTATGTAACGGGAGTGATTGCTTTGGCCTTCAAAATGTCATCGGCCAGGTGTAGTATCATGTTCAAATCAGTGTTTAGGCCTCAAGTAAATTGTTTTCATAGGCCCATTAGCGTAGTATTTGTCCAAATCAATTCAATATTCCATAATGGATAAAAATTATCCAAAATGGATTCCTACACTCAGAAAATCCAGTTAATGCATAACAGTAGTCCAATCATGTAAACGGGTCAAACCAATAATTCAATCGGGTCGAACCACAGGAATCAAGTAACGGGTTAAACATACAAAAGCCAAGTCACGGGTCAAGCAAACAGGAACGGGTCAAGAACGTCAGAAACCCATCAAAGATCTAAACACCACCGGAGAAAATTTCAGGTGATGCAAACAGTAACAAACCACGGGACAACATTAGAATCAATCAAGACCAGTGACCATCGCTGTCAAAATCTATTCAAAATTCCGGTGAACGGCAACACAGGAACAAACAAACATCGAAGCCACTGGTAGGATAAAAGACCATTGTAAGCCAGCGTCAATCTCCAAACCCGTCAAAACCCATCATCGGTCCAACATCATAAACAACAAAACCAGCATGCTGGATAGATTTTCCGGTGAGGTAGCGGCGACAACAAGCAAACATAGAGGAGGAAGAATGACCACCGACCATGGCTTCCCGGTGAGAGACACGGCAGTATCGCTATGATCCCACCCCTTTTGTTATATTTCTGATTCAACACCGAGGCAGAGGAGATCAGAGTTCGCCGGCGAAGAGTATTTCCGGCGACGGGACACCAACGATAACAGAACCACCAGCTGAACACAATCCCACCCCCTTTTTCATTTTCAGTATTTACGATCTCCCTCCGTTCTCATTTTTCGGTTACAGATCTATTGGGTGTGTGTATATTGGTTTTTATGCTGAAGAAATTGGGTGATGATAGCGTTGTGCAGTGCTTGTGTATATATGTTTGGATGTAAAACGACGTGGGTCCCGAGGATGAGGGGTGTGTTCTCTATTTTTGTTGGTTTATGTGTGTGGTGTCTGTGTTATTTTATGGTATTTTTAAGGTGTGCGTAAGGGTGTGTATGGAGAATAATTGGTTTAGATCTGATGAGGAAGATGATGAATGATGAATAGTTGTAGGAGGCTAGGGTTTTAGGTTTTATAGGGGGTGAAGTTTTTTTTTTTTTTTTTTTTTTTTTTTTTTAAGAATGGGCTAGAAAATAAATGGAAAATGTGTATTGCATAAATATGCCAGGACTTAAAATGAAGAACAATTATGGCCATTTTTCCGTAAAATTATGGACTTAATTTATCCTAAAAATTAACCTTATTTTAAAAAATAATTAGACGTTAATTGAAAATTTCGGGACAAAATTGGGTGTCAACAACCCCTACAACGGAAATTGAGGGAGTAGTGAGCTTGCGCAATTGCGTAGTTTCTAATACTATTATTATATATATATATATTCGTAAATAATGCATCTCCCTTGTCACTTTTCGATTCAAGTGAAGCATTATTCAGATATTCACATTCTATATTCGAATATATTGGTCTGATTCTCTTGTATGGTAAGAGTACTGATTTCTAGATTGACATTTTGCTTGCTGATGGGAGTTGGGACCACGAGTACCTGTGCATAATTGAAACGACCTCGGTCAGTCGTTTCGGTAGTTAGGACTCCGATTGGCATGCCGATAATTTTAAAATATCCATAAGGTCTATTAGGATCTGTTTGTAAAATTTTAGCTAAATCGGACCTCGTTTGGTAGGCATCGGAAGAAGGTTTCAGTTTTTATTGTCGATAAATATTAAAAAGAGATTTTCGAGCTCGGTTTTGCGAATGAGCTCCGATTCGAAATCCGAAAGCACCGTTAGGTTCGTATGATTATTTGTGACTTTTTTGATTTTTCGAAAGTGAATTTCGAGGTTGTTCGGCTAGTTTCCGCTAACTGGTATTCAAAAGCTGGAATTATTTCGAATATCGTAGGATACCATTTTAGTTTTTACCGTAGCAGCAAATTTTAGAGGAAAAAGGAAAAAAAGAAAGGAAAATAAGACAAAAGTTAACCCCGAAACATTCAGGTAATGATGTGGAGCAAAACGGAACATGAATAGAGGAAACGAGAAATAGAGTTGACACATAAAAAAATGTCAGAAAATGCGAAAAGAGCAGGAGAAAAATAGTAATTTAACCCCGAAACATTCAGGTAATGATGTTAATTCATTAGTTGAGTTTATTACGTATGTTTAAATATATTTTAACAGTAAAAATTGTAATATTAGATATCGTTTTAATAAGTTCAACTGATAGTTTAAAGGGTCAATTGGACCCCGATAATGAAACTGATTATATATTCGTACTCAGTGAGTTATGGGAAACATATAAATATAATTTATTTAGAGTTTGGTTATGTAACCTTAAACCATATACATAGGCCTGGTCTGCGTATTGCGTATGCGAATAGGGTATCAGGTTCCTACCTGGATTGCCCTAAGATGTGAGGAATGAAGCCTTTAGCCTAATTTGATATATTTTTTTGCTTATTGAATAGAGTGGGATCGTTTGGCAATGAAACCAAAGGATAAAGCAGTTGTTGATTAGCAATGCTAACTTTTGGAAGAGGTAAGTGTTTATATCCATTTCTTTGGAGGCACCTGGCCTCGTGGATTTTCTACCACGTGTTCCTTACGTGTGTAGCTGCCGATAGGCGTACTCCTTACGCCTTAGCTTTGGATTTACATTTTATATTATATGTTATGTCCTGTTGTTGGTATTGCATTGAAGATCTGAGCATTGTACTCTGCCTGTGAGTTGGAATCTATTTCCCGGCTGTCGATGAGAGTCCCGCACCGGTGAAGGGTTATTATTGCATCATATTTCATTCATATGCATTACATTGCATATCATATCGGGTGTAGGAGTATTTCGCCCCAGAAGAGTTCAGGAGTATTCCGCATCTGGTTTATATTATATTGGGTGCAGGAGTATTCCGCCCTAGGAGCAGAAGTATTCCGCTCCAGTTGATTATCATATTGGATTCCCTCGAATGCAGGAGTATTCCGCTTCGAGATGGGATTACGGGCACATGTGACCCTTTGCATCATATTTCATTTCATCTCACTTCATTTCATCTCATCTCTATTCATACCATTGTGTAGACTTGCGGTACATGACTACTGTTCTGCTTATATGTGCATTGCTTATTTGTTGATATGTTTCTGGCTCGCATCCTTGGTTGAGTTTATAAGTTTCTTACGTGTTTCCGGTTGTTATCTGGCTCTGCCTTTTTATAATTTAAATAAAAGGAATTTGGTCTATCTGTTTCTTTTCTCCCCGGCTAGCTATCCTATTCTTTGAGGTGGCTAGTATGTCCCATTTGTTGAGTCCTTTTGACTCACCCTTGTTTGTTGTCTGTTTCTTGTCTATCTATTTCATTTCGGCAGGTTCGCTCCAGGATTGAGTTCCCCACATTGTGAAGGAGCGAAGACGACTTCAGCTGTCAGGGTGAGCCAGCTTTTATTCTGGATGGCCACCATTTTATTGTTTATTATTTCAGTTGCATTTTACTCCCTTCAGGAGGTACATGTCTTCTTTTGCACTCTTAGATATCTAGTCTGGATAGCCCTAAACCTACTATATTGGGTAGTCAGCTGTAATTTCTTTTGTACAGCTTAGAGGTATCGGTATGTCTGTGTTTTTTTTAAAGTCTTATCCTTATTTATAAATTGTTATATTTATTTTCCTAATTTAATTTGTAAGGGTTCGCCCGACGGGTCTAGGGGAGAATGTCGGATACCCGCACGGCCTAACCGGATTCCGGGTCGTATCAGTTGGTATCAGAGCCCAGTTTAGAGTCTATCCAGACTAAGACAGTGTATAGTGGAGTCTCGTTGATGGGTACGTAGTCGTCCGTACTTATCTACGAGAGGCTATGATGGCATTTAGGAAGTTTCACTTCCTTCATTTCTGATCGTGCGTCGGTCTAGGATTCAAAAGTGTTTTTGTTAATTCGTTAATTCCTTCGTGGTAATTGTGAACCCTCGTGTAACGAATCAGGAAATGGTATGAGTTCAAGACAAAGCAGTCTAGCCTGGGGTTAGCACTGACGAAGCCCCGAGAGTTTTTGATCGTGTTGACGATCTAATTATGGAGGTCCCAGCTATACGAGTTCGCGATGGGCAAGGGAGCAGGGCCTTGTAGTTCCCTTGGCTCTCTATGATGCTTTACGAGAATTTTAGCGACGCAGATACCGCAAGAACCTATTATTCGCTAGGCAGCTTATCAGATTGCCGCAGCTGCAGACGTTCGGTCTCATGGAGCTCCTATTCCAGTTCTTAATATTGTCGTAGTAAATTATGTTCTGGAAGTAGTATGTGTTGTGCCTCTAGTTATTCTAGCTGGTTAGCTAGCCAGAGTAATGGCTCGGTCTGAGTGTCTGAAGAGGATGCATTATTTTACCCGATTGGACCTTCTGATGTTCTTAGGCCATGCATCAAATAATCCCTGTGTAAGTTTTTTTAACATAAAATGATGTCAGCTATCCTTCAGGCTCTCGATTATATTGAGCGGTATGGTGTTGATTATTCTGCTTTTCAGTTTCAAGGGTCCAGCCTTGAATTGATGAACTGCTCTCTTATTAGCTAACTTGGTTCGGTTTTTCTTCTAGATTCGTGGAAAAGTTCCTTTCGAGCCGCAAGCGAGATGAAAAGTGTTGCCAGTTTGAGTGGATTAGACAGGGTAGCCTGTCGATTAGTCTGTTAGTTTCAGGATATGAGATTGAAGTCTCCAAGATTCCTAGATATGCACTAGAAGTAGTCCATGAGCCTTCCGAAATGGCTCAAAGATTTAATGAGCCTTCCATAATCTGTCCACGTAAATTTGTAACATTAGGGACATAAAGTCTATCTTTATACATGGGAACACCGTCAGTGGTAACCCTGTATGGTGACTCCGTTTTTCTTCTGGCTATCTGTCTTTATTCAACTAGAACTGGATCCTCGACTGATGCTGTTCTATTTCATGAAAATTTAGAATTAAAGGTCTAGTGCAGCTTATAGTTCATCCATCATTGGCATATCTCCTTCACACCTCAACTCTTTGAGAAGTTACTTTAGCGTTATAAGTGCACATGTAATCAACTTTGTTGTTGGTATTCTGCCTCAGCTCATGGTCCAACTACACCTCTCTTTTATTTTCACTTTTTCAAGTTATAATATTTCCAATTCAATGACAATACCCTGAAGTAGATGTTCAGTTTGAAAATCATTCCTCGTCTGCATCATACTATCTAGGAGTATTTGCATGACCCTTATCCTTATATGATAGACCCTGTTCAGATAAACCTTTGACATATATTAGAATATGAGTATCTACATTCCCACAAGGAGCTTGCGGACCAACCCTAACATTAATTGAGGTGTTTCATAGCGCGTTCGTAGAAATGATATAGCCTGTATCAAATCTTCTATAGTGTGTAGTGACAAGGTACTTCAAAAGCTTCTCCTATTGTATCAAGCGTGAGCTAATTCTTAGTTCCATCGACCTGTTCTATATCGAAAGGTATATCGAAGAGGTGATTATCGACTGAATCATGTTAACCCATTCAAAGTTTGTGTATCTTTGTTTCGAAAATGTAGAACTCTCTTCTCGTAATCGAGGAACGCTCATCTTAGTCAAAATAAGCTGTGCAATGATATTATCATATTATCCAGATATATTTTATTCCAAAAGTACAATATGCGCGTTATAATTCTGATCCTGTAATCAGAAAATAATACCCGTGGAGTAGTTCATGAAGTATGTGCAATTTCTCTTGTTATCTATGCGAATTTTTCTTTACACTTAGGCTCGTTCGAGGACGAACGAGAGTATAAGTAGAGGAGAATGAAACGACCTCGGTTAGTTGTTTCAGAAGTTAGGACTCCGATTGGCATGCCGATAATTTTAAAATATTCATAAGGTCTATTAGGACATGTCTGTAAAATTTGAGCTAAATCAGACCTCGTTTGGTAGGCATCGGAAGAAGGTTTCAGATTTTATTGTCAATAAATATTAAAAAGAGATTTTCGAGCTCGGTTTTTGCTAATGAGCTCCGATTCAAAATCCGAACGTTAGGTTCATATGATTATTTGTGACTTTTGTGATTTTTCAAAAGTGAATTTCGAGGTTGTTCGGCTAGTTTCCGCTAAAATGCCGAAAGTTAAATAATTTGACCTTTTTCCATTTAATTTGCATATTGAGTTTCGGGAGTCCGATTTGAGATCCGCCTTGACGAGTACGTCACGTATATGTTGTATAACTGGTATGCAAAAATTAGAATTATTTCGAATATCGTAGGATACCGTTTTAATTTTTACCGTAGCAGCGAATTTTAAAAAAAAAAAGAAAAAAAAGGAAAATAAGACAAAAGTTAGGCGGTGGGTCTTTAGCTTAAAGAAAAGGATGAGGTATACAGAAAGTGGAGCAAAACAGAACATGAATAGAGGAAACGAGAAATAGAGATGACACACAAAAAAATGCCAGAAAATGCGAAAAGAGCCGGAGAAAAATAGTATTTTCACCCCCAAAATATTCAGGTAATGATGTTAATTAATTATTTGAGTTTATTACGTATGTTTAAATATATTTTAACAGTAAAAATTGGGATATTAGACATCGTTTTAATAAGTTCAACTGATAGTTTAAAGGAATGGACCACGATAATGAAATTGATTATATATTCGTACTCAGTGAGTTATGGGCAACATATAAATATAATTTATTTAGGGTTTGGTTATGTGACCTTAAACCATGTACATAGGCCTGGCCTGCGTATTGCGTATGCGAATAGGGTATCAGGTTCCTACCTGGATTGCCTTAAGATGTGTGGAATGAAGCCTTTAGCCTAATTTGATATATTTTTCTGCTTATTGAATATAGTGGGATCGTTTTGCAATGAAAACAAAGGATAAAGCAGTTGTTAATTAGCAATGCTAACTTTTGGAAGAGGTAAGTGTTTATATCCATTTCTTTGGAGACACCTGGCCTCGTGGATTTTCTACCACGTGTTCCTTACGTGTGTAGCTGCCGATAGGCGTACTCCTTACGCCTTAGCTTTGGATTTACATTGTATATTATATGTTATATCCTTTTGTTGGTATTGCATTGAGGATCTGAGCATTGTACTCTAGCTGTGAGTTGGAATCTATTTCCCGGTTGTCGATGAGAGTCTCGCACCGGTGAAGGGTTATTATTGCATCATATTGTATTCATATGCATTACATTGCATATCATATCGAGTGAAGGAGTATTCCGCCTCTGGTTTATATTATATTGGATGCAGGAGTATTCCGTCCCAAGAGCAGGAGTATTCCGCTTCAGTTGGTTATCAGATTGGATTCCCTCGAATGCAGGAGTATTCCGTTTCGAGATGGGATTACGGGCACATGTGACCCTTTGCATCATATTTCATTTCATTTCATCTGAATTCATACCATTGTGTAGACTTGCGGTATATGACTACTGTTCTGCTTATATGTACATTGCTTATTTGTTGATATGTTCTGGCTCGCATCCTTGGTTGAGTTTATAATTTTCTTACGTGTTTCCGGTTGTTATCTGGCTCTGCCTTTTTATAATTTAAATAAAAGGAATTTGGTCTATCTATTTCTTTTCTACTTGGTTAGCTATCCAAGATAATATGGGGTAGATATGCGGAAGCAAGTAACAAGAATGCGGAAGCAACAATCACAAGATAACAAGAAAGTAGGGGACGGGGAAGAACAGAAATAGGAGAAAAGAATGGATAAACGATTCAAACCATGAATTGAATATCCGAGAGAGGAAGGGAAACTCGAACCATACAAGAATCCGTACTAGTGACGAATATCCATAGGTCCCAAGCAAGAGATAATCCGAAGCTTCAAGCTTCTACAAAGAAGAAGGCCTTGCCTCTCTTTCTCTAAGTCTATTCTTCAAATCTAAACAAGCTAATGAAATAAATGACTAAGTGTGGTATTTATAGGTTCACCACACTTCTAAATGAAATGTCTAAATAGCCCCTAAGTCTAGTCAAAACAATACAAGTCACTTAAGGCTATAGTTGGAATTACACTCAAAATAAGTAGGAAACCCGGATGGGCCTTCAGCACACTAGGCGCCCCGCCTGAATAGCAGGCGCCCAGAGTAGGCGCCCCACCTGCAGAGTGGGCGGCCAGAGTAGGCGGTCCGCCTCTATTTCAGGCGCCCCAAACTCCTGAGGCTTGTTTTCAAGTAGGCGGTCCGCCCCTTTGAGTAGGCGGTCCGCCTCTTCCTGGGAGGTCTTGAAATGGCTCAAAATGTGTCTCCCGAGCCTCTCCTTTGGGGCCTAGGTGGTCCTCCTCCCTTGGCGCTCCTTTGCATAATCTTCAAGTCGCTTCCCGGTGCCCGTGACTTGTCTTCCTTGTGCTCTCAAGCTTGGCTCTTGATGGTTGGCACTTTGGCTCCAATTTGCCCCGCATCATCACCAAGATGATACGGGGTAGATATGCGGAAGCAAGGAACAAGAATGCGGAAGCAACAATCACAAGATAACAAGAAAGTAGGGGACGGGGAAGAACAGAAATAGGAGAAAAGAATGGATAAACGATTCAAACTATGAATTGAATATCCAAGAGAGGAATGAAAACTCGAACCATACAAGAATCTGTACTAGTGACGAATCTCCATAGGTCCCAAGCAAGAGATAATCCGAAGCTTCAAGCTTCTACAAAGAAGAAGGCCTTGCCTCTCTTTCTCTAAGTCTATTCTTCAAATCTAAACAAGCTAATGAAATAAATGACTAAGTGTGGTATTTATAGGTTCACCACACTTCTAAATGAAATGTCTAAATAGCCCCTAAGTCTAGTCAAAACAAGACAAGTCACTTAGGGCTATAGTTGGAATTACACTCAAAATAAGTAGGAAACCCGGATGGGCCTTCAGCACAATAGGAGCCCCGCCTGAATAGCAGGCGCACAGAGTAGGCACCCCACCTGCAGAGTGGGCAGCCAGAGTAGGCGGTCCGCCTCTATTTCAGGCGCCCCAAACTCCTGAGGCTTGATTTCAAGTAGGCGGTCCGCCCCTTTGAGTAGGCGGTCCGCCTCTTCCTGGGAGGTCTTGAAATGGCTCAAAATGTGTCTCCCGAGCCTCTCCTTTGGGGCCTAGGTGGTCCTCCTCCCTTGGCGCTCCTTTGCATGATCTTCAAGTCGCTTCCCGGTGCCCGTAACTTGTCTTCCTTGTGCTCTCAAGCTTGGCTCTTGATGGTTGGCACTTTGGCTCCAATTTGCCCCGCATCATCCTCCCCTTCTTGAAAGGATTTCGTCCTCGAAATCAAACCATCAAGCCTACATTCAAAACAAGCACAAACAAAGCTTCCCACTACAAGAGTAGGTTAGTGTCAAAAGTGTGGGAAAACACACTCTTATGATAGAGCCATGCATCAAGACCAATGAAATAGCTCACGTCTCCCAAGGAAACAACAAGTGCTTGACTAAAAAAGATAGTGCTTCGAACACAAGAACAAGCAAAGAGATCAATAGGACATGGAACATGCACGATACAGCATTCAACTTCCCTATGACCCCTAAGCTTAGGCCCAACATACCAAGCCTTCAAATCAATGCCATCACAATGTGACACATTGGCTTTGGCATGCTCAACACTCAAGGTGTGATCAACATATGGGATGGAGTAAGCAACATAATTCAAGCAACAACTAACATCAAATACTCCCCTCCCCTTCTTGGAAGCACTCTTACACACACCAAGAGTGACTTCCTCACCCTCAAAACCACCTCTAAGACAATCTCCCTCACTAGACAAACTATCAAGGAAAGCTTCTATAATATCTTCTTCATCATTATAACCCGCACAATCAAGTTTTGGACTACTAGAAGATGGACCAACACAATCAATTCCAAGACCATTCGTCTCACTTATCATTTCAAACGATGGATTGTCTATAGAGTTAAACCTTTCAAACCATGGAGGGTCAAGTTCATACTCTTCATACACACTTGAGGAGTCATAAAAAATAAGCCTTTCCATCCCATCCACTAGGGACTCCTCAAGGTCACTACCATCCTCACTCCAACACATAAGGCCACCATTATCAAGCAATTCATCAAGGGAAAGGATAGGGTATTCATTCAACTCGTCTTCCCCTTTTTCAAAAATTGGTGGTGTGTCATAGCAAAGTTCACAATCAAGGTCAACTACACAATCTTCACTAAAGAGAGGTTCAATGAAAATCGCGCTCACATCATGATGTGGCTTATCATTCCTCTCAACTAGTGTTCACAATCACACACAAGTTGACCATTTGACTCCACACTAGTTGCAAACACATTGTAATCATATATATCATCAACTAGTATAGAGGTCTCATAAACACTCTCACATGACAAGGAAGTAACATGCTCAAGGGGAGAACTATCACTTACCTTTGAGTGGCCATCTTGCTCACTCAATGCACTTGAAGTGTCATGGATTGGCTCTCCACCTTGAAGCTCACATTAAAGGTTTGCTTCACCTTGTCCTTCCATTTTGGAAGATGATTGAGGCTCCAATGGCTTGCCTCCAAGATTTCCTATACAAGAAGTCATACAAGTAGAAGAAAAAGATAAAGGGTTAGGGTTAGAATAAGGGGTGTCCTCACTCTTTACAATTCTTTTTCCCTCTTTCTTTTCCCTTATTTTCTTTTCGAGGTCGGGTGTAGATTCGGGTGGTGACATACCACTCACATCACTCATCACATCGTCTCCTTTTTTCACTCGAGGAATGTCACCGGTCACTCCCTTACTCCTTTCAATCTTTTGTCTCTCAAATTTGGGTGAATTGGGACGAGGCCCAAGAATACCCATAGCCGGAGTAGGTGGACTTTTAACATCTACCCGGAATCTAGGACTAAGAGACTCATCACTTGAGGTCTCTTTCTTCTTTGTTGGTGAACCACTTTGCTTCGGAGCTTGTAGTTTGGGGTTCACCTTGTTGACATATGTCAACTCTCTTCTTGCACTAGTCCCACCATTGCTTGTGAATGTAGGACTACCCTTCAATGGTGTCCCACTGCTTCTCATGTTCATAGGACTTCTTGATTGCACTCTTTGAGTCATAGGGCTTCTCCTCAATGGTGTCCCGCCACTTCTCATGTTCATGGGCGTGCTTGGTTGTACTTCTTCTTTCCTAAGAAAGAGGATTTGAAACTTCCCTTGTGCTTGAACACGGTAGCCATCCACCACTTCTTGTGCGATCTTGAAGTATCTATTGAAAAGCCAAGGCTTTCCCAACATAACATCACACCCCACTAAAGGGCCTACTTTGCACTCCACTTCTTCTTCAAAGTTCCTTTGTGAAATAACTACCCTAGCTATTCCATCAACACAAGGTATTCCCAACCTTTTCACCACAAGATGGCTAATCCAACTTACTTCACCACTATCCACTTGAAGCACATACCCATGATTCCCATTAAGGCTCACTATGAATTGACACCACATTCTTTCTCTCATGAATTCATCTAGGTAATGCCCTTTACACATCCCATCAATAGTACCAACACTAGTTGGGTACTTCCTCATTTCACCACTACTAGCAATACCCTAACCCATAGTGCAACTCATGCCATCTCTTCCCTCGGCCTCATTCTCTTCCATCTCATCCTCCAAGTGTTGGAGTCGAGTGTCTATTGCCTCTATGTGAGCCAAGATTGGAAGGTAGGCTTCAACTAACTCCCTCTCCCTTACACCTTTCTCACCACTCCCACTTCCCTCCAAACCTCCCTTATGGCTCCTTGTACCTGCAAAAGACATTTTAAGAAAGTGCAAAGGTTAGTATAAACAACCTCACTTGCTCTCCCTTACCTTTGGTGGTGGCTCTCAACACTCTTTTAGGGTGCACACTCCCAAACCCCCACCAAAAGATGCCCTTATCTCTTTTAGGAACCAAAATGGTAAGATCAATCAACGAGTATATCCAAGTAAAGGTCCGGAGTGGAGTTGATGCGACTCGATGTACGGAAGCTAATTTAGTGCGCACTTGAAGCAAGCAAATTCTACGACTTTAAGTATAGACTTCAAGACACACAAACACCCTAAGAGATCAAAGATTAGTGTTAATAAGGTAGGACAAATACCCTAGAAACACTAACCAAGAAGTTAGGAAGCAAACGGAACACAAAAACACACGAAAAGAAGTCAAACGGAGGCCCTCCAGGAGTGGGCGGTCCGCCTACTTAGGGTGGGCGCCCCGCCTACTCAAAATACAAAGAGCAATCAAAAAATAGGCGGACCACCTACTATTTGGGGCGCCCCGCCTACTGGTGCTTTCAGCACAGTCCGAAAACGGGTTTTTGGCCCTTTTGCACCCAAATTTCGATGTTCCAAGGTGTTTTTTTCCAATCCGAAGGTACCCAATGGTGTTTTCAACTACTCTAATCAATCCCCAATGATTTATAACAACACCCAATCCATAACGAATCCAAATCAAGAAATTTCAATCAAATTCAAGGGTTTTTCAATTTTGGGGTTTTGATTTTTTCTAACTTGTGATTTTCAACACCAAATCAAGAAACGAGGGTACCAAATCAACGGGTAAAAAATAAAGATCGATCCCCGATATCAAAAACTCGATGAATAATCGAATCCAATCCACAACACGAATTTTTTTTGAAATTTTCACCTTTTCAATTTTTTTGTTTTTTCTTCTTTTCTCAAGAACATAAACACAATAACAATAAAGTAAAGATAGGATGAACAAGGAATGTGGATTCGTAAGAATGAAACTCGAGCCTTGCTCTGATACCAAGATGATACGGGGTAGATATGCGGAAGCAAGTAACAAGAATGCGGAAGCAACAATCACAAGATAACAAGAAAGTAGGGGACGGGGAAGAACAGAAATAGGAGAAAAGAATGGATAAACGATTCAAACCATGAATTGAATATCTGAGAGAGGAAGGGAAACTCGAACCATACAAGAATCCGTACTAGTGATGAATCTCCATAGGTCCCAAGCAAGACATAATCCGAAGCTTCAAGCTTCTACAAAGAAGAAGGCCTTGCCTCTCTTTCTCTAAGTCTATTCTTCAAATCTAAACAAGCTAATGAAATAAATGACTAAGTGTGGTATTTATAGGTTCACCACACTTCTAAATGAAATGTCTAAATAGCCCCTAAGTCTAGTCAAAACAATACAAGTCACTTAGGGCTATAGTTGGAATTACACTCAAAATAAGTAGGAAACCCGGATGGGCCTTCAGCACACTAGGCGCCCCGCCTGAATAGCAGGCGCCCAGAGTAGGCGCCCCACCTGCAGAATGGGCGGCCAGAGTAGGCGGTCCGCCTCTATTTCAGGCGCCCCAAACTCCTGAGGCTTGATTTGAAGTAGGCGGTCCGCCCCTTTGAGTAGGCGGTCCGCCTCTTCCTGGGAGGTCTTGAAATGGCTCAAAATGTGTCTCCCGAGCCTCTCCTTTGGGGCCTAGGTGGTCCTCCTCCCTTGGCGCTCCTTTGCATGATCTTCAAGTTGCTTCCCGGTGCCCGTGACTTGTCTTCCTTGTGCTCTCAAGCTTGGCTCTTGATGGTTGGCACTTTGGCTCCAATTTGCCCCGCATCACCTATTCTTTGAGGTAGCTAGTCTGCCCCACTTATTGAATCCTTTTGATTCACCCTTGATTGTTGTTTGTTTCTTGTCTATCTATTTCGTTTCGGCTGGTTCGCTCCAGGATTGAGTTTGCCACGTTGTGAAGGAGCGAAGACGACTTCAGCTATCAGGGTGCGCCAACTTTTATTCCAGATGGCCACCAGTTTATTGTTTGTTATTTCAGTTGCATTTTGCTCCCTTCAGGAGGTACCTGTCTTCTTTTGCACTCTTAGATGTCTAGTCTGGATAGCCCTAAACCTAATATGTTGGGTAGTCAGCTGTAGTTTCTTTTGTACAGCTTAGAGGTATCAGTACGTCTGTGTTTTTTTTAAGTCTTGTCCTTATTTATGAATTGTATATATATTTTCCTAATATAATTGGTAAGAGTTTGCCCGACGGGTCTAAGAGAGAATGTCGGATGCCCGCTCGGCCTAACCGAATTTCGGGTCCTGTCAATAATCGTTGTGGCCTTTTAGTTTCGAGACAAGCTCGATGACTTATATATCCTTGAGGGGACAAATTATATTATACACGATATTAGATATTCATATGCCAAATGTTTTATTATTCAAAATATTAGCTATGGATGTTATGATGATTTACCACTTATAAACATTAAACAAGTAAAATTAGTCCAAATATAATCAGAGGCTAAGGTGAGATTAAATGAATTTGTTGGCGTTAGTTTTTGAGGTTGCAATCTCAAATATTTAGTTTTTCTAAGAAAGTGCTAGCTGTTTAAGAAAAAATTTTGTATTAACCAAAAGGAAATAGGGAAAGGTAAAATTTTCCAGACATTCCTAATTCAATGAAGTTTGACTTTTTGGAGCTTTTAGAATATAAGTTTGATAATCTTTATGGAAAAAGTGAAAAAGACTTTGAATTTTTAAATGGTTTTAATAGCGTGTTTAGTAATTAGAGATAAAGTAGTTAGTTAGAGATAAACATGAATTTGAATTTAGCTTAAGCTGATATTGTGTACAGAGTTTGTAGTCATATAGAAGTGTTTTATCTGCTGTAACATATATCCCTGCACTTTGTACCTATAAAAGAGCATCTTGCTCTTTGAATACAATATAACAATTGCTCATCTTTTACCAAAATTATCATGGTATCAGAGCAGGAGTAAAATTTATCATATATCAAAAAGATAGAGAATATTAACAATAACGATGCAGTAGCCAATTCTCCATACATGCTGCAACCAACTGACAATCCTGGAGTTTCTCTGGTGACATGTTTGCTCACACAAGATAACTATTCGACATGGCGGAGGGCCATGACGAATGCCTTGTTGGCTAAATCAAAGTTCGGCTTTGTTGATGGTAGCCTTTCGCGACCTGTAGTAAATTCGGCAAATGAAGCTGCCTAGACAAGGGAAATTCCATGGTGATCTCTTGGCTTTTTAACTCACTTCATCCCTCTCTTCATGATAGTGTGGCATTTTTTGATACAACAGAAGAACTTTGGAAGGATTTAAAGGAGCGATTCTCACAAGGAAATGCTCCTCGTGTGCACTAGTTAAAGATGGAGATCGTGAATACCCAACAATGTGATCAAACTGTGAGTGCTTACTACACCAAATTGAAGGGATTATGGGATTAGTATGGTTCATATTCCCAATTTCCACAGCTCATACATGTTTTTTTTTGTCATTACACACAATATTGAGCCAACATCTTATAAACAAGCAGTACAGGTGGATCACTGGAAGTAGGCCATGAGAAAAGAACTGGAAGCACTTGGAAAAAATCGCACATGGACCTTGAAAAATCTTCCACCAGGTAAAAGAGCCATTGGATGTAAATGGGTCTACAAAATAAAATATGATTCTGATGGATCAATTGAGCGCTATAAGGCTCGCCTTGTTGCTAAAGGATACAACCAAGTTGAAGGTTTAGATTTAACTGAAACCTTTGCTCCAGTTGCAAAACTTACTACGATTCGTACCCTTCTAGCTGTTGCGGTTGTTAGAAATTGGGAGCTTCATCAATTGGATGTGCATAACGCTTTTATTCATGGAGATTTGCATGAAGAAGTTTACATGCAACCACCACCTGGATATTTATCTACTAAAGATGGTAGAGTTTTTCGTCTTCGTCGGTCACTGTATGGTTTAAAGTAGGCTTCAAGGCAGTGGTTTGCAAAGTTTTTTACTGGTATTTTACGGTTTGGATATACACAATCTAAGGCTGATACTTCTTTATTTGTTTATCGACGAGGAACTTCTTTTGCAGCCATCCTTGTATATGTGGATGATGTCATAGTTGCCATAAATGATTCTTCCAAGCTAAAAGCTTTAAAGGGCTACTTAGCATCCTGGTTTCCTATAAAGATTTGGGTCCTCTAAAGTATTTTCTTAGTCTAGAAGTTGCTCGCGGCCCAAAAGGAATAGTTCTTTCATAGCGAAAATATACGCTTGACATTTTACAAGAAGCAGGAATGCTAGCATCGAAACCAGTAAAATTTCCCATGGAGCAGCATCATCGCTTAGCTTTGGATGAAAGTTCTCCTCTTCATGATCCTGCACCCTTTCGAAGATTGATTGGGAGGCTGATTTACCTCTCTATTATGAGGCCTGATATTTGTTACTCAGTCCGTTTGCTATCCCAATTCATGCACCAACCTCGGCAAAATCATTGGTTAGCTGCTCTCCGTATATTGCGCTATTTAAAGCTTGCACCAGGCCAAGGTATTTTTCTTTCAGCGTCAAGTTTTCTGTCCCTAAAAGGATATTGTGACTCGGATTGGGCAAGTTGTCCATTGACACGTCGTTCTACAAGTGGGTATTTCATATTCCTTGGTCATTCACCTATTTCATGGAAGAGTAAGAAACAAGTAACTGTGTCGCGCTCTTCAGCTAAGGCAGAATACCGTTCCATGGCTACAACAGCTTGTGAGATCATTTGGTTACGCCAATTACTCTCGGACTTGTATGTTCGCCATTTACATCCAGTTCCTTTGTATTGTGATAGTCAAGCTGCACGTCATATTGCCAATAATCCAGTCTATCATGAGCGGACTAAGCATATTGAGGTGGATTGTCATTTTGTTCAGGATTCCATTCAACGTGGTTTGCTAGTCTGCCATCACATTTCTACACAACATCAAGTTGTTGATGTTTTCACTAAAGCTTTAGGTGCGTATCAGTTTCAAATCTTAATTGCCAAGTTGGGCATTCGTGACCTCCATGCTCCAACTTGAGGGGGCGTAATAGCGTGTTTAGTAATTAGAGATAAAGTAGTTAGTTAGAGATAAACATGAATTTGAATTTAGCTTAAGCTGATATTGTGTACAGAGTTTGTAGTCATATAGGAGTGTTTTATCTGCTGTAACATATATCCCCACACTTTGTACCTATAAAAGAGTATCTTGCTCTTTGAATTCAATATAACAATTGCTCATCTTTTACCAAAATTATTAGGTTATATATATATAAAACCTGCACCCCTATTTATATTATTATAAAAGCACTAATGTTAGGAGGCTAATGTCATGAGACAAAAATATTCCTGAAAAAATGAACGACCTTTTTATCCCTTGATACAACTATTGTATTGGGTATAATAGTAGAATTACATTAAACCTAAGCTACTAATTCTACCTATAGAGTAAAGTTCTAACCTAAGTTGGAATTAACTCATAATTCTACCCTACGTTGCAATAATCCATTCCTTAATCAATTTGGACATGGATAAACTAACTTCTTCTTTAAAGTCACTTTTCGTTTATTATGAGGTCTTCCTTTTAAAGTGAACAAATTTTATTTGATAAGAATAATAATTATTTAGTAGGATTAGGAGGAAGCTTCGCAGAAATTACTTGGATAGAAACATTTATTTGACATTGGTTGACGAATAGGTAATATGCCTTTGTAACTTAGAGCCTTATGCCTTTGTAACTTAGAGCCTGTTTGGGATTGCTGTCAAAAGCTGCCTATTTTGAAAAGTATTTTTGGCGGAAATATTTATTTGACATTGGTTGACAATAGGTAATATGCCTTTGTAACTTAGAGCCTGTTTGGGATTGCTGCCAAAAGCTGCTTATTTTGAAAAATACTTTTGCTACTTTTGAATAATAAACAATTTATGTTTGGACAACTCATTGGAGAAGTACTTTGACGAACAATTTGTGTTTGGTTAATCTTTACAAAAAATATTTTTGAGTTTCAAATTACAAAAAAGGACATCCAAGTTTATTTTACATTTGGATTATTAGAAATAAAAAATAATATTAAATATTTATCACAAAAGACTTTAATTTTAAAAAAAATATTTACTTAAAATATAAGTATAAAGTAAAAGGTAGAAATTTAAGTTTTTGAACCACAAAAAGTATAGTTAAATCAAATTGATAACGTAATTATGATTTCTAATAATTACTTACATTTAAAAGATAAATTAATTATTTCAAAACAAATCATTCAAAATAAATTTAAAAATATCACTCCAAAAATCAATGTATACTAATCCATCACTTGTATTTTCAGTAAAAGATCTAAATAAATACAATCTTAAAATTATATTTGAAGCAAATTAAAAAAATTACATAACCATAAGAAATTGTTAACTGATTCAAGGAATTTGTTATTGTAGTTGTAGCTTTGGCAGAGAGAAATACTGTATATGTTTGAGAAAAATACCTAAAAATAAAAATTAGTCCTATAGAAAGAGGATTTGTAAAAGTACGTAGAAAGAAGAAAAAATTGAAAAAGAGAAATATAATTTTATTTTAAAAAATTGGTGGTTAATTAAATAGGGATAATTTGGTAAATAAAAATTTTTTATTTGACTTGAAAAAATTAATAAACTGCTTCTACTTCTTGGGAGAAGTTATAAATATCTGCTTCTTCCCAAAAGCAGAAAAACTGCTTCTGCTTCTACTAAAACTATTTTTTTTTTCCTTTGCCAAACACCTCAGAATCCAAACAGGCTATTACTTTGTTTTGATGTAATTATTTGCTTATTTGTATTATTTTAAACTTCTTAATTAATTTATAGAGAACAAAGATAGGCATGGTCCTTAATGAATAGTTTGATAAGTTATTATTTGTATTGTTTTAAATAATAAACCATAATGTTAAATTTAGATACTAGATGGCATGCAAGTAAAATTTTATCATTTTAGTATGAATTTTCTAACAATTTAAGGGGGACAAACATACGAAGCACTAAATTGATGAATTTTTTATATTCATTATAGAAATTATTCTTTTCGATATTTAAAAGGATGATAACTCTTTTTAGTCAAGTATTATTTTAAATTAATGCGTTTTTCTTATACTCGAAATTTTATACATCAACGCACCATATTCGTGCAAAGCACGAACATAGAATCTAGTATTACAAAAAAGTAGCAATATTATACAAATTACACCACATCGCAATATATTTCATATTTCATTTTCTTTCTCATTTCAACGCCCACTACTACATCCTCGCGTCCCTTAATTTTCTCCATTTTTATTTACACATCAAGAGACGCTGCAAAGTGGTTCTGGCGGCAGAAAATGGCGACTCGGGTGATAAACTCGACCAGATCCTGGTCTCCGCCGCCATAGTCAACGGCGAAGACGTCGGTCCATTCGTCCTAAAAGCCTTCGTTTCGGGCAAGCCATAAATTCTCCTCCACCACCTCCGCCACTTCTCCCGGTCTAAAGAATCAGAAATCGAAGACGTGTGCAGAGCACACTACGAAAACTTCATCACAGCCGTAAAAAATCTCCGATCTCTTCTCTCTGACTTCATTTAGCTTGGTGGTTACCTACTATTATGGTGGTTCTATGCCATTGTTTGGCTATGAATCTGTTGCATTTGTTCGTATTAAAGTCCTGGTTGGGACCTCTATCATTTTTTTTACTGATGTAATTCGTTGCACTGATTATTTCAATTTTACAGGATTATTATATTATTCTTTGGTTGTTTATTATGACTGTAGTTTGGTTTCTTCACTGCAATATCGTATAGGACGTTCCAAATTAAAATCTCAGGGACCGTTGTTATAATTGTAGTATACTGGTTTCTGTCGATCTGAATAACACTATGTAAATATTACTATCTTTATAAAAGATACTGATTTTGAGGCGTGTAGACTGATTTGGAACAGATACTATAGGACAAAGAGTACTATAGTCTGAAACGGCACTGATAGAGTCTGAAACAGTGCTGAAATAGTCTGAAAAAATGTTGAAACAGTATGAAATTGTGCTGAAACAGTCTGAAACAACCTGAAACAGTGCTGAAATAACTTGAAACACGACAAATACAGTGAGATACAGTTAGATACGGAGCAAAAATAGTGCAGATACAACGAGATACGATGCTGAAACAGTCTAAAACATCTAGTTAAAAAGTCAGAAACAAAATGTGAAAAATAATGTGAAACAACACAAAAAAGGTGAAATAGTTTAGAAACATTGAGAAACAACGCACAAACAAGATGAAACAGTGCTAAAATATCTAGAAATAACTAGATACAGTCTAGAAATAGTTAGATACTATCACGATCCAACCAAGGGCCATGACGGATAACCGACACTGAGAGTCGATTATCACTAAACCTACTAATATTCTATTAATAATAGAGGTAAACTGACAACCTGGTCATATATACATACATACATACATACATATTTACTGAAACATAAAGTCTGAAAGACGACAAGCTATAACACGCTGACATACATAACATACTGACTGAACCACTGGGGGACATATCTAGAGGCCTCTAAAAGTACTAAACTGAATGTACGAAGGCCAAGGCACCGCCATACCCAAACTAGCTGACTGTACACATACCAAAACACAAGTAACTCCGGGAGTAAGCGGAGTGACTCCAATAGCTGGTAGATGGCCTACTAACATGGCCCAAGCGCTGATCTATCTGTACCTGCACGACATGAAACGCAGTGCCCCAGAAAAGGGTGTGAGTACGATATGTACAAAGTATGTAAGGCATGAGCATATAATATATCATAGCTGAATGAAACTGTAAGGCTAGAATATAATTATGTAAATATGTGCTGAAGTATAGCAATGTAGCTGGAAATCTGAAACACGAACTAAACATGATCTGGATATAAATAGAAGTCTAGCTGAATCTGAAACTGAAGGCTGAGTTGAACTATACTGATAATTGACTATGATATGACTGATAACCGGTACTAGAAATCGGGAACTGATAGCTGTCACTGACATTAAGAACTAATGGCTGATAACTAAGAATTGATAACTGGTATTGAGCTAAAACTGAATGGTTATTTGAACTGGTACCTGTATGGTGTTATGGACTATATCCTCCCAAATCAGGCAACTGAACATCTAAACTAGTCTCATTATAGTCATGCGGTGCATACTGTGGCTATATACGTGTATATAACAAGCCTGGCGGGTGTTATGGGCTATGTCCCCCCCCCCCCCAGCCAGTAGTCTCTCTGGTCAGAGTGTGTGAATGAAACCCGCCCACACTAGGTGTTTCAACTCCCGCCTGAACTAGAGGGGCTGTTTCCCGCAGACGGGTGGTATCACATGTGACCGGACTGTGTGTCCAATCTCCAGCCTCTTTAGGGGACTCCAAATCACACATAATATGATCACAATATAAGCATAAGCAAGTATAAGGCATAACACATGTGGAAACAATAGATATGAACTGAAAGAAAAAAAAGAAAATCCTAGATGGAGTTATAGACACAACCTGGAGCTCCGAATTTATCCAACTCTTTGGATTTCTATAAAAATTTCGGCAGAGTTTCCCCTAAAACTGGATGATACGCAAAACAAAACCAGCACTATAGTATACACGGGAATGGATACTCGGCTAAACTGATAACATAAACAGATTAAATGGATAACAAGATGAGACGACCGGACAGCATAACAAATCCACGGATAGAATCTCTGGATAATACCACTGCCCCATCTTGCGACTTAATTTTCTGTGTCTAACTCAAAGTCATAGACTTTATAGCCTGCATAAAAGTTTTAGATATAAATCTTAGGATTTCAGCAAATCTTAAATCATTTCAATATCAATTTCGTACAAAGAGTTATGCTCAAACTACTAACAACTGTACGAAGATAAAAACAATTTTCCAGAGTTTGAAACATTTCGTGCTACTGTTTTGGACCTTTTTCACCTTGATTTTTAGTACCAAATTAAGCATATACATGGTTCCCTTGATGTCATAGAATTTTCCCACAAGAAACACTAAGTTTGGAACTAAGACAAACTTCAAAAGCTACAAGATAGATGCCTTGTCGAAAGAAAGATTTAGCCTTACATACCTTTGATGTTTTTACTTCTAAACCTTGTTTCCCTTGAATTCCACACCTTCCAAAACTTAAATAAGCTATAACAAAGAATTTAGGCACTTTTCTTAGCCATAAAGTAATTCTAAAACTCAAGCTATAGACGAAATTGAAGGTAGCATAACATTACCTTAACCACGTAGAGTGTTTTGATGCAATCCGTCTTCAATTTCGAGTTAAGATTGGCGTTCTTCCTTCAAAACCATAAAAAAAGCTTCAACCCTCAAGAAGGAACTGTTTTCCTTGTGTGTTTTCTGGAAATGACAACAATAAAAGAGATGAATTTCTCTTTTATACTAAGAATATTTTTTTACTTCTAGCCCTCTTTTGCGCTTATGTCCCTTCTTCTGGCTTGATTTCAGACGCTCATATCTTTTTATCCAGATGTTCTATAAAAAAACGGTCAAAAGTTTTGGAAACTACACTCCAAGACCTTCAATTTGGTATATTATGTCCCAAAATACCTTATATAGCACACAGAATTAATTGCTCAAAAAGCTTTGTTACAAGGTAAATCCTTAGTCGGGTTTTCCGCAACTTAAATCTGATTTTTCCTAAACTTTATATTCAACATATAAATATCATATATAGTCATATTATGACTTTAAACATACTTAAATCATTCTTAACATATATTTAGTATAATATACACCACTTTAGACATACAGGGCGCAACAATCTCCCCCTTAAGAACATTCGTCCTCGAATGTTAAATGAAGTATGTAGAAGCATTAAGCAACGATCTGTTACATATCTGAAGTAGTGAAGAGATTTGGATATTTGTCTCTCATATTATTTCAGCTTCCCAAGTCATTTCTTCTACATTATTGCTTCGCCATAACACCTTTATTGAAGGAATGTCTTTCGTCCTTAGTAGATGAATCTGCCTATCTAAAATTGCAACTGGCACCTCTTCATAAGTCAACTGCTCAGTGACCTGAACATAATCTACTAGTACAACTCTAGAAGGATCTCCGACACATTTTCTAAGCATGGAAACATGAAATACTGGATGTACCTCCTGAAGGTCTAACTCGCAAGCTACACGCCTAACTCGTCTGATAATCTAATATGGACCTATGAATCTAGGGCTAAGCTTGCCCTTCTGGCCGAATCTCATAACACCTTTCATAGGCTATACCTTCAGGAATACCCAATCGCCAATCTGAAATTCTAAATCTCGACGTTGGTTATCTGCATAGGACTTTTGTCTGCTCTGCGCTGCTAATAATCTTTCCCTGATCAACTTGACTTTATCAACTGCTTGCTGGATTAAGTCTGGACCTATCAATTGAGACTCACCAACCTCGAACCATCCTATAGGAGACCTGCATTTGCGCCCATACAAAGCTTCATAAGGCGCCATCTGTATGCTAGAATGATAGCTATTGTTGTACGCAAACTCTAACAATGCTAGATGTTCACTCCATCTGCCTCCAAAATCTAATATACAAGCTCTAAGCATATCTTCTAACGTCTGAATAGTCCGCTCAGCCTGTCCATCAATATGGGGATGAAATATTGTATTCAGATTCACCTGTGTTCCTAAACCTGTCTGGAATGATTGCCAGAAATTAACTGTAAACTTTGCGCCCCTGTCTGAAATGATAGATACTGGAATGCCGTGTAGGCACACTATCTCTCTAATATAAAGTTTGGCATAATCCTCCGCTGTATATGTAGTTCTAACAGACAAGAAATGAGCTGATTTAGTAAGCATGTCAATTATAACCTAGATAGAGTCATACCTGCTCCGCGTACGGGGCAAGCATGTAATGAAGTCCATATACACTACTTCTAATTTCCATGATGGAATCTTTATTTCCTACAACAAGCCACTAGGTTTTTGATGCTCGACTTTAACCTGCTGGCAGTTAGGACACTGAGCCACAAGTTCTGTTATGTCACGCTTCATTCTGTCCCACCAGTAAATCTGCTTAAGATGATGGTACATCTTAGTCAAACTTGGATGAATAGTGTATCTAGAATAATGTGCCTCTGTCATAATCTGTCCACTTAAATCTGCCACATCAAGAACACAAAGTCTATCTTTATACATGAGAATCCTGTCATTAGTAACTCTGTGGTGATTTCAGTTTTCTTCTGGCTATCTGTATATATTCAACTAGAACTGGATCCTCATACTGGCACTGTTTTATTTCTGTCACTTGGAAAGTAGTGGCTATGTTCTCAACTGTAAATCATGCATCATCTAAATCTATTAATCTGACTCCCAAGCTGTCTAACTGGTGGAGTGCATGAGCTAACTTTCTCTTCTATGGTTGTAAATAAGATAAACTACCCATGGACTTATGAATAAGGGCATCAGCAACAACATTCGCTTTACCCTGATGATAAAAAATGTCCACATCGTAGTCCTTCAGCAGCTCTAGCCACCGCCGCTGTCGTAGATTTAGCTCCTTCTATTAAAATATGTACTGGAGGCTCTTGTGGTCTATATAAATATCAATATGAACACCGTACAAATAATATCTCCAAATCTTCAATGCATGAATGACTACTGCAAGCTCCAAATCATGAGTAAAGTAGTTCTGCTTGTGCTTTTTCAGCTGTCTGGAAGCATAAGCAATCACTTTTTCGTGCTGCATCAATACACAACCAAGACCAATTCGAGAAGCATCACAGTAAATGACATAGCCCTCAGATCATTTTGGAAGTGCAAGTACTAGTTCTTAGAAGCTGTGCTCACAAGAGTCTGACCATTGAAATTTGGTTGCTTTCTGTGTCAATTTGGTCAGTGGAGCTACAAGGAAGGAAAACCCCTCCACAAACCTTTTGTAATAACCTGCCAAACCAAGAAAACTACGTACCTTTATTGGTGTCGTAGGTTTGGGCCAATTTTTCACAACCTCGATCTTTTGGCCAACTACTTTAATTCCTTTGCTGAAACTATGTGGACAAGAAATGCCACTGAATCTAACCAGAATTCACACTTCGAGAACTTAGCATATAATTGCTGCTCTCAAGAGTACCCAATACTTTTCGTAGATGCTCCGCATATTCTGAGTCAGACTTTGAATAGAAGAGAATATCATCAATAAATACAATCACAAATAAATCCAAATAACGCCTGAATACGCTGTTCATCATATCCATAAATACTGCAGGGGCATTAGTTAGTCCAAATGACATCACTAAAAACTTATAATGGTAATAACTGGTCCTGAATATATCACATTCTCTGACTCTAACCCGATGGTAGCCTGATCACAAATCTATCTTCAAGAGGCACTTGGCACCTTGGAGCTGGTCGAACAGGTCATCAATCCTGGGCAGAGAGTATTTATTCTTGATTGTGACTTTATTCAGCTGTCTGTAATCTATGCACATGCGTAGAGAGTCGTCTTTCATTTTCATAAATAATACCGGGGCTCCTCACGGGGAAATGCTGGGTCTGATTATTACAAATCCTTCAATTACTCCTTAAGTTCTTTTAGTTCTGTTGGCGCCATCCAGTAGGGATGAATGGATATGGGTTGCGTACTTGGTACTACATCAATAGGAACGTCAATCTCACTTTTTGGGGGAAGACCAAGTAACTCATCTGAAAACACGTTAGGGAAGTCATTCACCACTGGAACTGATTTAAAGGTCGACGTCCCTTTATTCGTGTCTCTAATATGAACAATATGATATAAATAGCCTTTTGGGATTAGCTTCCTTGCCTTAAGGTAGGAAACAAACATACCCCTTGGCGATGCAGAAACACCCCACCATTCTATAGCTAATTCTCCTGGAAAGTGAAACTAAAATGTCTTCGCTCTACAGTCAACATTAACATAACAAGAAGACAACCAATCCATACCGAGAATAATATCGAAATCAACCATTTCTAGCTCAATTAAGTCAGTTGTAGTGCTACAGTCACCAATCATCACAGTGCAACCTCTATAAACACGCCTAGCTACTACTGAATCACCAACGGGAGTGGCTACCTCGAAAGGTCTAATAGCCTCTGGTACTATTTTGAATTTAATAGCAAGAAAGGAAGTAACATACGATAGTGTAGAACCAGGATCTATTAACACATATACATCAAGAGAATTTACTGATAGAATACCTATGACTACATCTGGTGAAGCCTCTTGGTCCTGTCGACCAATAAGAGATAGGTGCGGTTCTGAGGACCGCCTACTGTAGGAGATCCACTTCAGCCTCTACCACGACCTGCTGGTGCCTGAGGAACTTGCGTTTGAGGGCGTGCTAGTGCTGAGGAAGCTACTGCTGATTTAGCTGGCTGGGCTGCACCACTACCATCCCTAGTCAGGCAATCTCTCATGAAATGGCCTGCCTCGTGACAAATATAACAAGTGTCAACTCCTAACTAACATGGGCCCAAGTGGCATCTACAACAATCTGGGCATCTGGGATATGTCTGACTGGCATGTACAAAAGTACCAAGATGCTGAAATCCTGAAGTCCGTGATGCCTGACTAACCCTAGACTAAGGAGGTCTATCAGATCTTGGGCCACGGGACTGTAGAGGTATACTAGCTGGTGGTTGTCTAACACTCTGCTGCCTACTGGCTCGAGATGTCTCTCCAAATGAACTAGAAAATCTGCCCCTCTTATGTGACCCTCTATTCCTGTCGGCTCTCTGTTTCTGTTTCTTCTCCTCAAGTTATAAAGCAAATGCCTGAATGCGTGATATGCTTATACTTGGCTGCATAGCAACAATCATACACTCGTTCACCAGGTGTGAACCTAGTCCCACTACATACCTATGAATTCTATCCTCCATACTCGCTGCCACCATAGGGGCTAACCTTGCTAAAGAATTAAAGCGATAGTTATACTCTTCTACACTCAAACTTCCCTGTTTCAAGGTCAGGAACTGATCATCATGTGCTCTCTGTGTCTCTATAGGCATATACTGATGAAGGAAAGCATTCGAGAATTCCTGCCAAGTCGCTGGAGCAGCATCTGGCCCTCTAGATAGCTCTCATGCCTGATATACCACTCGGCTGCTACATCATACAATCTGAATGCATCTAACTCTACTGGCTCCGTGTCTGACACGTGCATGACCCTCAACACCCTGACTATCTGTTGACACCCAATTTTGTCCCGGGACGTCTTCAAATTAATAAATTATTGCAATAATTTATAATTAGGGTTAAATTTTAATCTTTCAAAAAAAAAAAAGAAACAATTGATTATAATCCAAATAGGCTAAAAGCGCAATACGCAACCTAAATATTGGCCTATCCGGGTACACCCACATATATAGTTAAATCTCTTTCCAAAATCAGATTTTTCCCCTAAACCCGACAACCCATCTCCTAACCCGAATACCCGATTCCCTCCCTAAAAATTTGAAATCGATCAACCCCACTCGCCTCCAGATCACCATTTCCGTACCAATCTTATCCATTAGAGGCCGTTAGAGGGCTAATTTTGGTATTTTCGAACAACCTTAGAACCCTAATAGAGAAAGGTTTTGAGGGGGGTTTTGGACAGCGACAGTAGGAAGTGAATATAGAGAAGCAGCCAAAAATAGGGAAGAAAAGAGGGAGTTCAGATTTTAAGGAGAAATGGCGGAACACATAACATACTTGAGTTTTCTTTTCTTGGTTTAAAATTTGAAGTTTCATAAATAGTGCGACTGTCTCTGGGATTTTTGGTTTTGGTATGTGTTGTCGCTTCATTTTCAAGTCGCTTCTTTGTAGTCGAGTCGTTGATCTTGTTCGAGACGTACTCTTCAATCGTTGCCCTTTTTTGCTACTGTCAAAGAGGTAAAATTATTTCATCTTCTCATTTAACTTTATTGCTTAACATTATTGTTCATTCTGTTTTGGTCTTGAAGTATAAATGTAATGTTGTGTTATATCGTAATTTCCTCGTTTTGGCTGTTTAAGGTTTTTGTATATAGCAGCATCTTGGGTTCAGTTTAGTATAAATTGATTGACTGCTACTATTTAGCTTATAGTCATAAAGATGGAATCATTCATTCTGAAGTTAAGCGCCATAACTAATATGGAATTGTAATCTCTTAAATAGCATAAAGATGGAAGTTTTGCATGGTATCCTTGAAGAAAGAAATCTTCTAAGTTTGAATCAGTTTGAAATTGCTAAGATATAGACTGAAGTTAGGGATATCAGTTTAGTATCCTAAAGGGTTATCTTTGACGCTGTGATGAACTTCATTTGAGCTTAAACTATGTTAAGAAGGAAAATATGGTGTTCTGCTTCAGGCTGTGATATACTGATGCGGGGCAATTCGAGCAACCATCCAAAAGCACCATCCAAGGCCAAGGAATAGCACTTCAAGGTCATGCATTAGGATGCCATGGAAAGAAGAGCATCCGAGTCACATTTCGAGGTGTTTCAAAAAGCTTCAGGAAGAGGCGGACCGCCTAGGAATTGAGGCGGACCGCCTAGTGAATGCATGCTCTCTGGATTGTTGGAGGCGGACCAGGAGGCGGAGCGCCTAGGGGTGCCGAGGCGGAGCGCCTACTCCAAAGAGGCGGAGCGCCTCCCCCTGCTATTGTTTGACGGGAATTTGACTTAAGTTGCTATGTAATTCCCAATATGCCCCTACGTGGCTTATGACTTTAGAACCTACTTAAGGGTACTTTAGGTCTTTCATTAATTTCTAGGAAAGGCCTATAAATACTCCATTAGCTTTACATTTTTCTTAGTTAGCTTTGATGATGAATGATTGAATGAACAATGTTCAAGAGTGGATAATCTTTGAATAAAAACCCTTTGAGACGGTTTGAAACACTAGTGGATTCTAGTTGACCCCCAAACCCCCCCCCCCCCGATCATTCTACTTGCGAGTTCGTTGTTAACTCGAGGGTAGTTGCATAACGTTGGCTCTTCTTGACACAGATACGAGGGTATCACGCAACAAGTTCTCCGTGGTTACTTTGTAGGGAGTTCGAGACGCGTCTCGTTCCCTTTATCTTTACTTTTATCGTCTTTTGATTTTGATCCTTATCATCTTAGTATCAGAGCAAGGCTCGGGTTTTGTTTCTACAAACCCCCGCCCTTGATTCTTCGTGCCTAGGTCGATTCTATCTTTAGTTTTCTTGTTCTTGTTCTTGTTATTGGAAAGGAGAAAATCACAAAAAAAGATCGAAAAATTGAAAACACCAAAAAATTGGTCTATTTTGATTGTTTGTTTGATTCGTGTTGTGATTGATATTGGGATTTGTTCCTTATTGGAAACCCGTTATTTTGGTACCCAACACACACGATTTAGAGTTGCATTCCATGATTTGAAGATTTGAAACCCTTGAAAAAATTGAAGATTTTGAAACCCTAGCTATGAATATGATGAACATGGTAGATTGTTGGATTTTGATTGGGGTTTGATAAAAGTGATTGGGGTTTGATCTTTGTGGTTGAAACAACATTTGGGTACCTTTGGATTGCTAAAACAACGTGTGATTTGTTGGATTTTTGGGTGTTAAAGTTGAAAAACACGTTGTTGAACTGTGCTGAAAGTTGCAGGAGGCGGAGCGCCTCATCTTTGTTAGGTCTCTGGAAATTGTTGAGGCGGAGCGCCTCCCCCAAAGAGCGGAGCGCCTCCCACTGGTACTCTGCTGAGGCGGAGCGCCTACTCTGCTGAGGCGGAGCGCCTACTTCCTGAAGGTTGGGAATTGGGTAGTTTCTTCTAGGTTCTCTTGTTTTGTTGTTTGCATTGCTTCTAATTAGTACTATTAGAGTATAATCCTACTTGATTAGTACTAATTACTTCGAGCTATTAGGATCATCGTACCTTAGAAAGGAGACTAGAATTCAAAGAAGACCCGTAGTATCTTTTTGATTCAAGTCCTCACTTAAAGTGCTTATCATTCCAATCGAGTCCCATTAACTCCACTCACCTCGGAGAGCATTGGACTTGAGAATTTGAGTGATTGAGTTGTGTTTCGTTGGTCAACTACTTTAAGCTTTTAGACTCAAACTTGAGTGAAATATCCACCACCACCAAACGAGTGACCCGAGTGTTATACACGTGAGGGTGTGTGTGAGGTGTTTTACTAACGTTTGTTAATTTTTGTAGGTACTATGGCAACCGATGGAAATGATCCTATGAAAATTTTCATGGCTACCATCATAGCCAAGTTGGAGGACATAACTTTGAGACTTGAGTCTGTCGAGAGGAATCAAGTTGAGACCGGTGAGAGGAGGACCCCGAGTGTCCAAATTGAATCCGGAGAAGGCACAAATCATAGCACTCCTATGACTCCCAGACACTTTATTGAGCTAACCAAGAAGTATGAACAAAGCAAAGTTGAAGCTCTACAAGAGCGTGGGTTGGGCAATCCCCGACAAGAGGGCAATCCCCTCAACTTGGGCAATCCCCAAGGAAATGCTCCACTTCGAAGACCCGTGCGGAATGTCCCACCTCTTGAACAAATTGATGAAATTCAAGAAGAGGAGGAGGCTGGGTATGCTGATGAAGCCTATGGGTATGATGTTCCTTATCAACCTAGGAGGCAAATGCATTGGGGTCGAAATGTGGATAGGGGTAGAGGCCGAGGTCGAGGGCCACCCATGGGCTATGCTAGAGGGAATGCGAGGAGGGAGTATGTTGCTCATGATGACCATTATGGAGGCCAACCGGAGCCTAACTATGGGGTACGTGACAACAACAACAACCTCAATAGTGTCAAGCTCAATCTTTCGAACTTTAAAGGAACTTGTGATCCGGAGGCATACATGGAATGGGTACTACTTATGGAGAGGGTGTTTGACACCAATGAGATGACCGAGGAGAGAAAGGGTACCTATGCTATTTCTACCTTTGAGGCCTATGCTTCTACTTGGTGGGAGTCCATGAAGAGGTCAAGGAGAAGGATGAAATTGCATGCAAATGTGACTTGGGATGAGTTGAAAGAACACATGAATACCAAGTACATAACTCCAAGGTATCGACAAGAGCAACTCAAGAAGCTCTATGATCTAAAATAAGGTGTCAAATCGGTGCATGAGTACATTGATGAGTTTGAGAAGACCCGGTTGGCATTGGATATGGATACCGAATGTGTAGAACAAGCCATGATCCGCTTCAAGAATGGCTTGAGCTATGGTATCGCTTCTCAATTGCGGTTGCATACTTATCATTCACTCCAAGATCTCTTGGAAGCCGCAATTGAAGCCGAGACTTGGCTTAAAGGAGAGAAGTTCAAAAACACTCCTACTACCACAAGCAAGCCAAAAGAGTGGAAGACTCCAAGTGCAAACTTTGCAAGTGCAAGTGCTAGCAAAGAAGTGAAAAAGCCTTATGAGAAGACTACACCAAACTTGGAAGGTAATTCTAAAACTCGCTTGAGTAATCCTATTTCTACTTCTACTCAATGTTATAAGTGCAAGGGCTTTGGGCATATTGCTAAAAAATGCTCCACAAAACGAACCATGGTTGTGGTTGGCAATTTAGTGTATGAACAAGAAAGTGAGTCCGAAAATGAGGAAGTAGAGGAGGATGAGGAAGTTGAATGTGAGGTTTCCGAAGAGGGTGATGAAGGTCCTCAAATGTTCTTGGTGGTTAGGAGGAGCTTGAGTACCATTCTCATGGAAGAGGAGGTGGAAAATGATTAAAGAGAAAGCCTCATTCATGCTAGATGTCGTGTGATGGGGCAATTGTGCTCAATGGTTGTTGATTCGGGGAGTTGTGCCAACATAGTAAGCCAAACCTTGATTTCCAAATTGAAGTTACCTACTCGAAAGCATCCAAACCCATATCGCTTACAATGGCTTAGTGAGTGTGGTGAACTAAAAGTGGTGAAGCAAGTGTTGCTTGAGTTTAGCATTGGGAACTATAGAGATAAGATCATGTTCGATGTTGTCCCGATGCAAGCTTGTCATCTATTGTTTGGGAGACCATGGCAATATGATAGATGTGTTGTGCATGATGGTAAGACCAACTCCTACACGGTTAAGCAAGATGGGAAGAAATATGTGCTTAAACCTTTGACTCCAAAGCAAGTAAGGGAAGACTACAAGCGGATGAAGGAGTTGAGGGAAGCGGCTAAAGCAAAGTCACCCATTGTACTTGAACCCGAGGCAAACAATCTCATTGTTTTGCCATTACATGATGAAAATGGGAGTCACTCCACTTCAAATGAGAGAAAAAAGATAGAGAGAAGTGAGGGAGTGACCGGTGACAATCCAAGAGAGGAAAAAGGAGAGGAATTGAGGAGTGATGTGAGTGGATTGTCACCACAAACTACACTTGACCATGAGGTAAAATTGAGAGAGATAAGAGGTGAGGAAGGAAATATTGAGAGTGAGAGCACCATTGTTCTAACCCTTCTTTATCTTCTATCTCTTCTTGTGAAAGTTCTTGTGTAGGTACATTTGAAGACAAGTCATTGGAGCCTCAATGTGAGCTTCATGAAGGAGGAGTTGCATATGACACTTCAAGCCTTGTTAGTGATCAAGGAAGTACTACAAATGTAAGTGTTGCTTCACCTATTCATGAGCCTACTAGCTACTTGTCTTGTGATGACTCAACACTAGTTGGTGTTTTTGATGCATCTAGTGAGTATACCACTAGTGAAGAGTCTAGTTGTCAACTTGTATGTGCTTGTGAAACACTAGTTGGAAGGGATGCTATGCCACATCATGATGTGAGCTCATTGTTCATTGAACCCCTCCCTAGTGTAGATTTGATAGTTGACCATGATTGTGACCTTTGCTATAACACACCACCAACCTTTGACAAATGCGAAGATGAGCTAGTTGATCATTCCCTTATTTATATGCTTCTATTTGGTGGACCAATGTGTTGTGGTGAGGATGGTCTTGCCCTTGAGGAGTCCAAATTGCATGAATTGGGCAAGGTTGTCTATGATGACTCCTCAAGTGAACCTAGTCTTGATAACTTGTCTATGCTTGATCATGATATTGAGATACATGTTTTTACCAATCCTTTATTTGAAGGCATTCTCATTAGTGGTAATGACTTGTATCGGACTAGGGTGAATAGTAGGATGGAACCCCCATGGTGTGATGCCTTAGGCAACCCATTGCTTGAGAATGTGGGTGAGGTAGATGGTTCTTTGAGTGACCCTCTTATTGCTTGTTGGGGTTATGATGAAGAAGAATCCATCATCAACACCTTCCTTGAGAGCTTGACTTTTGAGGAGGGTTGCCTATTAATGAAATGGGAGGGGGAGAGAAATCCCTTGGCGTGAGTAAGTATGCTCTAAAGAAGGGGAGTGGAGTGCTTGATCCTAATTGGAGGATGGGCTATTTGATTCACTCCACTCCACATGTTGATCACACCTCGAGGATAGATTGGTGTGTTGATCTTGAGCTTAAGGTTCAAGGGGATTTTGGTAGCTTGATCTTACATTTCCCATCTTCCCATGACCTCTTTGCTCATTATCTTGTTGAGTGCATGTTGATCTTTAACCAAGTGCTCATGGTTCTCTTTGGAGACTTGATATTCATGATTTTTATTGACGCTTGGTTATATCACAAGAGTGTGTTTTCCACACTTCTTGCAGTAACCTACTTTCAAAGTAGGACGTTTGTGTGTTTTTGCTTGTCGTTGCTTATAGGTTCTAAGCTCCATGCTAAGGCGAGGAACCTCTTGGAAGAAGCCTATGACAAAGTGACGATCAAGAGGAACAAAGGAGGAGATTCTTGGCCACCCCGAGGAGTTGCTAGAGCCATGAGAGACCAAGCCTTGATTTCGAGGACGAAATCTTCTCAAGAAGGGGAGGATGATGCGGGGCAATTCGAGCAACCATCCAAAAGCACCATCCAAGACCAAGGAAGAGCACTTCAAGGTCATGTATTGGGAGCCATGGAAAGAAGAGCATCCAAGACATATTTCGAGGTGTTTCAAAAAGCTTCAGGAAGAGGCGGACCGCCTAGGAATTGAGGCGGACCGCCTAGTGAATGCATGCTCTCTAGATTGTTGGAGGCGGACCAGGAGGCGGAGTGCCTAGGGGTGCCGAGGCGGAGCGCCTACTCCAAAGAGGCGGAGCGCCTCCCCCTGCTATTGTTTGACGGGAATTTGACTTAAGCTGCTATGTAATTCCCAATATGCCCCTACGTGGCTTATGACTTTAGAACCTACTTAAGGGTACTTTAGGTCTTTCATTAATGTCTAGGAAAGGCCTATAAATACTCCATTAGCTTTACATTTTCCTTAGTTAGCTTTGATGATGAATGATTGAATGAACAATGTTCAAGAGTGGATTCTCTTTGAATGAAAACCCTTTGAGACGGTTTGAGTTTACTAGTGGATTCTAGTTGACCCCCAAACCCCCACCCCCCCGATCATTCTACTTGCGAGTTCGTTGTTAACTCGAGGGTAGTTGCATAACGTTGGCTCTTCTTGACACCAATACGAGGGTATCACGGAACAAGTTCTCCGTGGTTACCTTGTAGGGAGTTTGAGACGCGTTTCGTTCCCTTTATCTTTACTTTTATCATCTTTTGGTTTTGATCCTTATCATATACTTACTTCATACGTATTTTTTTAGCTAAGCTGCTGCGTAGTGACGGTTTCTCGATATTTCATGCATTAGAGTTAATTATTACTATGTCGTAGAGGATAACTTGTTGCATATCTCTTGAGCGGCATTTATTGCTTAAGAAATGGCTCTTGGCCAAATAGTTGGTTAGTTCATTGGATGTACAATTAATTGTTTCCCATGCTATTTATTTTAATACTTCCTCTGTCGACAAAAATGCTAGTTTGAATGTAATTCTTTTTTCTCTAATTTATGATAAATCTCTTAGTTAATATCTTAACTTCCAAGCCATATGGTTCAGTTTTCTTAGATATTAATTCTGGCAGCTAGCTGTTTCTTTAGCTTAAGCTTGGTTCCCGTGTGTTGTTAAAATGAAGTGGTGGCAGTAAGGGATGGTTTGAGATTATGTGTGAGGGTTTATAGGCTTGGCAGGTAAGGTATGTGGTCTGATTTTAAGAAGTCAGGTGTGTCGGTTAGCTTATAGGGAGTGTAGAAGTTTGTATCGAGTTATGTTATGGTGTGAGGAGTTAGGGAAGGTGTAAGGGTCTTCTCTGGTGCTTGCAGTTGTATGTTGATGGTTATAGGAGTTCTGAAGGTAGTAGGCAGTGTATGGAGTATTTATTGTATGATGCAGGTGTTTCTGAGGAGGCTCAGGCGGTTTTATAGGCAGTGTTGCAAGTCATATGCAGTTATCATGGTTGGTTCTTTAGGTATTGAGTAGTATGCTTTGGTGTTAGCAAGGAATTAGGAGGGCATGTGTGTGCAGGTGTTGGTCTTGGATGCTTTGCAGAAGTAGGGGTGTTCCAGTTTGTTTTTTAGGAGGATGATAGGTTTCAGGGTGTGTTTAGGTGGTCTAGGGCAGTGTTGTTGTGGTCTAGGCAGTTAGAGAAGCTGTCTGGTCCTGTGATGGTGCAGGCAGGGTGAATTCTTCATCTTATTTCTCAGTAGATTAGAGGCTATTTCATGGTTGTTCATGAGTTTTAGGAGGTGTTGTAGAGGTCTGTGAAATGATGCTAGGATGAATCAGGGTCCTGCTTTATTTTTTCTGGTTCCCTGTCTGTGTGAAGGGGGTTTCTTTGGTTGTCTAGTCTCTTGCTCATTTTGTAGGCTCGCATCAGTCAGTATAATTGTTTGGGGGTGTCTAAGGAGCTAAAAATATTACCTAGATTGCTTGGCCTATTGTCTTGTTTTATGTCATGCTTGGTTCAAATTTATTCTAGTGAAATATATGTGAAACCTAGATTAGCTTGAAATGAATGAACTGGTTAAACCTTGATCATATGAGTCCCTACTCATATGGTAGCGCAATTTATGTTTAGTGGGTTGGCTTTTAATCTCCAATGTTTGTTGCTTGGTTACCTGTAAATGTGAATAACCTAATTAGCCCCTTTTGAAATTCTTGAAAAGCTTAGTTACTATAGAAATGAACCTGTAATTTGGTCGAACAAGGTGTTGACTTTCTAAGGGATCATTCCCTGTCCGCACGTAAGAAGTGCCTAAGCCGCCGTAGTGGAACAGGGTCTTTGATTCATCTTGATCTCCAATTATTTATCGTTGCGCATAAAGGACATGATCTGCTCATTATCTCTTTTATTCTTAATGGTTCTTTAGTTCAAGTAAGTATTTTGAATCTGGATGTGTCTTGAAAATGTTATCTTTTTCCCTTTATGATGGCGTTAATTTCTCTTCTGAATAAGTAAATGCTCACGTTTTAAAGCGTGATCAGGTCTGCATTTTTTTTAAAAAAAGTGTTCTATCAGGAGTTCTTTCCTTTCTTTCTTGTTATTTCATACATATTTGTGTTTAGAGATCGAGCAGTTTACTTATGTAGGGCATATACTAATTTTTTTTCTCTTTGTTCTTCTTTGCATAATACAACTTGGGACAAGTTTGGCTAATACTCAACTGGGATTGACTCATTGGCTTGAAGTTATTTGGGGGCGAGCTCGGGCTCAAGCGTTCAAGAAATGAAATCCTTTATAAAACTTTAGAAAATTCAAGGCTCCTGCGAGTTCTATCAATCTCCCGGGTTCTACCTTTAACTCTGTCTTCCTTTTCTTTAGAATATCTATGTAAATAAATCTGTAGCATAATCCATTAATTAATACATATTTGATTGCTTGAATGATCGCTTTACTTTATGGTTCATTACCTTTAATTTTGGAGTTGTTATTTATTTATTGCAAATTGGGGCTACTTTTAGCCAATGCGTGTAAGTTAACATTTTTCGCAGATAAGTTTTATTTTTAATTAATTAATTAATTATTATTATTATTATTATTAAAAAAAAGCGCATTTGTAAATATTTTGGAAACCTCTCGGATTAACCGTTGTTAATGAAATTTCGAAAGTGCCTTAAAAGCCTTCTTTTGAAATTAAGAAAACCTCTTACTTAGAATCTCTGAAAGACTGTCTTTTTCAAAAATGGAGTTCCGTTTTTTAACGCATTTGCTTAATTCAGTTCCCTGTTTTTCCTTAAATTGGGTTGTGACTCCTAAAACTCTAAAAGAGTTAGTCCATTCAGTTGATATTCCTAAATTTAGCCTTTTGGGGTTTTTTTTTTGGGTTCAACAGCATGGCGACTCCGGTGAGGAGCAATAAAAGTTTTGACCATAAAGGTTTCTAATTATTTGCAACTAGCATGCCTACTATATTTGCTTTATTATATCTGTTTGTTCGTTTGCCACGAAAAGCATGTCACTACATCCTTATATATATATATATATATATATATATATATATATATATATATATATATATAAACTGGCATTCTGTTCATATTTTTCCACTCCTGAGAGCCTCTTGAATACTCACTCAAAATATCCGCAAGGTGTGTGCGTACGCACCCGCACTTTCTTCCACTAAAGAACCCTTTAAAGATTTAGTATACCGGCGGGTTGTCAAGGGAGTAATTCGATTTCAAGACAGCCTGCCACTCACCAGTCAGCCTCAACCATTAACCCACTCTTAGAATGAGCTTTTAGGAGCATGCATATATATACACTTTAGTTTGGAACCGGTCCTTGGCACCGTTTTCAGGAATTAGAAAACCGCCCTTTTGTTGACGGGTTATTGTAACCCGACGAAACCGCATATTATGTGATCGTGTGGATATTATAACGAACCCCAAGCCATTTTCCATGTCAAATTTGAGAAGCTGACAATTAAGGCAGTTTATTTATATCTCAAATTTTGTATTAGCAAACAACTTGTGTATTTATAATAACCACATGTATTTGCAATTTGTCGATTAGGCCTACCTCTGGCGCAAAGAGGCACTTTAAAGAGTAGGACTCGCCCGCATTTTCTTTTACGCTAAAGTAATTCTGATTGCCACATGACAGCTTATTTAAAATGCAAAGCGCTACGTGATTGTGTGCAATTTTGCAAATGACATACAAACTAACATAGTTACATTTTAAAATTTTCTTCTATTTTGATTATTCCCCAAAGAGAGTTTGATTCTTGTTGACTCCCGAGTTGGTTAAGTGTTTGATCCAAAGCAAAATAAGCAATGGACGATTTGACTATTACCAGAACTACACACAGTCTGATTCCCAATGAGGATATGTTGGCTCCTCCATCAGGTTCGACTCTTTAGTATTAAAATTTTCATTTTTTTTTTCTTCCGAGTAAAGCAACTGGGCAATTTTTCAAAGCGATTTAAAAATGTAAAAGATCATAACTGGGGTAGATTTTTGCAAGAGGCGGTATTGCCTGATGGAAGATGAATAGGCAAAATCCCGAGAAGTGGGTTTTCGAAAATGGTGCAGAGTTGCAAGATAAATGATGTTCAATTTTTCAAATGTATAGTACAATCTACGACAGAGTCTCAAGGGACGGATCGCAAATCTAAGCAGAGTGAGAAGAATGAAGCGTTGCAAGATGAAGGCTCGAGTCAGCAAACGCTCCCCCTACCTTCCAAAACTTATAATTTTTCTTTGAGAGCTGGGACATTAAGACTCGCAACGGAAGATACATCTTAGCAAGTCAATCTCCAAGATTCTCATCGCTTAGATTGCAATGATATTTGGGATGAAGCTCGATGCTTTCCCACTTTGCCGAAAGGCGGCAGTTCTATTTCCCATAATTATTGCAAATTATTAAACATATCCGTTTTATTTCTCATTCGCTTTATGGAAGGGCTTACTAAAGTTTCATTTTTTATGATTTACAAATATTGCCAATCCTGAGGGGTTCACTTTGCTTTGTAGCCAAGACCATTTCTCCATAGACAAATTTGGAGAGATAAGTATACACTTTCGAGAAGCGTCTTTATATTTCACGCTTTCTGATAAGCGTATTTATATGTTCATGCTTTCAATAAGCGTATTTATGTGTTCACGCTTTTGATAAACGTATTTGTGTCACCTCGAAGGTGTTAATTATTTGAATGCATCTAAGACGTAATATTATTGCCTCAAAAGCGTATTTGTGTCAACTCGAAGGTGTTAGTTATTTGAATACCTCTAAGGCATAACCTTTGTTGCCTCAAAGGCGTATTCGTGTCACCTCGAAGGTGTTAATTATTCGAATGCCTCTAAGGCGCAATTTTGTTGCCTCAAAGGCGTATTCGTGTAACCTCGAAGGTGTTAATTATTTGAATGCCTCTAAGGCATAATTTTTTTACCTCGAAGGTGTTAATTATTTAAATACCTCTAAGACGTAATTTTGTTGCCTCGAAGGCGTATTCGTGTCACCTCGAAGGTGTTAATTATTTGAATGCCTCTAAGACGTAATTTTTTTGCCTCGAAGGCGTATTCGTGTCACCTCGAAGGTGTTAATTAATTGAATGTCTCTAAGGAGTAATTTTATCGCCTCAAAGGCGTATTTCTGTCACCTCGAAGGTGTTAATTATTTGAATGCCTCTAAGACGTAATTTTGTTGCCTCGAAGGCGTAATTTTGTTGCCTCGAAGGCGTATTTTTGTCACCTCAAAGGTGTTAATTATTTGAAATGCCTCTAAGGCGTAATTCTTAAAGCGTCGAAGGCGTATTTATGTCACCTCGACGATTTTAATTGTTTGAATGACTCTAAGTCATAAATTTTATGGCCTCGATAGGCGTTTTAATATTTTCACATTTTCTTGAGCATATTTTGTAGCCTCCTGAGGCATTTATATATTTGATATACATATTTTAATAGCCTTACGTTGCTAATAAGTTTATTAAGGCTGGCAGGATAATGAGATTACTTCGAACGTGTACTTACTTTGGGTTGGAGCCCAATCCAAGATTGCTTTTCAAATTGCCTCTTCATGATTTAAAGCTTTATGCTGAACATTTCGAAAAAGCGGAATTTTTATCCTCATTATTTAGTTTAAAGTTCACTTTATGTTCCTATTAACTAAAACTTTTGTTACTTTATTTTCAGTCTACCAACGATCCGAAGTCATCTTGCCTCACAAAGCCGGATTACTTCACCAGTTGATTGGAGACAAGCTTATCATTGATATTGTAACCAGCAACTACAACTTTTAGTATCGCTATTCATTTATTACATCATTTATTAAGCTTTATTGGCAGTTGCTCGCTTACTGTTTGTCAAAATTTTACAGAATTTTAGCAGGACCGCAGCAGCATTTGGAGCATAATGTGGAACTCTTTCTTAGTAGTGAACTGGGGCAATTGTTGAAATGAGCTAGACTCGTCAACGAGAATCTGAAGAATCGCACTTGAGTCTTGGGTCAACCCTTTTGCGTTAGCTTCTCATGTCATCCTAGTTTATGTCCCCTAAATTGGTTATAACCCAGTCTGAGGTTCAAATTGAAGACAAGATAGTCCTTTTGTCTTGTTTTTATTTCCCGAATTGCGTCGAACTACATATGGCATGATTCTCTTTCAGCCCGAGATATGTAGGCAACTCGAAAAATGGAGTTCGGCCATGTCCATAAGCCTCGCACTTTGGTCCTTGGAATTAAAGTCTTGGCTTTGTCCGGACAAAATTGACTTTTTGTCAACTTTCTTTACCCTGAAAACTCTTTCATCCTTTCCGGGTAAAGAGGGGCGGCTGTTGACACCCAATTTTGTCCCGGGACTTCTTAAAATTAATAAATTATTGCAATAATTTATAATTAGGATTAAGTTTTAGTCTTTGAATAATTTATAATTAGGATTAAGTTTTAGTCTTTGAAAAAAACAATTGATTATAATCCAAATAGGCTAAAATCGCAATGCGCAACCTAAATATTGGCCTACCCGCGTACACCCACATATATAGTTAAATCTCTTTCCAAAATCAGAATTTTCCCCTAAACCGACAATCCATCTCCTAACCCGAATACCCGATTCCCTCCCTAAAAATTTGAAATAGATCGACCCCACTCGCCTCCAGATCACCATTTCCGTACCAATCTTATCCATTAGAGCCCGTTAGAGGGCTAATTTTGGTATTTTCGGACAACCTTAGAACCCTAATAGAGGGGGTATATAAGAAAGGTTTTGAGGGGGGTTTTGGATAGCGACAGTAGGCGGTGAATATAGAGAAGCAGCCGAAAATAGGGAAGAAAAGAGGGAGTTCAGATTTTAAGGAGAAATGGAGGAACACATAACATACTTGAGCTTTCTTTTCTTGGTTTAAAGTTTGAAGTTTCACAAATAGTGCGACTGTCTCTGGGATTTTTGATTTTGGTGTGTGTTGTCGCTTCATTTTCAAGTTGCTTCTTTGTAGTCGAGTCGTTGATCTTGTTCGAGACGTACTCTTCAATCCTTGCCCTTTTTTTCTACTCTCAAAGAGGTAAAATTCTTTCATCTTCTCATTTAACTTTATTGCTTAACTTTATTGTTCGTTCTGTTTTGGTTTTGAAGTATAAACGTAATGTTGTGTTATATCGTAATTTCCCCATTTTGGCTGTTTAAGGTTTTTGTATATAGCAGCATCTTGGGTTCAGTTTGGTATAAATTGCTTGTCTGCTATTATTTAGCTTATAGTCATAAAGATGGAATCTTTCATTCTGAAGTTAAGCATCACAACTAATATGGAATTGTAATCTCTTCAATAGCATAAAGATGGAAGCTTTGCATTGTATCCTTGAAGAAAGAAATCTTCTAAGTTGGAATCAGTTTGAAATTGCTAGGATATAGACTGAAGTTAGGGATATCAGTTTAGTATCCTAAAGGGTTATCTTTGTCGCTGTTATGAACTTCATTTGAGCTTAAACTATTTTAAGAAGGAAAATATGGTGTTCTGCTTCAGGCTGTGTAATACTTACTTCATGCGTATTTTTTTAGAAAGCTGCAGCATAGTGACAGTTTCTCGATATTTCATGCATTGGTGTTAGTCATTACTATGTCGTAGAGGATAACTTGTTGCATATCCCTTGAATGGCATTTAGTGTTTAAGAAATGACTCTTGGCTAAATAGTTGGTTGGTTCATTGGCTATACAATTAATTATTTCCTAGGCTATTTATTTTAAAACTTCCTCTGTCAACAAAAATGCTAATTTGAATGTAATTCCTTTTTCACTAATTTATGATAAATCTCTTGGTTAATATCTTAACTTGCAAGCCATATGGTCCAGTCTGCTTGGATATTAATTATGGAACCTAGTTGTTTCTTTAGCTTAAGCTTGGTTACTGTGTGTGGTTAAAATGAAGTGGTGGTAGTAAGGGCTGGTTTGAGATTATGTGTGAGGGTTTGTAGGCTTGGAAGGTAAGGTATGTTGTCTGATTTTAAGAAGTCAGGTGTGTTGGTTAGCTTATTGGGAGTGTAGAAGTTTGTATCGAGTTCTGTTATGGTGTGAGGAGTCAGGGAAGGTGTGAGGGTCTTCTCTGGTGCTTGCAGTTGTTTTGCTGATGGTTATAGGAGTTTTGAAGGTAGAAGGCAATGTATGGAGTATTTATGGTATGATGCAGCTGTTTTGAGGAGGCTCAGGTGGTTTATAGGCAGTGTTGCAAGTCATATGGAGTTGTCATGGTTGGTTCTGCAGGTATTGAGTAGTTGGCTCTGGTGTTAGCAAGTAATTAGGAGGCCCAGTGTGTGCAGGTGTTGGTCTTGGATGGTTTGCAGAAGTCGGGGTGTTCCAGTTTGTTTTTATGGAGGATGATAGGTTTTAGGGTGTGTTTAGGTGGTCTAGGGCAGTGTTGTTGTGGTCTAGGCAGTTAGAGAAGATGTCTGGTCCTGTGATTGTGCAGGCAGGGTGAATGCTTTATCTTATTTCTCAGAATATTAGAGGCTATTTCATGGTTGTTCATGAGTTTTAGGAGGTGTTGTAGAGGTCTGTGAAATGATGCTAGGATGAATCAGGGTCCTGCTTTATTTTTTCTTGTTCCCTGTCTGTGTGAAGGGAGTTTCTTTGGTTGTCTAGTCTCTTGCTCATTTTATAGGCTCGCATCAGTCAATATAATTGTTTGGGGGTGTCTAAGGAGCTAAAAATATTACCTGGAGTATAGTATCCTTTGTTAAATCTGTTGGTTGCTTGGCCTATTGTCTTGTTTTATGTCATGCTTGGTTCAGTTTTATTCTAGTCAAATATATGTGAAACCTGGATTAGCTTGAAATGAACAAATTGGCTAAACCTTGATCATATGAGTCCCTACTCATATGGTAGCGCAATTTATGTTTAGTGGATTGGCTTTTAATCTCCAAAGTTTGTTGCTTGGTAACCTGTAAATGTGAATATAATAAAGCGTGGAGTTTTGTTTGTTTGCTGGGGTTTAAAGCTAAATAACCTAATTAGCCCCTTTTGAAATTCTTGAAAAGCTTAGTTACTATAGAAATCAACCTGTAATTTGGTCGAACAAGGTCTTTGATTTATCTTGATCTCCAATTATTTATCGCTGCGCATAAAGGACATGATCTGCTCATTATCTCTTTTATTCTTATTGGTTCTTTAGTTCAAATAAGTATTTGGAATTTGGATGTGTTTTGAAAATGTTATCTTTTTTCCTTTTATGTTGGCGTTAATTTCTCTTTTGAATAACTAAATGCTCTCGTTTTAAAGCGTGTTCAGGCCTGCATTTTTTAAAAAAAGTGTTCTATCAGGAGTTCTTTCCTTTCTTTCTTGTTATTTCATACATATTTGTGTTTAGAGATCGAGCAGTTTACTTATGTAGGGCATATACAAATTTTTTTTCTCTTTGTTCTTCTTTGCATAATACAACTTGAGACGAGTTTGGCTAATACTCAACTGGGATTGACTCATTGGCTTGAAGTCATTTAGGGGCGAGCTCGGGCTCAAGCGTTCAAGAAATGAGACCCTCTATAAAACTTTAGAAAATTCAAGGCTCCCGCGAGTTCTGTCAATTTCCCGGGTTCTACCTTTAACTTTGTCTTCCTTTTCTTTAGGATATCTATGTAAATAAATTTGTAGAATAATCCATTTATTAATATATATTTGATTGCTTGAATGATCGCTTTACTTTATGGTTCATTACCTTTAATTTTGGAGTTGTTATTTATTTATTGCAAATTGGGGCTACTTTTAACCAATGCGTGCAAGTTAATATTTTTCGCAAAGAAGTTTTATTTTTAATTAATTAATTACTACTACTACTGCTGCTGCTGCTGCTGCTGCTGCTGCTCCTGCTGCTGCTGCTACTACTACTAAAGAAAAGCGCACTTGTAAATATTTTGGAAACCTCTCGGATTAACGGTTATTAACGGAATTTCGAAAGTGCCTTAAAAACCTTCTTTCGAAATTAACAAAACATCTTACTTAGAATCTCTGAAAGACTGTCTTTTTCCAAAAACGGAGTTTTTGCACGCATTTGTTTATTTGGTTTTCTGTTTTTTTCTTAAATTGGGTGGCAACTCAAAAAATTCCAAAAGAGTTTAGTCCATTCAGTTGATATTCCTAAATTTAGCCTTTCGGGGTTATTTTATGGGGTTTCAACACTATCCTCACTAGAAAATCCTGAGGGTCCTCTCCTATATGGGATCCAGTAAAGACTGGAGGCTCAAGTCTGATAAAATTCCTGATCCTGGATCCAACATCTCCCTAGACACCTGCACTGTGCTTTCTAGTCTTTGCACTACAATATTGGTCAATAATCTGATAGCATCCTTCACTTCCTGCCCCTGGCTATCAGGCTGAGGAGCTGGAGGTACGGTAGCTGTAGTACCTCTGATATCGCCCTGAACTGAGGGGATCTTTGAGGCCTCAGATGGAGTCTCAGGTTTGGACTCCTCACTCTCATCCACCTCAGGTGGTACTCTACTGGTACCCTGGCCGACAATGGCCTTGCCCTTCTGGGCAACTGTTACTTTCTTCGGCGGTATTGCTGCATTCAACATATTATAGTTTAAAGGTTGAATTCTATAATCACGGCCCTATCATACGATCTAGAGAAGAAAAAAAGACAGCCATTCTGAAGTGCCTTATAGCCTCCTGTTCATAAGTATGGCGCGCAACATACTCCTGAACGAGACTGTACTAGACACGACCTGTAGACACCCTAGGACAGAACTACTCTGATACCACTTTTGTCACGACCCAACCGAGGTCCGCAACGAATAACCGACACTGAGTGCCGATCATCACTAAACCTACTAATATTTTATTAATAATAGAGGTAAGCTGGCAACCTGGTCATATATACATACATTCATATTTACTGAAACATAAAGTTAGGAAAGCTATCATACGCTGACATACATAACATACGACTTAACTACTCAGTGACATATCTACAAGCCTCTAAAAGTGTTGAACTGAATATACGAAGGATGGACAAGGCCCCACCATACCCAAACTAGCTGACTGTACACATACAAAAAGATAAGTAACTCCGGGAGTAAGCAAAGCGACTCCAATAGCTAATAGATGGCCTACTAACATGGCCCAAGCGCTGATCTATCTGTACCTACACGACATGAAATGCAGTGCCCCAGAAAAGGGCGTGAGTACGATATGTACAAAGTATGTAAGGCATGAGCATATAATATATCATAGCTGAATGAAACTGTAAGGTTGGAATATAATTGTGTAAATATGTGCTGAAATATAGCAATGTAGCTGGAAATCTAAAACACGAACTAAACATGATCTGGATATAAAAAGAAGTCTATCTGAATCTGAAACTAAAGGCTAAGCTGAACTATACTGATAATTAATTGTAATATGACTAATAACCGGTACTAGAAACTGGGAACTGATAGCTGTCAACTGATACTGACATTAAGAACTAATAACTGGTATTGAGCTAAAACTGAACTATTATTTGAACTGGTACCTGCCTGGTGTTATGGACTATATCCCCCCAAATCAGGTATCTGAACATCTAAACTAGCCTCATGTATAGTCATGCGGTGCATACTGTGGCTATATACGCGTATATGATAAACTTGGCGGGTGTTATGGGCTATGTCCTTCCAAGCCAGTAGTCTCTCTGTTCAGAGTGTGTGAATGAAACCCGGCCACACTAGGTGTTTCAACTCCCGCCTGAACTAGAGGGGCTGTTTCCCCCAGACGCGTAGTATCACATGTGACCAGACTGTGTATCCAATGTCCAGCCTCTTTGGGGGACTCCAAATCACACATAATATGATCACAATATAAGCATAAGCATGTATGAGGCATAACACATGTGGCAACAATATATATGAACTCAAAGGAATGAAAATAAAATCCTAGATAGAATTATAGACACAACATGGAGCTCCGAATTTATCCAACTCTTTGAATTTCTATAAAAATTCGGCAGAGTTTCCCTTAAAACTGGATGATATGCAAAACAAAACCAGCACTATAGTATACACGGGAATGGATACACGACTAAATTGATAACATAAACAGATTAAATGGATAACAAGATGAGACGACCGGACGACATAACAAATCCACAGATAGAATCTCTGGGCAGCACCACTACCCTATCTTGCGACCTAACTTTCAGGGTCTAATTCAAAGTTATAGGCTTTATGATCCGCATAAAAGTTTTAGACATAAGTCTTACGGTTCCAGCAAATCTTAAATCATCTCAATATAAATTTCGTACAAAGAGTTATGGTCAAACTACTAACAACTGTCCGAAGATAAAAATAATTTTCTAGATTTTGAAACATTTCGTGCTGCTGTTTTGGACCTCTTTCACCATGGTTTTTAGTACCAAATTAAGCATATACATGGTTCCCTTGTAGTTGAGATACAGCGAGATACGAGGTGGTTGGTAGTTCTGATACATCAAAATACGAGGTGGTTGGTAGTTGAGATACGACGAGATATGAGGTGTTTGGCAGTTGAGATACAGCGAGATACAACGAGATACCACAAAATACGAGGTGGTTGGTAGTTGAGATACATCGAGATACAGCGAGATATGAGGTGGTTGGTAATTTAGAAATAGCGAGTTACAGCAAGATACAAGGTGGTTGGTAATTGAAATATAACAAGATACGAGGTGGTTGGTAGTTGAGATACAGTGAGATACATCGAGATATGAGGTGGTTGGTAGTTGAGATACAGTGAGATACAACGAGATATGAGGTGGTTGGTAGTTGAGATACAGCGAGATATGAGGTGGTTGGTAATTGAGAAACAGCGAGATACGAGGTGGTTGGTAATTGAGATACAACGAGATATGAGGTGGTTAGTAGTTGAGATACAGCGAGATACGAGGTGGTTGGTAGTTGAGATACAGTGAGATACATCGAGATATAAGGTGGTTGGTAGTTGAGATACAACGAGATACAATGAAATATGAGGTGGTTGGTAGTTGATAAACAGCGAGATACTAGGGTCCGTTGGTTGGGAGGTCTTCCCCAAGACTTTTAATAAGAAAAAAGACCCCTAGTTTTAAATAATAGGTGTAGGGGCCTTATTTAGGATTAGCGTTAATAATTTAAAACATGAGTTCAAAAGAACCCCCAAGTTTATAAGTTTGCACTTTCACCCACTCTTACTAAACCCCAAACCCACCCCAAAATAGAAAAAACATTCTCCCTCCAAACACCCAAACATCACAGCCGCCTCCCCAACCCCATTTCTTGTCCACCGTCGCCGGCGACCTGCCGGTCGTTTTTTTTTTTACTTTTTGCTTGAATCTCAGCTCCCCCATGAAGACACAACCAACCTTTCCAACTACATTGGGCCCTTTCGATCAGATCTAGCATTTCCCAAATTTGATAAAATTTTGTAATTATTTCACCATTTTTTACGGGTATTCTCCCCTTTCCTTGCTCTGGTAAGTTTTCCTTAAGCTTTAGGTTGTTTAAATGGAACTGGGAAAAGCATTTTGTCGATTTTGCCTATTTTTCACGTCTGAGTTTTCTTCTGGTGAAACATCCGTCGTCAGTTTGCATGGATGTTTAAACATTTCATATGTTGTTTAAACAACATTCGTCCTCATGTTGCATGGATGTTTAAACATTACTTATGATGTTTAAACAACATCTGTCCTCATGTTGCATGGATGTTTAAACATTACCTATGATGTTTAAACAACATCCGTCCTCATGTTGCATGGATGTTTAAACATTACTTATGATGTTTAAACAGCATCCGTCGTCATGTTGCATATATGTTTAAACATCTTGTGTTTTTATTGGATGCTTAAATCATAAGGTTTTTCTACTTGAATTGCTTTATTCATCATCTGGCACATCTGATGAAACATCTGTAAGAATGTGTAAACATATATTTGATGTTGTGCACACTCTGTTATATGTTTAAACATAGTTATGTTTTTAATAATGAGATGTTCCAAACATCAGTCACAGTCAGTGAAACATCTATCATGATGTTTACATATTATGAATTCCTGACATAATTTTTGAAACATTACTATAATATTTCGTGTTCCTCGCTTTATATTAACATATGTATGCTAAATATAATACTATAACGACCTAATATATTTATTTTTTTGCATGTTTAGGACTCATTGACAATAAAATGGTGCCGGTATTAATAGAAGTGGATTATCTCGGTCAATGGGTGGAGAAGGCAAAATGTTATACTTGGGTTCCAGTGGTTAAAGAGTGTAGGCCGATTCTTGTGAGTAGGACCCAGGTTACCTATGCTGATTTAGTAGAGAAAATAATTCAACGTTGGGAGATAAGTGAGGATCCGAGGGATTTGTGTATTACGTACATGATGACCGTCGCAAAGCAAAAGACTGCCCCTTCTATAATAAGGAATGATAATGATGTCTCTCTATTTATGGCTGACGTTGATGCCAGTGGTGCTAGGCCAACTCTTAGAGTAAATGTGGTTCCTAGGTTGGAAGAATTATCAAATTCAAAACCAATGGAAAATCAGGGGCTGGAAGACGTTGGGGATGCTCCATTGAACATGGATGTGGCTGGAAAGGAGGAAGTAGGAGAAGCAGAACAAGGTGAAAGTGGGGTAGGTAATTCTGGACCTGCCATGAGTTCACTGCCATCACAACTGAGCAACGATCGCGAAGACAGCGTTGGTTTTTACAAGGGCCAAACATTTGCGAACAAGCGTGAGTTAGTTGTGTTGTTGAAGTTGGCGGCAGTTAAGAAGCCTTTTTATTTCGAGACAGTGAAGAACAAGAAAAAAGTATTTTGTGCTCGATGCGTAGACAGGAATTGCCGTTGGTGGTTGCGAGCCATTAAGTATAAAAGTGAGGATGTTTTTTATATCACCGTTTACAACGGTGAGCACACCTGTGGCTCCGAGCATGCTAAAAGCCACCATCCGCACGCCACATGCAACGTCATTGGTGAGTACATGAAAAGTAGGTTTATTAATGGCAAAGCACCAAGCACAAGAGATATTAAGAGAACAATTCTTGCAGATTTGGGTTGTAATATAAGCTATTGGAAATGTCTAAATGGAGGTAGTGTTGCAAAGAGCTTGGCAAGGGGGACATACGAACACGGTTATGCTTGTCTTGATGCATATTATTTCATGATTAGGAAATTAAATGAAGGAAGCAAGACTGGATTGGTAACTGATGAGAGAGGGAGGCATCTGTATATGTTTGTGTCTTATGGTGCCCGAATTAGAGGGTTTGCTACTATTAGAAAAGTCCTTGCAGTTGATGGGACTTTTTTTACTGGCCCATATGGGGGAGTTTTGTTGTCTGCTGTGGGACAGGATGCTGAGAATCACATTTATCCTGTTGCATTTTGTGTAGTTGACAAAGAGTGTGATGTCGCATATGAATACTTCTTTGAACAGTTGCTCGGTGTGATCCCCGATAGTGATGAGTTGTGCATTGTTTCTGACAGGCGCAAAAGCATAGAAAAGGCTGTTTCCAAGTTTTTCCCTTCAGCTCATTATGGTTATTGCATTAGGCACCTTGGCGAGAACCTCCGCTCGACGTTTCATTGTAGAGATCTCCTTTCCAAATACTATTTGGCTACAGAGGCATATCGTTTAAGTGAGTTTAAACCTCATTTTAAAGAGATTGAAACTTTGGATCCAAGGGTTGCCAAATATCTAGTGGAGAAAGTTGGGCTTCATAAGTGGACCAGATGCCACTTTACTGGAAACAGGTCAGTATTACTGCTTAAACATGTTCTGTTTTTTGAAGACCTAGCTGAACTGCTAAACACATGGAAGATGTTTAATCCTTGTTCCATATGTGTGAAACACCAGAGTGATGTTTGAAACATTTAGCTTATGTTTGTGACACCTGATTAATGTTTGGTACATTCTTAATAATGCTAATTTGTTTTGGCTTTTCGATTTCAACATCTGTTAACATGTTTAAACATTATGTTTGATGTTTGGCACATAAAAGAGATGTTTGAAACATTCTGATTGATGCTTAAATGTGTAGGCTTATCTTTTTTAAACATCTGAAATAATGTTTAACCATTTTGTTTAGAGTTTAAAACATTTTATGGTGATGTTTGAAACATTCTATTAGATTACGATTTTTAAAATTTTGATGACTGCAACATCTGATGTTTCAGAAATTTTTGTATATGTTTTTTAAGAGTTTCTTTCTTTGCAAATATTGTAGGTATGCGGTGACAACTACAAATATTGCGGAGTCCGTTAATGCTATGTTTAGGGATGTGAAGGACTTCCCAATTGATGCCTTATTCACTGCAATCACTAAAAACTATGCTGAAAAGTTTCATCATAGGCGCATGGAATTTTTACAGAGTTCCAACACATGTGTCAAAATGATTGAAGCTAAAATATCACTCAATAATTCACTCGGCAGCAAGCTTGTGGTCCATCAAAAGAATAACGTTGAATTTGATGTTTCTGGGGGTGGAACAACTGATAAAGATGCTACTGTGGATCTACATAACAAAACATGTACATGCAGGGAGTTTAATTACGACAAGATACCTTGTTGACATGCTATGGCAGCAATCCGGATGAAGTTTGGTGCAGATTATGGGAGAAGAATCTATGATTACACTTCTCCGTATTATTATGTTGATTCTTACTTGCTTGCCTATGCAGAAACTGTCCATGCAGTCCCAGATGAAGAATTTTGGGAGGATTGTCCTACTGAGCTAGTTGAGAGTAAACCTTCCATCCCTTACGTGAAGCCCAAGCATGGACGAAGGAGGATAAAAAGGATTCCATCAATTGGGGAACGATTTGCCTCGAGGAAGAATCGTTGCTCCATTTGCAAAAGGCTTGGCCATAAAAAAACAACCTGCCCAACTGTTACAAGATCTCCAGTTGTGAATGAAGAAGGAACAAGTGATTTTTTTTTCAGTTTAAGACAATGCTTTATTTGGTGGTTTGTAATGTTTGTTTAAGACAATGGTCTATGTGGCCCGTGTTTTAATTTGTAATATTTGTTTAAGACATTCATTTTATCTATGATGACCGTCGTATGTAGAATTACATTGTCTCTATTTTTCTCAAAAGTAAAAACACGACATAATGTAATATGTTAACATCTATTTGTCTGTGCTAACATCAAGTTAAATGTTGCAACATAAAAACAGATGTGCCACATAATAAGCTATGTTAAAACATTACAAATGATGTTCCAACATAATGTAATATGTTACAACAACATGTTTGATGTTTCAACATACCATCAAATGTTTATCACCACACAGAATATTGACACATCTTATTCGATGTTTCAACATCCTGAAAGGTGTTTAAACATCAAACCAGATGACGCCACATAGTTCATTATGTTTACACATCGCGACAGATGTCCGCAACATATCATTATATGTTCACAACATATTATTAAATGTTTAAACATTTATTGATATGTTTTGATGTAGCAATCTATTTTTGCAAGTGTTCGACCATATTCTGAGTGACAAGATGAATATCTACACATTTTAAATGAAAAACTTAACAATTAAGTGTATAAAGTATTACTCCATCGATATTTAAGGTGTTTGAAATGATAACACTGATGATTGATGTTTTCATCATTTAGGTTTGAGGTGTTTGAGTGAAAGGTGTTAGTGTTATGTGAGATAACACAAACAACTATGTGGTTACATGTATTTTGATTGATAGGTGAATATATTGATAGTTATAACTTCAATAAGAAGTCGTTCATATGTGTTTGTGAGTGATTTTGAGCAAAATTGGAGTGAGAACTCTAATTTAACTTGTTCACTCATCTATATGAACATCAATAAAGGAGTTTGCAGTGATCTATCAAATGAGCAGAGTTAACCTATGTTTTAATTGAAATTTGAAGGGTTTAGGAGTTAAAACGGTAAAAAAAACCTTCAAAGTAAGTAATCATTGATAATTGAACTCATTCTTATTGAAAACTCAAACTTAAGTATAAACATCTAAGAAGATGTTTAAGCATTTGATTGTAATGTTGAAACATTAGTGTTTATGTTTACACAGTAGTCCGATTGTTTAAAACATCGATAGGTATGTTGCAACATGTACATTATATGTTTAAACATTATTATGATGTTTGCGCATCGATCTCGATGTTGTAAACATACTCATACGATGTTCAACATTCTTCTGAGATGTCTGAACATTCTCTGAGATGTATAAACATGTTTGATGATGGTTTTTTAAAAACCACATTGATGCCTAAACTATTATTTTGGGTTCAATTTATGCATGTTTTGAATATTTATGAAGTGGTATGAAATTTTTGTTATATGATTTGGATTAAGTTATTATACGATGTTATTGTTTGCTTCACGAGTGTCTATTCACATACACCTGCCCTTTCACACGTTAAAATAACTGCACATTCACACACATTGGTACCAAGTATAACTACACGTTAAAACATAATACAGATGTTCCACCATCTGTTATAATATTGAAATATAATACAGATGTCCCAACATCAGTTTTATGTTTGAACATAATACAAATGTTCCTAACAGTGAAACATAAACATTACTATTAATAAAATTAACAAAAGCATAGATCTAGATTTTCCTTACATAACACAACAGTAATAAGTACTAAATAAAGGTTAAATTATCCTTAATTACAACCCAAAAACAAATTTAAATTGTTCAACAACCACAAACAATCATGGTACCATCCTGCCATGAAACATGTCTATAGCCCACTTCAACCTGAGACTCACCATATTATCTTCATTAAGATTGTCCTAAGGAGTCTTTGTGAGAAGGTGCTCGATGAAAGCTAAGGCATACCCAGTAGATGCAGTGCGGGTCTGGGCTGCCGGAAGATCTGTCACACGCTCGTATGACCATGGGTTCTTATTCAGGATCTCTTCCGGCAAATTTTCGAACACCCCACACTGTTTGATGTAAATGGGGACCATGCAAGTGATTGGCTGAATGAGTGCGGCAAAGACATCATCACTGTTGTCACCATAGTTAGAGTCGTACACCAAAATTTTTGCTTCCTCCACTTGTAACTCCAAGGTAACATAATGATCTTCTTCCAATTTATACACACTCATGATCCTCTTGGATCCAGCCCACTTTCTAGCCCCTGGGTTTGGCCTCTTACCTTCTGCATACTCCATCAACTCCTCCTTAAATTGGACAGTCGTCAACTGTATATCCATTGGTGCAGCCAAGGCAACCGCTGTTGCTTTTTCGTGCATGTACATCTCACACATCTTCCTTAAAAACTCCAAATCAAGAAGCACATCACTTTTGACATAGTGCTGGGAATATATTTTAATTCTCACCCTCATCATACTCAAGATGTCATCAACATGCTGGATTAAAACAAAAACTAAAAAATAAAAATCAAGGCAGAATACTGAATCATCACTTGAGATGTTTAAACACTACCTAAGATGTTTAAACATCTTAAGTTTTGTTTAAACATCTCAAGTGATGTTTCTAAAAATTAAAACATATGAAGTCAATATTGAAACATATTATTGTATGTTTACATAATGTTTAAAAATAATTCAAGGCAGAGTAAACAAAACATGACTTCAGATGTTTAAACACTACATGAGATGTTCAAACACCAACATATGTTTAAACATAATTGTGATGTTTCTAAAAATTAAAACATATGAAGTCAATGTTGAAACATATTATTGTATGTTTACATAATGTTTAAAAATGATTCAAGGCAGAGTAAACAAAACATGACTTCAGATGTTTAAACACTACATGAGATGTTCAAACACCAACATATGTTTAAACATAATTGTGATGTTTCTAAAAATTAAAACATATTAAGTCAATGTTGAATCATATTATTGTATGTTTACATAACAGGTACAAATTTTAACATTGTAATGAGATGTTTACACATCCACTAATATGCGTACACATAAACATAAATGTTTAAACATATCCATAAATGTTTGTTTACAGGAAAAAAAATTGAAGTAGATTCATATACCTGGTCCTCCAACTTGGTTTGCATACTCATCACCCCTTCTAGGTCTTTGTAGTTGTATTCATGACCAAGATATAGAGGTGTCTTTTCCTCTTTCTTTTCTTCCAAAAAGGCATCCAGCGCCTCTCTTCGCTTCTTCCCAACAACTTTATACATATCAACTTTTTTCATCACATTTTTTCCCCTCTTTCTTCCACTAGTAAATGGAGATTTCAGAGCTCTCCCAGGGAACACAACTCTCTTGGCAGGCACTTGGTTCTTTGTCCAGTCCCTCACCTCCACAAGAACCTTCTCAATTGCATCCACCTTGTCCATTAACAACTTCTTCTCTTTTTTACATTGGGAGCATTTGCAGCTACACTCTCCTGTAGCATTACCCAAATTTGCTAATCTCCTTACTGTAACTTCCCTGCCACCTTCACCTCTCCTTACTGTCCCTCCCCTGCCACCTTCTTCTCTTCTTACTCCTTCAATCCTACCAACTTCTCTTCTAACAACTGCAGCCCTAGTATCTTGACTTCTCTTGGCATATCCAAACAAATCACCTGCACTGCCACTATATTCTCTTCCAACATCTCCTAACAGATCAACTGCACCTCCACCACTGTATGCATTTAACATCGACCCACGGCTAAGAACAACATGTTCCATAGGGGTATTAGGTTCAGCATTTTCTTTCCTAAGCATTGTAACCCCCTTCATTTGTTGCATCAACCCATCAACCAATGCGTCCTCTACATCCTGGTATGGCACAAAGCCATCAAGAACATCCCTCAACTCCACAGGTGTAGGAACAAGGTAAGGGTGCACCTCCTGCAAAGAACATAAGTTAATATAAAGTAAATTTCAGCATCACTTCAAATGTTTGCAACATATGTATTATGTGCAAACACATAACAAAATGTTTACACATCTGAACTATGTTTCGAATGTGTTAAACACATAATTTAATATTGACACATTGATGCAAATGTTTCAACATTCATTATGATGTGATGAACATCTCAGGAATGTTTCAACATAATATCAAATGTGTATATAATAAAAGTCAAAATATAAAATGGTGCCTTACTGGGGTCTCCACACGCTGAAACACTTGTTCAGGTCTCTTTCAACTTTGTCAGATAACCAACGATGCATCCTTGGTAGAGTCTTTTGTTCTGGATATTGCCTTAACCTAGCCGCAGGGATAGCCTCTAACACCCAGGCCATGAAGGCCTAGGGAAATCCATAAAGGTTATAGCTATTTTCTGGATTTCCAAGTGTTGCAAAATCCTTACCAAGATATGCCATCGTCAGTTCAAAGCTTTTTCTACCCCATGGGAACTTGTTAAATTCCTCAGGTCTGCTTGCCAAGCAAACAACATCTTCTTCAACACCACAACGGGTATCCTTTGCACATAAAACACCATGCACAAACCAAACCAAACACAAACTGAACTTCACATTTTTGTTTTTAATTTTATCAGACTTTATCAATGTCATGATATGGTCACTTGAGGCAGCCTTCTTTTTGTCTTTCCCTGTCACCAAATCCCACAACTCTTTACCCTTCTCACGGACATCCTCTAAGTATTCTTTTGATGGAAACTCTGAACACCTCAGCTTAGTCATAAGTGCAAATTCAAGAAGACTAAAGCGTAAGGGCAACCCATGAAAATTGAACCATAACTCGTGCTTCTTCTCAAAAATAACCCTACGGAGTAGGACTGATGTTTGGCATTTTATGCCTATAGTTCCTTAATATTTCCTTACGTTTGGATACTTTATTCGCTCGTTTTATGGTTTATGAATGTGGTTTTGCACTGATTTTATGTCGTGTGTATGTAGGTTGTTATGCAGTGCAATTGGAGCTTTTAGGAGCATGATTGAGCAAGAAAAGATTGGATTTTGATTGAGGATTGGATCGAGCACACGAAGGCACGACACAAGCGAGCAAAGGAGCGAACAAAACAGAAAAATACACTGGCGCTACCAGTGGCGCGGCGCGCCAGCCAAAGCGCCCAGCTTCTGGCGCGTTTGGCTGCGCGCCACGTCCCAAAAGCGGGCTGATTTTGGCGTCTTCTGGTTGTTGTCACGCGTTACGAGGCGCGGGGCGCCCGTTATAGCGCCCCTTGTGCGCGTTTTTACGTCCTATTTCGTCTAGGATTGGGTCTAACTTATTACTAGGTGTTTGTAAACACTATAAATACTCTTTTACTTAGTTTTTCATAGGAGTTGAGACCTTGAAGTAAATTGGAGAGCTCATAACATCAAGACAAGGGTTTTTCTTCCTTCCAATAATCTATTACATCATTATTTCATTATTACATCAATTCTTTGTGTTGTTATTATGAGTATGCTTAGCTAATCCTATCGTTCTAGGGTTAGAGTATTACATGAAGGTTGATTGTTTGAAGATTGATTTCCATTAATTGAATCCCATAACGGGTTACTTATTCTTTCTTGATTTCACTTGTGTAATTGTCAGGGCCCGATTATTACGCATTATCTATGGTTTTTAGATTGAACTCGAAAGAGGGAATTTAATTACGTAATAAGAAAGGATAGGACTAGTTTGTGAACCCGGGCATCGGGGAACCAATTTGTGAGTAGGATAGACATATACTTGCTCGCCTAGTTTAACTAATTACAGAATTCGTTAATGCGTGCACGTGATTCAACCCATAGACATATAGGGATTGGAGTAGCCTGCATAGACCGTGAAGAATCGAAAGGTTTTCACGGGTACATTTAATCTGTTAGTTAGTAACCCGGGATTCAAGAAGTGGAATCAATTGGAAAACTCAACTGGATTGTTCGTAACTCTGACCCTGGACCGTCTCCTTATTACTGATAACAACCAAGTTTTGCTCCATTGCTTGAATTCACTTTTACCATTTAATTACTGTTCTTTAGTTAACAAAATCCTCACTATTGGAAAAAGATCCCTGAACAGTTTGAATAAACTGTTTGCTAGAACTCAGTCTGCATAGTCCTCGTGGGAACGATTCTCATCTTATCACTTTATTACTTGTCGACCACGTATACTTGCGTGTGCGTTTGGGAGCAACAAGTTTTTGGCGCCGTTGCCGGGGACTAATTTTTGACTAATTTCTTTTTGAACAGTTTATTACTTACTATTCAGGTTTAACTTTTGTTTTGAGTTTTGTGCTGTTTCAGGTATTAGGTCCTGCTTGATCTTTACCTACAGGAATGGCAGAAGACCAAGCTTTAGCTGTGCGAGATGTTGCTCTCCCCAGCCTGGAGGGAGTAGCATCGAGCATAGTTAAGCCCGCTATCACCGGGGGCTTTGAGATTAAGTCCGGCATGATTCAGTTGCTGCATGTGACTGGACAATATGGTGGATTACTTCATGAGGATCCGTAGCAACACATTCAGAACTTTCTGGAGATCAGTGATACTTATACACCAGCGGGTGTTCCTACTGATTATGTTCGCTTGACGTTGTTCCCGTTTTCACTGATTGGGGCAGCAAGGAAATGGTTAAAGGCTGAAAAGTCTGGGTCTATCACTACTTGGGAGGATTTGGCTAAGAAGTTCTTGGCTAAATTTTATCCGTCTGCCAAGACAGCCCGGCTGAGGAGCGAAATTATGTCCTTTAGACAGTTAGAAGGAGAATCCTTGCATTCAGCCTGGGAGCGATTCAAAGCTCTATTGAGAGATTGTCCACACCACAACCAATCCAATGAGGTTGTTGCACACACTTTTGTTGAGGGGCTGAACCAACACACTAAGATCGTGGTTGATGCTGCTGCTGGAGGCCAAGTACTGGCCCTAAATTTTGATCAGATTTATGATTTACTTGACAAGTTTTCGCAGAGCAATCCTGATTGGCAGGGAGATGGTAGAGCTATTACGCAGAAACCTGCAGGGGCACTTCAGTTAGATGCAGTTTCAGAGCTAACGGCGAGGATGGATGCTATTTCCAATCAAATTAGCAAGTTAGCTCTGAAAAAGGCTCAGCAGCCAGTGGCTCCAGTGCAACAACTCCAGAGCTTTTGTGAGGTTTGTGGTCAAGACCATGCTACAGAGGTTTGCTCTTCTAATCCAGAGTCAGTTTATTACGTGGGTAATCAAAACAGGCTGTAGGGTCAAAACCAGTTTGGTAATGGTTATTATCAAGGCAATACGAGAGCCCCGAATAATTACCACCCACTTCCAGCTCCACCACAGCAGGTTAGCAGTTCAGTTGAAGATATGCTAAAGCAAATAATGGCAGGCCAGCAGAGAATGATAGCTGACACTGCAGCCCATGCACAAGCCATACAAGATCTTGCCAATGCTCACAAGAACCTAGAGCACCAGTTGGGGCAGTTGGTGGGAGAAATAAGCCCTATGAAAAAAGAGCCTGAACAATGTCTTGCAGTGACTTTAATAGAAGGTGGAGAGCTGATGGCCAAGTCCGAGGAGAGAGCTGAGATAGAAAAAGTTGAAAAAGTGGAGAAGGTAAAGAAGAAAGAAGAGAAAAAGGAGGCACCTCTGCCACCTCCACCATTCCCACAGAGACTTATACCATCGAAGGACCTGGCCCAGTATCAAAAATTTGTGAGTATGTTGAAAGAACTTCAAGTTAATATTCCTTTGACTGATGTGTTTGAATTGATGCCATCCTTTGTGAAGTTCTTAAAAGAAATTTTAGTCAAGAAGAAAAAGCCTCAAGAGATAGATACAGTTGAGTTAGTTGAGGAGTGTAGCACAATCTTGAGCAAGCTACCTCCAAAACTTCAAGATCCTGGGAGGTTTACTATTCCTTGTACCATTGGAGGGCATAATATCACTGGTGCCTTGTGTGATTTGGGTGCGAGCATAAATCTCATGCCTCTGTCTGTTTGCAAAAGGTTAGGGCTAGGAGCAATCAAGCCCTCTTCAGTTACTCTTAAGATGGCAGATGGATCTCTCACTCACCCTGGTGGTAAGTTGGAGGATGTGTTGCTAAAAGTTGGTAAGTTTACATTCTCTGCTGATTTTGTAGTCCTAGATTATGAAGAGGACCGAGAAGCTCCAATAATTTTGGGGAGACCATTCTTTGTCACCTCGAAGGCAATTATTGACATGGACCTGGGTGAGATGACTGTTAGAGCGCATGGAGAAAAGGTTACTTTCAAGGTTTATAATGAGAAGGAGCACATAGCTAAGGTGGAAGAGTGCTCTATGATTGAATGTGTCAAACAAGAAGATGGAAGTAAACCACATGTGAAGTTGAAGATGGGTTCTCTAAAAGAAGGGAAGAAAGTAAAAGTTCGGCGTAAGAAGAGAAGACATAAAGGCTGGAAGTGAGCTGAAAGTGTCGTCGTGCCACGACGTTAACTAAGGCGCTTCTCGGGAGGCAACCCGAGTTTGTACTTGTATTATTTTATTTATAGTGTCACGTAGTTGTTGTTTTTCCTTGGATTGCAGGTTCATGTAATGTCTAGGCTAAGTGTGGGGTGTCCTCACCCTTGCCTAATGTTGATGAACTGTTGGGGGAAGTCTGAGTACCTCATACTATATGGAAGCTTGGAGGATGCTAGCACCAAGGACTAGAATCTTCAGGGAAGTTTTCTTTACCTTGCGCTTGCTTATTTTTAGCACTGAGGACAGTGCTTAGTTTAAGTGTGGGGTGGGGGAACTACCCTTTTATTTATTTTTGAGGTTAGGGATGCATGTACCATAGGATTTTTCTTTTGTCACTTGACTTTATTTTTATTTGTTTCTTGCTTTAATATATGAAAAAAAAATAGAAAACCAATGAAAAATTCCAAAAAGATTTTCCTTTTAGTTTTATTAGTGGTACATGTCATCCACCCCGTGGTTTTTCTTATGGCCTCGGTTCTTTTCCACGGGTAGACCTTTGAACCGGGTAGTTTTTTTTATTGTTAGGATTAGAGTAGTTAGTTATAAGTGGCCCTAGACGAAGGAACTAGGTGGAATGCTAGGTGCCTTTGATTTGTTTGATACCGGTGGACTTGGACTTGATTGCATGTGCTATTTGTGGTGTCCTTGGGTTTTAATTTGATGCATGCCTATGAAAAATTGGAACGACCCCCTTGAGATGCTTGAGTCCGCTTGCTTGACTTTATTGTGAACCTTTGTGCATTAGTGCTTAAATTTCCACAAGTTGCATTCTAGATGCTTGATTGAGAGTTGTTGATGGAACCTTTTTGTGTGGATCATGTGCAATGTGTGTTGTGAGGCATGTTCTTATTTACTCCATGTGCATATTAATGTCTAGAACTTGCCCCGTGTGTGTGCAAAGCGAAATCCTAGGTTTGCTCTAGTGGGGAAATGATACAAGGCTTTCTTTTGATTTGCCTACCCTTACATATATACCTTGGAAAAATTGTTGTGATTTCTTTGACCCTTTTTGTTGGCACCCACACCCCGAGCCTACCCATTTGTTCTAAATTGTCTCTTTTGGCCCTTTATTCCTTAAGCACTTTAGTGATATTGTGTTGTTATTTTGGAGTTGTGGTTGGATTTTGGGAGGTTTTTGAGTGGAACTAATGAAGGGGAATAATTGAAAATTTGTGAAGTAGTGAAAAGCATTGGCAAGGTTGGATGAAATTGAAATAAGAAAAGAAAAAAAAGAGCAAAGTTGAAAAGAAAAAATTGTGGAAAAAAAAGGAAATAAAGAGAAAAAGATATCCATTCCTTGCTAGTGTGTACTTATATGAAAAATGCTACTTGTGAGAAGGTGTATGTGTAGAAGTGTTGATTGGGTGGCTTGATGAGATTGATGATTAATTTGAATGTGATGTATTAAAGTGCTTAGGGAGGTAGTCACTATTACCATATGTATCCTACCCGCCCCTTAGCCTACAGTACGACCTTTCGAAAGTCCTAGTTAATCCCGATTGGAGTGAGCTTACATTAGTGGAGTCCTACACTACGGGCAAGCCTATAGTACGTTGTGTGTGACATGTGAGACTTTCATGAGAGTGAGTGAATTTATTTGTTATTGCTCCCGTTCTATTCATGATATTGATTGTTGTGTGTGATTTTTGGGGGGGGGGGGCACTTTTTTGCTTCATATTGGTGAGGGCACATGGTTTGCATGAAATAGGTGAAGTTAGTGGCTTCTTGGTTGAGTAGATAGGTGTGATTTTGTGGGAGCATGGTTGCATTAAGTTGAGTTTGTGCATTTGAGCTATTTTGGGGTGGTTGTTCTCATATTTTTGGTTTTGGTAAATTGTTGGCATGTTTGTGGATCCATAGTAGTCATGTGTGCATTGGTTCAATGGTCGGTATCAACCATAGTCATAGGCAGACCTGTTTTACCTAGGTTGGGAAGTTAGTTGTGACTTGCTCGAGGGCGAGCAAAGGTTCAAGTGTGGGGTGGTGATGTTTGGCATTTTATGCCTATATTTCCTTAATATTTCCTTACGTTTGGATACTTTATTCGCTCGTTTTATGGTTTATGAATGTGATTTTGCACTGATTTTATGTCGTGTGTATGTAGGTTGTTATGCAGTGCAATTGGAGCTTTTAGGAGCATGATTGAGCAAGAAAAGATTGGATTTTGATTGAGGATTGGATCGAATACATGAAGGCACGACGCGAGCGAGCAAAGGAGCGAACAAAACAGAAAAATACACTGGCGCTACCAGTGGCGCGGCGCGCCAGCCAAAGCGCCCAGCTTCTGGCGCGTTTGGCTGCGCGCCACGTCCCAAAAGCGGGCTGATTTTGGCGTCTTCTGGTTGTTGTCACGCGTTACGAGGCGCGGGGCACCCGTTATAGCGCCCCTTGTGCGCGTTTTTACGTCCTATTTCGTCTAGGATTGGGTCTAACTTATTACTAGGTGTTTGTAAACACTATAAATACTCTTTTACTTAGTTTTTCATAGGAGTTGAGACCTTGGAGTAAATTGGAGAGCTCATAACATCAAGACAAGGGTTTTTCTTCCTTCCATTAATCTATTACATCATTATTTCATTATTTCATCAATTCTTTGTGTTGTTATTATGAGTATGCGTAGCTAATCCTATCGTTCTAGGGTTAGAGTATTACATGAAGGTTGATTGTTTGAAGATTGATTTCCATTAATTGAATCCCATAACGGGTTACTTATTCTTTCTTGATTTCACTTGTGTAATTGTCAGGGCCCGATTATTATGCATTATCTATGGTTTTTAGATTGAACTCGAAAGAGGGAATTTAATTACGTAATAAGAAAGGATAGGACTAGTTTGTGAACCCGGGCATCGGGGAACCAATTTGTGAGTAGGATAGACATATACTTGCTCGCCTAGTTTAACTAATTACAGAATTCGTTAATGCGTGCACGTGATTCAACCCATAGACATATAGGGATTGGAGTAGCCTGCATAGACCGTGAAGAATCGAAAGGTTTTCACGGGTACATTTAATCTATTAGTTAGTAACCCGGGATTCAAGAAGTGGAATCAATTGGAAAACTCAACTGGATTGTTCGTAACTCTGACCCTGGGCCGTCTCCTTATTACTGATAACAACCAAGTTTTGCTCCATTGCTTGAATTCACTTTTACCATTTAATTACTGTTCTTTAGTTAACAAAATCCTCACTATTGGAAAAAGATCCCTGAACAGTTTGAATAAATTGTTTGCTAGAACTCAGTCTGCATAGTCCTCGTGGGAACGATACTCATCTTATCACTTTATTACTTGTCGACCACGTATACTTGCGTGTGCGTTTGGGAGCAACAAGTTTTTGGACGTTGTGAACGAGCTTCGGAGCAAACAGTCCCTTCGGCATGCTAAGAAAGTGACCAAAATAGCTTTTCCTAAATCTGTCCTCAAGTTTCAAATCCTTTAAACATTTACGCAATTCAGCCATCTTTCCTGAAATTGAAGACGTTATAGTAATTTTCTTCGTCGTGAAAGCCGCATGCGTGTCCAACCAGGTAGGCAATACCATATCAGGCATGTCAGTTTTTATAATTGGGGCAACCTCATCAGATAAAACCACCTGCATCTAATATTTTATAAGTTAGGCAGATTGACAAGAATAATGAGGAATAGCAAATACTTGTTTCGAACATCACTGTTATGTTTAAACATTTCTCAGTCATGATTATAACATCAGGGTGTATGTTTAAACATTTCGTACTTATGTTTACAACATCTGAGTGTATGTTTGAACATTTCGTACTTATGCTTAGAACATCGGGGTGTATGTTTACACATTTCGTACTTATGTTTAAACCATTAAGGTGTATGTGTGAAACATTTCATAGATATGTTTAAATATCAATAGTGATGTTTTAAAAAAATAACGATGTGCCACCATCTATTTGTATGTTTTCACCACTATTCTTACCTCCATTGCATGTTCCCCTTCACTATCCTGAACTGCACTTACTGAACTAGGCCTCTGCTCCACTGGTGACAAACCAGCTATGGATTTCCTCGTCCTCCTCTGTAGAGTAGGAACTTCTTCCTGTTCTTCGTTCTCTCGTTTCTGAGTAGGAGTAGATGCTTCTCCTCCTTCAGCAGAGCCTCTTTGTTCTCTGGATTTCATCGTACGCCTCTGTAGAGTAGGAACTTCTTCTTCTTCTTCTTCGTCCCCTTCATTCTGAGTAGGAGTAGATGTTTCTCCTTCTTTAGCAGACCCTCTTTGATCATCACCTCCACTTCTGTTTCCCTCTTCATATTCAAATTGGTCCCTACTTAGATCACGACTATTGCTGGGGCTCAGAAAAGGAACCTGTACAAGCGAGGGTGCATCCCCAGCCCTGCCTTTCAGTCTTTTGCTGCGAGGAGATTCTTCATGTTCATCCATGTCAAGTCTTCTTTGCGTATCAGCCGGCTGTTTCTTAGCCGCTGCCTTTACCAACCTCCTTCTTTTTGGTCCCATAATTTAATACCTGCAAACAGTGAACAATTAAACTAGTTCAACAAACACACAACTATTTTAAAAAAAGTACAAGCCAAATCATTACGCATAAATTTACCATTTTAAAATTATAATGAATGTTTAAACATCCAACGTGGTGTTTTAAAACATCATAAGTTATGTTTAAACATCAGAAAAAATGTTTAACATCACTGTTGAATGTTCAACGTGAAATTGAAACATCTGAAGTGATGTTTAAACATTCATGTTAGTGTTTAACAACATATGCAGTGATGTTGCAAACATTTACAATAATGTTTATGTTCCAAATTATAAACATTTAAACATTTAATTTAATGTTTAAAAATTCAAAACTCAAATGATAACGTCTTCTCCGGTTAAACAACAGGTGACATGAACAAATACCTCATATGATGTTTAAACACCACAAATAATACGCCAAATGTTTGAAAAAACAGTCGACGTGTTTAAACATATCATCGCCAAAATCAGTCCTTCCCGCTCAAAATCAACACTTCCTACACTAAAAACAACTCAGACACAAGCAAAATTCAAAAGGAAATCACCAGAAACAACCCCGATTTTACGATTTACATTTTAGGGTTTTCATTCAAATACAAAGAGGAAAATGATGCGGGGCATACCTCAAGGCCGTTCACTAGAAGTCAAGCAAGGTTGATTCAAGACACCCATCTCTACTTGATTTGGAGAGATATGGATGAAGGGTCCGAGAGTAGCCGGAAGATCATGCTTTTGAGTGCCGTGGATGGTGGATCAGTTAGACCACTTGAAGGGACATCTGGAGCACGTTTGGAAGCAAATCAAGAAGCTACAGGAACGGGTGGACCGCCTACTCAACTAGGCGGGCCGCCTACTTTTTGCTCACTCTCTGGATCTCCACCAGGCGGACCGCCTCTGTAAAACGGGCGGACCGCCTACTCCAAAGGGGCTGGCCGCCCACTCCAAGTAGGCTGACCTCCTACTCCACAAGGCTGGGCGCCTAGTGGGGCGCCTACTATGCTGAAGAGTGCGGGAATTCCTAGTTTTATGCTATGTGTTGGACAACTATAGCCCTACGAGGCCTTTATTGTTTTAACCCACTTTAGGGGTATTTTTGAGCTTTCATTACATGTAAGTGAAGTCTATAAATACTTCACAAACCTCTTCAAACCTTAGTTTACCTTGAATTTTATTAATAATGAAAAGAATCTATCTCTTGTTTGGAGAACCCTTTGTCTTGGTTGCTTGAATTAACTAGTGGAACCTAGTTGACTCTTGAACCGAAAACCCGATCATTCTACTTGCGAGTCCCGAGTGTGACTCGAGGGTGGTTGCATAGTGTAGGTCCTTCTTGACACCGATACGAGGGTATCTCGGGACAAGTTCCCCGGGGTTACTTCGTAGGGAGTTCGAGTTGTGTCTCGCTCTCTATCTTTACTTTCCGCGTATTAGTTTTGATCCTTATCATCTCGGTATCAGAGCAAGGCTCGGGTTTTGTTTCTACAAACCCCCGACCCTTGATTCTTCGTGCCTAAGTTGGTTTCGATATTAGGTTCTTGTTTGTTATTGAAGAAAAGAAGAAAACACAAAAAAAATATGATCATTGATTCTTGGTTTGATGGACCCATTGAGTGATTGATATTGGGGTTTGTTCCTTATTGGAAACCCGTTCTTTTGGTACCCTAAGCATCAAATTAGAAGTAGAAACACAAGAATTGAAAATTTGAAACCCTAAGCTTGAAGTTGATGAACATGGTAAATTGCTTGTTTTTGATTGGGGTTTGATTAAAGTTGTTGGGGTTGGTTCTTTGTGATTGAAACAACATTGGGGTACCTTTGAATTGCTAAAACAACGTGTGGATTGATGAATTTTTGGGTGCAAAACCAAGAAAATCGTGTTTGAAACTGTGCCGAAACCTGCAGTAGGCGGGGCGCCTAGTGAAACGGGCGGAACGCCTGTTTTTTGTGTGCTCTCTGGATTTTACAGAGGCGGGGTGCCTACTAGAGTAGGCTGACCGCCTACTCCCCTCTGCAGAGAACCAGGCGGACCACCTAGTCCAAACAGGTGGGGCGCCTACTTCTGTTGGGCGTGGTTTCGGGTAGTTTTTCATAGGATTTCTTGTTTCTTTGATCGCATTACTTCTAGCTAGTACTTCCTTGAGTAACTTACCTACTTGAGTTGTGCTAGTCCTTCTAAGCTATTAGGAAAACTCAAACCTAGACCGGAGACTAGAACTCAAAGAAGACTCGTAGTTTCTTTTGACTCAAGTCCGCACTTAAAAAGCTTAACGTTCCGATAGAGTCATATCAACTCCACTCACCCCGGAGTGCATTTGGCTTTTGAGTCGAGTGATTAAGTTTAGGTTTACTATTCAACTTAGTGAAGCTTTGAGTTTAAGCAAGAGTGAAATAGCCACCACCACTAAACGAGTGATCCGAGTGAAACCTTGTGAGGGAGTGTGTGAGGTTGTTTGCTAACGTTTTGTTTCTTGTGTAGGTACAATGTCTACCAAAGGTGAAGACTTTGCTAAGAGTGCCCTTGCTACTATCCTTGCCAAATTGGATAGTATGCACTTGAGGATTGAAAGCCTTGAGCGGGTGAACTCTAGTGCTCTAGTTGAGCAAAGGACTTCTAATGTCCCATCGGAGAAAGGGACCCCGAGTGTCCAAGTCGAAAAAGGGGCCCCGAGTGCCCAAGTGGAAGTCTCGAGTACTCCTAACTTTACCCCGGAACAAGTAAGCCATGTCATTGAATTGCTCAATCAACAACGGGTAAAGGAGGATCAAGAGAGAATTGAACGAACGGGCATTCCCCGTATCTTGGATAATCCCCCAAGAAACATTCCACTACCAAGGCCCATCCGAAACGTGCAACCTCTTGAGCAAGTCGATGAAGCTCAAGAAGGGGAGGAAGCCGACTATGGTGATGATATGTATGGATTTGATGATCACTTTCAACCAAGGCGAGGTATGAATTGGGGTCGAAATGTGGATCGTGGTAGGGGCCGAGGTCGAGGGCCACCTATGGGATATGTTGGAGGGAATGTGAGGAGGGAGTATGGTGTGAATGAAGATCACTATGGGGGCCAACCGGAGCCATTCCGTGGGGGTCGTGACAACACCAACCTCAATAGTGTGAAGCTTAATCTCCCAATCTTTAAGGGGAATTGTAATCCGAGTGCTTATGTTGAATGGGTGCTACAAATGGAAAGGTTGTTTGACACCAATGACATGACCGATGACAAGAAGGGTACTTATGCTATATCATCCTTTGAGTCCTATGCATCTACTTGGTGGGAATCCGTCAAGAGATCAAGAAGAAGAGCGGGAATCCCCGTGAATGTGGGTTGGAATGACTTGAAGGGTATCATGAGTATCAAGTACATCACTCCTAGATATCGTCAAGAACAACTCAAGAAACTTTATGAGTTGAAGCAAGGTGTCAAGACGGTGCATGAATATTATGATGAGTTTGAAAGAACTCGAATGGCCTTGGATATGGACACCGAAGATGAGGAGCAAGCCGTGATCCGTTTCATGAATGGCTTGAGCTATGGCATAGCTTCATAATTGAGATTACATGCTTATCCTTCACTTCAAGAAGTCCTTGATGCCGCTATTCAAGCCGAGCAATGGCTTGACAAGGAAAAGTCCAACCGTTACAAGAGCAACACTTCTACTTCCGTGAACAAGCAAAAGGATTGGAAAAATCCTACTCCCAACGCAAGATTCACAAATGCGAGTGGCCCTAGTGGAGCAAGTGCTAGAAAAGAAGTGAAGAAGCCGCTTGAGAAGTACACACCCAATGTGGGAGGTAACTCTAAAACCTAATTGAATACTCCTACTTCTTCTTCCATTCAATGTCACAAATGCAAGGGGTATGGACACTTTGCTAAGGAATGTCCTACGAAAAGGACCATGGTTGTTGTTGGTGAAAGTGCTTATGAGCAAGAGAGTGAGCCGGAGGGAGATGAGGGAGTAGAGGGAGATAAGGGAGTAGAGGAGGATGATCAAGATGATACGGTGGAGGATGAGGAACCTCATACTTTTCTAGTTGTGAGGAGGAGCTTAGGAGCTATGATTGTGGAGGATGATGAAGCCTTGCAAAGAGAAAATCTTTTCCATGCTAGGTGTCGAGTTAAGGGTGTTGTGTGCTCTATGATCATTGACTCCGGGAGTTGTACTAATGTTGTGAGTCAATCTCTTATAACCCAATTGAAATTGCCTACCGTGAAACATCCCAAGCCATATCGATTGCAATGGCTAAGTGAATGTGGGGAGTTGAAGGTAGTGAAGCAAGCAATGATCAAGTTCAAAATGGGTAGTTATGTTGATGAACACTTGTTCGATGTTGTGCCCATGCAAGCTTGCCACCTTCTCTTTGGAAGGCCTTGGCAATTTGATCGACAAGCGGTTCATGACGGGCGTGTCAACACTTACACGCTCCAACATGAAGGAAGGAAATTTGTGTTGAAGCCCCTAACTCCCAAACAAGTGAGTGATGACTACAATAGGATGAGGGAGTTGAGGGAGGTGGCAAAGGCCAAGTCAATCATTGAGACTAGCCCTTTGTCCAAAAGCATGGTGGCAATCCCACCTTCTTCTTCTACCGGTGGCATTTGTGCCATGATGCAACCGGGCGAGATCTTAAAAGGAAATGATGGCACCAAATTTCTCCTATGCCTAGTGCACAAATGTATGATCCTAAACTCTAATTGTGATTTTTCTTCTAACCCTTTGCCTAGTGTGTTTGAGAATGTCTTGAAGGATTTTGGGGATATGTTCCCGGATGAGATGCCGGATGGATTGCCTCCTTTGAGGGGCATTGAATATCAAATAGACTTTGTCCCGGGATCCCAAATCCCAAACAAGCCGGCTTATAGGAGAAATCCGGAGGATACAAGAGAATTGCAAAAGCAAGTTGATGAGTTGCTCACTAAAGGCTTGGTGAGGGAGAGCTTGAGTCCTTGTGCCGTACCCGTGATCCTTGTTCCCAAAAAGGATGGCACTTGGAGAATGTGCGTTGATTGTCGGGCCGTGAACAAAATAACGGTAAAGTACCGTCATCCTATTCCCCGACTTGATGATATGTTAGATGAATTGAGTGGTTCATGTGTGTTTAGCAAAATTGACCTTAGGTCCGGCTACCATCAAATCCGGATGAAACCGGGTGATGAATGAAAAACCGCATTCAAGACCAAATTTGGTCTCTATGAATGGTTGGTGATGCCCTTTGGGCTCTCCAATGCACCTAGCACCTTCATGAGGCTAATGAACCATGTTCTAAAGCCATTCATCAAGAAGTTTGTGGTCGTCTATTTTGACGATATATTGATCTGTAGCAAATCAATATACGACCATGTTGATCACCTTAGGCTAGTGCTTGAAAAGTTAAGAGCCGAAAAGCTCTATGCTAATTTTAAAAAGTGTGCCTTTGGTGTTGAGAAGGTAGTCTTCCTTGGGTTTGTTGTGAGTGCCCAAGGAGTGGAGGTGGATGAGTCTAAGGTAGAGGCCATACGTGATTGGCCTACTCCTACTACCGTGACTCAAGTGAGGAGCTTCCATGGTCTTGCTAGCTTTTATAGGCGATTTGTGCAAGACTTTAGCTCCATTGCCGCTCCACTCACCGAATTGGTTAAAAAAGACCAACCTTTTGTTTGGGGAGAGCCTCAAGAGAAGGCCTTCCATGAGTTGAAAAGTAGGTTGAGTACCGCCCCTCTATTGCAATTGCCCGACTTCGGAAAGGCATTTGAGGTTGAATGTGATGCCTCAGGGGTGGGAATTGGTGGTGTTTTAATGCAAGATAGCAAACCCATCGCCTACTTTAGTGAGAAATTGAAAGGGGCCTCCTTGAACTATTCTACATATGACAAGGAGTTGTATGCCCTTGTGAGAGCCCTTGCCCATTGGCAACACTATCTTTGGCCTCGAGAATTTGCAATCAAGAGTGACCATGAGTCACTCAAGCATCTAAGAGGCCAAGAGAAGCTCAATAAGAGACATGCCAAGTGGGTTGAATTCATTGAGTCTTTTCCCTATGTGATCCAATACAAGAAAGGGAAAGACAATGTTGTGGCGGATGCGCTTTCGAGGAAGTTTGCTCTAGCCACCACCTTAGCCTCCAAGCTCATGGGTTTTGAGAGCATTAAATTGATGTATGCTCATGACCCTAAGCTAAAGAGCATTCATGAAGCTCTTGAAAAGGGGGAAAGGGTTGAAAAATACCAATGGGTTAATGGATATATCTTTAAAAATGGTAAAGTGTGTGTTCCCGAGTCCTCTTGGAGGGAATTGTTGATTCGTGAAGCTCATTGTGGGAGCTTGATGGGACACTTTGGGAGAAACAAGACCTTGGCCATTCTCATGGAACAATTCCATTGGCCAAAGATGGGGGTCCAAGTTGAAAAGCTTTGCAAAAATTGCCTTGAGTGCAAGCATGCGAAATCTAAAGCTAACCCCCATGGTTTGTATACTCCTCTCCCCGTGCCTACTAGTCCGTGGGTTGATGTATCAATAGATTTTGTGATGGGGTTACCATGGTCTAGGGGGGGCCATGATAGCATTTATGTTGTCGTGGATAGGTTCTCCAAAATGGCGCACTTTATTCTGTGCAAGAAGTGTGATGATGCACAACATGTTGCCTCCTTGTTCATTGACAATGTCTTGAAATTGCATGGTGTGCCTCAAACTATTGTAAGTGATAGGGACTCCAAGTTCCTAAGCCACTTTTGGAGAAGTTTGTGGGGTGCCCTTGGCACCAAGCTCTTGTTCTCTACGTCCCACCACCCACAAACGGATGGGCAAACTGAGGTGGTAAACCGGACTTTGGGTGCTCTTCTAAGGGCCATGACCCGAGGTAAGGCCGGGACGTGGGTTGATAAACTTCCTCTCATGGAGTTTTCCTACAATCGTACATTGCATAGCTTGATTGGCATGACTCCATTTGAATGTGTGTATGGTTTTAATCCCTTGATTCCCCTTGATCTAACCCCTTTGCCAAGGGAAATGGTTGTTAATTTTGAAGGGAAAAGCCGAGCAAAGGCTATGGTTGAACTTCATGCTAAAGCCAAGAAGAACTTGGAGGAGGCCTATGCAAAGGTTGCTTCCAAAAAGAACAAGGGAAGGAAGAAGCTTGAGCTCAAGAAGGGAGATTGGGTATGGGTGCACTTCCGAAAAGAGAGGTTTCCAAACCTAAGGAAAGGGAAGTTGGCACCCCGTGGAGATGGACCTTTTCAAGTGCTTTCCAAGATCAACAACAATGCCTATGTGATTGATCTACCCGGTAAGTACAATGTGTCTAATACTTTTAATGTGACTGACTTGACCCCTTGTGATGTAGGAGATGGTGATGCCGGAAGGGAGGAAGCCATGGTTTCGAGGACGAAACCTTCCCAAGAAGGAGAGGATGATGCGGGGCATACCTCAAGGCCGTTCACTAGAAGTCAAGCAAGGTTGATTCAAGACACCCATCTCTACTTGATTTGGAGAGACATGGATGAAGGGTCCGAGAGTAGCCGGAAGATCATGCTTTTGAGTGCCGTGGATGGTGGATCACTTAGACCACTTGAAGGGACATCCAGAGCACGTTTGGAAGCAAATCAAGAAGCTACAGGAACGGGCGGACCGCCTACTCAACTAGGCGGGCCGCCTACTTTTTGCTCACTCTCTGGATCTCCACCAGGCGGACCGCCTCTGTAAAACGGGCGGACCGCCTACTCCAAAGGGGCTGGCCGCCCACTCCAAGTAGGCTGACCGCCTACTCTACAAGGCTGGGCGCCTAGTGGGGCGCCTACTATGCTGAAGAGTGCTGGAATTCCTAGTTTTATGCTATGTGTTGGACAACTATAGCCCTACGAGGCCTTTATTGTTTTAACCCACTTTAGGGGTATTTTTGAGCTTTCATTACATGTAAGTGAAGTCTATAAATACTTCACAAACCTCTTCAAACCTTAGTTTACCTTGAATTTTATGAATGATGAAAAGAATCTATCTCTTGTTTGGAGAACCCTTTGTCTTGGTTGCTTGAATTCACTAGTGGAACCTAGTTGAGTCTTGAACCGAAAACCCGATCATTCTACTTGCGAGTCCCGAGTGTGACTCGAGGGTGGTTGCATAGTGTAGGTCCTTCTTGACACCGATACGAGGGTATCTCGGGACAAGTTCCCCGGGGTTACTTCGTAGGGAGTTCGAGTTGTGTCTCGCTCTCTATCTTTACTTTCCGCGTATTAGTTTTGATCCTTATCAGAAAAACAAGAAAAAGTGATGATTTTATGGAGTATCATGCAATGTAGGTGTCGGAATATACTTACAATGGGTATCGGAGAAAGATGACAGCCGGAAAATTGAAATCGCCGTGGGTTGCGTGAAAATTGGGGCTAGTGTACTGACGGAGGGATTTTGGGGGAAGGGGAAATGTTTTGGTGTTTTGGGATTAGTGTGGGGAGTTTAGGTTGGTGTTTGAAATATGAAGGGGAGGTAGTGGGGGTAGTGGGGGTCGTGGGTAGTTTTTAAGTTTTAGGTTGAAATCCCCCCCACAAGTTTTTAAAATATTAATCTGCCCCCCCACTTAAACCTTAATTACACTTAGAAAATAGAAGAAAGTAAAAAATAAAAGAGTGAAAAGGAGAGGTCCCTTTTCTCAATTGGAAACTTGAGGGGACCCTTTTGTGCCATTTTCTCGAGATACTAGGTGGTTGATGATTGGAGGAGGAAAAGTGAAATTGGGGGAAATGAGAGGAGGAAAAGTAAAATGGAGAAATGGGAGGATGAAAAGTAAAATTGGGGGAAATGAGAGGAAGAATGTAAGGTTTTGCTATGTTTTGTAATTAACTTTTCCTTTCCTTTATATTAGGTAATTTTGCTAAAATATTGCTATTTTTGAAAATAACTTCTAAAAATTGTACTTTTATGTAAAAATTCCATCTTTGAATAATTGCTACCTTTAAAAAAAAAAACTCGAACAGACTTCGGTTCACAAAATTCAAAACCGAGTTTGCAAACTTACAAACCTAGCCTGTAAAAATATTCACTTAAAAATGTAGAAGTCATTTATAAGCTGGTCAAATCAACTTATAAGTATAGATGGCTTATTTACGCATTTGTTATCATTAACAATACTTATAAGTTAATTATTTATAAGCTAAAATTCGTGGTAAACAATAAATTTGTCATTCCTAACCATGCAATCCTAGTTTGATATTCCTAGAATTTTTCGTAATCCATAAAATATCATTTTCAAAGTAAAATATTCAACTCTCTCGGTCTCTCTTCGCTATATTTTTATCAATTTAACTTTTTCATGTAATATATTTTTATATTTATATTTGTTGTAAATAGAATATTTCAGTCATTTTAACACAAAATTGCTTATCCTCAAAATTTTACCTAACACACCAACTATAATTATGAGATTAACACTTATACCCAAATAAATAACCGCTTATTCATGAAATCAACTTCAATATCTAAAAGTGCATTTTAATACTTGATGTTTATCCGCTACTTTTAATCAGCTAACTCAGAGAAATTAACTATTTTCTATTATAGCTTTTCTCTTACTTTTTTGAAAATAAAGATGAAACCTTAGATAATATATAGGAGGGAAAAATAAAATAAAGAAGGCATATTGCTGCTATTGGAACTCCAAACCTGTGATGTTACAAAAGTATTCTTATCTCAATCGAAAAATACTTATTTGCATTCAATATTTTATATTTGATAGCAATAAAAAAACATTATTATTTTACAATTATGCCTCAAGGTATAAATATATATTGCAAATGAATGCATTGTGCTTCACGCAGTTGATATGCTTAATTGTGTTAGACCTGGGAATGTTTCACAATGAGTAGACTCAAATATCTTACACTTTTGGTTGACAAACTATCAAAGGTGGAAAAAAAAGAACAAGTGAGTACATTTTAGGTGAGTTACGTTAAGTACAAAGTAAAATTTATGATACGAATGAATTGTTTACATTTCGAAAGTAATATCAAATTATATAAAAAGATTATAATTAATTAATTTAATAAAGTAAAAATTTACAACAATTTACCATGATCAAGTGAAAGAAAGTCTATTTTTGCATGTATATAAAATGCATCTATTGATTGACAAAGTAAGTTTTAGCCATATAAGCATGCTATACAAATAGTAGTAATTAAAAAAAAAAAAAAGAAGAAAAAGTAGAAAGGTAAAGACGCAGAGTATGTCGTAGGAATATGTCATGACTTACGTGTGTACATGGGATAGTGTGCTCCGGGAAAACAACTGAACAAGAAATAAAGGCAAAGCATTTTATAATAAACAAAACCAAAGGTGTAGTTTTGGGTAAAGAAAGGGCGGGGCATCTCTCAGTTTAACGACATAAATCATCAATCATCAAGTAATTCCTAAAATCGAGAGAGATAAGGCAGCCATATTTATTTATATATATAGATATAGAACAGCACAAGCACATCCATCAATTAAATGTCAAACAAGGAAGAATTAATGGAAGATTGCGATGGGCATCCTTTTGGGAAAGTGAAACAACGTTTCAAAGATCGATCTCAGGTACATATGCGAATTTGTGTTTTACTGCAGTTTGCGTGTTTGAAGGATTTATGGCTTTTTCTTCTTTTTTGTTGCGTGTAGAAAACAAAGGAGAAGACGAAACAGATCTTGTCTAAACAAGCCGATAAGATTGCCAAACAGGCCGAAGAACACGAACGATTTATTAATAAGGTTTGCCCCCCCATATATTAAACATTAAACAATTAAGTTACATGCATATTAACTTGAATGATGTTTGCAGGTGACTCATCTGATTGGTGTTCTTGGCTTTGGGGCATTCTGCTTTATTTTGGGTGCAAGTGAGTGAAATTTCTAGTATTTTTTTGCTTTTCTTTTCTTGGGATTTTGATTTTGTTGGTTCTGATGTCTTTCATATTGATGTGTTTTACGGGTCAGGGCCACAAGATATTCGATATGTTTACTGCTTGTTCTATGTCATCTTCGTTCCTCTGCGATGGATCTACTACAAATATAAGAAATGGCATTACTATCTTTTGGTAAGCTTCTATTTCTACTTAATTGAAATGGTTATGCAAAGGTTTCCCTGTAGTTGCTCTATGGACAATTTGTTGTAATTTCACACTCTTGACTCTATTTATTTATTTTTAATTTTGTTGAACCAGCCAAAATCAACGTCTTAAATGAAACATAATGCTTTATTGGAGAAAGGTCAATAACAATTATAACTAGTAGACCATCATATTAATATGCTCCTTCTGGCTTTTTGAGTTTGCCAAAATTGCATCCATAAAACGCTACTCAACTGAACCTTTTGTACAAAGAATTCAGTCATTAAAACATAGGGATTGAGTTTCTGCTCTTTCCCGTGTCTAGTAAATAGTAATGCCTGGTTGTTGGGAGAATGATTTAAACTTGGGCTTCTTGTTATGCAGGACTTTTGCTATTATGCAAACACAATTTTCTTAATCACACTTCTTTTTTTTCCTACAAATGAGAAGCTGTTCATGGTTTGTTTCTCTTTCGCAGAGGTAAACTCTTGAAAGGTCTTTAATACTAACTTTAAGATCTATGTACTCTTAAGTTCTTAATCTCCTACTTATAACTGCAGGGACCTCTAGCATGGGCATTGATTGTCTGGCGCTGTAGCTTAGTTTTTAGTTCAGTTGATAAAATTGTCAGTGTCTTCATACATCTTTTACCAGGTAAGGACATTCTTCTGTTTCCTATTGTGGGCAATAGTAACTGATTTGTGCTCAACCATAGAAATCACCAAAGTGGGGTTTCTATAAAAATAAGAGAATGTCTTGTTTTGAATACGGAAAAGGGTCATAGTTTCCCCTCTTATATCTTATATAAGTTGACGTTATCCTCCGTTATACTTTCCGCTATTATATGTCCCTACCGTTAACCCTTTAAACATATGTACCCTTCCCACTAACGGGATTTTGGTCCCATACTATAAATGGACACGTGGAAGTCATCTAGTTATCCGGGTTATTATCCGAACCATACCTTTAGAAATTAACCCATCTGCCCAATCCAAAAACCCATTCCCTGATGGTTCCTCCTCCACCAACAATTCGAGAGCTCTATGCTTGCACACAACAATCTTCAAGCAGGCAATCAAATAAATCTGCACACAGGAAATTGATGAGAAGACAAATTGAGAAGAAAATATGGAAGCATAGGGTGTAATAAAAAGGATAACAGACCCACTAGTATTCAATAGAAAAAGGACCACTGATTCCTCCATTCTTTAACACAAAAAGCTTCAATCCAATAAGCATAGAAGATAAAAGGAAAACATACCCAAAAGTGTCATAAATTCAAAGAATCAACCTCTACTTCCACCACTGATCCAGTTTTTTCTTTTCTTGGAAGAATCTCGAGTTCTTTTATTTGGTTTACTAAAGAAAAATGTCAGTAGCTATTATAGCTAAGATATAATCTCAGAAAAACAATATATGTACTACACAACAATTTAAGGTAAGAGAAGAAAAGAAAAAAAGGATTTTTACTCAATATGAAAAATTTCTCGCAATCAGCGAACTCACCGGGAAAACAGAGGCCGGTTATCGCAGCCCACAACCCACCAGTTCTCTTCTCTATCCTAATCTCTCTGTAGTGTTCTCGTGCCACCCATATCCAATGACCCCGATTAACATATTCTTTTTTTTTTAGAGAGGGGAACCCTTACTTAAGAACATTTTTTCGAACACAAATGATTTCTCTCGACAAGCACTATAGAAAATACAGGTCTTGATTGAATGTTATGCCACGATTGGCTTCTCTTAGCGTGATCTATTAGTGTGATACTAATCTTCACGGGTGATTTTCTGTTTGTTCTTCCTGAACTTTCTTCGGATTCCAGTGACCTTGAGTTCAGCCAAAGAAGAAGAGATTAGGGTCATGGATGGGTCAGCTAATTTTGGAACAGGTTTGGATGCTAATGTGGGTATTACATAGATGGCCTCCACGTGGTGATTTACAAAGTGGGTTTGGGTAGGCTAACGGTGGAGGGGTATATATATGTTAAAGGGGTAACGATAGGGATAAATAATAGTAAAAAGTACAGGACAGCGTGGAGGTCGAGGATTAGGGTTGAAGGTTAGCAGTAGTATTAGTCCTATATATTCTATTATGCATCGTTATTTGCCATTGGTGTTGTATGCGTACATTGGGTATTCGTTAGTTTTCATGTCAGTATGTCCTTTATCATGATATTTCCATCTTATTTTTTCTTCAAACATGTTTTCAAAAAATATTTTTCTTTAGCCGAGGGTGTATTGGAAACCGCCTCTCCACTTTGGTGGGATAAGGTCTGCGTATGTCTCACCCTCCCTATACCGCACCTTGGTGGGATATCACTGGGTTTGTTGTTGTTGTTGTATGATGGAGGTTAACTAATTGTAAAAAAAAAAAAAAAGTCTACTAGGAGGGTAGATATGACCCTTTTCCGAAATACCGATGCTTGTACATTCATTGAGGTTTTGTTGTGTTTATTCTAAGGATCTGGATATTGAGATTAGTGTCGCTTTAAAACTTCCACTAGGTTTCATTAAGTTGTCCATTTGAGGTATTTGTATCTCTGAACTCTTTGATTACAGAGTTTAGCGTTGGCTACCTCGTTATATTTCGTTATCAAAGTATTTGTCTCAAAGATATAATTGTTTCCACCAGATAAGTTCTGTGGGTTTTTCTAAAGGAGTAGAAAAAGAAAAAAGGTGATGTGGACAGTTTTAACGTTTGCCAATATTCCCTCTTTAAGAGTTGGTCTTTTTTTGGGGGTTTCTTTGATCGGTTAAGAGTTGGTCTTGTTTGTATCATATATTTCAGTTTCGGTAATTTTACTATGATCATGACTTTTGCTAATCATATTTGATTTTAAATCTAGCTTTACCTTAAGTTCTTGTTTATTGCCTTGTACAGTGTAGGTCAAAAGTGGGTTATCAAAAACTTTTAACTGTAATCGATTGTTACAGAAGTACTTTTAGTTTTCTTTTGATACCTGAGACCATGTTTCTAGGGTGTTCAATTCCTCTGAGAACCAATACTTTAAAGGTCTGGCATAGTTCTTTGTTTTAATTATCTAATTGTACTTCTGTTGCAGCAAATAGTGTAAAACACTCAATAATTAATCATTTTTTAGGGCTGCACTCTGTGAATTACATCTAGTAAAGGTTATACTTCAATGTTTGTCAGAGACTCTTAGTTTTATTATCTATTTCTACTTCGGCTGCAGTAAATTGTCTTAAACACTCACTAATAATCACCTTTTTAGTGCTGCTATGTTTGATTTGTAGAAAGTTGTAAGCTTTTAGTTCAAAGTTCATAAAGATGTTTATGTGATATTACGTATGCAGTAGCTTTTGGAATAGTTGTTCTTACCTTTCAGATGAAAATAAACCTATCTTCTCCATATTAATGTGATAGAACTGCTGGCTAGGTTAAATTGGTAAACCTTCAACTATACTGATTTGCAGGGTTGGTTTTTTTCACAATTCGCTGGTGGGATCCCGAGTTTTTTGGAGCTATGCATCCTGAAGGGACTCCAGAAAGAGCATCATGGCCTTATGTAGAAAACCAATCCTACCTTTGGACTTGGCTATTTTGTGTCCCATTAGCTGCGTACTTTCTCTGGCAGGTTCTCTATTATCTCATAGTAGAAGTCCTACGTCGACAGAGGTTTCTGCAAGACCCTGAAATAATGACATCTTACAGGTAGCCATTTAGTATTATAACTTTAGCATCCTATGAGTCTGTTTACCTGTCTTTCTCCATCTGTCCCTTCTTGTGCTAGTCTATGACGTCACTGTGGGTCATTATCTTTAGAATGTTCCTGGCTGTTTGTGGTTGGTGTTGATTCTGTTAAGTTCATCATTTGGTAGGGAGCTCTCAAAAAAGGCAAAGAAAGCGAACAACGTATGGTGGCGCCTTAGTGGTTTACTTGGGGACCAGAATCGCTTGTTTATGTATATTGTGCTCCAAGGCATATTTACAATGGCAACTACAGCTCTTACAGTGCCCATATTTTTGTCATATAAGTTGCATGTTGTATTCCAAATACTCAAGGTTTCAGCATCTATATGGAATGGTGGAAACTTTATGTTAGATGTGATGCCCAGACAAGTGATTCTCAAGGAGGAAAAGAAAAAGTCAAAGATGCCAACTGTCTCCGACCAGAACGGTCAGGCTTTGCAGGAGAGTGCAATGGAAACTAATAATGCTTTTGAGAGAGTCCAGTCTGAATAACAGAACTATCTGATTTGAAGAGTGTTGTTCATCATCTGACTTGGTTGTTAACTTTTCATCTGCTTTACAAATGAATGAAAGGCTTAAGTTCTGTGACTTCCAAGTTGTAGATTTGGTGAAAGGCAAAATATCTTCGTTCTGTTGTGATTAAATCTGAATAGTTATCTCCTGATATGTAGATTTGGTGAAGGTAAAATTAATTTCTTTTCTGTTGTGAAGTTTTCAATAGAATGATTATGCGAGAAAGGTGCGAGTCAGTTTTGGTAGCCAGGTGACTTGTGGTTTATCATTATTTCTTAACCGTTCTGAGTGGATTGATTCACATTTGCTCAGTGGTGAAAGAATCCAAGCTAGGCGGTTTTCTTCGGTAAAGGGTGTAGCTTTTTCATATACAGCATTCATTCAACTTTAAAATACACCTTTGCTGTTATTCTATTGCTTAAGTTACTGTTCCATAGGGGTGAGTTCGTGGATAAAACATAACATTCCTTTCATTTCAGGTGTGGTAAGATTGATTTTGGTAGTCAATAAAACGAAACGGATCAAGAATGATTCGATGAAATACTGTAGTAGTTAGGTCGGGACAGAGTGAACATAACAGGACCTTCAGATATTATGATATTGTGCAAATATATGAGATTGCCAAAAAATTGGGCTTACTATTCCCTCCGTTCCATTTTAGTTTCTTCTTAGCAATAATCGCTTTAGAACGTCAAGATCAAATTTGTTAGTTGTTTTTAGCCATACCCTTAGGGGTCATTTGGTTGGAATACAAGTTATACATGAAATTAATGTGGAGATTAGTTATACGGGGATTAATACATGATTGTAATATAGAGTTTTTTTTTTTTTTTTTTTTTTTTTTTTTTTTTTTTTTTTTTTTGTGGAGTGTTTGGTTCATTGTACTAAAAAAGGGAAAAGGAAGCTATTGTTTAAAATAACTATTTATTTTTAAATTAGAAAAGGAATGGTTTAGAATTGTACCTTGGATTTTTTACTATAATTGACTTATAGGAAAAAGACAATGATAGTTTTGTATGATAGTTTTGTCTTTTTAATGTTTTATTCATGTATTAGCTACACATGGATAAGTTATTGATGCAGCCTGAATCCGTGCTGATCAGATATTCTACCCATCGAGGCCAGTGACACGAAGCCAAGCCAAGCTCTTGCACGATGTGCACATTCAACTGGCGTGGTCGGGAGGAAGTGCTTGTTCAGATGCTGAGTGGCCGAGCACAAGATACGAAGGCTATATCTGTAAGATTGAGCCCGAAGAAAGAAGTGACCGAACACTCAACCTTGACGCCGAGCAATGATTGACCGAAGGGCTACAACTGTACCCGAGGCAAGTGAGCGTCCGATGTCAAACGGCCGAGCTGAGCAACCGCGTACCGAAGTCAAGAGAGCTGAGCACATGAATTACTTCGCCCCTGTGTGGCCTTGTTTTATTGGTCACTTGTGACCGTATTTACTAAAGTACCCTTGGGGCTATCTATATAAACCCCGTAGCTTAGTTCATTTGATAGTTAGTTTTTTTTTTATTTTATTTTTTTATGAATATTGACATAGCTGTTGCTATTGAGACTCCGTTGAGAGCTTGGGTCATTCGGTGTACTGATTGAACAACTTATTCTTTTGTCATTCAATTCGCAAGAAGTATGAGTTCTTCTTGAGGATTGTTTCTTAGCATTAGGTACATCTTTTTCTTCCCATCGTTTGGTCAAAGACCAGTTCCTCGGAATCATTACAACGAAGTTAAGATTCGTCTTGCTTCTATCCTTGTTTTCTTGTTTTCCGTTGTTTGTCTTCGGTTGCTAAGCTTAATCTCCGATTAGCTTGCACCATCTTGGTATTAGAGTATGGTTTAGGCTTGTTCTTACAACCCTAATCCTGTTCTACGTTATCCTTTTATTTATCATGTGTAGTGTCTTTCAGTTTCAGCTTCAGCTTCATCTTCTTGTTGTTGTTACTGTTGTGTGCTTATTACCAAAAAAAAAAAAGTAGAAAAGAAAAATTCAAAAAAATTTGGTTTGATTGCTGGTTGTTTGGATCAAACAACCATTGATTCTTGTTCACCACTGTCCGAGGATTCAATCGAGCACCTGTCGTACTCTGTTTGTCGACTAGGGTTTCTCGTCATTTTGGGATTGTCTGACGTGGTGTTGCTGTTCAAAACCCCAGTTTGAATTTTGGTTGTTCTTTGTTGAATACTGGTGGTTTTGTTGATTTGGGTCGATTTTTGAGCTTAAATTTTCGAAGTTCCGTCGTTTAGCCATCGTCCGTATGCCGGAAAATTGTTACATTGTAACAGTGTACGGACGACGTTGAAACTATTCTTAGCTTGGCTTGAAACTAAAGCTACCTCTGTTCGTTATAACTTTTAATAGAGATAAAACGACCAGAAATCTTGTTAAAGTTGTGGACTGTGAACAAAGGTTTGAAGTTGTCCATACACCGGAGTCTAGTTCACTCTTCCATTGAAGAAGAAAGAGGTAAAGTGTAAAAATAAAAACACCAGGTGAAAATTTTGTCGGTAAAAAAAAGGAAAAAATGGATAAGGTTAAACCCTAATGTGTACCAAAGAGGGACCACTTTTTCCCGTACAAGAGTTGTTATGTCCGAAGGTTTCAAAAGAGGAAACGAAGGGTAGATTCTCCTAGGTTTTCTTTTTCTTGTGATCGATAAATCTCGTTAGTGGATCTCTAGAGTAAATTCTTCTACTTGAGGTCGTACTAATTTGTTTGAGCTTATAGGAACTCATGCGTAGGGTGACCGAAGTCCAAATATCGTAGATAATTCTTTGACTTCCCGTGCGCAGTTAAATTAGCGTCCGTTCCATCGAGTCAACATCAATTCACTCTTCCTGAAGAAGACACTGTGACTTGTCAAATTCGAATGATTTTAGAGAGATTGATCAAACGAGGAAGCCATTGACTACAAGTTCTTGAGTGATCAAACCTACAAAATTGAGTGGACACGAGCGCCACCCAATAAAAGTAAGGGAGTGTGTGAGGTGATTTCTAACCTTAATATTTTCTCGATCTTTGATTTATGCAGGTACCATGGCTGGGAATGGAGGTGATGGAAAGGGCATTGCAGCGCCCGAGGTGTCGTTAGCCGATCTCATGGCTGCGATACAAGACATCAGTGCCGAGGTAAAAAGAGTGAGTGCTCGAGTAGCTAACCTCGAGCAAGGGAGTGTGTCCGTGGCCTTACTTGGGTCCGGCACTGGTACTAGCAACTCCACTCCTATAAAAACTGAGCAGTTTGCTGAGCTGGTTCGACAACAACGGTTGAAGAACGAGGTTGTTCGAAATGATGCTATGGGCAATCCCCAAGCTGGACAACACAACTTGAGCAATCCCCAAGCCGAACAACAAAACTTGGGCAATCCCCAAGCTGAACGTCAAAACTTGGGCATTCCCCGAGGTGTAAGATTACCACTTCCAAGGGCCCGAAGACAAGTTGTGGTAGTTGATGAAGGGGTCGATGATGGAGAATTTCCCGAGGTCGAAGCTGAGTATGAGCCACCGTTCATTCAACGAAGGCAGGTTCAATGAGGTCGTGGAAATTTTCGAGGTCGAGGCCGAGGCGCAAATGTTGATCGATATTTTTAGCGTGAGGCTGATGACTATTATGATATGTATCCGGAACCGATCCGACGTGCTCGTGATTCAAACTTGAACAGTGTCAAGATCACTATTCAACCCTTCAGTGGAACTAGTGATCTGGACCAATATCTTGATTGGAAGATTTAATTCGAACGAATCTTTGAAACAAATGAGATGACCGAAGAGAAAAAAGCTGCACATGCTATTGCTTCGCTCGAGTCATATGCATCAACATGGTGGGAAGCTGACAAAAGATTGAGGAGAAGGAATGCTTATCCCGAGGTCACCACATGGTTGCAGTTGAAGAGAGCAATGGATGCTAAGTATGTGACTGCTAAATATCGGTAGGAACAACTTCGGAAGCTCTTCGAGTTGAAACAAGGGTCCAAATCGGTTGAAGAATACTATGATGAGTTCAAAAGAATTTGATTGGCTCTTGATATGGAAGAAGATGATGAACAAGCCATCATTCGATTCAAAAATGGTTTGACTCGAGATGTGTCATCTCAATTGAGACTGCATGTGTATCAAACTTTAGAAGATGAGTTTCATGCAGCCATCGAAGCTGAAAAATGGGTGAAGGACGACAAAGAAAACCGGTACCGAGGAGTCACTACTTCAACTCCTTTGAACCGAGGTAAAGAATGGAAGAGTCCGAATCCAGCAAGTGCCAACACTGGCCGAGATCAGAAGAGACCCTTTGAAAAGGGAGTGACCATTAGCAACTCTAAGGAGATGAAAGGTAATGTTCAACTCAATACTCCTAGCGCTTCAAACATTCAGTGTCATAAATGTAGGGGTTATAGTCACATGGCAAAGGAGTGTCCGACTCGCAAAGTTATCCTTTTGCTCGAAGATGGAACCGTCCATGAGCAAGCGAGTGACACCGAGGAAGAAAATATCGAGGAAACTGACCGAGATGAAAATGATGATGGTCGTGAAGAAGCCGAAGCTGATCATCCGAAAATATTTCTTGTGGTTCGAAGAAATTTGAGCTGCATGACTCTTGAAGAAGAGGACAACCAAAGAGAAAATCTTTTCCATACAAGGTGTCGAGTGAGAGGGAAGGTTTGTTCGATAATCATTGATTCGGGTAGTTGTACAAATATGGTGAGCCAAATCTTGGTTTCACAATTGGGGTTACCTACCTCAAAGCATCCTCATCCTTACCGTTTGCAATGGTTAAATGAATGTGGAGAATTGAAGGTTGTCAAACAAGTGTGGATCAATTTCAAAGTGGGAGAATATCAAGATGAGATGATATTCGATGTGATACCAATGCAAGCTTGTCAGTTGCTATTAGGTCGACCATGGCAGCATGATCGGTCAGTTATACATAACAGATGGTCGAACACTTATACTGCTAAGCTTGGAGGTGAGAGTTTTATACTCAAACCGTTGTCTCCGAAATAGGTCAGCGAGGACTATAAAAGAATGAAGGAGCTGAAAGAAGCGGCCAAAGCTAAGTCTCATTTGGGACAAAAATTGTAGCCGAAGACAGACACTCACTGCCCGAGGTAAGCAATATTTGTGCAATCATGTAACCGGATGAGTACCTACGAGGCAACGACAACGGTCGATTGATGATTTGCCTCGTGCACAAGGGTATCCTATACCTTCTAAACTCTAATGATGATTTCACTAACGATAACCCTTTGCCTAGTGCTGTTCAAAGTGTTTTGCAGGACTTCGGAGACATGTTTCCCGAAGAAATGCCAGGTGGATTGCCTCCGTTCAGAGGAATCGAGCACCAAATTGACTTCGTACCGGGGTCTCAAATCCCCAACAACCTTGCATACCGGTGTAATCCCAAAGACACCAAAGAGCTCCAAAGGCAGGTGGATGAATTTTTAAACAAGGGCCTTGTTCGAAAGAGCTTGAGTCCTTCCGCCGTTCCTGTTATCCTTGTTTTGAAGAAAGATGGAACGTGGGGAATATGCGTTGATTATCGAGCAGTCAACAAAATCACGGTAAAGTATCGTCATCCTATCCCTCGATTAGATGACATGCTAGATGAGTTGTGATGTTCGGTAATATTTGCCTATTTTACCTTAATATTTCCTCACATTTTGATACGTTATTCGCCCATTGAACAAAATAATTGTTATTGTTGCGCTCACTTATTGTGTTTGTGATTGTAGGAATAATTTGGATGAATACGAGTGCAAACGGAGTGAAGATGGATAAATCGAGCAAGAATTGATGAACTTAGCTAATTGTGGGACATGACATTAGACGGAAAGCTATGGAGCAAGCTACGGATTTGTTATAGCTTCAGGCTTCCAAAAGCCATAACCATGCGAGGCATGGCCTGCAGCGTTAGACTTCCAAACAGCACAAGCCATGCGACGCATGAGCTGTGGCGCACGACTCTCAGAAGCCATAACCATGCGACACATGAGCTGTGGTGCACGACTCTCAGAAGTCATAACCATGCGAGGCATTCTCCATGGCTTTTAGTTCTGCGACCCCAACTTTTTCAATTCAGTTTAGGCTTAGGATTAACTTATAGGAAGACTTTATTAACGCTATAAATTGTATTTTAATTTCATTTTTCTTTGGAGTTCTTACACATTGAACCAAGGGTTTAATTCCTTTTCATCATCTATTACAATCTTTCATATTTCTTCCATGAATTCTTGTGTTGTTATTATGAATATGAGTAGCTAAACCTATCGTTCTAGGGTTAAAGCAATTACATGAAGGTTGATGTTTGAAAGTTGATTTCTACCTATTAATTTACCATTACAAATTGTTTATTCATTCTTGAGCCTAATTGTTTGGTTATTGAGGCCTGATAATTGAACACCATCTATGGTTTACAAGTTGAACTCTAAAGAGGGAACTTATAAACGCAAATAAGAAAGAATAGGGCTTGATTGTGAACCTGGGCATCAGGGAATCAATTTGCGGGTAGGATAGACATATACCTTTTCGCCTGGCTTAGCTAAATACAGAGTTCGTTAATGCATGCATGTGATTTAATTCCATACAAATATAGGCGTTAGAGTAGCTTGTATAGACTCGTGAAGAATCGAAAGGTTTTCACGAATATAATTAACCTGTTAGTTAGCAATCTAGGTAATCAAGAAGTAGAATTAACTGGGAAACTCAACTAGATTGTTCGTAACTCTGATCCTGGACTGTTCTCTTTCATTGATAACAACCTAGAATTTGCTCTATTACTTGATCTCAATTACGTGCTTTTAATTATCGTTTGCTTAGTTAGTAAATTATAAACCATCATTGGAAAAGATCCCTGAATAATTTATCGGAATCGTCTGCTAGAATATAGTCATTAACACTAATCCTCGTGGGAACGATACTCGATTTATCACTTTATTACTTGTCGACCACGTATACTTGCGTGTGCATTTTGGAGCAACAAGTTTTTGGCGCCGTTGTCGTGGACTAAATAATTGATTGTTTTCTTTTTAGACGATTTATTATTTTTTATTCAGGTTTAATTTTTGTTTTGAGTTTCTTGTGCCATTTCAGGAAATAGGTCTTGAATGCGAAGGGAGAGAAAGGACGAACCACTTGAACCTTTTGATCCTGAACCTGAAAGGACCTTACGCAGATTAAAGAAAGAAACAAGAGACCGTGAAGCACTTGCAATTGTACTTGCTTCCCTACCTATCGGAATGGCAGAAGAACGAGCTTTAGCGGTGCGAGATTGTTCTCTTCCCAGTCTGGATGGAGTAGCTTCTAGCATTGTGAAGCTTGAAACTACTGGACACTTCGAGATTAAGCCCGGCATGATACAACTGCTGCATGCGACTGGGCAATTTGCTGGATTACTGCACGAGGATCCACAACAGCATATCCAGAATTTCTTGGAGATCAGTGACACATACACACCATCAGGCATCTCAACTGATTATGTTCGCTTGATACTTTTCCCGTTTTCATTGATTGGAACATCAAAGAAGTAGTTAAAGGCTAAAAAGCCTGGGTCTATCACAACTTGGGATGATTTAGCTAAGAAATTTTTGGCTAAATTCTATCCATCTGCAAAAACAACTAGAATACGGAGTGAGATTATGTCTTTCAGACAACAGGGTGGAGAATCCTTGTATTCAGCTTGGGAGAGATTCAAGTCAGTATTAAGAGATTGCCCGCACCACAACCAATCTAATGAGGTGTTGGCCCACACTTTTGTTGAAGAGTTGAATGCTGATACCAAGATCGTGGTGGATGCTGCAGCTGGGGGCCAAGTATTGGCCTTGAATTTTAATGAGATTTATGAATTGCTAGATAAATTTTCTCATAGCAATCCTGACTGGCAGGGTGATGGTAGAGCACCAACTCAAAAAGTTGCTGGGATACTTCCGTTGGATGCATTCTCAGCATTAACTGCACAGATAGATGCCATAGCTAATCAGATCAACAAGTTAGCACTGCCACCAACTCAGCAACAAGTAGCACCAGTCAAACAAGTCCAGCAGTTCCAAAATTTCTGTGAGGTCTGTGGAGAGGATCATACTATTGAGGTTTGCCCCTCAAATCCAGAGTCAGTTTATTACGTGGGTAATAAAAACAGTTTCAGGGACAGAATCGGAATCAGTTTAGCAACAGCTATAATCCTAACTCACGAAATCATCCTGGAATCTTATGGAATGATAATCAGGCTGCTCAAGGTAATACGAGATCTCAAAATAATTACCAGAGTTCACAACCTCAGGCTCAACCACAGCAGTCGAACAGTTCAGTTGAAGATTTGATAAAGCAGATGTTGGCAGGTCAGTAGAAAATTATAGCAGACAACGCAGCTCAAGCACATGCCATAAAAGATCTTGCCAATGCTAAAAAATATCTGGAACGCCAAATGGGGCAGTTAGCTGGAGCACAAAATACTAGACCACATGGTGCCTTGCCAAGTGACACAGAGAAAAATCCTAAGGAATTTGTGCAAGCAGTTACTTTGAGAAATGAGTGAGCTCTAGAAGAAGTGCCTCCAAAGCCGAGGAAGCCTGTTGGTGAACTGGAGCCGAACACTGAAAAAAAAGCTGATAAAGTGGTAGAGAAGCAGCCCGAGCTTGATAATGTCAGACCACCACCACCTTTCCCTCAAAGGCTTCAGAAGCAGAAAGTAGATGCAGCTTGCAAGAACGTTTTAGAGATCTTGAGTCAGAGACAAGTGAATATTCTTTTGGTGGAACTTTTGCGTGATGTTCCAAAATACGCTAAGTACATCAAGGATATTGTGGAAAATAAAAGAAGACTGACTGAGTTCGAGACAGTTGCACTCACTGAAGAGTGCAGTTCCAGAGTCAGAAGCAAACTTCCTCAAAAATTGAAAGATCCCGGAAGCTTCACAATTCCGATAAAAATTAGGAAGCATGAGGTTGGACGAGCTTTACGTGACTTGGGCGCTAGCATAAATTTAATGCCATCATCGGTGTTTCGAAAGCTAGGCCTGGGTGAACTAAGACCAACCACAGTGACCCTGCAGTTAGCAGACAGATCTTTGACATGCCCTGAGGGAGTTATTGAGGATGTTCTAGTACAAGTAGGCCAATTCATCATCCCTGTTGATTTCATCATCTTAGATTATGAGGCTGACCAAGAGGTCTCGCTCATCTTGGGAAGAGGATTTTTGGCTACTGCTGATGCTGTGATTAGAGTTAGAGTAGGGAAGATGATCATGAGGGTAAATGGCGAAGATGCTGTATTTAATGTGTTCAGGGCTACTCAACTTCCATCACACTATGAAGAGCTATCTATGGTAAGAGTGCTGGATAGGGAGTTAACTGATTCCGAAAAATCACTTTTGGCTTCTAAAGATGATCCTCTTGAAAGAGCATTAATGTATGAAGATGACATGCTGAATGATGAAGAGACTGAGGAATACTTGGAGATTCTCAACATGGAGTGTCAATTTATCCCGAGATGGGAGAAGTTTGAGGAGCTTAATAGACCGCTGACATTAGCTCCTGCTAAACCGTCTATTGAGAAAGCTCTAGTTCTTGAACTCAAACCTTTACATGCTCATTTACGATATGCTTATTTGGGTGAGGGTAATACCTTACCCGTAATCCTTTCTTCTTTGTTGTCTGATGTGCAGGTTGAGAAGGTCTTAAGAGTGTTGCGAGAGCGCAAGAGGGCAATTGGATGGACCATGCAGATATTAGAGGGATTAGTCGTTCTTTTTGTATGCACAAGATCCTCTTGGAGGAGGGCCATAAGCCAAGTGTCGAGCAGCAAAGAAGGCTAAATCCAGTGATGAAGGAGGTTGTAAAGAAGGAAATCATCAAGTCGCTTGATGCTGGTATTATTTTTCCAATCTCTGACAGCAGTTGGGTGAGTCCAGTCAAATGTGTTCCAAAGAAGGGAGGTATGACAGTGGTGACGAACGAGCAGAATGAATTGATTTCTACAAGAACAGTCACGGGGTGGCGAATTTGAATTGATTATAGAAAACTGAACAAGGCCACCAGAAAAGATCACTTTCCACTTCATTTCATTGATCAAATGTTGGACAGGCTAGTTGGGCATGAATATTACTATTTTCTGGATGGATACTCGGGCTACAACCATATTGTGATAGCACCAGAAGATCAGGAGAAGACGATGTTTACATGTCCTTATGGCACTTATGCATTTAGAAGGATGCCGTTTGGACTATGTAACACGCCGGGAACCTTTCAGAGATGCATGATGGCTATTTTCACCGATATGGTGGAAAAATTTGTTGAGGTATTCGTGGACGATTTCTCAGTCTTTGGAGATTCATTTGATGGCTGCTTGAAGAACTTAGATGCTGTGCTGAGCCGCTGTAAAGAAACCAACTTGGTACTCAACTGGGAAAAATGTCACTTCATGGTTTGAGAAGGCATTGTACATGGCCATAAGGTGTCAAAGCAAGGGATCGAGGCTGATACAGCAAAGGTTGAAGCCGTTGAAAAATTACCACCACCTGTCTCTGTTAAAGGTGTGCGTAGTTTCTTGGGACATGCTGGGTTCTATAGGCGATTCATTAAGGACTTTTCGAAGATAGGAAATCCCATGTGCAAATTGTTAGAGAAGGATGTGAAGTTTGAATTCGATGATGCCTGTCTGAAGGCGTTTGAAGAACTGAAAAAGAGGTTGGTGACGGCACCAATTATTATTGCTCCTGATTGGTCTCTACCGTTTGAGTTTATGTGTGACGCGAGTGATACTGCTGTTGGGGTTGTTCTCGGACAAAGAATGGGTATAATTTTTCACTCTATATATTATGCAAGCAAGACTCTTGATGCTGCCCAATCTAATTACACTACCACAGAAAAGGAGCTACTAGTTGTTGTTTATGCTTTTGATAAGTTCCGATCTTACTTGGTTGGCACTCGGGTTGTCATCTACACTGATCATGCCGCAATTCGGTATTTATTTGAGAAGAAAGATTCCAAGCCGCGACTGATTCGTTGGGTTCTTCTACTCCAAGAGTTTGATGTGGAGATCTGAGATCGAAAAAGGACCGAGAATCAAGTGGCCGATCACTTGTCGAGGCTGGAAGATAGAAAACATGTAGATGAGGGGCCTGAGATAAATGAAGTTTTTCTAGACGAGCAACTTTTTGCTCTGCAGGTAACCAATGTGCCCTGGTATGCAGATATGGTGAACTTGATGGTGAGTAATGTTTATCCACCTGAAGCTACAGCTGAACAGAGAAGGAGAATCCTCCATGAGAGTAGATTTTATGTCTGGGATGAGCCGTATTTGTATAAAATTGGCCCAGACCAATTGACGAGGAGATGTATTCGAAGTAAGGAAGTCGAATCTGTGTTGCAAAGTTGTCATTCATTTCCCTATGGTGGTCATCATAGTGGTGATAGGACAGTCGCGAAGGTACTTTAGCCAGGGTTCTTTTGGCCTACTTTATTCAAGGATGCTCATGCCTTTGTTAAACAATGTGATCGATGCCAAAGAACTGAGAATATTTCGAGGCGTCACGAGATGCCCTTGAGTAACATCCTGGAGATTGAGTTGTTCGATTGTTGGGGAATTGATTTCATGGGTCCGTTTCCACCTTCTAGTGGCAACAAATACATACTTGTAGCAGTCGACTATGTGTCAAAGTGGGTGGAAGCTGTTGCACTTCCAACCAATGATGCGAGTGTGGTAGCCCGGTTATTGATGAAAAATATTTTTACTCGCTTTGGGACACCTTGGGCCATCATCAGTGATGAAGGTACGTATTTTTGCAATCGCCTGTTCAATAAACTTTTGGCCAAGTATGGGGTGCGTCACAAGGTAGCTACTGCTTATCATCCTCAAATGAGTGGCCAAGTGGAGGTGTCGAATAGGGAGATAAAGTAGATTCTTGAGAAAACTGTTAATACTTCAAGGAAGGATTGGTCTATGAAGCTCGATGATGCTCTTTGGGCTTATAGAACGGCGTTTAAAACGCCTATTGGAACCTCTCCTTATAGGTTGGTTTACGGTAAGGCCTGTCACTTGCCTGTCGAGTTAGAACATAAGGCGTACTGGGCAATTTAAAATCTAAGTTCGGATATGGAAGTGGCAGTGAAAAGAGGATGCTTCAGTTGCATGAGCTAGATGAGTTCCGTTTCCACGCTTATGAGAATGCGAAGTTATACAAAGAGCGGACAAAGAAATGGCATGACAAGCACATTGAGCCTCGTCAATTTGAGCCGGGCCAGTTGGTGTTGTTGTTCAATTCTAGATTGAAACTATTTCCTGGAAAGCTGAAGTCTAGATGGTCGGGCCCATTTGAAGTAGTTCGTGTTACGGCACATGAAGCGGTTGAATTGAGAGCCCTGGATTCCGAGAAGTCATTTTAGTGAACGGGCAAAGAGTTAAGTGCTACTAGGGAGGTTTGGTGGATCAACGTACCTCCGTTTCATTGCGAGAACCGTGAATTGTAACCGTCGTGCCACGACGTTAACTAAGGCGCTTCTCGGGAGGCAACCCGAGCTTTGTATGTAAATGCAAAAATAAAAAAAAAAGAATAAAAAATAGAAAAAGAATAAAAATACATAAAAGAGTCGTGCCGCGACATTAAATTAAGCGCTTGTTGGGAGGCAAACCAATTTTTATTGTTTTTGTCATTTTATTTCTTTAGTATTACATAGTTTCTTGTTGTTTTTGCAGGGCTCGGGAGTTCCGGATGGTGAGCTACATTTAAAGCATTGCTTGGCTCATCGCGTGCATAAAAAAAAAAATAATGTTTGAACAGCTACGCCACCAGAGAGGCGTCGCTCACGCCATGGCATGAGCAAACCAGTGACTAGAAAAATTTTGAAAGCCATAAGCTGGCATCGCTAAGCCTATGGCATAGAACAAGCAGAGAGGACAGAATTGTGCAACGCCATATGCAGGCGTCGCAGGTCCATCGCGCGAGCTACAACAAAAGTGGAAATTCTGGAACGCCATAAGTTGGCGTCGCGTACGCTGTGGTGAGTCACAAAAAGTGTGCGAAAAATTCTGAAACGCTATGTCCTTGCGTCGCTGGCCCACAGCGTGGCGTTAGGCAGTGAGCATTAATTCTGTGACCCTGAAGGCTTGCGTCGCCTTTCCCACAGCCTTCTAGGTATGTTCAAAAATACTAACGGGTCGCCCCATTTTCGACCCGTTCACCCGCAACTTAAAACACTAAAATACACTTCCCTTTCCCTCTCCCACTTGATTTAAACACAAAAACAAGACAAGAAGCTGAGGCAAACAACTTGCCCGTGTCCCCCTTTAACAATTTTCAGTGCTCATCTCTTGTTTCTCTCAACAACGAATCTGGTAAGTTCTCTCATCCCTCTCTTCTCTTATTTCTCTTACTTCCTAACTCACGAAATCAACACAGTCCCCTTGGCCCTTATATTTAAAGTTTTGATAGTAATGGTAAATTAGTTGTACCCTTGTCGAGTCATGTTGAATTTGTGTACTCTTGATGGGTGATGATTGGTAGTTGTTAAAGTGATCTCCCACAAAATTTGGGAGGGTTGATTCCCTCTAAATATTTTTGAAACCAAAGCTTAAAAACGATGAACACAAGGTGTTCGACATAATGCCACAATGAGGAAAAGCTTGTAACTTTGCGAATCTTGAGTAGCATAGTTCCACAAAGGCATGAATTGAATAAAGTGAGGTCCGAATAATTGAATTGCTTACTTTCGATGCTAGTTTCGACTTGATCATGAGTTACTTACGCTAAAGGGGAAGGTTGTGCAACATATGCACCGAGGCTTCAATGTATACTTTGCCTATTGCCTCAACTACTTTCTTTGAATCGTTCATGTCAAGTTAGTTGTTTTCATATTATGTGAGTCGTTGTAGTAGTTGGAAACAAGTGTGGGGTTGTTCCTAGACCCCGGGAGATTATCGCTTACTTACTTGGGATTCTAATATCTAAATTTGTGGTGCAGGTACTATGGTAAAAACAACGCAAAAGGCCTGTTCTTCTTCTAGTGCACCGGCTGCCCAAAGGCCAAAACTGGGGGTAGCCTTGACTAGTAAAGCCAAAAAGGGAAAAGCAAAGGCTAAAGCACCAAGTAAAGTAAAACCAAGGGTTCCAAAAGAGGCAATCCCTATTCCAAGGCCCGGGGGAAATACAAGATTTGGTCTACCTTTTGTGAAGAAAGGGGAGAGCCAAACTTGGTACAAAAATTTGAAACCCTCGGGCTATATCCTGGAACAAGCTATAGATGAAAGGAAATTGATCCAAAAGTGTCGAGCAGTAAGAGAAGCAGTTCATGGATGAATTGGGATTTGGTATTTGCGAGTCCGGGGCATGCGAATCTTGATTTGTGTCGGAATTCTATGCTAATTGGGATCCGAAGGAAGCTTGGTGGGATGATGGCATGGTACAAGTTCGGGGATGTAAAGTGAAGCTGGATGCCACCGCCTTGTGTAATTTTTTAGGGGTGGAAGATCATGATATTGAGGAGCTCCCCGACTTTATTAAAAGGCCTGACTATAAGGCTATGCGAGGCACACTCTGTGGCGTGGATTCTACACATCTGTGGACACGCTCAGAGGATACTGGAAGGCACAAGTGTATGTTGTTCTCGCTATTTCAAAAGAAGGCTCGTGTCTGGATGAAGTTTATTAATGCTCGCATTCTACCATCTAGCCATTTTTCTAGTGTGGCCAAGACACGAGCGTGCATGATCTACTTCTTCATGTTGGGGAAACCGGTGAACATTGGGTATTACATTCTTAAATTGATGAGGAAGATACGCCTCAAAAAGACGTGTCACCAGTTGTTTTTCTGTAACATTCTCGCCTAGTATCTAGAGAAGGCGGGGGTGCCTATTGATGCGATTGGTGATCGTATTATACCCGATATAGAGAAGAAGATTGATACTGCCGCGGTTAAGGGTGTAGTTGCTAGTACCCCTGCCAAATTTACTGCGGATGAGTGGCGTGAGACAGACGCCAACCTGTCAGCTCGTAAGTATTTGATGATAGAGTATTTAGCAAAGGCCACAGGGATGGATATGCATGCACTTGATCGGGCTGTTCCTTTGTTGGATTCGTCCAAGCGATTGTTGGGCATGACTCAGAAGGTCGTGATACCCCCTGAGGAGGATGAGAACACAGATTCTGAAATCGTGGCTAAAGACAAGGGCCGTGATGATGATGAGAGTAGTGAAGAAGAAGAAGAAGAAGAAGAGGAGGAGGAGGAGGCATGCACTCCACCACATAGGCCTGGAGGTTCTTCGAGAGCTCAGGCAGTTGTCCCTACCACTACTCCTCCGGTGGCTGCTGATGTTGACACTCTCGGGCATACTGAGCGTGAGGATTCTGATGAGGATGCGGAGGATTAGGCCGCTTGGCCTTCAGGGAAGTTCCTTTACCTCTTGTACTTTATTATTTACCGCACTGAGGGAATTGCTTCGTCTTAAGTATGAGGTGGGGGACTTCCCAAGTTTTGAGGTTATGGATAATTGTACCCTTAGGAATTTAATTTTAGCAATTTTTATTTTTGTCACTTGACATTATTCTTATTTGTTTCTTGCTTTAATATAAAAAAAAAAAATGAAAAAAATTAGAAAACTAATGAAAAATTTCAAAAAGATTTTCTTTTTAGTTTTAGTTAGTGGTACAGTCATCCGCCCCGTGGTTTTTCTTATGGCCTCGGTTCTTTTCCATGGATAGACCACCGGGTAATTTTTATTTTTAGGAGTAGTTTAGTAGTAGTAGTTAGTAGAGTATTTTAGGAAAATTGGTAGAGTGCTAGGTGCCTTTGGTTTGTTTGATACCGGTGAATTTGGACTTGAGCATATGCTATTTGTGAATCCCTTTGATTTAAAAATTTTGATGCATGCGTAGAAAAATTTGAATGACCCTCTTGAGACGCTTAGGTTCAACTACTTGATTCTTTTGTGAACTATTGTGCCTTAGTGCTTAAATTTCCAAAATTGCGCCTTGTTTGCTTGAACCGAGAGTTGGAATGAAACCGTCTTTAGTGAACTATGTGCCATGTATGATGTGAGTTATTTTTTCTTATGTTCCGTGCCACATATTGATATCTAGAACTTGCCCCGTGAGTGTTCAAAGTAAAATCCTAAGTTTGCTATAGTCGGGAGATGATACAGGTGTTTCTTTGATAAGCCTTACCCCCTTTTGTTCTTGATTATCTCTTTTTTGAACCCTTAACTCCGTATAGCATTTTAATTGAAAAATATTTTATTATTTGTGGAGTTGTGGTTAGATGATTGGGTGGCTATTGAGTGGAACCAATGAAAGGAAAAAAATATATGGTGCATTTTGAAAAAGAATCATTGGCAAGGTTGAGAAAAATATTGAAAAGAGAAAAACAAAGAAAAAAAAAGTCTCAATCCTTGCTAGTGTTGTGCAAAAGTAAAGTTGCAAAGTGCTTAAATTGAGAGGGAATTGCTTGTGTACGTTTGGGGTGGTTGTTTGGTTGGTTATTAGAAGAATGGTGAAAAAAAAAATTGAAAGTGATGTATTAAAGTGCTTAGGGAGGTAGTCACTATTTATCCATATTTATCCTACCCGTCCTTTAGCCTACATTACAACCCGTAAAGTCCTAGTTAATCCCGATTGGAGTGAGCTTACATTAGTGGAGTCCTACACTACGGGCAAGCCTATGGTACGTTGTGTGTGGCACGTGAACTTCTTTTGGAGAGCGAGTGAATTCTTTCTATATTATGTCCCTCATTTACCCTTGAAATATATTCTTTGTGTCATATTTGGGGCGCTCTCTTGATTTGTTAGTGAGGGCACATGATTTGCACGAGATAGGTAAAGTTATTGACTTCTTGGTTGAGTGAATGGGTGTGATTTTGTGAAAGCTTGGTTTCATTGAGTCGGTTTTTGAGGTTGAGATGTCTTGGGTTGGTCGTTCTAGTGTTTTAAAACTTGGTGACTTTTTGGTATGATGTGGGGGTCACAGGGTATGTATTTATGCTCTTGTTTAATGGTCGGTATCAACCATAACCATAGGTAGACCTGTTCTATCAAGTGTTGGTTTAGTTGGGAAGTTGTTTTTGGTGATTGCTCGAGGGCGAGCAAAGGTCAAAGTGTGGGGTGGTGATGTTCGGCAATATTTGCCTATTTTACCTTAATATTTCCTCACATTTTGATACGTTATTTACCCATTGCATGAAATAATTGTGGTTGTTGTACTCACTTATTGTGTTTGTGATTGTAGAATGGTTTGGATGAATACGAGTGCAAACGGAGTGAAGATGGATAAAATCGAGCAAGAATTGATGAACTTAGCTAATTGTGGGACATGGCATTAGACGGAAAGCTATGGAGCAAGCTACGGATTTGTTATAGCTTCAGGCTTCCAAATGCCATAACCTTTCGAGGCATGGCCTGAAGCGTTAGACTTCCAAACGCCACAAGACATGCGACGCTTGAGCTGTGGCGCACGACTCTCAGAAGCCATAACCATACGACACATGAGCTGTGGCGCACGATTCTCAGAAGCCATAACCATGCGAGGCATTCCCCATGGCTTTTAGTTCTGCGACCCCAACTTTTCCAATTCAGTTTAGGCTTAGGATTAACTTATGGGAAGACTTTGTAAACACTATAAATTGTATTTTAATTTCGTTTTTGAGGGAGGTCAGATGTTGGAGCAAGTTTTGAAGTTCTTACACATTGAACCAAGGGTTTAATTCCTTTTCATCATCTATTACAATCTTTCATATTTCTTCCATGAATACTTATGTTGTTATTATGAATATGAGTAGCTAAACCTATCGTTCTATGGTTAGAGCAATTACATGAAGGTTGATGTTTGAAAGTTGATTTCTACCTATTAATTTACCATTACAGATTGTTTATCTTGCTTGAGCCTAATTGTTTGGTTATTGAGGCCTAATAATTGAACACCATCTATGGTTTACAAGTTGAACTCGAAAGAGGGAACTTGTAAACACAAATAAGAAAGAATAGGGCTTGATTGTGAACCTGGGCATCAGGGAATCAATTTGCGGGTAGGATAGACATATACCTTTTTGCCTGGCTTAGCTAAATATAGAGTTTGTTAATGCATGCATGTGATTTAATTCCATAGAAATATAGGCGTTAGAGTAGCTTGCATAGACTCGTGAAGAATCGACAGGTTTTCACGAATATAATTAACCTGTTAGTTAGCAATCTAGGAAATCAAGAAGTAGAATCAACTGGAAAACTCAACTGGATTGTTCGTAACTCTGACCCTGGACCCTTCTCTTTCATTGATAACAACCTAGAATTTTCTCTGTTACTTGATCTCAATTACTTGCTTTTAATTATCGTTTGCTTAGTTAGTAAATTATAAACCATCATCGGAAAAGATTCCTGAATAGTTTATAGAAATCGTCTGCTAGAATATAGTCATTAACACTAGTCCTCATGGGAACGATACTCAATTAATCACTTTATTACTTGTCGAACACGTATACTTGCATGTGCGTTTTGGACAACAAGTTGAGTGGTTCTTCATGCTTTTCGGAGATAGACCTCAGGTCCAGTTACCACCAAATCCGAATGAAACCCGGAGATGAGTGGAAAACTACATTCAAGACCAAATTCGGTCCCTATGAATGGTTAGTGATGACTTTTGGCCTCTCTAACGCATCGAGCACATTCATGCGATTGATGAACCATGTGCTAAAACTGTTCATAAATAAATTTGTTGTCCTTTACTTCGATGACATACTTCTTTATAATAAATATGCGGATGAACATGTCGAACACTTAAGGCTAGTGCTTGAAACCCTTAGAGTAGAGTAGTTATATGCTAACTTCAAGAAGTGTGTCTTTTGTGTTGAGCGTGTAGTCTTTCTAGGATCTGTTGTGAGTGCTAATGGTGTTGAAGTCGATGAGTCAAAAGTCGAGGCTATCAAAGATTGACCGACTCCAACCTCGATATCTCAAGTTCGTAGCTTCCATGGATTAGCTAGCTCTTACTGAAGGTTTGTTCATGACTTTAGCTTCGTGGTAGCTCCTTTAACCGAGCTGGTAAAGAAAGACCATCTATTTGTGTGGGGAGAGTCCCAAGAGAGGGCTTTCCAAGAGTTGAAATGGAGGCTTAGCTCTGGTCCGTTGTTGCAACTCCCTGACTTCGGCAAAGCGTTCGAGGTTGAATATGATGCGTCCGGAGTTGGGATCAGAGGAGTGCTTATGAAATAACCAAAACCGATCGCTTGCTTTAGAAAAAAGCTTAAGGGTGCAACCTTGAATTACTCTACGTATGACAAGGAATTATATGCCCTCGTTCGAGCACTCGCCCATTGGCAGCATTATTTGTGGCCAAGAGAGTTTGTGATTAAAAGTGATCATGAGTCTTTGAAACATCTCCGAGGCCAGGAGAAATTAAATCGAAGACATGCCAAGTGGGTAGAATTTATTGAGAGCTTTCCCTATGTAATTTATTATAAGAAGGGAAAAGACAATGTTGTGGCTGATGCCTTATCGATGAAATTTGCCTTAGTGACCACTCTCGCCTCGAGGCTCATGGGATTCGAAAGCATCAAGTCGATGTATGAGGATGATGCCAAGTTGAAAAGTGTCCGTGATGCAATCTTGAGTGGCCGAAGGGTTGAGAAATATCAGTGGCACGATGGCTAACTATTCAAAAAATGGGAGAGTTTGTGTGCCTGTATCATCGTGGAGAGAGTTTTTGGTTAGAGAAGCTCACTCCGGGGGCTTAATGTGACATTTCAGATTCGATAAAACTCTTGATATCTTAACCGAGTATTTTCATTGGCCCAAAATGCGAACAGATGTGGAAAAGCTTTGCAATGCTTGTATAGATTGCAAGAAAGCTAAATCGAGGTCCAACCCTTATGGTTTGTATACTCCGTTACATGTTCCTAATCGACCATGGGTTGATATATCCATGAATTTTGTTATGGGTTACCGAGGTCAGGGGGTCGACATGATAGCATCTTTGTCGTAGTCGACCGTTTTTCCAAAATGGCTCACTTCATTCCTTGCAAGAAATATGATGATGCACAACATGTAGCTACTTTGTTAATTTCTAATATGTTGAAATTGCATGGTGTGCCTCGTACTATTGTGAGTGATCGAGACTCTAAATTCTTGAGTCATTTTTGGAAATGTCTATGGGGTGCCCTTGGCACCAAATTACTATTCTCGACATCTCACCATCCTTAGACTGATGGACAGACCGAGGTAGTCAACCGAACCTTGGGAGCTCTGCTTCGAGCTATGACCAAAGGTAAGGTCGAAAACTGGGCTGATCGTTTGCCCATGATGGAATTTGCATACAATCGAATTGTGCATCGAATGATTGAAATGACTCCCTTCGAATGTGTGTATGGTTTTAACCCTTTGATTCCACTTGATTTAACCCCATTGCCTCGAGATACTGTTATTGATTTTGAAGGTACTCACCGAGCTACTGACTTACTCGAGCTACATGCCAAGGTGAAGAGAAGTCTTGAGGAAGCTTATGCCAAGGTGGCATCCAAGGAAAACAAGTGGCGTAAAAAGTTGGAATTGAAGAAAGGAGATTGGGTTTGGGTTCACTTCAGAAAGGAAAGATTCCCGAACCAAAGAAAAGGGAAGTTGGCTCCTCGAGGGGATGGTCAATTTCAAGTGCTGAGCAAGATCAATAGCAATGCTTATGTGATCGACCTCCCTGGTGAGTATAACATGTCCAACACCTTTAATGTTGCTGACTTAACTCTTTGTGTTGCAGGCACAGTATCGGAGACTGAAGAGGGCTCGATTTTTAGGACGAAATCTTCTCAAAAAGTGGAGGATGATGCAGCCCGAATCCGTAATGATTATATATTCAACCCATCGAGGCCAATGACACGAAGCAAAGCCAAGCTCTTGCACGATGTGCACATTAAGCTGGCATGGTCAGGAGGAAGTGCTTGTTTGGATGCTGAGTGGCCGAGCACAAGATACGAAGGCTATATCTGTAAGCTTGAGCCCGAAGAAGGAAGTGACCGAACACTCAACCTTGATGCGGAGCAATGATTGACCGAAGGGTTACAATTGTGCCCGAGGCGAGTGAGCGTCCGATGTCAAATGTACCAAGCTGAGCAACCGAGTACCCAAGTCAAGAGAGCCGAGCACATGAATTACTTCGGCCCTGCGTGGCTTTGTTTTATTTGTCGCTTGTGACTATATTTACTAACGTACCCCTGGGGCTATCTATATAAACCCCGTGGCTTAGTTCATTTGATAGTTAGTGTTTTTTTATGAATATTGACATAGCTGTTGCTATTGATACTCCATTGAGATCCGAACTCCGTCGTGAGAATTTATAAGAACTTGGGTCATTCGGTGTACCGATTGAACAACTTCTTCTTTGGTCATTCAGTTTGCAGGAAGCATGAGTTTTTCTTGAGGATTGTTTCTTAGCATTAGGTGCATCTTTTTCTTCCCGTTGTTTGGTCCGAGACTAGTTCCTCGGAATCATTCCAACGAAGTTAAGATTTGTCTTGCTTCTATCCTTGTTTTCTTGTTTTCCGCTATTTGTCTTCGGTTGCTAAGCTTAATCTCCAATTAGCTTGCACCAGTTATTCATATTGTGGTGGAATAAACTTTTTAGCAGACAAACTTTGTGTTGACACCCAATTTTGTCCCTCCTATTTTTAAAGCAATAGTTTCAAATTATACCCACAATCGCACATTTATTTTTCGCCCCGTTCATTCTTTCAAATTATCTTCTCATAATAGCCTGACAATCAAAGCCATTTTCGAAAGCATCATCTCAAACCATAGACATTTTTAGAAAATGTACGCTTCCATTTTAAAATTTCACAATTATCTCTATTTTTGATAAAATTGTCCAAATCATTTTAAATCCCAAGATTACATTTTTTATACGCTCCTTTAGCCATTTTAATGCTTTAAAATTGATTCCATAATTTTCCTATAATTTTGTACCTATTTTATACTAAAAATACACCAATTATACATTATTTATACACAAATATTTACATATGTACGCATATACAAATTTGCACGCATAACCACACATTTTTACACTTCAGCATCTACGTGGATCGATCTCAGCCATCCACGTGTGCCATCCGACAGCTGACAAATCCTCTATCCTATTCCCTAAACAACCCCTAAACCCCATCAGCCTTTTCATTTCTCTTCCTCACTCCGATAATGACTCTCTCTCTCTCTCTCTCATCGGCGATATGTCACACCACCAATGTCGTTAATTTTCCGGTCAATTTACCCGGCCAAATTTAGGGAAAATGGTACCATCGTACTCCTCTCATCACCCGCTACAAAACCCATATACTTTCGACAATATTTAGGCGAGGAAAATTCTTGACCTTTGTTGAACGAGTCGCCATCGCCGGGAAACACCTCCGACGGGGTCCAGGGTATTTTGAACGGTGTTATCACCTAAAAAGGGTAACAAACCCTTTAAGCAAAGTCTATTCGCGACGGGTCGATTTGACCCGACCCGGTTCGAAAACGGGTAACCTTTAACCTTTGTGTTTGGTTCTGAACTTGCATGATGACATGCGTAAATTGCTTGGGTTTCTTTATATGTTAACGTGTTTGTTTATCACATGATCAAATTGATTAGGGTCGCATTCCATGATTATTATTGTTCTGCTTAGTACATTGATTCATTTAGACAATTACTCAGTGCATTGATTTGTTTCTTGTGGTTTCTGTGTCTCATGTCTTCTCTGTTAGGAAGAAAATTGCAAGTTTAAGCATGACTTTTTGTGTCCATTGTATTTATTCTTATACCTATGATTACACGTTCAAATGTGAGAGGGATGATCTGATAAGATAAGTTTAAAGCTTTAGAACTGATTTGATTAGGATTTTTATTGGAAGAATAGAAGGAAGATGATTATTGATATGTTTATTTCTTGGAATCTGCCGAGGTTCAAAATTAGTTTGTGAATTAATTTGTGAACCTAGACTATGCTGCGGGAGAAGGGGGAACTCAAATCAATTTGAGATTAATTTGCCTCAAGTTTGGGGATTGATTGGTTTATTTTTGGAAAGGACACCTAAGTTTGTCCCTTGTTATTCCTGGAAGACAATCTTTCTTGCCTTATAGAGTTTGCCCGTTTGAACTTAAAACTCCCACCCCTTTGCTTATGTAAACTGGTTTATTCTTTATACTTAGACACACTGAAATTCACAGAAACCTACTCGACTAAAAAAATTCTCTCTTCCCCTAGTTATTTTGAAGGCTTTCATTATTTTGGCAACTGAAAAGAGACGCTGTGAAAGACTACTAATTGCTGCATCATCATTGTTTCTTTCTGGCTCACTTGTTAAGTAGTTCACTAAAGGAAGAAGTTGGGCATTACCTGCATTAATACTTTCTTTTGATTCCTAATGTGATTAGAAGGTAAACAAATATGTCTCTCACTAATACTTGCTTTCATCTCTGACTGTCTATGTTTCTATCTATGTGCTTCTCCCCTGTTTTCTGTGTATGTCTGTTTGGGGGCTGCATATTTTCCCTTCCTCTACTCCTATTTGTGTCTGTTTGGGGCTTTCCACTTGCCCTTTTTGCTAACCATTTTGTGCAGAGTATGTGTGGATATCCTTAGGGATATACCAAGGTTTAGTTCGCAGGTATTTTGGCTACTAGAGAAATCCTAGTAAAGGCTCTATTTGTTTATGAAACTCAGGCATGTGCCAGCTCTGTTTGGAGTATAAATCATACAATGTTTCCTGTCTTTCTCCCATCTTTTTTAGCTTCCCCCCTATGTGTATATTTGACAGGATATGCCCTGTTTGTACCTAATTAACACAGGCTACACAGTTACAAGACTGTGTAATTGGCCACTCAGGGGCCTCTTCTTACCCTTCTCTTTACGTGCTGCTTCATTCCTAAGAAAGTATAAATGTTCTGCATTAGAATTAATGTCAGGGTAGTTGATTGGGATATAAATGTGTATGCTGCGACTTCATTTCAAATTAATTGGGTGTTAAACAGGTTTCACGCGTGATAACTGGAATCTTTTGGCAACAGGATCATTTCATACATCCTTAATCGACTGAAATTTAGTATTAAAACAGCGTCTCACGTTTAAACTGTTAAAAGTGTGAAAAGAGGCCGATTATGTGATTATTTGCTTAAATTGAATTGATTTCGTAAAGGTAAAGCTGCCTCTTTTTGCACAACTGAACTGGGCCCAAAACCTCTTTCAAATCTGGCCCTATTCGTATCTTTTATACTCCTAAGCTCTTATACACTCACCTTATAGTGTATAGGGGTGTATGGGTTAGTGGGATCAACCATACTACGCTTATAAGTATTTTTGAAAAGTCTAAACTACAACTATCATGTATTTTGCATGCTTATACTTATATATTATGTGCAATAGCCTTTATGTGCATTTAAGATTGTTTCGTGACTCTTCTTTTAAAAACAGCCTCTTTTATGCGTATATATTTTCAAAAATGATCCCTACACCAAATAGCCATTAAGGTTAGGGCTCGACAATTAATAACGAGTCACACCGACCCTTAATGGCTAACATATTATTTTAAAATTTAACACCTATTTGGTTTTTGGTCTAAAATCTGAAAACTATTTGTAAAACTATCCTTTTATGCAAAATTGTTTCAAGTATTAGAATTGCATAAGTAAGCTAAAATAGAACACTCTTGGTACGTTTAATCGATTAGGCGTTTGTGTTAGAGGCCTTAAAACGCGATTAGGTGTGAATATAGGTTGTATGTGTCAACTTAAAGCCTACTTGTTTAAACTTGTATAACTATACTTTAGATACAAATTTGACCTCCCAAGTTAGTATTACATGATCGTGTTCACAACTTTATCCCAAAATATAGACTCGGTCGGGAACCACCTTTCGTGGGACTCGGGGGAGTGCCTAACACCTTCTCCCCTGAGTCATTTGGACTTCTTACCCTTTGTGAATTTCTGAAACTGGACTAGTGTAACAATGAACTCGACCTTAGACGCTTAGGTAACCTAATATACCTTAGAAAATTATATTAGGTGGCGACTCCAACTCTTAAACTCAAACGAGTTACCCAGTCAAATCCGAAACCCGACTCGCTTTGAGTTGAATCTAAAATCAGGTATGACAGAATGGCGACTCCGCTGGGGATATCCAAAGTCCTAACTACAATGAGTCTTTTAATTTTTGGATTTATTTAATTATTATCTTGCTTCCGTATTATTATGATTTTACTAACTTGGCTTCTTTTTTGTTTTTCTTTTTCCTTTATTTATTTACTTACTTATTGAATTTTAAATTTTGATGTAACATTTGTATATTTCACTCATACTCACCCACTCCTGGGAAACGACACTTTGCATACACACGGGCGATTACATGGATCCCACGGTCGCTTCACCACCAAAAAATTTTTTAGGAGGGAAATTTTGAAATATAGGTTGTCCGTGGTACAACTAACAATTTCAAATGATCCCATTCCTTGGCGAACGCCTTGGGGAACCGTGTCTAGAATTACACTACTCTTTGAATGTAATGAGCATGCATCATGCCGTAGGAAGGGCTCCCCATGAGCCGGCTAGTTTTCAACTTGTCCAAATTACTTGACGGGTTTCGACCCCGAAAGGACGTTTGGACATGCTTATATGCATTTGAGAGAAAAGAAAAGAAAAGAAAAGAAAAAGGGAGTGAAAAGAAAGCGAGGCGAGAATAAAAACGCACTTTGATTTGCCCAATTATTCTCTAAGGGGAGGGGGTTCTAATCCTTTATTTTTCTTTTTTATAGGTCACAATGAGTAAAAAATTTTACTGTTTTGGGATGACTATGGGCGCACCTCCTTTGTTAACTAGTTGGTGGAACAACTCGTCACTAGGTGAGCAAACCGAAGTAAGTCAACACTTGGGTCATTTGGTTTCACTATTAGAAATGGAACAGTGTAGAGAGATGATTGAAGCATCGGTGTCATTTTGGGATGAAGAACAAAATGTTTTTAGATTTGGGGATGTTGAGCTTACGCCCTTGTTGGAAGAAATAGGAGGGTTCGTGTCACACTCGGGGTTAGACAAACATCATTGGCAAGGGGGTCGCATGTTAGCACCAAGTGTCCTCACAGCTGAAGAGTTTTGTAAAAAGTTAGGAATGGTGGCAAGCGTGAATGTGGAATTTTTACAACAAAAACAAAAACCTTTTTCCTATTTCTACAACCGGTTTGGGTATTTGAGTGCATTCGACGACCGTAAGAAAGAGTTCAAGTCCTACAATGATTGGAGGGGAGCTAGACCACTCTCATTTGCTATTTGTTTCTTAGGAGTGATGGTATTCCCTGAAAGCTCGAATCACGACATATGTTCGAGGCTTGTCATGGTGGCTGATGCAGTGTTCAATGGAATTGATGGTTACCGTTATACCATAGTTGCTATGATAGTAGGGGGCATTTATCGGGCTTTAGGATGTTGCAAGAGAGGAGCAAAATATTTCCAAGGGTGCAATCTTCTACTAGAGGCATGGTTCAAAGAGCATTTGAGGAAAACGAGAGGTGTACAAGAGTTGTCTAAGCCAACTGGTTCCAGCTACTTGGTTGGAGAACGATACGGGGTTCCAAATTTAGGCAACCAAGCATCACAAAGAAGTGGGTAAAGTTGTTTGAGAACATAACGGAGGACTCAATTCAGTGGATGTTCACTTGGTTTCCTTCATCGGACTTCATCATTAGCTCCGAGAAGGCACCCTTTGTGATACTTATGGGATTAAGAGGTCTCCAACCTTATCAACCATTGAGAATGATGAGGCAAGCAGGCAGGAAGCAAATCATACCATTGATATCAGACACGAAAGATTATCAGTTCGACTATACTGGAGATGTTGTTCCAAGGGTCAAGAGCATTAGAAAATCCTGGGTGGGAAGACAAGTTGTGGGAGAAGAATCGCTAGCGTCAGACAGATACAATGCTGGATGCAAACCAAATTACAAAAGATGGTTACGCCCTAGTATAAAGGGAAATGTGGTAGTGGGGCCGAGTCGAGGGAATGACATAAGAGATCGTGAGGCGGAAGCTCAAATTCGATACCGAGAATTCATGTTGAAAGCTGTTAAGATGGATAAGAAGAACAAAGAAGAGATCGAAGTATGGAGGAAATATACATTAGAGCTAGAGGAAAAGATAGAGGCGTTGGAGACAAAACTTGAACAATGGAATTCGGAGTGTGCAGAGATAGACATTTACACTTAGTAGCGGCTAAGGGATACTTAACCAAAGCTATGGAAGAAGTCAAGGAGATTACATGAGAAGCAAAGAGAGTCAGGCTGGAGAAGGAGCGTGATGCCTAGTCAAAGTGTCATTTTTCATTTTTTTCTTTTGTATTCTACTTTTTCGAAAGTTATCATGTACTGATTTTCAAATTTTGGGAAGTTTATGAGAATAATTGGCAACAAAATGTGTATTTATTTTCTTTGCAAAATGACAAACTTAGGAAGGCTATACGTCCTTGGTGCGTAATAGTCCATTAGTAAGCCCACGTCCAAATATCGAAAGAGTTCTTAACCCAAGAATGATAAAATTGAATCTCTGCATAGATTCGAAGAAACGATTGCAAAAAATATTGATCGTCTGCCTAAACATGATCAATACTATAAGAACATTTTGGCCTTTACCTTTTCTTATTTTTGTTTTCAGACTGGCTGCAAGAGGTACACTCCAATTTTAGATTATTTCCCGACCTCCTTACTTGATCAAACTCTGGTGGGAAGATTTGGCCATTGTCAGCAAGGCTCACGTTAAAAAGATGTCGGGAGAACTGGTGGCTCTCAAAAACTACACTGCCATGACTGGCTTGGTCGAAGCTGCTACACATTTCTGGGACTACAAGAGGGCTATGTTTCATTTCAATGGCTTTGAGTTGGCATCAATGTTGGAAGAATTTGGAGGACTAGCAGGGTTAGAGCCTGGACCCGAGATTATGATTTATCCCCAAGACGTGGACCCTATGGAGTTCATTGAACTGCAGGGTGCTCCATATGATCCATACGTCGAAGGGGTGCATGATGGGAAAGTCACGTTAGAATACCTGCACTCTAGATTTGGAGATCCAACGCTTAGGCATGAGTGGACTGGGGCGTGGGAAATTAAAGACTGGGAGTGGACTGAATCCAATTCTTTCATCGTTGTTTTTTTGGGAAGCATGATTTTTCTTGAGAAGGAAAGAAAGATCGACATAATGTTGGGAAGAGTGGTAGAAGAATTACGAAAAGGTGCTCACAAGCGTCAAGTAAGCTTGGTTCCAATGATTCTCGGGGAGGTTTATAGGGCTCTAACCAAATGTAGAAGAGGAGGAGACTTTTTCGAGGGATGCAACCTGTTGCTGCAAATATGGTTGATAGAGCATTTGCACAGTGTCTCCATCAGTCTGGTAGCACCAAAACCATCTTGAAAAGGAGGGATTCGCTCACATAGCATCCACATGGCTTGAACAGCGGCATGGGAAGACCCAGCAAACATGGAAGGAGGGTAAACCAAGTTCGAGGAGTTGCAAGAGGTATAATGGGTAATTGAGAATTGTGCCGGTTTCGTTGTTTCCATACAAGGTCAAGACATCACTTTCTTGACATTGATTGGATTCTGAAGAACTCATCCTTATGTTCCTCTAAGAATCCTCCGACAAGTGGGAATGACACAACAAACTCCGCAACTGACTGAGGGAGAAGCTTCAATGTTGACATAAAGGACATCGAGCATCCGATGGTTGGCACTATACTGACAATGTGGGAAAAGAGGCTTACTATGCAGTTCTGCCATGGTCGAGATAGTAAGGTGAACCCTGAAGCTACCTTGGCTTATCCTCAGTGGCTCAGCGAAGATAAGGCGAGATTCCGATCCAAGACTACACTAAAAAGGAAAACCAAAGCTTCGAGTGCTCTGAAAAATTCAAGAAGTTGAAACACGAGTTTGATCAAGGAAAGAAGGAGTTAAGGGTGACACAAGAGAGGGAGATGAGGAGACAATACATGGATAAGATCAAAGGGGATGAACTCAAGTATTGGACCGGCAAGGTCATGGCTGCGAGACAAGCTGCTGGGAATTTACAAGAGCTGCTCAAGGGATGGGGAGAGTATTTTAAGTCAGTATCACTAGAAGAGAAGGAAGCAAATGGAATAGAAATCTGCGAGTTCTTCACGAAAGCTCTGGGTGACATGGAAGCTGGAAAAGACCTAATGGAGACCTTCGCCGATCCTCCACCCATGAGCTTAGTTCACAAGCCCAAGGAAGAAGCCAAAGAGAAAAAGGAAAAAGAAGACGTTGGAACTGATGCTTGATCTGAAGCCTCTTTGCTTGGCACTTAGTCTGGTCGTATCGAGTCGAGTCGTCTTGTCCTTTGTGTCGTTGTTTTCATTTTAATCGAGTCGTTGTCTCAAATTAGTGGTTGTAATAAAGCCAAGCAAATCAAATAAAATTTTGTTATTTTTGGGTTTTAGGCTTGTGTTGATTATGTTAATGCAAACGAAATGATGTGTTTGGTGGAAACGTTACTTCGAATCTTCGATAGGCCTACCTCTGGCACAAAAGAGGTCCCATACATGATAGGACGCAATTTTATTTAGACTAACGTATACTCACATTCTCTTTCTTTGTTTTTGATGTATCAGTCCCCAAGTCCCTGATAGTTTGGTTTGTGCTTTCTGGCTGCGCCGTAATACCGGTTGAGATCCAGAGGATCAATCCCAACACCTCCCCCTTTACCTACAAGGACAAGGAAGAGACGAAATATCATGGTTGAGTTTGAAAAAGTCAGAAATGGAACTCCTGAAAAGCAAGGTGTGGTTGCCTAGGAATACTATGCTAAGTTGGAAATGAGACCGTTCGAGTTGGAGAATAGGATCCCTTTTGCCCGTGCTGATGAGATCGTTGAACCAAACAAAACCACCCGCCCCCACGGTAAGATCCACTATACCCTGAAAAAGACGTTCCTTACCCAAGTTACACCGCACCCCCAAAAGTACCACAGAACAACTTACCCTCCTTCACTGTTGAAACAAAAACCATCGCATCACCCACCAAAGACTATGAGATATATGCATGGACTAAGGAAGACCCAGAAAACACCAAGGAGCAAGTCCAATGGTTGGTAGAGAAGTTCAAGCAATTCCAAGGCACCAAAGGAACCCGAGGGCTAGCTTATGAGGACCTCCGCTTGTATCCTGACTTGAAGCTGCCCGAAGGCTATAAGACGCCCAAGTTCAATATGTTCGATGGCAGTGGAGACCTAATTGCTCATTTGAGATCTTATTGCGACAAGTTGATTGGAGTTGGATATGACGGAAAGATCCGCATGCAATTGTTCAACCGCAGTCTGACCGTAGATGCGCTGGTATGGTACTCTAAGCAACAAACAAAGAAGTGGACGAACTGGGAAGCAATGGCTGGAGATTTCGTTGACAGTTTTGGGCACAACACTGATGCTATGCCCGATCGGTTCTACTTAGAGAAATTGAAGAAGAAGCCCACTGAGACTTTTAGAGAATTTGCAACTAGATGGAGGGCTAAAGCCGCCAAGGTCCAACCTCCCATGGAAGACGCCGAGATAGTGGCTACCTTCATCCACATACAAGAAGACGTATACTTGATTAAGATGCTGAATTTGCAAGATAAGAAGTTTGGAGACTTGATCAAGATTGGAGATATGGTCGAAGATGGACTGAACACTGGAAGGATCGTTAGCTTGGCTACACTACAAGCCACCAACAAAGCCCTACAAGCTGGAAGCACTACCACATCAAGAAAGAAGAAGGACGATATCTCCTTCGTGGTTGCATCACTTGACCACTCTCCTACCCATAACCACTACTACCAAACACCTCATCCATCATACCCATACATTCCACCCACATCCACCTACCCAATCTACAACACTCAGCCCATGTACCAAAACCCACCACCAGAAAGACCAACATACCCACAAAGTCCCAACTACCGAAACACCAATGCCTATTCACGAAGGCCTCACACCAATAACAACCCAAGAACAAAAAGAAACTAAACCCCGCTGGCCGAGTCCCGCACTCAGTTGTTCGAGAGACTCAAAGCAGCCGGCCATATACAACCCGTACCATTCAAAATGCCTGATAGGATGACACCCTATTTTGACCAGACCAAAACCTGTGCCTATCGCTCTGGAGGACCTCGTCACGATACTGAAAAGTGCTACGCCTTGAGAGACAAGATACAAGACTTGATCGATCAAAATGTGATATACTTGAAAACTCCAAACATACACAACAATCCCCTCCCTAACCATGGAGACAATAGGGTGAATCTGCTTGAATTGGATGAGGAATGCAACCTGGAGGGGACCATTGTTAAGGCAAAGGAAGGTGCACCAGCAATTGCTTCATTTGCTCAAGTCGCTACAGCGCCAGAGCCCATCGAGGTGGAAGTGACTCCCAAATTCTATGTTGATGTGGTTCCCCCATACAGCGATAAGGTGGTACCATGGGATTATGAAATGGAGAAGAAGAACAAATCAAGAGTTGAGACTGTTGCTGCACAAGGGATGACTAGGAGTGGGAGGATTGATACTCCCGAGCATCTTGTTCAAGGTAGACGAGGCATCAGCGAGGAGGAGTCTGAGGAATTGTGGAAGAAGTTACAAGCAAAGGAGTACTCTGTGGTTGAACACTTGGGCAAGACTCCGGTGCAAATCTCTATTTTAGCCTTCCTCCTCAAGTTGGAGAGCCACCGAAATGCTTTGATGAAAGTGTTGAATGAAGGACATGTTCCGATGGAAACCTCGGTAGAAAACCTGGCTAGCATGGTTGGACAAGTCATGGAGGCCAACCGAATTGCTTTTCACGCAGATGAGTTGCCACCTGAGGGGTTGAGCCACAACAATGCTTTGTACATTACCGTCAAATGCAAAGACTAGTTCGTAGGAAGAGTCCTGATCGATGGAGGTTCTGGTCTGAATATATGCCCGTTCGTCACTCTGAAAAGAATGGGAATTGACCAAAGTAAGATAAGGGAGAGCGACATGAAGGTGAAGGCGTTCGATGGGTCGCAAAGAAGCACCAGTGGGGAGATTGACTTAACTATCATGGCCGGTCCTGTGGAGTTCACTACTGAATTTCATTTCATGGATATCTTTGCTTCCTATAATCTGCTATTGGGAGGACCTTGGATCCACATGGCTGGAGCGGTGCTTTCTACATTGCACGAAACAATAAAGTTCGAGTGGGACCACAAAGAGGTGGTAGTGTTCGGTGAAGGGAACAACTCCATCTACAATGAGCAAACTATACCACCAATCGAAGGGAACGCTCCTGATGGGCAGACTTTCTATACTGTGGAACTCGTAGGAGCAGTGCAAGGTACTCGAGGAGGACGCTGCAAGAACTAAAACTCGAGTTGGAATCCCACAGACACAATCCAAGGGGGGTATACTGCACATTTCACTCCCAAGTTGGTCAACACACCACCTGGGGTTGAAGAAAGGAAGAGAAACTTTTACAGCGCCTACTGGGATAGCCGAGGCAAAGGCTATGAAGGGAGGAATTTGGTCTGGGAGCCAGTCATATCTGATTGGGGAATGCCCTCATCCGAATTTCGTGAGACCTTACCAGCTAAGATAGATAAGCGACCAATATACTCACTTAATGCCCGTCCCAATTGGAAGTGCATCTCTAAAGAAATGCAAGGAAAGCAAGTGTGGATACCCAAGGCACCCCAACCTATGGAGGTAGTGATTGAAGAGCCATATGTACTCCTACAACCTGCAAAATGGCCCGGAGACTGGGTCATGGGCATCATGATTAAGCAAGGCTATGAACCTGGTAAATGTTTGGGCAAGAACTTGGATGGCATGGTCGAGCAAATGAAAATTGTGATGAGGCCAGGTACATTGTGACCTACGAGAAGAGCATGGAAGAAGCATCACCCGACTTCAAGTTCTACAAGAAAAGCACCAAGACCCTCATACATATCTTCGTCTCGTCTAGATACTTGGATGGCTGAAAAGGAGAGGTGTCCGCAACGCAAGGGATGGAGCCAAAGATAGCTGATGCTGAAGAGGATCTGCTGGCGGGAGTGCAAGAACTGTTCATATCCGACGAAGATTGCTGCGTGATCCTGGAAGAAAATGTTGAACCTCCCGGACTGACAAAGGCTGGATCCGCAGCCGCATTGAACAACTGGATCAGCAACCGGGCCCGAGCTTACCGCAGACCTTGGTAGAGCTGGAGGATAGAATTTATTTTATGCTTTCTAAAATAAAACCCAACTTCGAGTCGTGGAATTTGCATTTTTCTTTCTTGTTGCACATGTCTCCCTAAAAACTTCATTTTGCAAGGATTCATAAATAAAATATCACACTATTTCCCGTTTAACTTTTATTTTAATCTTTTACTTTTGCAATATTTTATTTTTCAGCATTCAAACTAATATTCCCATTGATTCCATAATCGCGACGTGTAATGAAACAATGGAGTTTGAGGAACTAGAGTTGATTATGATGATTTTGATGAAACCACACAAGAAGAAATTGAAAGATTTGACAACAAGCCTAAGCCAAACCTAGAGAAAATTAAGGTGATAAATCTAGGAGATGAGAAAATTTTAAAAGAGACAAGGATCAGTGTGCATCTCACCGCCGAAGATAAAAAGCGATATACTGAGTTTCTTAAAGAATATGAGGAGATATTCACCTGGTCGTATGATGACATGACTGGCATAAGTACGGATGTGGTAGCTCACAAATTACCTATCAATCCGGGCTTTCCGCCAGTCAAACAAAAGCCCCGGACTTTCAAGTCATCGGTTCTGTTGAAGATTGGGGAGAAGGTAATGAAGCAGCTCAATGCAGGAATCCTGAAGAAAGATGTGAAACTCCGAGTTTGTGTGGATTACAGGGATCTGAATAGAGCAAGCCCGAAGGACGATTTTCCTTTGCCAAATATACACATTCTGATCGATAATTCGTGAAACATGAGCTACAATCTTTCGTGGACTGTTTCACCGGATATCATCAAGTGCTCATGGATGAGGAGGATGCCGAAAAGACAACTTTCACATCTTGGGGGACTTATTGCTACAAGGTTATACCGTTTGGATTGAAGAATGATGGGGCGACTTACATAAGGGAAATAACAACTATGTTCCATAACTTGATGCACAAAGAGATTGAAGTCTATGTGGATGATGTGATCATCAAATCGAAGAAGAGTTCAGAACACCTTGACAACTTGTGCAAGTTCTTCAATCGCTTGCGAAAGTATAACTTGAAGTTGAATCCAGCAAAGTGTGCTTTTGGTGTTCCAGCAGGGAAGCTTTTGGTTTCATCGTCAGTAGAAGAGATATCGAGTTAGATCCATCCAAGATCAAAGCCGTCAAAGAATTGCCGCCGCCAAAAAGCAAGAAGGAGGTTATGAGTTTCCTGGGAAGACTCAATTACATCAGTCGGTTTATAGCACAATCCACTGTCATCTGTGAGCCGATCATCAAGTTACTAAAGAAATACGCAGCGATCAAGTGGACAGAGGACTTCCAAAAAGCATTTGATCGGATAAAGGAGTACTTGTCTTGCCCGCCCGTGCTGGTTCCACCTGAGCCTAGGCGACCTTTGATCTTGTACTTGTCCGTAGTAGATTCACCCTTTAGTTGTGTATTGGGACAACATGGTTCAACTGGAAGAAAGGAGCAAGCAATATACCATCTAAGCAAGAAGTTTACTCCTTATGTGGCCAAGTACACATTACTGGAACGCACGTGCTGTGCGCTGACCTGGATAGCACAGAAGTTGAGACACTACTTGACATCTTACTCAACATTGCTGATATCAAGGATGGACCCTCTCAAGTACATCTTCCAAAAACCAATGCCTACTGGAAAGCTGGCTAAATGGCAAATGCTGCTTAGCGATTTCGACAACTTTTGTCACTCAAAAGGCGGTGAAAGCTCAAGCCTTGGCTGATCATATGGCCGAGAATCCAGTAGGAGATGACTATGAACCATTGCACGCCTATTTCCCTGACAAAGAAGTCATGTTCGTGGGGGAAGATATCACCGAAGAGTATGATGGTTGGAGGCTATTCTTCGATGGAGCGGTAAATTTCAAAGGAGTCAGCATTGGAGCAGTATTAGTCTCCGAGACTGGACGACGCTATCCTGTCACGGCCAAACTGAGGTTTCCTTGACCCAATAACATGGGGGAGTATGAGGCTTGCATCTTGGATCTTTGATTGGCAGTGGACATGAACATACAAGAGTTGTTAGCAATCGAGGACTTTGACTTACTGATTCACCAAGTCCGAGGAGAATGGACAGCAAAGAACTCCAAGATACTGCCGTACTTGGAGTGTATAAAAGAGCTAAAGCAAAGGTTCACCAAGATAGAGTTCTGACATATCCCTAGGCTGCAAAATGAGTTCGCGGATGCTTTGGCTACCATATCTTCCATGATCAAACATCCTGATAAGAACTACATTGACTCAATACCCGTGATAAATTCCCTCATATTATGGTTTTTGTTAATCTCAAAATTAATAGTACCCTATTTTCATTTTGGCTTATACCATTTTAAATTGTGGAAACCTTTTGCTGACTACAACTTTTGTCTATTCTTCCATTGTTTGGTTGATTTTGTAGCTATCCTTTGACAAAAATTTAAGGGTGCATGGCGTAGCAACATGATATTGTAGATCATTTCTACTCATGTTTCAAGGTAAACTACTTGTGAGAGCAAACATGGATTATGCAGTATGCTTAATATTTTATTCTCACATGGATATATGGAATGAAACAAATATGGTAACTTTTAAAGAATGCTTCTTTGATTTATAGTTGGGTATAAATTTTTATACTCTTGGTAAGTGGAGACCGGAGAAATAATGCTTATTCTTTTATGATCTTTACCCGATATATTAGTATTATATCATTGATACATGATTACAGTACTATGTTTCAATTACACAAAGCATGAGTACCTTTGTGTATTTTATTTCAAATCGAATCATATGTACACACTTTGGCCTGTTGACATCATATTCAACTCCCAATGCATTATGACATAACACGCTTTTGCGATAATAAGATATTGATGGCATAATGATGATTGAGGCAAACTAAGTGTTATTAAAAAGATAAAGTATTTTTGATAAAAATCATGAAGCACGTCCACTAAATAGGCTCCATTCATAGAGGTGAATGTGGGAGCAATATATGCTCCATTCCCTAAGATGAATGTGGGAGCAAGACAAGCTCCATTCCATAAGGTGAATATGGAAGCACAACATAATGCTCCATTCTTACATGTGAATATAGTAGCAATACATAATATGCCTGAAAAAAGGCAAATTATCATTATGTCTGAAAGAAGACACAACATAATATGCCTGAAAGAAGGCAAAATATCTTTATGTCTGAAAGAAGACACAATTTTTTATATCTGAAAGAAGGCAAATAATTTTATGTCTAAAAGACGATAAAATAATTACCATGATAGAGACCATGGACGCGGACGTGGCAAGGGATGAAAAAATAATTATCATTGTGAAATAAATAAGAGAACAATAAGGGTTCTCAAAAAGTAACCATTCAAACGGTAAATATAATAATGCATTCAATGTATCATATCAGCATGAGGCAAGTCCAGATGATTATGGTCCATTCCTTGCAGTGAATGAGACAATTCATAAAAAAAGAAATTATGAGTATAGACACATTCACCGAAGTGAATTTGACAATATGTGATAAAATATCAAAACTCGCCTCCAGAAGAGGTTCGAGAAAGATGAATATGGACGTGCCCATGCGTGGTTGATAAAGTACCACAACTCACCTCTAGAAAAGGTTCGACTATAATAATTTTATTATTTATTGTGGCATAAATGGTCATTGCTCTCGTATAGAACGTAGGCCATAAATATGTATTACTATGAATTACATAAGAGCAAGTGAAGCAAGAAATTAATCTTGCATATAATGATTTTATCATGAGGAAAATAATATGATTTTCTCCTAGAAAGGAGATATTCACCATATGGTTGGTGTAATAAAATATATGGAGTACAAAGCTATTTGAGTGCTCCGGAAGAGCCAAAATATTACTACCTGGAGGAATGAGATTGATGAAATATTCATTGTAGTATGTCTCGAAAGAAACTTGTTAAGTTTCAAATACATTTGTCAAAATGGCTAAGAGACTAAATTTGATGGAAAGATATATATGAATATCTTTATATTACTACAAGAATGTTGGGTAAGACATATGTGCTTGAAAAGCTCCCCGCCTCTTCCTCGAGTATGTACTACTCAAAATATAAGTGTGGTAACATTATATGTGTATGCCACAATAAACTTTTAGTTTATTGTTACAATGCTCATGCTATAGTAAGCTTCTAGTTTACTAGATGAATAAATTTATAAGTTGGCATGACCGGTCTAACCATCCCGGTTCAAATATGATGCACAAAGTATATAAATGAGAATTCACATGGGTATATACTGAAGAATCAGGATTCTTCAAGAATTCTTTTTGTGTTGTTTGTTCTCAAGATAAACAAATTATTCGACCAACTAAATTAGGGATCAGGATCCTCGCACTTCTGGAATGTATAAAAGGTGAATATGGGCCCGTTCACCTCCCATGTGGACCATATAATTATTATAAATAGATGCATCTATGATAAGGTCACATGTGCGTTTTATTACAAACCCGCAATGGTACTTGCGAGGTTAAGTATTTGCTCAAATAAATCTTATTATGAGCATATTTCCAGATTATGCAATCAAGATAAGTTATCTTGATAATGTTGGCAAGCAAGTTTAGCAAATTCATATATTGAAAGCCTCCAATTTCTAAACCATGCATATCAGAACAATGCTACCTAAATCAGGTATGAGGTATGGTAGATCCATAAAGCAGCACTTGTGCACGACATGCCACAAAATGAATTCTCCCTCATAATTGGTTCAGGGTCAGGAACCAAATATTTTCCATCTAATAATTATAATGTGCGGTATGTTATCAATTGCTCCACCACAATGCACAAAGATGGATCCCATATAAGGTTGGGAACGAATGTTAGTTTGGCTAACATTAAGGGGAGAAATTAATGCAGCTGAGGAATAAGTAAATTAAATTATCATTTGATTATGATCCTCATAAAAAGATAATTCAAGTCATTGCCAGACGCATTACTGACCCAAAGAAAAATATTATATTCCAGCTGCTAATGCTCCTGATGTCCTAGTGGGACAATTTATTTATGCAAATGAGTCTAAGGCACGCTTGAAGCGTGGTGACCATTCTGTTCCAAAGACAAATCTTTGAAAAAGGAAAGGAGCAAATGATTATGATGGTCAAATAAGGAGGCAGGACTCTAAAATAGCCCACGACATAACACTTCATAAAATCTTATCAGGAGAGGTTCAGGTACATGAAAATTTATGAATGTGAAGAGATCTCAATATGTTATGTCGGATTGGGAACCGAGATATGAAATTATCGTCGATGATATCTTACATATATTATAAAGCTCAATATTTATATGATTATGAGGATCTTGAGCTTAAGTTACTTAGGAATACAGACATGAAATTACTGGCCAAAAATAGCAAAACGCATTCAAGCAAAAATTGGTTTCACTCGAGTGACGTGAAGTTTTTGGACTTATAGTCCAAACACCTGAAGGTACAAAGCCAGTGTTATACAAAGATATTTTTGTGCAAAAATATTGATATTAATAAGTCGTTAAATATAAAGTACGACTTGAGGCACAAAGATCTGACATTGATTATATGGAGCTATATTCTCCTTTTGGTGGATGCAATCACCTTCAGGTATGTTATACGTCTGGCAGTGCATGAAAGACTTGATATACGTATGAATATTGCAACAGCCTTTTATATGGCTCATTGAGCAACAATATATTTACCCTTGAAGGATTCAAGATCCTAGAAGCATGTAAAGGTTCCCGGGAAACTTATTCAATGAAGCTTCATAAATATTTATACGGATTAAAACAATCCGGCCACATGTGGTATAATTGCGTTTGCAAGCTTCTTGATATTGAAATATTATATTTTAATGCAATTGGTGCGTTGAAGTATCTTACCAAATATACTCCAATGGTTATAACTTTTGTTATAAGCTTATTGGTAAGATACAGTTCTTCCTCAATGCGAAGACATCAGAAGAATACATAGTATCTACTTGATTCACAAAGCCCGATATTAACTTGGTATTTATTTGTTGTGGTAGAATACCTATATTGTGGCATTTTATAAAATCAACTGTTGCTGCTACATCTTCAATTTATGAAGAGATAATAGCCATGCTTGAAGCTATGCGACAATATTGGTGACTGAGATCAAGAACTCAACATATTTAGCAACAATGTGGTATTTCTTTGAAGACGGGGATCTCAGTAATATTATATGAAATATTGCATGGATAGTTCAGCTAAAAGGAAGATACAACTGAGGAGACAAATATTCATCAAGATTCCTTTCCAATCGTGATCTATCAAAAGAATGATGAAGTTAATGCTGAAGAATTCACTCTAGTGATAGTTTGGCGGATCTGTCCACTAAGTCATTACCAATTTCAATATTTGAGAAGCTGATTTACAAGATTGGAATGTGTCATCTTCAAGATATTGAATGATGTTTTCATCAGGGAGAGTAAAGTACGCGCTGCACTCTTTTTCCCTTAACAAGGTTTTATCCCACTTGGGTTTTACTTGTAAGGTTTTTAATGAGGCAGTTCTAAAGGCGTATTACATGATGTGTGTACTCTTTTTCCTTCACTAGGCTTTTTCCCATCGGGTTTTTCCTAGTAAGGTTTTAACGAGGCACATTATCTTCTAAATGGTCATCCAAGGGGGAGTGTTATTTATTTATTTGTGTGGATGACCACTACTGACCATTATTCAATTGTAACATATGGTTTACTACCCCACTTTCTCCTACTTAATTCCTCCCCACTAAGTGACCACTAATTCTTTATTAAGTCACTACTTAATTCTTGTAACCTTTGGGTTGATTTGTAACCTATGTATTTGTATACTATAAATAGAGCACATTTGGCTCTATGGAAGACACACTTGAAACACTTTGAGAACAATACAAGTTCTTCCTTCTCCTCTCATATATTTTGTCTTGTTCTTGCACTACTTTACTATTAGTTTTACAACAATAATATGTATGTCAAAAGTATTTTTACTGTATGTACTTTTATTTAATTTGTATTTTTGTATTCACATTATGTTTTGATGAATTTTATGACGGAAAATTGTATGTCATTTGCATTATGTGTATAGACATGTATTTTATGTGTATATGAATGTATTTTATTTATGTGTTTAGAGCTAATTTTTATGTGTATAGCAAGTTTTTCAAGGATTTTTTGGGAAAAACCTGTATATACATTGTTTTAATATGTATAGACTTGTATTTATGTGTTTAGAGATGTTTTCACAAATGTCTTGGGGGTGAACTGTATTTAAATTATTTTTATGTGTATATGTTTGTATTACTGTGTATAGATTTATTTTTTATGTGTATGGAACTGTATATCCCCATATTTATCCATGTTTAGTTTATTTTGAAGTTATACTTAGATCTGTTTTTAAGGTTACATATACTTGAAGATTTTTTTAGTTATGTTGTAATACTTCACTTGAAAATAATTGGGATGTGCGAGGCGACCGTATGTGTATAGCCTTGTATTTATGTGTTTAGAGCTAATTTTTATGTGTATAGCAATTTTTTTCACGGATTTTTTGAGAAAATTTGTACGTACATTGTTTATATATGTATAGACTTATATTTATGTGTATAGCCTTGTATTTATGTGTTTAGAGCTAATTTTTATGTGTATTGAACTGTATATCCCCATATTTATCCATGTTTAGTTTATTTTGAAGTTATACTTAGATCTGTTTTTAAGGTTACATATACTTGAAGATTTTTTTTAGTTATGTTGTAGTAATGCACTTGAACATAATTGGGATGTGCGAAGCGACCATATGTTTGTACTGTTTGAGTTTTATCTTGTTATATTAACGTCGAATTTTAGTGGTGATGTATATTTTTATTTTTTTGTCCATGCGCAGCCTTGCATATGTCTTCATGAATGAATCTTTTGTAACCAGTCATTGGATTGTGACGACCCAGTATCACATTATATCTCTATTAAAGCGGAAACTGAGTGACATCCACTTGGACATGTTCAAGGTGACTTGTTTGGAAAATATTTGCGTCTACCGTCAGTACACATTCAAAATCAACTTATTCATCATCTTATGTTGCGAGAGTATGTTTCAGTGGACTAAAATATTTTTAGAATTATGATGAATGGAACACGGTTGTATTTTGGAATTAGAGAATTTTTCAGAAATCACTGGCTTAAATTGTTTAGGGGATGATACTCTTGCTGATGATCCTGCACCGAATATGCTTATGTCATCCTACTTCTTAAATCAGCCAAAAGTGCCAAGGATTGCACTGTTGCAATACTTGATTGATAAGCGGTGGATCTGTGATAAAGATATAGTGAAGATTGCTGTGTTGTTCTTCATACACTTTTTTGTGTTGTCAACAGATAATGGGGCTAAGTCATACATACCGAAGCTGCACTTTGATTTGGTAGAATCTGGTGCATATCTTACGTATCCATAGGGTAAAGCTTCATTTTCTGCATTGCTTGAAACAATTAGCAAAAAGTTACATCCAAAAGAAAAATGCGGTTCATGTTGGTAATGGAATCCTTAGGATTTTGAATTGTAAAGTGATTGTACGACAACCTTCTTTTCGCAAGTTGTCTGATGGCATATTTAGAGGAAAAGGAAGTCAGGTAAATCCACACCTACTTATTTTGTATGTTTCTTGTATGCAGATAAAATAGAAGTATATTTAGTTGTCTAGAGTTTTATTTCCTTGTATTTACTTTAGTGTATTTAGTGTCTTTTGTCTTTATACCCTTTTATTCTTTTGTTTTTGTAGATTGTGTTTAATAATATTACTCTAATGGCTGATGAGGTGCGAACATTTAACTTGGATGCATTATAGGATTCTAGCATTGAACTTGAGAAGCCTGTTGTCCACAATATTACTGGTCAAGTCCCTCATGCTAAATCTACAAGTAATCCCCCTGAAGCTGCCAATAAATCACAACATTTTGTTGTATCGTCAATCAATGCTGCCAAGGGATCACAACAATTTGGTGCCTCTTCAAGTAATACTGCCAAGGATTTGCACCAAGTTTGTGCATCTTCAATCGATCCTTCTCCGTCTGTGCAGCTAGCATTCATTGGGAGTGAGTTGCAGCGATTGAACAATGAGTTTGTAACACATAAGACGCAGGTATTTTTGTATTTTCTATTTCGCCCATAAGAAACTATTCGAACAGGTTTAAACAAACTAATGTTTCTCTTTTGTTTGTAGGTTGATAGTAAGTTTACTGATCTTAAGAGCTATATAAATGACATTTTAAGAAGCTGTTTGATCGCCTGAAGGTAATATTTATGTGTTTAGCTTTGTATTTATGTATTTAGAGATAATTTATTATGTGTATAGCAATTTTTTCATGATTTTTTTTGGGAAAAACCTGTATGTACATTATTTTTATATGTATAGACTTGTATTTTATATGTATAGACTTGTATTTATGTGTTTAGAGATAATTTATTATGTTTATAACAATTTTTTCGCGGATTTTTTTGGAGAAAACCTGTATGTACATTATTTTTATATGTATAGACTTTTATTTTATGTGTTTATACAATGGTGTTTGTGTTCTTTTTAAAATATTGGTAGATGCGACCCTGTTTTGGATCGTGATAATAGAGCACACACTGACTTCAGCTTTGGCAGCCCTTTTGATTATGGTCATTCGGTGCAACAGAAGGCGATGTTTGTGAATGATGATGTACGTGCACCCTTTATGCAATCCACCTACATATATATAATTATTTTTCTTTACAATGTATAACATGTATAAGTGCTTACATTCTATTTTAAAAAGTATATAGAACTGTTAATTCGTGTATGTTTTGAAAATGTGCTCTGTTTACCTTTTTTGCAATCAGGGACTTGGAAGTGCCGTTGTCGCAGATGAACGATTAGAACCAGTGGGAAATGGCATTGTTGTGGATGACACTATTGTCAATGTTTCTGTATGTGTATTTTATTTTCATTTTAATTCATTAGATGTGAAATAGTTTAAACTATTTATACTTTTTGTTTTGTTGAAGGGTGTTTGATAGTACTACCTGCTGTTGCAGATGCATCCGAGCCCGTCCCTTATGAAGATCCTGCTCGCAAAATTTCAAGACCAACTACTGTTGGAGATGTACCCGATGTTGTAGATGTTTGAACTGAATAGTCTGCTTTCATACACAGTGAGGGCAGTCATGCCCCTTCTGAATATCGTACTTCCAAACTTTCAATGGAGGAGGGTGTTGGGACAGAACCCAAGGCTATAGATGTTGCAACTGAACGGATTGAACAGTCTACCCCATCACACAGTGAGGATAGTGATGCGGCTGATGAAGATCCCGCTTGCAAAATTTCAAAACCAGCCGCTGCTGGAGACTTACCCAATGCTGTAGATGTTCGAACTGAACAATCTGCTTCCATATACAGTGAGGGCAGTCATGCCCCTATTGAAGATCGTGCTTGCAAACTTTCAATGGAGGAGGGTGTTGGGACAGAACCCGAGGCTATATATGGTGCAACTGAACAGATTGAACAGTCTGCCCCGTCACATAGCGAGGGTAGTGATGCGGCTGATGAAGTTCCTGCCTGCAAACTTCCTGAAAACTATGGTTGTCCAAATTTTTCTCTTGGTTTTAATCAAGAGGATGCAACTCCTTCTACAAAAGCACTGGTGGAGAAGAACAACAGTTTGATCAGGTATGTTCTATATATATTTATACATTTTTTTTAATTTTGTATAGCAAGTAAACTGTATGTCATTTTTATAGCAGGCATCTAGTGCTGGATCAGTGCATGCTTCTGGTATGGAGACAAAAGTTGGTGAATCAAGCAAGTTGGGTACACTTGATAACGACGATGAATTTTTTAATGCTACACACCTCGCGATGATTGACGATGTTGTGGAAAATGTACTTGCTAAGTCTAAAAGTGGGTTAGTTGGAACTCTTAACAAGTAAGGTATACCTGATATCTTTTGTTGTTTTTATAGTTGTTGTTGTTTTTACTCATTTTATTTTATGATCTTTTTTTTATAGATGCTGCTGGTGATTATGAAGAAACAGTTTCTAAAGATCTTGGTTTTGAAGTTGAAAATCACCCTGATGGTAACACCCTTGCTGCTGCTGAGTCTCAGGTTGTTTTAGTTGAGATTGATGACGAAGAAGGTGCTGCTACACCTGAGCAGTTAATTGCTCGACTGAGGCGTCCAGAGAGGTATGCTAAGTCTCCCTGGGTTGTCGAAACACCAAAAGCACCAGGACCAAAATATTTTAGAACAAAACATCCATTTACGAGTCCTATTGGTGTTGAGGTTGATGAAGATCTACAAAATACATTTTCTGTATGGCTTGATGAAGGGGCCTGTCCAAGTAAACGAAGGTAATATCTTTGGTTGATTTTTTGTTCTTTGTATTTTTGGTGTTTACATGTGAATATAACTTATTGAATTTGTATGAATTCCTTAGGAAATCAGTTTATCCACGAGTAGCTAATAGACTTCAGCAACCTTTGAATTTAGGAGTGTTGAAAGTTGAGTGTAAGGACTGGTTCTGCACGTTGGTACATGCTGGAACGTGTTTGAATGACGGGGTATGTATGTAGTTATTTATAATTGCTTGTATTTTCACACACAAGTGCAAGAAAATACATAAATACACATACATAGGATTTTCATACACAAATATGAACTTGCATACACAAATTGACACTTTCATACACACACATACAGTTTGATACAACATCTGTATGAACTTTAGGTGTTGTATATATTTGTATGCCACATGTGTGTTGATTATATTTATGCTTTTATTTTTCCGGCACATTGATGTGATCTTTTACTACTTGCGGAAAAAAGGCAAGTACAGTCTGGATGTACCCTTTAGGTTCACATGTACTGATTGTTGTTTCAAAACGAGGGTTGAAGAAACTTTTAGATTGTATGAAGCCAGAAACAGAGATGATAGTGTGGTTTCGAAGGATGATGTTATAAGTGAGTATATTATGGGATTTAGATTGCGTGCAAACACCCCATGGATCCACGTCGACTATGTTATGATGCCTATACATATTATAGAAAAAAGTCATTAGGTGTTGGGAATTGTGTCATTTACAAATAGGTACATTTGTATGTATAACTCTCTACTTGGAAGGAATGGTGGTTGTAGTCCTGTCGTTCGTGGTGTGGTTCAAAAATTTGCTGTTATCTTGCCTTTGTACCTGTCAGTAACTGGTTTTTAAGGGGGGGGGGGTGGGGAGGGAATTGATATTGATTGACAGTCAAACCCATCACACAAAGACAAAGCCATGACAGATCCATATGATGTGGTCATAGTTCCAGACCTGCCTCAGCAATCTACTGGATCACTGTATGTGTATTTATTTCTTTTAGTTGTTAATATTGATGTGTTTGCATGTGTACTAACAGTATTTTTATAGTTGGTGGTTTTTGCAGCGACTGCGGTGTATTCATTGCTGCATATGCTGAGTCATTTGTATGTGGACTGCTTGCACCCCCTGATTATTTCGATATTGATATGTATCGTATAAAGTTGGGGACACTTCTTTGGCAGTATGCAACATAAAAGCAGGCAGAAGGAGCAATTAGTGCACCTGAGGTGATAGGAAATCATTTCAGGAGAAAGGGTAGTCCGAAGCAGGGAGAAGTGCATTATTAAGTTAGTTTTAGTTGTTTTTGTAATCTTTTTAGATACTTTGGTTGTTGGGTGATAATATCACAGCTATGTTTTGTTTTTAAGCTGGATGTTAGCTTACTTTAAATACTTGGATGTTCAATACTTTGTATTATTTTATGTTTTTCAGTGTATGACTGTGATGAAAATCTATATAAGTTTTGGATATTATTACTAAAAATATGTGTGTTATTACGAATGACGTGTTGACCCATTTTATACAATATTTTTATATGCGGTGTGAATGTATGTTTATATTTGCACAGGTACAAAATTATACATTACAGCATTTCGTAGTACCTTTTATGAAAATATATACATGTATGTGAAAATACACATATGTATGTACTGTGCAGAATTGAAGCTTCAATACAATTCACAAATACACACTTTTATACACACACATACAGTTTGATACAACATCTATATGAACTTTGTATGTATGTATTATTGACAGGTACAAAATTATACATTGCAGCGTTTCATAGTGCATTTTGTGAAAATACATACATGTATGTGAAAATACACATATGTATGTACTGTGCAGTATTGAAGCTTCAATTCAGTTCACAAATACGCATTTTTATACATACACATACAGTTTGATACAATATTTGTATGAACTTGTATGTATGTATATATTTGTATGCCATATGTGTGTTGATCTTTGTCAATATATTTGTATTTCTCTATAATTCTGGCCAAAGCAAATGGTAATTTTTCAGAAATATTTATGCAATGAAATACATGGACATACAGTCTAATACAGTGCACATACAAGCTGTAATTAGACAGATTATACAAAATATTCAACAACTTATTTCTACTTTATGTCACTTCCAACAATATATATAATATAATTGCCATAGTATTACCTATTTAATAAAATGTAAAGTTTTGTGCAATTTGAATTTTATATGTATAAAAATCCTTAAAATATAGAAGTACTATTTTGAGAAGCTTGTTCATTTTCTAGTGGAGGGATTCCTACAAGTAGCTCTGTTGCGTCCTTCGTGTCCACAATTTCCACAGGCAATCTTTGACTTTTTAAAATGTATCTCCCAAGATGGCTTGTGTCTTCTCTTTCTTGGTCTTTCTGTGGGCCTTTTTCCAGTTGGAAGCAATACCATTTCTTCAGAAATATATATGCAGGGACATCCTATGTAGTCTCATTTGGAATGGGATTCACTACTTCGTAGGTCTTCAACAAGTACTCTGTTGTGTAGTATGCAAATGCATAATCTTCCTTCTCTATGTGCTTGGACTTTAGAACAGCCACTGCATGTGGACATGATAGCTCATCCATTTGGAAACCTCTGCAACAACATGTTCGATCTGTCAAGAACAATAAGAATTTACGTGTTCCATGCATCACTGAAAACATGTTTGTTGAAGACTTTACCTATAATTGCATAATTAGATCTTTTTTTAACTTTCATACAATATACTCAACTAATAAACTACGACACAAAAACTAAGAACTATAAATAATTGATGCTATACAGTTGATACACAAATATAAAACAGTGATGCCATACACACATTAATGATGAACTAAAAATGTATTTTCACTGTCATCTGGACTGCCAGCTTTCGATGTGTATCCAGAATGTCGTGATACTTTTTACCAAGCTTCCTTAATATGTTTTTTGCAGCTTCATTGTTGCTATAATTCCATGTTTCAGCCAATTTTCTCATGGATTCCATGAAGGAAAGCACTGGCATATCTCGTGAATCTTTGTTAGCTCCATTTAATGATTCAGCGATGTTCAAAGTCAGTGTCAAACCTCGATTGGCAGTGGAATGTGCTCGTGCCTACCTTTGATATCCAATATTATACAAGTATTCCTTAATCTGTACATCCATTTTTTCTACCTTTTCCATATTACTATCAAACTCCTTAATTGTGTGTGCCTTAGCCATGGTAAAGAATAGCTCATGGAGCTTCTCTTCCCCCCTCTTTAATTTTATTTTTATGTTGTTCCATAAATGCCAAATGCATGCATAGTGAGGGACCTCTGGATACTCAATAGATGCTGCTTTTATGATGCTCTCGTTCCTATGTGAAACAATACACATATCCTTTCTTTGACCATAGGCTTGCCTTAACCTATCAAAAAACCATCCCCATGCATTATCATTCTCTGAATCTACTACAGCATAGGCAAGGGGGAAGATGCTACCTGTGTAAATGATACCAAAAATGTAAAGAAAGTTCCATCAACACATACATATATTCATACACATGAACATACGACTTTACTATATTTTTAGATGCAAAACAAAAATATAGTTGCTGTTGCGGAACTTACCTGATGCATCTGATGTTGTTCCAGCAAGGAAAGTCCCCTTGTGAGCAGCTGAAAGAAGGCTGCATCGACCACCACAATAGGCCTACAATATTCTCAATATTTGATAGATGCATAGAGCGCCACAAAGACATACATGAAACAATCGTCTTCATCTTTAACCAAGTCTAAAACTGACCCTGGATTCGCTTTCTGCAATATATACAGATAGCTAGGTAAGTTGTTGTAGAACTTTGTAGGATCTCCTCTCACAAATTCAAGTGCCTTTTCCTTTGATCTCCACGCCTTCATGTAAGGATGTTAAATGCCTAAGCTCTTGTGCATGTCTTCGATTATATCCTTTGGTCTGTAGGCTCTCTTGGAGTTGATATACCTGTGTTGGATTATACTGCCAATGATTTTTGCACTTGCTTGACGCAGCTCGTAATTTCTGTCCTTCAATGGGCATGAGTGCTCGTTGATGAATTTCCTAACTTTGAACAGACCAGATGCATGCAAACTTGAAGATTTAAACAGCCATGTGCAATCATCCCTAATGCATTTTAGGCAATAGCTATACAACAAATTACGAACAAAATTAGAGGTTTGTGATATACAATTCGACACACACCATAACTTACTCATAGACACAAAAATACATAGTGAAATACAACGAAACCAATACATACAAAATTGTTTCATACACAGACATACAACTTCATATACAAACAGACTTTCACACGCAAATACATAAACTTACAGCTTCATACATGCAAGTGCAGATTCATACACAAAATATGCAGACATACAACTTCATGCAGTTTTATACATAAATACATAAACTTACAACTTCATACATGTAAGTAAAGCTTCATACATAAATATGCAGACATACATCTTCATACACAAACACATTTCATACATAAATACACAAATATACATCCTCATACACAAATACACAGACATACACGTAACTACAGCCTTATACACGCAAGTACAACCTCATACACAAATACACAGACATACACGCAACTACAGCTTCATACACGCGACTACAGCTTCATACACAAATTTGCACACATACATCTTCATACAGTTTTATACATAAATACATAAACATACAGCTTCATAAAAGCAAGTACAACTTCATACGCAAATACACAGACATACATCTTCATACACAAATACACTTTCATACATAAATACACAGATATATAGCCTCAAACACAAATAGATAAATCTTTTATACTTCATATATAAATAAGAAATTTAAAAGCTTTTACACAGACATACAGACTTTTATACATAAGTACACAGATATATAGTCTAATACACAAATATACAAAGCTTTTAAACTTCATACCATTTCGAACTTGATATTTTCACCTTAAACTGGAGCTTTTGCCTTAATGCATAGTATTTTATTGTAGTAACAATCGTCTCTTTCTTGGAAAACCTGTCCTTCATGTGTAGGGTCGGTAATTATTCAAACAGTTTCATCATCATCAAAACATTCATTATGATTTATCAATTTCACCGTACCATCATCTTCTATTACGTGTATGTGAGTACTTTCTATATATCTAGGTGATATAACCAATGAATTTGTATTAATAGCCTCATCGAATGATTTTTCTATTACTATTATACACAACGGATATTTTCCAAAATCCTTATCCTTTTTAGCTCAACATGCACATTCACTCCCATACCGTTGTGTATTTCTATTGCAGGATATGTCGCATCACCTTGTACCTGATTTCCATTTGCTTGGTAATAGTATCAACACGAATTTTTTGAAATTGTAGATTCTAGATCATCAAATGTACAATCAGTGCTTATTACTATTGCATCAGCACAAAAATCAACGTATTGTCCTGTTTTATCCCAATGACCTTTGTGTTGGAGAAGAACTGCTACTCTTGACATTAGAACTTTCTCAACACGATTATATACTTATAATTTGTATGAAAACAGATAAAAAAGAAATACAAAGCTTCAATTATTAATCGTGACTGATGATTAGTATATGAAAAAAATTAAAAACCTTCAATGTTGAATCGCGACTAATGATTACTGTATGAAACAGATAAAGCACCTTATATTTTGATTCAGGACTGATTATTACCGTATGAATCCGATAAAAAACCTTCAATTTTGAATGGGAGTGTCAATTTGTGTATGAAATAGATCAATAACCTTCAAATTTGAATCCCGATTAAAATCGTGATTCAAAATCTAATTGATTTTGATTATAAGCTACAACAAATTGATGTTTGAATTTTTATGTGTAATCGCATTTTGTAATCGTATTAAATTTGTATGTTGCTTCCGCCGATTTGCTATTGAATTGAAAGTGCAGTGCTTTAGGTTTTAGCGGGCGTGGTTAGCTTTTGTTTTGTTTCTGTTGAGATATTTCTTTCAAATTGCTGCTTTTTATAGTTGTATATGTTTTGAAAAAAAATATTGATATTTTTTATAAAGTATAGTTGTATCAATATTTTGTGTAAAGTCAGGCCTAGGGTAGTATATTTTTGTAATCAGCCCTAAAAATTTCCTTCATTGTTGTTATCCTTTTTCCTTTTTCTTTTTTGTTGCCTTACAATCTTATAAGCAATCGTGTACACCTAGAAGTTTCAAAGTGCAACAATTGAAATATATATATGTATTTTTTTGTGGTAATCCTTTTGGGAAAGGGAGAGTTCCAGAATACAAACAGCAGTGTGCAAGATGCTGGCTGTTGGTTTAACTCATTCATAGTACTCACATTACACTACAAAAAGGAAGTAGCATTCATTCATAATTGTAGTTGTTACAGAATATTGTTAACTTTGACTTTCTAAAATCATATGATCTTATCTTCCATTATATACTTTAAAAGCTTTTGCAATGGCCCAAACTCCTTAATAATAGACTCACTATATTGATGCTTTGCTTAACTTCAACCACTTGTCCGAACACATTTTCTTAAAAAATAAGTAAGAACTTCTTTTGTGCGCATATACAGCTAGTGATGCTCTAAAGGATTGATACAGAGACTCCTTTTTATTTGGTTAATGTATTTTGTTAGGAGATTAATAAACTTTAGTAACTCCTTAATAATAGACTCACTATATTGATGCTTTGCTTAACTTCAACCACTTGTCCGAACACATTTTCTTAAAAAATAAGTAAGAACTTCTTTTGTGCGCATATACAGCTAGTGATGCTCTAAAGGATTGATACAGAGACTCCTTTTTATTTGGTTAATGTATTTTGTTAGGAGATTAATAAACTTTAGTCTCCCACTTGAATTCTCTAAAACTTGCTTAAATAGAAATAAAATATCTTTAGAGTGTAAGAAATAACCTCAACAACAATAACATACCCAGTTATATATCCCACAAGTGAGGTGATGCAGCCAAAATTCCAGTTGATCAGATATTCACTCCATCGAGGCCAGTGACACGAAACCAAGCCAAGCTCATGCACGATGTGCACATTCAGTTGGCGTGGTCGGGAGGAAGTACTTGTTCGGATACTGAGTGGCCGATCACAAAATACGAATGCTTTATCTGTAAGCTCGAGCCCGAGGAAGGAAGTGACCGAACACTCAAACTTGACGCTGAACACTGATTGACCGAAGGGCTACAATTGTGCCCGAAGACAAGTGAGCATCCAATGTCAAATGTGCCCGAGCTGAGCAACTGAGCACTGAAGTCAAGAGACTCGAGCACATGGATTACTTCGACCTTGCGTGACCTTGTTTTATGGGTTACTTGTGACCATAATTACTTTAGTACCATTGGGGATATCTATATAAAGCCCTTAGTATTTCATTTGTGATTATCTAGTTTTTGAATGAAAGTTAAACATAGCTATTGCTATCCGTGTCTCCGTTGAGAGCCAAGTCCCGTCGTGGGAATTTAAAGAGCTTGTGTCATTCAGTATAATCTAGGGGTGGGCATTCGGTTTTTCGGTTCGGTTTTTAACTATTCGGTTTCGATTTTTCAGTTTTCGGTTTTGAAAAAATTCAATCCAATCCAAACCAAAATAAATTTGGTTTGGTTCGGTTTTCCTCTTTCCGGTTCGGCTTTTTTTCAGTTTTGTTTTCAGTTTTTTCGGTTTTGTCATATAAGACAAACTTTAAAATGAAATACTTGAAAGAATATAAATACAAGTCAAAATATTAAACATTAAATCTAAATCATAATTCTAGATAAAGGGAGAATATGAATCCTAGGTAAAAGGAGATCTTACCATTCAAGAGGTAAAAACTGGTTGAAACTTTTGATGAAAGCTTCACACGTATTATACCATAATACAAAGAGGTTAAAGTATTGAAAGCATAAAGTATTGAAATATTCAAACTCTAAAACCCTTGAACAAGTTTAGGTTAAGAGATAATCATAGAAGTATGAGAGCCTTTCTTTGTGTTTGTGTATATATGTATATTTCGATTTTTTCGGTTTCTATGATTTGAAATTCGAAACCAAACCAAAACACCAAAGTTTTCATATTCTCAATCCAATCCAAACCAGTTATTTAAAAATCCAAACTAAATTAAGAAACTAATTCGATTCGGTTTGGTTTTTCGGTTTAATCCGAATAGTGCCCACCCCTAGTGTAATCGTTTGAACAAATTCTTCTTTGGTCATTAAATTTGCAAGAAGCGTGAGTTCTTCTTGAGGATTGTTGCTTAGCATAGGTGTATCTCTTTGATTTCCGTTGTTTGGACCGAGACTAGTTCCTCGGATTCATTCCAACGAAGCAAGAGATTTGTCTTGCTTTAATCTTTATTTTTTTGCTGATTTTGTCTTCGGTTGCTAAGCTTCTTCTTCGCCGATTAAGCTTGCACCATCTTGGTATCAGAGCACGGTTTGGATTTGTTCTTACAACCCCAATCCTGTTCGACGTTATCTTTATTTTATCGTGCATTTTTGTCTTTCAGTTTCAGCTTCATCTTCGTCGTGTTGTTGTTACTGTTGTGTTCTTATTACCAAAAACAAAAAGTAAAAAGAAGAAAAATTCAAAAAATTGTGTTTGTTGTTGGTTTTTTTGATTAAACAACCATTGATTCGTGTTCATCATCATCTCAAGAATCGAACAAGAACCCGTCGTACATTATCAGTCGACTAGGGTTTCTTGGTGATTTTCAGACTGTTTTATTCATGGTGGTGTTGTTACAAAATCACAATCGTGTTTTGGTTGTTCATTACCAAACACTGGTGGTTTTAATTGATTTGGGTCGAAGTTTGGTGTTTATATTTCAAAATTCTGTCGATTAGCCACCATCCGTACACCGAAAAATTGTTACATTGTAACAGTGTATGGACAAGTGAAGCTACATTCTTAGCTCGACTGGAAATTAAATCTCTCTGACGATGAGTGATCGGAGATTACCTAAATCTTGAGCTGAATCTTGTTGTTCGTGGACTATGAACAAAGCTAAAACGCTGTCCATACATCGGAGTAAGGTTCACTATTCCATTGAAGAAGAAAGGGGTAAAAGTGTTAAATTCAAAACCCCAGGTGAAATTTTTTTATCGGCTAGAAAAGGGAAAGTGGATAAGGTTAAAACCTATTCAGCACCAAGGAGGGGCCACCTTTGTCCGTACAAAGGTTATTGTGTCCGAGGTTTCCAAAAGAGGAAACAAAGGGTAGATTTTCCTAGGATTTCCTTTCTTCTGTTCCATAAATTCTAATTAGTGGATCTCTGGAGTAAATCTTTCTACTCGAGGTCGTACTAATTTGTTTGAGCTTATAGGAACTCGTGCGTGGGGTGACCGACGTCCAAATTTTGTAGACAATTTTTTGACTTCCCGTGTGCAGTTAAATAGCGTCCGTTCCATCGAGTCAATATCAATTCACTCTTCCCGAAGGAGGCAATGTGACTTGTCAAATTCGAAGGAACTTAGAGAAATTGATCAACCGAGGAAGCAATTACCTACAAGTTCTTGAGTGATCGAGCCTACAAAATTGAGTGGACCCGAGCACCACCCAATAAAAGTAAGGCAGTGTGTGAGGTGATTTCTAACCTTAATATTTTCTTAGTCTTTGATTTGTGCAGGTACCACGGCTGGGAATGGAGGCGATGGAAAGGTCATTGCACAACCGAGGTGTCGTTAGTCGATCTCATGGCTGCGATACAAGGCATCAGTGCTGAGGTAAGAAGAGTGAGTGCTCGAGTAGCTAACCTCGAGCAAAGGAGTGTGTCCGTGGCCTTGCCTGGGTCTGGTGCTGGAACTAGCAACTACACTCCTATGAAACTGGAGCAATTTGCTGAGCTTGTTCGACAACATCAGCTGAAGAATGAGGCTGTTCGAAATGAAGATATGGGAAATCCTCGAGCTGAACACAACTTGGGCAATCCCCAAGCAGAGCAACAAAACTTGGGCAATCCCCAAGCTGATCATCAAACTTGGGCATTCCCCAAGGTGAAAGATTACCACTTGCAAGGGCCCGAAGACAAGTCATGGTCGTTGAAGAAGTGGTCGATGAGGGAGAATATCTCGAGGTCGAAGCTGAGTATGAGCCACCGTTCGTTTAATGAAGGTAGGTTCAATGAGGTCGTTGAAATTTCTGAGGTCGAGGCCGTGGCATAAATGTTGATCGATATTTTGAGCGTGAGGCTGATGACTATTATGATGAATATCCGGAACCGATCTGAGGTGCTCAAGATTCAAACTTGAACAGTGTCAAGATCACTATTCCACCCTTCAGAGGAACTAGTGATCCGGACCAATATCTTAATTTGAAGATTCGATTGGAGCGAATCTTTGAAACAAATGAGATGACTGAAGAGAGGAAAGCTGCACATGCTATTACTTCGTTCGAAGCATATGCATCTACATAGTAGGAATCTGACAAAAGGTTGAGGCGAAGGAATGCTTATTCCGAGGTCACCACATAGTTACAGCTGAAGAGAGCAATGGCTGCTAAGTATGTGACTGCAGAATATCGGCAGGAACAACTTCAAAAGCTCTTCGAGTTGAAACAAGGGTCCAAATCGGTTGAAGAATACTATGATGAGTTCGAAAGAATTCGACTGGCTCTTGATATGGAAGAAGATGATGAGCAAGCCATCATTCGATTCCAAAAATGGCTTGACCGGAGATGTGTCATCTCAATTGAGGTGGCATGTGTATCAAACTTTGGAAGATGTGTTTCATGCAGCTATCAAAGCTGAAAAATGGGTGAAGGACGACAAAGAAACCCGGTACCGAGGAGTTACTACTTCAACTCCTTTGAACCGAGGAAAAGAATTAAAGAGTCCGAATCCAGCAAGTGCCAACACTGGCTGAGATTCGAAGAAACCCTCCGAAAGGGGAGTGACCGTTAGCAACTCCAAGGAGATGGGAGGTAAAGTTCAACTCAATACTCCTAGTGCTTCAAGCATTCAATGTCATAAATGTAGGGGTTATGGTCACATGGCAAAAGAGTATCCAACTCGCAAAATTATGCTTTTGCTCGATGATGTAACCGTCCATGCGCAAGCAAGTGACACCGAGGAAGAAAATGTCAAGAAGATTGACCGAGCTGAAAATGACGATGGTCGTAAAGCAACCGAAGCTGACAATCCGGAAATGTTTCTTGTGGTTCGAAGAAATTTGAGCTGCATGACTCTCGAAGAAGAGGACAACCAAAGAGAAAATATTTTCCATGCAAGGTGTCGAGTGAGGGGGAAGGTTTGTTCGATGATCATTGACTCGGATAGTTGTGCAAATGTAGTGAGCCAAACCTTGATTTCGAAATTGGGTTACCTACCTCAAAACATCCTCATCCTTACCAATTGCAATGGTTAAATAAATATGGAGAACTGAAGGTTGTCAAGCAAGTCTGGATCAAGTTCAAAGCAGGGGATTATCAAGATGGGATGATGTTTGATGTGATACCGATGCAAGCTTTTCATTTGCTATTGGGTCGACTATGGCGGTATGATCGGTCAGTTATTCATAACGGACGATCCAACACTTACACTGCTAAGCTGAGAGGGGAGAGTTTCATACTCAAACCATTGTCTCCGAAACAAGTCAGCGAGGACTATAAAAGAATGAAGGAGCTGAAAGAAGCGAACAAAGCTATGTCTCCGATTGGGACAAAAATTATGACCGAAGACAGATACTCACCGCTTGAGGTAACAAATATTTGTGCAATCATACAACCGGGTGAGTACCTACGACGCAACGAAAACTATCAACTGATGATTTGCCTCGTGCACAAGGGTATCTTTGTAAACTCTAATGATGATTTTTCTAACGATAACCCTTTGCCTAGTGCTGTACAAAGTGCTTTGCAGGACTTTGGAGACATGTTTCCTGAAGAAATGCAAGGAGGATTTCCTCCATTGAGAGGAATCGAGCACCAAATTGACTTCGTTTTGGGGTCTCAAATCCCCAACAAGCTTGCATACCGGTGTAATCCCAAAGACACCAAAGAGCTCCAAAAGCAGGTGGATGAATTGCTAACAAGGGCCTTGTTCGAGAGAGCTTGAGTCCTTGCATCGTTCCTGTTATCCTTGTCCCGAAAAAAGATGGAACGTGTCGAATGTGTGTTGATTGTTGAGCAGTCAGAAAAATCATGGTAAAGAATCGTCGTCCTATCCCTTAATTAGATGACATGCTAAATGAGTTAAGTGGTTCTTTATGCTTTTCAAAGATAGACCTCAGGTCCGATTACCACCAAATTCGAATGAAACCCGGAGATGAGTGGAAAACTGCATTCAAGACCAAATTAGGTCTTTATGAATGGTTAGTGATTCATTTTGGCATCTCTAACACACCGAGCACATTCATGCGCTTGATGAACCATGTGCTAAAACCGTTCATAAATAAGTTTGTTGTCGTTTACTTCAATGACATACTTGTGTATAGTAAATATGTGGATGAACATGTCAAACACTTAAGGCTAGTGCTTGAAACCCTTAGAGAAGAGAAGTTATATGGTAACTTCAAGAAGTGTGCCTTCTGTGTTGGGCATGTAGTCTTCCTAGAATTCGTTGTGAGTGCTAATGGTGTTGAAGTCGATGAGTCAAAAGTCGAGGCTATCAAAGATTGGCTGACTTCAACCTCAGTATCTCAAGTCCGTAGCTTCCATGGATTAGCTAGCTTTTACCGAAGGTTTGTTCGTGACTTTAGCACCGTGGCAGCTCCTTTAACTGAGCTGGTAAAGAAAGACCATCCATTTGTGTGGGGAGAGTTCCAAGAGAGGGCTTTCCAAGAGTTAAAATTGAGGCTTAGCTCTACCCCATTGTTGCAACTCCCTGACTTCGGCAAAGCGTTCAAGTTGAATGCAATGTGCCCGGAGCTGGAATCGGAGGAGCGCTTATGCAAGAATCGAAGCCGATCGCTTACTTCAGTGAAAAGCTTAAGGGTGCAACCTTGAATTACTCTACGTATGACAAGGAGTTGTATGCCCTCGTTCGAGCACTCGCCCATTGGCAGCTCTATTTGTTGCCAAGAGAGTTTATGATTAAATATGATCATGAGTCTTTGAAACATCTCCGAGGCCAGGGGAAATTAAACTGAAGACATGCCAAGTGGGTGAAATTTATTGAGAGCTTTCCCTATGTAATTCATTGCAAAAAGGGAAAAGACAATGTTGTGGCTGATGCCTTATCGAGAAAATTTGCCTTAGCGACCACTCTCGCCTCGAGGCTCATGGGATTCGAAAGCATCAAATCGATGCATGAAGATAATCCCAAGTTGAAAAGCGCCCGTGATGCGATTTTGAGTGGCCGCAGGGTTGAGAAATATTAGTGGCATAATGGCGACCTCTTCAATAATGGGAGTGTTTATATGCCTGTGTCATCGTGGAAAGGGCTTTTAGTTCGAGAAGCTCACTCCGGAGGCTTGATGGGACACTTGGGTGTCGACAAAACTCTTGGTATCTTGACCGAGCAATTCCATTGGCCAAAAATGCGAAGAGATGTAAAAAAGCTTTGCAATGCTTGTATATATTGCAAGAAATCTAAATCGAGGTCCAACCCTCATGGTTTGTACACTCTGTTACCTGTTCCTAATCGACTATAGGTTGATATATCCATGGATTTTGTTATGGGGTTACCGAGGTTGGGGGGTTGACATGATAGCATCTTTGTCGTAGTCGACCGTTTTTCCAAAATGGCTCACTTTATTCTTTGCAAAAAATCTGATGATGCACAATATGTAGCCACTTTATTTATTTCTAACATGTTGATATTGCATGGTGTGCCTCGTACTATTGTGAATGATCGAGACTCAAAATTCTTGAGTCATTTTGGAAATGTCTGTGGGGTGCCCTTGGCACCAAGTTACTATTCTCGGCGTCTCACCATCCTCAGACTGATGGACAGACCGAGGTAGTCGACCAAACCTTGGGAGCTCTGCTTCGAGCTATGACCAAAGGTAAGGTCAGAAACTGGGCTGATCGTTTGCCCGTGATGGAATTTACATACAATCGAACAGTGCATCATATGATTGGAATGACTCCGTTCGAATGTGTGTATGGTTTTAACCCTTTAATTCAACTTGATTTAACCCCATTGCCTCGAGATTCTGTTATTGATTTTGAATGTACTCGCTGAGCCACTGCTTTGATCGAGTTACATGCCAAGGTGAAGAAGAACCTCGAGGAAGCTTATGCCAAAGTGGCAACGAAGAAAAACAAGGGGCGCAAGAAGTTGGAGTTAAAGAGGGGATATTAGGCTTGGGTTCACTTCTGAAAGGAACGATTTCCGAACCAAAGGAAAGGAAAGTTGGCTCCTCGAGGGGATGGTCAGTTTCAAGTGCCGAGCAAGATCAACAGCAATGCTTATATGATCGACCTCCCTGGTGAGTATAACATATCCAACACCTTTAATGTTGCTGACTTAACTCCTTGTATTATAGGCCAAGCATCGGAGACTGAAAAGGGCTCGATTTCGAGGACAAAATCTTCTCAAGAAGGGGAGGATGATGCAGTCCGAATCCGAGCTGATCAAATATTCACTTCATTGAGGTCAATGACACGAAACCAAGCCAAGCTCATGCACGATGTGCACATTCAGTTGGCGTGGTGGGAGGAAGTACTTGTTCGGATTCTGAGTGGCCGAGCACAAGATACGAAGGCTTTATCTATAAGCTCGAGCCCGAGGAAGGAAGTGATCGAACACTCAAACTTGACGCCGAATACTGATTGATCGAAGGGCTATAACTGTGCCCAAAGACAAATGAGCATCTGACGTCAAATGTGTCCGAGCTGAGCAATTGAGCACCGAAGTCAAAAGACTCGAGCACGTGGATTACTCGAGCACATGGATTACTTCTTCTCTGGGAAGTGTGCTTACTAATAATTGTTGAAATGTGAAAATAATAAACTTGTTCTCATTAGTTCACATTAGTTTACATTTGTCTACATGTATTTACATTAGTTCATTAACTAGAATATTAAGTTAGTACATGTATTAGAGTGTGAATTCATCTATGTATTAGTGTCATCCATGTATCTTGGGAGAGGTAAAGTGTGGACTAAGTTAATGTGTTTACATGTAGTGTAGGCTAGATACATGAAAGAATTCTTCTATAAATAGCCATGTATTCCTAGACATTTGGAGAAAGTCAAGTTGAATGAAAACAACTCCTCTCCCAAAATACAAAGTGTTCTTTCCTTCCTCTTCTTCTTTGTTTAGTATACAACCTTTCTTCTATATTGTTCTCTTTTCCTAACATAGTGGTATCAGAGCCATGGCAAACAATGGCAATGGCCTACTTGCTTTCCAATTTCCTCGTCTTACAAAAGAGAACTATCAAAAATGGTGTATAAGGATGAAAGCCATACTTGGCTCTCAAGATGCATGGAATATTGTAGAAGAAGGGTTTGAAGAACCCGACAATAACGAAACTTTGCCTCAAAATGAGAAGGATCCTTTGGAAAAGTTAAGGAAGAAGGATCAACAAGCCCTCTCTCTTATCCATCAATGTTTGGATGATACCATATTTGAGAAGGTGGCTGATGCAACTACCTCAAAAGAAGCTTGGGAGATTTTACAAACATCTCTCCAAGGAGTTGACAAAGTGAAGAAGGTGAAGCTTCAATCTCTAAGGGCTGATTTTGAAGCTTTAAAAATGAAAGAATCCGAATCCATTTCGGATTATGGTTCAAGAGTGCGGGCTGTTGTGAACCAATTGAAAAGGTACGGAGAGAAAATTGAAGATGTCCGTATGGTAGAAAAGATCCTTCGCTCCCTAACACCTAAATTCAATTTTGTGGTGTGTGCTATTGAGGAGTATAAAGATTTAGACACTATGACGGTGGAGCAACTGGAAGGTTCTTTGCAAGCCCACAAAGAAAAAATCAAGAAGAGGCAAGAAGAGCCGATGGAGTAACTCCTTAAAACCAAGGCATCATTGAAGGATGATGGAGGTGAAAAGAGCTATCGAGGCCGTGGACGAGGCAGAGGACGTGGTGGCGGTCGTGGAAGAGGAATAAGCAATGATAGAAACTCCAACAATGAAGAGAAAAGTCACCAAACATATAGAGGTCGTGGCCGAGGAGGTGGAAGAGGACGTGGCTACCATCAAGAAACAAATGAAAAGAGGTATGATAAATCTAAAGTTGAGTGCTATAATTGTCATAAATTTGGCCATTATTCCTGGGAATGTCGTAGCAATGTTGAAGAAAAGGCCAACCTTGTTGATGACAACAAGGAAGATGAAGAGTCAACATTATTGCTAGCACTCAAGCAAGAAGACAAAAATGATTGTGGTTCGTGGTATCTGGATAATGGAGCGAGCAACCACATGTGCGGATACAAAGACAAGTTTGTGGAGCTCAACAAAAGGGTGAAAGGCAATGTATCTTTTGGAGATACTTCAAAGATCCAAATTGAAGGGATAGGTACGATTCTTATCTCCTCTAAAGATGGTAGTCACAAATTGATCAAAGATGTTTACTATGTGCCAAAGTTAAAAAATAATATTCTGAGCTTGGGCCAATTTCTTGAAAAGGGATATGACATACATATGAAAGATATGTACCTTTGGCTTAGAGATTCAAGTGGCACTCTAATTGCTAAAGTTCATATGTCAAAGAATAGATTGTTTTCTTTGAATCATAAAACAATTGAAGCAAAGTGTTTGAATGCAAATGTGAAAGAAGAATCATGGTGTTGGCGCATGAGATTTGGGCACTTGAATTTTGAGTCGCTCAAATCAATGGGAGAAAAGAAGATGGTGCACGGGATGCCTTTAATAAATCATCCCAATCAGTTGTGTGAAGCCTGTCTTCTTGGAAAACATGCAAGGAGGAGTTTTCCTAAGGAGGCCACATCAAGAGCAACCAAGCCACTCCAACTTGTTCATACCGATGTGTGTGGGCCAATCACTCCACCTTCTTTTGGTAAGTGTAAATATTTCTTACTATTTATTGATGACTTCAGTAGAAAGACCTGGGTTTATTTTTTAAAGAAAAAATCAGAAGTGTTTGGTGCATTTAAAAATTTTAAAGCACTGGTGGAAAAAGAAAGTAGCTTTGAAATAAAAGCTTTAAGGTCCGATAGAGGAGGCGAATTTACTTCGAGGGAATTTAATGAATTTTGTGAATCTCATGGAATTCGTCGCCCTCTAACGGTACCTTATTCACCGCAACAAAATGGAGTTGCAGAGAGAAAAAATAGAACGATTCTTAGCATGGCTAGATGTATGTTGAAAGCTAAAAATATGCCCAAGGAATTTTGGGCAGAGGCTGTTTCTTGTGCTGTTTATTTGAGTAACAGGTCTCCCACAAAGAATGTGAATGATCAAACTCCTCAAGAAGCATGGAGCGGAAGAAAGCCATGTGTCAAACACTTGAGAATTTTTGGGAGCATAGCCTATGCCCATGTGCCACAACAAGGGAGAGCTAAACTTGATGATCGAAGTCTCAAGCATGTGTTCGTTGGTTATGACACAAGCTCAAAAGGGTACAAGTTGTACAACCCAACAAATGGAAAAGTGGTGGTGAGCCGCGATGTTGAATTTGATGAAGAAGCAGCATTGAACTAGGAAGCTCAAGAAGAAAGGACATACGATTTTCTCCCATATTTTGAAGATGAAGAAGAACAAGATCACATGGCACCTGTGCAAGATCCAACTCCTCTTCCTTCTCCAACTAATGTTGCATCTCCTTCCCCTACAGAAAGCTCAAATGGAGAAAGGCCAGAGAAAACGAGAACTTTGGTCGATCTTCTTGAGAATACCGAAAGAATTACTAATTTTGATTATAGTAATTTAGTTTGTCTCTTTGTTGAAAGTGAACCAGTGAATTTTGAAGAAGCTGTCGGGGACAATTGGTGGAGACAAGCCATGGAAGAGGAGATCAAGGCAATAGAAAAGAACAACACATGGGAGCTAACAACTCTTCCCAAAGGACATCAAGCAATTGGAGTGAAATGGGTCTACAAGGCAAAGAAAAATGCACAAGGAGCGGTCGAGAGATACAAGGCAAGACTTGTGGCGACAGGCTACAAGCAAAGGCATGGAGTGGACTATGAGGAAGTCTATGCACCCGTTGCCCGCATGGAGACGATTCGCTTGCTTATTTATTTAGCGGCACAAATGAAGTGGAAGATCTATCAGCTGGATGTCAAGTCGGCTTTCCTGAACGGCTATCTTGAAGAAGAAGTCTACGTTGAGCAACCGTTGGGCTTTGTCGTCAAAGGTCATGAAGATAAAGTTTTGAGGCTGAAAAGAGCATTATATGGATTGAAGCAAGCACCACGGGCATGGAACAGCCGCATTGACAAGTATTTTCAAGAAAATAGGTTTGTTCGTTGCCCTAGTGAATATGCTCTTTATAGCAAATATTCTAATGGAGATATATTACTTGTTTGTCTTTATGTTGATGATCTTATTTTCACGGGAAATAACCCAAGTTTGTTTGATGATTTCAAGAAGGCTATGTCCCATATTCAAGATGACGGACATAGGTCTCATGTCATACTACTTGGGTTTAGAAGTGAAGCAAATGGAGGAAGGCATATTTATCTCTCAAGAAAGCTATGCAAAGGAAGTGTTGAAGAAGTTTAACATGCTTGATTGCAATCCTGTGAATACACCAATGAAGAGTGGATTAAAGTTGTCAAAGTTTGATGACGGAGAAAAGGTAAATCCTACTCTTTTCAAGAGTCTTGTAGAAAGCCTAAGGTACTTGACATGTACAAGGCCAGATATACTATATGCAGTTGGAGTTGTAAGCCGCTTCATGGAAGCTCCTACTTCTACCCACTTAAAGGCTGCTAGAAGAATTCTTCGTTACCTAAAAGGTACGATTGATTTTGGCTTATTTTATTCATCTTCTAGCAACTTCAAGCTTGTGGGATTTTGTGATAGTGACTTTGGGGGAGACGTTGATAATAGAAAAAGCACCACCGGATTTTTATTCTTCTTGGGTAAATGTGCTATTTGTTGGAGCTCTAAGAAACATGATATTGTTACTCTGTCGACTTGTGAAGCTGAATATGTGGCTGCAATATCATGTACATGTCATGGTATCTGGCTAAGGAGATTATTAAAGGAGCTCAATTTGCCACAAGATGAAGCCACAGAGATTTATATTGACAACAAATCTGCGCAAGAACTTGCCAAGAATCCGGTGTACCATGAACGAAGCAAGCATATTGATACAAGATATCACTTTATCAGGAGAGGATTGCCAATAAAGAGTGGAGCTCATATATGTGAAGTCGCAAGATCAAATTGCAGATATTTTTACCCAGCCGTTGAAGATTAAGCTTTTTCAAAAGCTAAGGATGGCAGTTGGTGTGATGAAACAAGTTTAAGAGGGGATGTTGAAATGTGAAAATAATAAACTTGTTCTCATTAGTTCACATTAGTTTACATTTGTCTACATGTATTTACATTAGTTCATGAACTAGAATATTATGTTAGTACATGTATTAGAGTGTGAATTCATCTATGTATCAGTGTCATCCATGTATCTTGGGAGAGGTAAAGTGTGGACTAAGTTAATGTGTTTACATGTAGTGTAGGCTAGATACAAGAAAGAATTCTTCTATAAATAGCCATGTATTCCTAGACATTTGGAGCAAGTCAAGTTGAATGAAAACAACTCCTCTCCCAAAATACAAAGTGTTCTTTCATTCCTCTTCTTCTTTGTACCTACTACAGTTTAGATTTTTGCAATTAAAATTTCGCATGCATGCTACCCTCCGCGTAATTACCTCCTTTTTTTTTTTTTTTTTTTTTTTAATTTCATGGTTTTTGGGAGTTTCTATTCTACTTGTCCTCAGATGAACCTACACACTTCCACTTCCCTATAAAGGTTGAAGCTTATCAATTTGTATACAAATATATCCATTTAGTTCTAAATCGTTTCACACTTCCAATGGCTATTTCTTAAGCTCTTTTTGCTTCATTACTCGTCTCCTTGCTCTTGCTCCAACATGTCCAATCCATGGAGACCGATACTTTTGTACGTTCCGAAGACGATTTGACTTAGCATCTATGAGTTCGCATTTCAATAACCTTCATTTTAAGTATGTGAAAAATTAAATAATCAAAGTCTTCATTAATTTCATGTTTGATGTTTTCTTTTTTAGGACCAGCAATGCTATTTCTGAAGCGGCTTATTCCTACCAAAAGATCGGTATGTTTCCTTTCCGACCTTACTCTCCTTTTTTCACGACGTATGTCCTGTTTCATTTCAAATTAATATAGTAGTACTCTGCTAGTAAGATATACCGTTTCAATAACAAGTACTCCTAGTAGTATAAATATATCACAGAATATTCTAAGTACTATTTATTGTGGTAATAGTGAAGTCTTTAAACCAAAACATTTGATGCTTCCATTAAATGATAAGTCAAACAGAACGGTGAACTTTAATATTTTCATGTTTCCTTACTTGGCCTTCGTTACCTATTGAAAAACAGGAAAAGCTTAACTTATATAATACAATAAGCACGTCTTTTAAAGCTGGATAGTCCAGTAGTTAACATTAAACTTGTTAATATGCATGTTAATCTAATTTATTGTCTAACAAATGATCAGGCGTTGAAATGCACTAGTTACTCGTCGTTGCAGCTTTGCAGAGGCCACTTTAACCAGATATGTTTAAATCAATTTTTTTAGGTATGCACTATCATTGTACAGATGTTAAAACTTAAAACTTTTTACTAAGAAATACCAATGGTAATGGCCTTGTGTGTATATATGTACAGACTGTGGAGGAGCATGTAAAGTAAGGTGCGGTTTACCATCAAGTCAACATTTGTGTAAAAGGGCATGTGGAACTTGCTGTGCAAGATGCAACTGTGTTCCTCCGGGCACTTCTGGCAACGTAGAGACTTGCCCTTGCTATGCTAGAATTACTACACACGGCGGCAGACCCAAATGCCCTTAAAATAATCTTCTTTAAAAGATCCTCAGACTATACTATATAGTTCTGTCCATATATCAATAATCAAAATCCAAAAAGTGTTCTTTTATGGTGGTATTTTTCGTTGAGGAGTTGTGTCCTCTGTTTGAGGTAATTGAAACGACTTCGGTTAGTCGTTTCGGAAGTTAGGACTTCGATTGGCGTGCCGATAATTTTAAAAGTTTTATAATGTCCATAAGGACCTGTCTGTAATATTTGAGCTAAATCAGACCTCTTTTGGTATGTATCGGAAGAAGGTTTTAGTTTTTATTGTCGATAAATACTAAAAAGAGATTTTCGAGCTCGATTTTGGTGAACGAGCTCGCCGTTAGGTTCGTATGATTATTTGCGACTTTTATCCTTTTTCGAAAGTGAATTTCGAGGTTGTTCGGCTAGCTTCCGCTAAAAAGCCGAAAGTTAAATAATTTGACATTTTTCAATTAAAATTCACATCTTGAGTTTCGGGAACCCGATATGAGATCCGCCTTAGCGAGTATGCTACATATATTTTGTATAACTTGTATGCAAAAGTTGGAATTATTTCGAATATCGTGGGGTACCATTTTAATTTTTGTCGCGAAAAGAAAAGTAAAAGAAATAAAAGAAAAAGAAAATGAAAAGAAAGAAAGAAAAGACAAAAGTTAGGCGGTGGGGGATATAAATCCCCCGACTTATCAATTCAAGTACAGAAACATGAGAACAAAAAAGAAACATGAGACATAGAAACTAAACGGAGACGGAAAAGCCGAAAAGCAACGGAAAAAATGCCAAAAGATGAGAAAAGAGTCGGGAAAATAGTAGAATTTTTACCCCAAAACATTCAGGTAATGATCTTAATATATTATTTGAGTTTATTACGTGTGTTTGAATATATTTTGACGGTAAAATTGGAATATTAGACATCGTTTTAATAAGTTCAATTAATAGTTTAAAGAGTCAAATGGACCCCGATAATAAAATTGATTATATATTCGTACTCAGTGAGTTATGGGCAACATATAAATGTAATTTATTTGGGGTTTGGTTATGTGACCTTAAACCCTGTACATAGGCCTGGTTTGCGTATTACATATGCAAATAGGGTATCAGGTTCCTAACTGGATTGCTCTAAGACGTGAGGAATGAAGCCTTTAGCCTAATTTGATATATTTTCTGCTATTGAATAAACAAGATTGTTTGGGGAGTGAATCCAAAAGGATAAAGCGATTGTTGGATGACTGTGTTAGGTTCGGAACGAGGTAAGTGTTTATATCCATTTCTTTGGAGGCACCTGGCCTCGTGGATTTTCTACCACGTGTTCCTTATGTGTGTAGCTGCCGATAGGCGTACTCATTACGCCTTAGCTTTGGATTTACATTATATATTATATGTTATGTCCTGATGTTGGTATTGCATTGAGGATCTGAGCATTGTACTCTGGCTCTGAGTTGGCATCTACTTCTCGGCTATCGATGTGAGTCACGTGCCGGTAAAGGGTTATTATTGCATAATATTGCATTCATATGCATTATATGTCATTCATATGCATTACAATGCATCATATTGAGGGTAGGAGGATTCCGCCCTCGGAGCAGGAGGATTCCGCTCCATTGCATCATATTGAGGGTAGGAGGATTCCGCCCTCGGAGTAGGAGGATTCCGCTCCATTGCATCATATTGAGGGTAGGAGGAATCCGTCCTCGGAGCAGGAGGATTCCGCTCCATTGCATCATATTGAGGGTAGGAGGAATCCGTCCTCGGAGTAGGAGGATTCCGCTCCATTGCATCATATTGAGGGTAGGAGGATTCTGCCCTCGGAGCAGGAGGATTCTGCTCCATTGCATCATATTCCGCCCTCGGAACAGGAGGATTCCGCTCCATTACATCATATTGAGGGTAGGAGGATTCCGCCCTCGGAGAAGGAGGATTCCGCTCCATTCATTTGGCACATGTAACTCTTTGCATCATATTTCATTTCATTTCATATTATTGTGTAGACTTTTGGTACATAACTACTGTTCTGCTTATACGTCCATTTCTTATTTGTTGATATATTTCTTGCTCGTAATCCTGGTTGAGTTTATGGTTTCATACGTGTTTCCTGTTGTTATCTGGCTCTGCCTTTTTATAATTTAAATAACAGGAATTTGTTTATCTGTTTCTTCTTCCTGGCTAGCTATCCTATTCTTTGAGGTTGCTAATCTGCCCCACTTATTGAGTACTTTTGACTCACCCTTGTTTGTTGTTTGTTCTTGTCTATTTATTTTGTTTCGGCAGGTTCGCTCCAGGATTGAGTTCGCCACGTTGTGAAGGAGCGAAGACGACTTCAGCTGTCAGGGTGAGCCAGCTTTTATTCCGGATGGCCACCAGTTTATTATTTATTATTTCAGCTGCATTTTGCTCCCTTCAGGAGGTATCTGTCTTCTTTTGTACTCTTATATGTCTAGTCTGGATAGCCCTAAACCTAGTATGTTGGGTAGTCAGCTGTAATTTTCTTTCGTACAACTTAGAGGTGTCAATATGTTTGTGTGTTTTTTTAGTCTTATCTTTATTTATGAATTGAATTATATTTATTTTTCTAATTTAATTGGTAAGGATCCGCCCGATGGGTCTACGAGAGGATGTCGGGTGTCCGCACGGCCTAGCCGGATTCTGAGCCGTGTCAGTTTGTATCAGAGCCTGGTTTAGAGTCTATCCAGACTAAGACAGTGTCTAGTAGAGTCTCGCTGATGGGTACGTAGACGTCCGTACTTATCTACGAGAAGCTATGATGGCATTTAGGAAGTTTCACTTCCTTCATTTCTGATCGTGCGTTGGTCTAGGATTCAAAAGTATTTTTGTTAATTTGTTAATTCCTTCGTGGTAATTGTGAACCCTCGTGCGACGAATCAGCAAACGCTATGAGTTCAAGACGAAGCAGTCTAGCCTAGGGTTAGCATTGACGAAGCCCCGAGAGTTTTTGATCGTGCTGATGATCTAGTTATGGAGGTCCCAGCTGTACGAGCTTGCGATGGGCAAGGGAGCAGGGCCTTGTGGTTCCCTTGGCTCTCTACGGTGCTTTCACGAGAGTCGTGGTGACGCAGATACCGCAAAAACCTATTATTCGCTAGGTAGCTTATCATGTTGACGCAGATACAAATGTTCGGTCTCAGGGAGCTCCTGTTCCAGTTCCTTATATTGCCGCAGTAAAGTATGTTCTGGAAACAGCATGTGTTGTGCCTCTAGTTATTCTGGCTGGTTAGTTAGCCTGAGTATTGGCTCGGTCCGGGTGTCCGAAGAGGTTGCATTATTTTAAGCAGTTGAACTTTCTGATATTCTTAAGCCATGCATCAGATAATCCCTATGTAAATTTTTAAAATAAAATGATGTCAGCGTATCCTTCAAGCTTTTGATTATATCGAGCGGTATAGTGTTGATTATTCTGCTTTCCAGTTTCAGGGGTCCAACCTTGAATTGGTGGGCAGCTCTCTTATTAGCTAACTTAGTTCGACTTTTCTTCTAGATTCATGGAAAAGTTCCTTTTGAGTAGCGAGCGAGATAAAGAGTGTCGCCAGTTTGAGTGGATTAGACAGGGTAGCCTGTCGGTTAGCCTGTTGGTTTCAGAATATGAGATTGAATTCTATAAAATGGTTGAATGTGCATTAGAACTAGTCCATGAGGCTTTCGAGAGATTCAAAGATTTATTGGTGACCTTTCTCCTTCCTTGAGATACCAGATGGCTCGAAAAATTGAGGTTGGGACTTCATTTGATATCGTTGTTGATATTGCTCAAAGGTATTAGGCATACCATAAATTAGAGGGGGAAGAGTTAGAGTGGGAGAGAAAGAAAATCTGTGGCCCTAGTGGGCAACCATGGTATCTCATTTGGAGGTAAGAGTTCTCATTATTTTAGGAGGTCATCTGCCAAGATATCTCAGCTTGTAGGGCGTGATTCTCAGAGTACGCCATTAGTTCGTCAATATCAGACCCAGTTTTTCTCTTTGTAGTTATCAATAATCTGTCCAGCTTACATTTTAACTGAAAAAGTATTATCATTGTCGCGAACCTGTCATCTTTGGTGGAGTTCTCCCTTACTCTGGCAAGTAGGCAGTCGTCCTTTCTCTTGTCATCAGGTACTTGCACAGTCGTATGCGATTTCATTTAGATCTCAATCAGCCGGAGAAATGGTTCTTCAAAAGATGATTATCAGGGTAGTGGCTCAGCTCAGCTGCAGAGGCAGTCCTATGAACTGGCAGTCTGGTAGGATGCTGAGGTATCCGATGTAGTACACCTATGTATTTCTTCTTCCATTATATGTGAGTAAGATTTGATTATCCGATCGGTCTGGACTTCGTTTATCTTACCATGGTTTCATTGGAAATTGTTTCTATTAAGAATTGGTTGCGGTAGAGGGGCGAGCTTCTGGTATGATTTATTCCTGGCATTTGTGAGACCCTACTAATTTTTCTAGTCTAAATATGAGAGATTTGGCAGTAAGTGTCGGTATTGTCTGCTTGACATCTTGTTGTTCCGCCTTCTGTTATTATGTCAAATCAGTTTACCTCTCTTCTCGGAATTTCGTGTTGGTAGGATAATGGGATCCAAATTCTTCACCATCAACAAATGTATCGTTTCTTCTGGTGTAAAGTGATTAGTAAGTAATATTCGATCTACGTATCTCCTTTTGGTTCAAGACGCTAGTACAGTCATGTTATCCCATGAGCTTATCTGGGTTATAAAAGGGTTTTCTGGTAAATTGTCAGAGTTTTCTTCTTATTTGGAGATTAAATTGGCATAGATGTTGTTCCATAAAGCTCATTTAATGTCTATTTCTTTAATTGCGATTTTTGGGTCAGCCTGACTTGGAAGTAGTCTAGCTCTAGTGGCCAAGCGATAAGAAGATGAGCTTCCTAAAGCTCTAATTATTTCTATTCTCAGTCCGTTGACATCTCTTGTTTATTCGGCACTGGTGAGTTTAGCCGGTCAGTAGTCTCTTATGATGTTCCCTGTGTTGGGCCAGAGTACGTGCTATTGTAGCGGGGTAAGCATATTATTGTTTTTCAGGGCTTCTAAGGGTAATAGAAGCACCATCCATCAGTCAGTGGTGTTTATGGCAAAGGTATAGAGTTGTGAACTCGAGAGTTGCAGCTGTTTGGCAACTCGAGAAGGTCATTTCGTAGCTTAGGTCTGCCTACGCCGGTTTTTAGCTAAACCTTCTTTAGTCCAGCAGACTGTGCGGGGATGGTTATTCCTATTCAAATAGTTGCATGAGTTTGTGCTTTAAGTGGAGGAGTGTTCCTCCAAATACTGAATTCTAATACTAAATCTCTAAGGCGTTGATACCACTTTTGTCACGACCCAACCTAGTACCACGACAGAAACCTACAATGAGTGTCGATCATTGCTAAACCCACTAATAATCTATTAATGCTAGAGATAAGCTGGCAACCTGATCATATATATACGTACCTATCTGTTGAAAGCATAAAGTCTGGAAAGATGACACGACTTTAACTTGCTGGCAATTAGAACACTGAGCCACAAATTCTGCTACGTCACACTTCATTCCGTCCCACTAATAAATCTGCTTAAGATCATGGTACATCTTAGTCGAACCTGGATGAACAATGTATTTTGAATAATGTGCCTCTATCATAATCTGTCAACGTAAATCTTCAACATCAGGGACACAAAATCTTTCTTTATACATGAGAACACCGTCAGTAGTAACCCTTTATGGTGACTCCGGTTTTCTTCTGGCTATCTGTCTGTATTCAACTAGAATTGGATCCTCATACTGACAGTGTTTTACTTCATGAAAATTTAGAGTTAAAGGTCTAGTGCAGCTTATCGTCCATCCATCATTGGCATATCTCCTTCACACCTCAACTCTTTGAGAAGTTACTTTAGCATTATAAGTGCACATGCAATCAACTTTGTTGCTGTTATTCTGCCTCAGCTCATGGTCCAACTACATGTCTCTTTTATTTTTACTTTTTCAAGTTATAATATTTCCAACTCAAAGACAATACCCTGAAGTAGATGTTCAGTCTTAAGATCATTCCTGGTCTGCATCATACTATCCAGCAGTATTTGCATGATCCTTATTCTTATATGATAGACCCTGTTCAGATGAACCTTTGACATACATTAGGATATGAGTAACTACCTTCCCACAAGGAGCTTGCAGAACAACACTAACATCAATTTAGATGTTGCACGGTGCGTTCGTAAAAATAATATAGCTTGCATCAAATCTTCTATAGTGTGTAGTGACAAGGTACTTCAAAAGCTCCCCCTATTGTATCAAGCGTAAGCTAACTCTTAGTTCCATCAGACTGTTCTATATCGTAAAGTATATCGACGAGGTGATTCTTCTGCAGAATCATGTTAATCCATCCAGAGTTCCGTGTATCTTTGTTTAAAAAATGTAGAGCTCTCCTCACGTGTTTGAGGAAGTGTCAGCTTAGTTCGAATAAGTTGGGCAATGATGTTGTTGTATTATCCTGATATGTTTTATTCCAAGAGTTCGATGTTCGTGTTATAATTCTGATTCTGCAATCATGAGATAATATCCATGGAGTAGCTTATGAAGGTCGTGAAAGTTCTTTTTTTATCTTTGCGGAATTTTCTTTAAACTTAGGCTCGTTCGAGGACGAACGAGAGTTTAAGTGGAGGAGAATGAAACGACTTCGGTTAGTCGTTTCGGAAGTTAGGACTTCGATTGGCGTGCCGTTAATTTTAAAAACTCCATAATGTCCATTAGGACCTGTCTGTATATTTGAGCTAAATCAGACCTCTTTTAGTAGGCATCAGAAGAAGGTTTAGTTTTTATTGTCGATAAATACTAAAAAGAGATTTTCGAGCTCGGTTTTGGCGAACGAGCTCCGATTTAAAATTCGAAAGTGCAGTTAGGTTTGTATGATTATTTCCGACTTTTGTGCTTTTTCGAAAGTGAATTTCGAGGTTGTTTGGCTAGCTTCCGCTAAAATGCCGAAAGTTAAATAATTTGACATTTTTCCATTTAAATTCTCATCTTGAGTTTCGAGAACCCGATTTGAGATCCGCCTTAACGAGTATGCTACAAATATTTTGTATAACTTGTATGCAAAAGTTGGAATTATTTCGAATATCGTATGGTACCATTTTAATATTTGTCGCGAAAAGAAAAGTAAAAGAAATAAAAGAAAATGAAAATGAAAAGAAAGTAAGAAAAGACAAAAGTTAGGTGGTGGGGATATAAAGTTAGGCGGTGGGGATACAAAACAGAGACGTGAAAGCCGAAAAGCAACGGAAAAAATGCCAGAAAATGAGAAAATATCCGGGAAAATAGTAGAATTTTTACCCCCAAAACATTCAGGTAATGATCTTAATAGATTATTTGAGTTTATAACGTATGTTTGAATATATTTTGACGGTAAAAATTGGAATATTAGACATCGTTTTAATAAGTTCAATTAATAGTTTAAAGGGTCAAATGGACCCCGATAATGAAATTGATTATATAGTCGTACTCAGTGAGTTATGGGCAACATATAAATGTACTTTATTTGAGGTTTGGTTATGTGACCTTAAACCCTGTACATAGGCCTGGCCTGCGTATTACGTATGCAAATAGGGTATCAGGTTCCTAACTGGATTGCCCTAAGACATGAGGAATGAAGCCTTTAGCCTAATTTGATATATTTTCTACTTATTAAATAAGCAGGATCGTTTGGGCAGTGAATCCAAAAGGATAAAGCGATTGTTGGATAACAGTGTTAGCTTTGGAACGAGGTAAGTGTTTATATCCATTTCTTTTGAGGCACCTAGCCTCTTTCTACCACGTGTTCTTTACGTGTGTAGCTGCCGATAGGCGTACTCATTACGCCTTAGCTTTGGATTTACATTGTATATTATATGTTATGTTCTGTTGTTGGTATTGCAGTGAGGATCTGATCTGAGCATTGTACTCTGGCTGTGAGTTGGCATCTACTTCCCATCTGTCAATGAGAGTCACGCGCCGGTGAAGGATTATTATTGCATCACATTGCATTCATATGCATTATATGTCATTCATATGCATTACATTGTATCATATTGAGGCTAGGATGTTTTTGCCCTCGGAGCAGGAGGATTCCGCTCCATTGCATCATATTGAGGGTAGGAGGATTCCGCCCTTGGAGCCGGAGGATTCCGCTCCATTGCATCTTATTGAGGTAGGAGGATTCCTCCCTCGGAGCAGGAGGATTCTACTCCAGTACATCATATTCCTCCCTCGGAGCAGGAGGATTCCGCTCCATTACATCATATTGAGGGTAAGAGGATTCCGCCCTCGGAGCAGGAGGATTCCGCTCCATTACATCATATTGAGGGTAAGAGGATTCCGCCCTCGGAGCAGGAGGATTCCGCTCCATTCATTTGGCACATGTGACCATTTGCATCATATTTCATTTCATGTCATTTCATATCATTGTGTAGACTTGTGGTACATAACTACTAATCTGCTTATATGTCCATTGCTTATTTGTTGATATGTTTCTGGCTCGTATTCCAGGTTGAGTTTATGGTTTCATACATGTTTCCGGTTGTTATCTGGCTCTGCCTTTTTATAATTTAAATAAGAGGAATTTGGTTTATCTGTTTCTTCTCCCTGGCTAGCTATCCTATCCTTGGAGGTGGCTAATCTGCCCTACTTATTGAGTCCTTTTGACTCACCCTTGTTTGTTGTTTGTTCTTGTCTATTTATTTCGTTTCGGCAGGTTCGCTCCAGGATTGAGTTCGCCATGTATTGAAGGAGCGAAGACGACTTCAGCTGTCAGGGTGAGCCAGCTTTTATTCCGTATGGCCACCAGTTTATTGTTTATTATTTCAGCTGCATTTTGCTCCCTTCAGGAGGTATCTGTCTTCTTTTGTACTCTTAGATGTCTAGTCTGGATAGCCCTAAACCTAGTATGTTGGATAGTCAGCTGTAATCTGTGTTTTTTTTAAACCTGTCTTTATTTATGAATTGAATTATATTTATTTTTCTAACTTAATTGGTAAGGGTCCGCCCGACGGATCTAGGAGAGGATGTCGGGTGCCCGCACGGCCTAGCCGGATATCGGGCCGTGTCAGTAATGCATTTGGTAATACTTGTTGTTGTTCATATTTGTATTATATGAGAAGAATGAATAAATAAAGTTTGTGTGTAGTTTTTTATATTCGTTCATTTTTCTGAAGACAATAGAGTCGATAAAAATTTGTCTTAGACATCACCATACTTGCTTTATAAGACACAAATTATTTATAAAAAGAACAATAAAATTGAGAGCTACAAGGAGAACTTGCAGTGGCTACTAGCTCCTTTTACCCATTTCAATTGGTCCAATTCTTTGTGAGAATACCCTCAAATGTTATCCCATGACCAAATGCCAGTATCAATCCCCAAACAAAATCTTCTTGATTACCTTCTTTCTTCGCGTCTTTTTTCTCCTCTAACATGTACTCCAACACATACACAATAGTATTACTGCTAGCATTTTCAAAATCAGCCAAGGCTCTTCTGCTAGCACTCAATTTCTCAGGAGACAATTCCAATTTCTTTTCAAGCATGTTCAACACAGCAGGACCACCTGGATGAATTTCCAAAAATTCCTTGTTGTAATCTGTATCCAGCAATACTTATTAACTTGTCACAAAATTTCTCAATATTATCTTCAATTATCTACGGTAGTTCTCTTTCTAACTTGACGCTAATTCCTTCTTCAGTAAGCCTACTATTAGAAGTGGAAAAACCAATCCATTTTTTAGTAACTCGCTCTAGACATAATTGGTCAAAATAGTATAACCCATAAAAAATCAAATTTAGCGATGAAGAATTATGAAAATTTAACTTAACCAAATCATTGAAGGAAAAAAATATAAATAAGGAAGGGAAGTTAGATCATGTTGGGCGAATAGGGTAATGACCATTTTGAACAAAGAAAACTTTGGACGAGTTGAGCCATGACCCATTTATTAATTTGACTATCCAATTTTAACCCAATTCGCTCATTTGCCACATTTACCTGCCATCGATGATCTTTTCTGTGTCAGGCAAAAAATACTGAAATGCAGCATGCAACTCAAACAGAGACCTTTTAATTTCTTGAATCGGGTCCGAGCCAATTATCATAGTTGTAGCACCATCACCAAAGAGAGCAACTCCAACCAAGTCATATGGCCTATCAGGACAAGGTGGTTTGAACCCTGAAATTATAGTTTCAGAAGTAACAAGAAAAACTCTACTTCCTGGATTATTTTCAGTAATGTCCTTTGCAACACGAATTCTGGCTACTCCTCCCGAACAACCAACAAAAGATAACATAACTCTTTTAGTTTCAGGGCTTAAACCAAGTCCTTTTGCTAAGTAAAGATCACCCCCAACAACTTAGTTATAGTTGATGAAAACATGTGTTATATTTGAAATAGGCCTTCCCCATTTCTTAATACAAGATTGTGAGGCTCCAATTGCCATTTCTGTAACTGCTGCACTGCATATGTGTAATCTTTGCTTTACTGTTGGAAGACCTTCGACTGCTAGCTCAGGATACACTTTCAGGATCTCCTCTGACATTACCACATACCTTGTTTTTACTGTAGTTGTCTTGCCTGCAATATTCAACATCGCAAACCTTATCATAGATCCCCTCAAGAGATTCAACTTTGCTCCGCAACCTGTCGTTTTCATCCTAAAGATGCTCAGAAAAATCGTGAACCTCAGCAGACCTTTGGTTAGCCGCCTTAGCCATCTCCTCGGCTGAGGACACCTGCTACTCTAACACCGACTAGGTAGCTTCAAGAAGGGTGACCCTGGCTTGGGAACATGATTCAAGGGTCCCCATTTGTTGGAGAGACATCTTCAACCCTTCGACCTCCTCCATGCGTTCATGGACCATCACCTCTATTGTTGTATCCAACCTCTTTGCACAAATTTGGTTGAAGCGAGAGACATGCCGTGTGGATCTGATTTCCTCTTTTGGCCGTTCAACTTCGGTTGCCATGGGGTGTAAACTCTCAAGTTGACCTCGGAGGGCGTTGTTTTCATCTCTAAGATGTTCATCGGCCCCTCTATGCCGCACGATTTTCAAACACACCATGAGTCCCTAGAAAGGTACCATAAAGGTGGTTAGGCAAGCAAAGTATAAAATTTAAATGGAGAAGTGTTTATGCCTAAAATTTTCCTAATAGGTTAAACAGAAAAATTATAAAGGAGGTCACAAAAAATAAGGTAAATATTAAGGAAAAATGAATAGAGCACAAAAATAGAGATTGTATTCCTTGAGAATAAGTGGATTCGTGGAGAATCGATTGATGATCCATACAATAGGGGAGAGGGGTATTTATAGTTATAGATTTATCCATTCTTAATTAAGGTAAAATACAATGACTATAAGCCGTGAGCCTGTTTACTCAAGGCGGTAATACTTATTAACCCTAACAAGGAGACTGTAAACCTAAGGCGGCGAGATATTTGCCCGATGACCCTGAGTCTGTGCCTGATGAGAGGTCATGGCTATTGGCAGGCGTATATCCTCAGTGCCCGATGACTTATAGAGTAAGTCTAGTCTCTTCCAGGTGGACTCGTATCCCCATAATTGTAAGTGGCATATTTTTACTCACACAATTAGTCCTCAACTTGCTTGTTACTGACGTAAGCAGCCAGGAAGTGAAAGAAGTATGCGAGAGAGTCGTGTGAAAAAATATCTCACTACCTCCTAAAGTTCGCTGTTATTTTGACCGAAATAGACGCTTGGTGCCTTCTGAAGCTCCACGCATCCTCTCCTAATTGGTCTTCATTGATTCTTTGTACCTTTCCCATAACTACAATTTACTGCGCCAAATCGTTCCGTATCCTTTTGCCATTATTTCCTTTGACCATTTCGTGCTCCTTCATTTTCTCCTTCCATCTATATAAAGAGCCTTTCTTTGTAGTTACCTTTCACAAGTTTCTATCTCCCAAAGCATAGTATCCCTTTTAGAAGACTTCTCTATGATATGAAAGACAAACCAAGCTTTATTCCTAAAAATTGTTCATCTTTGATCCTGACTCCCTGCCTTCGAAATATTTCCTTCACCTGAAATGGGTGGTTTATGAGAAAATTGAAAACAAGAAGGCGATAGTTTTCTTGTTTCTTCAATTTCTATTCACACCAGGAAGGTCGAAGTTCCTCGAGTTATGAAACTTGAGCGAGATCCTAACATCATCCTTTAGAATCTCTTCTTTATGCAACATATACTGACTATGATGCGCTCATTTTCTAATGCAGTGGTTGCTGTGATATTTCTCTTATCAGGCGCGGCCAAGTCGCTTAGCCCTTTCAGCTGTCATGAGGCTTCTCTTCCAGGAAGCTATCATCAGGCGTAGCTTTCAGCATGCTGGTGGTTTCTTTGACAATCTCGGGTTTATGATCCACTGCTTGGCTCTGCTCTTTGTCCGACAAGGGGATTCGACCTTACACCATAAACAGGTTATAGAGATTGTAAACTGTACACTTGCAGATGGTCTGAGGTCACCCTCTTGTTCCGATCCATTCGGGCTAATAGCCTTCGTAACGTCTTCCCGGCCGCTGGTTGTAGGTTTCCTTGAAAGAAAACTCTCCTCTTGTGTAGGCTCCCAGTCTCAACCCTCTCATCTTCAATAAGCTCCCAACTATGCTTGAAGATCGACTCCAACCTCTACTAGTTGGTGAGCATTCGTTCCTCAAATTTTGTTCGAGTTCCTTCATCACTATGGGGGCTCGTCTTAATCTAGATACTTCTACAATTCTTTTCACGAGGCATAGTGGCTTAGTTGGCTCATGTCTGTCGTGTGGGCATCAAACGTGATGAAAATCATACGCCGAGGGAGTGCTTAAAGCAGCATGTTGTCTAGGTGAGGATTGTTTCTTTTGGCCGTGTGAGGACCAGAAGGCTTTCCAGATAGAGTCCCCTGGGACCTTGTAATACGTGATGTAACTAGTATTTTATTCAAGAATTCAATTGTATACTGTAGCCTACCTTTGATATTAATGAAAATGGGCGTTCATCAACGTTTATTTTTTTGCATGCTTGCCTTTATACTTGAATGTAGTTAAGCAACATTATATGCCTGTGCAGGCGTATGTCTATTGAAGATGTTTGTGCGCTTGTAAAATGCAGCTTTTATGATGCATCTGTAATGATGCCTTATATGCATCTGTAATAGAAGTCTTTTAGTAGGACATTGCCTGTGCCCCTAAGGGGACTCTTTAGCCCATTATGATTAACGGGGCATTTTTGTGTACATAGAGAATGATTGTCCTTATCCACTCGAGTGCTTAAGTATTTACAATACTATGCGGGTGGGTGTTTCCACCGACATGTGGGTGCGAATGTTGAATTGACGTTTCAACGTACGATTTTAGCTAGTGGCTTAAGTAGTATTGATCTAGCTTAAGTGAGTGTTTGACTGTAACGCGCAGTGAGGAGTGAGTGTTTTACTGCAACTTAAAGTATGGTCGAGGGCTATGAATGATTGGATCTAGATGATCTGGCATAAAATGTACTAAAAAGAAAGAGTAGTTTTATTAAATAAAGAGAGCGCAAGGGCCGAATAAAAGTTTTAATAAACATAAATAACTATGCTTAGGGCTAGATACCCTTTAAAAATATGAAAACCAAGAAAGTGAGCATATGTCTTTATTATATTGGCATGTTGGCCTTTCAAGAGTAATACTTCTTAAGCCAAGTGATGTTCCAGTTGTTTGGAATGGTCGTTCCTTCCATGTCCTCACAGGTGTACGCTCATTTTCCAGCGATGCTCCAGATCTTGTATGGCCCTTCCTAGTTCGGGGCTAGCTTGCCTGTGGTGGCCTCCTTGGTGATCTAAGATACTTTTCGGAGGACCAAATCCCCTATGAGGAAGGAGAGTAAATTGGTCATCGCATTATAGTACTACTCCACTCATTGCTTCTGGATCGCTAAGCGTATTGCTGCTAGTTTCGAATGCTCATATAGTAGGTCGAGCACGACTGCTAAAGCCTCATTGTTAGGCCCCTCTTCAGCAAATAACTGATGTAGGTTGGACTCGCCTATGTCAACAGGGATCATGACATCTGCCTCGTACATTAATGAGAATGGGTTTCCCCTGTGCTTACTTTCGCCATTGTGCGGTAGGCCCACAAAACTCCTGGTAACTCCTCTGACCACTTGCCTTTAGCTTCCTCGAGTTGCTTCTTTAGGCTATTCTTGCTGGTCTCATTTGAAGATTCAGTCTGACCGTTTGCTAAGGGGTGGTAAGGTGTTGATGTTATCCTTTTGATTTTCCATTCCTTTAAAAATTTCATGACTTTGGCTCCTACGAACTGCGATCTGTTGTCACAGATGATTTCGGTAAGAACTTTGAATCGGTACATGAAGCTCTTCCAGATGAAATGTATCACCTTCTGCTCTTGGATTTGGCAGTAAGGTGCCGCTTTAACCCACTCAGTGAAGTAATCAATCATTATGAGCAAGAATTTGATGCCTCCAGGCCCTTTGGGCATGGGCCCCACAATGTCCATCCCCCACTTCATGAAAGGCCATGACGCAATTACTGAGTGTAGAGGCTATGCTGGCGGATGAAAGTACACGGGAGAATCGCTGGCAGCTGTCACATACTCTGACTAGTTTGCTAGCGTCGTCCTTTATTTGGGCCTAGTAATAGCCTGCTTTGATTACCTTGCAGGCTAGGGCCCTTCCTCTAGAGTGGTTTCCGGAATGTCCTTCGTGAATCTCCTTTAGTACGTAATCGGCTTGTGTTGGACCAAGACACTTGGCCAGTGGGCTGCTGAACATCCAAGTACTCAATCGGTTGACGACGCCAGTCCCAGATAAGTCCGGTGGTGTTTACTTCGAGATGCTTCAGGTCCGAGTGAGTTAGTTGAATCACCGCCTCCGGGCTGTCCCTGTTGGTAGTCTAAAGTTATCTCTAAGTCTGTAAAATACCAACTTATAAACTCCCCTAAATTTTAGTCTTTGCTTGTCCTCAAGCAAATCAAACTGAAAGAGACCAAGGCATGTTCTAATTTAAGCTCAAGACCAAGTCATGTTCCAATTTTTGAAGTCGCAAAAATCATTTGCATTGATGAGTTAGTTGGTACCAACTAGTTACAATTGTTCACATGGACACTTGACAAGCAAAACATGTATCTCATCAAACTATGGCTAAAGGAAATACGTAAGCCTCAAGAGTTGCCTCAATGTCATCAACTCACTTCATTTGTTCATGCACCTTATCATGTATTCAAACCTCACACTCAAGATTCACTTGCTATCCTCACAATAACAAATAGAACCCCTCACTTACTAAAACCATTTTTAAACAAGACTTGGAATTCTAGCAATTCATACTCATTCTTACGAAGAAATGCTCATGTGTACTTTCCAAGAATTCAAAGACTTTCCCTTCTTGTACTTCTCTACTAATGTAAGTGTAATCACCTAATTTTTGCATGAAAAATTCAAGAAATTTTTTTCTCAAATAGCCATTATAATTTTCTAGGATTTTTTCCCAACTTTTATAGATTTTTCTCATCTAGTCCAGCTAATTAGTAGGAAAATACCAAAACATGATGCATTTTTTTTATGTGATTGATTGTTTAAATGTTAATCTGATGTTTTGGTGATAATATAACTTTATTGTTAATTAGGATTTCATGTTAATTGTTTTTGTGATATAAAGTTGGTTTTGGACCAAATTAGATACCATTTGGGCTAAGAAAATTCAGAAATACAATGGCCCAATATCCATGATCCATCGGGGCCCGTGACCCGCTTTAATCCGTTGGATCAAGTTGATCCAAGGGTACCCATTGATCCCCTCTAGTTCCCCTTTAATCCCAAACAACCCCCTAATTTGTTCATTACACACCCCTTTAGTCTCCTGACTAGCGAGACTATGGCCAAATTTCCACCACCCCGGGAAATAGCCTCCCACCGTGTATCTGCTGCAGCATCACCGCCGGCCGTCATCCGGAAAATCCCAAAATACATGCCCAGGCATGCCTCGATCCCCTCTTTCCACTTTCCCAAGTATTTCTCTAAATTCTTAGCCTTTTCTTGTAGATTGGAATTCAAAGATCCGGTTTACCCCTTTCCGGCGAAAACTCGATATTTTTTGATAAACCTTTATCTTCTCGGCTTTACCTTATTCTTCCCATACTGTTTCTGGAACTCGCCTACATGGAATGTCTTTCCTCTGGTCAAAATATGACGACAGCTTTCTAGGGTTTCCTTCCCTAGATTTTCTCGGCCTCTTGCTCTCCATTCTTATCTTTTTCTAATTGATACGACCCCAATTGGGATCGTTTCAGTTAGAACAAGAAGAGATGGATTTGAATAGCTATGGTGATGTGGTAATGGAGATACTAGTGGTGGCGATGCTTGGTGCTGCAGCAGCGGTGTAAGGGTGGAGAGGCAATTTGGTTGTTGACTTGGAATTGTGATGGATGACTCAGCAGTGCAGCAATGCTGTATTTTTCCCGAGGTAGCTTGTCTATCTATGTCGAGTCGAGGTGAGGTAGTGGTGGCAATGTAGTGGCTTTCAAGAATATGAATGAGAATCGTGCGCCCTTTTATCTTCCTTTGCTTCTTTAGTTTAGTTCATGTTAGTAGAATTTAGTATTTGTTAGGTTTATTAAATTGTAAAATCATGTGCAGTTGAGTAAGTATGTTTGTATATGTTGTTAGTCAGTCGACTTGATACATTGATTCGCGATTGACAATGATATTGTTTATGATTTGTCTGGAGTCAAGCATGTAATAAAACTGTGAAACAAATTTGTTTGGCTTGATAGGGACTGGTTGACTAAATGACAAGCATGTTGAGTGATCCTTAAAGCTTTGAAACTTGCCCGAGATACTTATGTCGGGTTGCTTGCTTGCTAATAAAATCACATATGTATGTGCAAGATTTGTTTGTATAAGCTTTCATACATAGAAATGGAACAAGTGTAGTGTAAATTCATGTGCGGTTTGTCTAGTTTGTTTAAGCATGTTGTTCGATTCTTGGCTTAGTGCACTTATTAAAAATTAAGTTGGTTTTCTTGGGTGAACATTCTAGCGCTTATAAGCATGAAAGATCGTGTGTGTGGGCATTTGCCTCAATGTATAACTAGTCCTACATATGCCTACTTTGACATTGAATAAATGACAAGCCCTTAAATTTGTGCATTAGCTTATGGTTAGTTGTTAGGAATCGTCTGCTTGTCTTGGTTTTCTTGTGTAGAACTGTGATCGAAAGAATGAGAGGTTTTCCCTGATGGATGAAACTGGCGCTATAGTAAAGGCTGGCCCGATTTCTTTGGTTCGTTTCTATTTTTTTTAATTAAGGGGGCTAAGCATGGATTTTGTTTAGCTTACTGCTTGTCAGTGTTTAAGCATAAAATTCAGTTAAACTTGGTTACGAATTGAGTTGTGTGATAAGTGTTAGGAATCGATATCTTGAATTTGTTTAGTTTAGTTCATTTGGGTACTGCTTTGCTTGAAACTTATTAAGACTAATCCTGAGATTTGTTCGCATAATTTTTGAGAGTTCAAAAGGCCTTTGGCCATTCTTTGAACTCAAAGAAACTTCAACTTACATTTTGGAAGCAAGCATGTTTAGTGATAGGATATTTTGGACTTCGTTGGGATCCAAGGGACCTATTAGTTGAACATTAGGAGGTTTGATTGGTTTTGGGTGATGGACTTAGAGTCCAATTTTAGTTTTAGGGAACAAGATATGGTTCGGTTAGTTTTAAGGAGTTTGGGATGTCTTTGTTTGGTCCAAATAAAAATCTGAATATTAGTTTGGTTTAGGACACTCAAGTTTTAGCTAGCATAGTTGGTTGTAAATAATAGTCTCATATTTTGTTTAGTTTGGACTTGAGGTAGCCAAATCCCATTGAAATTCAAAGGAAATCTGCCTCATAATGAGGGAAATATGGTAAGCTGAAAGAGGAAGCACTTTGTTTGGACAGAGGAAGTATTTTTTTCTCTGCCAAACAACCGATTTTGAGCAACAATCAAAGGCTTTGCAATTATGGCACTTGGGAGTTGGAAAAAAAATATTTTAAGCAAAACAAAGAGTGAAAAGAAAGAATACTAAGGGAAAAAAAAGAAAGTTGAGGTTCTGGTTTAAAGTATTGGGATGTTGAACTCTCTAAGTTTGAAGGTTTGAAGCTGTTTGTTGTTGTGGGGTTTTGCTGTTTGAGTTGCTAAGCTATTTTAGTTTGGGCGTGTGTTTGAAATTTTGTTCAGCTTGAGTTTATTTTGCAGGCAAGGTACACACAAAATTCCTTGTACTTTATTGTGTTTATATCATGAAAACTAACATGTTAAAGCCATTAAAATGTTCTCTATGTATGGTTTTTTTTAATCTATTGGAAAGAGTTACAAGTTAGAACCGATCTCCACCTGGTTGCAAGCTACCTAAAGGTTTCACTAGGCTTTTTCTTCAACTTTTCTAGGTAGAACTGATCAGGCATGGCGTCAGTGTTATGTCTAAAACTGTCAACAAAGTCTCCAGCTATTGCTTCCCAGCTTGTCCACTTCTTTGTTTTCTGCTTTGAGTACCACACCAGTGCGTCACTTGTAAAGCTACGGTTGAATAACTGCATTCGAATCTTCTCATCATGTCCAATCCTAACCAGCTTGTCACAGTAAGACCTTAAATGAGCCATCGGATTGCCACTGCCATCGAACATGTTAAACTTGGGTGTCTTATAACCATCGGGCAGCTTCAAGTTAGGATACATGTAGAGGTCTTCATAAGCCAGGCCTCTAGTTTCTTTGGTGCCTTGGAATTGCTTGAACTTTTATACCAGCCATTTAACTTGCTCTTTAGTGTCGTTTGAGTCTTCCCCTGTCCATGCGTATATATCGTGATCTTTGGTGGTGAGGAAACGGCTTTGGTTACGACAGTGAAGGTAGGGAGATTGTTTTGTGGTGATTTTGGTGGTGCGATGTAAGTGGGGTATGAGATGTCTTTCTCAGGGAACAGTGGACCTTTGCCGTGAGGGCAAGAGGATTTGTTTGGGACAGTGGTTTCATCAGCATGGACAGGAGGAACTTTGTTCTCCAACTTAAACATCCTTTTGCTCTAGCTTAACATACTCCTCGTATGCGACAAAAACTTGCTTTCCAGGAGTTCCTCCGGCATTATCAACTTTGTCAAACTCAGCCATGATATTTCATCTCGTCCTTGTCCTTGTAGGTAAAAGGAGAGGTTTCAAAATTGATCCTCTGGATCTCAACCGGTACTGTAGCGCGACCAGAATGCATAAACTAAACTTCAGGGATTTGGGATTAAAATAACCTTTAAAACAATCAAAGAAAACAATGTGAGTAAGGCGTTAGAATTAATATCATAAATTTGCGTTCTACTATGCAGGGGACCTCTTTTATGCCAGAGGTAGGCCTATCAGTGATTCGAAGTAGTTTGCGCCGAATACGTCGTTTCGTTTGCTCGAGCATAATCAACAAAAAGTCTAAAAACCCAAAAATAACGAAATTTTATTTGATTTGCTTGACTTTATTACAATCACTGGTTTGAAAAAGGAAAAGACAATGACTCGACTAAACAAAAGGGACAGCTCGAAAAGAAAAATGACTTGACTAAGGATGACTGGACTATGTGCCAAGCAAAGAGGTTCTCGAATCAAGCATCAGCTCCAACATCTTCTCCCTCCTCCTTTCCTCGGTCTCTTCTTTGGGTCCATTTGCTAAGTTTATCGGTGGAGGGGTAACAAATATCTCCATAAGGTCCTTCCCAGCTTGCATGTCACCCAAGGCTTTTGCAAAGAACTCGCAGTTTTCAACTTCTATTGTTTCTTTCTCTGCTTACGGCACTGCTTTGAAGTATTCTCCCCAACCTTTGAGCAGCTCTTGCAGACTTCCAGCGACTTGTCTGGCTGCCATTGTCTTACCTATCCAGTACCTGAGTTCATCTCCTTTGATTTTTTCCTTATATTGCCTTCTCATCTCCCTTTCTTGTGTTATTCTTAACTCCTTCCTTTTTTGATCGAACTTGTGTCGCATTCTCTTGTACTTCTCAACAACACTTGGAGCTTCAGCTTTTCTTTTCAATGTTGTCTTTGATAGGAATTTCTCCCTATCTTCATTGAGCCATTTAGGATAAGTCAAAGTGGCACCGGGATTCACACTGTTGTCTCGGCTGCGGAAAAAACTGCATAGTTACTCTCCCCTCCCACATTATCAATATCGTACCAACCATTGGGTGTTCAATGTCTTTTATGTCAATGTTGAAACTCATTCCTTTGGTCAGCTGAGGGGTTTGCTGTGTCATTCCTACTTGCCGAAGGATCCTTAGGGGAACGTAGTGGTGAGTTCCTCCGAATCCAATCAATGTCAAGAAGGTAGTGTTTTAACCTTGCACAGAAACGGCGTACCATCCCCGCACGTTTATAGGGTCTTCCCATACTGCCGTGCCAGCTATGCGAGTGCTATGTGAGAGGATGCCACCGATCCTTATCGGCCTTGGTGCTATCAGGCTATATACGACCTTGTATAAATGTTCTATCAACCAAATTTGCAGCAATAGGTTGCACCTTTCAAAGAAATCCGTTCCTTTTCTACACTTGGTGAAAGCCCTGTATCTCCCACGATCATTGGAACCAAACTCACTTGGTGCTTGTAGGCACCTTTCCGCAATCCTTCAACTACCCTTCCCAACCTTATGTCGAACTTTCCTTCTCTTTCGGGGAAGACTTCCCAGAAAAGCAATGATGAAAGCAGTAGACTCGGTCCATTCCTAATCTTAAATTTCTCATGCCCCTATCAAATGGTGTCTAAGAGTTGGATCACCAAATCTTGAATATAAGAACTCCAGGGTGACCTTTCAATCACGCACTCCCTCGACATATGGGTCATAGGGAACTCCTTAGGCTCCACGTCTCGGGGGGTAAATCATGGTCTCATGCCCAGGTTCTAACCCCGCCAAACCTCCAACGTCTTCTAACATCAGTGCCAATTCCAAATCATTGAAATGAAAAAATGCCCTTTTGTAATCCCAGAAATGTGTAGCGGCTTCGACAAGACCAGGCATAGTAGTGTAAGCCTTAAGTACTACAAATTCTCCCAATATTTTTTGAACATGAAACTTGCTGACTTCTGCCAAATCTTCCCACCAAAGCCTGATCAAGTGAGGAGCTTGGAAGACGGTCTCAAAGTGAAGTGTGCCTCTTGCAACCATAGTCTAAAAACAAAACAGAAAAAGATCAAAATAATCGTATGGTCTTGATCATATTTCAAGCAAACGATCAATATTTTGCACAAACATTTCTTCGAATCTATACGAGGATGCAGTTTTGTCATTTTTGGGTCAAGGACCCTTTCGACTTTTGGACGAGGTTTACTAATGGGCTATGACGTTCCAAGGACGTTTAGCCTTCCTAGGTTTATCATGATGCAAAGAAAATAGGTAGGCATTTTGTTTCCAATTGTTCTCATAAATTACCAAAATAATTTTTGAAATTCAATACATGACGACTCTTTTGGAAACATGAAATATACGAAAAAAATGAAAATGACACTAGACTAAGCAACACGTCCCTCCTCCAGCCTGGCTCCCTTTGCTTCTCGGGCAACCTCCTTGACTTCCTCAATAACTTTGGTTAAGTATCCTTTGGCCCCAACAAAGTGTAAGATGTCTACTTCAGCATACTTCGAATTCCATTGTTCAAGCTTTGTCCCTAACGCCTCTATCTTCTCTTCCAACTCCAATGTACGCTTCCTCCACACTTCGATCAATTCTCTGTTTCCTTTGTCCATTTTAACAGCTTTCAACATGAACTTACGGTATCGAACTTGAGCCTCTGCGTCTCGGTCTCTTATGTAATTCCCTCGGCTTGGCCCTACTCCCACATTTTTTCTTCATGCTAGAACGCAACCAACTGATGTAATTTTGTTCGCATCCAGCGTTGTATCTGTCTGGCGCTAGTGACTTCCTGATAAGGGGCAAAACACGCGGAAGCTAATAATCTATACGAGCGGAAGCAAATAATAAAGATAACAAGAAATCGAGACTAGGAAGGCAAGAAATTAGAAGAAAGAATCGAATTCAATTTACTAACGTTAATTGAATTCAAAAGGGAGAAGGGAAACTCGAACCTTACAATGGAATCAAACTAGGTGTCGATCTCCATAGGTTCCAAGTCGAGACATACACGAGCCTCGGGCTCAAACAAGAAGGGCTCGGCCTCTTCAATGTTCTCTCTCAAATTCTCTCTTCTAAACAATGGCTAACTAATGAAAATGAAGAGCTAATATGCTATATATACATTTACATTGGATATTGGACAAAAATGCCCCTGAAACTGATTCTGCCTCGCTGATCATCCTCTCCTCATCGCGATCGCGCCAGGATGGCTCGCGATCGCGCAGGCAAAACTCTAGGCATCGCGATCGCGCAAATGGATCGCGATCGCGCAGGTCTCCATCATCTTCACGACCTTCAGGATCCTCAGCTTCGCCTTCGCGCTCAAATACACGCTGTCGCGCAGGCCAATGCAATACCCTTCGCGATCGCGTGAGAAGCTGTCGCGATCGCGAAGAACAAAAGTTCTTCCTTAGGCAGTGAGCTCCCAGTTTGCTCCCCTGTTTTGCCCTGTTTTGGGCTGCCCAGTTTCCTGCCTTGTTTCCCTCCGTCCTTGGCGCTCCCATGCACGATCTTCAAGATGTTTCCGGAGGCCTTGACCCGTATCCGTTGTGCTCTCGAGCTTGGCTTTTGATGGTTGTCGTTTAGGCCATTTTGCCCCGCATCATCCTCCCCTTCTTGAAAGGATTTCGTCCTCGAAATCGAACCATCAAAACCTACAATCAAAACAAGCACAACCAAAACTTCCTACTTCACAAGTAGGTTAGCTCAACAATAATAAGTGCAAGTAGTGTGGAAAACACACTCTTGTGATAGAGCCAAGCATCAATACCTATGAAAAAGCTTACGTCCCCAAAAGAGACAACAAAGTCTTGGCTCGACAAGAACAAGCACTCATTCTCAAAACAAGCAAAGAGATCAAAGTCATACAAGATGTAGCAATCAAATGTCCTATGACCCCTAAGCTTACCATCAATACGCCAAGCCTTCAAATCAAGTTTATCATAATATGACACATTGGCTTTGGCATGCTCAACACTCAAGGTGCGCTCAACATATGGGATGGAGTAAGTAAGATAGTTCAAGCAACAACTAACATCAAATACTTCACTCCCCTTCTTACGAGCATTCTTACACACACCAAGAGGTACCTCCGCACCTCCAAATACTCCTCCAAGACAACCCTCGTCACTAGACAAACTCCCAAGGGAGGTCTCAAACAATGGGTTATCCATAGAGTTAGGCATTCCAATCCATGGAGGTCCAAACTCACACTCTACTCTAGCTTGATACAATTCACCATTTTCATTGAAGTTGCTCTCATACAAAGGATTAGTATAGGCACACTTCTCAAGTTCATTGGCAAGCAAAGGTGAAGTTCTCAAACTAGAGACAACATCGACACTTGAGGAGTCATCGGACACAAGTCGATCTATCTCATTCTCAAGAGACTCCTCAAGGTTACAACCTTCCTCATTACGACACAAGATACCACCGCTAGCAAATAAGCAATTAAAGGGAAGAATAGGATAATCATGCAATTCATCTTCTCCTTTGTCAAACATGGGCGGGGTGTCATAACAAGGGTCACAAACGAGGTCAACTTCAACATTTTCACTAAAGAGAGGTTCAATGAAAACCGAGCTCACATCATGATGTGGCTTCTCAACCCTCTCAACTAGTGGTTCATTTTCACACACAAGTTGACCCCAAGGCTCTACACTAGTTGCAAACACATTATAGTCATGCAAATCATCAACTAGTCTAGAGTTCTCACTAACAACATCACAAGACAAGGAAGTAGCATGCTCAAGGGAGGAAGGACTAACACCTACCTTTGAAGTGTCATGAACGTCTTCACCTTGTAGCTCACATTCGGCATCTCCTTCACCTTGCCTTTCAATCTCGGAACATGGTTGAGGCTCCATTGGTTTGCCTCCAAGAATCCCTACACAAGAATTCAAACAAGTAGAAGAAAAAGATAAAGGGTTAAGGTTAGAATAAGGGGTGTCCTCACTCACAATTTTTCTTTTTCCCTCTTTCTTTTCCCTCATTTTCTTTTCAAGGTCGGGTGTAGATTCGGGTGGCGACAACTCACTCTCATCACTCAACACATTCTCTCCTTTTTCCACTCGAGAGTTGTCACCGGTCGCTCCCTTACTCCTCTCAATTTTTTGTCTCTCAAATTCGGGCGAATTGGGACGAGGCCCAAGAATGCCCATAGCCGGAGTAGGTGGACTTTTCACGTCAACCCGGAATCTAGGACTAGGAGACTCATCACTTGACGTCTCCTTCTTCTTCGTTGGTGAACCACTTGGAATTGAAACTTGTGGTTTCGGGTTCACCTTGTTGATATCTATCAACCCTTTTCTAGCACATGTCCCACCATTGCTTGTGTTTGTAGGACTTCTTGTTTGCACATTGTCAACCATGGAATGAAGTTCTTGCTCCTTGCTCCTTTGCCTAGCCAAAGAAGGCGCACTAGTAGGCACTTGGCTCTTCGCCCGGTAAGGCACAAAGTCATAAACTCTTTGCCCTACGCCCACAAGATATGCACCCTTCACCACACTATATTGCACCCTCTTCCCCTCCAACCACCGGTCACCTATCCACACATCAATATGACGCATGGGATACACATCACACCACACATAGCATTTATAGTTCCTATGAGATATGAGTACCCGAGCCTCCTTAGAAACCCACACTCCATCATACTCATAAGGATGCTCTAGCTTGTGGCATGGTATCCTAAGCCTATCAACCAAAGAGGTGCTAATACAATTGGCATCGGTACCACCAATCTTGAGCAAGTATCCTCCAATACCATCTACCTCAACAACGAACCTACATCTACCCAAGTGTTGTAGATTGGCATCCAAGTGAGAACTTGAACGCCCACAAGTGTCAACTCCGACAACTTGGGTCTTCCTTATCCCTCCACTAGTGGCAACACCACTAGAACATTCTCCTCTTCCCGTCACTCTCCCAACATTAGCAATGTTGTTGGAAGTCAAGGAAGGGACCATGCCATGGAACCCATAAGTGCCTCTCGCCTTGGTTCCATAGCCCATAGTACTACTCCTACTACAACCACCCACGCCCTTCACGGCATATAACCCCGTTGTAGCAAAAGCAACACCATCTCTCAAACCAACCTCCACATGGGAATTAGAAGCATTAGGTCGCTTAGCGTACCTAGAAGATGCAAGCTTCTCCTTCCCCACGGAACAACCACCACCACCTCCCATACTAATGGAAGGTCCTCTACTACTCCCTTGTACACCGTTAGCAACACTAAGAGAAGATGCATAAGAATAACCCATATGTTCAACATCATCATCAACTCTATCTATGTCACTATCATCAATATCAAATTCTTCACAAGAAGAGTAAGTAGGATCAATGTACCTTGAAGCGTCACCATCTTCGATTTCTTGACTAGAGGCATAGGCATCATCACAATCTTCATCACGAGCCTCATAGTCTTCATCATTCTCACGATCATCATAGTGAACCGCTTCATCAACATAGGAGCCATGGTTTCCATCATCATAGTAATGGCCTTCATCACCCTCATAGGAACCATAGTCTCCATCATCACCATACGAGTCATAGCAACTCGCATCATCGCCACATGAGCCATAATCCCCACAATCAACATCCGACATTGTTGTAACACCAAAGAACAAAACCTCCCGAAAGTCACTCCCTCACGTGTATCACTCAATATATGTACACTCAAGAGCGAGGCCTTATCAACTTGGGAACCAAGGTAATCACAACTAGCATGTCAAAGTTAAAGTTCGGAGTGGAATTAATGAGACTCGATGTACGGACGGCTATTTAAAGTGCGCACTTGAGGCCAAAGGAGTTCTACGACTCTTCTTTGAATTCTAATCTCCTCTACGCACGAATACCTAATACGCTAAAGGATTAGTGTCTTTCAAGTAGGCCAATTACCTTCAAAACACTAACCAAGAGGTACGGTAGAAAACGGGACACAAAATATTTGACTCGAATCGGCACCAAACGGATTTGGAATCGGATGAAATTTTGTTTGTGATCTACAAACTCATCATATTTAATGGTCCAATTGGAGTCATGATGTTTGGAAACTGTTCGGAAGCCGTTGCGAACATTCTGTCCCAAAACTGGAATTCTGAAATTTTTTTGTTCTTCGCTATCGCGACCAGACTCGCGCGATCGCGAAGGGTTAATTTTTCAAAAAATAATTTTGTTCTTCGCTATCGCGAAATTGCTCTTCGCGATCGCGAAGGGTTAATCCCTGCACTTTCACAGCAGCTCAAAAACGGGTTTTTGGGCGATTTTGGCCAAATTTTTGGCTCGATTTCAACCCGAAACACAAAACCAACGATACCCAAAGGTGTATACAACTATAACAACCAATCCCCAATAGTTTTCAACTCCAAACAAACAACAACAAGCTTCGATTCAAGATTGAAGCGTTTTCAAGAAATTTTCAAACTTTTGGATTTTGATTTTGGAAATTTTGATTCGTAACACCAAAACACGAGATATAGGTATCAAAACGACGGGAATACAATAAGGAACAAACCCCACTACTTTTTGACACTCGGGGACTCGTATCCAACCCGCTCAACCAAATTTTGTCAAGTTTTCTAGTTTTTCAATTTTTTTGTTTTTCTTCAATTTTTCAAGAACAACACAACAACAACAATGATACTAACATATGGAACAAGGAACGGGGGTTTGTAAGAACATAACCCGAGCCTTGCTCTGATACCAACTGATAAGGGGCAAAACACGCGGAAGCTAATAATCTATACGAGCGGAAGCAAATAATAAAGATAACAAGAAATCGAGACTAGGAAGGCAAGAAATTAGAAGAAAGAATCGAATTCAATTTACTAACGTTAATTGAATTCAAAAGGGAGAAGGGAAACTCGAACCTTACAATGGAATCAAACTAGGTGTCGATCTCCATAGGTTCCAAGTCGAGACATACACGAGCCTCGGGCTCAAACAAGAAGGGCTCGGCCTCTTCAATGTTCTCTCTCAAATTCTCTCTTCTAAACAATGGCTAACTAATGAAAATGAAGAGCTAATATGCTATATATACATTTACATTGGATATTGGACAAAAATGCCCCTGAAACTGATTCTGCCTCGCTGATCATCCTCTCCTCATCGCGATCGCGCCAGGATGGCTCGCGATCGCGCAGGCAAAACTCTAGGCATCGCGATCGCGCAAATGGATCGCGATCGCGCAGGTCTCCATCATCTTCACGACCTTCAGGATCCTCAGCTTCGCCTTCGCGCTCAAATACACGCTGTCGCGCAGGCCAATGCAATACCCTTCGCGATCGCGTGAGAAGCTGTCGCGATCGCGAAGAACAAAAGTTCTTCCTTAGGCAGTGAGCTCCCAGTTTGCTCCCCTGTTTTGCCCTGTTTTGGGCTGCCCAGTTTCCTGCCTTGTTTCCCTCCGTCCTTGGCGCTCTCATGCACGATCTTCAAGATGTTTCCGGAGGCCTTGACCCGTATCCGTTGTGCTCTCGAGCTTGGCTTTTGATGGTTGTCGTTTAGGCCATTTTGCCCCGCATCATCACTTCCCCCCCACCCCCCCCCCCATGACTTGTCTACTTCCCTAGGATTTCCTAATCCTTTTTGACTTTACGGACAATGTCTTCAGTATAGTCGACCTGGTAGGCCTTCACGTCCAGTACGAGTGGGACGATTTTATTTCTCCCTGCTTGCCTCATCACCCTAAGTGGTTGATAGGGTTAGAGTCCTCTCAATCCCATAAGTATCACAAAAGATGCCTTCTCAGAGCTGATGATAAAGTCTGATAAAGGGAACCAAGAGAACATCCATTGAATCAAATCCTCCGTTATATTTTCAAAAAACCTTACCCATTTCTCTGTGCTGCTTGGATGCTTGAATTTTGGAACCTCGAACCATTCTCCAATCAAGTAATTTGAACCAGTTGGCTTGGATAATTCTTTCGCACCTTTCACCTTCCTCAAATGCTCCTTGAACCATGCTTGCAATAGAAGATTACACCCTTGAAAATATTTCGCTCCTCTTTTGCAACAACCGAAAGCCCGATAAATGTCTGCCACAATCATAGGGACTATTGTGTAGTGATAACCATCAATCCTGTTGAATATCGTATCAGTAACCATGATAAGCCTCGAACATATATTGTGATCCTAACTTTCAGAAAACACCATTATTCCTAGGAAACAAACGGCAAATGCAAATGGTCTAGCTCTCGTCCAGTCACCATAGGATTTGAATTCTTCTATACTGTCATCGACAACACCCAAATACCCAAACCTGTTGTAGAGATAGGAAAAAAGTATTTTCTTTTGTTGTAAAAATTCTACGTTTATATCTGCTACCATCCCCAATTTGTCACGAAACTCCTTAGGTGTAGGGACGTTGGGAGTCTACTCCCTTGCCACCGATGCTTGTCTAACCCTGAATGTGATATGAATCCCTCTATCTCTTCTAGCAAAGGCATCAACATGTTCCCAAATCTAAACACATTTAGTTTTTCATCCCAAAATGACACCGACACTTCAATTATTTCTCTACATGGCTCCATTTCTAACAGAGAAACCAAATGACCCAAATGTTAGCGTACTTCAGTTTGTTCTCCCAACGACAAATTATTACACTAATTAGTCAACACAGGAGGTGCACTGTTGCTCCCAAACGCACACGCAAGTATACTTGGTCGACAAGTAATAAAGTGATAAATCGAGTATCGTTCCCACGAGGACTTTTGTTACGACTGAATCCTAGCAAGCAATTTCGTAAAAACTATTCAGGGATCTTTTTCAATGATGGTTGAGACTTTTACTAACTAAAACAATAATTAAAAATAAGTAATTGAAGTTAAGTAATAGAACAAATTCTATGTTGTTATCAATAAAAGAAAAACGGTCTAGGGTCAGAGTTACGAACAATCCAGTTGAGTTTTCCAGTTGATTCTACTTCTTGATTTCCTAGATTGCTAACTAACATGTTAATTATATTCGTGAAAACCTGTCGATTTTTCACAAGTCTATGCAAGCTACTCTAACGCCTATATTTCTATGAAATTAAATCACATGCATGCATTAACGAACTCTGTATTTAGCTAAGCAAGGCGACTAGGTATATGTCTATCCTACCTGCAAATCAATTTCCTGATGCCCAGGTTCACAATCAAGCCCTATTCTTTCTTATTTGCTTTCACGAGTTCCCTCTGTCGAGTTCAACTTGTAAACCATAGATAGTGTTCAATTACCAGGCCCTGATAACCAAACAATTAGGCTCAAGAAAGAATAAACAATCTATAATGGTAAATCAATAGGAAGAATTCAACTTTCAAACATCAACCTTCATGTATTTACTCTAATCCTAGAACGATAGGGTTAGCTACGCATATTCATAATAACAACACAAGAATTCACGGAAGAAATATGAAAGATTGTAATAGATGAAGTAAAGGAATTAAAACCCTTGTTTTACGTGTTCTCTGACAAAACTCTCCTCAAAAGCCGATCCTCCCCTTTTACAACGAAATTAAAGAAGTTTTATATTGTTTACAAAGTGCTAGGATAACTTAAACCAAAGCCTAATCTAGTTGGGAAAACTTTTGGTTCGTCAGCCTCAAAGCTTTCGTGGAAGCCACGCTTCCACTATAGCCTCCAACTTTCCAAGGCTTTTCGCTGAGGCCTTGCTCCCAGTATAGCCTCCAACTCTTCAGGGCTTTCTTGGAAGCGTTGCTTCCACCATAGCTTCCAATGTGTCCATTAACTCTAATTTGATTATTCTTGTCTCGAATTCATCCGTACCATTTCTAAAATCACAAATACGATAAGTGAGCACAAGAAACACAATTATCACATATAACGAGCGCATAAAATACTAAAATGTGAGAAGATATTAAGGTAAAATAGGAAAATATTGCCAAACATCATGCACCCATAGTCATTCCAAAATGATGAAACTTTTCACTCATGATGACCTAAAAGAAAACAGAAAATAAATGATTAAAATTCCCCATCCCCTTTTGAGAACAATTGGACAAATCAAAATGCATATTTATTTTCGTCTCACTTTTCTTTTCTTTCTTTTTGTTTTCTTTTCTTCCTTTCTCTCAAATGCACATAAGCATATCCAAATATTCCTTCGTGGTTAAAAACTTGTCAATTGTTTGAACAAGTTGAAGACTAGTCGGATTACAGGAAGCCCTTCCTATGGCATGATGCATGCATATTACATTCCAAGAGTGGTGTAATTCTAGACATGGTTCTCCAAGGTGGACGACCAAGGGGTGGGATCATTGGAAATTGTTGGTTGTACCACAGACAAACTATATTCCAAACGTCCCTCCTAAACTATATTCCACGTAATCGCTCGTGTGCATGCAAAGTGTCGTTTTCCAGGAGTGGAGGAATATGAGTGAGGAATGCCAATAGATATCACAAATTTTTAAAAGGTACGTAATAATAAATAAATAAAGAAAGAAAAAAAACAAACAAGTTAGTAAACAATATTATTAATAATAAGCAAGATAATAGACAATAAAATCCCAAAAGTAAAACTCGTTATGGTTAGGACTTTGAGTATCTCCAGCGGAGTTGCCATTTTGTCATACCCACCTTTTTACCTAACTTGGAGAGAGTCAAGGCTCGGGTTTGACTTGGTAACTCGATTGAGCTTGAAATTGGAGTCTCCGCCTAATATAAGTTTTCTAAGGTGTATTAGGCCACCTAAATGTCTATGATAGGGTCTTATTCAATAAAAGCAAATTTTTAGAGATTCGAGGGTAAGAAGTCCAAGTGACTCGAGAAGAAAGTGTTAGGCACTCCCTCAAGTCCCACAAAAAGTGGTTCCTGCCCGAGCTATTACTTTTGGGATGTTAAACAGGTCATAAATAAATATATATAATACTTACAAATTATATTATTAAATTTTGAAAAATAAAATCACAAGCAGTCATGCAATCGAGTTTATTTGTGCAAAATAGTATATAGGCAGTGAGACATAGTCAAACAGGTTATGCGCTGTAAAATTTGCATAAACGGCCTAAGCCTGACGCCTAATCACACGTTTGGCTAGATTTTATAAGACATTGAAATATTACGTCGAAATTGTAAGAAAGTATTTAAAAACAGTTTATCTATGCAAATTATATATGTGGGACAACTTGCACAAATAGACAAATTTTTGAAAATGGTTTTGATTTTGGCACATAAGCAAATTATGGTTGTTTTGTTAAGAAAATATTAGCCATTCTGGGTCGTTGTAACTTGACATTAATTGTTAGGCCCTAACTATAATGGCTATTTGCTTTTTGGGATCGGTTTTGAAAAAATAAGTGTTTGGCCTATTTTTCTGAAAATGGGGGTCACAAAACACACAAATGCATAGAAAGGGCTGTCACACATAAGTATATATGTATATATAGACATGCAATTACATGATTAAGTGATAATGACTTTAAAAATACTTATAATAATTTGTATATTGGATCCCAAACTTATAGTCTCATATATACTATTAGATTAGTGTATAGAAGATTAAAGCTTGATAAAAATTAGTTTAAACACACAAAGGGACAAGTTTTAAAACCAGTTTTAGGCCCAAATAGTTTATGCAAAATAGGGGGCAGATTAGTTTACGAAAAGCAGTCGCAAAATAGGAAAAGATTACACGTTTACCCCCTGTTGTAGAAAATTTCCAGATTTTCACATAGAATGTTTCACTTTAAACATTTAAACCTGCCTATACTGTGAATATGCTGATTTTCATGTTGTCATTAAAGCAAACAAGCATTGTTAATGTCCAGGCAAAATTTAACATATAAACCCCTGTTTTAGCATGATGATGATGCAAACACATAGATAAGAGGGTTAGAAAAGGCCCATGTATGGCCAAACTCATAACTTTTGCCATGAGACATGTTTTATGACAATTTACACACAGGAAGTCCAAAAAAATACATAACAGATGTGGAGGTTCTAAAGGGAGGGGGCAGACATGTGATCAATTGCTTTTTCAAGTATTAAACTTAAAGAATGCTTAGCATAGGACCATAGTCCCAGTGAGTACACCTAAGAAACTTGGCATTAGGCATGGTGCAACCACCAGACCCTTCAAACTGTAAAAACTGCGACTAAAGAAGAACTGGTATGCCTTTCCAAAGCCATCTAAGCAAAGCTGCACACAAAGGGGTTAGCAAGGGCTAAAAAGAAGCCCAAACAGAGATGCAAACTGATGGAGATTACACACACATAGGCAGTTCAATCACGAAAGTAAGTAGAAGACCTAGGTATAGACAAATTTAAGTAAAGAGTAGCAATGGCTTATGCAGAGTCATACCTTCTCAGTGATCGAAATGAACAAAAAAGTAAGGTCCAGGCAGTGTTGATTGCCTTCGGAACAGGATCAAAAAGAGAAAACAGGGAGCATGAAATTCCCAGAAACTTGAGAGTGAGAGAGGAAAGTAGTATGCTAATTCTTGCAGATATTCGGTACCTCTATGAATTTTAGTGTATCAATAGTGTCTAGTAAAGAAAACAAGACCAGTTTATATAGGTAAAAGTGTGAGGGTTTTAAGTTCAAACGGGCAAGACGCCAAAGGTAAGAAAAATATTGTTTCCACAAATTAAAAGGATCCACTTAGGTGGACTATCCAAGTATAGCTTCATCAGGCCCTAAACTTAAGGTAAATCAGACCCCCTAACAAATATAGTTCCTTCCCTTTAATTAATAACCCATCCAGATTCAAGAATCAATGTGCAAAAGTATTCTAGACTAGTTTAGGTTCGAAAATTAGTCAACTAACTTGAGAAGCTTCAATTGACACCTTATCAATCACAAAACTAATTTCCATTCTAGTTGTCAATCAAGAGTTCAAATTGAATTCATTCAGGATCCTTCTAATCATGCTAAATCAGATTACCCTTTCAATTTTAAGCATCATGACATAATGGGAGGGAAAATACATAACAAACATGAATAAACATGACCAATTCCAAACTACCATGGATTTTGACTTTACAGACTAATAGAGGTGTTCTAGGGCACAAGCTATAAGTGCATCACAGTCATGCATGCGAGAATTCAAGGCAATGTTAAATTAAATCATTGAACTAACAAGAGTTAATAATCGCATGAATTTTAACAAATTAATTTACAAGTAGCACACAAACATGTTGGTACACAGAAAATGTTAGACAAGTTCAAGCATAGGTTCACATAAATCTAGAAACGTCAAAAGGAATAAAGATTACCCTTTTAGGTTATGAATCGGGTTCAATTTGACCCACCTACGGTCATACACAGGGGTTTTCCCTTTCCTCACTATAGTGCCATTCATAATTTTAACAACGAGACGCCCGAAATACCTTTTCCAGTGACAGACAGGAAGGTCGTATTAGGGTTAAACTTCAACCTTTTCAAACGGGCAAACTATTATGAAGGTTTTGTAGCGGAGAGTGTGAGGAGTACGATGATGTAATTTTCTTTGAATTTGGCCTGTGAAGTTGACCGAAAAACGGCGAGACTGTGGCGCCATTAGGGTTTCAGATGAGAGGGCGTGGAAAGAGAGGCGGCTGGGACTTTTGGGGAAATAAAATAGGGTATTATGGTTTGGGGGTTAGAGATGTAATTAAAAATAGAAATAGGGTTTCTAGCCGTCAGATCAAATAAATGGAGGGCTAGGATTAAGCCACATAAGCTGACATGGTGCTGAGATGGATAAGTAGTGGGGTGATGTGTATATGTGTGTATATGTGTATATATATTGTATAAAATAGTATAAAATACGTATAAATGTGTCTAAAATACACATAAATATGTAGAAAATTGCAAATTTAATTTTTAAAATGCCATAATGACTTGGGGAAATGTAAAAATATTATTATGATTTTTAAAATGATTGACCAATTTTGTTAAAAATAATGTCGTCGTAAAAATTCGCACTTGAATGTGCTAATTTTGTAAATAGTTGTAGCTTGTGCCGGTGTCTTTAAAAATAGCCTAATTGGCGCGCTTGTGTGAAATAATAATTTTGAACAGGGTCAGAGTGAAGATAATTGTACGGTTATCAGTGCAATTTTGTCAGAAAAATGGCTATTGAAATAGGTGAGACAAAATTGGGTGTCAACATCACCATATGAACAATAAATACATTTCAAAGAAAATTTTGTTCCAACTATTATTTACACACTTGGTTCAAAAGGAACTTCCGTAAAGAACTAGGCAAAGAAAACTGGAAGCTTATTAAAAATTTCAAAACTTGGAACATAACATAAAGACAATCTAAACTATCAGCATGAATTTGTATATAAATCCAAAATGGTTGTAATGCATACATAGAAGTCAATTAAGCACAAGTTCATTTTCAAATCCCAAATACACATATGAATTCGAATCCTTCCCCCAACTAAAGACTCTAGCATCGTCCCTGAATGCTAAGTAAAATAAATAAAGACAAAGAGGGGTAGAAGGGACTCCCTGGCTTAATCTCAGGCAATGTTCGTTCCTTTTCCTTCCACATGAGCAGGTGGAGGTTCTTCATCTTTCTTCTTCTTCTCAACTCTTGCCCTAACAGCCTCATCAAGCGATGCTTGTGTAGAAACTTTCATTTGGACATTTTTCGAGAGTAAGTAAGCATGTAGAGTACCAATCATTGTCATAGGATGAATAGTGGAACTCGAGGAAACATCATCATCATCATCATCATCATCATCATAATCATGAGATTGGGACACACTCAGATTAACTTAGCTTTGGGACTTAGACTGGGCAACCACACCTTCTGGAACATTTTATTTGGATCCCTACCTTTTTCCTTACCTTCCTCTTTTCCAACACTGTGTCTAATTTTGCATTTATGTCCCTTTGCTCCTTTACTAAGAACCTCATGGCTTTCTTAATGTCATCAATGTCTTTGGTGAGCCCTTCCATGGCCTTTATCATTTGATCAAAGTGTTGTTGCGTGATAGCCGGTGTAGGGGTGGTGGTTGGAAATGGTGTTTTTGAGCTCTTCAAACTTGCCATCCAAGTCCTTCACTGCCAAGTCAGATCTTCTAGGACAGTTCCAGAACCAACCACAATATGGGTAGGAGGTGCTACCAAAGTGGAAGGAATATCATATGGCATAGGAGTACCTGAAGGAGCTGGTGTTAGGGCAGGTGCTGGATAGACTGGGTTGTTTACATCCTCAATGGCATATAGATTGAACTTTCCCACAGGTTTTGAATAGCCATCACTAACCCAAGTCATGCACCCCTTGTCCATAAGAAAAGCCGTCAAGGTGTTCGGCTAAGGGATATTTGTGTTCTCGGCTCTAGCTTCTTGGACCATGTTCTTGGCTATTTGCACTCCCAAATTGATCCTTATCCCCGACATTATACAAGCAATCATCATTGCTCTCTTCAAGGTTACCTTGTGGTCATTTTTTGTTGGCAAGATTCGAGAAATGACAATTGAGTGCCATCCCTTTGCTTCGAAGTTAAGATCCGGCCAAACAATATGCATTCCCGGTCTTAGCCATTCAGAGTTTAGTTCCATTCCAATGATTGATGCTGCCCACTTTCTTTGTTCAATCTCATCAAGTGCCAATTTTTCTATATGCTCCTTTGGTGTGAAGCTGCGGAGTCTGAAGTAATTGTTCAATGATTTTACGGACACATCCACCATTCGCTCCCGACAAAACACCTTGAGGTCCTTGTCTGCAGTTCTACCCAACTTAGCCTAGAATTCCCTAACCATATTGTCATCAGAGTCCTCTAAGGGCTTTGCAAATATTTCAGCCTACGCAATGTTTTGGAAAGTCTCATAAAATCCTAGGTTGAACTTGTTTACCTTTTTCATGCCAATAACCCGCTCTCCAGTGAGGTTCCTTCCAGTTAACCCCTTTATGTATCTATTGTAGGCTAGCTTAAATTTGAAGATCTTTTCCCACTCTTATGGAAGTTCATCATCACTCACAGTCGGGACATCACTAGGGAATTGGGGAGGCTACTCTTATTGTTGGGCAGGCTCATCCTTCCTTTGTTCTTCTTCTTCCTCTTCATCCGAAGCCACATCCCATAGATTGGGAGCCCTTGAGGTTTGGCCTTGTATGGGTAAAAATACGCTACCTATTATTACAGAGATATGAGTCCAGCTGAGCTGACGATGACTAGACTTACCATGCAAGTCACCGGGCGTAGATGATACATGCATGCTCAATAAGCCACATCAGCACAGCAGGCACAGGCTAGGGAACGCAAGGCATAGATCCACCTTAAGGTTTACTGTCTCCTAGTTAGGGTTAAATTGTATCACCGCCTTGAGTAAACAGGCCCATGTCCTTATTAATATTTGTATTTTACGATAATTAGGACTGGGTAAACCTATAACTATAACTACCCATCCTATTATTGAATTGTACATCAAACGATTCCCTACGAATCTGACTATTCTCAAAGAATACAACTACTATTTAGTATGCTTTATTACTTTTCCTTTATATTTACCGTATTGCTTGTGACCCTATTATAAATTCTATGTGGTTAACTTTTAAGGCAAATTTTAGGCATAAACAGTTTGGCGCCCACTGTGGGGGGCCCAAACAATTGTAGGTTTTTACAAAGGAAAAGCACGACCATGTCGATCGGCAACGATGATATCCCAAAGAGCACCACCATCATGGTCGACGGCGTTTCAAGGGATCTCAGTGATGCCGTCAACTAGATAAAGGATGTCCTCTACAAAGGATGAGCGGTTAATAACTCGATCACCATGGCTGAAACTATGACCATGCGTCAAGAAACAGTACTTTCGAGCTCGTTACTGAGGCTAGCATCTCACCGAGGATCTGCGCCCAATCATGACCCCCTCAAAGTCACAATCTCTGAATAGGGAACCTTTCAGACCGTGAACATGACCATCAGGGTCCCTGGAGTAGACATTGATAAAGCTAGGTCCATCATGGTCTGCGAGGCTCACTAGGAGGTGATGAAGAGACCCTACATCAACGTAATCGAGTTCAACGGGAATGATAGAAGAGAGGTTTGTTGCCCGCATCATGACACCTTGCTCTTTACTCTCAGGGTACTCCATGCCTATGCAAAGCGCATACTGGATGATCCGGGCGGCACCATAAACATTATCCACTGGGAGGCCGTCTGCAAGATGGAGGTGCAGTATCAGATAATCCCCAGCCCGTACACGATAACCAGCTTCAACAGCTCTAGCAAAGGTTCTATTGGGGAGTTGGTCCTCCCTATCCTCATCCCAGGAATAATAAAGTCGACGTTTTTTCAGGTGATGACATGTGATCTCTCGTGTAACATCATACTAGGAAGACCATGGATTCATGAAGTATGTGCAGTTCTGTCAATGCTTCACCAAGTCGTCAAATACCTACACCGTGGGGAGTGAAGGAAACTTAAGGAGAGCAAAAGCTGTCCAGAAGCTGTTACGTGGTCGTCGTCACATGTGTAGTGAAGAAGGAAGTAAAGAACCAGCAAAAGGTATTAGACAGGTTACTCGGGCCATGCTTAGTCACAAGCATTCAATTCGAGCCTGAAGAGCATGAGGGCACTGAACCCCGAGAACCGTCCATCATCCCACAAGACTTGGACGAAGAAGAGAAGACCGTCAAGGCAACTATAGACAATCTGGATCCTTTGATCTTCGAAGAGAAGTCCCCAGGAAGTTTTACGTGGGGGCCAAAATCTCCGCCAAAGCTAAGAAGGAATTTGCCAACCTGCTGCGTGCTTGGTCAGGCAAATTTGCTTGGACACACACCGACATACCCAGAATCTTGACTGACCTCATTACGCACAATCTGAACGTCGATCCCATATTCAAGCCAGTCAAACAAAAGAAGCGTCTCAGCAATTAAGAAAGAGGCTAGGTAGTTTATGAAGAGGTGGAGAAGCTATTGAACAACGACTCCATTCGCGAAGTTCAGTACCCCGATTGGTTGTCCAATATTGTAGTTGTTCCAAAGGAGAATGGTAAGTGGAGAATGTGTATTGATTTCACCGATCTGAATAAAGCATGACCAAAGGACTCTTTCTCGCTGCCCAACATCGATCAACTCATCGAATCAATGGAGGGACACGAGCCTGTTAGCTTCCTAGACGCTTAATCAGGGTACAATGAGATCCTTATGAACCCGGATGATCAAGAGAAAACCTCTTTCATTATGGACAGGGGCACCTACAGCTACTGGGTAATTCCTTTCAGTTTAAAGAACGTAGGAGAGACTTACCAGAGATTGGTAAACCTCATGTTCAAGGACCAGATCGGTAAAACCATGGAGGTTTTCATTAACAACATGCTGGTGAAATTGGAATTCGCCAAAGATCACATCAAGCACTTGAAAATAGCGTTCGACATATTAGACAAATATGACATGATGCTTAACCTAGAAAAATGTGCCTTTGGCATGTCATCAGGAATGTTTCTCGGGTTCATTGTTTCGATTAGAGGAATAGAAGCCAACCCCGCAAATATTGAGGCAATCGAAGCCATATCGGAGGTGCTGAAAAGCAAAGTGGAAGTAAGGAGGCTCAACGGTCGGATAGCCGCACTCAGCCGATTTATCTCCCGATCTTCAGAAAGATACCATCAGTTCTTCAACATCTTGAAAAAAATAAAAGCTTCAAATGGAAAAAACAGTGTAGTCAGGAACTTCGGGATCTAAAGCAGTACCTCTCTAATCCCCCGTTGCTGACAATGCCATGTGAGGGAGAGCCGTTGTTGTTATGTCTGGCCGTGTCTGAGCTTTCTGCGAGCGCAATACTTGTACGAGAAGAAAAAGGGGTACAATCCCCCATATTCTACGTGAGAAAATCTCTCCTAGACGTAGAAATATAGTAGCAGCACAGAGAAAAGCTTGCACTTGCACTAGTGGTTGAAGCTAGGAAGCTACGACCATATTTTTAGAGTCATACGATCATCGTGGTATCATCCTTCCAATTACCACCATCTTGCACAAGACTGGAAAAATGGGTCATCGAGCTAGGAGCATACGATAACATCTATCATCTGTGTACAACCATTAAATCATAGGTCCTTGCAGACATTATTGCTGATTTTAGTACCGGAATGTTGCCGAAGGCCGAAGTAAAATACAAGATGATAGAGGGCATCACCCCTGGAGAGTGGATGATCTATACAAATGGAGCATCAAATGTATAGGAGATGTGCTCAATTTGGTAATCAAGTCTCCATCCAAATTTTTTTTCCGTAAGACCGTCAGCTCCCTACCAATAACGAATAACGAAGTGGAATATGAAGCTGTAATTCAAGCCCTTGAATGCTTACATACTGGAGGCCAGAGAGATCAGTCTTTACGGCGACTACCAGCTGATGGTCAATCAAATAAATGGAGCCTTCGCAGCCAAAGATCCTCGCATGCAGGAGTACCTGGTTAAAGTAGAGGCATGTTTAAAAATTTTTAGAAATAGAAAGTCATCCAGGTACTAAGAGAGGAGAATACAAAGGCTGATGCCCTAGCCAGCTTAGCGGCCACCACAAATATAAGCATAGATAGACCGGGTGCTGTGATAGAGCTGATTTATTCGGACATAGGGCGCCATGAAGTTAACGTCACAGGACTCATCTGGTATTAGCAGCACACGCTAATCGAATACCTAGACAAAGGAACACTCCCTGAAGATAGGAAAGAGAGAAAAAAGTTGAGGATGTAAGCAGCCCGATACTGTCTAATCAACGGATAATTGTACCGTCGGATATTTAGCGTCCCATTGGCAAAATGCCTAGGACCGTCATAAGGCGAGTACGTGCTGAGGGAAATCCATGAAGGGCAATACGGGAACCACTCTGGGGGAAGATCAGTGGCCCAGAAGGTCATCAAAGTAGGCTATTTCTAGCCCCGAATGAAAGACGATGCAAGAAAATTCGTCGGAGCATGCGATAGCTATCAGCGATTCTCCCATGCACTTCATCAACCAGCAGAGGCTTTACACTACGTAGTTGCCCCATGACCTTTCATTAAATAGGGGATAGACATCATGGGACCAAGGCTTAAAGCACCTAGAGGTATCAAATTCTTGCTCGTCATGACTGACTACTTCACCACGTGGATCGAAGCAGCAGCTTACGCTAAAATCCAGGAGAATGAGGTGATATTGTTCATTTGGAAGAATATCATGTACCGATTCAAAATTCTTGTTGAGATCACTTGTGATAACGGACCTCAGTTTATAAGGGTTGAGATCACAGCGTTCTTGAAGAAATGGGAGATCAAAAGGATAAAATGAACGCCTTACCCCGCGACCAATGGTCAAGCCGAATCTTCTAATAAGACTTGTGTTGAAAGCCTAAAGAAGTGACTCAAGGAAGCTAAATTCAAATGGCTGGAGGAGCTATAAGGGGTTCTGTGGTCCTACCACACCACGACGAAGGCCAGCATGGGTGAAACTCCATTCTCTCTTACATACACTACGATCCCCATGGAGATAGATGAATCCAGCTTACATCGACAATTTGCTAGGGGGGGTCAAATAACGAGGCTTTGGCAGCCTCACTTTGCTTCCTAGACGAGCGCCACGAGATAACAGCCGTACATTTAGCAGCCTAGAAACAACGGGTGGAACAGTACTACAATGTGCGGACCAACTTGTGTTCCTTTAACATAGGGGACCTAGTCCTTTGCAAAGTATCTCAGAACACCAATGAGGCCAACATAGACAAGCTAGCTCCAAACTAGGAAGGGCCGTAAAATATCCGAGGCATAGCCAGAAAAGATGCGTACACCCTTGAGGACATGGGAGGAACCATTCCAAACAATTGGAATGTCACTTGGCTTAAGAAGTACTACTCTTGAAAGGTCAATAGGCCATTATCCTCGGGACATGTATTTTCTATTTTCTTGTTCTATATTTCTTTTAAAGGGCATCTAGCCCTCATCATTGTTATTTAAAGTTTGCTAAAACTTTTACCGGCCCCGCGCCTCTCTTTTATTCAATAAAACTACTATTCTACTTCGTCATTTTTGCAATCAGATCCATCTACGATCCACCTATCATAGCCCCAACCATATTTGAGTCGAAGTAAGACACTCACTTTTCATTACAAAGGTAGAGTAAACTACTTGCTCAAGGCTAGATCACTTCTAGTTATGCAACAAGGGATTATTGTATGTTTGAAATCATCAATTCAACACTTGCACTAATATGTCGGTAGGGACGCATGCCCGCATCATGCCGTTAAAGACATAAGCACTCGAGAGGACAAGCATTTCCATTCTAGCTTGAACACAAGAATGTCCTGTTGCATATACCGAGCTAAAGACGTCCCCTTATAGGCACGGGCCCTACCCTAATCAAAGATGTCTATTACATACGCAATCTAAGCCATCACTTGCTGATGCATAAAACAACATCCAACAAGCTTACAACGTCTTTGAAATTACAAACGCCCAGAAAGGCACCCAAAATGCTACTTGACTATATTACAAGTAAATACGCAAGTATACACAAACTATTTAGGAATGTCCATTTTCATTAATATCAGATGCCCGTAGGCTACAACATACAATCAAGTTCTATCGAATATAGTATTGTTCATTACATGTGTTTTTAAGAAACTAAGATGTCTCGGGGGACTGTGGAGGAAAGAGGTCTTCTGAACATTGTGCAGGTGAAGCACTTCATCTAGATTGTAGCTCCAATTCAGCGAATGCTCCTGAATATTTCTCGGCGTACAGAAGGCGATATTACCAACATAACTCCTCGAGCAGCAACATTAGGAATGCCGCCACCACGCGGACACCGGGAGAATCAATCCAACTAAGAAAACCCTCAGTAGAACGACGACAAGGATAGTCCGCTCACTTATAATTTCAGCTGGTACCATATGAAGGGACCCCAATATGTAAAAGCCAGCGGCTGCAAGAGCATCATGCCAACCCTTTTCTCCTAATGATTGGAAGCTGATGCAACCTCCAAACTACAAACAAGGGTAGGAATACGGGGGCCCCCGTGAATGCTAGGGTTTTGGAGAAATTTTTTGCATATTGGTCGCTTGGAAAAGGAGAAAGTTTCACTGCGAAGACCCTACTACATCAGGTGGCGCTACCTATGGACTATTTGTCTCATGGAGCCAAAAGACAAGCAGATGCAGAAGTCTTGTTTGACATGCATTCCCATTCAGAAGAGCTCTACATGACTAGAGGAATATCACAGCAACTGTTGCGCTAGAAAATGAGCGCACCATAATCAGTGCACATGCCATAATGAAGACATTCTAAAAAATGACATTAGGATCCCAATCAGGCTTCGTGACTTGAGGGACTACATCCATCTTAACATTCCAAGAAGGACGTCGAAAATAAGTGCTTAAAGGCTCTTTGTTTTTGGTTTTCTCAAATACCTTTCGGCCCGAATGAGAGGAGTGTTCTTGAAATATCAAACCATTATCAAAGGCAAAAATTTTCAGAAGGAGTGGAATCATTCTCTCATAAGGAAGTTTCAAGGAAGACAATGTGTTTCTAAAAAAGCTTGTGATCTACATTTGTTGTGAAGCATTTTTTTATTGGCAGAAAGAGATAAGGACAAAATGCAAAACAGTCAAAATAATTATGACCTAAAGATGCATGGAATCGACACTAGCCAATCAGGTAAAGACGCATGGGATTCTAGAAGAAATTGGGTCTCTGCCTCGGTCAAAGACACTGCGAGTTTCAAGGAGTCAGTAAGAAATCCTTTCACACATCTCTTTTGTATACCTCTTGCACTTCCTTAATGCTTACATCAGCACTCAGCAAGTGGGGAGACTGACTGTGTGAGTAAAAATACGCTGCCTATGATTACAAGGATACGAGTCCAACTGGCAAAGACTAGACTTATCATACAAGTCACTGGGCGTAGAGGATACACTCCCCCTCCACAACCCATGACCGCTCAGTAGGCACGGACCATGGAACACAAGGCATACCTCCCACCACCATAGGGTTTATAGTCTCCTAGTTAGGGTTAATTGTATAACTACCTTGAGTAAACAGGCCCACTGCCTTATTAGTCTTTATATTTTACCACAATTAGGACTAGGTAAACCTATGGATGTAAATACCCCTCCTTACATTGTATTGTACATCAAACGATTCTCCAAGAATCCGACTATTTTCAAGGAATACAACTACTATTTATTCTGCTTTATTACTTTTCCTTTATATTTATCATATTGCTTTTGACCCTATTAAATTCTATATAGTATATATACCTTTAAGGAAAATTTTAGGCATAATTAGGCTCATGTTTTCTAAGTTTATTTCTAACCTCTACCTTTGATTGCTTGACCAATTTAGTTTATGGCTCATCATCTATAGTTTCATCCTTAGAGGGAAGAGTATGTGCTTATTGTTCATCCTTCTCAAGTTTCCTTTTTGTTCTACCCTTTTGTGTGGGTAAAAATACACCACCTATGATTACGAGTATATGAGTATAGCTGGCGAGACTAGACTTAGCTTATAAGTCACCGGGCACAGAGGATACACGCCTGCTCCTCAAGCCGCGACCTCTCAGCCGGTACATGCATAAGATGTAAGGTAAACATCCCGCCACCTTAGGGTTTACAATCTGTTAGTTAGGGTTTAGTATATACCGTAGCCTTGAGTATACAGCCCCATGCCTTATTAGTCTTTGTATTTTACCATAATTAGGACTGGGTATTCTCAAGGAATAATAGTATTTATTTTCTTGTCTATTGCTTTCTCTCTATATTTCCTGTATTTTTCTTCATATTTACCGTATTGGTTGTGACCCTCTTACAAATTTGATTGTTTAACCTAGACGACCAAATTTAAGGAATAAACAGTTTGGCTCCCACCATAGGGCCTAGGCAATTATTGGTTTCTACGAAGGAAAAAAATCAGCGATGCTGGACGGCAACGACGATTTCTCATAGGACGCCGCTATCAAGATCCGACAGATGACTTATAACTCGGGCGACATGGCTGAAACTATGAGCGGATGTCGAAAAGCAGCATTTCTTTGTTCACTATTAAGGCCAGTATCCCATAGTATCTATAGTAACTTCGACAAAGTAATGGCTAAAGACCAGGGTATCTCAAAGTCCATAAACACAATCTTCCGAGGGCTCGGGTTGATAACGCTAGAGCTAGAACCATTATGGTTTGCGAAGCTTACCAGGAGGTGACCAAGAAGCCCCGTATTAATGCCACTGAATTTGACGATAGAGATATACAGCAGGGCCTCTACCTATACCACGACGCCTTGATCATCACCCTTTTGGTGAATGACGCTCAAAGCGTGTGTTGGTAGATCCAGGCGGCGCTGTAAATGTTATCCATTGGGATGTCGTATGCTAGATGGAGGTAAAACACCTGATAATCCCCAGCCCATACACGATAACCAACTTCAACAGCTCAAGTGAGAGGTTATTAGGAGAAGTGCTCCTGCCGGTCCACCTCCCTGGGGTAATGAAAGTAACGTCCTTCCAGGTGATGACATGTGCACGGTAAAGAAAGAGGTAAAGAACTAGTGAAAGATGTAAGACAAACTGCTTGACCCCTATTTAGTTACCAGCATACCATTCAGGTCCGAAAGGCACAAAGAAACTGGACCCCGAGAGCCAGTCGTCACGCCTCGAGACTCAAATGACGAAGAGAAGGCCGCCAAGGCCATTATCGATAACCTCAACCCAATAATCTTTGACGAGAGGTTCCCTGATAAGAAATTCTATGTGGGGGCCAAACTCTCGGCCGAGGCCAAGCAAGAATTTTCCAACTTCCTGCGCGGTCGGTCAGGCATATTCGCCTAGACACACATCGACATGCATAGAATCTCAACTAGCATCATCACGCACAATTGAAATGTCGACTAAAACTTTAATTCAGTCAAGAAAAAGAATGACCGATCAACCATGAAAGGACTGACAGTCTATGAAGAGGTTGAGAAGTGATGTTTGGCATTTTATGCCAATGTTTCCTTAATATTTCCGCATTTTGAGCTTTTTATTCGCCCGTTTTATAGTTTATGAATGTGGTTTTGACCTAATTTTATGTCGTGTGTATGTAGGTTGTTATGCAGTGCAATTGGAGCTTTAAAGAGCATGATCGAGCAAGAAACGATTGGATTTTGATTGAGGATTGGATTGAACACACGAAGGCACGACACGAAGCGATCTGCGGAGCAAGAAAATAGGAAATTGGCCTGGCGTTGTAGGGCACGTGGCGCACCAGTTATAGCGCCCCACTGCCTGGTGCGTTTTCCCACGCAGGGCGCCCTAAAGGCGTGCAAACTTCGACGGCCACTGGTTGTCTAGGCGTGGTCGTGGGCGTGAGGCGCCCGTTATAGCGCCCCTGGAGCGTTTTGGAACTTCCTATTTCGTCTAGGCTTAGGTCTAATTTATTACTAGGTGTTTGTAAACCCTATAAATACTCTTTTACTTAGTTTTTCATAGAGGTTCAGACTTTGGAGCAATTGGAGAGCTCATAACATCAAGAACAAGGGTTTTTCTTCCTTCCATTAATCTATTACATCATTATTTCATTATTTCATCGAATCTTTGTGTTGTTATTATGACTATGCGTGGCTAAATCTATCATTCTAGGGTTAGAGTATTCCATAAAAGTTGATGTTTAAAGATTGATTTCCATTAATTGAATCCCATAACGGGTTCTTATTCTTTCTTGATTTCACTTGTGTAATTGTCAGGGCCTGATTATTACGCATTATCTATAGTTTTTAGATTGAACTCGAAAAAGGGAATTTAATTACGTAATAAGAAGAAATAGGACTAGTTTGTGAACCCGGGCATCGGGGAACCAATTTATGAGTAGGATAGACATATACTTGCTCGCCTAGTTTAACTAATTACAGAATTCGTTAATGCGTGCACGTGATTCAACTCATAGACATATAGGGATTGAAGTAGCCTGCATAGACTGTGAAGAATCGAAAGGTTTTCACAAGTACATTTACTCTGTTAGTTAGTAACCCAGGATTTAAGAAGTGGAATCAATTGGAAAACTCAACTGGATTGTTCGTAACTCTGACCCGTAACCGTCTTCTTATTACTGATAACAACCAAGTTTTGCTCCATTGCTTGAATTCACTTCTACCATTTAATTACTGTTCTTTAGTTAATAAAATCCTCACTATTGGTAAAAGATCCCTGGATAGTTTATATAAATTGTTTGCTAGAATTCAGTCTGAATAGTCCTCGTGGGAACGATACCTGATTTATCACTTTATTACTTGTCCACCACGTATACTTGCGTGTGCGTTGGGAGCAACAAGTTTTTGGCGCCGTTGCCGGGGACTAAATAATCGACTGATTTCTTTTGGAACAGTTTATTACTTTCTATTCAGGTTTAATTTTTGCTTTGAGTTTGTGCTGTTTCAGGTATTAGGTCCTGCTTGATCTTTACCTACAGGAATGGCAGCAGAACTAGCTTTAGCTGTGCGAGAGGTTGCTCTCCCCAGCTTGGAGGGGGTAGCGTCTAGCATAGTTAAGCCCGCTATCACTGGGCACTTTGAGATTAAGTTCGGTATGATTCAGTTTCTACATGTGACTGGGAAATATGGTGGATTACTTCATGAAGATCCGCAGCAACACATTCAGAATTTTCTGGAGATCAGTGATACTTATACACCAACGGGAGTTCCTATTGATTATGTTCGCCTGACGTTGTTCCCATTTTCACTTATCGGGGCAGCAAGGAAGTGGTTAAAGGCTGAGAAGCCTGGGTCTATCGCTATTTGGGAGGATTTGGCTAAGAAGTTCTTGGTTAAATTTTATCCATCCGCCAAAATAGCCCGGCTGAGGAGTGAAATTATGTCCTTCAGACAATTAGAAGGAGAGTCTTTGTATTCAGCCTAGGAGCGATTTAAAGCTTTATTGAGAGATTGTCCACACCACAACCAATCTAGTGAGGTTGTTGCACATACTTTTGTTGAGGGGTTGAATGCGCATACTAAGATCGTGGTAGATGCTGATGCTGGAGGCCAAGTATTAGCCTTAAATTTTGACCAGATATATGATTTGCTAGATAAGTTTTCGCAGAGCAATCCTGATTGGCAGGGAGATGGTAGAGCTATTACGCAGAAATCTGCAGGGGTACTTCAGTTAGATGCAGTTTCAGAGCTAAGGGCGAGGATGGATGCTATTTCCAATCAAATTAGCAAGTTAGCTCTGCCAAAGACTCAGCAACCAGTGGCTCCAGTGCAACAACTCTAGAGTTTTTGTGAGGTTTGTGGTCAAGACCATGCTACAGAGGTTTGCTCCTCTAATCCAGAGTCAGTTTATTACGTAGGTAATCAAAACAGGCTGCAGGGTCAAAATCAGTTTGGTAATGCTTATTATCAAGGCAATACGAGAGCCCCGAATAATCACCTGGCATTGTTGCCGGGGATCGAACCCGGGTCACCCGCGTGACAGGCAGGAATACTTACCATTATACTACAACGACTGGTTCCGTTGAAAATATGGTAAAGCAGATAATGGCGGGCCAGCAGAGAATGATAGCTGACACTGCAGGCCATGCACAGGCCATACAAGATATTGTCAATGCTCACAAGAACCTGGAGTACCAGTTGGGGCAGTTGGTGGGGGAAATAAGTACGGTTAAAAAAGAGCCTGAACAATGTCTTGCAGTGACTTTAATTGAAGGTGGAGAGCTGATGGCCAAGTCTGAGGAGAGAGCTGAAATAGAAAAAGTTGAAAAAGTGGAGAAGGTAAAGAAGAAAGGAGAGAGAAAGGAGGCACCTCTGCCGCCTCCACCATTCCCGCAGAGACTTATACCATCGAAGGATCTAGCCCAGTATCAAAAATTTGTGAGTATGTTGAAAGAACTTCAAGTTAATATTCCTTTGACTGATGTGTTTGGATTGATGCCATCCTTTGTGAAGTTCTTAAAAGAGATTTTAGTCAAGAAGAAAAGGCCTCAAGAGATAGATACAGTTGAGTTGGTTGAGGAGTGTAGCACAATTTTGAGCAAGCTACCTCCAAAACTTCAAGATCCTGGGAGGTTTACTATTCCTTGTACCATTGGAGGGCATAAGATCATTGGTGCATTGTGTGATTTGGGTGCGAGCATAAATCTCATGCCTCTGTCTGTTTGCAAAAGGTTAGGGCTAGGAGAAATCAAGCCCTCTTCAGTTACTCTTAAGATGGCGGATGGATCACTCACTCACCCTGATGGTAAGTTGGAGGATGTGTTGCTTAAAGTTGGTAACTTTACATTCTCTGCTGATTTTGTAGTCCTAGATTATGAAGAGGACCGAGAAGCTCCAATCATTTTGGGGAGACCATTCTTAGTCACCTCGAAGGCAATTATTGACATGGAGCTGGGTGAGATGACTGTTAGAGTGCATGGAGAAAAGGTTACTTTCAACGTGTATACTGAGAAGGAGCACATAGCTAAGGTTGAAGAGTGCTCTATGATCAAATGTATCAGACAAGAACATGGAAGTAAACCACATGTGAAGTTGAAGATGGGTTCTCTCAAAGAAGGGAAGAAAGCAAAAGTTCGTCAAGAAGAGAAGACGTAAATGCTGGAAGTGAGCTAAAAGTGTCGTCGTGCCACGATGTTAACTAAGGCGCTTCTCGGGAGGCAACCCGAGTTTGTACTTGTATTATTTTATTTATAGTGTCACGTAGTTTTTGTTTTTCCTTGGATTGCAGGTTCATGTAATGTCGAGGCTAAGTGTGGGGTGTCCTCACCCTTTCCTAATATTGATGACCTGTTGGGGGAAGTTTGAGTACCTGATACTATATGGAAGCTTGGAGGATGCTAGCACCAAGGACTAGAGTCTTCAGGGAAGTTTTCCTTACCTTGCACTTTCTTATTTTTAGCACTGAGGACAGTGCTTAGTTTAAGTATGGGGTGGGGAACTACCCTTTTATTTATTTTTAAGGTTAGGGATGCATGTACCGTAGGATTTTCTTTTGTCACTTGACTTTATTTTTATTTGTTTCTTGCTTTAATATATGAAAAAAAAATTAGAAAACCAATGAAAAAAAATTCCAAAAAGATTTTCTTTTTAGTTTTTATTAGTGGTACATGTCATCCACCCCGTGGTTTTTCTTATGGCCTCGGTTCTTTTCCACGGGGGAGCCATTGAACCGGGTAGTTTTTATTTTTAGGATTAGAGTATTTAGTTATAGGTGGCCCTAGACGAAAGGAATAGGTGGAATGCTAGGTGCCTTTGATTTGTTTGATACCAGTGGACTTGAACTTGTTGCATGTGCTATTTGTGGTGTCCTTGGTTTTAAATTGTGATGCATGCCTAGGAAAAAATGCAACGACCCCCTTGAGATGCTTGAGTCCACTTGCTTGACTTTGTTTTGAACCTTTGTGCATTAGTGCTTAATTTTCCACAAGTTGCACTCTATTTTCTTGATTGAGAGTTGTGATAGAGCCTTTTTGTGTAGATTATGTGCAATGTGTGTTGTGAGGCATATTCTTATTTTACTCCATGTTTGCATGTTAATGTCTAGAACTTGTCCCGTGTGTGTGCAAAGCGAAATCCTAGGTTTGCTCTAGTCGGGAAATGATACAGGCCTTGTTATGATTTGCATACCCTTACATATACACCTTGACTTGATTGTTGTGAATTCTTTGACCTTTTTGTTGGCACCCACACCCCAAGCCTACCCACTTGTTCTAAATTGTTCTCTTTTGGACCTTTACTCCTTAAGCACTTTAGTTGATAATGTGATATTATTGTGGAGTTGTGGTTGAATATTGGGAGGTTTTTGAGTGGAACTAATGAAGGGGAATACTTGTTAAAATTGTGTTGTAGTTGTTGATGAGCATTGGCAAGGTTGGAAAGTAACAAATGAAAAAAAAAGAGCAAAGTTGAAAAGAAAAGAAAAAATTATGGAAAAAGAAATAAAGAGAGAAAAATATCAATTCCTTGCTAGTGTGTGCTTAAAAGAAAAAATTGCTACTTATTGAGAAGGTGTGTGTGAAAGTTGTTGATTGGGTGGCTTTGATGAGACTTGTGTTTGAATTAATTGTGGTGTATTAAAGTGCTTAGGGAGGTAGTCACTATTACCCATATATATCCTACCCGCCCCTTAGCCTACATTACAACCTTTTTAAAGTCCTAGTTAATCCCGATTGGAGTGAGCTTACATTAGTGGAGTCCTACACTATGGGCAAGCCTATGGTACATTGTGTGTGACATGTGAGACTTTCATGAGAGTGAGTGCATTCGTTCTATGTTATTGTCCCCGTTCTATTCATGATATTTATTGTTGTGTGTGATATTTTGGGGGACACTCTTTTGCTTCATTTTGGTGAGGGCACATGGTTTGCATGAGATAGGTGAAGTCGTGGCTTCTTGGTTGAGTAGATAGGTGTGATTTGTGGGAGCATGGTAGCAATGAGTAATGTTTGTGCATTTGAGCTATTTTGGGGTGGTTGTTCTCATGTTTTGTTGTTTAATAAATTGTTGGCATGTTTGTGGACCCATAGTAGTCATGTGTGCATTTGTTCAATGATCGGTATCAACCATAGTCGTAGGCAGACCTGTTCTACCTAGGTTGGGAAGTTAGTTGTGACTTTCTTGAGGGCGAGCAACGGTTCAAGTGTGGGGTGGTGATGTTTGGCATTTTATGCCAATGTTTCCTTAATATTTCCGCATGTTTGAGCTTTTTATTCGCCCGTTTTATAGTTTATGAATGTGGTTTTGACCTCATTTTATGTCGTGTGTATGTAGGTTGTTATGCAGTCCAATTGGAGCTTTAAAGAGCATGATCGAGCAAGAAAAGATTGGATTTTGATTGATGATTGGATTGAACACACGAAGGCACGACACGAAGTGAGCTGCGGAGCAAGAAAACAGGAAATTGGCCTGGCGCTGTAGGGCACGTGGCGTGCCAGTTATACCGCCCCACTGCCTTGCACGTTTTCCCACGCGGGGCGCCCCAAAGGCGTGACGGCCACTGGTTGTCTAGGCGTGGTCGTGGGCGCGGGGCGCCCGTTATAGCGCCCCTGGAGCGTTTTGGAACTTCCTATTTCGTCTAGGCTTAGGTCTAATTTATTACTAGGTGTTTGTAAACCCTATAAATACTCTTTTACTTAGTTTTTCATAGAGGTTCAGACTTTGGAGCAATTGGAGAGCTCATAACATCAAGAACAAGGGTTTTTCTTTCTTCCATTAATCTATTACATCATTATTTCATCAAATCTTTGTGTTGTTATTATGAGTATGCGTGGCTAAATCTATCGTTCTAGGGTTAGAGTATTTCATGAAAGTTGATGTTTAATGATTGATTTCCATTAATTAAATCCCATAACGGGTTGCTTGTTCTTTCTTGATTTTACTTGTGTAATTGTCAGGGCCCGATTATTACGCATTATCTATGGTTTTTAGATTGAACTCGAAAGAGGAAATTTAATTACGTAATAAGAAGAAATAGGACTAGTTTGTGAACCCGGGCATCGGGGAACCAATTTGTGAGTAGGATAGACATATACTTGCTCGCCTAGTTTAACTAATTACAGAATTCGTTAATGCGTGCACGTGATTCAACCCATAGACATATAGAGATTGAAGTAGCCTGCATAGACTGTGAAGAATCGAAAGGTTTTCACAGGTACATTTACTCTGTTAGTTAGTAACCCGGGATTTAAGAAGTGGAATCAATTGGAAAAATCAACTGGATTGTTCGTAACTGTGACCCTGGACCGTCTCCTTATTACTGATAACAACCAAGTTTTGCTCCATTGCTTGAATTCACTTCTACCATTTAATTACTGTTCTTTAGTTAATAAAATCCTCACTATTGGAAAAAGATCCCTGGATAGTTTTTATAAATTGTTTGCTAGAATTCAGTCTGAATAGTCCTCGTGGGAACGATACTCGATTTATCACTTTATTACTTGTCGACCACGTATACTTGCGTGTGCATTGGGAGCAACAAGAAGCTGTTAAACAACAGATCCATTCGCAAGGTTCAATACCCCGAATGGTTATCCAACATTGTAATGATCCCAAAGAAGAATAGAAAATTGAGAATGTGCATCGATTTAATAGACCTGAATAAAGCATGCCCCAAGGACTCTTTCCCGCTGCCTAACATCGATCAACTCATCGATTCATGGCGAGCCATGAAGCTCTCAATTTCTTATATGTGCATTGGGGATACAATCATATCCTTATGAACCTGGATGACCAAGAGAATACCTCTTTAATCACGGACAGGGGGACTTACTGTTATCGAGTAATACCTTTTGGTTTGAAATACTAGAGCAACTTATTAGAGATTAAGTGAACCTGATGTTCAAGGAGCAGGTAAGAAAAGCAATGGAAGTTTACATCAACGACATGTTGGTCAAATTAGAATTTGCTAAAGACCACGTCAGCCATTTGGAAATAGCATTCGACATCTTTGACAAATTTGGTATGCAGCTCAATCCAGAAAAGTGTCTTTGTCATATCCTGAGGAATGTTTCTCGGATTCATCATCTCTAACAAAGGGATAGAAGTGAACCCCACCAAGATTGAAGCAACTGAGGCCATACCAGAGGTACTGAAAAGCGAAGTAGAGGTGTAGAGGCTCAACGATCGGATAGCCGCGCTTAGCCGGTTTATTTCACGGTCTTTGGAGAGGTGTCACCAGTTCTTCAATGTCCTAAAGAAGAACAAGAATTTCGAATGGGCGGAGCAATACAGTCAAGCGCTCAGAGAGTTGAAGGACTATCTTTCCAGTCCCCCGTTGCTAACCAAGCCACAAGAAAGAGAGCCGTTGGTTATGTATCTCGCGGTGTCTGAAGTTGTTGTGAGCGCAGTTATTTTACGGGAGGAGAAGAGAATGCAATCTGTAATATACTACGTCACTAAATCTCTCTTTGACGCTAAACCAGCTATCGGCATCTGGAAAATTGGCGCTCGCATTAGTGATGGCAGCAAGGAAGTTGCGACCATACTTTCAGAGTAATACGATCATCGCAGTCTCCTCTTTCCTTTAAGAACTATCTTGTACAAACTTGAGCTCTCGGGCAGGCTAGCAAAATAGGCAGTAGAATTGGGAGAGTACGATATCTCTATCAGCCATGCACGAACATCAAGTCAGAAGTCTTCGTAGACCTTTTTGCTGACTTCAGTGCCGATACGATGCCGGTGGCCAAAGTTGAATACAAGGTGATTGAAGGCGTTATCCTCGGAGAATGGATGATCCACAACGATGGTTTCCAAATGAGCTGGTCTCGATTTCGTGATCAAATCCCCGACCAAGAACATATTTCGGAAGGCCGTTAGCTGCCCACCGATCACAAATAATGAAGCAGAATATGAAGCCATAATTCAAGACTTGAATTATGCCTTCATATTGGGGGCCAAGAAGATCAGTCTCTTTAGCGACTCTCAACTAGGGGTCAACCAGATAAACAGAGCTTTTTCCACCAAAAGACGCTCACTTGCAGGAGTACCTGGCCAAGGTAGAGAAGCGCTTGAAAAATTTTCAAAAGTGGAAGGTTGATCAAATACCAATAGAAGAAATCACAGAGACTGATGCCCTAGCCAGTCTAGTGGCCGCTGCAAATATGAACACAGACAGCCCAGGAACTGTTATTGAACTAACCTACGTGGAAATCAAGCGTCATGAGGTTAACATTACGGGACTTGTCTAGATTGATGACGTCCGATCATCACATACTTAGAAAAGGGAACACTCCCAGAGGACATGAGAGAAAGTAGGAGGCTGAGAGTTCAAGTGGCTCGTTAATGCTTGATCAACGGAGAGTTGTACCACTGAATGTTTAGCAGCCCTTTGGCTAAATTTTTAGGGCCAACGCAAGTTGATTATGTGTTAAGAACAATCCACGAAGGTCAATATGGAAATCACTCCAGCGGAAGGTCTCTAGCTTGAAAGATAATCATGGTAGGCTATTTGTGGCTCTGAATGGAAGATGATGCAAGCAAATTCGTCAGAGCATGCAACAATTTTCAAAGATTCTCCCATGTACTTCATCAGCCAGCGAAGCTTTTACATTCAGCAATAGCCCCTTGACCCTTCATTAAATGAGGGAGGGATACCGTAGAGCCTATGCCCAAAGTGCCCGGAGGTGTCAAAAGTTTTGCTTATTATGACAGACTATTTCACTAAATGTGTTAAAGCAGCAGCCTATTCTCGAGTCTGAGAGTATAAGGTGATACAGTTCATCTAGAAGAACATCATGTGACATTCGGCATTCCATCAGAAATCACCTGTGACAACGGTCCTCAATTCATAGAGACAAGATCACCGCTTTCTCTGAATAATAGGAAACAAAGAGGATTATGATGCGGGCATATGACCTCAAGGCCGTTCACTAGAAGTCAAGCAAAGTTGATTCAAAACACCCATCCTCACTTGACTTGGAGGGACGTGGAAGGAGGCTCCGAGAGTAGCTCGAGGATCATGCTTTTGAGCACCATGGATGGAGGAACACTTGGGCTCCAAGGGGATCCACCCCAAGCTCATTTTGAGCCTCTTGCACAAGTTCCAGAAGGAGGCGGAGTGCCTCAAAGCTGAGGCGGAGCGCCTACCAAAAAGCAGAGAGCTGAACAGAAGAAGTCGGAGCGCCTCATCAGCTGGAGGCGGAGCGCCTCCCCCTGTTTCAGTATGCGGGATATTTTACTACTTTTTGCATGAACTTCCAACTATAACCCTGCGTGGCCTTATTTGTTTTAACCCACTTTGGGGGTACTTTAGACCTTTTAGTATGACTAAGTGAAGCCTATAAATACTTCACTTAGCCTCCTCAAACATTAGCTTACCTTTGAATCTTATGAATGATAAATAGAGTTTATCTCTTTATTGAAGAAACCCTTTCTTTGGTTGCTTGAATTCACTAGTGGAACCTAGTTGAGTCTTGAACCGAAAACCCGATTATTCTACTTGCGAGTCCCGGGTGCGACTCGAGGGTGGTTGCATAGTGTAGGTCCTTCTAGACGCCGATTCGAAGGTATCTCGGGACAAGTTCCCCGGGGTTACTTCGAAGGGAGTTCGAGAAGTGTCTCGCTCTCCTATCTTTATTATTTTGTCGTATTGATCCTTATCATCTTGGTATCAGAGCAAGGCTCGAGTTTTGTTTCTACAAACCCCCGACCCTTGATTCTTCGTGCCTAGGTCGATTCCTATCTTTATTTTCTTGTTCTTGTTATTGGAAAGGAGAAAATCACAAAAAAATTGAAAAATTGAAAACACCAAAAATTTGGTCTATTTTGATTGTTTGTTTGATTCGTGTTGTGATTGTTATTGGGGTTTGTTCCTTATTGGAAACCCGTTATTTTGGTACCCAACACACACGATTTGGAGTTGTATCCCATGATTTGAAGATTTGAAACCCTTGAAAAAAATTTTAAAAAAAATTGAAACCCTAGCTATGAACATGATGAACATGGTACATTGTTGGATTTTGATTGGGGTTTGATAAAAGTGATTAGGGTTTGATCTTTGTGGTTGATACAACATTTGGGTACCTTTGGATTGCTAAAACAACGTGTGATTTGTTGGATTTTTGGGTGTTAAGGTTGAAAAACACGTTGTTGAACTGTGCTGAAAGTTGCAGGAGGCGGAGCGCCTCATCTTTGTTAGCTCTCTGGAGATCGTTGAGGCGGAGCGCCTCCCACTGGTACTCTGCTGGCGGAGCGCCTACTCTGCTGAGGCGGAACGCCTACTTCCTGAAGGTTGGGAATTGGGTAGTTTTTCGTAGGTTCTCTTGTTTTGTTGTTTGCATTGCCTCTAATTAGTACTATTAGAGTATAATCCTACTTGATTAGTACTAATTACTTCGAGCTATTAGGATCATCGTGCCTTAGAAAGGAGACTAGAATTCAAAGAAGACCTAGAGTATCTTTTTGATTCAAGTCCGCACTTAAAGAGCTTATCGTTCCAATAGAGTCATATCAACTCCACTCACCCCGGAGTGCATTTGGCTTTTGAGTCGATTGATTAAGTTGAGGTTTATTATTCAATTTAGTGAAGCTTTGGATTCAAGCAAGAGTGAAATAGCCACCACCACTAAACGAGTGACCCGAGTGAAATACTTATGAGGGAGTGTGTGAGGTTGTTTTGCTAACGTTTGTTGATTTTATAGATACGATGGTCAATGAAGGTGATGGATTCATGAAGAGTACTTTGGCTACTATCTTGGATAGTATGAGCCAAAGGATTGGAACTCTTGAAAGAAAGGCCTCAATTGCCCAAGTTGGAAGAGGGACCCCGACTGTCCGAGTTGAAGCCGGAGAAGGTACAAGTGATTCAACCTTTGCCCCGGAACAAGTTGTTGAGTTGCCTAGTCAACAACGGGTAAAGGAAGACCATGAAGGAAATGAACAAGTGTTGGGGAATCCCGAACAAGTGGGCAATCCCCACCCTTTGGGCATTCCCCAACAAGTGGGCAATTCCCACCCTTTGGGCAATCCCCAAAGGAATACTCCACTTCCAAGACCCATCCGAAATGTTCTACCAATGGATGATGTGGAGGAGGATATGGTTGAAGAGAATAATCCTCATGTTTCCCTAGTTGTGAGGAGGAACTTAGGTGCCGTATTTGTGGAGGATAGTGAGAATGATCAAAGAGAGAATCTCTTCCATGCTAAATGCCGAGTCATGGGTCTTGTTTGTTCTATGATCATTGACTCGGGAAGTTGTGTTAACATAGTGAGCCAAACCTTGCTCTCTCAATTGAAATTACCCGTTCTAAAGCATCCAAACCCATACCGTTTACAATGGATAAGTGAGTGTGGTGAGTTGCAAGTGTTGGAGCAAGTAATGATCGAATTTAGCATTGGAAATTATAAGGACAAAATCATGTTTGATGTTGCCCCGATGCAAGCTTTCCATCTTTTGTTTGGGAGACCATGGCAATATGATAGGTGTGTAGAACATGATGGTCGGACCAACTCTTATACGGTCAAGCAAGATAGAAAGAAGTATGTGCTTAGACCTTTGACTCCAAGGCAAGTAAGGGAACTATACAAGCGAATGAAGGAGTTGAGGGAAGTGGCTAAGGCAAAATCACCCTTTGTACTTGATCCCGAGGCAAGCAATTTCATTGTCTTGCCAATGCATGATGAAAATGGGAGTCACTCCACTCCAATTGAGAGAGAAAAGATAAAGAGAAGTGAGGGAGTGACCGGTGACAATCCAAGAGAGGGAAAAGGAGAGGATTTGAGGACTGATGTGAGTGGATTGTCACCACAAACTACACTTGACTATGAGGTAAAATTGAGAGTGATGAGAGGTGAGGAAGGAAAAATTGAGAGTGAGAGCACCCATTGTTCTAACCCTTATTTATCTTCTACTCTTTCTTGTGTTAGTTCTTGTGTAGGTACAAATGAAGACAAGGCATTGGAGCCTCAACCATGTGCTTGGAAGGAAAGACAAGAGGAGGAAAGTTCTCAATGTGAGCTTCATGAAGGAGTAACACATGACACTTTAAGCCTTGTGAGAGATCAAGGAAGTACTACAAATATAAGTGTTACTTCACCTATTCATGAGCCTGCTAGCTACTTGTCTTGTGATGACTCAATACTAGTTGGTGTTTTTGATACATCTAGCGAGTATACCATTAGTGAAGAGTCTAGTTGTCAATTTGAGTGTGCTTGTGAAACACTAGGTGGGAGGAATCCTATGCCACATCATGATGTGAGTTCATTGTTTATTGAACCCCTTCCTAGTGTAGATTTGATATTTGACAATGATTGTGACCTTTGCTATGACACACCACCAACCTTTGACAAATGGGAAGATGAAATAGTTGATCATTCCCTTATTGATGTGCCTCTATTTGGTGGACCAATGTGTTGTGGAAAAGATGGAATTGACCTTGAGGAGTCCAAATTGCATGAATTGGACAAGGTTGTCTATGTTGACTCCTCAAGTGAACCTAGTCTTGATACCATGCTTTTGTGTGACCATGAATTTGAGGTGCATGCTTTTACATTTCCATTGTGTGAAGATAATCTCATTTGTGGTAGCGAATTGTATCGGACTAAGATTGGCAATAGAATAGAACCTCCATTGTTAGCCTCTATGGACGATCCATTGTTTGGAGCTCCAAGTAGGATGAGTGGTCTTAATATTGGCTGTGTTGAGCCATCTTCTAGTAGTCCTAACCTTCATTGTGCGGACTATAATGATGAAGGGCCAATTTTGGAGACCTTCCTTTGGAGTTTGCCTAGTGCGGAAGATTGTCTTAGAGATGGATTTGGAGGTGAGGAAGCCACTCTTGGTGTGTGTAAGAGTTCTTCCAAGAAGGGGAGTGGAGTATTTGATGCTAGTTTCCAATTGAACCATTTTGTTTACTCTACCCCACACGTTGATCACACCTCGAGGATAGATTGGTGTGTTGATCTTGAGCTTAAGGTTCAAGGGGATTTTGGTAGTTTGATCTTGCATGTCCCATCTTCCCATGGCCTATTTGCTCATTATCTTGTTGAGTGCATGTTGATCTTTAACCAAGTACTTGTTGTTCTCTTTGGAGACTTGATATTTATACTTCTCATTGATGCTTGGTTATATCACAAGAGTGTGTTTTCCACACTTCTTGCACTAACCTACTTTCAAAGTAGGAAGTTTGCTTGTTTTTGCTTGTCGTTGCTTGTAGGTTCTAAGCTCCATGCTAAGGCGAGGAAGATCTTCGAAAAAGCCTATGACAAAGCGACGGTCACGAGAAACAAAGGAGGAGATTTTTGGCCACCCCGTGGAGATGGACCTTTTCAAGTGCTTTCCAAGATCAACAACAACGCCTATGTGATTGATCTACCCGGGGATGGTGATGCCGGAGAGGAGGAAGCCATGGTTTCGAGGACGAAACCTTCCCAAGAAGGGGAGGATAATGCGGGGCATATGACCTCAAGGCCGTTCACTAGAAGTCAAGCAAAGTCGATTCAAAACACCCATCTTCACTTGACTTGGAGGGACGTGGAAGGAGGCTCCGAGAGTAGCTCGAGGATCATGCTTTTGAGCACCATGGATGGAGGAACACTTGGGCTCCAAGGGGATCCACCCCAAGCTCATTTTGAGCCTCTTGCACAAGTTCCAGAAGGAGGCGGAGCGCCTCAAAGCTGAGGCGGAGCGCCTACCAAAAAGCAGAGAGCTGAACAGAAGAAGGCGGAGCGCCTCATCCTGAGGCGGAGCGCCTCATCAGCTGGAGGCGGAGCGCCTCCCCCTGTTTCAGCATGCGGGATATTTTACTACTTTTTGCATGAACTTCCAACTATAGCCCTGCGTGGCCTTATTTGTTTTAACCCACTTTTGGGGTACTTTAGACCTTTTAGTATGACTAAGTGAAGCCTATAAATACTTCACTTAGCCTCCTCAAACATTAGCTTACCTTTAAATCTTATGAATGATGAATAGAGTTTATCTCTTTATTGAAGAAACCCTTTCTTTGGTTGCTTGAATTCACTAGTGGAACCTAGTTGAGTCTTGAACCGAAAACCCGATCATTCTACTTGCGAGTCCCGGGTGCGACTCGAGGGTGGTTGCATAGTGTAGGTCCTTCTAGACGCAGATTCGAGGGTATCTCGGGACAAGTTCCCCGGGGTTACTTCGAAGGGAGTTCGAGAAGTGTCTCGCTCTCCTATCTTTATTGTTTTTTCGTATTGATCCTTATCAGATTACCTCAACGCCTTACCATCCTGCGGCCAACAGACAAGCTGAGTCTTCTAACAAGACTATAGTGGAAAGCTTGAAGAAATGGCTTAAGGAGGCTAAAGGTAAGTGGCCTAAGGAACCGCCAGGAGTTCTATGGGCCTAACGCACTATATCAAAAGCCAGTACAGGAGAGACTCTATTCTCACTAACATATGGAATGGACGTTATGATCCCCGTAGAAATGGGAGAATCCAACCTGCGACGGTTGCTTGCCGAAGAAGAATCAAATAACGAGGCTTTAGCAGCTTCACTTGATGTTCTTAACAAACGCCAGGAGATAGCAGTCGTACACCTGGCAGCCCAAAAGTAATGGGTGAAGAAGTACTATAATGTGCCGACAAAATTTTGTTCCCTCAACATAGGGGACCTGGTTCTTCACAAAGAATCTAAGAGCACCAAGGAAGACAGTGCTGGCAAGTTAGCCTAAAACTTAGAAGGGCCATACAAAGTCCGAGGCATAACTGAAAAAGATGTGTACGTTCTTGATGACATGGAAGAAACAGCCATTCCATATAACTGGAATACCTTTTAGCTTAAGAAGTACTACTCTTGAAAGGTCAACTGGACCTATATACTCGGGACATGTATTTTCTCCTCTCTTTCTCTTTGTATTTATCATTACTTTATACGGGAACTTAGCCCCTAACTTTGTTAATTTTTTATTTGGCTCTACGCCCCCTTTTATCTATAAAACTACTATTTTACATAGTCCGTTTTATAATTAGATCCATCCATGATCCAAATATTCATTGCCCTGGCACAACTTAAATTGAAGTAATACACTCACTTTTCGCTACAAAAAGTAGAGTACACTACTCGCTTAAAACTAGATCACTTCTAGTTCAGCTACAAGGCATTATTTCGTAAGTTGAAATCTTTAATTCAAAAAATTGCATGAACATGTCGGTGGGAACGCCCGCCCGCATAGTGCTAGTAAGATCTTAAAACACTCGAGTGAACAAGCACTGACGTTCTAGCTTGAATGCAGAAGTTCCCTGTTACATATAACGGGCTAAAGACGTCCCCTTGCGGGCGCGGGCCTTGCCCTAAAATCAGTCTATTGCAGGCGCAATACAAGTCATCATTTACCAGTGCAAAAGAAGCGCCCATCAGTGCACACACCCGTTTTTGAAAGATAAACGTCCAGAAAGGCACCCTAAACATGTTGCTTGACTACAATACAAGTAATTACACAAGTACACATAAAATATTGGTGAACGTCTATTTTCACTAATAACATCTCGTAGGCTTACGATATACAATTATGTTCTTTTGAATACAACACTGTTCATTAAAGAATAAAATGCTTCATAAAGCTAAAACTACAAGTTTCCTCGAATTTGCACGGCTGAAGACTCTTCATCTGGATTGTAGCTCTTGCATCAAAGTTTCTCTCGGCACACAAAAGATGACATTACCAACATAATGACCTAAGAAGCAACATCTTTGTGATACTGCATCACGAGCGATGGAAAATCAGTCCAATTGAGGAATCCCTCAGTACAATGCGGAAGGAGCAGCGCATAAGCTAGAAGATTCATCTGGAATCACATGGAGAGACACCAACATGGAACCACCAGGGGCTGCGGGAGCCCCATGTTCCTCCTTTTCTCTAGACAATAGGAAGCAGATGCAAACTCCTACCTGCAAAATAGGCCAGAGCTGTACGGCCACCCTGAATGCAAGGATTTTGGAGAAATTTGCTCAACATCAACCGCCCGGAGAAGGAGCGAAAAGACGAGCTGATGCTGAAGCACTACATGGCAGGTATTCTTCTGCTCCGCATGACAAAAAGAATATCACAGCAACCGCTGCATTAGAAAACGAGCACACCATCATCTGTGCACATGCCACAAAGAAGACATTCTGAAGAACGTCATTAGGATTCCGATCAAACTTCATGACTCGGGGGACTCTATTCATCCTACCATGGATGAAGAAATAGTGGAAGATAATTGTGAGAGTTCTTTTGTCTACAGTTTTCTCATGCACCATCCATTCAAAATGAAGGAGTTGTTCTTGAATATCAAACCAGGATCAAAGGCGAGCATTTTTTGAAGAAGAGAAGTTAATCTTTCATATGGAACCCTTGGAAGAAGTAATGTATTTTCTGAAGAAAAGTTTGTGATTATTGTTTATAATGAAGCCCATATTTATAGGCGGAATGAGATAAGAATACAGTACGAAAACATTCAATGTAATTATGGTCTGGAAATATGAAACGATTTGGCGCAGTAAAAGGCATTTATAGGGAATTTGCATGGAATCGACATTAGCCAATCAGATGAAGACACATCAGTTTAAAGAAGAAATCAAGCATCTCGGTCAAAGAGACTACGAGTTTCAAAGATTCAGTGAAATATCTTTTTACTTCCTTTTTGTATACTTGTTATACTTCCTGACTGCTTACGACAGCACTTAGCAAGTGAGGGGACTAACTGTGTGGATAAAAATACGCTACCTATAATTACAGGGATACGAGTCTAGCTGGCGAGACTAGACTTAGCATACAAGTCACCGGGTGTAGAGGATATACGCCTGCTCCTCAAGCCGCGATCGCTCAACCGGTTCGGGCATATGATGCAAGGTATACATCCCACCGCCTTAGGATTTACAATCTCTTAGTTAGGGTTTAGTATATACCGACGCCTTGAGTATATAGGCCCACGACCTTATTAATCTTTATATTTTACCATAATTAGGGCTGAGTAAATCGTAGCTATAAATACCCCTCTTACCATTGTATTATACATTCAAGTGATTCACACTGAATCCGGCTATTCTCAAAAAATAATACTATTTACTTAGTTTTCTATTACTTTCTCTCTTTATTTCCTGTATCTCCTCCGTATTTACTATATTGCTTGTGACCCTCTTACAAAATTAATTATTTAACCTAGACGACCAAATTTAGGCATAAACAGCTTTCACTTGGGTCCTCTTCATATTTGCTTTATCCTAGGTATTGTGTCTGCAAAACAACTCAAAACATTTGTTTGATAAAGCCCAACATGTGTGGAATTGAAAGCAAAGCAATGTAAAGAAGATGTGTTTTGAGTTGCACGGGCCGGCCCACCCTAAGATGAGGACGGTCCGCCCTTGTGTTGGAACGGAGGAGTTAACTCTCAGGTGTTGTGAATGGGCGATTGCCCACACATAAAGTGGCCCATCTTCCTGATTAAAACAGGAGGGCAGGCCGGCTCTTTTGGGGGCGGCCGCTTTTTCAGAAACAAAGAGGTGACTCTTCCAACAATTAGAAATTATTTCATCATATTGGAAGAAGGGCAGGCCACCTACAAAATTAGACAGCCCTCCCGGCCTTCCTCACTGATGAGGACAGCCGCCTTTTGAGATTCAGAGAGTTCCATAATTGACACTTAGAAAAATTTGCACATTTGAGGCGGCCCGTCCTCACAAGAGGGCGACCACTTTTTGAGAAGCCGAGCAGTCCTCTTTTTGACACTTAGAAAAGAATTGAGGAGAGGCGTCTCGTCCTAACAAGAGGAAGGTCGCCTGTTCTTGAGTTCAAAAACTCAGACAAGTCATATGAAGGGACGTACCCTCTTTGTGAACAAAACCGAATTACCGATACCCCAAAATTGAGAACCAAATCGAATACCGAAGTTTAGAAATATACAATACTGAAAACGAATCGAAAAACCGAAGTACTGAACTACTTTTTCATTTTTTTATTTTTATTTTTTATTTTTTTAACCAAAGAGTCAACTAGGCATTGCACCTAGTGACCAATTTTATCGGACTAGTTTGGTTCGGCTCGGTACTTCGATTTTTTTCGATTTAGTGCCTATCCCTAAAATAAAGTCATACACCAATTGGTGTGCAAAGTTATACCATAATTAGTTATACCAATTTTGAAATGGAAACCAAACATTGTATAAGTATATACCAATTTCTATACATGAATTACTTAACCTTACACACCATACCAAACGTGCTCTTAATGTTTGAAGAACTAGTAGTTCTTTTTAATACCACTCAATTCTTATAAAGCATTTTTAAAGGTAATGTAGTAAATTAATCATTGTGTTAGTTATTTCTTTTAATGGTTCTGAGCTAAATAAACCATTTGAAATGGTCCGAATAGAAATTTTCATTCTATTCGCCAAGGTGCATTGCTCTCATTGGGCAATACCAAGAAATTCCATCATGACTGAGGTACCAAAAAGTTTCGCCTGGTGTCGCCAAAATTGACTGGTTTTGAGAGTTTGTCCTCGTTTAATATGGTTTGAAAACATGGTCTCCCTTGGTCAGGATGCAACACTTCATGTTATTAATTGGAAAGTGCTACCTCTTATGAAGAATGTGAGATTTAATGACAAGTGTTGACTAAGAAGGTGGGGTCAAAGGCAAGTGCTACCTCTTAGGCTGTACTTACGAAGAAAGGGAGGACGAAGGTGGAGTGCTGATATAAGGTGCAGGGCTTCCAGTTCTAACTCCAATAGCCGGTGATGGTAAATTAGGGGTCTTCATGAATGGAGAAGGAGTTGGTTCGGTTGTACAATTGGTGGAGGAAATATGGGACCTGTTGATTATGGGAAAGGAGGAGGACTAAATACTGTTTCTGGGCGAGGTGACTGAGTCCCTTGCTGAGAGGTGGAATGGTGACAGAGTACCCAACTGAGGATTCAGGTTGGTTCGCCATCAAAATGGCATCAAACACCAGCTTTTCAAGAATTTCAAAAAAAAAAAAATGAAAAATAAAGCCAAGAACCTAGAGGATTGAAAATTGGAAAGAGGCGAAGCCCTCAGCAGTCACATCCAAGATCTCCTCGGAGACTCAGAATCGATCGCACCCAAGTCAGAATTAATCGAGATGGGGCCTTTGCTCCAGGATGTTAATCTGATGACAAATAATGAAAGGGAAAGCTGATATTGTGGCATCAAAAAAGTGAAGATCGCCCTGAATTGGATCCTTTGAGGGTCTCAGAGAAAAGGCAAGTACAAGAGGAACTCAAAGTAAAAACTAGACTTTGTCTTGCAAACTGACTTCAGCCACGAGTGTCATTATAAGATTCATAGGGTTTTAGTTTGGAATTTATTCATTAAACCAAGCGGAGGCCATTTTTGCTAAACTATTGTTGGGCGGGGGGATCAAAAAGGCAAACCATTGCCTATGGTGTTGATGCAATGGAAAATACGCGGAAGCTAAAAACGATATGAAAATGCGGAAGCGATAAAATAAAGATAAGAGCGAGACGGGATGAGAACGATTACCTAAGTAGCAACGAGGAACTTGTCTTGTTACAGCTCAAGTGAATGTCAAGGAATCACCTACGCTATGAAACTATCCTCAAGAGATACTCGACTCTTGCAAATAGAATGATCAAAGACGGATGAAGTTCAAATTGGTTTCCTTCAATTGAATTCAATCCCATATAAGGGTTTCAAAAAGAGCATAGCTCATGTTTTTCAATACTCAAGGTGATGTAAATAAAATGAAAGCCTAACGAAGACTGTTATAGTCTTCTACTATGCTTAATGAAATGTCCTAAATACCCCAAAAGTGGGTTAAAACAATAGAAGCTACTTAGGACCAATGTTGGAATTACACAACAAAGTAGAAGGATTTTCGGATGGCTTGCACAGGGAAACAGGCGCTCCGCCCACTCTAGTAGGTGCCCCGCCTCTATTGGATCTTTACAGAGTGAGCAGTGGACTGGGCGATCTGCCCATAAATAGAGGCGGCCCGCCTGGTTTCATCCTCAGAGGGCTGCATCAAAAACGGGAGCTCCGCCTGGTTTAGGAGGCGCTCTGCCTCTTGCTGTAGGCCCTTGAAATGCCTCAAAATATGTCTCTCGAGCCTCTCCTTTGTCGCCTAAGGGTCCTCCTTCCATGGTGCTCCAATGGATGATCTTCAAGTCGCTTCCGGAGCCCTTCACTTGTACTCTTTGTGCTGTCGAAGTTGGCTCTTGATTGTTGTCGTTTAGGCCCAATCTATATTGCAACATCCTCCCCTTCTTGAAAGGATTTTGTCTTCGAAATCAAACCATCAAGACCTACAATTAAAGACAAGCACAACCAAAGTTTCCCACTTCACAAGTAGGTTAGTTTAACAAGAATAAGTGCAAATGGTGTGGAAAACACACTTTTGTGATAGAGCCAAGCATCAATACCCATTAAAAAGTATATGTTCCCAAAGGAAACAATATATTCTTGGCTCAACAAGAACAAGCACTCACAATCAAAACAAACAAAGTGATCAAGGGCATGCAATATCTAGCAATCAAATTCCCTATGATCCCTAAGCTCATAACCAACATACCAAGCCTTCAATGCCTTTTCAACATACTGTGGCATATTGGCTTCGGGATTGCTTAACACTCAAGGTGTGAGCAACACATGGAATGGAGTAAATCAAATAACACAACCTACAACTAGCATCAATCACTCCACTCCCCTTCTTAAAAGCACTCATATTCACACCAAGAGATACCTCCTCACCTCCAAATTCATCACCTAGACAACCGTCCTCACAAGACAAGTTCTTAAGAAATGTATTGATAATGGCTTCTTCATCTTCATAAACCCAACAATCAAGAGTAGGGTCAATAGAAGAATCACCCACTTCACTCAAAGTCTCAAACAAGGAGTTGTCTATGGGTTCAAACCCTTTACATCACGGAGGTTCTAACTCATTCTCAACTCTAGTCCGACACAAATCACCCCCACAAATAAAGATGCCCTCAAACAAAAGATTAGTAAAAGTAGACATCTCAACTTCATTTTTAAACATGGGTGATGTGTCAAGACTAAGTTCATCACTCACACTTGAGGAGTCATCATAGACAACCTTGTCCAACTCATGCAATTTGGATTCCTTAAGGTCACTATCATCCTTACTACGACACACAAATCCACCAAAATCAATTATATCAACAAGGGTAGAGTCAAATAAATCATCTTCCTCTTCATAAAATATGGGTGGAGTGTCATAACAAGGGTCACCAGCTAGGTCAACTACCACTTTTTCACTAAAGAGAGGTTCTTTGAATATCGGGCTCACATCAGGATATGGCTTTTCAATCCTCTCGACTAGCAGTTCACATGCACACACAAGTTGACTATTAGACTCATCACTAGTTGTAGGTTTCATAGAACCAGCTAGCATTGAGTCTTCAAAAGACAAGGAGCTATCATGTTCATGAAAAGATGAAGAAGTAGTTACAATTGAGTTGATTCCTTGAGCACTCATAGCGTTTGAAGTAACATGTTCAACCTCCTTTTCATGAAGCTCGCAATGAGGATCTTCATCACATTGCCTTCCTTTCTTAGCACACGGTTGATGCTCCACTAGCTTGCCTCCAAAAGTACCTACACATGAGCCAAAACAAGTAGAAGAAGAAGAAGATGATGATGATGTAGCATAGTTAGAACAAAGTGTGTCCTCACTCTCATTTTGTCTTTCCTCTTCTCTCCTTTCTCTCATTTTTCTCTCAAGGCAAAGTGTAGATTCGGGTGACAATCCACTCACATCACTCCTCACTTCCTCTCCTTTTTCCTCTCTAGGATTGTCATCGGTCACTCCCTCACTCCTCTCTTTCTTTTGTCTCTCATGATCAAGTATAATCGAACGAGACTCAAGATTGTCTTTATTTGGAGTAGGGTGACCCTTCACTTGTTTCAAATCATCACCTTGGGGATTGCCCAAGTTGTGGGGAATGCCCATTTGTTGGGGAATGCCCAACGGTTGGGGAGTGCCCAACTCACTATCACAAGTGCCTTCTCCGGCATCTTTTGAGACACTCGGGGTCTCTTCTCTTTCAAGGCTCTCAAGCCTCGCACTTATTGCTCTCACCTTGGCCAAGAGAGTGGCCAATAAGCTCACCGGCATCCTAATGGTACCGTCAACGTCTCCAACCATGTACCTACAAAAATCAAAGACAAGAAGAGATTAGAGTAAAAGTCCTTACTCGCTCCCTCACCTTTGGAATGTCACTCGGGTACACTCAACTTTTGGGGTAGGTTCGCTCAAGCTTGATTCAAAGGCTTCCTCGTAGTTGAACAACTTCCTCAATAACCAATCAAATTCATAAGAACCAAATACTCTTCGGGATGAGTGGAGTTAATGGGACTCGATGAACGCTAGGCTATATAGGTGAGTGCTTGAAGCAAAAATGTACTACGAGTCTTCTTTGATTTCTAATCACCACTAAGCACGAGTATCCTAAATGCTCAATGAACTAGTACTAGTAAAGTTGGAGTGTTACTTGAAGAGTACTAGCCGGAAGTGATACAAGCCAACAAAATGCAAAATCCTACGAAATACAACTGCCCGGACATGTTCTAGAAAGAGGCCCTCCGCCCTTGAGAGAGGGCGGTCCGGCCATATGAGATATAGAGAGCTGCCACCAGAGTAGGCAGTCCGCCCCTTTTATTAGGCGGTCCACTTCTTTGCTGCTGAGTAGCTCCACCAAAACAGGTGGTCCGCCTCTTTTACTAGGCGCCCTGCCTGGTGCAAACTCCTGCAACCTTCTACTTCGTGTTTTTGATCCTTTAGCACTGAAATTTCAAACAAAAACAAGTTGTTTATCCAATCTAAAGATACCCAAAGGTGTATATAATTATTACAAGAAAACCCCAATAGTTTTTAACCCCAACAAACAACTACAAGTCCTATTTTGATCTTCAAGCAAGAATTTCTAGGGTTTTTTTAAAAACTTTGAGGTTTGATTCTTCAAATTTCGAATAACAACACCAAATCATGAAATTTTGTTATCAAAAGAACGGGAGTCACATATGGAACAAACCCCAATGATTTTCAATGTATGGGTGTTCCAATCCAACAAGTTCCAACAATTGTTGTATTTTTTTCAACTTTTTCAATTTTTTTATTTTTCTTCTTTTTTCAAGAACAACAATAAACTAACAGGATGAACAAGGAACGGTGGTTTGTAAGAACATAACCCGAGCCTTGCTCTGATACCAATTGATGGAATGGAAACTACGCAGAAGCTAAAAATGATATGAAAATGCGGAAGTGATAAAAATAAAGATAAGAACAAGACGAGACTCGAACGATTACCTAAGTAGCAATGAGAAATTTATCTCGTTACGCCTCAAGTATGTCAAGGAGTCACCTACGCTATGCAACTATCCTCAAGAGATACCCGACTCTTGCAAATAGAATGATCAAAGATGGATAAAGTTAAAATTGGATTCCACCAATTGAATTCAAGCCCATACAAGGGTTTCCAAGAGAGCATAGCTCATATTTTTCAATATTCAAGGTGATATAAATGAAATGAAAGCCTAAGGATGACTTTTATAGTCTTCTACTATGCATAATGAAATGTCCTAAATACCCCCCAAAAGTGGGTTAAAACAATAGAAGCCACTTAAGGCCAAAGTTGGAATTACACAACAAAATAGAAGGATTTTTGGAAGGCTTGCACAGGGAAACAGGCGCTCCGCCCACTCTAGTAGGCGCCACGCCTCTGTTGGATCTTCAGAGAGTGAGCAGTGGACTGGGTGGTCCGCCCATATACAGAGGCGGTCTGCCTGGTTTCATCCTCAGAGGGCTGCATCAAAAATAGGTACTCCGCCTTGTTTAGGAGGCGCTCCGCCTCTTGCTGTAGGCTCTTGAAATGCCTCAAAATGTCTCTCTCGAGCCTCTCCTTTGTAGCCTAAGGGTCCTCCTTCTATGGTGCTCCAATACATGATCTTCAAGTCGCTTCCGGAGCCCTTCACTTGTACTCTTTGTGCTCTCGAGGTTGGCTCTTGATGGTTGTTGTTTAGGCCCAATTTATATTGCATCAGGAGTCATAGCTGCAATTCAGCTGTGATATTCAAGTAGGCTAGATATTAGGGGAATTTTCATTAGTGTACAACTTAAGGAATACTTATATCAATATGGCAGATTTATTAATAAATAAAATGCTAGCGGTGTAAGAATTACGAAAATGGCAGAAATCATAAAACCTATACTATTCCAAAAGCACAAAGACCTTAGTGAAATGTTGATCAATTTTTTATTCTTTTAAATACAGTTCACATTAGATAAAAGTTTCATTTACTTATTTTTCTATTATTTAGGACTTTAAAATCACTAAAAAATTTACTAATAAATATTATCTTATTTGATCAAAATACTTAGCTCCTCTAATATTTAGGAGTTTTAACATAATTATAGAAAAAACTCTACAATATCCATCCAGGATTAATGACTTTCATTAATTCACCCAACAACAAAGTCCCTGTGACTTTAGGAGGTACAACATCGTTAATGCTCTCACCTCTTTAACCTCACATGTTTCTTTCTTTCATCATCAGTTTTTTCCTCCTTTTTGTTCTTCCTTCATACATACACCAAATTTTGGGTTGTAACATACTGAATGTAGTTAACGATAAAATCTCTCTCTCTCTCTCTCTCTCTCTCTCTCTCTCTCTCTCTCTCTCTCTCTCTCTCAGAGATATAATTGTGTTGATCTTCAAAAAAGTTAGATGAGGATTGCTTAAATCTATCACTAAATTTGTTCCTAAGTTGAAAGATTATATGCATAAATCTATACTAAATAGATAAGGCATAATTGTACTTTGAGAACTTGTTGTTATCTTTAGCAAAAATGGTTGATCTTGACCATGGCTGAAATTACTGGCCATCGATGATTTTCACGTATTGAAGAACCGACCCCTTTACCCGTAGTCTAAACGCTAATTGATTTGGTAGAGAGAAGAGTGGAAATGTACGTGTCTATTTCTTTGCGTATTACTTATAACATCATATAGTAGTTGTTCTCTTATAGTATTCTACTGGGTAACTTTATTTACCTGGATAGAATTTTTAAGAGCACCCCTTTATGGGTGGAGTCTTAAATCCAACATCTCCAACTCTTATATAATGGAAGTGCTCTTACAATATGAGAAACATATTCTCAACTCATCTCTATAATTATTCATACAGTGAAATAGACTGTGCGATCAACATACTGTGAGAGCTTGGTGCTATACATCTGCTAGGAGTATATAATTTCTTGTCGAGTACAAACCTGAAAGTAAATTATAAAGCATGCAGTTCCCTGGATCATATGAATCACATTTTGATATACCTTAACTGTTTTTCTAGATATGTCCCGCCAGACCGCATCCATGTACATGGTATGAAACATGTGCTGCAATATTTTCTCATTTTCTTAAGGAGTGTATGTCTTTATTTCTTAAAGATTGCTTTATAGATGAAATTCAGACACCATAAGTATCTAAATTTGAATTCCTTAGCTCTCATCTTGCTCACAAAGTACATTAGCAGAATATATTTCACCTTGATAACCTTATGTCATTGTTTAAGTAACTCTAATGGTTTTAAACATATAGCTCTCAAATTATCCATTTTATAATTGTTTCTTAAAATCAAGTCTCATATCCACTTATCACTAAGACAAGGAGGAGGTTTCCTACATGAGAAGGCCAACCTATTGTCTACCCGACATACTAAAAATATAATTAAAGAATGTACTATACACTCAATAAATCATGAATATGTATGTAAGTAAATCAAGTTTATTGATTATCAAAGAACATAGTTTTTGAACAAATGGGGAGAACACAAAGAACTACACAAAGTATTCTGAGTCAATGCAAGTCTTGCGACCTACTGTGTTTCACAAATGCATCTATAGTTAAAGGCTTGGTCGATAAGTCTGCTACCATATCTTCTGTAGGATTTGCACTAGGTTCAACCTCTTACGTTTATACATATTTATTGCATAGTTATACTTGATCTCTATGTACTTAGTATCACAATGATGCTTAAGATTTTTGGTTGCATTAATTGCAGCCTTACTATCAGAGTAGACCAACACTGGTTCAATATTTTTATTGTTTCCCAACGAACTTTTCAAGAACCTATTTAACCAAACAACTTCTTGTGCTGCTTTTGAGAGAGCCACACATTCAGATTCCAGCGTTGATAGTGCTACACATGATTGCTTCTTACTCTTCCATAATATGGCACCATTACTAAGTAAAAAGACATATCTTGAGGTAAACTTTATTTCATTCAAATCTCCTCCATGATCAACATCAGTGTATCCAACTAATCGCAGATTTTTGCCGCGTTGGTAACAAAGTGCATACTCAGTTGTTACTCTCAGATATCTCATGATCTCTTTATTTCTTGCTAGATCACTGGACCTGGGTTGGATTGATATCTACGTACCAAGCACAATGCTTGATAAATATCACGTCTAGTAAACAACATAGAATACATTAGACATCTGACTACACTTTTATAAGGAATTTGCCTCATCTTTTCTATCTCTTCAGAAGTCTGAGAACATATTTCCCAAGTTATGGCCTTTGCTGATAGGAGTGTCAATTGGGTTGGTATTTTGTATATTAAATCGTTCAAGAATTTTCCTATTTTTCTCTTGAGAGAGTTACAATAGTTTCTTAGAACGTTCTCTTGAAATCTTGACTCCAAAATATATGCAGCTTCACCCGTATCTTTTATCTCAAACTGAGATGACAACCAAGACTTTACCTCATTTAAGAACTCCTTATCATTTCCAGCTATAAGTATATCATCGACATACAATGTTAAAATTAAAAGCTTATTGCTTGACCTCTTGGTATAAACATAATGGTCTTCATTCCTCATAGTAAAATAATTGGATATGACCACATTTTGAAAATGTGTATACCATTGCCTTGAAGATTGTTTGAGGCCATAAATAGACTTCAAAAGTCTACAAAACTTTTATTTGTGGCTTTTTTCCATGAAACATTTGGGTTGTTCCATTTAAATTTCTTTATCTAATTCTTCATTAAGCAAGAAAGTTTTTACATACATCTGATGCTATTCAAGATCAAAACTTGCAACTCTAGCTAGAACCATGCGAATTTATGGAAATCGTATAACTGACGAGAAAGTCTCTTCGTAGTATTCCTTCCTGCTATGTACAACCTTTCGCCACCAGTCGAGCCTTATATCTGTCAACTGTGCCATCAACCTTGAGCTTAATATTGAGAATCCATCTACTGCCAATAGCTTTTGCGTCCTTTTGGGAGTGCAACTAGTTCCCAGACTTTGTTGACTCTCTTCGTTACTTTGTCCATTTTCCCTTAGAAGGTCATGAGAGAACCTCTTTTACATTTTTAGAATCGTTTTTTTCGTGCAAGAGCAACATACAAACTTCACCACCTTTAATATCAAATCATCGGTGAGGAATCTTTTTACGTGACAACATCCTTTTTGTGATTCTTCTTCGTTGTTCCCATTTACATGAACGTCGCTCCCACTCAGATCATGAACATCTATCCTACTCCCACTTGGAATAAGATCAGTGACCATCTCGCTCCTACTTGGAACAAGATCCATTTGATCATTGTTTGATGCCAAAGGATTACTTACATTTAAATTTGATGGTGAAGGAGGTTGCTGATGATAAACTAATTCATCATTAGTTAAGTTTCTCCTATTTTAATGAAGTGACCTTTGTACATTTTGATACTCTATCTCAAACAAGGTTAGGTCTTAACGTACCTCTCCCTTTTCAGGAAACTCATCCTCTCAAAATGTTACATCTCGTGATTCAAATTTAGTTACGTTCCTACTGTCTTGTTGACCTATAAACACACAACCCTTTAAAGTTTCTGCTTTCCTCTTGTGTGGAAAAAAATACGCCACCTATTATTACGGGGATACAAGTCCAGCTTGTAAGACTAGACTTATCCAACAAGTCACCGGGCACTGAGGATATACGGCCGCTCTTAGAGCCAACGACCGTTTAGGCGGTTTGGTCACAGGGTACAGGGCACACATCCTGCCGCCTAGGGTTTATGGTCTCCTAGTTAGGGTTTAGTAGTATTTGTATTTTACCTTATTTTGGACTAGGTATCACTACTATAAATACTCCTCCTTACATTTTATTGTAGAGAAGACACAATTTGCCTCCAAAGTCGGCTACTCTCAAGGAATAACAATTATTTAACTTTATCTATTATTTCTTGCTTAATTACTTGTTTTTACTTTCATCGTATTTACTTACTTTTTCTATCGTAATTTACCGTATTGCTTGTGACCTCATTCATAATTAATTGTTTAACCTAGACATACAAATATTGGCATAAACAGTTTGGCACCCACCATGGTGCCCAGGCAATTGTAGGTATCCTACGAAGGAAAAGGCGCAGTTATGTCAAGCCGCAATACCTCCATACGACACATCGATAACGAGATCCAACAGATAATTCATGACTCAGTCAGTACGACTGAAATTGTGAACTACTATCTAAGATCAAAATCCAGTTATCCATTGTCAATGTCAAGGTTGTAATAGCGTATTGACCTTCATCAAGAAGTGCAGTCGGCAGATAAAAGACCCATTAGCAAGACCTTCGAGGGGCCCACGTTCGAAAGCAACTAGACCAAAGCCATCATGGTCTGTGAGGCTCACCAGGAAATAGACAAAAAGCCATTTTGCAGCGAGCCCACCACCCTCACGATGATGCCTTAATAATTACTCTACAGGTACATGATACTCGAGTCAAGCGTGTGTTGGTGGATCCCGACAGTGCAGTCAATATCTTACACTAGAAGGTTGTCTGTCAGATGGACATGGAGAGTCGGGTAATCCCCAGGCCGTATACCATAACCAGCTTTAACAGTTCCAGCGAGAAGTCTGTGGGAGAAATCCTCCTCCAAGTACACCTGCCAGGAGCAGCGCGGTTAACGTCTTTCCAAGTAATGACATGCGACCTCTCGTATAACATTATCCTTGGGAGACCCTAGATTTAAGAAGTACACATTGTGCCGTCTACACTTCACTAGGTCCTCAAGTACCCAACTGCTTGGGGAGTGAAAGAAATTCAGGGGGAACAGAAGCTATCTTGGAGCTGTTACATGTCTGCAGTGATCGATGCCACCAGGAAAGAGGCCAAAAACCAGAAGAAGAAACTGGACAAGTTGTTTGGGCGCAATCTAGTCATTAGCGTACCCTTAGGACACGGGGTCAATGAGGTGACTAGATCCTACGAACCAACTATCATACCCTCTGACCCAGAGGAAGAAGGTCAGCCCACTAAAGCTACAGTTGACGACCTTGATCCAGTAATCTTCGACGAGAAAGTTCTGGACAAGAAATTCTATGTAGGGGCCAAGCTCTCTACCGAAGCAAAACAAGAGTATGCTAATGATGTAGGAAATCAAACGCGGAAAATATAAGATAGGAACGAGACGTATCTCGATCACAAAACTCAAGTAGCAACGGAGAACTTGTTCCGTTACAACCCCGAGAGGAGGTTAAGAACACCTACGCTAGGCAACTACCCTCGAGCTAACGTGAGCACGCAAGTAGAATGGTCGGGGGGGATTGGAATTCATCTAGATCCGCTAGAGGAACAACAAGTCCCAATTCAAGGTTTTTCATTCAATAAGAGTTCAACTCTTCAACACAAGTGTTTGTTTTTCATCAAAGGTAAGCTAATGAAAATAATAAGACAACTAGCTATTTATAGGTGTTTTTAGACACCATATGAAAGGTCTAATATGCCCACACTTAGGCTTAGGAACATAGGACCACGTAGGGTCAAAATAGTCTTAACATAACTAGGATCTCATTCTTCAGCATTCCGGGCGGAGCGCCCAAGATTGGGGCGGAGCGCCCGGCCAATTGGACAATGGGGTGGCCTAGGCGGGGTGCCCAGATTTGGGGCGGAGCGCCTCAGCCTAGGCTTCTTCAGGCGGAGCGCCTGGAATGCCAGGCGGGGCGCCCAAAGCACTGGGCTGCTCCTCTTGTGCTCTAATCACCCGGTACGGCCTCCAATCGCTTCCTTCTTCTAGGCCCTTCCTCACCAAGTGTAGGTGTACTCCTTGGATCTCCCTAGCTTGGCTCGGAGTGAAGGGTCTCGTGGTTTCCAAGCATCAATGTTAAGAACAAATATCAAGTCTCGAAAGAGAACAATAAGTACTCGGGTAAAGATCAACATACACTTATCACAATAATGAGCAAGTAGGTCATGGGGACATGGAAAATGCAAGACCAAGCTATCAAAATCCTCTTGAACCTTAAGCTCAAGATCAACAAACCAATCCCTACTCAAAGTGTAATCAATATGTGGAGTGGAGTGAGTCAAATAACCCGTCATGCAAGTAACATCAAGTACTCCACTCCCCTTCTTTAAAGCATACCTACTCACACCAAGGAATTCCTTTCCACCTCCCATTTCATCACTTAAGCAACCCGTCTCAAAAGACAAACTATCAAGAAAGGTATTGATAATGGCCTCTTCTTCATCATAACCCAAACAAGCAATAGTAGGGTCACTCAAAGAGTCATTTACCTCATTCACATCCTCACACAATGGGTTGCCTAAGGGGTCAAACCCTTCACACCATGGAGGTTCCATCTTACTATCAACCCTAGTCCGATACAAGTCATTACCACCAATGAGATTATCTTCAAACAATGGAAATGTAAAAACATGCATCTCAACATCATGATCAAGCATAGACAAGTTATCAAGACTAGGTTCACTTGAGGAGTCATCATAGACAACTTTGTCCAATTCATGCAATTTGGACTCCTCATTGCCACTAACATCCTCACCACAACACATACACCCACCAAATAGAAGCATATCAACAAGGGTATGATCAACTATCTCATCTACCCCTTCATCAAAGATTGGCGGTGTGTCAAAGCAAATGTCACAACCTTTGTCAACTACCAAGTCTACACTAGTGAGAGATTCATTGAACAATGAGCTCACATCATGATGTGGCTTAGCAAGGCTCTCCACTAATGTTATACAAGCAAACACAAGTTGACTTTTAGACTCTTCACTAGTGGCATATTCTCTAGATGCAACACAAGCACCAACTAGTGTTGAGTCATCACAAGACAAGAAGCTAGTAGGCTCATGAAAAGGTGGAGCAACACTTACATTTGTAGTACTTCCTTGATCACTCACAAGGCTTGAAGTGTCATGTGTAACTCCTTCTTCATGAAGCTCACATTGAAGATTTTCTTCCTCATGGCTCTTCTTCCAAGCACATGGTTGAGGCTCCAATGGCTTGTCTTCATTTGTACCTACACAATAACTAACACAAGAAAGAGTAGAAGATGAAGAATTGTTAGAACAATGGGTGCTCTCACTCTCAATTTTTCTTTCCTCACCTCCCTTCTCCCTCAATTTTACCTCATGGTCAAGTGTAGTTGGTGGTGACAATCCACTCACATCACTCCTCAATTCCTCTCCTTTTTCCTCTCTTAGGTTGTCACCGGTCACTTCCTCACTTCTCTCTATCCTTCTCTCTCATTTAAAGTGGAGTGACTCTCATTTTCATCATGCTTCGGCAAGACAACAAGATTGCTTGCCTCGGATTCAAGTACAATGGGCGACTTGGCTTTAGCCGCTTCCCTCAACTCCCTCATCCGATTGTAGTCATCACTCACTTGTTTGGGAGTTAGGGGCTTCAACACAAATTTCCTTCCTTCATGTTGGAGCGTGTAAGTATTTACACGCCCGTCATGAACCGCTTGGCGATCAAATTGCCAAGGCCTTGCAAAGAGAAGGTGGAAAGCTTGCATGGGCACTATGTCGAACAAGTGTTCATCAACATAACTACCCATTTTGAACTTGATCATTGCTTGCTTCACTACCTTTAGCTCCCCACATTCACTAAGCCATTGCAATCGATATGGCTTGGGATGCTTCACGGTAGGCAACTTCAATTGGGTTATAAGAGATTGACTCACAACATTAGCACAACTCTCGGAGTCAATGATCATAGAGCATACAACACCCTTAACACGACACCTAGCATGGAAAAGGTTTTCTCTTTGCAAGGTTTCACCATCCTCCACAATCATAGCTCCTAAGCTCCTCCTCACAACTAGAAAAGTATGAGGCTCCTCATCCTCCACTGTGTCATCTAGATCATCCTCCTCTACTCCCTCATCTCCCCCTACACCCTCATCATCCTCCGGTTCACTCTCTTGTTCATATGCATTATCACCAACAAGAACCATGGTCCTCTTCGTAGGACACTCCTTAGCAAAGTGTCCATACCCCCTTGCATTTGTGACATTGAATGGAAGAAGAAGTAGGAGTATTCAATTGAGTTCTAGAATTACCTCCCACATTGGGTGTGTACTTCTCAAACGGCTTCTTCACATCTTTGCTAGCACTTGCTCCACTAGGGCCACTTGCATTTGTGAACTTGGCATTGGGAGTAGGATTTTTCCAATCCTTTGACTTGTTCATGGAGGTAGAAGTGTTGCTCTTGTAACGGTTGGACTTCTCTTTCTCAAGCCATTGCTCGGCTTGGATAGCGGCATCAAGAACCTCTTGGAGTGAAAGATAAGCATGCAATCTCAATTGTGAAGCTATGCCATAGCTCAAACCATTCATGAAACGGATCACTGCTTGCTCTTCATCTTCGGTGTCCATATCTAAGGCCATTCGAGTTCTTTCAAACTCATCAAAATATTCATGCACCGTTTTGACACCTTGCTTCTACTCATACAGTTTCTTGAGTTGCTCTTCCCGATATCTAGGGGTGATCTACTTGATACTCATGATACCCTTCAAGTCATTCCAACCCACAATCACGGGAACTCCCGCTCTCCTTCTTGATCTCTTGACGGATTCCCACCAAGTAGATGCATAGGATTCAAAGGATGAAATAGCATAGGTACCTTTCTTCTCATCGGTCATCTCATTTGTGTCAAACAATCTTTCCATGTGTAGCACCCATTCAATGTAAGCCGCCGGATCACAATTCCCTTTAAAGGTTGGGAGATTAAGCTTCACACTATTGATGTTGGTGTTGTCATGACCCCCACGGAAAGGCTCCGGTTGGCCCCCATAGTGATCTTCATTCACACCATACTCCCTTCTAGCATTCCCTCCAACATAACCCATAGGTGGCCCTCGACCTCGGCCCTTACCTCTATCCACATTTCGACCCCAATTCATACCTCGCATTGGTTGAAAGTGATCATCAAACCCATACATATCATCACCATAATCGGCTTCCTCCCCTTCTTGAGCTTCATCGGCTTGCTCAAGAGGTTGCACATTTCGGATGGGCCTTGGTAGTGGAATGTTTCTTGGGGGGGTTTATCCAAGATACGGGGAATGCCCGTTCGTTGGGTATTGCCCAACACTTGATCAAGTCTCTCTCGCTCCTCCTTTGCCCGTTGTTGATTGAGCAATTCAATGACATGGCTAACTTGCTCCGGAGTAAAGTTAGGAGTACTTGAGACTTCAACCGGGACACTCGAGGTCCCTTTCTCGACTTGGACACTCGGGGTCCCTTTCTCCGATGGGACATTAGAAGTCCCTTGCTCAACTAGAGCATTAGAGTTCACCCTTTCGAGGCTTTCAATCCTCAAGTGCATACTATCTAATTTGGCGAGGATAGTAGCAAGGGCACTCTTTGCAAAATCATCTCCTTCGGAAGACATTGTACCTACACAAGTAACAAACGTTAGTAAACAACCTCACACACTCCCTCACTTGAGATCACTCGGCTCTCTCGTATAGTGACGGTGGGTATTTCACTCGACTTGTGGTTCCAAAGCTTCACGTAGATGAGTAGCAGTTCCTCAACCCAACCAAACTATTCACGAGTCAAGCACACTCCAGGGTGAGTGGAGTTAATAGGACTCAATGAAAGCTAGGCACTTTGAAGTGAGGACTTGAATCAAAAAGAGTCTAGGATTCTTCTTGGAATTCTACTCTCCAACTAATGCACGAATCAACCTAAAAGCAATGAAATATTAGTGCTAATTCAAGTAGACAGAGTACTTAGATAGGCACTAATAAGAGATTAGGCAACAAAGAACAAGCAATCCTAGAAGAAACTACCCAAAAACAACCCTTCAGGATGTTAGGCGGAGCGCCCAAAAAAATGATCAGTGGGGTTGGGCAGGCGGGGCGCCTGGGCTTTAGGCGGAGCGCCTGGGGCAAGCACAAGTCAGGCGGGGCGCCTAGACTTTAGGCGGAGCGCCTGGACGAAGAACACCTGGGTTTTTCCACTCCGTGTTCTTCGTTTTTAATCCAATTTCTAGGTCGATTCAAAGGTGTTTTGGCCAAATCCAAGGTACCCAAAGTTGCTCCTTGATACAACCTACAATCCCCAATCAATTTCACATTCAAACAACCAACAAATAAGGCTCAATCAACATTCAAAGTTTTCAAGTTTGGGGTTTCAACATGGGTTTCAAGGTTCAAAAGTGGGTTTCGATTCTTCAAAAATTATGTTACCGAACTCCGATTCACACGATTCTTGTTGCAATTTGTTCGGTTTTCAATAGAGATCAATCCCCAATAATCAATTCCAAAACCCCAATAACACACAACTCAAAATCAATCAATTTCTTCAAGAACAAAGGGTTTTGGGATGGTTTAACAAATTGGGGTTTCAAATTTTCAATCCAATCCGATCCAAACAAATTTGGTACCCAAACATCGGGTTTTCAACAAGGATTAAGAATCTATAACACCCACTTCAAGAATCAAACACACCAAAAAGTTACACCAATTTTTGTATTTTCCAATTTTTCAATTTTTTTGTATTTTTCTTCTTCCCAATAACTTCAACAACAAGAAAACTAAAAGAAGATACTAGGCACGAAGAACCAAGGGTCGGGGGTTTGTAAGAACAAAATCCGAGCCTTGCTCTGATACCAAATGATGTAGGAAATCAAACGCGGAAAATAAAAGATAGGAACGAGACGTATCTCGATCACAAAACTCAAGTAGCAACGGAGAACTTGTTCCGTTACACCCCGAGAGGAGGTCAAGAACACCTACGCTAGGCAACTACCCTCGAGCTAACGTGAGCACGCAAGTAGAATGGTCGGGGGGGATTGGAATTCATCTAGATCCGCTAGAGGAAGAACAAGTCCCAATTCAAGGTTTTTCATTCAATAAGAGTTCAACTCTTCAACACAAGTGTTTGTTTTTCATCAAAGGTAAGCTAATGAAAATAATAAGACAACTAGCTATTTATAGGTGTTTTTAGACACCATATGAAAGGTCTAATATGCCCAAACTTAGGCTTAGGAACATAGGACCATGTAGGGTCAAAATAGTCTTAACATAACTAGGAATCTTGTTCTTCAGCATTCCGGGCGGAGCGCCCAAGATTGGGGCAGAGCGCCCGGCCAATTGGACAGTGGGGTGGCCTAGGCGGGGTGCCCAGAGTTGGGGCGGAGCGCCTCAGCCTAGGCTTCTTCAGGCGGAGCGCCTGGAATGCCAGGCGGGGCGCCCAAAGCACTGGGCTGCTCCTCTTGTGCTCTAATCACCCGGTACGGCCTCCAATCACTTCCTTCTTCTAGGCCCTTCCTCACCAAGTGTAGGTGTACTCCTTGGATCTCCCTAGCTTGGCTCGGAGTGAAGGGTCTCGTGGTTTGCCCGGCATCAGCTAACTTTCTGCGTGCTCGGTCGAGCACCTTCGCCTGGACACACATTGATATACCAGGAATATAGATTAGTGTTATCACGCATAATCTAAACGTCGATCCAAACTTCAAGCGAATCAAGTAGAAGAAATGACCGATAAGCCGCGAGAAGAGGCAGGTGGTTCATGAAGAAGTCGAGAAACTACTCAACAATAGTTCCATTCATGAGGTTCAATACCCCGACAGGCTATCAAACGTCGTAGTGGTTCCCAAGAAGAATGCCAAGTGGAGGATGTGCACCGACTTTACAGATCTGAATAAAGCATGCCCAAAGGATTCATTCCCACTGCCTAAAATTGATCAACTCATCGATTAAATGGTAGGGCATGAGGCCTTGAGTTTTTTAGATGCATACTCGGGATACAATAGATCCTCATGAATCCAGATGATCAAGAAAAGACTTCTTTCATCATGGATAAGGGAACTTATTGTTATAGAGTGATGCCTTTCGTACTGAAGAACGCATGAGCGAATTACCAAAGATTAGTGAACCTGATATTCAAGGAACATATTGAGACCATGGAAGTTTACATCGACGGCATCCTGGTCAAGTTAGAATTTGGCAAAGATCTCATTGTCCATCTAGAGATAGCATTTGATATCTTGGACAAGTTTGGAATGAAGCTCAACCCCGAAAAGTGTGCCTTTGGCGTATCCTTCGGGATGTTCCTTTGGTTCGTTGTTTCTAACAGGAGCATAGAAGCGAACTCGGTGAAGATCGAAGCAATCGAGGCAATACCGGAGGTCCTGAAGAGTGAAGTGGAAGTTAAAAGGCTCAATGGTCGAATCACAGCACTCAGCTGGTTTATCTCGTGAGTCATCACAGAAGTGTCATTAATTTTTCAATGTCCTGAAAAAGAATAAAAGCTTTGAGTGGACGGAGCAATGCAGCAAGGCGCTAAAAGAGCTAAAACAGTATCTGGTAAATTCCTCGTTGCTTACCAAGCCACGTGAGGGAGAACCATTACTGTTGTACCAAGCAGTGTCTGAAGTCGTCGTTAGGACCATCCTGGTAAGAGAAGAAAATGGGGGGTAAAGTCACTAGTGTATTGTCAGCAAGTCTCTCCTAGATGCAAAAACAAGGTATCGACATCTAGAGAAGCTTACACTTGCCTTAGTCATGGCAGCGAGGAAGCTGCGGCCGTACTTTGAGAGTCACACCATTGTCGTGGTTTTTTATTTTCCATTACTGACCATACTGCGCAAACCCGAGTTGTCAGGTAGGTTAGCAAAGTGGGCTGTCTAGCTCGGCGAGTATGATATCATTTATCAGCCAAGAACGGCCATAAAGTTACAAGTTCTCGCGGACTTTGTCGCCGACTTCAGCACTGACTTAATGCCAAAGGCTGAGGAGGAACACAAGATAATAGAAGGCGTTACCCTCGGGGAATGGGTGATCCACTCCGACGATGTCTCGAATGTAAAAGGGGTCGGGCTTGGTTTAGTGATCGAGTCCCTGACGAAAAGGTACTTAGGAAAGCTGTCAGCTACTCCCAGATGACGAACAACGAAGCAGAATATGAAGCTTTAGTTCAAGCCCTAGAATGAGCTTACATATTGGGGGTTAGAGAGATTAGCATCAACTGCAATTCGCATGTCATGGTGAACCAGGTGATCGAAGCATACACCCCCCCTCCCCCCCCCAAAGACGACTGCATGCAAGAGTACCTTGCCATAGAGGAGAAATATCTGAAGAATGTTCAAAAATGGAAGATTAATCAGATACCAAGAGAAGAAGATGCGGAGGCTGATGCCCTTGCCAGCCTAGCGGCCACTGCAGAATTAAATGATGACAGCCCGATTTCTACAATTGAGTTAACTTACGCAGATGTCAAGCATCACCAAGTCAATGCAGTAGGGTCATCATGGGACTGGTGGCACCCGATAATTGCATATCTCAACAAAGAAACGCTCCCGGGAGACAAGAAGAAGAGCAGAAGGCTAAGAGCTCAAGCAGCTCGCTACGTCTTGATCAATGGAGATTTGTACCGATGAATGTTTAGCGGACCTTTGGCTAAATGTTTGGGTCCTTCTCAGTTGGATTACGAGCACAGAGAAATCCACGAAGGGAAATGCGGAAATCATCCTGGCGGGCAGTCTCTAGCTCGAAAAATAATCAGGGTGGGCTATTTCTGGCCCCGAATGGAAGTCAACGCGAGCAAGTTTGCCCGGGCATGTGATAGCTGCCATAGGTTCTCCCATGTACTTCATCAGCTGGCGGAGTTATTTCATTCAGTAATAGCCGCATTTCCTTTTATGAAATGGGGGATGGACATCGTAAGGCCCATGCCTAAAGCGCCCGGTGGTGTCAAGTTCGTTCTTATCATGACAGACTATTTCACCAAATGGGTCGAGGTGGCCGCATACGCCTAGATTCGAGAGCAGGAAGTCATAGAGTTTATTTAGGAAAACATTATGTGCTAATTTGGGATTCCAGTATAAACCACCTGCGATAACAGTCCCCAATTCGTAGGCGATAAGATCACTGCTTTTCTGAAAGAATGGGTAATCAAGAGGATAACCTCCACTCCTTACCACCCTTCAGCTGACGGCCAAGCCGAATCCTTAAACAAGACGATAGTGGAGAATATGAAGAAGCAGCTCAAGGAGGCTAAGGGAAGATGGCCCGAAGAACTCCCCGGAGTCCTATGGGCCTACCAAACTACATCCAAAGCCAGCACCGGAGAAACACCATTCTTGCTGACGTATGGAACGGAAGCTATGATTAATTTGGAAATTGGAGAGTCCACTTTATGGCGGACATTACCCAAAGAGGAATCCAACGATGAAGCCTTGAAACCCTCCCTTGACCTCTTGGATGAACGGCGAGAGATAGCAGCCATTCGCCTTGCAGCCCAAAAGTAGCGAGTAGAGCAATATTACAGTGCAAGGGCAAATCCAAGGTCCTTCAACATCGAGGACCTGGTCCTTCACAAAGTTACTAAGAACACCAAGCAGGCCGGAGTAGGAAAGCTCAATCCGAATTGGGAAGGACCGTACAAAGTGCAAGGTATCGCTGGAAAAGGTGCGTATGTTCTTGAAGACATGGAGGGGATAGCCATTCCAAATAAATGGAATATCACATGGCTGAAGAAGTACTACTCTTGAGAGGTTGACTAAGCCTGAATACTCGAGACATGTCTTTTTCTTTTTCCTGGTCTTCTCAAAATTATTTATAATGGGCTCTCAGCCCCGCTCTTTGTTTTACAATGGGCATTTAGTCATAAAACTACTATTCCAACTAGTCAGTTTTGACCAGTTATTTTGATCCATCTACGATTCAACTATACATAGCCCCGGCCAGATGTTGAACTAATACACTCACTTTCTGCTACAACAAAGTAGAGTCCACTGCTCGCTTAGAGTTAGACCACGTCTAACTTATCCACAAGGAATTAATCGAGGGTTGAACTCGCTAAATCAACTATTGTACCTACACGCTAATGGGGACAGATGTCCGCGTAGTGCCAAAAAGTCTTAAATACTCGAGTAACTAAACGAAGACGTTCTGTCTCAGAACGCAAAAGGACCATTACCACACGGGCTAAAGTCGTCCCATTGTGGGTGCAAACAGCCATCTACTACGGATGCAACCTAGCCATCGTCTATTGTAGCACAACAGACGTAATTGGTCAAGGCAGGCACAGTGACACATGTTCTTAAACAACTAGAATAGTCAGGACAACCAGAAGCCATCTAATATCTAGGGGCACAAACATACTGCTTTCGCACATTACTAAACGCGTAATAACACAACGTATGAAATGTTGATGAACATTAATTTCATTAATAACAAACAGCCCGTAGGCTCAAAATATACATTTAGTTCTTCCTGAATACAACATTTGTTTATAACAATTGTAAGAAAAAAAAGGAAGACTAAAACTGCAAGTTCCTCTTAATTTGCACCTCCGGAGATTCATCGTCAGGATTGTAGCTCTTGCATCGAAGTCTCTCTTGGGATTCCAAGACAAAATTTCCAACTTGGCACCCCAAGCAGCAACATCTTTGTGATACTTCATCACGGGGGGAGGAAAATCAGCTCAATTGAGGAATCGCTCAGTAAAGAGGCAGAGGCAGAAGAACGAGTACCAGAGGCTTCAGTTAAATCCACTTGGAAAGACTCCAATAAGGAACCTCTATTAACCTTGGGAACACCTTATACTCCCTCTTCACTCTAACCTCGAAGATGATGCATATCTCCATCACCAATGCACCGAGCAGAGCTATGCAACTACCCTGAATGCAAAGGATTTAGAGAAGTTTTCCATGCACCAACCGCCAGAAGGAGGAGAGAATATCCCCAGACTCACTCCCCGTTCAAATTATGTTGCTTCAAGAACCATGTCCCAATGCAACCAGGAGATGAACGAACTAGAAGAAGCTCGAAAGGGGTTGGCATTCTTCTGCTGAACTGTGCCACATGACAAGAAGAATATCACAGAAAATCATGCGTCAGAATTGATGCGTCAGCCACAATGAAGATCTTGCAAAGAACATCACCATTAAAGTTCCGACAGTGCATCAAGGCTCGGGGGACTTCTTTCCTTCCCTCATGGATAAAGAAAGAAAAGAAGATATCTGCAGATTAGTTTCCCTTTGTAATCTTCCCTTGCCTCATCCTCACGAAACGAAGAAGAGTTTTTGGGAGTATCACACTAGGATCAAAGGCCACGCAGAGATAACTTTTCTAAAAAGGGATGGAATATTTTCAGAAGAAGTGTGTGATTCCTTCCACTATCATAAGGCCACTATTTATAGGCGGCGAGGGGTAAGGATGGAGTACAAAAAGGTCAAAGCGTCATAATTTCTGAAGATATGGAATGATTCGGAGTGGTCATTAGCAGTCTTTGGAAAGGTGCAGGGAATCGATATCAACCAATTAGATAGAAACATGTGAGGTTCTCAAAGAAGTCATTATTATTCTTGGTTGAAGAGACTGGGAGTCTCAAGGAGTTAGTGAGATACCTTTTCACATCACGCCACTTTCACTTCCTGACTGCTTGCATCAGCACTCAGCAAGTGGGGGGACTGACTGTATGGGCAAAAATACGACACCTGTTGTTACAGGGATACGAGTCCAACTGGAAAGATTAGACTTATCCAACAAGTCACCAGGCATTGAGGATATACGCCCGCTCCTAGAGCCAATTACCGTTTAGTCGGTTTGGTCACAGGGCACAAGGCATACATCCCGCTGCTTAGGGTTTACAGTCTCCTAGTATGGGTTTAGTATACTACCGCCTTGAGTTATAGGCCAATGGCCTTATTAGTATTTGTATTTTACCTTATTTAGGACAGGGTATCGCTACTATAAATACTCCTCCTTACATTGTATTATAGAGAAGACACAATTTGCCACCGAAGTCAGCTACTCTCAAGGAATAAGAATTACTTTGCTTTCTCTATTATTTCTTGCTTAATTACTTTTCTTCACTTTCATTGTATTTACTTACTTTTTCCATCGTAATTTAATGTATTGCTTGTGACCTCATTCATAATTAGTTGTTTAACCTAGACGTACAAATTTAGGCATAAACACCTCTCGAGCCCAATTTTCCATGTTTGTGAGAGGAATCATGTGTATGGGCAGCGCAACCGCAAGGTCTTAATACACTTATGTTGGGTGCTCTTCCAATCCATAACTGATATGGAGTGGTTGAAACTGACTTTTGTAGGAATGTTAAGTACATAGGTAGCTGTAAGCAATGCATCTTCCCAATAACTAATTGGGAGATTAGCCTGTGCCATCACTAACCTAACTATTTCTAGGAGCGCCCCATTTTGTTGTGAAGTATTTGGGATACTCAACCAATGAACTATTCCTTTTCATCACATAACTCGTTAAATAGAGTTGACAACTACTCTCGACCTCGGTCTAACTTTTATCTTCTTGTCTAATCGATTTTCCAGTACGCTCATATAGCATTTGAAATAACTTATTGCTTCTGATTTATGGAAAATTAAATAGACATAACCAAATGAGTGTAGTCGTCTATAAATGTAATAAAATAGTATGCTCCATACCTAGCCATGACATTCATAGGCCTACAGATATCCGAATGGACTAATTGCAGGATATACTCAGCTCTAGTCGCTTTACCAAAGGATTTTCTTGCTAGACAACTTATACAAGTGGACAATTCCACATTTTCAATGCTTTAAGCAACCTTGTTTCTCTAGCCTTTGCATTCTTTGTTGGACAATATGGCCAAGTCTAGCATGCCAAATGTTTACATCACTACCATATTTATTTGAGAAAGCAAATATAGAAAAACAAGCATTATAATTTAAATGAATCATAATCCAAGTCAATAATAATAATCCTTAGGTCACAGTATCAAAACCAAATAAAGTCGAACTTAAGGTCAATTTGACAGAATTGTTATGGAAAAATAGGCTACACCCTTGCCTAAGAAAAATAATGACAGAAATAATATTCCGACGAATTCCTAGAGCATAGAGGACATCATGTAGTATCAGGTCTCGACCACTATGCAGGACTAACTTGCATGTACCGATCCCTTCAACAACAACCTTATTACTGTTGCCCACATATATGTACTTTGTTCCACGTGAAATACGCTGAAACTCAACAAATGCATTGCATTTTCTCGCTATGTGGTCTGTTACTCCCAACTCTACAATCTAAAAAAGATTAGATTATATAAAAAACAATTAACTAGAAACACACACTTCAATAGTTTGAGTTTTGTCAAATACCTTTATAGGAGGCTCAGTGAAATCCTTACCATAGTGACTCTTTTGTCACAGTTAAAGAACTTCACCTTTGTAACATTGGCACCCTTGAGGCGTTTATTCTTGCCTTGTTGTTCTGTCCTTGCTCTTTTAGCAGGATGAGCAGGGTGAGACTTAGTTGACACTCTTTTCTTATGACAAAGAGGATATTGCCACATGCAACTCAGCTATTAGTGTTGTAGCCTCAAGTTGGTCATCTTCCAGCTCAAGATGTCTCCTGACATCTTCCAGAGACGTGACTAGTTGATTGTGGGTGAAATACATCTTCATAAAATCTCATAAATTAGGTAAGGACCATATGATAGCTTGAATCTGTCGCTCAGTGTTCAACACATGACCATCATCTTTTAATTTCCCAATCATGTTTGCATATGCCTCAGAAGTGTTTTCATTGAATGTTCTGGACGCTTCTTGTATGAATCAAACTTGATTGTCAATAATCAGAGCCTTACAGTAGAATAGGTACGAAACCTAATCTTCAAAGCAAACCAAAGACCCATAGCTCATTAGTGATCCTTGAATTTCTTTAAGATGTCATCATCTAAGGTGCTCAGCAACGTAATGCGAGCCAAGGAGTCTTTATGTTTTCAAATGTCATAAGTTGGACGATCACACTTATGCTGAGTCGTGGTGTCTTCCTCAGGATCATCCATGACGATGTTAATAGTCTTGCTCTTCAAGCACATATTAAACTTTTAAGCTCCACATCTTATAATTGTCATTGTTAAGCTTCAACCCTTTGTTAAGCTCAACAACAATATTTTTATTAGCAGTAGAGATTCTTTTAACAAATAAAAAATATTATAGTGAGGATCTTTAATAGGAAATATATAACTACAAATTCTATGTTTAACATACATACATATTTGGACAATAAACACTAAATTTATTAAGTTAAAAAAATACATATATTAATAATGGAGTCGGATTTTCACTATGTTCCTAGTCATCGTCCAAAAATTAAACACATAAAACTTAACCTAATCAACTACATAGCTTAATGTCTTAATCATCTTTAAAACAATATTTGGTTTCATGATCTTATAATCCTTTATGGATCAAAGTTAAACAATTTAACTTAAACTTAAATCTTAAGTAATAATGTTAAAATAATTAACATTCCATGCATGTAAAATAAATTAACAATTAGTTGACATTAAATTAATTAGCAAATAAAACCAATGTTAAACTAAATAACATTTTAGGTATGTTAAATAATTAACAAAATAAGACTAATGTCAAACTAATTAAAATTTTAGTTCTGTTAAATTAAATAAAAAAATATATGAAATGTTAAATTAATTAATATTTTTAGTTGTTAAATAACAACAACTACTACAACATACCCAGTTTATCCATCACCTAAAGAAAATATTTAGAAAACATATTCAAAAATTAAGAAAGAAATATCAACTAAAGTATATCCAAAATAAACAGATAACAACAATAGATATATATGCGAAGACTAAGATGAAAATAGTCTATATAGGCATAATACTATATCTAACAAGAGAAAAGACAGTCGACCACTACCTAACCTTCTACCCTTATCTTCGACCTTCATGCTTTCCTATCTAGGGTCATGTCCTCGGTGATCTGGATCTGGGTCATGTCCTTTCTAATCATCTCGACCCAGTTCTTTTTCGGTCTACCTCTACCTCTCCATAGATCGAGCACTGCCAACCTTTCACACTTCCTTATCGGAGCATCTGCACTCCTCATTTTCACGTGTCCGAACCAGTGCAACTTCGCTTCTCGCATCTTCTCTGCCATTGGGGCCACACCCATCTTGTCACGAATGACTTCATTCCTAATCTTATCCATCCTATTGTGCCTGCACATCCACCTAAGCATTCTCATTTCTGCCATGCTCATCTTCTGAATGTGTGAGTTCTTGACTGGCCAACACTCTTCCCCATACAATATAGCTGATCTAACGACCACTCTATAGAATTGTTCTTTGAGCCTAGGTGGAACTCCCTTATCACATACTACACCGAAAGCGAGCCTCAAATTCATCTAATCAACTCCTATACAGTGTGTGACATCATCATCAATTTCTCCATTACATTTGAGGAGTGAGCCAAGATACTTGAAGCTTCCTTTCTTGGGAATGACTTGAGAATCAAACCTCACTTCCATATCTGACACATAAGATGCATCACTAAACTTGCATTCCATGTACTCTTTTTTCATCCTGCTTAGTCTGAAGCCTTTAGACTCTAAAGTCTGCCTCCACACCTCCTGCTTCTCATTGACACCTCTGCATGTCTCCTCCACCAAACATATATCATTTGTAAATAACATACACCACGACACCTCTCCTTGAATACTCTGTGTGTATTCATCCATCACCAACGAAAATAAAAATGGCTTAAGCGCTAACCCCTGATGCAGCCCAATCTCGATCGAGAAGTACTCTGAGTCTCCTTCCACTGCTCTCATCCGGGTCTTGGCTCCTTTGTATATATCCTTAATCTCCATAATTTATGCCACCAGAACATCTTTAGATTCCAAGCATCTCCATAAAACCTGATGCAGCCCGAACACGTGCTGATCAACTGTTCGATCCACTGAGGAGACCAATGACTCGAAGCCAAGCCAAGCTGCTGCACGATGTTCACATTCACTTGGCCTGGTCGAAGGAAAGCAACTGCTTCGAAGCTGAGTGGCCGTGCTCAAGAATCGAGGGCGTCATCTTCAAATTTGAGCCCGAGGACAAGGTGACCGAACACCAACAAAATGTGTTCAAAGTCAAGAGAGCGTCCGAGGACAAATGAGTTCGAGCAAGCAACCACGCACCGAAGTCGAGGCTGCCGAACACACACTTAGCTCAGCCCTGTGTGGCTTGTTTTTATTAGTCACTTGTGACTATTTACCACTTTATCCTTAGCATAGTCTATAAATACTCCATTTCTATTTCATGGTAGACATTCAGTTTTTAGTTGTATGAAAAACATAGCAACTGCTATTGTGAGTCTCCGATGGAGCCGAACCCCAACGTGGGCTTTTAAAGAACTTGTGTCAATCGGTGTTATTCGTTTGAACATTTTCTTCTTGGTCATTCAATTTGCAAGAAGCGGGTCTTTCTTGAGGATTGTTGCATAGTATAGGTGCGTCTTGATTTCATTCAAACGAGCTTTGAGACAGGTCCTTCACTGTTCTTTTGAATCGAAGCAAGACTTTTATTGCTTCTATCTTTTATTTCCTTGTTGTTTTCTTCCGCGTTTCGTGTTTAGCTTCCCTCGGGTTTGCTTAAACCATCTTGGTATCAGAGCAAGGTTTGAGTTTGTTCTTACAACCTCAAATCCTGTTCATTAAATCGTGCTTGTGTCTCCAGTTTCAGCTTTTTTCCTTGCTGTTGATTGTTGTTGCTGTGGTGTTTACCAAAAAAAAAAAAAAAAGTAGAAAAGAAATTCAAAAAAAAAAAATTGTGATTGATTGTTGGTTGTTTGGATTAAACAACCATTGATTCTTGTTCACCATTGTTTCCTGATTCCAACAAGTACCCGACATACAATTTTCGTGACAAGAGTTTCTTGGTGAAATTTTGGACTGTTTTCTTCTGTCCGAAAATTCTAGTTAGCTGATTTTTGAGTAATTCTTCCTACTCGAGGTCGTACTAACTCATTTGAGCTTATAGGATCTCGTGCGTGGGGTGACGGAAGTCCAACTTTCGTAGAAATTCTTTTGACTTCCCAAAGCGCAGAGTAAATAGCGTCTGTTCCATTGAGTCAACTCAACTCACTCTTCCCGAAGGAGACATTGTAACTTGTCAAATTCGAAGGAACTGAGAGAAGTTGATCAACCGAGGAAGCCATTGGCTACAAGTTCTTGAGTGACCAAAATCGAACCCATAAATTGAGTGGACCCGAGTGCCACCCATCAAAGGTGAGGGAGTGTGTGAGGTGATTTCTAACCTTAACATTTGATTGGTCTATGATTTGTGCAGGTACCATGGCTAGGAATGGAGGCGATGGCAAAGGCATTGAGAAACCCGAAGTGTCGTTAGCCGATCTCATGGCTGCGATACAAGGCATCAATGCCGAAGTAAGAGGAGTGAGTGCTCGAGTAGCTCAATTCGAGCAAGGAAGTGTGTCTGTGGCCTTACCTGGGTCTGGCGCTGGAACTAGCAACTCCACTCCAATGAAACCTGAGTTGTATGCTGAGCTTATTCGACAACATCAGATGAAAAGTGAGGTAATTCGAAGAGAAGTTTTGGGCAATCCCCAAACACAACAAAACTTGGGCCATCCCCAAGCTGAGACTCAGCACTTGGGCATTCCCCGAGGAGAGAGAATACCACTTCCAATGGCCCGAAGACAAATTGAGGTCGTTGACGAAGAGGTGGATGAAGGAGAATTTCCTGATGCTAAACCTGATTATGAGCAGCCGCCATTCGCTCAACGAAGGCAAGCTCACCGAGGTCGTGGAAATTTTCGAGGTCGAGGCCGAGGCGCAAATGTTGATAGACATATTGAGCGTGAGGCTGATGATCGCTATGATGAGTATCCCTAATAGGTTCGTCGTGCTCGAGACTCAAACTTGACCAGTGTGAAGATCACTATTCCACCCTTTAAAGGAACTAGTGATCCAGATGAATATCTTGAATGGAAGCTTAAAATGGAGTGCATCTTCGAAACCAATGAGATGACCGAAGAGAGAAAAGCTGCCCATGCCATTGCTTCGTTCGAAGCGTATGCATCTACATGGTGGGAAGCTGACAAAAGGCATAGACGAAGGAATGCCTATCCCGAAGTCATTACTTGGCCACAGTTGAAGAGAGCAATGGATGCTAAGTATTTGAGTGCTAAGTACAGGAAAACTCAATTACAAAAGCTCTATGAGTTAAAGCAAGGGTCCAAGTCAGTCCAAGAGTATCATGATGAGTTCGAAAGAGTTCGATTGAATCTTGATCTGGTAGAAGATGAAGAGCAAGCCACTATCCGATTCAAAAATGGCTTGGCTCGGGATGTGTCATCTCAATTGAGGCTACACGTGTACCACACGTTGGAAGATCTGTTTGAAGCTGCCACCGAAGCTGAGAAATTGGTAAAGGATGATAAGGCAAACCGGTATCGAGGAGTCACTACTTCTCCTCCTTTGAACCGAGGTAAAGAATGGAATAGTCCTAACCAAACAAGTGCCAACACTGTTCGAGATTCGAAGAGACCCTTCGAAAGGGTTGTGACCGTTAACCAACCAAGAGAAGTGGGAGGTAAAGTTCAACTAAACTCTCCTAGTGCTTCAAATATTCAGTGTCATAAATGCAAAGGTTATGGTCACATGGCAAAGGAGTGTCCAACTCGCAAAGTTATGCTTTTTCTCGAAGATGGAACCGTCCATGAGCAAGCGAGTGACACCAAGGAGGAATTTATCGAGGAGGCTGACCGAGCTGAAGGTGATGATGATCATGAAGCTGCCGAAGCTGATCATCCGGAAATGTTTCTTGTGGTTCGAAGGAATTTGAGCTGCACGACTCTTGAAGAAGAGGACAACCAAAGAGAAAATATCTTCCATGCCCGATGTCGAGTGAGGGGAAAGGTGTGTTCGATGATCATTGACTCAGGTAGTTGTGCAAATGTGGTGAGCCAAACCTTGTTTTCACAAATAGGACTACCTACGTTGAAGCATCCCCACCCTTACAAATTGCAATGGCTGAATGAGTGTGGAGAATTGAGTGTTGTCAAACAGGTGTGGATCAAGTTTGGAATTGGAGAATATCAAGATGAAATGATGTTCGATGTGGTGCCGATGCAAGCTTGTCATTTGTTGTTGGGATGACCATGGTAGTATGACCGGTCGGTCATTCACAATGGAAGATCCAACACTTACACTGCAAAGCTCGAAGTGAAGAGTTTCATACTCAAGCCCTTGTCTCAAAGACAAGTCACCGAGGACTATAAACGGATGAAAGAATTGAAAGAAGCGGCCAAAGCTAAGCTTCCGATGGGAGCAAAATTGGGGGCTGAAGACACAAACTCACTGCCCGAAGTAAAAGGAATCTGTGCAATCATGCAATCGGGTGAGTTTCTACGAGGCAACGACAACGGTCAGATGATGATCTGCCTCATGCACAAGGGTATCTTTCTAAACTCTAGTGATGATTTTTCTAATGATAACCCTTTGCCTAGTGCTGTACAAAGTGTTTTGCAAGACTTCGGAGACATGCTCCCTGAAGAAATGCCAGGTGGATTGCCTCCATTGAGAGGAATCGAGCACCAAATTGACTTCGTACCGGGGTCTCAAATCCCCAACAAACCTGCATACCGGTGTAATCCCGAAGACACCAAAGAGCTCCAAAGGCAGGTTGATGAGTTGCTGAACAAGGGCCTTGTTCGAGAGAGCTTGAGTCCTTGCGCCGTTCCAGTTATACTTGTCCCAAAGAAAGATGGAACATGGCGAATGTGTGTTGATTGCCGAGCAGTCAACAAAATAACGGTAAATTATCGTCATCCTATTCCTCAATTAGATAACATGCTAGATGAGTTAAGTGGTTCTTCATGCTTTACGAAGATAGACCTCAGGTCCGGTTACCACCAAATCCGAATGAAACCTGGAGACGAGTGGAAAACCGCATTCAAGACCAAGTTCGGTCTCTATGAATGGTTGGTGATGCCTTTTGGCTTATCCAATGCACTGAGCACATTCATGCGACTGATGAACCATGTGCTCAAACCGTATATAAATAAGTTTGTTGTCGTTTACTTCGATGACATACTTGTTTATAGTAAATCTGTGGATGAACATGTTGAACACCTAAGGCTAGTGCTTGATAAACTTAGAGAAGAGAAGTTATATGCTAACTTCAAGAAATGTGCCTTTTGTGTCGAGCGTGTAGTCTTTCTAGGATTCGTTGTCAGTGCTAATGGTGTTGAAGTCGACGAGTCAAAAGTCGAAGCCATCAAAGATTGGCCAACTCCGACCTTAGTATCACAAGTTCGTAGCTTCCATGGCTTAGCTAGCTTTTACCGAAGGTTTGTTCGTGACTTTAGCACCGTGGCAGCTTCTTTAACCGAGCTGGTTAAGAAAGACCATCCATTTGTGTGGGGAGAGTCCCAAGAAAGGGCTTTCCAAGAGTTGAAACAGAGGCTACGCTCTACCCTGTTGTTGCAACTCCCTGACTTCAGCAAAGCATTCGAAATCGAGTGTGATGCATCTGGGGTTGGGATTGGAGGAGTGCTGATGCAAGAATCGAAGCCAATCGCTTACTTTAGCGAAAAGCTTAAGGGTGCAACCTTGAATTACTCAACTTATGACAAGGAGTTGTATGCCCTCGTTCGAGCACTCGCCCATTGGTAGCATTATTTGTTGCCTCTAGAGTTTGTCATTAAAAGTGATCATGAGTCCTTGAAGCATCTCCGAGGTCAGGAGAAATTGAACCGAAGGCATGCCAAGTGGGTAGAATTCATTGAAAGCTTTCCCTATGTAATTCTTTACAAGAAGGGAAAAGATAATGCTGTTGCCGATGAACTATCAAGGAAATTTTCCTTAGCGACCACTCTCGCCTCTAGGCTCATGGGATTCGAGAGCATCAAAGCGATGTACGAAGACGATCCCAAGTTGAAATGCGTTCATGACGCCATTTTGAGTGGCAGGAGGATTGAGAAATATCAGTGGCACGATGGCTACCTCTTCAAGAATGGGAGGGTTTGTGTGCCAGTGTCTTAGTTAGAGAAGCTCACTCCGGAGGTCTGATGGGACACTTCGGTGTCGACAAAACTCTTGGTATCTTGACCGAGCAGTTCCATTGGCCCAAAATGCGACGAGATGTGGAAAAGTTTTGCAACTTTTGTCTCGTTTGCAAGAAAGCTAAATCGAAGTCCAACCCTCATGGTTTGTATACCCCGTTGCCTGTGCCTGATCGACCTTCGGTTGATAAATCCATGGACTTTGTGTTGGGGTTACCGAGGTCGGGGGGAGGACATGATAGCATCTTTGTTGTTGTTGACCGTTTTTCAAAAATGGCTCACTTTATTCCTTGCAAAAAGTGTGATGATGCTCAACATGTAGCTACCTTGTTTGTTTCTAATGTGTTGAAATTGCATGGTGTGCCTCGTACTATTGTGAGTGATCGAGACTCAAAATTCTTGAGTCATTTTTGGAAATGTTTGTGGGGTGCCCTCGGCACCAAGTTACTATTCTCGACATCTCACCATCCTCAGACTGATGGACAGACCGAGGTAGTTAACCGAACCTTGGGATCTTTGCTTCGAGCAATGACCAAAGGCAATGTCGGAAACTGGGCTGATCGTTTGCCCATGATGGAGTTTGCATACAATCGAACGGTGCATCGAATGATCAATATGACCCCGTTCGAATGTGTGTATGGTTTTAATCCTTTGATTCCACTTGATTTAACCCCATTGTCTCGAGATTCTGTTGTTGATTTTGAAGGTACTTGGTCAGCCACTGCCCTGCTCGAGTTGCATGCAAAGGTGAAGAAGAACCTCGAGGAAGCTTATGCAAAGGTTGCATTAAAGAAAAACAAGGGGCGTAAAAAGCTGGAATTAAAAAAGGGGGATTGGGTTTGGGTTCACTTCCGAAAGGAACGCTTCCCGAACCAAAGGAAAGGAAAGTTGGCTCCTCGAGGGAATGGTCCATTTCAAGTGTTAACCAAGATTAACAACAATGCTTACGTGATCAACTTCCCTGGTGAGTATAACGTGTCCAACACATTTAATGTTGCAGACTTAGTTCCTTGTGTTGTAGGTCAAACTTCGGAGGACGAGGAGGGCTTGATTTCGAGGACGAAGTCTTCTCAAGAAGAGGAGGATGATGCAGCCCGAACACGTGCTAATCAAGTGTTCAATCCACCGAGGAGACCAATGACTCGAAGCCAAGCCAAGCTGCTGCACGATGTTCACATTCACTTGGCCTGGTCGAAGGAAAGCAACTGCTCCGAAGCTGAGTGGCCGGGCTCAAGAACCGAGGGCGTCATCTTCAAATTTGAGCCCGAGGACAAGGTGACCGAACACAAACAAATGTGTTCGAAGTCAATGAGCGTCCGAGGAGAAATGAGTTCGAGCAAGCAACTACGCACTGAAGTCGAGGCTGCCGAACACACACTAAGCTCAGCCCTGTGTGGCTTGTTTTTATTGGTCACTTGTGACTATTTACCACTTTATCCTTAGCATAGTCTATAAATACTCCATTTCTATTTCATGGTAGACATTCAGTTTTTAGTTGTATGAAAAACATAGCAACTGCTATTGTGAGTCTCCGATGGAGCCGAACCCCAACGTGGGCTTTTAAAGAACTTGTGTCAATCGGTGTTATTCATTTGAACATTTTCTTCTTGGTCATTCAATTTGCAAGAAGCGGGTCTTTCTTGAGGATTGTTGCATAGTATAGGTGCGTCTTGTTTTCATTCAATCGAGCTTTGAGACAGGTCCTTCACTGTTCTTTTGAATCGAAGCAAGACTTTTATTGCTTCTATCTTTTATTTCCTTGTTGTTTTCTTCCGCGTTTCGTGTTTAGCTTCCCTCGGGTTTGCTTGCACCAAAACCTCCCTAGGGACCATGTCATAAGCTTTTTCTAAGTCAATGAACACCATATGTAAGTCTCTTTTTTGTCCCTATATTGCTCAACTAGCCTCCTGAAAAGATGAAAGGATTCTGTAGTTGATCTCCGAGGCATGAATCTGAATTGGTTCTCAAAAATAGTCACATCCCTTCTCATCTCATCTCCACAACCCTCTCCCAGACTTTCATAAAGTGGCTGAGTAGTTTGATGCCCCTATAGTTGTTGCAGTTTTGAATATCACCGTTGTTCTTGTACAGTGGTAGCATGCTACTCCATCTCTATTCCTCAGGCTTTTTTGTTGTCCTAAGGATGACATTAAATAACTTGGTCAGCCACTCCATACCTGCTCTGTCTGCACTCTTCCAAAACTCCACTTGGATCTCGTCAGGCCTAGTCGCTCTTCCCCCTCGCATATTTCAAATTGCCTCCTTAGCCTCCTCTACTCTTATATGCCTACGATACCTAATATCTTGGCAACTCTTCGAGTGTGCTAACTCACCTAACACAATATGTCTGTCGTTTAAACCGTCGAAAGCTCTAACTTCATTTCTGTCTTTACAGTCTTATATTCTTCCCTATTCTTCATGTTTCCTACCTCATCACTACTCTCTAATAACTTTAAGTATGCAACCTTCTTGGCATCTACTTTCTCTTGTACATCTTCATTCCACCATCGTCCCCATGCCCAAGAGGGATGGACGTGTTTGCGTATGCATCTATTTTTGAAATCTCAATAAAGACCCCTTTGTGTCTATAGCAGTTTCCCTTTGAAACCCCTAATGCTTCTCTAGCGGCTCCCCTAATGCACTTCACTGTCCTAGTTCATATACTACTCACGTCCTTGCAACTCTCCCAAGAACCCATGGCATCCAGCCTCTTCCTTTACTCCCGAATCTTTTCAATGATCAGAGCCTCCCACTTAATACGATGACGATCTGACACAACCCTTTTCTTTCTCGGCATTACAATATCTAGCTCCAAAACTAGGAGCTTATGTTGGGTAATAAGATTTTCACTCAAGATAACATTGCAATCCCTTCACACGCCCCTATCACTCTTCCTAAGGGGGAGGAAATCAATCTGAGTCTTTGACACCGAACTACAGAAGATGACCAAGTACTCTTCTCTTTTTCTGAAAAATTGAGTTAGCTATCGCCAAATCAAAAGCTTTAGCAAAATCCAGAAGAGCAACTTCTCCTTCATTTCTATCTTAAAAACCAAAACCACCATGCACTCCATAATTGGCCCCCGAAGATCCCCCGATATGACTATTGAAATATCCTCCAATTAAAAGCTTCTCATTGATAGGGACATTGCGCACTACCTCGTTCAGATCCTCCCAAAAGCGCCTTTTAACTTATTCATCCAAGCCTGCTTAAGGTGCAAAAGCACTTATTAGGCTATCATTCACCATCTTGACCTCTACTACTTGCTCGCGAAGGTCCATATAAACTAAAATACCAAGTCCATTCCTGCTCATCGAGACTTCATAGTACCTCAATTTATACTCGTTTACATCCCGCGCCTTAGTTCCCACCTATCTAGTCTCCTGAACATAGGCTATACTAATCTTTCTCTTCTTAAGAATCTTCACCAACTCTATACATTTTCCCATCAATGACCCAATGTTCCATGACCCAATCCTTAACCTAGAGAATTTCCTACCGCTCTTGCACCCCGCCTCTAACCTCGACTAAGGACACGACCTCAATCTACTATCATACACAGCACCACGCTACTACTAAACTAAACTAAACTATATCACAAAGGAACTCAAGGGATTAGATTTAATGATACAAAAACTAGTAGTTAAACAAATAAATATATAAAAAAAAGTTAATGTTAAACTAATTAATACTTCATGCAATTGGTAAACAAAGTAACAAATATTAAAGTTAAACTAGTTAACAATTTGATGCAATTGGGATAAGAAACATATATTTTTTTTGTTTAAACAAAAGATATAATACTAAACTTATATTTTGAAAATTAAGTCTATTTGACTAATTTTTATATTCTGAAAAAATTAAACAATTCAGCATCTTTATATAATTTTAATTAAGCCATCAACCACTTTATTTATTAAAAATATATTATTTGTAAAAAGAAAGGCTGGTTACATAAATAGCAGCTCATATCAAGTTATTCTCATTAGTATAACACTTACTTTTTGTAGCCACAACGTTTGACTAAATTAGGTAATAAAAAATATTAGTATACTAATTAGTTAATATTATTACTTTAAAATAGAACATATCCTTCAATCATTTAGACAAATATCAATCATCCATAAAAGATATCGACATTATTATAGATAAAAAATTAAATGAGAGAGAGAAAATCTAGTATATCTTTTACACTTCTATATAAAAAAATTTATATTTTATTTGCGAAATTTAAATTCTACAGAAATGAAATACATATCACCTAAACATACGAACAATAAATATCAAAATAAATAAATATTAAGTTCATAGATGTTAAAATAGTGAATTAATATTGAATTTATAGTATGTTAAAAATATTAATTGACTGAATATTACATACATAATATGTTAAAATATTAAGTGAATAAATATTATATATATTGTTATGCCTAAAATTGTACGTCTAGATTAAACAATTAATTATGGTTGGGGTTGCAAGCAATATAGTAATCACAATGAAAAATTATGTAAATATAACGAAAACAGTAATTAATAAATAAGATGAAATAATTAATAGAAAGACAGGGTAATTCTTATTCCTTGAGAATTGTCGAATTTCGTAGTGAATCGCCTCATGTACAATATAATGTAAGGAGGGGTATTTATAGTAGTGATACCGAGTCCTAAATAAGGTAACATACAAAGACTAATAAGGTTATGGGCCTATAACTCAAGGCGGTATAATATACTAAGCCCTAGTTAGGAGACTGTAAACACTAGGTGGTGGGATGTATGCCCTACGTCCTGTGGTCGTGCCACCTAAATGGTCGTTGGCTCCAGGAGTGAGTGTTGACACCCAATTTTTTCCCTCCTTTTTTAAAAATTGGCCATAATTTAACTTAAAGGTGCAATTTGACTATTTGTGTAAAATGTACGTTAGAAATCATGCATTTACGTGCGTTATGCTCTACTTATATAATAGATACTTAAATGTGACTTAATTACGTAATTTTTATATCATTTAGGCTATTTGTCAAAACTGTGACTATTTGTGAAAATTGGTATATTATAATATTAGTGGATACATTACATAATTGCGTCACTTAGGCTACATGTCGAGTTTGTTTCAATTTGTGATTATTTGTGCAAATTAGTAATAATCTGTGATTATATATATTTAAATAATTTTATTTGAGTTTATTTAATGATTATATATATATATATATATATATATATATATATATATATACAGAGAGAGAGAGAGAGAGAGAATTTGATAAGCCAGTATCCGCGGTAAGTTCCAATGCTTGATAGGTATATATATATATATATACATATACATATATATATATATATATATATATATATATATATATATATATATATATATATATATTGTATCTTTAAGTTAAATATTGGTCAATTAAAAAGAAAGTGTCCAAATTCCTTTTTATGATTAATTCTTCCATCTTTGAAAATTACTACCAAATTCTTTATTTATCTTTATTTATTTTTATTTATTGATTTACATTTTACTTTGAACCTAGACTAAATTGTTAACCAAATACACCTTTATTATTTGAATTTTAAATCCTAAATCTTCTTCCTAATTCTACCTTGAATCTAGACCAAATACAGTCTAAATTCATTATCATTCCTAATCCTCATTTTTAATACCAAATATATCACTCCCTAATCTCCTCCAAATCTTCCTAATCTCCCACGTTATTTCTCCAATCTTCTCAAATCCCTCCAATCACTCTAAAAATCCCAACAACTACTTTCTTTTATATTATAATTGGGATTTTTCAACAAAAAGAAAAAATCAGCATTAACAGTGCACGAACCCCTCTTCTCCCTGATCCCTCATTACATATATCGACATCCCACAGATCTGTAAACACGCACGCCTACTCCCTCATCCTCTTCTCCTCCTCCTCCTTTACCCCAACACATACTCCACACATAACACCATTACACACATCCTCACTAACACAAAAACTACACGATCAGCACACCCACATAGACAGAACCTCCATCATCTTCTCAAAACATCCACTCCTTCATCTTCGTCTCAGACACCATTGATATAAGAGATAGTTCAAGAAGACACCATCTCCTTGCTCCTTTCAAATCCATCGCACACATCATAACACACACACCAACACCAGACACAACATCCACATGCACCATAGGAACGGATCCATCACTGATCCTTTTGCACAGATTCCAATACCCATCACTGTCTCCCAAACACACATACATACAGATCGACATACAAACACCCACCAACACACCTACAATCAAAGATCTGAAACGGGGATGGTGGATGTCGGGATGAGATATTGAGGGGTGATACGGGAGAAGTACATATCAAAATCAGTGGCTACACGTCGTCGAAGACATCACCTGACAACGAAAGCACTTGTCGTCAAATCTTTGTTTAACTGCCTCTGTTTATCTTTCTTGATGTTTTTGATGCCTTGTGTTTGAAGTCTTATTGACAGGGAAGGAGAAAAGCAAGACAAGGCTCAGAGTGGCAGGTCGTCAGAGTTTTTCGCCGAGACTCGATGGCTGTCGCTCCTCTGTTTTCTTGTCGTCGCTGCATAGGCTTCGTTACTAAGGCATATACTGTGCTCGTCTTTTACTCCACTTAAATTCTAATCGGCGATGCCATGGTTCAATTGCTGATATTTGGTTTGTTTGTTTGGTTGACTGGTGGTCAAAAAATAACAAAGGAGCTATTTGGTTCCTTACCACCACGACTGGGCCTTTTGGCAGTTTTCTTTCCCGTTGACTGATATGCTATGTTTTATCCTTTCTAATTTGGAGCTAGTCTTTTATTCTGGGTTCGCTATTGATTTATTACGCTACTGATTTGGATTGACTATTTGCAGATGTGCTCATCCCTCTTCTGGTCCTATTTGGCACTTGAACAAAATATTACAATAAGCTAACATGGCCAATGAAGATAATTAAATAATTATTGAGTCCTAGGGACTGATTTGAACATGATACTACACTAGGCCAATGACGTTTGGAGGCCTAAAATCAGTCTCGTTACACTCCCCGCGTCCCTAAAAATACAAAAGGCTATGATGACGTGTATGAGCCATGATTTCAAAACGAGCCGGTTGTGGAGTGGTGGAACCGGTACTTGGCATGGCGACACGATCGGCCGGCGTGTTTGCAGCTGTACCGACATCCCTAACCTCCACCCGATTCATATAGACCTTAGCCGACACTTTTATAAAAATCCCTGTCCTCTTTATTTTAATTATTATTATTATTATTATTATTATTATCATTACTAATACTTTATTATTAATTGAACATTATTATTGTCATTATTATCAAATACTTCTTTATTATTATTTTTACTAACTTATTTTTATATTCTTTGCGAGGCACATTTGGATAAGTAAATATCGAAGACGACACCCGCGAGAATACATTAATTAATTTTATTTATTTAATCATATTATTTCATTTTGATATACTAACTAATTTGTTGCATTTTGCTAGGTACAATTCTCTAAGGAAGGAAAATTAGTAGAAAATAACCTTTCTTGTTTAAATTTAATTTAACTTGTACATTGCTTAGTTTTAGTTTGAATCCCAATATACGTCCGGCCGGTAACCACATTTGGTGAAGCTTGAGTGGTGTCTAACCCCTTCCTCTCGAGTTAACTTGAACCTCTTACCTAGAAATTCTGATTCGTAGACTAAGTTTCGGAGTTAATTGTAAAATTAGCTAGAAACAAAATAGGTGCCTTAATACGCCTAGTTAAAAAATATGTTAGGTGGCGACTCCAACTCATTACCCGTGAGTTACCCATATTTCGAACTTTAACCGGTTCGTGATGCGACAGAAGGGCGACTTCGCTGGGGATTTTAAGATTCTAACCATAACGGACTTCTAACTGGGATTCTTTGTATTTATTTTGTTTTATTTCTCGAAACTAAAATTTCTTTCTTTTTTACTTTTGCAGGTTTGAAGCTTAACTTTCTGTTTCATTGGCATTTTCTTTAACTTATTGGTATTTTGTTTTGTCTATCATTTTTCATCATATCCGCCACTTTGGAAAAGTTTACTCGTGCGCTATATTTGAAAGATGGTTGCGTCGGTTTGACGGCCGTTCTCACTCCTAAACACACCTTTAAAATATTTTTGAGATAGGTAGAGTCCGCGGTACAGCCGACGGTTCCAAAATTTTTCACTTCCAAACAGTCCATTTGGGAGAACCTGGTCGAAACCCACTCCTAGAAGGTTCTTACAATGCGTCCCACACTTCAACTATTTTCAAATCTTCCATAAATTTTGCAAAATCTTTCTCTTTTAAACAATTTCACGTCATAATTCTTTTTGTATTTTCTTTATTGCCTAGTTTCTATCATCCTATTTTTGAAACTAACTTGCTAGTTTCATTTTCTTTTTACTCCTCCCTTTTTAAAATCATTTTTTAAATAAGACAAATTGTGCGTCCTTTCCATAAAATTGCTAAATTTCTTGTCTTTAAAACAATTTTAATTAATTCAATATTGTCTAGTTTCTATCAATTCTATTTTTTAAAATTAATGTGTGTTTGTTTTGTTATCCTTTTTAAAACTTATTTTGTGAAACATTTCTATATGTCCATATTTACAGCACTTAAGCATTTTTAGGGAATATGTGCATTTTTTTCAAACTTGAGCATTTTTTTCAAAACTCGTACATTTTTGTGCATGCATACCTTCGGCCACTCCTGGTAACTTTCTAAATTGTGCGTTGAAAACACGGTGGTTACAACCACCTCTTCCCTCACATAGAAAATTCCTTAGGGGAAACGACTTAGAATCTAATTGGTTCGAGACGTTCCTGCTCCTGAGCTATCCACTTGGGAGGATAATAAAACCCGGTCTAGCTAACTCCATTCCATAGTAGCGGCATTAGGAATCATGCATCATGACATGTCATTGGTCGACTTGTTCTCAAGTCCGATAGGCCAACTTGCTCAAACAATCAGAACGTGTTTTTAACCGCCAAAGAGCGTCGAACGTGATTTATTTGAATTTTCTTAAAGGATTGAACGTGCAAAATGTAGACCATTTATTGGCATTGTTCTGGATTCAGTACTATTCAAAGGCACAAAGGTTACCCAATGGGCGTTAAAAACCCAAATTGAATCAGAAATTATTGTTTGTTCATAGACAGTCGAAATTCTGTATTCAATGCCATTCAAAGGCATGTAGGTAACCTAGGAGGCGTTAAAAGCCCAAGTTTAATCAGATATTATTGTTTATCATAAACAGTCAGAATTCTTTTGTATTCAATGCCATTCAAAGGCGCGTAGGTAATCTAAGAGGCGTCAAAAGCCCAAATTGAATCAGAAACGACCGTTTATTCCCAAAGAATTGGAATTATTCTGTAAATGCAATTCAAAGGCTTAAATGGTAACCGAAAGGGCATTAAAAGCCCATTTCGAAGCAGAAATGACCACTCGATAGACGGGATGACACATAACGCACGTTTATCCTTTAAACATTATATAAATACTTGACGTCCTTGGCATGTCACAAGTCCATTAGCAATCTCCTTCTAAAGTTTCTAAAGGGTTCTCAACCCATAATGGCACCTCTCATCATATTATCTGTTGCATTGTTTTCAAAAGCCTGTGCCACACGTTGATCATTTGTTTACAATAAAGTGAACTTTAGGCATTTTCTCCTCCCCTTCTCCTATCATCCTTCACCTTTTCCAAAAGGATCATGGCCAATAGAACATTTGACATGGTTACTGAAATCCCTCAATTACTCAGAATTTGGTGGGGAAACCTAAGCATAGATCAACAAGAGCAAGTTAAAGTGGTGTTGGGGAATATGATTTCACTAATGGAACACACTGTAGTGGAAGGGATGATAGAAGCAGTAGTGCACTGTTGGGATGCAGACCGAGCAGTATTTCACTTTAGGAATGTAGAATTGACACCACTACTGGAAGAAATAGGCGGATAAACTCAATTATCATTCGAAAGTGAAGAAGTTTTGATGCCTAAGAACGTTGCACCCGAGGAGTTCTTCGAAATGGTAGGGTTCAAACCCGAGTTATGCACAGATAGTATAAGGCATTCGGGAATTTCTCTGACTTCCCTCTACATCAAATTTGGGTATGGAGAAGCATTTCAAGAATCCGAAGATTATTTCAACATCAACCAGGCAGATTGGCAAGAGCGAAGGGTACTTGCTTTTGTCATCAGTTTTTTAGGGATTGTCGTGTTTCCACAACACAAAGGACGAGTTGATGTTTGCATGGTCAGAATTGCTGATGCTTTACTCAAAGACATTAACAAGAAATACACTTTGGTGCCGATGATTGTTGCAGAAATGTACCGAGCTTTAGAAATATACAAAAGGGGCGTTGGTTTCTTTGAAGGTTGCAATTTGCTTTTATAAATTTTGCTGATGGAGCATTTACAAAGGATGGCTAGCACAGAACAAGCTTTACATTCCATACCAAGAGAAAACTACATATCGACTCATACGGCTCGCATGGACGACGTTCTCGAGAAATGGGACCAGCCAACAACTGCCAAAGGCTGGCATCACATATTCTGTCAACTAACAGCTGAGAATAGTCAGTGGATGTTTGATTACTTTCCAAGCACAACAGTAATCACACGGTCCGAAAAAGAGTCATTTCTCATCTTATTGGGTTTTAGAGGGGTTTATCCATACATTCCTTTAAGGACACTTAGACAAGCAGGGAGAAAGCAGACTATACCACAAATTGCGGACATCAGAAGTTTCAAAGTGGATATCCTTGGAGGAGTAATCCCGTTCAAAGACAAGATAATTGAACTTTGGAAAGAAAGGCAACGAATGGGATTAGAGACCATTGGACGAGAAAGGTTTGACGCTGGCTATGCTGAAGACTTCCCAGACTGGCTTAAGAAAGACATAGCAAGGGCAATTCAACCAAGTCCAACAACAAAAAGGAAAAGAAATGGTGATGAGTTAGAATCTAAGTACAAAAGGTTACACAAACAACTGGCAAGGGCACAAGGGAAATTAGCAAAGAAGCAAAGTTTGGTCGAAGCAAAGAACGAAGAAAAAGGCAAATGGCGCAGTAAGGAAGAACTCCTGAAAAAACGCATAGAGTCTATCTGCGTATGGGCTAGCGAGGGGATGAACTCTTTGGCAAACAAAGGAAAAGAGGAGAAAGGAAGAAAAGCTTGGGAAAGGTTGAAGAACTTCACGTTTGACATATCTCGGCTCTTGACCGATGCAGACAATATCATCTTCCAAGGATACTCATCAGAGGCAAGCTTGTCCGAGGAAGACTCGTCCAAAGAAGAAGAAGAAGAAGAAGAAGAATCTTCTGGGGAAGGATCAGCATGAAAGATGTTCGCCTGGCCATGATCTAACCTTCTAGCAATGTTTTCCACCTTTGCACCATTTCAATATCAGTTAATGTAATAAAAGTCTAATAAATACAATATTATCTTTTAGGCTCCGCATTTTGTGAGCAAACTAAATGATGCATGTGGCACAAAGAGTTTTTCAAAAATCATCGTGCGTGAAACGATCCTTCATATTATAGGATGCATTTCTTATTTGATATGAGTGCATTGCATGAATTTGTCTGTTGCTCTAGGTCTCTAAAGGAATTCTTTCTCTAAATTCAATCACCTATCAGGCACCTTCTCTCCCTACTCCATGATCAAATCCTGGTATCTAAAATCTTTCGCATGTCCAAACTGTCTTCAATTCATTCAAAAGTCTGTTACCAAAAGGTTGGCTCGAGTCGAATACCAAGGCAAAGGACATGGTTAAGCGAGTGCACTTGTCATGCATTTTCCGAACTAAGGAGTTTTTCACAGCAATTCCCACCAACCCTCTCCTATCTCTACATTACCTCCTCTACACTACAAACTACCAATAAGACTAGCAAGTCTGAACCATTCAAGAGAGGAAAGATGATGTCTCTTTTGTCGCAACTATTCAAGACCCTACCTTAAACCACTGTTATCAAACAGAACCACCATTGTATCCCTACCCTCATATACCACCTAAATATCCCACTCAGCCCACTCGACATATATTCCACATCCCAGCACTAAATCATCCACCATACCAGCAAAACACCCAAGCCAACTACCAAATACACCCTCCTAGGCCTCGCCCTGATGCAAACCAAAGACCAAAAAGAAACTACACTCCACTAGCCGAATCCCATACTTAATTGTTCGAGAGATTGGAAATTGTCGGGCTTATTGTCCCAAGCACCTCAATTGTTCCATCGAAGAATATGAAGAAAAAAAAATGAGAAAGCAAGGAAATGTTAGTCAAACTCAAAGGGCACCCATGGCTCACCTTAAGACCTTTTGACACCAACATCCAAGGATCATTTTTGTTACACCTATCCGCACGGTCACACCACTTACAATACATGACTGTGACCCAAAGCACTTTCGAACTCGCTCCAAGCATTCAAAGGGCCAGTGAAAGATAATATTGGAAAAATAGATGTATAGCAAATACTTGTACACAACAACCAAAACAAGCAAAGCTGATTCAACTTGCAAAGGAGAGGCAAAGACACAATGACAAAGCCATTATTATTGAAAAACCTGGAAACCCCTCGAGTATTTTGAAAGCATGTCTTTATCCACTAGCAAAGATAAAGCAGGACGATGAAAGTAGGGTGATATGAATTCTCATGACGACCACTACAATAAGACGAAACAATCTAAGAATGAGCATGATACGTAGCCAACCTACATCGAGTTCAACGGCTCAGCAATAAGATATTACCCAAAAAGTTGGTGCAAGGACAATATTGCAACAATTGGTTGACAAGTATGAAAAACAGACAAATTTGCAAAGAAGGATGACAAATGCACTCAAGGTCCTGGTATTCGACAAAAGCCAACATCTTTTTCTGTTACTCAACACAATCTATTCCTTACACAACATCTTTACCACCTTTCATTGACATTCAACTCTTCACCTCCCGCTCAAACAAGCATCGGTCGTTTGGCCAAAATCCTCGTCTTGACTGCTACATAAGGCACTTAGGCAATCTCTTGTGATATCTCTACGATCTATCACAAATTACAAATTCAAGTGCTAATCTGTCATCCACGGTCTAGGCATTCTCTTGAGCTTATGTGTCATTTTTGCTTCAAGTCTTTGCTAAACATGCCCACATTATTTTGTGCATTTCGTCACTTTTTTAAAGTTGCCTTGCGTTTGAACATTGAAACCGGTCAAAAATCTGCATTCAAAAAAGCCAAAATGGCAAGCCGAGCTGAAAATATTTTCTCCTACAACAAATTCCTTAAACCATCAGCATATGACACCAAGAGTGTTCAGACAATCCCAATACCGTACAACATGCATTATACTCACATGAGAGTCACAATCTGATCACTATACTACCGAAGCTGGCAAAATCCACAACTTCACACAGCACCTAACTTACATAATAAACAACCCTCCTCCGTCAAGACTTCCAACTACAACCCTATCTGGCTCAACACAATCAAAGACACACCAAAACACAAAACCTCACGCCTTTGTTCCTTTAGCCCAATAGAATGATATTGCAATCAGCAAGCAAACTACTCCCTGGATACCCATTCCTAAATTCGATCCAACATGATCTACACTCGTCACTTACACATCTAATACCATGACACCACAAGACATCCAACACTGAAACACAAAGTTCAGAGTCTGATATATCAAAGCAAGACAATGGTACAACAAAAAACAGACAAAGGGAAACTCTAACTCCCAAACCACAAACACACTTTCTACAAAGGCCTATCCATCAAAGTTAGCTCCATTACTTTCGAAAGCACAATATAAAACAAACACCATTTTTGACAACCTTCAAATCCGGCAAAATCCAAGTATCGAACCCCAGTCTGAGTAGGCAAAACATCCGCATACTCATAGTCATCAATACAGCCGATCGTCATGCTAAAGGACGAATGCAGATTTTAGCCAATACATTGGTGTTCAGTGCAATGAAACCACCTTCTCTCGGTGATTTGTCATAAATAATAAACTGGGGCAGAATTTTTGAGGATCCCCTCAAAATTTCAAAAGACGCAAACCTGACACTGGGAAGCAATTTTTAAGATCCCCTCAAAAATTTCAAGAAAAGTCCTTACAACAGTAACATGATAGCCTCTTTGGTACATCACATGACATAACAATAGCATTCTTGTTGAACTTTACTCTCGATGCATCGACTGAGGGTACACAGCCCGATGTCAAAATTTTGCACTATATATTAGCTGAGGGTACACAGCCCGAAGCATCGATTGAGGGTACACAGCCCGAAGCGTCGATTGAGGGTACACAGCAAGATATCGATTTGCATTTTAAATGAGCTGAGGGTACACAACCTGAAGCGTCGATTGAGGGTACACAGCTCGATATCGAATTGCATTTAAATTTAGCTGAGGGTACACAGCCCGAAGCGCCGATTGAGGGTACACAGCCCGATATCATTTTGCATTTTAAATTAGCTGAGGGTACACAGCCCGAAGCGTCGATTGAGGATACACAGCCCGATATCGATTTGCATTTAAATTTAGTTGAGGGTACACAACCCGAAGCTTCGATTGAGGATACACAGCCCGATATCGATTTGCTTTTTAAATTAGCAGAGGGTAAACAGACCGAAGCCTCGATTGAGGGTACACAGCCCGATATCGATTTGCATTTAAATTTAACTGAGGGTACACAGCCCGAAGCATCGATTGAGGGTACACAGCCTGATATCGATTTGTATTTTAAATTAGTTGAGCGTACATAGCCCGAAGCGTCGATTGAGGGTACACAACCCGATATCGATTTGCATTTACATTTGCTGAGGGTACACAGCCCGAAGCATCAATTGAGGGTACACAGCCCGATATCGATTTGTCATTTTAAATTAGCTGAGGGTACACAACCCTAAGCGTCGGTTGAGAGTACACAGCCTGATATCGATTTTCATTTAAATTAGTTTAGGGTACACGGCCCGAAGCGTTGGTTGAGGGTACACAGCCCAATATCGATTTGCATTTAAATTTGCTAAGGGTACACAGCCCGCTGCATCGACGGAGGGTACACAGCCCGATGTCAAAATTGACACTGCGGAGGGTACACAGCCCGATACAAATTTTGACATTGTAACAGGAAAGACAGCCTGGGAGGTAGACAGGCCGTTGAAAGGACAGCATGATAAAGGGTAGACAGCCCGTTGAAAGGACAGCATGACAAAGGGTGTGCAACCAAGATGAAAAAATGGCAAGCAACCTTGCATGAAGAGATGTACAACTCAATACGAAAAGAGTATATAGCCCGACATGACAAGCACACATTTAACTGATGAAAACAAATGGACATACAATCCGGCGCCACACCGGCAAGATAATCCAACAACAGTTCAGCACGACAAAGCAACTACCTCCTGACGAGAAGCACTTAGCAAATGGATATCCCCCAGAGGAGAGGCACACATTCCCTAGCACTGAGCACTTGAAAGCAGACCAGAGCTCAACTCAACAGGGAAGTTTATTTTATCTCTATTTCTTATCTCAAATTGCATTTATCTTGATCTTGCTGTAGGGACTCTCTGATCTCTCGACAAACCCCTGCGCCTTACTCCCACACCTGCTCCCAAAATCACTACCAATTGTGCGCCCACAAAACCTCAAACACATACAAAGCTTCATCCCAAAACCCAATTAGAAAGGCCTAACCCTACAAGACAGTGGCTCTGCTACACCCACAAGCTACCTATTTTGCTGAGTTCCAAAACGCTCAAAGCTACAATCCTATACTCGCACCCGTGATTACCCCAATCTTTCCTCGCCAACTGGGTACCAGCTTCGTATCAATGTGCATAATTATCGTGCTTCACTCCTCAATGTGCCTCAACTCATTCAAGGCAATGCTGAAGGCCAAGATGACTCATCTATCGAGTTATAGTGGAAAATGCGTTTATGTAAACCCCTCTTTATTGGTGTGTCGTGCACCACATATTCATAACTAGGATGTTTACAAGCTTATTTCACCACACTCGGTCTATCGATCTTATCTCGACTTCGACAATGCCTTTGTCCTACCTGCAAAATACCTATTCTGTCGAATTCTGACATGCCCAAAAGCCGATAATTTCGGGCCCTCGCAATTAATATGCCTAATCTTTCATTACAAATTAGGATGCCATTCCGCATTTCCTTCCAATGAATGCCTACTTTGTTTATTCAAGCCTATCTGCGTCAATCGTGTGTGTCTTCGTGCTTAATCGTGCCATCTGTTTGAATCATGCGCGTTTATAAAAATTGCCCCTCAAAGTTTCTCAATATTGAAGACGAAATTATTCAGTTATCGATGAAGTGGAAAGTATGTATATATAAACTCCTCTTTATGGGTTCGTAGCGCGCCACTTTTTCATAACTAGGATGATTATAAGCCTCTTTTCCCACGCTCAATCTACTGATATTATCTCATCTCGATAGTACCCTTGCTTCATTCATCATTTATTCCGCCGAAAAGGCAAAACATACACGAATCTAAACTTTACATACTTGGATAAGTTTAGTCTTTACATCCAAAATCGTGTGTCATAAAATCTCTCAAACAGGCGACATGCCATTCTAGAACTACACACGGCCTGATTCTCGTGAAAGCCGAGATATGTAGGCAACTCAGAGACCGGGATTCGGCCAAAACACCCCCCAAAACGCCTATTTTCCCCTTCAGTCATTTTGTCTACCAATCATGACAAAATTGGCTACTCCGTCAACTATCTTTGTCCGAAGACTCTTTCATCATCTCCGGGCAAAGAGGGGCAGCTGTTGACACCCAATTTAATCCCTCCTTTTTCTAAAATAGGCCATAATTTAACTTAAAGGTGCAATTTGACTATTTGTGTAAAATGTACATTAGAAATCATGTATTTACGTGCGTTATCCTCTAATTATATATTACATACTTAAATGTGACTTAATTACGTAATTTTTACATCATTTAGGCTATTTATCAAAACTGTGACTATTTGTAAAAATTGGTACATTTATAATATTAGTGGCTACATTATATAATTGCGTCACGTAGGCTACATGTCGAGTTTGTATCAATTTGTGATTATTTGTGCAAATTAGTAATTATCTGTGATTATATATACTTAAATAATTTTATTTGAGTTTATTTAATGATTATCTGTACATTTTTTATGTGTATATATATATATATATATATATATATATATATATATAAAATTTTATTTTTGTACCTTTAAGTTAAATATTGGCCAATTAAAAAGAAAGTGTCCAAATTCCTTTTTATTATTAATTCTTCCATATTTGAAAATTCTACCAAATTCTTTATTTATTATTTTTATTTATTGATTTACATTTTACTTTGAACCTAGACTAAATTGTTAACGAAATACACCCTTATTATTTGAATTATTAAATCCTAAATCTTCTTCCTAATTCTACCTGACCAAATATAGTCCAAATTCATTTTTAATACCAAATACATCACTCCTTAATCTCCTCCAAATCTTCCTAATCTCCCACATTATTTCCCCAATCTTCTCAAATCCCTCCAATCATTCTAAAAATCCCAACAACTATTTTCTTTTGAATTCTTTATTTTATAATTGGGTTTTTTCACCACAAAGAAGAAATCAGCATTAACTGTGCACGAACCCCTCTTCTCCCTGATCCCTCATTACACATATCGACATCCCACAGATCTATAAACACACACGCCTACTCCCTCATCCTCTTCTCCTCCTCCTCCTTCTTTACCCCAACGCACACTCCACACATAACACCATTACACATATCCTCACTAACACAAAAACTACACGATCAGCTCACCCACATAGACAAAACCTCCATCGTCTTCTCAAAACATCCACTCCTTCATCTTCGTCTCAGACACCATTGATATAATAGGTAGTTCAAGACGGCACCATCTCCTTCCTCCTTTCAAATCCATCGCACACATCATAACACAGGCACCAACACCAGACACAACATCCACACGCACCATAGGAACAGATCCCTCACTAATCCTTTTGCACCGATTCCAATACCCATCACTATCTCCCAAACACACATACATATAGATACAAACACCCACCAACACACCTACAATCAAAGATCTGAAATGGGGATGGTGGATGTCGGGATGAGATATTGAGGGGTGATACGGGAGAAGTACATATTAAAATCAGTGGCTACTCGTCGCCAAAGACATCACCAGACGACGGAAGCACTCGTCGTTAAATCTTTGTTTAACTGCCTCTGTTTATCTTCCTTGATTTTTTTGATGCCTTGTGATTGAAGTGTTATTGACAGGGAAGGAGAGAAGCAAGACAAGGCTCAGAGTGGCAGTGACGCCGATGAGGTCGTCGGAGTTTTCCGCCGAGACTCGATAGCTGTCGCTCCTCTATTTTCTTGTCGTCGCTGCATAGGCTTCGTTACTGAGGCATATACTGAGGATCTTCTTCTGTTTTCTCATCTTTTACTCCACTGAAATTCTAGTCGGCGATGCCATGGTTCAATCGCTGATATTTGGTTTGTTTGTTTGGCTGACTGGTGGTCAACAAATAATGAAGGAGCTGTTTGGTTCCTTACCACCACGATTGGGCCTTTTGGAAGTTTTCTTTCCCCGTTGACTGATATGCTATGTTTTATCCTTTCTAATTTGGACCTAGTCTTTTATTCTGGGTTCGCTATTGATTTATTACGCTACTGATTTTGATTGACTATTTGCAGATGCGCTCATCCCTCTTCTGGTCCTATTTGGCACTTGAACAAAATATTACAATAAGCTAACGTGGCCAATGAAGATAATTAAATAATTATTGAGGCCTAGGGACTGATTTGAACATGATATTACGCTAGGCCAATGACATTTGGAGGCCTAAAATCAGTCTCGTTACACTCCCCTCGTCCCTAAAAATACAAAAGGCTATGATGACGTGTATGAGCCATGATTGCAAAACGAGCCGGTGATGGAGTGATGGAACCAGTACTTGGCATGGCGACACGGTCGGCCGGCGTGTTTGCAGCCGTACCGACATTCCTAACCTCCACCCGATTCATACACACCTGAGCCGACACTTTTATAAAAATCTCTTTCCCCTTTATTTTAAATTATTATTATTATTATTATTATTATTATTATTGTTGTTGTTGCTATTATTATTATTATTATCATTATTATTATTAATATTAACATGATTATTGTCATTATTATCAAATACTTCTTTATTATTATTTTTACTAACTTATTTTTATATTCTTTACGAGGCATATTTGGATGAGTAAATCTCGAAGATGACACCCACGAGAACACATTTATTAATTATATTTATTTATTTAATCATTATTATTTCATTCTGACATACTAACTAATTTGTTGCATTTTGCTAGGTACAATTCTTTAAGGAAGGAAAATTAGTAGAAAATAGCCTTTCTTGTTTAAATTTAATTTAACTTGTACATTGCTTAGTTTTAGTTTGAATTCCAATATAAGTCCGGCCGGTAACCACATTCGGTGGAGCTTGAGAGGCGCCTAACCCTTTCCTCTCGAGTTAACTTGAACCTCTTACCTAGAAATTCTGATTCGTAGACTAAGTTTTGAAGTTAATTGTAAAATTAGCTAGAAATAAAATAGGTGCCCTAATACGCCTAGTTAAAAAATATGTTAGGTGGCGACTCCAACTATTTACCCGAGAGTTACCCATAAGTCGAGCCCTATTTCGAACTTTAACCGGTTCGGGTAAAAATAGGATAGGACAGCGGGCGTGTATCATTTGTGCCCGGTGACTTGTAAGATAAGTCTAGTCTCACCAGCTAGACTCGTATCCCCGTAATAGTAGGTAGCGTATTATTATCCACACGGTCAGTCTCCCCACTTGCTGAGTGCTGACGCAAGCAGTCAGGAAGTGAAAGCGGCGTGGATGTTAAAAGATATCTCACTGACTCCTTGAGACTCACAGTATCTTTGACCAAGAATGGCATTGATTCCTTCATCAACTCCACGTGCTTCCCTCTGCTTGGCTGATATCGATTCCATGCACTTCCAAGAACTTTCAACTGCTCCGAATCATTTCATATATCTAGTAATAATGACACTTGACCATTTCGTGCTCCATCCTTATCTCTTTCTACCTATAAATGGGGACTTCACGACCGTGGAAAATTCACAATCAGAAAATATTCTCTTCCTTAGCAATTTCTTATGATAGCGAGAAACTTTTCTTCCCTAAAAAATGTTTCCCTTCGATCCTGGTTTGATATTCCTAAAAAACCTTCTTCGTTCCGAATGGATTTTGCATAAGAGAACTACAGGAGGAAATTCTCCTTTATTTATCTCATTGTCTTGTCCACCGAATCATGAATTTTGATCGGGATTCTAGCGATGTCCTTTGGGATATCTTCAATGTATCACGTGCACTGATTACGGTGCGCTCATCTTCTAACATAACGGTTGCTGTGATATTCTTCTTATCATGCGGGGTCAGGACGCTTAGCCTGTTCAGCTTCCGTGCGGCTTCTCTGCCAGGGTACCTCGTGTGTCTAGGCTGCTCCTTCAGTGGTGTTTAGCTGGTGATCCACTGCTTGGCTCCATTTCATGGCATGCAAGAGGATTTAGCTTCACAGCGGCGGGTGGCTAAGGTGTCACTGAGCTTCAGATCATGAGCAGATTCGCGAATCCCCAAGCTCTAACTCCACCTATAGCTTTGGGTTGTCTCTTGGTTTTGCTGGTTTGGTCGTGTCGGTGTTGCAATGCCCCACCAGCCGTTGGCTGTAGGATACCCGAGGGAAGAGGCTCCCCAGTGGTAGGTTCCCTAATATGATCCTAAACGCTAAGAATAGGAAACGATCAACAAAATGATAAAATCAACAACATAAAGTAAAGGATAGAAGGAAAGGGAAATTGATAGAAGAAAGAAAGGAATCAAATCCCTTAATTGCAAGTAAATTAGAACAATAAAAATAAATTGTAATACCCTAATTTAGACGAATACAATCAAAGACCAATATCCAAGGGGGAAGAAACTTGAACTCAAGCAATGGATTTCTCACACAAGAGAATCCAAGAGAGATCCAACAAGAGGAAAAGGGATTAAACCCACACACACTCTCACAAGAGTATTCTCTATCATCCAAAATCTTGCTAAATGACTAAATCCTAGGATTAGGCTATTTATAGTAGCTAGTTAAATACAATGAAAAATGGACTAAAATAGCCTCTATTGTTAATTCTGAAAATCTGCCATGAGAGGTCCATCTTCGCTATCGCGCATGTAGCCTCGCTATCGCGCTGTGCATTCAGATATCTCATCATGATCGTGCTAAGTCTCTCGCTATCGGACTTTGACTTTTTTCTTCATCGCGATCGCCCCACTTTCTTCGCTATTGCGATGTGCAAATTTCCAAATCCTGCAGTCTTGCATTTTTGCTCATTTGGCCATCCTTTTGACTTGACCCTTGTTTTCCATGCCCTCTTAAAGCACTCCAAACTCTTGATGTCTATCATGAACCCTCCACGGCTTCGAGTGCCAATCCGGTTGCATCATTCCCTCCTTCTTTAAAGGAATTCGTCCTCGAATTTATAGCTTGCAAAACCATGATGCAAATAAGTACCAACCCAACTCAATAACTTTCCAAGCACTACATAACAAAGAGGATAGAACAAAACTCACACACTCATGCTCAAAGTGCACACTCTTATGATTTAGCCAAGCATCAAAATCAACCATAAAGAACATTTTTCCAAATCCAACATCAAAACATGGCTATAAAAGCAACAACAAGCAAGTTCATTGACTAAACAATATCCATTTTAGGCTCATTCAACTCATGCCAAGCCTCCATTGACAATTTATCACTCTTAACATTGGAGGCTCTAGCAAAATTCACTTTAAATGTATGCTCAAAACTAGAAATAGAGTAAGTAAAGAAATTAACACTAAAGCTAGCATCTATCAATTTACCTCCACTATCACTAGTGCCTCCCTCCTTCTTTAAGGAGGAATCTTTACCTTTGGAGGACTTCCAAACATTAGACAAGATTTCAATAAATATTTTGGGAGTTAGCTTTCTAACATCCACACAATTATCACTCTCAAGCAAGTCATAAGAATCATTTTGAGCAAATAATTGATTGTCAATACTAAAATCACCTTCCAACACTTCATCTTGCTCATTTTCAATAAACAATGGATTCTCAAGTATTTTAAAACATTGACACAAGCAACCACCACAATCAAGAATGCTATCAAATGCTATCACATCAAGATCAAGCAACTCATTGGCACATTTATCAAACAAAGGTGGAGTGTCATAACACAATTCATTATGTTCAAGCTCATCCATTTGTACATCACTAGTGTGGAATAATTTTCACACACAAAATCCATTAATTTTCTTTTCATAAGTGTGGACAACTAGTGTATGCTCACAACTACTATCATCAATGCAAAATAAAAAATCATTAATTCCACAAAAGGTAAATTTGTCAACTATACTCAAGTCTCTATCAAACTCACCCAATGAATTACAAGAGTTAGGATTAGCTTTGTTACCTTGTAGCACATCTAAAGATTCTTCTTTACCTTGGCTTTTCAAAAGTAAGCTCGCTTATTCATTTGGAGACTTCACCTTGGTCTCCTCTTTTTCTTCAAGGCATGGAACCACTTCTAAAGAAGAATTCCCCAATGTAGCATCTCCAAAGGTACCTTCAAAATGCACAAGACTACTAGAGAAAGAAGAAAGGCTAGAATTGTTAGAATAAGGAAAATCCACACCCTCACTCTTTTGTTTTCCCTCTTTCTTTTCTCTCATTTAATTTTCAAGCTCTTCTTTCTTTTCTTGTGACAACTCACTCACTTCAAGCTTTCATTTTCCTCTCTTGAGTAGTCACTTGTCACTCCCTTACTCCTCTCAATCTTTTCTCTCGCAAGTTCATTTGAATTAGCACATGTGCCAAGAATCCCTTTGGAAGGAGTAGGTGTACTCTTGACCTCAACTTTCAATTTTTCTCCTTGAGAACCTTCATCCAACCTTTCCCTCACCCCTTTCGCCTTTGTCTCTCTTGCCATTTCTAGCATTCTCAAATAAAATTATTTGACTTTCATTGGAGGAGTGGCGTTAAGAATAAACTTTTGGTCCCGTAAAGTGAGAGCATGTTTTCCCAACTTCTCACTATACTTGGCATTTAAGCTTCCATGGTTTTCCTAACAAGTGACAACCTTTTATGGGCATCACATCACATAGTACTTTATCATGATAATTGCCAATTTTGAACTTTACCCACATTTGTTGTGTAATGACCACACACCCATCTCCATTCAACCAAGGCCACCTATAGGCAAGGGATGACTACAAGTTTCCAACTTTAATTGCTTGACCAAAGAAACACTTGCAACATTAGTACGACTCTTATAATCAATGATCATAGCACAAGCATGCTCCCCAACCTTACAAATTGTGTGGAAGAAGTTCTTTCTTTCTTCCAGAAATTGCTCCACACAAACTTCATCACAATCATGGTTGTCTACAAATTGATTCTGTTTAAATATAGTTCTCAAAGCATTGTTAGTCCAAGACAAATCACCTGTAGTACATGTAGTACCATTTCTCACTCTAGGCCTCAAGTTGCCTTTCACATAAGAATTAGAGACATTAAACCTTTTAGCAAAATTAGAAGATGTAGACTCTCTTTTTCTTATGGAATAATTACCACTTCTTCTCAAACCAATAGAAAGACCACTACTACTCTCTTGTTTATTTTTAGGAACATAAAGAGGGGATGCAAATGAACAATCTCTATAATAAGCTTCATCATCAATTCTCTCTATGTCACTATCTACATTTTCAAGTTCATCACAAGAAGAATAAGTAGGAACATTGTACCTTGAAGCGTCACTATCATCATCTCCAAGAATAGAAACATAGGAGTTTTAATCATCACATTCATCCTGATAAGCCTCAGAGTCTTCACGAGCTCCATGATCACCATAATGACTCGCCTCATCACCATAAGAGTCATAGTTCCCCGAATCAACATAGTAACTCCCACCATCATCATAGGAATCATAGTCTCCACAATCATCATAACAATCCACATCATCTCCATAGGAGTCATAACCTCCACAATCATCATCCGTGGATATATTTGCAACAATGAAAAGAAAAGGACCTCACAAATTCACTCCCTCACGTGTATATCTCAATATATGATCACTCAATTTTCTTTCCACTCGTGTATACACTCAAGGTCAATAGCTTTTGTGACCACACCCTAATGTTCTCAGCACTCAAGTCTTTTTCCACTCAAGGGTCCCCTTAATCTCTTCAAGGTTCTACAACCTCAAATTTTCAAGGAGTATCCACGCTTCGGTTTGGAGTGGAGTTTATAAGACACGAAAGAAACGGACAAAGACACACAAATGGACTAGAAAAAAATAAAACATGAAATGAAACTAAAAATAGAAAAGCACGAATCGAATTGCTACGAAATGAATTTGGATTTGGATGAAATTTTGTTTATGATTTAGAAACTTAATGTATTCAATGATATGAAATGAGTTCGGGTGATTTGATACTGTTTAGGGGCTGTTCCGAGCAATCTGTGAGGTGACTGATTTTTTGTTTAGAGTTATCGCGTGATGTCTGGCGCTATCGCGAAGAGTAAATAAATAACCATGCGTTGTCGCGGCGCGATCGCAATGAACGAATTTCAACAAGCCTGCGCTATTGCCGCGCGATCGTGAAGAATAATAATTCCCCAAGCCTGCGCGATCGCGAAGAGAAAATTTTTGGTCTGATGCAGGACTTGATGTCCGAATATCTGGAAATTTTCTTCACTTGAATCTTCACAAATCAACTTATTTCTGCTTCAAATTTGAGATATAAGGTCCTTATAAGTTCGTGAACAAACCCCAATAATAAATTCTTCAAAAACAACACCAATATGCAAAAGCTCCAAATCTTTGTTGAAGAACCCTAGATTTTGATTTTTCAAATTAACACCCTAGATGTGTTTTGTTGTTCAATTCCTTCGAGAATCAGCTTTTAGAATCACCAAGCAACAATTGGTAACAAAGATGTCATCTAAAGGAACCCTAAATCTATGACTCGATTTTTGGATTTTTGAATTTTTATTTTTATTGTAATTTTCAGATTTTGATAATCAAATCCTAGATAGTGTTTGCGGAAAAAAGCACCGATCCGAACTCTGATACCATATGATATGATCCTAAATGCTAACAATAGGAAACGATCAACAAAATGATAAAATAAACAACATAAAGTAAAGGATAGAAGAAAATAGGGAAATGGATAGAAGAAAGAAAGGAATCAAATCCCTTAATTGTAAGTAAATTAGAACAATACAAACAAATTGTAATACCGTAATTTAGACGAATGCAATCAAAGACCAATATCGAGGGGGAAGAGACTTGAACTCAAGAAATGGATTTCTCACACAAGAGAATCCAAGAGAGATCCAAGAAGAAGAAAAGCGATTAAACCCACACACACTCTCACTACAGTATTCTTTATCATTCAAAATCTATCTAAACGACTAAACCCTAGGATTAGGCTATTTATAGTATCTAGTTAAGTACAATGATAAATGGACTAAAATATCCCCTATTGTTAATTCTTAAAATCTGCCATGAGAGGTCCTTCTTCACTATCGCGCATATAGCCTTGCTATCGCGATGTGCATTCAGATATCTCATCGTGATCGCACTAAGTCTCTCGCGATCGCGGACTTTGACTATTTTCTTCTTCGCGATCGCGCCACTTTCTTTCCTATCGCGATGTGCAAATTTCCAGAATCCTGCAATCTTACATTTTTGCTCATTTGGCCATCCTTTTGACTTGAGCCTTGCTTTCCATGCCCTCTTAAAGAACTCTAAGATCTTGATGTCGATCATGAACCCTCCACGGCTTCGAGCGCCAATCTGGTTCACATCATTCCCAGCTCAAGCCTTTCCACTCTCGGCTAACTTCTGTTTGTGCTTGAAGATCTGCGGGGCTGCACTTCGCTTTGACTAGTTAAGGTTGACTCGGATGGACAAGCTTCGCTGCTATTTTCTAGTTTTTCTTTGATTTCAACAGACGAGAATGGGGAAGGTCAGGCCTGTACTCAGATGCTTCCGGGGTCCATTGCTTTAATCAAGCAGATGGTCCTTGGCTATACCAATGGGCGTATGCTTTGACAGTATTCTCGGGCCGACATATCTCAAGCTGCAAAAAGAAAAGAAGAACTCTGGACTGTTTACGGTTTGTAGCTACAATCCAGATGAAAGTTCTTCAGCCATGTTAATCCTGAGGAGCTCTTTGCTTTTAGTCTTCCCTTTCCCTTTTTTTCTACAATTTTTATAAATAAATATTGTATTCAGGAAGAACAATATATATATTATGAGCCTAGGGGATGTTTGTTATTAATGAAACGGTCGTTCATCAATACTCTTCTACGTACTTGTGTTATTACATATTTTGTAATGTATAGTCAAGCAGTATGTTTGTGCACCTAAGGATTAGATGGCTTCCGGTCGTCCTGAATGTCCTAATACTTAGAACGTTTATCAGTGTAACTGCTTTGGGCAATTACGTCTGTTGTGCGCCAATGTTTGGCGAGTAGGTTGCATCTATAGGAGATGGATGTTTGCGCCCACAATGGGACGACTTTAGCCCGTGTGATAACAGGCACTTTTGCGTCCAACATCGAACATCTCTGCTTGGTTACTCGAGTATTTAAAACTTTTTAGCACTACACGAACAGGCGTCCCCGTCGGTGTGTAGATGCAGTTGTTGAATTAACGAGTTCAACTTTCAAATAATGTCTGGTGGGTGAGCTAGACCACGTCTAGCTCTAAAAGAGTAGTTTACCCTACTTTTTGTAGTGAAAAGTGAGTGTATTACTTCAACTTAGGTCTAGCCGGGTGTTGACACCCACTTTTGACCCTCCTGTTTCAATAGCCATTTTTCAAAAAAAATCGCACTGATAACCATACCATTATTTTCACTCTGACCCTTATTCAAAATCATTATTTCACACAAGCATGCCAATTAGGCTATTTTTAAATATACTGGCATAAACTACGACTATTTACAAAATTAGCACGTCAGTTACGAATTTTTGCAATTACATTATTTTAAACAAAATTGGTCAAAATTATTTTAAATATCATAATGATATTTTCACATTTCTCCAAGTCATTATAGAATTTTTCAAATTAATATTGTAATTTTCTACACATTTATACATATTTTACACACATTTATACACATATATACACTTATACACCACACACCCTCACTTAAACATGTCACCTCCACCTCACGCCTACGTGGCCAAATCCTGGCAGTCGCGAGTTTGATCCAACGGCCAGGATTAAAGTTTCCATTTTTAACTACTCACCCAACCCCAAAACCCTAACTCATCCTCATATCTCCCAAAAGTCCCCGCCGACCTCTCTCTCTCTCTCTCTCTCTCTCTCTCTCTCTCTCTCTCTCTCTCGAGCAAAAACCCTAGCATCAATGTTCTCGCCGTTTCCGACCATTACCACCGGTAAACTTCAAAAAAAAATATACCCCCATGTCCCCCTTGATATACGCAAAAATACCCCCCTTGCAAATTTCTCCATTTGAAGAAGGTCAAGATTCGACTTCTCGTCGATCTGCATCTCTATCACCGGAAAAAGAACTCCAGCCATGGCTAAATGAAACCTAAAGTCTGACTATCGAATGGGAAACTGGAGTTGATTCGAATTCGACACGACTTCAAAGTTAAACGGGGTAACCCTTAACCCTTTTTCTTTGACTGATTCTCGAACCTACATGATATCTATGTTTAAAGGTTGCCTAATTTTGTATGTATTAATATGTTTGCATATTGTTTGCTAATTAGTTAAAGTAAAAATCCCGTAATTTTTTTTAATTCATGTTTAACACAGTGATATGGGTATACAATGCCACTTGACTTTTGAATGTGTGAATTTGTTCAAAGCCGACCTTTTGGATCATCCCAATTAGTTTAGAGATGTAAAAATATGCCAAGTTATGAGTTGGGTCATGATCATGCCTGTTTTGCAAACATACTGGCTTTCTTGTTCTGTTAATATGCAATGCCCTTGAACTTATGACTAGACTGATTTGAAATTTGAAAGATGCGATTAACATGATTAAAAGGATCATGGTTTGTTCAATTTGAAACATGTGATTAATATTTGAGTGGAAATCTGTTTTAGTGACTAGAGGAGCATCAATTTAGGGTTGATTGGAATCTTGTTAGGAAATTTAAGGGATTTCAAATATCAAAATGGGGATAGGATATTTTCTATGCCCTAATCTTGAACCTGCACTTCTTTATTAGCAAAGGGAGGAAGGCATGTTGGTCTAGAATCTTGTCTATGCGACTTACCTTGATTTTAGGATCCTAATTGAACTATACATGAAAATGTACTAGGAAAACTTTTATAATTCTAGAAAGTAAACTTTTCCCTGCACCTTTGACTTTTAAACTGACTTTATTTATGGTAAATATATGGTAAATTGATTCCCTTGGGTTAACAGCATGATCCTTCCTTCCTTCTTTAGTGTTTTTCCCTTTCATATTAGGATTTGAATTTCAAAAGGCCCTAGACTATGCCTATATAAACTGGACCCCTATTGCAGACAACAGACAATTTCTGACACTAAGATACACAGAAACAGCACACACGGCTAAAAAAATATTTTCTCTTCTCTTTCTGAACACACATCACTAGCATATACCGATCCTCTCTTGATCACTCTAAAAAGTTCACTTCTCTCTCTCTCTCTCTCGATCTTCATTTTAACTATTTGGAAGAGAAGCCTCAATACCAAGTCTGTGAAGGCTTCTCCTTAGCTTGCTACATCATCACTATCCTTTCTTTTGGATTGTTTGTTCTCTAATTAACAAAAGGTATACAGTCTCCTCTTCAATCTTAAAGCCTGATGCTTAATTTTGTATAGACTAATGCTACTTCTTGCTTGAATCTATCTATGCTTAAATCCTGGGATTGCTTCCTGTTTGGCATATCTCATTTTTGTTCGGGCCTTTCTTTTGCCCCTTTTAACCCATCTATGCAGTGTCTTTCTTGATAGCATTAGCTTGTTATACCATGTTTTGCACATGTGTTTATGGCTACTCAAAAGAGCTTGACAAAGGCTCCTATTGTTAATGAAAAGCTGGCTTAGGCAGGCTCTATTTTGAGTGCATACAGGGCACTGTCCTTGTCTTTTCTCTGTTTTCCCTTAGTTTCCCACACTGTTTGTATTTGTTGAGGCCTTATAGGGGAGTATAAGTGTGGGGTCTACTATACAAATATGTATATACATATTTTCTAAAGAATATTATCACTTATTCATGTATTTTCATGCTTATACACTTATATTTACGTGTGACAGGCCCTTACTTGCATTTTTGTGCTCTCGTGTACCCTCTTTCAAAAACAGCCACATACACCAATCTTTCAAAACTGACCCCAAAAGAAAATAGCCATTAAGGTTAGGGCAAGTCAATTAATGTCAAGTCACGCCGACCTGGAATGGCTAACATTTTCTTACAAAATAACCCCCAATTTGGTTTCATGTCAAATTTGAAAACATTTTCAAAACTGGCTATTTCTACAAAGAAAGTGTTAAATACTGAAATCGCGCTGATTTAAAGTTTTTCTTGCGACATTGACCTATTTAATATAACGTTCGTAAAACCAGGGACTAAAAGTGCGATTAGGCATTGGGCCTAGGCCGTTTCCGCAAAATATTGAAAGCCCAGTATCACCCCTTACTGCCTATAAACTGTTTTTTGCACAAATAGATTCGTTTGCGTGGCTGATTGAAATTTTGGCCTTCAAGTTAGTAATATAATTTGTAGATATAACCAATATTTGTCTATGGCCTCTTTAACATCCCAACAGTTAAAAACTCGGGCAGGAACCACTTTTTGTGGGACTTGGGGAAATGCCTAACACCTTCTTCCCCGAGTCACTTTGACTTCTTACCCTCGAATCTCTAAAAATATGTTTTTATTGAATAAGACTCGACCTTAGACAATTAGGTGGCCTAATACACCTTAGAAGACTTATACTAGGTGGCGACTCCAATTTCAAACTCAACTGAGTTACCTAGTCAAAGCCGAGCCTTGACTCACTGCGAAATGGGTAAAAAGGTGGATGCGACAGAATGGCAACTCCGCTGGGGATACTCAAAGTCCTAACCATAACGAGTTTTAATTTTTTGGATTTTATGTCTTTATTATTGTCTATTTATTTTGTATTATTTATTATTATTGTGCACTAACTTGTTCTCTCTTTTTTTTTCCTTTTCTTTTATTTCGTGTTATTTTGGCAATTTATTGATGTATTGTATATTTTTAAATATTGTAAATTATTTGACATTATCACTCATAACGTCCGCCACTCCTGGCACCCTTTAAAGTCAGAGCCCATAGGTAGGGACGGTTGTATTGAACCCAAGGCCGCCCCTTTTCTCATTCAAAATAAAACACTTAAGGGAAAGTCTTGCAAAATTAGCCAAATAGCGAAGCTTTTGGCAGTTTGTAAGCTTTCAGCTTTCAAGTTGTCCGGTTGAAAGAACCAGTCTAGTGGTACCCCAAAATCTTAGTGGAGATGTTACTAAGATCATGCATCATATTATTATTAGGGAGTTATGACTCCGGCCATGCCTAAGTCTTTTAGTTCACTATATCTATACCAAACCCAAACGAGTTATTAACTCCAAGGGGCATTTGGATATGATAATGCGTGCATATTTTTGAAAAATTAAATATGTCAAGTGTACACCATTTATTCTTTAAATGGGGAAGGGGGTCGAGTCTAACGGTCTTCATTTTTGTAGTATACCATGAGTCACTAAGATTATCATCGGTTCGGTATTATTATCGATATTCCAAGGCAGATAAGGACCTGATATAGAAACTTGGGAGAAGCTGGTCAATTTGAATTGAGTAAAACATTGGGTCATTTTCCTTCACTAATGGATGTTGAACCCAATAGATTTATCATTGAAGCCGCCACTTGCTTTTAGAATGCTGATAGAAACGTCTTTAGGTTTGGAGAGTTCGAAATGACACTACTTTAGGAGGAAATAGGAGGTTTCATTGAAGATCCGAGTTTGAGGCGAAAGGAACATAGATGGCAAGACGCTAGAGTTATCATACTGCTTCAACCTACCGAAGAGGATTTTTGCGAAGCATTTGGTTTCCGAACAAATAATGTGTCCGAATTTTTGCAAGGTCGAAGTTCAGTTGCATGTCCCTATATGATAAATTTGGTCACGAAAAGGGTTATGAAAATCACAAAGCTGAGTTTGCATTATACTATGATTGGAAATGCAAGAGAATTTTTGCATTCGCGGTGGTTTTCTTTGGCGTTGTGGTGTTCCCACAAGGAATGCATTATGAAATCAACACAAAGATAGTCCACTTCACACATGCCTTATTTCATGGTATCAAGAAGAAGACATGCACTATGGTTTCTACAATACTGGCGGACATCCTCAGAGCCTTAGGAAAGTGCAAAAATAGGGTTCGATACTTTGAAGGTTGTAATTTATTATTACAAGTGTGGCTGACTGAACACCTTCAAAAGAAATAAAATGCGGGCCATGAGTTCTAGGACATGTATTGTTCAAACCACATATTGGCACAACATTATGGCGTTAAGAGGTTCAAACCACCCTATACTACCCACGAGTGTTGTACGTTGCTGAAAAACTTGAAAGATGAAGACATACAATGGATGTATCTGTGGTTTAATTTTCCACGGGTTTTGCTCCAATCAAAGATGAAATAATTTATGGTCCTTATGGGTGTACGCGGTCTTCAGCCTAATATACCCATTAGGGCTTTAAGAAAAGCAGAAAGAAGGCAAGACATTCCATTGGTAGGAGGCATAGTCCGATTCCAAGTAGATTACGAAGAAGACAAGGTTCTATTTGTGCCAGAAATTCGCAAAATTTGGAATGAAAAGAAGTTTGTTGAAGAGAATTCAATTCAACCAGACAGATACCATGCAGGCTGTAGAGTCGGTTATTTGGAATGGTTGCGTAACGACATGAAAAATGCTCCCATTTCTAAACCCGACATACTTGGGGCAGTCAAAGACAAAGAAGCTGAAAACCAATATAAGATTAAATAGTTTATGGAAAAGTTGAAAATGTCTGAGAAGCTAAGAAAGGAAGAACGAAAAAGGCACAGACATAAGGTAGAAGACTTAGATAGAGAGTTGGAAGATCTGAAGAAAGGGTTCGAGGAAAAATACAATGAAAGTTACAACCAAAGAGACGGAGGTGGAGGGTTACTAGCTATGGCTTACTTGATCGTTGCTCAGTTAGATATTGGGAAGATGCAAAAGAAGTTGAAGAAATCCGATGTCGAATCAAAGATGCCTGAAGATCCAAATTTTTAGAATAAATTTCTTTTTATGTCTTTATCTATTGTAATCAAACTTGGCTTAAATGGTTATGGGTGGTCAATTGAGAATAAATGGTTAGCACTTACATGTTTAACTTTCAAACAAACTTAGGAAAGCTATATATCCTTGGCACGTCATAGTCCATTAGTAAACCTCGTCCAAACTTCGAAAAGGGTCCTCAACCCAAAAACGACAAAACTGCATCCTCGCATAGACTCGAAGAAATGTTTGTGCAAAATCTTGATCATTTGTTTGAGTGTGATCAAGACCATAAGATCGTTTGTTTGAGTATGCTGCAAGAGGCACACTTCACTTTAAAATCATCTTCCAAGCTCCTCACTTGATCAGACTTTGGTGGGAAGATTTGGCAGCGGTCAGCAGGATTCATGTTCAAAAGATGTTGGGAAAATTGGTAACTCTTAAGGCTTACACTTCTATGCCTGGTCTGGTCAAAGCCGCTGCACATTTTTGGAATTATAAAAGGGTGGTGTTTCATTTCAATGGTTTGGAGTAGGCACCGATGTTAGAAGAAGTTGGAGGTTTAGCGGGGTTAGAACCTGGGCCTGAGACGATGATTTACCTCTGAGACATGGGGCCTAAGGAGTTCATTGAGCTGTTGTAAGTTCCATATAACCCATATGTCGAGGGAGTGCGTGATGGAAAGGTTACCTTGGAGTTCTTATAGTCTAGATTTGGAGGTCCAACTCTTTGACACAATTTGACAGGGGCATGGGAACTTCAAGATTTGGAATAGACTGAGTCAACTGCTTTCATCATTGCTTTTTTGGGAAGCGTGGTCTTCCCCGAAAGAGAGGGAAAGATCGACATAAGTTTGGGAATGGTAGTTGAAGGATTGCGTAAAGGTGCCCACAAGCGTCAAGTGAGTTTGGTTCCGATGATCGTGGGAGAAATCTATAGGGCTCTGACCAAGTGTAGAAAAGGAGTTGACTTCTTTGAAGTTTGCAATCTTTTACTACAAATGTGGTTGAACACTTACACAATGTCACAATTATTCCGGTAGCACCAAGGACGACAAGGATTGGTAGAATCCTCTCACATGCAAGGATGTTACGCCAAGTTTAAAGAGCTACAAGATGTGCAATGGGTAATAGAGGATTGTGTTTGCTTCATTATTTTTGTGCAAGGTCAAGACACTACCTTCTTAAGATTGATTGGATTCTGAGGAACTTACCACTGCGTTCCCCTAAGGACCCTCCGGCAAGTAGGAATGATGCAGAAAAACCCCAATTAACAAAAAGAAGGAGTTTCAATGTTGACATGAAAGACATTGAACACCCGATGGTTGGTACGATATTGACACTGTGGGAAGGGTGGGGTTACTACGCAGTTTTGCCGCGGTCGAGAAAACAAGGTGAATCCTGGAACTACATTGACCTATCCTCAATGGCTTAATGAAGATAGAGAGAAATTTCGATCGAAGACCACATTGAAAAGGAAAACTAAAGCTCCAAGTGTTTTTGAGAAGTACAAGAGAATGCGACACAAGTTCGATCAAAAGAGGAAGGAGTTAAGGATAACACAAGAAAGGGAGATGAGAAGGCAATATAGGGAAAAAATCAAAGGAGATGAACTCAAGTACTGGATAAGCAAGACAGCGGCAGCCAGGCAAGTCGCTGGAAGTTTGCAAGATCTGCTTAAAAGATGGGGAGAATACTTCAAAGCAGTACTATTGGCCGAGAAAAAGAAAATGGGAGTGGAAATCTGTGAGTTTTTCACAAAAGCCTTACGTGACATGCAAGCTGGGAAGGACCTTATGGAGATATTTATTGCCCCTCCACTGGCAAACTTAGCAAATGGACCTAAAGAAGAGATTGAGGAAAAGGAGGAGGAAGAAGACGTTAGAGCTGATGTTTGATCCGAGAGCCTCTTTGCTTGGCACATAGTCCAGTCGTCCTTAGTCGAGTCGTTTTTCTTTTCAAGTTGTCCCTTTTAGTCAAATCATTGTCTTTTCCTTTTCAAAACTAGTGATTGTAATAAAGCCAAGCAAATTAAATAAAATTTCATTATTTTGGGTTTTTTAGACTTGTATTGATTATGCTCAAGCAAACGAAACGATGTACTCAGCACAAACATTACTTTGAATCATCGATAGGCCTACCTGTGGCATAAAAAAGGTCCCCTGCATAGTAGGACGCGAATGTTAATTATCTAACGCCTTACTCACATTGTTTTCTTTGATTGTTTCAAAAGGTTATTTTATTCCCGAATCCTTGAAGTTTGGTTTGTGAATTCTGGCCGCGCCGCAGTACCGGTTCCAGAGGATCAATTCCAACACCTCCCCCTTCACCTACAAGGACAAGGATGAGATGAAATATCATGGCTGAGTTCGATAAAGTTGATAATGCTGGAGGAACTCCTGGAAAGCAAGGTTTTGTCTTATACGAGGAGTATTCTAAGTTGGAGCAAAGGATGTTTGAGTTAGAGAACATAGTTCCTCTTGTCCATACTGATGGAACCACCGAACCCTCGCCCTCCCGGCAAAGATCCACTACTCTCTGAGAAAGACATCACATACCCCATTTATATTGCACCACCAAAAGCAACACAAAACAATCTCCCTACCTTCACTTTCGAAACCAAACCGTTTCCTCACCCACCAAAGATCATGACATGTACGCATGGACAGGGGAAGACTCAGACAGCACTAAAAAGCAAGTCAAGTGGCTGCTAGAAAGTTCAAGCAATTCCAAGGCACCAAAGAAACTAGAGGCCTGGGTTATGAAGACCTCTGCATGTATCCTAACTTGAAGCTGCCATATGGTTATAAGACAAGAAGGTTTAACATGTTCGATGGCAGTGGTGATCCGATGGCTCATTTAAGGTCTTATTGTGATAGGCTGGTTGGGGTTGGACATGATGAGAAGATACAAATGCAGTTATTCAAATGCAGCTTGACAGGCGATGTACTAGTGTGGTACTCAAAGCAGCAAACAAAGAAGTGGACAGGCTGGGAAGAAATGGCTGGAGACTTTGTTGACAGTTTCGGGCATAATACTGATGCCATGCCTGATTGATTCTATCTGGAGAAGCTGAAGAAAAACCCTACTGAAACCTTTAGGGAGTTTGAAACTAGGTGCAGAGCTGAAGATGCTAAGGTCCAACCTCCTATGGACAACACAGAGATAGTAGCGACTTTCATCTACATACAAGAAGATGTCTACTTTGACAAGATGCTGAATATGCAAAGACAAGAAGTTTGGGAATTTGATCAAGATTGGTGACATGGTTGAAGATGGATTGAAAACTGGCAGAATTGTTAGCTTGGCCGCACTACAAGCCACTAACAAGGCATTGCAAACTGGTAGCACAGGGACATCGAAGAAAAAGAAGAAGAAGAAGAAGAAGAAGAAGAAGAAGAAGAAGAAGAAGAAGGACGACGTTTCCTTCGTTGCTGCATCACTTGACCACTCTCCTACCCATAACCACTACTACCAAACACCACCTCCATTATACCCATATGTCCCACCATCGCCTGCTTATCCAGTCTACAACACACAGCACATCTTCCAAAATCTACCTCTATAAAGACCACCATATCCATAAAGCCCAAATAATAGAAATACCAAAACCTACTCACCAAGACCTTGCACAGACAACAACCCAAGACCCAAAAGAAACCACACCCCATTGGCCGAATCCCGCACCCAACTATTCAAAAGACTCAAAGCAGTAGGCCACATACAATCTGTCCCATTCAAAACGCCCGATAGAATGTCACCCTTCTTTGACCAAAACAAAACTTGTGCCTACCACCCTGGGGACCTGGTCACGACACCGAAAAGTGTTATGCTCTAAGAGACAAAATACAAGACCTAATCGATCAAAAGGTGATACAGTTGAAGGTACCAAACATACATAATAATCCCTTTCCTGATCACAGAGATAATAGGGCGAACTTGATCGAGTTAGATAAGGAATGCAACTTAGAAGGAACCATTTTCAAGGCAAAACAAGCTACACCAGCATCTACTTCTGTTGCCCAAGCCACTAAAGCACCAGAGACTATCGAAATAGAGGTAGCTCCAAAATTCTACATTGACGTAGTCCCTCCCTACAATGAAAAAGCAGTGCCATAGGATTATGAAGCAGAAAAGAAAGGTAAGACGGTAGCTGAGACCATTGCAGCACAAGAGATGACTAGGAGTGGGAGTACCTACACTTCCAAGCATCTCATTAAAGGCAGACGAGGTACCAGCGATGAGGAGTTCGAAGATTGTGGAAGAAAGTTCAAGCGAAAGAATACTCCGTGGTTGAATATTTGGGCAAGTCTCCTGCACAAATCTCTGTTCTGGCTCTACTTCTCAAATCAGAGAGACATCAAAATGCCTTGATGAAAGTGTTAGATGAAGTACATGTCCCGGTGTACACCACAGTCAAAAACTTGGCTACCATGGTTGGGCAAGTCATGAAATCTAATCGAATCATAACAAAGCATTGCATGTCACCATCAAATGCTAAGACTGGTTGTGGGAAGAGTTCTGATCGACGGAGGGTCTGGCTTGAACTTATTCCCATTCATCACTTTAAAGAGAACGGGCATTGATCAAAGCAAGATTAGAGAAAGTGACATGAAGGTAAAGGTGTTCGATGGTTCGCAAAGAAGAACCATTGGGGAGTTCAACTTAACTATCATGGTCGGTCCCGTAGAATTCACTGCTGAGTTTTATGTCATGGACATCTCTGCTAGGAAGACTTTGGATTCACATGGCTGGGGCAGTGCCTTCTACCCTGAACCAAACAATGAAGTTCGAATGGGACAGCAAAGAGGTTGTAGTATTTGGGGAAGGGAGAAACTCCATTTACAATGAACAAATACTCCTGACGGATAGACCTACTGTGGAGCTTGTGGAAGCAGTGTAGCGCAGCCGAGGAGGATACCGCAAGAGCAACAACAAGAGTTGGAATCCCGATAGGTATAAGAAGAACATTGAAATAATCCAAGGAGGATATACTGCACACTTAACTCCTAAACTTGTCAATGCGCCTGAAGGGACTGAGGAGAGGAAAAGAAGTGTTTACAGTGCTTATTTGGGATGGCCGAGGCAAAGGCTATGAAGGGAGAAACTTGATCTGGGAGCCCGTGATATCTGACTGGGGTGTGCCTTTGCGAGAATTTTGTGAGACCATACCTGCCAAAACAGAGAAGCGACCTGTGTACTCGCCCAATGCCCGTCCCAACTGGAAGCCCATTTCTGAAGAAACAAGGGGAAGGCAAGTATGGCTACCTAAAATACCCGAGCCTGAACCTATAGAGGTAGTGATTGAGGAACCCTACGTACCCCCACACCCAGCGAAATGGCCTGGAGACTGGATTATAGGCATTATGATAAAACAAGGCTACGAACCTGGGAAAGGTTTGGGCAAAAACTAAGATGGCATAGTTGAACCGATTCAAATTGCGATGAGGCCTGACAACGAGAAAGCCGGCATAGGGTACCTTGTGACTTATGAGAAGAGCATGGAAGAAGCTTCGCTGGACTTCAAATACTACAAGAGAAGCATCAAAATTCTGCTACATATTTTTGTCTCATCTGGCTACTTGGATGGTCGTAAGGGGGAGGTATCTGCAACACAAGAGATTGAGCTGAAGATTGCTGATGCTGAAGAAAACTTGCTGGCAGGCATGCAAAAGATAATCCTATCTGACGAAGACTATTGTGTAATCCTAGAAGAGCATGTTGAACCTCCTGGCCTTGCAAAAGCTGAATCTGGAGCTGCACTGAACAACTGGACCAGCAACCTGGCCCAAGCTTATCGCAAACCTTGGTAGAGCTGGGGGATAGAGCTTATTTTTATGCTTTCTGAAATAAAACCCGACCTCGAGTCGTGGAACTTGCATTTTCTTTTATTTTCCTTTTTCTTTTTAACATGTCTCCCAACAAACTTTGTTTTGCAAGAATTCATAAATAAAGCATTGCTCTGTTTCTTTCTTAATCTGTGTTAATTTTTTAATTACGCAATATTTCACTTTTCAGCATTCAAGCTAATAATTTCATTGAGTCCGCGACTGCAACATGTAACAAAACTAAAGAGCTTGAGGAACTTGATTTTGACTATGATGAGATTGACGAGGCAACACAAGAGGAAATTGAAAGATTTGAAGATAAGCCTTAACCAAACCTAGAAGACACTGAGGTGATAAATCTGGGAGATGATAAAACAGTAAAAGAGACAAGGATAGGTGTGCATCTCACACGCAAGAGATAGAAAGCAATATATTGATTTCTCAAAGAATATGAGGATGTATTTGCATGTCCGTATGATGACATGACCGGCATAAGCACGGATGTGTTGGCCTACAAATTGTCTATCAATCCAGGCTTTCTGCCAGTCAAACAAAAGGCCCAAACTTTGAAGTCATCGACCTTGGTAAAATCGGAGAAGAAGTGACCAAACAACTCTATGCAGGGATTTTGCAAATTGTCAAATATCCAACTTGGTTAGCCAACATCATCCCAGTGCCAAAGAAATATGGGAAGCTCAGAGTTTGTGTAGACTACAGAGATCTGAATAGCGCAAGCCCAAAAGATGACTTTCCTTTGCCGAATATACTCATCTTAATTGATAATTGTGCGAACCACGAACTGCAGTCTTTCGTAGATTGCTTCGCAGGCTACCTTCAAGTACTTATGGATGAGGAGGATGCCGAGAAGACAGCTTTCACTACATCTTGGGGGACTTACTGTTACAAGGTGATGCGTTTGGTTTAAAAAATGCTGGGGCAACTTACATGAGGTCAATGACTACGATGTTCCACGATTCGATGCACAAAGAAATTGAAGTATATGTGGATGACGTGATCACTAAATCAAAGAAAAGCTCAGAACATCTGGATAATTTGCGCAAGTTTTTCAATTGATTGCGTAGATACAATTTGAAGCTGAATCCAGCAAAGTGTGCTTTCGGTGTTCCAGCGGGAAAGCTTTTGGGTTTCATTGTCAGCAGAAGAAACACTAAAAGCATTTGGGTTTCATTGTCAGCAGAAGAGGCATTGAGTTAAACCCAGCCAAGATCAAAGCCATCAAAGAATTGCCACCGCCAAAGAGTAAGAAAGAAGTTATGAGCTTTTTGGCATGACTCAATTATATCAGTCGATTTATAGCTCAATCTACGGTCATCTGCAAACCAATTATCAAGTTATTGAACAAAGATGCAGCGATCGAGTGGATGGAGGATTGCCAAAAAGCATTAGATTGGATAAAGGAGTACCTGTCTTGCCCACCCATACTGGTTCCACCCGAACCTGGGCAATCTTTGATCTTGTACCTGTCTGTGGTAGATTCAGCATTTGGATGTGTACTGGGACAACATTAGTCAACTGGAAAAAAGAAGCAGGCAATATACTATCTGAGTAAGAAGTTCACTCCTTACGAAGCAAAGTACACACTGCTGGAGCGTACTTGCTGTGCATTAACCTGGGTGGCACAAAAATTGAGACACTACATGACATCTTATGCAACCTTGCTGATATCAAGGATGGATCCTCTCAAGTATATCTTCCAAAAGCCGATGCCTGCCGGAAAGTTGGCCAAATGGCAAATGCTACTCAGCGAGTTTGAAATCACGTTTGTCACTCAAAAGGCGGTGAAAGCTCAAGCCTTAGCAGACCATATGGCCGAGAATCCTGTAGATGACGATTATGAGCCTTTGCACACCTATTTCCCATATGAAGTCATGTTCGTGGGGGAAGATTTCACAGAAGAATACGATGGTTGGAGATTATTCTTTGATGGAGCGGAGAACTTCAAAGGAGTTGGCATTTGAGCAGTACTGGTTTCTGAGACTGGCCAACATTATCCTATCACAACCAAATTGAGGTTTCCCTGCACCAATAACATGGCAGAATATGAAGCTTGCATCCTAGGCCTTAGAATGGCAGTAGACATGAACATACAAGAGCTGTTGGCGATTGAAGATTCTGATTTATTAATTTAACAAGTCCAAGGAGAATGGACGGCAAAGAATTCCAAAATATTGTTGTACCTCGAGTGCATAAAAGAGCTAAAAAAAGGTTCACTAAGATAGAGTTTTGGCATGTACCTAGGCTGCAAAATTAATTCACAGACGCTTTGGCTACCATATCCTCCATGATCAAGCATCCTGACAAGAACTACACTGATTCAATACCCATGACAGTGATAAAGCAACCAGCATATTGTTATCATGTGAAAGAAGAATTGGATGGACAGCCATGGTTCTATGACATTAAAAGATTTCTTAAAGATGGCACTTACCCAAAAAATGCAACAAAACCTTCAAAAGAAGACATTGAGGAGATTGGCGAGTGGTTTCTTTCTGAACGGTGAGGTCTTATACGAAAGAACAAATGATGTAGGATTGCTAAGATGTGTAGATGCTAAAGAAGCTGCGAGGTTGTAAGAGGAAATCCATTCTGGTACATGCAGCATGCACATGAATGGCTTTGTGCTCGCAAAGAAGATCTTAAGGGCCGGATTTTTCTGGATGACAATGGAGCATGATTGCATAAAGCAGGCAAAGAGGTGTCATCAATGCCTAGTCCACGGAGACATGATTTGAGTACCTCCCAGTGAGTTGAATGTTATGGGATCATCTTCGCCCTTTGCCGCCTGGGGAATAGATGAAATAGGACTTATGAAACTTGCCGCATAAAAAGGACATCGTAATTCCACTTCATACAGACCTTAGATGAACGGAGCAGTCGAGACAGCCAACAAGAACATCAAGAAAATACTGCACAAGATGACAGACAATTCAAAACAATGGCATGAGAACTTACCCTATGCATTTTTAGGGTAGTGCACCACAGTAAGAACATCAACGAGAACCACTCCTTACCTGTTAGTCTATGGCACTGAAGCGGTAATACCAGTAGAGGTCGAGATACCATCTCTAAGGATCATTCAAGAAGCACAATTGACAGACGCTGAATGGGTTAAAGAAAGATTGGAGCAGTTGGAACTCATCTCTAAGGATCATTCAAGAAGCGTGTTGCTCCAAAATGCACACACAAGTATACATGGTTGACAAGTAATAAAGTGATAAATCGAGTATCGTTCCCACGAGGACTATTGTTACGGCTGAATCCTAGCAAACAATTTCCTAAAAACTATTCAGGGATCTTTTTCCAATGATTGAGATTTTTACTAACTAAATGAAATAATTAAAGGCAAGTAACTGAAGTCAAGTAATAGAGCAAATTATAGGTTGTTATCAATAAAAGAGAAACGGTCCAGGGTCAGAGCTACGAATAATCCAGTTGAATTTTCCAGTTGATTCTACTTCTTGATTTCCTAGATTGCTAACTAACAGGTTAATTATATTCGTAAAAACCTGTCGATTCTTCACGAGTATATGCAAGCTACTCTAAAGACTATATTTCTATGGAATTAAATCACATGCATGTATTAATAAACTCTATATTTAGCTAAGCAAGGCGAATAGGTATATGTCTATCCTACCCGCAAATCGATTCCCTGATGCCCAGGTTCACAATCAAGCCCTATTCTTTCTTATTTGCATTTACAAGTTCCCTCTGTCGAGTTCAACTTGTAAACCATAGATAGTGTTCAATTATCGGGCCATGATAACCAAACAATTAGGCTTAAGAAAGAATAAACAATCCGTAATTGTAAATTAATAGGAAGAAATCAACTTTCAAGCATCAACCTTTATGTAATTGCTCTTACCCTAGAAAGATAGGTTTAGCTACGCATATTCATAATAACAACACAAGAATTCATGGAAGAAATATGGAAGATTGTAATAGATGATGAAAAAAGAATTAAACCCTTGGTTCAATGTGTAAGAACTCCGAAACTTGCTCTAGAATTCGACCTCCTACTCAAAACGAAATTAATGAGGTTTTATAGTGTTTACAAAGTGCTAGGATAAGTTAAACCAAAGCCTAATCTAGTTGGGAAAACTTGTGGTTCGTCGGCCTCAGAGCTTTCGTGGAGGCCACGCTTCCACTATAGCTTCCAACTCTTCAGGGCTTTCGCTGAAGCCTTGCTCCCAGTATAGCTTCCAACTCCTCAGGGCTTTCTTGGAAGCCTTGCTTCCACCATAGCTTCCAATGTGTCCATTAACTCTAATTTGATTGTACTTGTCTCGAATTCATCCGCACCATTCCTAAAATCACAAATACGATAAATGAGCACAAGAAACACAATTATCACATATAACGAGCGCATAAAGTACTAAAATGTGAGAAGATATTAAGGTAAAATAGGCAAATATCGCCAAACATCACCACCCCACACTTAGACCATTGCTCGCCCTCGAGCAATCATCAAAAACCAATTTCCCAACTAGATCCTAAAACTCAATAGAACAGGTCTACCTATGATTGTGGTTGATACCGACCATTAGACAAGTGCATATACATACCATGTGACCCTCAACATGCCAAAATTTCATCATATTAAAAAATACTAGAACAACCCACTCAAGACATCTCAATCTCAAAAACCGACTCAATGAAACCAAGCTTTCACAAAAATCACACCCATTCACTCAACCAAGGAGTCAAAACTTCACCTATCTCGCGCAAACCATGTGCCCTCACCACAAGTAATCAAGAGAGCGTCCCAAATATCACACAAAGAATATATTTCAAGAATAAATGAGGGACATAATATAGGAAGAATTCACTCGCTCTCCAAAAGAAATTCACGTGCCACACACAACGTACCATAGGCTTGCCCGTAGAGGACTCCACTTATATAAGCTCACTCCAATTGGGATTAACTAGGACTTTAAGGGTTGTAATGTAGGCTAAAAGACGGGTAGGATAAATATGGATAAAATAGTGACTACCTCCCTAAGTACTTTAATACATCACTTCAATTTTTTTCTTTCCACTATTTTTTTCTAACCCAACCAAGCAGCCACCCAAAAGTCTCCTTTCAACTTTAAGCATTTTTTAATTTTTTTCTTCATGCAAAACACTAGCAAGGATTGAGATTTTTCTTCTTTCCTTTGTTTTCTTTATTTTTCTTTTTTTCATTTTTTTCTCAACCTCGCCAATGAATTTTTTTATTCAAAATGCCCCATGTTTTCCTTTCATTGCTTCCACTCAAAAGCTACCCAATTCTCCAACCACAACTCCGTAAACAATCAAATATTTTAATTAAAGTGCTCTAAGGAGTACGGGTTCAAAAAGGAAGATAATTAAGAATAAAAGGGGTAAGGCTTGAAATGTGGGTGCCAACAAAAGGGTCAATAGGCTCAAAAGGGCTTAAGAAAGATAATATTAAAGGGTAGACTATTCAAGGCTAGAATGGCTTATCAAAGAAAGGCCTGTATCATTTCCCAACTAGAACGAACCTAGGATTTTGCTTTGAACATACATGGGGCAAGTTTTAGATATCAATATGCGGCACGGAACATACGAAAAGATAACTCACATCACACATGGCACATAGTTCACTACAGACGGTTTCATTCCAACTCTTGGTTCAAGCAAACAAGATGCAACTTTGGAAATTTAAGCACTAAGGTACAATAGTTCACAAAGAGTCAAGTAGTTGAAACTAAGCGTCTCAAGAAGGTCATTCAAATTTTTCTAGGCATGCATCACAATCTTAAAACCAAAAGGGATTCACAAAAAACAAATGCTCGAGTCCAAATTTACCGGTATCAAACAAACCAAAGGCACCTAGCATTCTATCAATTTTCCCAAACTATTCTACTAACTACTATTACTACTACTTACTCCTAAAAATAAAAATTACCTGGTTCAAAGGTCTACCCGTGGAAAAGAACCGAGGCCATCAGAAAAACTACGGGGCGGATGACATGTACCACTAAATAAACTAAAAAGAAAATCTTTTTGACATTTTTCATTAGTTTACTAATAATAATTTTTTTTTTCATTTTTTATATATTAAAGCAAGAAACAAATAAAAATAAAATCAAGTGACAAAAATAAAAATTGCTAAAATTAGATACCTAAAGGTACAATCATCCATAACCTCAAAAACTTGAAAAATCCCCCACCCCACACTTAAAACCAAGCAATGTCCTCAGTGCGATAAAAATAAAGTGCAAGAGTGAAAGGAACTTCCCTGAAGGCCAAACAACTTAACCTTTGGCGCTAGCAGTGGCACCATCTCTATTACGAACCCATCAAGCGTCCGTAGAACACTGGGTACTTACACTTCCCCCGATATATTGTTGATAGGGCATTGGGTGTGCAACACCCCACACTTGAGCTTTACATGACCTAAACCTGCGAGACAAGTAGCTACGCATACAAGAATCAACGGGTGTCGTAACGACCCCACACTCATTCCTCGTAATACAAACAGAGTAACACTCACTAATTATCGTAAAACTAACCAAACAAAATTTGTAGGGCAGCGGACAACTCAAAAACTAAGACGCAGCATTAGTCGTGCGCGACAATGGCTTGTGGCTTACTTTAGACAATCATCAATTCGAATTTCGCGTAAACGCCTTCAATTCTGAACTTTTAGATCATCAACTAGCTCAAGTTATGCCTCCTAATCTGTTTTGCTACTCAGACTTAACAAAAACGGGACTTTTATTCACTGTGGCATTGAGTCGAACACTTGATATGCACTAGTTTCAATTTCAGATTTCATACATATTTAGAGGTGAAGAACCCTCCCAATTTTAATGGGCGATCACTTTAAAAATCTACCATACATAGCAATAAGGATTCAAAGTTAATTCTCAAAACCCGACGAGGGTTCAATCACAAAAGATAACTCAGAGTAATAGCTAAGGAATAGGGGAAGTGGGACTGCTCTGGACACGCTACAGTAGCGAAAAGATAGGCTAGACAAGATTACCAGTTTACTTAAACAATTCGGAAAGATGTATGAAATGAATTCCTTCGGTGAAAATCACTGGTTGTAGGGAGCAGATTCAGAAAGATTCATGCCATGACTTTTATTTCTTATGTTCGAACAGGGAAGCAGGGAACTATGTTTTATGTATAAAACCATTGCAAGTCAAAAGGTCAAACTTGGTCGTAACGGGTCGACCTGTAAAAAACTTACCTGGAAGCGCTGTATAAAGCGATGCCTGATCAACGCAGCAACTATTTTAGAACTCTCTGTTTAAACGAAGCTATAGAGAGGGCGACACTTTAACTCTTTTCCACGCAGATTCATAGCTTAAAAAAAATTTAAGTGACGCAGCATGGAGCTATGAGAGGAGCGACGCCTTCTGAATGCCTTGAGCATTTTTGAACATTCTGTTTCAGTCAAGCGATCCTGAGGGCGATGCTTTGGAGATCGCTTTCATCAAATCTGGAGTGAGTTTTGATCAAGCTGTTCGGGAAACGACACTTTGGACAACGCCTCCTACAGGGTCTGAAGCTGTTTTACGAGCTATTCACTATGTGAAGCAGCCAAAAAGTACTTCTTGTAGTCTGAATGTTTTCCCTGAACTATGGAAATTCAAAGACTTTTTTACAGCTTGCTCAATTGGGTCCCAACTGCATTTTTCTAAATTCATGGCTTCAACTGCTCCGCAACTCCTCGCCTTAGTGGTTCTGCCACTATTTTTTTTATTTTTCAATACATGACTCGCACTCCGAACCTTCCGAACCCTACAAAAATAACAAGAAAATTGCGTAACACTAATAAGTGAAAATGACTAAAACAATAAAAATTGGGTTGCCTCCCAACAAGTGCTTGATTTAACGTCGCGGCACGACTTTTTTGTATTTTTATTTTTACTACATACAAGGCTCGGGTTGCCTCCCGATAAGCGCCTTAGTTAAAGTCATGGAACGACACACTTTTAAGCTCACTTCCAGCATTTACATCTCCGCTTCTTGCGTCGAACTTTTGCTTTCTTCTTGCCTTTTAGAGGAACTCTATTCAACCTCTCAGATGATATGACATTGTCAACTTGTTCTACCTTCCGCTCAAAAACCTCTTTCGATTTACTCTCAGAGTCTTGACTAGCACATTCTATCAAAGAACACTCCTCAAACTTAGCCTTGTGATCTGTTTCGTTATAAACCTTGAAAGTAACCTTTTCTCCATGCGCTTGAACAGTCATCTCCCCAAGTTCCATGTCAATAACTACCTTTGAGGTGATTAGGAATGGTCTTCCCAAAATTATTGGAGCTTCTTGATCCTCTTCATAGTCAAGAATAATAAAATCAGCAAAGAACGTAAACTTCCCAACTTTAATTAACACATCCTCCACCTTACCATCGGGGCAAGTGAGTGATCCATCCCCCATCTTAAGAGTAACTGCTGTAGGCTTGATTTCTCTTAGGTCTAACCTTTTATAGATAGACAGAGGTAGGAGATTTATACTGGCCCCCATATCACATAGTGCACCAGAAATATATGACCACCAACAGTGCAAGAAATAGTAAACCTCCCAGGATCTTGAAGTTTTGGAGAAAATTTACTCAGGATTGTACTACACTCCTCCGTCAACTCGATTGTATCAATCTCCTGTGGCTTTCTTTTCTTAACTAGAATCTCTTTTAAGAACTTCACAAATGACGGCATCAGTTCGAACACATCAGTAAAAGGAATGTTCACCTGAAGCTCTTTCATCATTCTCACAAATTTCTGAAATTGAGCCATATCCTTTGATGGTTGAAGTCTCTGTGGGAATGGTGGGGGCGGTAAAGGTGCCTCCTTTTTCTCTTCTTTCTTCTTTACTTTCTCCACTTTTTCTACCTCCGTTGCTTTAAGTTGCTCCTTCTCCTCAGTTTTGGCCATCAACTCTTCACCCTCAGCTAGAGTTATAGCAAGACAGTGCTCAACTCATTTTAGATTTGGATTCGATTCAACATTACCAGGAAGTGCTCCACGTGGTCTTGAATTTTGTACTCCAGCTAACTGCATCATTTTGCGTTCAAGGTCTTTTTGAGCAGTAGTAAGATCTTTTATAGCCTGTGCCTGAGCTGCATTGTCAGCTATAATTCTCTGCTGGCCTGCCAACATCTGCTTTATCAAATCATCAACTAAACTGGTGGACTGCTATGATTGAGCCTGAGGATGTGAATTCTGGTAGTTAGTCTGAGATCTCGCATTACCTTGTGCAGCCTGATTCCGTGGATTAGGATTGTAGCTATTACCAAACTGGTTCTGATTCTATCCCTGAGACCTATTTTGATTCCCCACGTAATAAACTGACTCTGGATTGGAGGGGCAAACATCAGTAGCATGATCTTGTCCATATACCTCACAAAAACTTTGAAACTGCTGCACTTGTTTAACTGATTGCACTTGTTGCTGAACTGGTGGCAATGCTAGCTTGCTAATTTCGTTAGCTATCGCATCCATCTTTGCATTCAACGCTGAAACCGCATCCAATTGAAGTACTCCAGCAGCTTTTTGACTTGGAGCTCTACCATCACCTTGCCAATCAGGATTGCTCTGAGAGAATTTATCCAACAATTCATAAATCTCATTAAAATTCAAGGCCAATACTTGGCCTCCAGCTGCAGCATCCACCACGATCTTGGTATGAGCATTCAAACCTTCCACAAAAGTATGAGCCAACACCTCATTAGATTGGTTGTAGTCCGGGAAATCTCTTAACAATGACCTGAATCTCTCCCAAGCTGAATACAAGGATTTTCCATCTCTTTGTCTAAAAGACATAATCTCACTCCTTATTCTAGCTGTTTTGGCAAATGGATAGAATTTAGCCAAAAATTTCTTAGCTAAAGCATCCCAAGTAGTGATAGACCCAGGCTTTTCAGCCTTTATCCACTTCTTTGCTGCCCCAATCAATGATTAGGGAAAGAGTATCAATCGAATATAATCAGTTGAGACGCCTGCTGGTGTATAGGTGTCACTAATCTCCAAGAATTTCTGGATGTGTTGTTGTGGATCCTCGTGTAGTAATCCAGCATATTGTCCAGTCGCATGTAGCAGTTGTATCATGCCGGACTTATTCTCAAAGTGTCCAGTAATTTCAGGTTTAACTATGCTCTAGGCTACTCCCTCCAGACTGGGGAGAGCAACATCTCGCACAGCTAAAGCTCGATCTTCTGCCATTATATTCCTACAGGTAAGGGTTAAGATAAACCTTATTCTTGAAACAGCACAAGAAACTAAAAACAAAAATTAAACCTGAATAGAAAATAACAAATCGTCAAAAAAGAAAACAGTCAATTATTTAGTCCCGGCAAAAGCGCCAAAAACTTGTAGCTCCCAAACACATAAACAATTATACGTGGTCGACAAGTAATAAAGTGATAAATCGAGTATCGTTCCCACGAGGACTATTGTTACGACTGAATCCTAGCAAACAATTTCCTAAAAACTATTCAGGGATCTTTTTCCAATGATTGATATTTTTACTAACTAAATGAAATAATTAAAGGCAAGTAACTGAAGTCAAGTAATAGAGAAAATTATAGGTTGTTATCAATAAAAGAGAAATGGTCCAGGGTCAGAGCTACGAACAATCCAATTGAATTTTTCAGTTGATTCTACTTCTTGATTTCCTAGATTGCTAACTAACAGGTTAATTATATTCGTGAAAACCTGTCGATTCTTCACGAGTCTATGCAAGCTACTCTAATGCCTATATTTCTATGGAATTAAATCACATGCATTCATTAACGAACTATGTATTTAGCTAAGCAAAATAGTGTTCAATTATCGGGCCCTGATAACCAAACAATTAGGTTCAAGAAAGAATAAACAATCCGTAATGGTAAATCAATAGGAAGAAATTAACTTTCAAACATCAACCTTTATGTAATTGCTCTTGCCCTAGAATGATAGGTTTAGCTACGCATATTCATAATAACAACATAAAAATTCATGGAAGAATAATGGAAGATTATAATAGATGATGAAAAAAGAATTAAACCCTTGGTTCAATTTGTAAGAACTCCGAAACTTGCTCTAGAATTCGACCTCCTACTCAAAATGAAATTAATGAGGTTTTATAGTGTTTACAAAGTGCTAGGATAAGTTAAACCAAAGCCTAATCTAGTTGGAAAAACTTGTGGTTCGTCAGCCTCAGAGCTTTCGTGGAGGCCACGCTTCCACTATAGCTTCCAACTCTTCAGGGCTTTCACTGAAGCCTTGCTCCCAGTATAGCTTCCAACTCCTCAGGGCTTTCTTGGAAGCCTTGCTTCCACCATAGCTTCCAATATGCCCATTAAATCTAATTTGATTGTTCTTATCTCGAATTCATCCGCACCATTCCTAAAATCACAAATACGATAAGTGAGCACAAGAAACACAATTATCACATATACGAGCGCATAAAGTACTAAAATGTGAGAATCTATTAAGGTAAATAGGCAAATATCGCCAAACATCAGGATCATCTTCGCCCTTTGCCGCCTGGGTAATAGATGTCATAGGACCTATCGAACCTGCCGCATGAAAAGGACATCGTAATTCCACTGCATACAGACCTTAGATGAACGAAGCAGTCGAGGCAGCCAATAAGAACATCAAGAAAATACTGCACAAGATGATAAACAATTCAAAACAATGGCATGAAAATTTCCCTATGCATTGTTAGGGTACCGCACCATAGTAAGAACATCAACGGGAGCCATTCCTTACCTGTTAGTCTATGGCACTGAAGCGGTAATACCAGTAGAGGTCGAGATACCATCTCTGAGGATCATTCAAGAAGCACAATTGACAGACGCTGAATGGATCAAAAAAGAATGGAGCAGTTGGCACTCATCGATAGAAAGAGGATGAATGCAATATGTTATGGGCAATTATATCAGAAGAGGATGATAAAAGAATTTAACAATAAACTTCGAGAAAAGTGTTTCGAACATGGGCAGTTAGTGCTGAAAAAGATATTCCCTAATCAATAAGAGGCAAGAGGCAAGTTCACACCAAATTGGCAAGGGCCATACATGGTTCATCAAGTTCTGACCGGGGGAGCACTAATTTTGGCAGAGATGGACGGAGAAGTTTGGCCTAAACCGATCGATGCAGACGCGGTCAAAAGATACTATGTCTAAGAGCTTGCATTAGTTAATGGTCTTATTATTCTGCAACATATCATGTAATCTGAAACTATTTTACGACCTGATTCCCCAAGTGGGATACGTAGGAAACCTACCTAAGGTTCGGTCGCATAAATACAAAATTTATTTTTCCCACGAAGTAGACACTGGGGCAGAATTTTTTAGGAATGCTCAAAAATTCCAAAAGGACAGATAAGAATTGACAATGGGGCAAAAAATTTTGAGACCCTCTCAAAAATTTCAAAATGAAGAAACTAGGGCAGAATATTGAGGTCCCCTCAAAATTCAATCAATGGGGAAGCTAGCATGACCCAAGGAACAATGGCCACGATCTTACGCAATGCATTTTTCGATTCAATGGGATAAAATACTTTCTTCATACAGCTTTTTCAAAATATTTGCACTATTTTCCTCATTTCTTTATATATTCCCATTAGCTCAGCCAAGATCCCGGCATTCAAGAGAAGAAGACGCGAAGCAAGCCAAGAATGCATAAACTAAACCATCCCCCCCCCCCCCCCCCGAAAAACTCACAAATCTTTCTTAGAAAGCAGGCATAGGGGTACACAACTCGATATGATAGGCAAATGTCTCCTAACGAAAGGTATTTATCTTTTCTTCGCTATGCTTTTATTTTACAGAGTACACCCCCGATGAAAGATTGGCATGACAGAGGGTAGATAACCCGAAGGGTAGACAGCCTGATGAGAAAGATTGGCATGACAAAGGGTAGGCAGCCCGATGAGAAAGATTAGCATGACAAAGGGTAGACAGGCCGATGAGAAAGATTTGCATGCCAAAAGGTAGACAGCGCGGAGGATAGACAGCCTGATGAGAAAGATTGGCATGACAAAAGGTAGACAGCCCGGAGGGTAGACAGCCCGATGAGAAAGATTGGCATGACAAAGGGTAGACAACCCGATGAGAAAGATGTGCATGACAAAGGTAGACAGCCCTGAGGGTAGACAGCCCTATAAAAATGATGTGACAAAAGGTAGACAACCTGGAGGGTAGACAGCCCGGTGAAAGGAATGGCATGGCAAAGGATAGATAGCCCGAGGAAACGAATGGCATAGTGTGCGATGCACAACTTGGTATAATAAAGAGGTATACAGCCCAACAAAACGAGCACACATTCTAATGACGAGAAATATTGGCAAGACGATCTTACAACCATGAAAGTCTATTTATACGTTTATATACGCACTGGTTTTGCAAACTTCACTTCTATTGCAGGATATACAATCTAACGATGCAAAGACATTACAATCTGGCACTTCGTAAACACTTACAATTCCTGAAAATATCTTCCAAGAGTCGCGACAAAAATTGGTCGTTCTGTCAACGTCTTTTCCCCAAGACTCTTTCATCATCTCCGGGCAAAGAGGGGCAGCTGTTGACACCCAATTTTGTCCCTCCTGTTTCAATAGCCATTTTTCAGACAAAATCGCACTGATAACCATACAATTATTTTCACTCTGAACCTTATTCAAAATCATTATTTCACACAAGCATGCCAATTAGGCTATTTTTAAAGACACTGGCATAAACTACGTCTATTTACAAAATTAGCACGTTCAGTTACGAATTTTCGCAATTACATTATTTTCAACAAAATTGATCAAAATTATTTTAAATCTCATAATGATATTTTTACATTTCTCCAAGTCATTATAACATTTTTCAAATTAATTTTTCAATTTTCTACACATTTATACATATTTTACACACATTTATGCACACTATATACACTTATACACCTCACACCCTTACTTAAACACGTCACCCCCACCTCATGCCTACGTGGCCAAATCCTGGCCGTCCACGAGTTTGATCCAACGGCCAGAATTAAAGTTTCCATTTTTAACTACTCACCCAACCCCGAAACCCTAACTGATCCTTATTTTCCCCAAAAGTCCCTGCCGCCCTACGTCTCTCTCTCTCTCTCTCTCTCTCTTTCAAGCAAAAACCCTAGCATCAGTGTTCTCGCCGTTTCCGACCATTACCACTGGCAAACCTCAAAACGAAATAAACCTCCATGTCCCCCTTTGATAAGAAATTAAAGACAAAAAACAAAAATAACAAGATTGAAAGAAGAAAGGAAGACCCACTTTTGATTAGAAATTATTAGCGAAGTAGATTAGGGAAAGATTAACCTAAACACCCCCTCTAATTGTCCAACAAAAGGAACCAACACTATGTGATCCTCAATTAGATGGAATCTAATTGCAAATGAAGGACTAATGTGCTTAAGCAAACTAGCTTAGCCAATAACCTCACAATATCAATAATCATCAAAAACTAACTACACTAATGACCAAAGTAGTTTATATAGTGTGGCACATTTGCCTTAATTACAGTTAACAGTGGGCCTTCAAGTCATTAGCTACTATTGGGCTTTCTGATCCTCGTCTCAGCGCGATCGTGCAGTAATGGTCGCTATCGCGCTGAGCAATAAATAATAGCCTCGCAATCGCGGCTATGGTCACGCGATCGCGTAGGCAAATGATTTCAACTAGCCTCTTACGCGATCGCGTCTAGGGACGCGCGATCGCACTTCATTGCCTTTTCATCTTCCGCGATCGGGGGCACCGCGATCGCCTCTAGCTGCCCCCGATCGCGTAGGTCTTCTTTCTGGCCCTTCGCAATCGCGTCTGTACACTCGCGATCGCAATGAGTATTTTCATTTCCAGAGGCAGTGAGCATGCAGACTTGCCCTGAAACCTCCAACACTTGCTCAATCAGCTCCAGTTGTGTGAACATAGCCTGTAGTTGTTGCAACTCCCGTGCTTGACTCCTTGTAAATGGTTTGGCCGAGTGTTGGGTTGCATCATTCTCCCCGTCTTGAGAAGAATCCGTCCACAGATTCACTTGATCTTTGACTTTGAAGGGAGACGAGTCACACACATTGAACGTGTTATGCACTTGGTAATTGCTTGGCAAGTCCTCCTTATACGCGTTGTCATTGAGGCGTTCAATGATTTGGAAGGGGCCATCCCCTCTAGGTATCAATTTGCTCGTCCGCTTGTTTGGAACCTATCCTTCTAGAAATGAACCCATACCCAATCACCGGGCTCGAAGATAACCTTCTTCCTTCCTTTGTTCGCTCTTTTGGCAACTTCTTGGTTTTTCTTCTCGAGTTGTTTCCTTACTTGCTCATGGAGTTGCTTCATCTCTTGAGCTCTCACCTTGGCATCTAAGCTTAAGACTATATCACTAGACAAAGGCGTAAGATCCAGGGGGTAAGGGGATTAAAGCCATACACAACCTCAAAAGGTGTCATGCAAGTAGATGTGTGCATGGTCCTATTATAAGCAAATCCAATCAAAGGTAGATGTTCTTCTCAAGAAGCTAGTTTCCCCTTAACCATTGCTCTAAGCATGGCACCCAAGGTTCTATTGACAACCTCGGTTTGGCCATCGTTTTGGGAGTGGCAAGAAGTGGAGAACAACAATTTAGTGTCAAGCCGCCTCCAAAGCTCCTTCCAAAATGACTAAGGAACTTGGGATCCCTATCACTAACAATAGTTTTTGGGAACCCATGCAATTTAAGCACATTGTCAACAAACATATTAGCTATGTGAGATGCATCATCAACCTTGTGATATGGAATGAAATGAGCCATTTTAGAAAATGTATTAACGACCACAAAAATGCTATCTTTTCCCCTTTTGGTCCTAGGTAATTCAAGGACAAAATCTATAGAAATGTCAAGCCAAGGACCTAAGGGAATGGGGAGGGGTGAGTACAAACCATGTGGAAGTAGCTTTGACTTGGCTTGCCTACCCTCCAAGCATTGGCTACACACCCTCACAACATCCACTCTCATTTTGGGCCAATAGAATTGCTCCTTAAGAATCCCCATGGTCTTGCCCACACCAAAGTGCCCCATTAGTCCCCCACTATGTGCCTCTCTCACTAGCAACTCCCTCCAAGATGAACTAGGCACACACAACTTACCATTCCTAAACAAGAAGCCATCGAACTTGTGAAACCTCTTTTTCTCCACATCACCACTAAGTTCCTCCTCACCACACATTCGATTGATTCTTCTTCCCATTTCCTCCACTTTACAATTAGCATAAAGTTCTCCAAACTTCGGATCATTAACATACATCTCCTTCATACTTTCAAAACCCATGAGTTTAGACCCCAAAGTATTCAACAACAATTGCCTTCTTGATTAAAGCGCAAACTTTCTTAACAAGGAATCCGCCACCATATTCTCTTTCCCCTTTTTATAATGGATGACATACGGAAAGATCTCAAGAAACTCCACCAATTTGGCAAGTCTCACATTCAATTTCTCTTGGGATTTGAGGTACTTTAAGGATTGGTGGTCGGTTCTAATAACAAATTCATTGGACCAAAGGTAATATTGCCAATGAGCCAATGCCCTCACCAAGGCATACAACTCTTTGTCATAAGTGGAATATTTAGTGGTTGCTCCCTTGAGTTTCTCACTAAAATAGGCAATAGGCTTTTGTTCTTGCATCAACACGACTCCAATGCCTACCCTACTAGCATCACATTCAATCTCAAAGGTCTTATCAAAGTTTGGGAATTGAAGAAGAGGTGTGGAGCTAAGGACTTCCTTCAATTTTGCAAAAGCCTCTTCTTGCTCTTTTCCCCACACAAACGCCTTATCCTTCCTTATCACTTCGGTCAATGGTGCGGCTATAGTGCTAAACCCTCTCACAAACCTCCTATAAAAGCTAGCCAACCCATGAAAAGTTCTCACATCAACAATGCTTTTAGGAGTGGGCCAATCTCCAATTGCCTCCACTTTAGCCTCATCTACTTCCACACCATTTGCACTTACCACAAAACCAAGGAAAACAAGCTCAACACAAAAAGAGCACTTTTTCAAATTAGCAAACAATTGTTCTTTTCTCAAAACATCAAACACTTGTTTCAAATGATTAGCATGCTCATCAATGGATTTGTTATAGAAAAGAATATCATCAAAGTATACAACGATAAATTTTCCAATGAAAGATTTGAGCGCATTATTCATTAACCTCATAAAGGTTGAAGGAGCATTGGACAAGCCAAAAGGAATGACAAACCACTCATAAAGACCAAAGTTAGTATTAAAGGCCGTCTTCCACACATCACCCGGTTTCATCCGGATTTGATGGCATCCATTCCTCAAATCAATCTTAGAGAACACACAAGATCCACAAAACTCATCAAGCATATCATCTAACCTAGGGATAGGATGACGACACTTTACCGTGATCTTGTTGATGGCTCTATAATCCACACACATGTGCCAAGTCCCATCTTTCGTTGGCACTAGGATGACCGGGACCGCACATGGGCTCAAGCTTTCTTGCACAAGGCCTCTTCCAAGCAACTCCTCCACTTGCTTTTGGAGTTCTTTGGTAGCTTCCGGGTTGCTTCTATAAGCGGCCTTTTTGGACAATTGGGAACACGGAACAAGGTCAATTTGATGCTCAATGCCTCTTAGTGGTGGCAATATACTAGGCAACTCCTCGGGGAAGATGTCTTCATAACCTTGCAAAAGAGAAGAAATAGAACTAGGCAAAGAAGGGGTTAGTTCATTAGTAAGCAAAACATTTTCCTTGTGTAGGAGGAGAATCATGGGTGCTCCTTCCTCCACATCTCTCAAACACTCCTTTCTAGACAAGAACAAGTTCACTCCCTCTTTTGTTTCCTCACTCTTTTGAGTAACAACTACCACTCTCCTTTCCTCCACAACTCCCTCTTTCTTTTGTTTCTCTCTTTTCAACTTCAACTCTCTCATCTTCCTATAACCCTCACTCACTTGCGCCGGGGTCAATGGGTTGAGAACAAACTTCCGACCCCCCACTTCCAAGGCATACCTATTAGTTTTACCATCATGCCTTGCCAAGCAGTCATATTTCTAAGGCCTACCAAGCAAGATATGACAAGCTTGCATGGGAACCACATCAAATAAAAGCTCATCATGGTAGTCCCGAATCTTGAATTTAATCAAGGCTTGCTTGGTTACCTTTAGTTCACCATACTCATTCCACCATTGGAGTTTGTAAGATTGGGGACGCTTTCTAGTGGGTAGTTTGAGTTGCTCAATCAAAGTGGTGCTCACCACATTGACACAACTACCACTATCAATAATTAGTGAGCAAGTAGTCCCTTGAACCTTACAATATGCATGGAACAAATTCTCCCTTTGACTCAAATCCTCCTTCACTTGCACCTCCATTATTCTTCTCACCACAAGTGTAGCATAGAGATCATCCAATTGTTCACCCTCCAACGGCTCCTCCTCAAAATCATCATCACATGGCATACCCCCTATCTATCTCATCATCATCACTAGCACCCGTTTCATAGCCCCTATCACCCAAAGCAATAATAGTCCTCCTATTGGGACAATCTCTCATCATGTGGCCACGGCCATTACACTTATAGCATTGAATGTTAGATAAGCTTTCAAATTTAGCTTTATTATCTCCCGCCTTGGGCTCTTCTTTGGGCTTGGTTCTTTGAAAGTTGCCCTTGAACTCCCGCTTGGGCTCCTTAGCTTTTTCCCATGGGGTGTAAGCCTTCACATTATCCTTTCCTTTGTTCCAAGTGGAAGGGATGTTTTTGGCCTAGTAAGACTTGTCTAACTTGATCCTTTTCTCCACCTTGAGAGCCGCTAGGAATGCATCATTCAAGCTTTCAAACCGGTGCAATTCCATTGGAAAAGAGATCTCCCTATTCAAACCTCCACAAAACTTTGGTATGAGAGACCGGTCACTATCTAGCACGTTGGCCCTTGTCCTAATCTTCTCAAATTCATCAAAATACTCCACCACGCTCTTGGTTCCTTGCCTCAAATTGTAGAACTTTTTGATTAATTCATCCTCATAGTTTGGAGGTAAAAACCGAGCCTCCATCATGGATTCAAAGCCGCCCAACCCCATTGGCAATGAGCCCTTGTGTTTCCCTTTGTCTTCGCTTGGACTCCCACCAAGTAGAAGCATAGTTTTCAAATTGGGTGATGGCATACTTCACCTTTGTAGCATCTTGGACGTTGTTTGTTTGAAAGATTCCCTCCATCTTGACCACCCACTCCAAGTACTCATACGGGTCACTCTCACCTTGGAAGGTAGGTAGGTTGACCTTAATAGTGTTCACCCCCTATCTTCATCATGATGCCTCCTTTATCCACCATAACCCCTGCGGTCATAGTAGTCCTCATCGCGATCCACCCTCCCTTGGTAACCTCCCCCAAATCGACCACCTCGACCCCTAGCTCCCCCTCGACGGGCATCCCCCGTGTAGTAAAATGGGTCATTGTCATAGTTCTCATGCTCATGAAAAGCCTCATCTTCAAGTGGCCTTGCAGTGTCATCCCTTGGTTGCTCATTTCTTTGGTGATCATGAGTGGGATCCCTTGCTTGTGGAGTGGCATTTGGAGAATAGGTATCTTGGACCACCATGTGAGAGTAGCGGTCATTGGCCCAAGAGATTTGGCTTGGTCCATCACCCCGCACCCCCACGGTTGGAGGTGTACCAACCACTTGCTTACCCATTTCCCGAAGCTTATCCTTCTGAGATAGTTCATCAACCGTCTCCCTCATTGAATTCACACTTGCCACCAAGGGATCATGGTTTTAACTTCCTTTTCAGCCATCGTACATACAAACAATTAAACAAAAAAAGTTAGTAGAAAGAATCCTCACCGAGTCGCTCCCTAAGTGTTTACACTCAAATTGATGTCACTCAATTCACTCGTGTTTGTACTCAACGTTCGACTTTTACTCACTCTAATACTCTCATCACACTTGCCGTTTTCCACTCTTGGCTATTGCAAGTTTGTTCTTCGCACACTAAATCCGACTTGACAATCAAACTCAAGCTAATTCAGGATTGAAAGGAATTGTTCTGACAAGAAATGGACAATTGAAACTGACGAAAGCAATTTAGGAAAGTTTAAAGAAAGGGAAGAAAGAAAGGCACGAATCAGATTCGAAATTGGATGAAATTTTTTTTACGATCCAGAAACTCATTGTTCTTGGTGCTGAAATTGGATTCCGGTTCATTGGAAACTGTTACGAGGCTGCTGCAAACAATCTGTCTAAGAATCTATTTTTCTGGAAATTGTTGTTCAACGTAATTGCGTGAGAGCGTCGCGTTCGCGAAGGCTTTGCTCGTAGGACTGGCACGATTGCGTAGGACTATCGTGATCGCGTAGGCCTTTTAATTAGTGGCCTGCGCGATAGCGCTGGATGTTGCACGATCGCGTAAGCTTCTGGGCTTGAAACAGAACCCGATTTTCAAACCCACTTTTCAACTTGAATCTTCACAAACCACCCTGTTTTTGCACCAAATTTGAGATTTATACTCCTTGTTGGTCCGTGAAAAAACTCCATTAGTTGAATCTTCAATACCAACAACCAAATTCAAAAGCCCAATTTCTTGATGAAGAACCCTAAATTTTCAATCCTTCAATTCAGCACCAAATTGTTGTTGTTTGATCAATTCATTTTTGGAGTAATTTCTAAACAACAATATCTTCAATTGGTAACAAAAATTTCACCCAAAAGAAACCTAATTCTAAGACTCATATTTTTGGATTTTTTTTTTTTGGATTTTTGATTTTTTTTTTTTGTTTTTTTTTTTTTTTACTTGATGAACAAAATTGGGTTAGTGATTGTTAAAACAAACATTAATCCAGCTCTGATACCAAATGATACGAAATTAAAGACACAAAACAAAAATAACAAGATTGAAAGAAGAAAGGAAGACCCACTTTTGATTAGAAATTATTAGAGAAGTAGATTAGGGAAAGATTAACCTAAACACCCCTCTAATTGTCCAACAAAAGGAACCAACACTATTTGATCCTCAATTAGATGGAATCTAATTGCAAATCAAGGACTAATGTGCTTAAGCAAACTAGCTTAGCTAATAACCTCACAATATCAATAATCATCAAAAACTAACTACACTAATGACCAAAGTAGTTTATATAGTGTGGTCCATTTCCCTTAATTACACTTAACAATAGGCCTTCAAGTCATTAGCTACTGTTGGGCATTCTGCTCCTCGTCTCAGCGCGATCGCGTAGTAACGGTCGCTGTCGCGCTGAGCAATAAATCATAGCCTCGCGATTGCAGCTATGGTCACGCGATCGCACAGGCGAAGGATTTCAATAAGCCCAGACGCGATCGCGCTTCATTGCCTTTTCATTTTCTGCGATCGCGTCTGGCTGCCCGCGATCGCGTAGCTCTTCTTTCTGGCCCTTCGCGATCGCGTCTGTACACTAGCGATCGCGATGAGTATTTTCATTTCCAGAGGCAGTGAGTATGCAGACTTGCCCTGAAACCTCCAACACTTGCTAATCAGCTCCAGTTGTACGAACATAGCCTGTAGCTGTTGCAACTCCCGTGCTTGGCTCCTTGTGAATGGTTTGGCTGAGCGTTGGTTGCATCACCCTTGATCTCCGTAAAAAAAACCCCCTTGCCAATTTCTCTGTTTGACGAAGGTCAAGATTCGACTTCTCGTCGATTTGCGTCTCTATCACCGGAAAAAGAACTCCAGCCCTGGCTATATGAAACCTAAAGTGTGACTATCGAAAAAAGGGGGAAAATTTCCGTGCATGGGAAATCAGAGTTGATTCGAATTCGACACGGCTTCAAAGTTAAACGGGGTAACCCTTAACCCTTTTTCTTTGACGGATTCTCGAACCTACATGATATCGATGCCTAAAACTTGCCTAATTTTGTGTGTGTTAACATGTTCGCATATTGTTTGCTAATTAGTTAAAGTAAAACTCTCGTGATTTTATTTAATTCATGTTGAACATAGTGATATGGGTATACAATGCCTCTTGACTTTTGAATGTGTGAATTTGTTCAAAGCCGACCTTCTAGATCATCCCAATTAGTTTAGAGATGTAAACCTATGCCAATTTATGAGTTGGGTCATGATTATGCCTGTTTTGCAAACATACTGGCTTTCTTGTTTAGTTAATATGCAATTCCCTTGAACTTAGGACTAGACTGATTTGAAATTTGAAAGATGCGATTAACATGATTAAAAGGATCCTGGTTTGTTCAATTTGAAACATGTGATTAATATTTGAATGGAAATATATTTTAGTGACTAGAGGAGCATCAATTTAGGGTTGATTGGAATCCTGTTAGGAAATTTAAGGGATTTCAAATATCAAAATAGAGATAGGATATTTTCTTTGCCCTAATCTTGAACCTGCACTCCTTTATTAGCAAATAGTGGAAGGCACATTTGTCTAGAATCTTGTCTGTGTGACTTACCTTGATTTTAGGATCCTAATTAAACTATACATTGTAATGTACTAGGAAAACTTTTATAATTCTAGAAAGTAAACTTTACCCTGCTCCTTTGATTTTTAAATTGGCTTTAATTAAGGGAAATTGATTCCCTCAGGTTAACAACATGATCCTTCCTTTCCTTCTTTATATTTTTTCCCTTTCACATTAGGATTTGAATTTCAAAATGCCCTAGACTATGCCTATATAAACTGGACCCCTATTGCACACAACGGACAATTTCTGACACTAAGATACACAGAAACAGCACACACGGCTAAAAAAATATTTTCTCTTCTCTTTCTGAACACACTTCACAAGCATACATTGATCCTCTCTTGATCACTCTGAAAAGTTCATTGCGCTCTCTCTCTCTCTCTCTCTCTCTCTCTCTCTCTCTCTCTTTATTTTAATTATTTGGAAGAGAAGCCTCAATACCAAGTTTGTGAAGGCTTCTCCTTAGCCTGCTACATCATCACTGTCCTTTCTTTTGGATTGTTTGTTCTCTAATTAACAAAAGGTATGCGGTCTCCTCTTCAATCTCAAAGCCTGATGCTTAATTCTGTATAGACTAATGCTACTTCTTGCTTGAATCTATCTATGCTTATATCATGGGTTTGCTTCCTGTTTGGCATATATCAGTTCTGTTTAGGCCTTTCTTTGGCCCCTCCTAACCCCTCTATGCGGTGTGTCTTTCTGGATAGCATTAGCTTGTTATACCATGTTGTTTCACATGTGTTTATGGCTACTCAAAAGAGCTTGACAAGGGCTCCTATTGTTAATGAAAAGCTGGTTTAGGCAGGCTCTATTTGGAGTGCTTACAGGGCACTGTCCTTGTCTTTTCTATATTTTCCCTTAGTTTCCCACATTGTTTGTATTTGTTAGGGCCTTCCCTGCATGCATTTGATTGTAAACAGGGTACACAGTTAGGGGTCATCTCTAATCTTTCTCTCCTTATGTGCTTGCATCATGAACTTAAAAAGATAGGATTTTGCATGACCAGTTGTTGAACTTGACATTTGAATACGTAATAGCAGTTTAAGAAAATATTGAACAGATTAGGCACTTGGATTGTGAAAGTCGACTGATTTTATGAAATAGGGGCCATTTGTGTAGTAATTGTTAAAATCTGGATCATCTCTGCAAAACTGAAACTACCCTTTTGCATAAACATGACAGACCCAAAATAGTTTTAAAATATGGCCTTTCGTGTGATAAACTGATTTTTAACCTATTTTAATCTCCTATACACTGATCTAATAGTGTATAGGGGAATATAAATATGGGGTCTACATACAAATATGTATATACGTATTTTCTAAAGAATATTATAACATATTTATGTATTTGCATGCTTATACACTTATATTTACATGTGACAACCCCTTACTTGCATTTGTATGCTTTCGTGTACCCTCTTTCAAAAATAGCTTCATACACCTATCTTTCAAAACTGACCCCGAAAGTAAATAGCCATTAAGGCTAGGGCTCGACAATTAATGTCAAGTGACGCCAACTCGGGATGACTAATATTTTCTTACAAAATAACCCCTAATTTGGTTTTCATGTCAAATCTGAAAGTATTTTCAAAACTGGCTATTTCTGCAAAAAGCGTGTTAAATACTGAAATTGCGCTGATTTAAAGTGTTTTCTGCGACATTGACCTATTTAATATAAAGTTTGTAAAATCAGGGGCTAAATTTGCGATTAGGCATTGGGCCTAGACCATTTCCGTAAAATATTGAAAGCCCAGTATCACCCCTTACTGCTAATACACTGTTTTTTGCACAAATAGATTCATTTGTGTGACTGATTGAAATTTTGGCCTTCAAGTTAGTAATATAATTTGTAGATATAACCAATACTTGTCTATGACCTCTTTAACATCCCAAAAGTTAAAAACTCGGGGGGGAACCACTTTTTGTGGAACTTGGGGAAGTGCCTAACACCTTTTTTCTCCGAGTCACTTTGACTTCTTACCCTCGAATCTCTGGAAATATGCTTTTATTGAACAAGACTCGACCTTAGACATTTAGGTGGCCTAATACACCTTAGAAAACTTATATTTGGTGGCGACTCCAATTTCAAACTCAACCCAGTTACCTAGTCAAATCCGAGCCTTGACTCACTCCGAGTTGGGTAAAAAGGTGGGTGCGACACCGGAGCTATGAATAGTTGGATCGTAGATGGATCTGAATAAATAAGTAAAACTAACTAAAAATAATAGTTTTATTGATAAAAGGGGTGCGAAGCCTGAGATGTTGTGGGTGAAAACCATTAACATGATTGATGAGTATGAAAATACTGCGATCAAAATTAAAAAGAACTTAAAACATAAAAAATAAATGCGTTTAAGATACTTTATGCTCTACCCTCAAAAGGTTCGGGGGCATGTGCTTGGACTTCCTTACTCAAGGGTGTTGAGCCTGCAGATATTACCTATGGGCCGTTGACAACCCGATGGTATAATTCTATGCCAACCAAACAATAATGAACGGCTTACTTTCGGAGTTGTCTGCTTTCTGACTCGTCTTCAGGGAGGATTCCTTTGCTCATGCAGTTGATCTGCGCGTGACGCTGCCGTGTAACGGATCTCGTTTCTGGAACTTCCAGGTTCATCACGTCCATGAGGGTTAACTTAACCACTATCTGTTGATCATATGAATCAACAAACACTTCGCTACCATTTGAACTTTCCTCCCGACAGACAAACTCCCACGCCTGAATGTTTTTCAGGAGTGCCTTCATTCTCTCATGCCGATCCGGTGTGATGTCCTCTATAGTGAAAAGTTCTTTGACTTGATCGACGATCAATTGAGAGCCACTGAAGAGGGTAACCTCCCTAGCCCCCAGTATGTAGGCTAAGTCGAGAGCTTGAATTATGGCTTCATACTCTGCTTCGTTGATTTAGCTTTGGTGGCCTTGTGAAATGCCATCCCAGTGGGTGTCCTGATCCACAGATCGAGATCAGCTTCTTCCTTTCCTAGGTCCGCTTCAATGTTGACCTCCTAACGTCTGGGCTCGATCATTTCTTTTCTGGTTGACTCCTTCACCTTTGGCTTCAACTCTTCCACGAATCAGATCTTTCTGAGAAAGCAAATATTGCAAGCTTTTGTGATGGTTATACAACTCACAAGCAAATATTACAAGATATTTCTTCTCATTCACCATCTGCTGCCTGGAAGCATATGCAATAACCTTACCATGCTACATCAGAACACATCCCCGACCAACACGGGAGGCATCATGATAGACCACAAACCCAATAGTGCCTGAAAAAAGAGATAACACTGGTGCTGAAGTCAACAATGATTTAAGATTCTGAAAGCTCTCTTCACACTCAGCAGACCACCGAAACTAGACTAATTTTTAAGTGAAGCGGGTCAGAGGGGCTACAATATAGAAAACTTCTCCATGAAATGCTGATAATATCCTTCCAAACCGAGAAAGCTATGAATATCTGTCGGAGTGATAGGATGCGGGCAATTCTGCAAAGCCTCAATTTTTTAGGATCAACTTTAATGCCTTCGCTGGACACAACATGTCCCAAGAAAGCCATAGAATCAAGCCAGAATTCACACTTTGAAAAATTGGCATAAAGCTTCCGATCTCGAAGTGTCTGGAGAATCATTCTCAGATGATATTCATGCTCCTTGCGACTGCGAGAATATATCAGGATGTTATTGATAAAGACAATGATAAAGGAATCTATATAGAGCTTGAATACTCGATTCATCAAATCCATGAAAGTTGATGGGTTGGTAAGCCCGAAAGACACAACGAAGAACTCATAATGGCCGTAATGAGTCCTGATAGCATTCTTTGGGATGTCCAACTCCGCAATCTTCAGCTAATGGTACCCCGATCACATATCGATCTTAGAAAAAATTTTAGCCCCTGCAAATGATCAAATAAATTATCGATACGAGGTAAGGGATACTTATTCTTGATGGTGACTTTATTGAGCTGCTGATAATTAATACACATCCGCATCGTCCCATCTTTCTTCTTCATGAACAACACAGGAGCTCTCTAAGGAGAAACACTCGATCTGATAAATCCCTTATCTAATAAAGTCTGCAAGTGCTCATTCAGTTCCTTCAACTCTGATGGAGCCATGTTATATAGGAGAGATAGATAGCGGTTGCGTAACTGGCACAACATCAATGCCAAACTCGATCACCCGATCAGGAGGAATTCTAGGCAAATCATCACGAAATACGTCGGAGAACTTCCTTACAACAGGAACGGAGTCAAAGGAATGATATCTCCATACTGGTTTCCCAAATCAAGGCAAAATACACTGGGCACCCTATATCCATTAATCGTTTTTCCTTCAGGATGGAAATAATGTGCCCTGTGGGCGACAAATGAGAACTAGGAAGAGAAAGATGAACTGACTTGCCATGCCAATCCAGAGTAACATAACACGATGCCAACCAGATCATGCTAATAATAACATCAAAATCCACCATATCCAAGACCAGAAGGTCTACTAGGGTCTCGCGACCCCCAAAGAATATGCATGCTGGATAAACTTGCTCCACCATAATAGAATCTCCAACCAGATTAGAAATTCAGAAAGGATCACGGAGACACATATAGTCAACATTAAAGCCCCCAGCAAAATAAGGAGATATGTAGGAATAGGTGGATCTTGAGTCAATCAGAGAATATGCATCACGTCCACAGATAGAAAGAATACCTATAACGACTGCATTGGATGCCTTAACATCTTGCCTAGCTGAAATACATAAAACTACCTCTGCGCCTGAGTTGAGCCGCTATCCTGATAACCACATCTGGAAGGACCACTACCACCATGCCCACAACCTCTCCCTGGTAGTGGTGCACCCTATAGCTGGCTGAGATCTAGATGAAATACCCTGAGGTAGCATAGGTTGCATATGCATCGAACTAATATGTGAAGTATCAAGTTACAATCAACCTCCCATTGCATGCTAAATCAAGTTTATCTTCAATTTGGTTAGTTGTACTGCAGAGCACTACAAAAGCCTGTCATTACTCATTTATGTTGTGATGAGCATCAGGACTGTATAACCTGAATAGTCATCATATCCAGTAGAAGACTGGTAGCAGTGCTAGATTGATGCATAAAAAAGGAGAGCAGGGAAAGAACTACAACGGTAAATGCATATCAATGACAAATTCAAATGAAAATATTGTCTTTTAATTCATGTTCTTTTAATCAATGTAAATCAAATTGGTCTTAGTCATATGGATAAAGAAGCACCTGATATCTATGAGAAATATGTCCACCATGAGGAGGATTATGTGCCTTGATCTAGTCATGTGGTTTGAGTGATGCAGTGTACATATGAAAAGTAGCAAGTGATCCTGATAGAAGATGCATATACACTACAGATACAATTTTATTGGGGATGCGTACAATAAATTATAGGCTTACTTTCGTATGCCTAGCAGTGCTGAAATCAGAGCAAAACTGAATTGGACAAGATCACAAAGCCCTAGGAACTACTTTATATAGACAACCAACTATCAGAGTGATCATTCACCATGTTTATGTAAAAAGATAGTGAACCAGAGAAGGAGCAGAAAGTAACAATACGGAATGACAAGTAAATTCCTTATCTACTTCAAAGAAGGTGTATAATAATAATGTAGCTTAGAACTTTTCTAACTATACCTCAACAATAAAATGTTGTACAAAACATTGACACTTTGATAGTATAACCTGTACGTTTCCACTAACTCTAAACAATCTAATATGTTCAGCAACATATAATAAATTACCATCATGTTTGAACAATAGCAGCATACAACTTCATCAAGAGTAATGACAAATCAAATCAAAAATATTGCATATTGAGTATTGATCAATTCTACCTTATCAAACAAAAAAAAAAGTATTGATCAATACAATCACAAGTAACAAATTGAATCAATCCCCGTTCATTAGTCAAGTATCACTTAAATTTGTATATTAAAAAGCCAAGCATCATATTTATAGAGAACTAGATGCAAGAAGATCAAACCGATTTAATAAGACATACTTACCATTTATCAAGTTTAACATGGTAGTGTAGTTGTAACCAATAACCATTGTTGGGTTGGTTGTAACCATATAAATACCTATCATGTTTGGTTTGGAGAAAGAGGCAAAACATCAAGGCGACCTCATCGTCCGTAAAAATATCCGACTTATGCGTTCAGCAAGCCATAATCGATCCGAGAAGTAGCGTGATCATTATCTGGGGGGAGGTACTACGGAATAATGACTTGTGCCATTAAGTAGCCTCAAGCACCCCAAAGATAATCAATTTCAATGGATCCCAAGAAGAGCCTATCGGAGAATTAGCTCTACCGGTTCATATACCGGGCGTGACGAGCATAACCTCTTTCCAGGTACTGAATTGCAATCTACCATATGACATCATCTTGGGACGGCCATGGATGCAAAGTGTCAAGGGAGTACCCTCAACACTCCATCAAGTTTTCAAATACCCGACTTCGTGCGGGATTATTGACTTACAAGGTGAGCGGTCTTCGCTTGGAGAGTATCGACCTACCTATGGCAAGGATCTTGGTGCACGGCTGGTAGCCAAAATAAATATGACCAAAGAGGAGTCCATCGAGTTTGAGGCTATCGAGCGAGAAGTTAGAGAAGAGATCATCGAATTTAGGGATCAGTTGGCGGTGATGGATCATCTAGTCCCTAAGGCCACAGAATTGGTACGTCAGTTTTTTGAGGTGCTGCAAAGAAAAGGGGGGCCCCTATGCCAGATACAGAGTTACCTAACTGTAGCCTAGACTAATATGCAGCTCCTACAGCTTCTAGTGATAACTGAGCCAAAACCAGGTGAGCATTTATTATTATATGTCTCGATCTCAGAAATAGCATGGAATGCACTCCTCGTACGAAAAGAGAAGGGCAGACAATTTCCCGTGAAATACGCCAGCAAAAGACCCTTGCGTCGGAGTAGGTTTTTGCCTTTACTTTTTCAGTTATCGCGGTTGTGATCATAGTGACCCAAGAGCTGCACATGTATTTCCTTGACCATACGGCTAACATAGTCTCCACCATACCGGTACAGGCCATATTTTCTAAACTTGGACTCTCAGAGGAGATGGTAAAATGGGCTGAGATACTGGGAGAGTATGACATTATCTACCAAACCCGGGCAGCTGTCGAGTCGCAGGAACTAGAGTGTTTCACCTCAGACTTGAGCTTTTAGGACACTCGTGGGTGATTGGAGTTGGAATTCAAAGAAGACTCGTAGAAAATTCTTTGGCTTCAAGAGCTTACTAAAATAGCCGTCCGTTCATATAGTCACAACAACTCACTCTACCCGAAGAGTGCTTTGATTCTTGTGGACTTGGTAGATCATTGAGAAATTTTTCAATACAAGGAACCTTGCTGAATCAAGCTTGAGTGATCCTACATTACCATATAAGTATACCCGAGTGACATTCAAAAGTGAGGGAGCGTGTGAGGATCTATTTCACAGACAATTTCCCGTGAAATACGCCAGCAAAAGACCGTTGCGTCGGAGTAGGTTTTTGCCTTTACTATTTTAGTTTATCGCGGCTGTGATCATAGTGACCCAAGAGCTGCACATGTATTTCCTTGACCATACGGCTAATATGGTCTCCACCATACCTGTACAGACCATATTTTCTAAACTTGGACTCTCAAAGGAGATGGTAAAATGGGCTGAGATACTAGGAGAGTATGACATTATCTACCAACCCTGGGCAGCTGTCGAGTTGCAGGAACTAGAGTGTTTCACCTCAGAATTGAGCTTTTAGGACACTCGTGGGTGATTGGAGTTGGAATTCAGAGAAGACTCGTAGAAAATTCTTTGGCTTTAAGAGCTTACTCAAATAGTCGTCCGTTCATATAGTCACAATAACTCACTCTACCCGAAGAGTGCTTTGATTCTTGTGGGCTTGGTAGATCATTGAGAAAGTTTTTCAATACAAGGAGCCTTGCCGAATCAAGCTTGAGTGATCCTACATTACATATAAGTGTACCCGAGTGACATTCAAAAGTGAGGGAGCGTGTGAGGATCTATAATACTAACCTTTTCTTTAATCTTTGGTTTTTTGTAGGAACATAGCCGGAGACGTAGATAACACCTTTGAGGTACCGGAAACCACTTTGGCTACCTCTTGGCCGAGGTGAAAGCATTGAGTGCCCAGATTGAAAACATTGAGAAAGAAAGGAACCCGAGTGTCCCAAAAGATTCCGAAGAATGTACTAGTAATGGTTCCATTGTGAGGCCGGAACAAGTTGCGAAGATAGCCTGTAATCATAGGGCGTTGGGCATTCCCCAACAAGTGGGAATTCCCCACAACTTGGCATTCCCCAAGGTAATATTCCACCACTTATGAGACCCCGTAGAAATGTGGTACCCATTAAGCATGATGTTGTAACTCTAGAAGGGGAGCTACCTGAACATGTTGATGATCAAGATGATTATAAGCCACCTTATCCGAATAGGAGGCCAATGCAAGGAGTTCAAGGTATGTATAAAGATCGTGGGCTAGGTCGAGCTCGGGTTATACGAAGAGGAACTTGGAGCGTGAATATGATGGTTATAATGGCTACTATGGGGGTTATTCTAAACCACCCCATGGGGTTCATGACCACAATTTGAATATTGTGAAGATCACTATCCCATCATTCAAAGGGACTAGTGATCTGGAGTTGTTTTTTGATTGGATGGTGAGTTTGGAGTGGATCTTTGAAAATAATGATATGTCGGATGAGAAGAAGGTCACTTATGCCATTGCCTCATTCAAAGCTTATGCTACCACTTGGTGGAAGTCGGTTAAGAGATCTAGAAGAAGAGTTAGCTTGCCCGAGCGCATTACTTGGGATGAATTGAAACAAGTGATGAATGAAAAGTATGTCACCCTAAAGCATAGGAAAGAACAACTGAAGAAGCTCTATGAATTGAGACAAGGCCTCAAACTGGTTGAAGAGTACTTTAATGAGTTTGAGAAGATCCGGATGTCCCTTGACATGGAGAGGGAAGATGAAGAGCAAACTATATTCCTATTCAAGAATGGCCTAAATTGGGATTTGGATTCTCAATTGATGTTGCACATGTTTCTTTCACTCTAAGATCCATACAGTGCCACCATTGAAGCTGAGAATTGGAGTAAAGAAGACAAAGCTACTAGCTCTAGAGGTAATACTACATCTACTCCTATGAGCCGACCCATGGATTGGAATAGCCCAAGTACCGATGGTGCTAGTGGAAACCGGGATGTGAAGAAGACTTTTGAGAAGGAAACACCGAAGAGTAACTCTAAGGAGTTGGGAGGTAACTCTAAAACTCAATTACATACTCCTAGTTCTTCTTCTTTTAAGGCTATGGTCACTTTGCTAAAGATTGTCCCACCCATAGAACAATGATGATCATGGATGATGGGAGAGTGTGTGAGCAAGAAAGTGAGCCCGAAGATGAGGGAGTTGGAGGAGTTGAGCGAATTGAGGGTGAAGAGGAAGTGGCGGAGGATGATGATCTTAACATGACACTTGTGGTACGAAGGAGTTTGAGTGCCATGAGTATTGAGGAGGAGGAGAATGTGCAAAGGGAGAACTTGTTCCATGCTAGGTGTAGAGTGGAGGGACAAGTGTTTTCTTTGATTGTTGACTCCAGAAGTTGTACTAATGTGGTGAGCCAAACGTTGGTGTCACAACTGAAGTTGCGTACTCTTAAACATCCATGCTTGTACCGATTGTAATGGTTGAGTGAATGTGGGGAATTGAGGGTGGCTAAGCAAGTTTTGATTAAGTTCAAGAATGGGACTTATCAAGATGAGCTTATATCTGATATCGTGCCTATGCAAGCTTGTCATATCTTGTTGGGTAGGCCTTAGCAATATGATAGCCATGTGATTCATAATGGCCGAGCCAATACTTACACGGCTAAGCATGAGGGAAAAAGTTTCATACTTAAACCCTTGTCACCCAAGCAAGTGAGTGATGATTATAGGCGTATGAGGGAGCTTAAAAGAGGTGGCTAGAGCTAAGTGTCCCATGGAGATCGAGCCCGAAGCCGTAAATCTTGTTGTTATTCCATTTCGGGTTGATGTAAAGAGTCTACCTACTCCAGACAAGGGCATTCTTGGGCCTCATCCCAATGCTCTTGAAAAATGAGAGACAAAAGATTGAGAGGAGTAAGGGAGTGACCGGTGACAATCCTAGAGTGGGAAAAGGAGAGGATGTGTTGAGTGATGTGAGTGAGTTTTCACCACCCTAATCTACACCGACCTTGAAAGAAAAATGAGAGAGAAGAAAGAGGGAAAAGAAGTCATTGAGAGTGAGGGCACCCTTTATTCTAACCATAACTCTTTACCTTCTTCTTCTACTTGCTTGAGTTTTTGTGTAGGTCCTATTGGAGGCAAGCCAAAGGAGCCTCAACCATGTGCTATGGAAGAAAGATCAGGTGATGAAGACCTTCATTGTGGGCTACATGAAGAGGGAGTTGATCATGATACTACAAGTGCTATGAGTTCTCAAGGAAGCAACTCAAGTGTAAGTGTTAATTCTCCTTTTCATGAGCATGTTAGTTCCTTTCCTTGTGAGGACTCAATGCTAGTTGGTGCTTATAATGCATCTATTGACTTGCGACTAGTATAGAGTCTATTGGTCAACTTGTTTGTGAATGTAAACCACTAGTTGAGAGGGTTGATAAACCACATCATGATGTGAGCCTGGTATTCAATGAACCTCTCTTTAGTAAAGAAGTTATAGTTGACCTTGCTTATGAACCTTGTTATGACACACCACCCATATTTGATAAAGGGGAAGATGAGTTGTTTGACCCTACCCTTGTTGAAATAATTGATTTTGGTAGATTTGTGTGTCGTAGTAAGGATGGTAGTGACCTTGAGGATTCTCTATTGAATGAGATAGATAGAGTTATCTATGATGACTCCTCAAGTGTGGATGATGAACCTAGTTTTGGTACTTCTTCACCTTTGCTTGACCATGAAGTTGAGATGCTTACTTTTACTAATCCCTTGTTTGAATGCATCTTTATTAGAGGTGGTGATTTGTATCGAACTAGAGTTGAGAATGAGTTAGAACCTCCATGGGGTAAAGGGTTTTACTCCATAGACAACTCTTTGTTTGAAATTTCGAGTGAGGTGGATGATTTTTCTAGTGACCCTATTCTTGATTATTTGAGTTGTGATGATGAAGAAGCCATTATTAATGTCTTTCTTGAGAGTTTGTCTAATGAGGAGGGTTGTCGTAAGGATGAGAATAAAGGTGAGGAGGTATCTCTTAGTGTGAGTAAGAGTGCCTTTAAGAAGGGAAGTGGAGTAATTGATGCTAGTTGTTGGTTGAGCTCTTTTGCTTACTCCATTCATATGTTAATCACACTTTGAGTATTGAGCATGCCAAAACTAATGTTCCATATTGTGAAAACATTGCATTGAAGTTTTGGTGTGTTGGTCATGAGCTTAGAGATCATAGGAATTTTGATAGTTTGATCATGCATATTCCATGTCCTATCGATCTCTTTGATTGCCCTTGTGTTGAGTGCACTTCTTTGTTGAGCCAAGTACTTGTTGTTTCCTTTGGAGACATGAGCTTTATCATTGTTATTGACACCTGGTTATACCATAAGAGTGTGTTTTCCACACTATTTTCACTAACCTACTCTCGTAGTAGGAAGTTTTGGTTGTGTTTGTCGTTGCTTGTAGGCCTTGATGGTGTGATTTCGAGGACGAAATCCTTTCAAGAAGGGTAGGATGATGCAATCGAAATTGAGCTTAGACGCCATCCATCAAGAGCAAAGAGAAGAGGGAACAAAGGATGCAGAGGCAAGAGCCTCGGACAAGAGTTGAAGGCCGCATCACATAGTTTCTGTGAAGGGTGGGGTGCCCTAAGGACACTCCAAGCAGAGGCGGAGTGCCTCCCATGTTGGGCGGACCACCTACCCTCTACAAGTGTCGAAAATTATCAAAATGCGGCTAAGTAACGAAGTTGCAACTCTCAAGACCTTGGCCAGGCGGAGCGCCTCAAGCCCGGGCAGACCACCTCTGATAAAACACCCTCAGAAGATGGTGAGGAGGACCGCCTCCCCCTGAAGTAGAGGCTGCGTGACTTATCCCGAGTTTTGAGGCTTAGTTATTACTATTTTGACCCTGTGTGGTCTTTACTGTTTTACGCAAATTGTGAGGTTATTTTAGACATTAGTTAGGGTGTGGAAAGCCTATAAATACCATACTTAGTCTTTGATTTCATTTTACATCACCTTCAATATTGAAAACCTGAAAACTTGAGAGTATCTCAATAAAGAAACCTTTGTTGGGCTTGATTTCACTTAGTGAATCCAATAACATCGATCCTCTGATCAAACTTGATTTCAAGAGTCGTATATCTCTTCAGGTTAGTTTGCTTAGTATAGGTGTCTTTTGACGTCTTCAAATGTGTGTCGAGACTAGTTCCTCGACGCTACTTTGAACATCGTTCAAATTGCGTCTTGCTCCTATCTCTTTTTCTATCTTTTCTTCCTTGTTTCTATCATGTTTACTTCTGCGTATTTTATATTTCATCGGTTCACTTCTCAATTCTAGTAGGCTTTTCAGAGAGAATTGGGTATTCTGGTCCAGCTTAGCACAATATTTCATCCACAAATTGATGGCCAGCCTGAGCGGACTATACAGATTTTGGAGAATATGTTGAGGGCATGTGCTTTGAACTTCAAAGGCCATTGGAATGATGAACTGGCCTTAGGAGAGTTTTCCTATAATACTAGCTATCAATCTTCTATTTAGATGACCCTGTTTAAAGCCATTGTATGGCCATTGTTGTCGATCTCCAGTCAGTTGGTCTGTGTCCCGTGATATTGAGGTGTTGGGTTTGGATATGATACGTCAGGCTCTGGATATAGTTCGTGTTTTCAAGATCGTCTTCAGACCGCTCAGAGCAGGCAAATATCATATTTGAACAACAGTTATTGGGAATTAGAGTTCAAGGTTGGTGATACAGTATTCTTGAATGTGTTGTCGATGCGAGGTGTGAAGTGGTTCGGGAAGAAATGGAAGCTACATTGTTGGTTTATCGGTCCATTCAGGATATAAAAGTGTATCGGTAAGGTTTATTGTCTTGATTTTCCAGAAGCTATGTCGTTCATCCAGTGTTCCATGTATCATTGCTTCAGAAGTGCATATGGAATCCTTCTCAGGTGATCGAGGTACGGCCCAGCTAGATGTGAATCTAGCTTATGAGGAGGACTACAGCTGCCATTGTTGGTAAGGATGTTTGGAACTACCTTCTAAGGAGATTCTAATGGTTAAGGTGCGGTGGCACAACCGTCCTCATGAGGAGGACATTTGGGAGCTCGAGTAGAGTATGCGAGAGAGGTATCCTCACCTTTTTGATGATTCAGGTATGTTTTCGACACCCTAGCTTAGGAGTTCTTATCGCTTATTTATGGTTTGGTAACTATGTAATGATATCGCTTGGTAGATGTTTAAGGGCTCGTTTAAAGTGTTCTCGTTGTTGAGTGTGACTACTCCGTTAAGAAAAAGAGTCTGGCTCTTTCAAGGACGAATGAGAGTCTAAGTAGAGGAGAATGAAATGACCCTGACCAGTCATTTCGAAAGTTCAGACACAGATTTGCAAGTCGACAGTCTTAGAATCTCCGTAAGGTGTATTATGACATGTATGTAAAGTTTGAGCTGAATCAGGCCTCATTTGATAGGTCTTGGAAGACGTTTTCATTTTTTAGTATCAGTAAAGTTTTTTTATGGTTTTCGAGCTCGTTTAGAGTAAATGAGCTATGTTATGAAATCCTGAAGTGTCGCTAGGTTCGTATGGTCATTCATGATCTGTGTGAACTTTCAAAAGTGAAATACAAGGTCGTTCAGATGGTTTTGCTAATGTTCCAGAAATAGAAGTTTTCCCTCTTTCAATTTAGCCCCTCGTTTTACATATTGAGGTTCCGTTTTGAGATTCAAGCTTGCGAGTAAGTTTTAAATGTGTTTTAGGAGTTGCATGCAAAGTTTGGTGTGATTCTAGGCAACATTGTCCAGTTCGGACCCACAAATACAGAATCAATCTGTGTTGTCATGCTTTCTGGTGCATTGCCTGCACTATAGCGCCCAAGGCTGCACGAAAACGCTATGTTAGCTACACCCTCTGTGTGATCGCACGCCTAGCAACGCGACATCGATGGGTTAGGTCGCGATCGCGACTGTAGATGCACGAAAGCACTATGTTGGGGTATAAAAAGACCAAACAGGTCGGCAGAACTCATTGTCAATCCAAATCAAGCGGTGGGACTCAACCCTTAGGTGTTTTCTTGCGACCAAATCATCCCAAACGTCCAGGTAATAAATTCCAACCTTTTTATGTTGATAATTGAAGGTTTTACTCTATGAAATGCATGAATTATGTTTAGTTTAGTTTGGGTTTGGAACACTAACCTTGTGAATTTAGGAAATTAGGATTAGATGAACCCGAAAGAACAAACTAATAGTATAATTAGACCCGTGGAACTATGGAGTCCGAAAATGTTTCATTTGTTAATATTCGATGAAGTAGGCCCAGGGGCAATATGTGAATTTCTTCGTTAAAGTTATGTTATTGTTATTTATCCTTCATCCTGACACTTATATGTGCGATTCTATTTCTATAGCTTAGAGAGGTAATTTTGAGAGGATTCAGAAGGGAAAGAGATCATTCAGTAGCCGATTTAGCCTAAAACTTGAGGTTAGTGATACTATCCAATTCATTGACGGCCTTATGGATGCCCAACACGCGTGGTCTTTACATGTGTAGCTACCGAGACGGCATACTTACTATATCGCAGCTTTGGATTGCATATTCATACTATACTTTCATGTTGTGGAAAGTGATATCATGTTGGTTGTGGTAGAATTTGATGCAGGATAAAATGCGGAAGCTAAAAGTAACGATAAAAGCAAGATGAAGCTTGAATGATTACCTAAGTAGCTCCGAGGAACCAAGTCTCGATCCCATCAAGACATAACAGGACTAAGCGCCCCACCTCTTGATGAGAATCAAACGCGGAAAAGTAAAAGATAAAGAACGAGACGTAACTCGATCTCTAATCCCAAGTAGCAACGGAGAACTTGTTCCGTTACACCCCGAGAGAAGGACAAGAACACCTACGCTATGCAACTACCCTCGAGCTAACGCGAGCACGCAAGTAGAATGGTCGGAGAGGAAGAGTATTCATCTAGATCCGCTAGAAGACATACAAGTCCAAGATCAAAGGGTTTCATTCAATACCAAGAGCCATGCTCATGTTCAATGTTCAACATTCATCAATATCAATAATAAGCTAAGTGTAAACTAAGCTAGGCTTGGGTATTTATAGTGTTTTCCCAAGCTTACATAAGACTTAACTACCCTTACTTAATAAGGTTCAACAAATAAGCCACGCAGGGCAAAATAGTAAAAGAACCATAAGTTCAGCAGCTAGGAGGGGCGCCTGGGGCTGGGAGGGGCGCCTGGATCATGCTGAAGCTAGGCTGGGCGCCTGGAGCTAGGCGGGGCGCCTGGCTTGGCCTTCAGCTAGGCTGGGCGCCTGGCTAGGCTGGGCGCCTGGCTTGGCCTTCAGCTAGGCGGGGCGCCTGGCTAGGTGGGGCGCCTGGGTGCCTTCCATTCTTAGGCAGTGAGCTTCCTAGGCGGGGCGCCTGGGCTAGGCGGGGCGCCTAGCTATGCTGGGCCTCCTTCCTTCTCCTTAGGCGTGGAGCCTACTGATGAAACCATCCGGAACACTTCCAAAGCCCTTGACTTCAAGTCCTTTGTATTTTCTAAGCTTGGCACATGTCGGAAAGTGTTGGAAAGTGTCTTGGCGCGATTTGGGTCTCATCATCCTCCCCTTCTTGAAAAGATTTCGTCCTCGAAATCAATGCATTCACGTCCATGGCATCTTCTCCCTTGTAACTCTTGATCGTCACCTTGACATAGGTCTTTTCCAAGATCTCCCTTGCCTTAACATGGAGCTTAGAACCTACAAGCAACGACAAGCAAAACGCAAGAATTCCTACTTTGAAAGTAGGTTAGTGCAAGAAGTGTGGGAAAACACACTCTTGTGATATAACCAAGCATCAATTATTAGCACAAATATCAAGTCTCCAAAGAGAATCATAAGTACTTGGTTAAAATTCAACATGCACTCAACAAGATAATGAGCAAATAGGTCATGGGAAGATGGGAAATGCGAGATCAAGCTACCAAAATTCCCTTGAACCTTAAGCTCAAGATCAACACACCAATCTATCCTCGAGGTGTGATCAACATGTGGGGTGGAGTGAGTCAAATAACCCAACATGCAAGTAACATCAAGTACTCCACTCCCCTTCTTTATAGCAAACTTACTCACACCAAGGGATTCCTTTTCACCTTCCATTTCATCACTTATGCAACCCTTCTCAAAAGACAAACTATCAAGAAAGGCATTGATAATGGCCTCTTCTTCATCATAACCCACACAAGCAATAGTGGGGTCACTCAAAGAACCATCTACCTCACTCAAATTTTCAAACAAGTGGTTGCCTAAGGAATCAAACCCTTCACACCATGGGGGTTCCATTTGACCACCCACCCTAGCCCGATACAAATCGCTACCACAAATGAGATTATCGTCACACAATGGAAATATAAAAGCATGCATCTCAATATCATGATTAAGCATAGACAAATTATCGAGACTAGGTTCACTTGAGGAGTCATCATAGACAACCTTGTCCAATTCATGCAATTTGGACTCCTCAAGGACAAGACCATCCTCACCACAACACATTGGTCCACCAAATATAAGCATATCAATTAGGGAATGGTCAACTACCTCATCTTCCCCTATGTCAAAGGTTGGCGGTGTGTCATAGCAAAGGTCACAATCATGGTCAACTATCAAATCTACACTAGGGAAGGGTTCAATGAACAATGAGCTCACATCATGATGTGGCATAGCATCCCTTCCAACTAGTGTTTCACAAGCACATACAAGTTGACAACTAGACTCTACACTAGTGGTATACTCACTAGATGCATCAAAACCACCAACTAGTGTTGAGTCTTCACAAGACAAGTAGCTAGTAAGTTCATGAAAAGGTGAAGCAACACTTACATTTGTAATACTTCCTTGGTCACTCGCAAGGCTTGAAATGTCATGTGCAACTCCTTCTTCATGAGGCTCACATTGAGGCTCCAATGACTTGTCTCCAAATGTACCTACACAAGAACTTTCACAAGAAAAAGTAGAAGATAAAGAAGGGTTAGAATAATGGGTGCTCTCACTCTCAATTTTTCCTTCCTCACCTCTCATCTCTCTCAATTTTACCTCATGGTCAAGTGTAGTTTGTGGTGACAATCCCCTCACATCACTCCTCAAATCCTCTCCTTTTTCCTCTCTTGGATTGTCACCGGTCACTCCCTCACTTCTCTCTATCTTTTCTCTCTCATTTGAAGTGGAGTGACTCTCACTTTGATCATTCTTTGGCAAGACAACAAGATTGTTTGCCTCGGGTTCAAGCAAAATGGGTGATTTGGCTTTAGCCGCTTCCCTCAACTCCCTCATCCGCTTGTAGTCATCACTCACTTGTTTGGGAGTTAGGGGTTTCAACACAAATTTCCTTCCTTCATGTTGGAGCGTGTAAGTGTTGACACGTCCATTGTGAACCACTTGTCGGTCAAATTGCCAAGGCCTTCCAAAGAGAAGGTGGCAAGCTTGCATTGGCACAACGTCGAACAAGTGTTCATCCACATAACTACCCATTTTATACTTGATCATTGCTTGTTTCACTACCTTAAGCTCTCCACATTCACTAAGCCATTGTAACCGATATGGCTTGGGGTGTTTCACGGTTGGCAACTTCAATTGGGATATAAGAGATTGACTCACCACATTTGCACAACTTCCGGAATCAATTATCATAGAGCAAACAACATCTTTGACCCGGCACCTAGCATGGAAAAGATTTTCCCTTTGCAAGGTTTCACTATCTTCCACAATCATAGCTCCTAGGCTCCGTCTCACAACCAAGAAAGTATGAGGATCCTCCTCCTCCATCGTATCATCAAGCAAATCATTCTCCTCTACTCCCTCATCTCCCTCTACTCCCTCTACTCCCTCATCCTCCGATTCACTCTCTTTCTCATATGCTTCATTACCAACAACAATCATGGTCCTCTTTGTAGGACATTCCCTAGCAAAGTGACCATACCCCTTGCACTTGTGACATTGTATTGAAGAAGAAGTAGGAGCATATAGTTGAGTTTTAGAGTTACCTCCCACATTAGGTGTGTTCTTCTCAAACGGCTTTTTCACATCCTTGGTAGCATTTGCACCACTTGTTCCACTTGCACTTGGGAACCTTGCATTTGTAGTAGGAGGCTTCCAATCCTTTGGTTTGCTTGTTGGAGTAGGAGTGCTACTCTTGTAGCGGAGGGATTTCTCCTCCTTGAGCCATTTCTCGGCCTCAACCGCATCTTCACATAGCTTGTAATGATCATCATATTTGTGGAACTTCAATTGTGAAGCTATGTCTCGGTTCAAGCCCCCTTTGAAACGGATCATGGCCGTCTCATTGTCTTCATCATCTAAGTCAAGGATCATTCGGATTTGCTCAAATTCATTGAAATATTCACCAACCGATTTGTAACCTTGCTTCAAATCATATAGACGCCTTTGTTGTTCAACCCGGTATTGGTTAGTCAAGTACTTCTCATCCATCACACGGATCAACTCTTCCCAAGTAAGATTAATAGCCATACCCGTCCTTCTTCGATTTCTCTTCACCGACTCCCACCAAGTAGAAGCAAAAGATTCAAAGGAGGATATTGCATACTTGGTTTTCTTCACATCGGGCATATCATTGGTGTCAAAGATACGCTCCATAGCCAATTTCCAACCAATGTACTCCACCGGGTCACTACTTCCTTTGAAAGAAGGAATAGTGAGCTTCACACTATTAAGGTTGTTGTTGTTGTCACGACCCCCTTGGAATGGCTCCGGTTGGCCTCCATGGTGATCATCATAAGCAACATAGTCCCTTCTAACATTCCTCCCTCCATATCCTAAGGGTGGCCCTCGACCTCGGCCTCTACCCCGATCCACATTTCGACCCCAATTCATAGCTCGCCTTGGTTGAAAGTGATCATCAAACCCATACACATTGTCATCATAATCAACTTCCTCCCCTTCTTGAGCCTCAACAACTTGCTCAAGAGGTTGCACATTTCGGACGGGTCTTGGTAGTGGAAAGTTTCTTGGAGGATTGTCTAAGATACGGGGAATGCCCGTTCGTTCAACTCTCTCTCGGTCCTCCTTCACCCGTTGTTGATTGAGCAATTCAACAACTTGCTCCGGGGTAAAAGTAGGACTACTTGAGCCTTCACCGGTCTCAATTTGGACACTCGGGGTCCCCTTTTCAATTGGGACACTCGGGGTCCCATGTTCTCCTTGAGTACTCGAGGCTCCCTTTTCGAAAGAATCAATTCTTTGGTTCATGAAGTCCATCTTGGCAAGAAGGCTAGCCAAGGCCTCCTTAATGAAATCTTGACCTTCGTTGGCCATTGTACCTACAAAGAAAAGAAACAAGAGTTAGTTAAAACACCTCACTCGCTCCCTCACTTGTGTTCACTCGGATCACTCTTTTGGGTGGCGGTGGATATTTCACTCAACTTGTAGTCCCAAGCTTCACGTAGATGATTAGCAACTCCTCAACTCAACTAAACTATTCACGAGTCACGCACACTCCGGGGTGAGTGGAGTTAATGGGACTCAATGAACGCTAGGCACTTTGAAGTGAAGGACTTGAGTTAAAAGATTCTACGCTTTTCCTTAGAATTCTACTCTCCTTGCTAGGCACGAATCACTTAAGAGCAATCAAAGGGTTAGCACTATTCAAGTAGATCGGTTACTCAAAGTAGTACTAACTAGATGTTATGTTATCAAACAAAGGGAATTACCTACGAAAATCTACCCGAAACAATGCGTTCAGCACTCAGGAGGGGCGCCTGAAACTCAGGTGGGGCGCCTAGATTGTGCTGTGTTCCAGGCGGGGCGCCTGGGTCTAGGCGGGGCGCCTGGGACTTAGGCAGTAGCCAAGTCAGGCGGGGCGCCTGGCTTAGGCGGGGCGCCTAGCCTGAAGCTTTTTCCAACTCGTTCCAAACTCGTTTCAAGTCGATTTTCAAGCCTCAAATCCGATGTTTTCAACTTGTTTTCACAATCCAATGATACCCAAAGTTGTGTTTGATCTTCCTTAACAAAACCCAATCAAATTTTCAATCAAACAATCAATCAAATCAGGGTTCAATCTCAAGAACTCAAGAACACAAGGGTTTATCAAAAGGGTTCCAACAAGGATTGTGATTCATCAAAGAAGGTGTTATACATGTTCAAATCCCACAAAATTGGTACCGAATTGTTTGTTTCTCAATGAAGATCAATCCCCAATAACAAGTTTTCAATCAAACATCAATCCAACCCAAGAATCAAGCCAAAATTCATCAAGAACAAGTTCTTCAAGGGTTTAAGGGGTTTTGGGGTTTCAATTTTTCAAACTTCACCAATTCCAACAATTTTGGTATCCAAGTAACGGGAAATCAATCACGATCAAGAATCCACAACACCCATATCACAAATCATCCAAATCAACAAGTTACACCAAATTTTTGTATTTTTCAATTTTTCAATTTTTTTGCAATTTTCTCCTTTCTAATAACTTCAACAACAAGAAAAACTAAAAGAAGATACTAGGCACGAAGAATCAAGGGTCGGGGGTTTGTAGAAACAAAACCCGAGCCTTGCTCTGATACCAAACTGATGAGAATCAAACGCGGAAAAGTAAAAGATAAAGAACGAGACGTAACTCGATCTCTAATCCCAAGTAGCAACGGAGAACTTGTTCCGTTACACCCCGAGAGAAGGACAAGAACACCTACGCTATGCAACTACCCTCGAGCTAACGCGAGCACGCAAGTAGAATGGTCGGAGAGGAAGAGTATTCATCTAGATCCGCTAGAAGACATACAAGTCCAAGATCAAAGGGTTTCATTCAATACCAAGAGCCATGCTCATGTTCAATGTTCAACATTCATCAATATCAATAATAAGCTAAGTGTAAACTAAGCTAGGCTTGGGTATTTATAGTGTTTTCCCAAGCTTACATAAGACTTAACTACCCTTACTTAATAAGGTTCAACAAATAAGCCACGCAGGGCAAAATAGTAAAAGAACCATAAGTTCAGCAGCTAGGAGGGGCGCCTGGGGCTGGGAGGGGCGCCTGGATCATGCTGAAGCTAGGCTGGGCGCCTGGAGCTAGGCGGGGCGCCTGGCTTGGCCTTCAGCTAGGCTGGGCGCCTGGCTAGGCTGGGCGCCTGGCTTGGCCTTCAGCTAGGCGGGGCGCCTGGCTAGGTGGGGCGCCTGGGTGCCTTCCATTCTTAGGCAGTGAGCTTCCTAGGCGGGGCGCCTGGGCTAGGCGGGGCGCCTAGCTATGCTGGGCCTCCTTCCTTCTCCTTAGGCGTGGAGCCTACTGATGAAACCATCCGGAACACTTCCAAAGCCCTTGACTTCAAGTCCTTTGTATTTTCTAAGCTTGGCACATGTCGGAAAGTGTTGGAAAGTGTCTTGGCACGATTTGGGTCTCATCACCTCTTGAACTTCAGAGGAGCCACCAGGAATAGGTGGTTTGCCTGTTTTATAGGGGCGGTCCACCTGGTGGAGATTCAGAGAGTGTGAAATTTCACACTTAGCCCAATTCATAGAGGAATTGGGAGTAGACAGTCCGCCCATCCCTAGAGGCAGTCCGCCTCTTGCTGTAACATCCCATGCGCTCAAGTGCATGGTCTTCAAATCATCTCCGAAGCCTTCATCTTCAAAGCTCTTCCAAACCAAGTGTAGGTGAGAATTTTGGATCTCTTTAGCTTGACTCCGAGTGAATGGTCTTGTGTAGTTTGGCCAGCGTCATCTTCCCTTTCTTGAGAAAATTTCATCCTCGAAATCAAGGCGTCATCCGCCAAGGCATCATCACCTACATCACAAAGAGTCAAGTCAGAAACATTAAATGTGCTAGAAATATTATACTTATCGGGCAAATCAATTACGTAGGCATTGTTGTTGATCTTTGATAGCACTTGATGTGGTCCATCTCCTCTCGGTGCCAACTTCCCTTTTCTATGGTTTGGAAACATCTCTTTTCGGAAGTGCACCCATACCCAATCAGCTTTCTTGAGTTCCACCTTCTTCCTTCCCTTGTTTTTCTTGGATGCCACCTTTGCATAGGCTTCCTCTACGTTCTTCCTTGCCTTAGCTTGTAGCTCAAGCAAAGCCTTAGCCCAGCTCTTACCTTCAAAATTAACAACTGGATCCCTAGGCGAAGGGGTAATATCAAGTGGAATCAAAGGATTAAAATCATAAACACACTCAAATGGAGTCATGCCAATCATTCCATGCAAGGTACGGTTATATGACAACTCTATGAGTGGAAACTTCTCAACCCATGTCCCGGCATTACCTCGAGTCATAGCTCTAAGTAGAGCCCCTAAGGTTCGGTTCACCACCTCGATTTTCCCATCCATTTAAAGGTGGTGGGACATAGAGAACAACAACTTGGTGCCAAGGGCACCCCATAAGCACCTCCAAAAATGGCTTAGGAAGTTCCTATCACTTACAATGGTTTGAGGCACTCCATGCAACTTTAACACATGATCAATAAACAAAGAAGCAACATGTTGTGCATTATTACTCTTTAAGTATTCCATCTTGGAGAACCTATCCATGACAACATAAATGATATCATGTCCTCCTCTAGACCGTGGCAATCCTATAATAAAATCCATAGAATGTCCAACCACGGGCTAGTAGGAATAGGCAAGGGAGTATATAAGCTATGGGGATTCAACTTAGACTTGGCATGCTTGCAATCTAAACAAGCATTGCATAGTCGCTCAACATGCAACCCCATCTTAGGCCAATGGAATTGCTCCATAAGAATGGCCAAAGTCCTTTCCCTCCCAAAGTGGCCCATCAAGCCAAAGTGTGTGTAAGAGTGTGTGTGTGTGTATGTGTGTGTGTTTGTTATGTCTCTTTCCGAGTTATTTTATGTTCATTATGTTGGTCAAGTTCGATTAGATTCGCCCAACGGGTCTAGAGGAGGATGTCGGGTACCCGCATGACCTACCTGAAAATTTGGGTTGTGTCCTAGATGATCCACATAATATGCATAGAAGTAAAGAAGAGGAGGAATTCTAAAGGTTCTCATTGTTACGTTGGCGAAGAGATGCCAATATATCTGAAGAGATTATAGAAAAGTATAGGAGATACATCATTAAAATGTCTATTCCGCTTACAACTTTTAAGGCTTCTTTTTTTAATTTGATATTCTTTGACATGAGCTTCGTTCTCTTTTAATAACTTGTGGGGGTAATATCGCTTTATGTTTCATCTAGATACTTCGTAAGTATTTTTGTACAGTTAAGTTGTTTTACAACAACTAACATTGTTTTTAATTTAACTGTATATCGTACCTTTTAGGCTTGCCTCAAAATAGATGATGAAAATTATTTGCGAAAAGCTTGTGATGCTTGTGCAAGAGAACTAAACCAAAGCAACTGAGGACATAAGATAACACATTGTGCAATGCTTTGGTTGGCTGTATGATTTTGATTATATATAACTGTTCATTCAAAAAACAAAAACTAAATATGTATTTTGTTAAGATGATTTTCTTTTATCATTTTCCAAAAGTTACACAGGGGATCCTTTTGGTTATATACGGAATGGAGTAATTCTTTGATGTGTTCAGATTTATGTGTTTATTAACACAAACTTTTGTCATTGCAGCAAGAAAGTTCTGCTGATATATATGGAGGATTATGGAACAATAGTCTTGATAAAATGAAGTATTTAAGCTATTGTTTTTGTCTACATGAGTTGTTCAATATGAAGTTATACAAAATTACAAATGATGGAGGCAGTTTTAATTAATGATATTCAAACATCATAACGAGTCAATTTGCTATCAAACATGTGTTTAACTTTCCTCCAGAGAATAAAAGGATGTCAATTTCTAAGAAAACAGTCGCATAAAAACATGTTTTCCACATGACCAATTTATAGTACATGTATATCTGATTAAACTCTATTATTTATCTTTATAGGTTCAAATGTTATTCAATTACCTTAATCTTGACAAACAAGCCAACAAGCTCTAATTATTTATCTTTATAGGTTCAAAAGTTATTCAATCACCTTAATCCTGATAAACAAGCCAACATAAAACGATCCACTGTAATCATTTATAGAAACTTGTACTTTATTTTTTCATGTCTAGGTATTTATTCAAATTTTGTTCTGTTATTGATATTATTTTATAAAATAGTGTACTATATGACTCGACGTACATGGTTCTCACATATGTCGAGAATCTAGTCAGTATAAAATATCCAACCAATCACGTAACAGAAATATGTCCGCTCTTCTAACTAAGCTCTCTAGTTATTACTATCCTTAAAGGTTCAATGGAGCTGTTACAAGTCTTTGTCTATTAATTTTGCAATTTGATTGGTCGTTTGACGAATCGACATGATGAATAGGAGCTTGTCGGCGGACCACTACCGTCCCATTCTTGACATGACAAACGAGATTCACAATCATGACGAATGGGATTCACAGTTCAAGTCTATATGGCCATCGATTTTGCAGTTTGGTCGATCGTGGATGAATCGACATGACAAATAGGATTCTTAGTTTTGATTTTGCAGCTTGATTGGTCGTTTGATAAATCGACATGACAAATGGAACACACATTTCAAGTCTGCATGTCCATTGGTAACACAATTTCACTGTTCAAGTTTATACGAAAAATTTCACTTGGTGTCTCCAAAATTGACTGGATGTGAGGGTTTGTCCCTATTTTTCATGGTTTTAAGTACATGGTCTCCAGCTCGTGTTTTTAATATACAAAAGACATGTTTGTCCTTGGTAACCTAGCAGCACTTTGTGTGAATCCCTCTCAACCCATAGTCGTCTTTTTCCATTAAGGTAACATGATTTTTCGTCTCATCTGCATATTTTTCTCGTTCCTTCTGATAAGTGTTGCCTACCTGCCAGGAGTTCAAACAATTTAGTTGGACAGGGGGGAGGGGTCAAGGGGTAAGGATTGACCTGCCAAGACATAAAGGCAATTTAGCTAGTAAATAGGGGTTAAGAAGTCGAGCTCAAGTGTTGCCTATTTGCCAACATTTCAAGGCAATTTAGGCTGGAGATGGGGGTGAATGGGTCAAGGGCAAGTGCTACTTATTTGCTAATATTTCAAAGCAATTTAGTTGGAAACGGGGGAAAGGGTTGATAATAAGTATTCCCCTACCAAGGCTTCAATATAATTTAGCTGAAAATGAGGGTGAAGGGGGTCGACGATAAATTTTTGCCTATTTGCTAAGATTTCAAGACAATTTAGGGTGTATTTGGTATGGGAAAAATATTTTTCATTTTCTTGTGTTTGGTTGGTTTATTTGGATTTGAAAACATTTTCTTAGACTATGCCTTCTCCTTCAAATAGAGGAAAATATTTTCCCTAGAAAGTGAAGGGAAAATATTTCCAAATACCAGACAAACCCTAATTCCCAACCCAACTCCCTACCCCTCCCCCCCCCCCCCAACCCCCTATCAAAAACTTCTCGGCATGTACACCTCCCCCCCCCCCCAACTGGTCCTCGCCCATAGGTCAAAACCGCCACCCCGTAATAAAAAACTCCTGACGCCGACACCGGCGAAACGCTTGCTCTCCGTCAATAGCCTCTTCACTGGATCTCCCGCTGCCTACAACCTCCAGCTACAACCGTCTCCATGGCTTCACTTTTCATCGCCTTTCCTCAGCATTTCCTCACCGACTTCCATCGGGCTCTGTCAAGAAAGACGCCGTCGGCGATTAAGTTCGACGACCAAATCTGGAATTGTCGGGTGGGTGTTATTTTAGGGTTTGGGGGTGGGGGGGGGGGCGAGGTTTGGAGGAGGGTAAGTTTTTGGGGCTGGGGGCTAAGGTTTGTTGGGGGGGGGGGGGGGTTTGAAATTTGGGAGGGGGGTGCTTTTTGAAAGGGCGGGGGGAGGGAGCTTAGGATATGAAATAATAAAAATAACTTTTTTGAAAAAGAATTTGCCACCAAACACAAGAAAATGAGTAGAAATTTATTTATTTTCCATGGAAAATATTTTCCTTTGTACCAAACACACCCTTTGCTGAGACGGGGAATAGGTCAAATGTTATCTTACCGAGACTAGGAGATCTTATGGTTATATCAGTTGCTATTGTACTTCAAAATTTATATGGAAAGGAGAAAAGGTGAAGGGGAAAATGCACGTTATTTGATTAAATTCACAAGGGTTATGTGTGAAACTTATTCATTAAACTATGAAGGGCCATTTTTTCTAAACCATGTAAAGGAGGTCTTAAAGGCAAACCAATGCCTCCGTCGTCATACTTCTGAAATTTACCCCAAGTTTATACGTCCATTGATTTTGCAGTTTGATAGGTCAATTGATGAATCGACATGACAAACAGGCCCAGTAACCATGATCATCAGTGGGGAGAAGAGAATTACAAACGTTTCGCTTTTGATAATATAACACTTACTTATACAGCACAACCATAGACTGCACTTTGCTACACACTACAGCAAACAAGGACCTAAACAGACTACTTAAATGACTTTACAACTCAAAAAAGGCAAGCAACAAAAACAATGCATCTGCCTATACATGCATATGATCACACTAAAAAGCCTTTTGGCCTAAAAAAATACCTCTCAAGTGGAGCTCGAGAGGAACAAAAGAATAAATTGAACTGGACAACAAACAGTGCCCGTTGTCCAAAAGAAAGTGGAGAAAAATATACAATATCCATTAAATGCAACAAGCGATGTGATTATATGCACAAGTTTCTGCATGTTCCTTGATGTGAAGGAGTTTGCTCTCGGGAGCTATGCAAATATTTCATCGAAGTCCATGGCGGGTGATATTCCGAACCCCCATCAACTAGACCGTTGATGTAAGAACACGAATCCTGAATTTTCACGGATTAATGGAGGAGGTTCAACATCGGCAATGTCTACTTGTTGCATTGATTTGGAGATGTCATCCACCGAGAATGGAATGCTGCATCATTATTTAAAACAGAATATCGCATTTGAAATGGTCGGTAAAAAGTACATGTATTCTAGCATTTGAAAATGAGTTATTTAATAAACGATACCTCGAGTCATCATCCAACAAAAAGGAACTGCTAACAGCATTATTGGAGTCCTCTGTCATCATAACTCTCATACTTGATATAACCTATCAGGTGGAAAGGAAGATAAAAACATATACCGAAATCAAGAAACAAACAAACTGTACTATAACAAAAAGAAAAGTATTGCAAACAAACACACACATCAAACTAAAGGAGCAAGAAATTACATCTGAAGAAACAGTGTGGGTTCCATATTTGTCATCCCAGTACATGGTGCTGATCCTATACAGCTGCTGTATGCTAAGCACCTAATAACAGAATACCCGTGGGAAAACTATGAAATTAACGCAGCAAATTATAACTTGAGAAGGAAACAATGAATCTTTTTTTTTTATTAGTAAACGAAACAACCAACTTTTATGCAGAAAAAAACTGGACCAAGAACAGAGAATAAATACAGAACAGAGATTCCTTACTGGACAAAGCTCATTAGTGATTTCATGCAATGTCTTTTTGGGCTTTTGATGTATAACCTACAAGTTGAGAGGAAAATAATGTCAGATAAAAGAGCAGGAGATCATAACAAAAGTTCAAGCCACGATATCAGTTCTTACTAGGAATCCAACAGCCTGTCTGATGTGCTTCAACTCATCCCATGCCGAGCCTACATACTGGACATGAAAATACAGAAGTAAGATACCGAATGACACTAAGAATTGAAAAGATACAGCATAACATGCTTACATCTTCAGTTGCATAGCAGCACCACTGCTCCAGTTCAGCCAACCCAGCTTTCACAAACTCTCCATTACTAAATGAGCAACACTCACGCCGCAAAAGGAGACTGAACGTAAAGAAGGTCACACAGATACATAAGAAGGTGCCAGTGCAAATAAATATATTCGGTGCAGAATGCAAAAAAGGATGTTATAGTCCTTAAAGATATGTAGTTACCTGTTGAAAAGTTGAACATTGATAAAAGAGAATATTTGAGTGAAAACCTTCCGAACTAAGAAGGGAGGAACCTACATGGGTTGGACAATGGAAACACATAAACATCAATGAGACAAAAAGACTGTTGCTATTGTTCAACTCTTCAATATTTAACTTACATAGTTTGCTTTCATCATCATCAAGTAGTTGTTCAAACTTTTTACAATACTTTGCCAATGAGCAAATAGAGCTTGCTGTGCAGCAGCATTAGCTTGGGATCTTCCTTTGACTAAACTTGCACGAGATGTTCTTGGTGCCTGCAAACATGATGCAGATAAATCTACATGTTCCAACACCTTGGGCTTGAAGAGAAGTATCTTACTAGTCATTCTCGGGATTTCTACTGATGATTCAGAATTGGTTGGGTTCATTTTAGTCATTTTAACAGATAAGAAAAACTCCCAACTTTACCATGCAGAAACATTCAAGAGCAATCTCTTGTTGCACAATTATAATACAGATTAACTTTCAAAAGAGACAATGCACACTTATTCATTCATTGCAAGACAACAACAAATCTGTGGAACATGTTATTTGTATGATGGGAGTGAATTGGGTCATGCCTAGAACCACCATAGAACTTCTCAGCAACTGGAAATTAATTTGTAAGAGAAGAGGAGAAAAAGATAAATGGAAAATCATCCCAGCTTGTGTTTGGTGGATAGCTTGGAAGGAAAGGAACTCTAGATGTTTTGAAGACAAAGCAAGCTCTCTACAGAAGATCAAAATGAATTGTCTTTCTCTTTTATTTTTGGTGTAAACAGGAGTTTTTGGCAGATGAAGGGACCTGATAGATTTTATACGATCATTGTAAATCATAGATAGACCAGGGTCCCCTAATGGGTTTCTTTTTTCGGAGTTGTGCTAATTTCAGCTTTATCCAGATGCTGTGTTTCCATTCTAAAAAAAATGAATCTATAACATTGTGTTGCTTTAACACGTTGACTTATTCAAGTATCATAGAACCTCTCAGTGGTACAATGCATCAAATAATCGAAGTGCTAAAATATTCGAAGTTATCATATCATTAACACAGAAAGCATAGGGACTTGCTGAAACTGCACAGCAAGCAGTAAACATTCTATTTGTAAGCTTGCTGGGACTTGTGGCATAAGTAATAGCACATAAATATAATATACCTGAATACATAGCCCAAGCAACGGGGAGATCTCTTTCTTCAGATTGTCTCTTATCATTCCATATATTTTCTCCAAAAAGGCAGTGAGCTGCTGCTTGAACAGCAGCGCAGGATATTTGGCCTCAACATGACGTAAGTCATCCAATCTCCCAAGCATACGCCCATTGAGAACTGAAAGCCCAGCACTCTGGGGAGAACCTCGTAAGCCCTACATAAACATTAGAGGTAGCAGAGGACAATTAGCTAAGACATGACTCTAATTTGAGCAACTGGCTGAAACTGAAAAACTCAATGTAAATCACAGAGCCCATACTTGGGACATCCTCCCAAACAAAGAAGCTGAACTGGATCTCCGACGCTGCGGAGTCAAATTAGCAGCCCCACTAGCTTTAAGTGTTTGTTGAAGCAGCATCAACAATGTGGATGTATTGCACAACCAGTATGCTAATACATCATTATTATCTGGGACCTTCAATAAAGAAGTTTCAGAAATTAATAGCCTTAGATTAATAAACACAGTCAGAGCTAACTTGAGCATAAGGAAAACAGCTCACACACAAGGTACAACATTACAACAGAAATAAGCTTTCTACCTCTATGGCTGAAGCAATGGTTTGTATTATGCGGTCAAATACACTAGTTCTTTCAACTTCAAAGGACCTCCAGTGAAGCAGACATTTGTATATGATACAAGCTGCAATTGGTTTGCCTCCAGAAAAGCCCAAATCTTGTGAAATGCTCTTAATCAGTAAGTCTTGGTTCTCCTATGAAAATAGAAAATTGTATAAAAATTATTCAGAACTTTAACAGTCTGACTAAACAAGCTTAATTGATCTGGTAATGCTTTATACAAGCTGGCAGACCACTCACCTGCTGCTTTTCATTTAGAGACTTCTGTGGTTTCTCCTCAGATTCGTGCTCCTTAGGAGTTGCTACAGCAAGTCTCATATCCTATGCCATATAAACAAAAATGTATAAACATTAATATCAGGGGCATATGTTTAATTAACATCAAAGTGAAGCTAAGCACATTAATTTGCAACTGTTGAACTTACTGAATTAGGCTTTGATTCTCCATTTATAGTATTTCCATTCTCCGGAGTCCTCTGAAATTACATCAAGAGAATAATTATTTATACACCTATTGCTATTAATATTCAAAAAAATCTACCCCCTCAAATAAACTCTAATAAGATAAGAATTTACAACGGTTTGTGCACCTGTAGAATAGTAGTCTTTGGCCGTGCAGATAAAGCTTTTCCAGTTGGTGACATGGTCAAAGCTTGTTGACGGAGCACTTGGTTCTCTGATTCCATATTGGAAAGCTTCTCTTCAAGCCTGAAAAAGAGACAGAAAGAACAGGTAAATGAGAGAGACATCGTTGCAGACTTGTTCATGTCTTACATTCCACAAGAATGCAGAATCGTACGTTGGGGAAGTCCATTTCATAAAAACGTGATAAGTAAGGCCACAAGTCTACTATTATAGAAGTTCAGAGCTCAAAAATCGTAAGATCCATGTACATTACCATTTTTAGGTTCAATCAGAAACAAAAAAATGACATGAACCGCAGGAAAAATATACAATTTCAGCTGTATGTTTGATCAAAAGACTCTTGATCAATGTCACACCAAGACAATCAACCTATAGCACGAGGTGAAAAGTTGATTCCCTCACAGAGTCAAATTTCATATACGAACCTCTGCACAGAATCTTGAAGCTGGTCTACTTTTCGCTCGGCATCTTCTAGTTTATTGGCCAGAGCTGCACTTCTGGCCTCTGCATTCTTGGAAGAATTTCTAGCCTCTTCTGTAGCTTTCTTTTCTGATTCCAGCAAACCCTGGGTAATGAGTGAACAACTTTTCAACGAAGAGAAAATAGAGATCATCTTTATGTATTATTTTATCCAGAAGATCAACATTTGAAAACCAACTTCAATTATTGATCTACTACAAGCATATGAATGTGACTCTTTTGAGGTTAGTTCCTCTTCTTAGTCCAGCTTAGAAGCAACCTTAAGTATGAATTGCAAAGTTGAGAATGAAATTAAAGAGTACACTTGCAGAAACTATGAAGCATATTCAAGAGATTCAGGGTCTATCCAAAAGGATGGATTGAATAAATGCAGCGACAAGAATTGTATGTCGTAGCACCCCAGTTGTTACAGACATGGAGGAGACTTTACTTTTAAACCAAACTACACATGGAACTAAATTGTCTGCAAGGGGATGATTTACTTACCATAGTCAACAAGTCACTCTCAAAGAAAATAAAGCAATTAATAGTTGGCAGTTTTCTCTAAATTTTACAGATTATAAACATTGGTATAGTGGAACCGGTACCTTCAAATTCTCTACTTCAGCTGACAGGGTGTTTATTTTTTCTGTGTCCTGAACTATAACTGGGGTCTCCTTGATGACTGGAGGTGCATCTTCAATTGCTTTCCGTGCTGCCTCCCGCTCTTGGACCACTTTAGCATTTGCTTCTTCTACTTGTTTTTGCATTATATGCAGTGCCTCCTGTAGCTTTGCAACTTCTTGGGCTTTAGTCTCCTCCAGTTCAGTCTGCAGTAATCCGAAGTACAATGGTGAGAGATTCAAAATAAACCAAGGGGAAACTTTGCTAGATACACGACTAACTTACCCTGAGTCGTTTCTCAAATTGCAACCTCCATGTAAGATCTTCCACTTTCTTTTCGAGCTTGTCCTTGGCTTCTTTAAGAGCACCTGTTTCCCTTGCAGCCTGCATATGTAAACTCTCATTAACAATTATCTTCCTTGTTTCAACCACATGATATGAAGACATTACTACAAGACAATGATCTTCCTTGTCTGAACATTATATGAAGACATTGCTACACCAGATGACCACAGAAATGGATAACAAACCATTTTGAGATTTCGAAGCTCCTTCCTGGCGACCCGTCGCCTCCAACCACACTGAGTAACAATAGCAGCTCTCTGAAGACTTTTGTAATAAGAATAGGCGGCATGGCAACGCGAATGAGCCTGCAGGATAGCAAGCAAATCATGTATCAAATACATTCTGACATTTCAAGACTTCATGTATCCTCTGCATCAAATTATAGGGAAGATCACAAGGGTGGCAATAGAAGTTGAGAGATAAGTACCTGTATTTTAATTGCAGCTTTGGTGTGCTTCCGGTATCTAAATTCATTGTGAGCAACCATTGCTCTCATGCCTGTTTGCAGCGTAGTTACAGAAGAACGCAGTGTTGTATAGGTTGTGCGTGCAACATGACATCTGAAGTTCTTCTGGATCTTCAGGGCAGCTGCTTCACGTCTCAATTGTTCATACAGTTTGCAAGACAGCATAGCTGACATTTATGACAAAGGAATTACAATAATATACTGTTGTTAATCAAGAAAAAAATTGGCAATCAGCTGATAAGAGAGTAAATATTTCTCCTTAGACGAGTAGCAGAGTAAAGTTTTTTTTTTTTTTTTTTTTTGAGACCTGATATACACTTTTTATTAATAAATTGACGCAATTGACATATGTTTACAAGTTTCCTGGCCATAGAACTCCTGAAGCCAGTAGACTTGCCAATACAAGCTCAGTTTTGTATCAACTATACCAAATTACCGCTGTAGAGCTTTTGAAGGGGGTGGACTACCACTTTGTGCAGATTAGGGTGTCTTCTGTTTATGATAAACTTTTGGTGCGCCATGAGATTCTTGTTAGTAAAAATAGCTGGTGTGTCTAGTAAACAACCATAGTAATGCATAGGTTCTCTACTTTTGGTCTGCAAGTTTTCCCCCACATCATCAATGAGCTCTTACTTATCAAAAATTAAATAATAATGATGTACGAGTATATGTAAATTGAACCATATTGGTAAAGCTTTTGAAGCTTGAATAAAGCACCAGGGAGAAATATACAAGCACTTTATATCCCATAACACTAAAAACCTTAAAATTGTTGACCTCAAAGCACCATAGAAATATTAAATGCATGTTAAGTATCGAAATCAAAGTCAACAATGTAAAGGAAGGCTAAAGCTACTCTTCCACAGCCAGTCCCAAAAGCATGCTTCTCAATGATGGATGAAGGGAGACAGATGAAAGAAGTTTCAGCAACCTGAAATGTAGGACTCCAAATGATTGATATCGAAATGTACCTCGCCAACATGATTGCAACTGAATAGCAGCTTGACGTAAAGCAACAAATTCTTTTCGTGTAATATATGTACGGATCTGTCTTTGGATAATTTTTGCTGCATTTCCAAGTACCTCAGCTCTTCTTGCATCGAGCTCAGCCATCTGTCCAGCCCGTAAAAAGACCTTTGTCTTTCCTATCTGTAAAGACAGGCATTCAGTTAACATAAAGACACTGAATTCTCTGTGCAGATGTCATGATGCCATAAAAGGTATATAAAGGACTTGTCTATTACTTCCGTAGGCCAGATATTCCCTCAGAAATCCAACAATAAACCTACTCTAGTTGGAGGTTAAGAATATTTGATTAAGCAGGATATCCAAAAGTTACCTGATAGCCCTTAAGTCCCATTTTGTCTAGAATCATCTGGCATGCAGCCTTGTCATCATAGCTGACAAGGGATTATTATAGATCAGTCAGAAAACCCAGAAATAGAAACTGATACGGATGAAGGAAATTTATAAATGAAAATAAGATTTTCAGTTAGAATCGTCACAATACAAGTCTGGCAAACTTACCTTCCAGATAAAACTTCTGGAGCAAGAACACCAAATCTAAGAAGAAACTCATAAAATGTACGTCTAGTGGGATATCCAGCACAGCTGATTCTAATAGCTTCTAAAACACCCTAGAATAAAAAGAACAGCAACTTATGTAATGCCAAGAAGAAGTAATAAGTCCTTGACAACAAATGCACTACCATGAGCATCAATAGACACTTACACCACATCGCAACTGCTGGATCACGTTCAAATTCTCGAAAATACAAGGCTTAAGGGCATTATTAGGCTTCACGCATCTAATGTAGTGGGGCTCTGTTGAACTTAATGTTTCCATTAAAGATTGCAGTTGAAGCTGTAAGCATATAAGAGAATGCTCCAGAAGTCAGAAGAATATCATTTTACAAAATATATATTACTAGAATTTCACATACTCTAATAAATCATTTTTGCTAGAAACAGCAGGAGATAAAACAAGCAAATGCAGAACCACTACAGCACATTATAATAAAAGAATATGAATGTTTTGGAAATGACCAAAAATACATTGAGAGGAAAGAGGTGGAGATGCAAGTGCCCCAGCATGAATCACAACATGCTACAAGGTAAAAGGTACCACATGAGTATCAGTCAAATGATTTATGGACCTGGGCAGACAAAGGAAAGACTTAATTAACTGAAATTACTAGGCATACAATTGAATGGGTAGCTACAACTTCAGACATTCCACACTAAAAAGCAACTTATTCTGTTACATGAGTTCCACATGAATCCTTGACATACTGAATCTTCTAGTTCACAATAAACAAAATCAAAATTTTCTCTAAGACATACATCCATCAATTACTCCATCCTCCAGAACCTTAGTCATGAGCCAGACAGACAGTTGCCAAAATAGAATAGTCTTGCTTATATGCTAGGTATTATGTCAACTAAGCTTTCAATTAACTTAGAGTCAACATGCCTCTGCCATTTGTTAGTAAAGCCATCAATGAAGTAAGTATACTTGTCAGACTGATGCAGAGAAAGAAAAGACACACAATAGAAAACCCAGATAACAGAAATCCATAAATCTAATTAAGGTTAATAAAAGGCAGACGAGACACAAATGATTTCTCTAATTATTTCTAAACTATGTTAACAAAAATATTGGACGGAGAAAGATGAAATTAACCTTGAAACGTGACCCAATGGAGGAGAATTTGGATGACTTTGATGATTCTTCAGGTAGAGGAGGAAACAGACCCGCCACGAAAGGACAATTTGAAGCTGTTAACAGAACCTGATGTTCTGCAACCACATAATCTTTATTCTTATCTAGAAACAGATCCGCTTGATATGTCACCTGCATATCATCATAAAGGACGCTTGAGTATTACATTCGAAAGGTGAAGGTATAGCTATTTTCAAAAAGACAAACTGGTCATCACCTCTCCAGCATAATGAGATATTGTAAAATTTGTCCGTGAAAGTTTAGGTTTGATGAAGCGCTTGTTTTTAGTAAATGTCTGATACAACTTCTGAGCAAATGTTTCATGAGTAGATTTAGGAAACATACTGCAAGGACCAATTATATGAACATAAATTATATCATAAGCTGAAGAACCAAAACAGAAAAATAAAAGGATTAGGTTATCTTAAGTAATTGATGAATAAATAATCAAGCACACATACCAGGCTTCATCTAACAGAGAAATAATTCCTCCAGGTTTCTGCAAGTTTTCAACAACTTCAGTTGTTACAATTTGAGGTTACCAGATGACTGGGGCAAAAACTAATAACAAACCATAGGATCACATGGCAAGTTATAGGGGTAAACTTCTTTAGATTAACTGAGGAAAATCATTTTCATAAACAAAGAATCAACCCTTGGTTGCAGACCTTTTCAATCAGATCCAGCACGTCTTGGTTGTCAACAAACTCTATGTAGCTCCAGTTGATCTCTTCTTTCTCATATTCTTCTTGCTCCATCTTGAACACGTGCTGAAATCATACGATGGAATGATATTATTGAAAACCAAGATAACAAAATAAGCTAAGAGGTAGTGCTGCAAATGCATTACCACTGTAATCATATAACCTTAACAGATCGAAAAGAAAGAAACAGGGGAAACACTTTAAATAGAAGAATGAGATATAACCTGGTTAAAATGCTGTTGCAGTTTTTCATTTGTAAAATTGATGCAGAACTGCTCAAAACTGTTTACCCGTGGAAACTGTTAGAAAGGCACCACTAAGGTTTCAAGTTAGCAGCAGCAAATGATATGCCATACAGAAACATTACCTGTTGGTTTTAAAGCTCTCAAACCCATAAATATCAAGAACTCCTATTATCGACTTGGAGTTTGGATCCTGGCCAATTGAGTTGTTTATCTTTTCCACAATCCTGGAGTCGATAGAGCAATATTGTAAGAAACAAGAAATAGAGTCGTAGAAAACCAAAGAAGTATGAGTCTATACATATCTTGTGACGGTAACATCTGGTTTTTGACTTGCTTACCAGTCAAAAAGACGAGAATAAACGGTTTTAGCCAAAGCATCCCTGCTACCTAGAGCAGCTTCTGGATCAAGAGTCCTCGTAATAACTTCCTCAGGTGTGACCATCACCCGTGTAATTAGTGCATCTTCCAAACTCTTAGCATCACACCTATCAATTCTTATACATAAGATCCAGCACAAGTAACATCCAAAAAAATACATGTAATCAAGTTCAGAAATAGAAAATAGACCTACTTGAGCAACTCTGCCGTCATATTGAGATGAAACCGAGACTGCTCATCCTTAATCACAGAAGAATCAATCTCCTCACCTTTTGCAAATTCAATATTACCAAGGTGAAGAATTGCGGCAACCACTCTGAAAATTGCCTCCTGAACAAGTTCGTTAAGGCATTAGCTATATTCACATTATGCACAGAACAAATTTGTCGGGAGGAAAACTAACCTGCTCTTCCTCACTGATTCCTACTATATCCATGGCCCTTCTAGTTGCAAGATACTCATCAGCGTCATTTACTCCATCCAATGCATAATATTTTGACTGATTAAGATAGTGGAATGATTTTGGATTCCCTAGCTTATATCTCTCTCTCTCCTGCAAAGCCAAAGAATATCATGATAATGTGCATCGTCAAAATATATCAGCTAAACAGCTAAAGATAATCAAGGACAAGAATAAACATAATTACCTCAGCTGGAGCAGCACAAAGAAGATAAAAACAATGGTAGTTTCTCTCCGGATCTGAGATTTGGCAGACACGTGACCTCTCCAGAAGGTAAGTCCGTATAGCTGCCCCAGATATTCTCCCACTCTTATCAAATTGTATCTCGACAAATTTACCGAAGCGACTGAAAGGTTTATACCATTTGTAGCAAGACAAAGAAACAGTCGCATTGGATCATCAAGAAAACCACTGAAGCAATTAGCAACTACTGCAGTATCATTTGAAGAAGTTACTAACCTTGAGTTGTTGTTTCTCACAGTTTTGGCATTTCCAAATGCTTCAAGAACGGGATTGGACTACGAGTCAGCAATAAAATCAATTTTAGACAGTGATTTTGATAGTAAGACCTGTATCAGCAGAAACAGCTAACGGTAGAAAATCGCTCTTACTTCTAGAACTTGTTGTTCTACAGTTCGTCCTTCTACGCCTGACCGACCCCCAAGATATGCAAGATAACGCATAAGCATCTTAGTAGTTTCAGTTTTACCCGCACCACTTTCTCCACTAACCAAAATTGCATTGCTTTTTCCCTCGTTGATCATTGCCCTGACACCAATGAAAATTAAGCGATGATGATGTCAAAGCAACGAGAAAGAGGAGCGGTGTCAGAAAAGAACTCAACCTATATGCAACATCTGCAACTGCAAAAACATGCGGACTCAGCTCTCCAAATGCTGCTCCTTTATATTGTTCCATCATGTGAGTGTCGTACAGATGAGGCAATCTTTGGAAAGGGTTTACTGCAATCAATATATTTCCAGTGTACGTCTAGACAACAGATAAAAGAAAAAAATTGAGAGAACTTTATCCAAAAGGATTATAATTTCATCAAATCCAACTAGAAGGTATCAATGATCAATTTGCATGATTACAAGGGAAATCAGAGCTCTTACATAAATTTCATTGAGCTCATATCTGGTGGCTAGGTTTTGCAGAACTCCAGGTTCATGCAAATATGAAAGTTTGGTCATATCATCTACACCTCCAGGAGGAGCCTCGGTATCTTTAGGAAACACTTTAGCGATATTCGCAACAACCTGAAATCAATAGTTTGAAATATAACACCTTAGTTTTTTTTTTTTTTTTTTAAAGAACAAAGTTAAATCCTTGTACAGCCAAAAGAAATGCAATAACTGATTTTTTGATAAAAATAAAAATAAAAATGTTTAAGCCTCTGGGACCCGCAGACTGTAGGTTATCCGAAAGTGTCCTTGGGAAAAAAACCATTCATGTTTAGTATGAATTAACAACTAGACGACAACAAGGAGTACAACATAGAACTTAACGCTACAAGAAGTAGATGGTTGACAAAAGTTACAGTCTAGAAGCATCAAACATTTGGTGGAAACCAGTACTCCTGAAATATATAACATTCTTGATCCTTCGTTTTACTAGTCTTCTTGGCTGGAATCATAGATGGGTTGTCTCCTCTCTGATGATCTTTTCTTTAGGTAGAACTACTGTTACGCTAACTTAAATCAGAGGAAAATGACATTTTTGGATTATAAAGGCGGTGAACATATGCAAAAGTGCATGTAAAGCTGAACCAATGAATGAAGTAATAAGAATTAACATTCAGAGAGATATCAAGGTGTATATGCAAAAGAAAGCCACAAGACCAATATGAAAAGTGTATTCATCAGCTTTGGCACCCTGTTTATTTTTTGAATTCATTTATAGCTGGATCGTAACGAATATAAGGATTATAGGAAAGTAAAGAAGGGTGAACTGATTAGGGACATGTAAGTAACCTGTTTCATGATGTCAATCAGAAAACGAAAGATTTATCATAGACCTGCTTCTAATTACTCTCCACGTGAAGTATTTCCGTCATTATCTATGGGTCTAAACTCATGTGCTCCTAGCCAGTGGTGGAGCTATGCATGGCGAAGGGGGTTCAATTAAATCCCCTTTTTCCGGAAAATCGTACTGCGTATATAGGTTAAAAAAATTGTGTGTTTATATATAAGTTTTTGAATCGCCTTGTTAGTTTCTGGCTCTGTCACTGCTCCTAGCCCTCTTGAGGGATTTAACAGTTATTTGCATTGGCAAATATTTAGAACATGTTGGTTCTCAGTCAAATAACATCCATTGGTCCCAACTAAACATGAGTTCTAAGAAATGCTTTGACTATATTCAATAGGGCATACTTGGATATATCCATGCATGCATATACACACAAACACACACACAGATGCAAATAGTAGCAAGTCATATGTTCATTATGGTAGATAATATCTTTAGGGAAGCAAAGAATAGGCAGGAAATATTTCCAAAAAATTTCACTACATGTACCCCTTTAAATTTGGTTATGGTTTTTTATCCCCACTAAAGAATGTTTTAGCAAAATGGCCTCCGTAGGCAACACTTCACGTTAAAATTTTTTAAGTGTTCCCTCGGGAGAAACACTTCAAGAGTAAATTGCAAATGTTGCCTGCAAGGCAGCACTTCAAGTTATCTGGAGATAATGTTGACAGTGATAAAAGGTCAAGTGCTGCCACGGGGGCAACACTTGCAGCACTTGTCATTCTATACTTGAAGTGTTGCCCCCGTGGGTGCACTTTATACTTGAAGTGCTGCCCCCATGGATGTACTTGTCAAGTTATAACTTGAAGTGTTGCCCCCGAGGGAGCACTTACTTAAAATTAGTGAGGCCATTCTTGTAAAACCACTTGAAGCGAGGTCAATAAGACAAACCATTGCCTAAGGTGTCATAGTTTTGTAAATTACCCAAATATTTCACCTCGAACTGAAGTTGAATCTATACCAGATATCGTAGAATCCTAGTGAGATATACAAGGTTATGTTTTGCTCTGTTGAACAGTAATTTTGGCTACCAGCACAAAGGTTGTGCTGATGATTTATAAAATATTACCTTTCTCAAAAACAAAGAATACAATGACCAAGTTTTAATACTATAAAAAATCTACTTTCACCAGAAAGGTCAGGCCAGATCCATTAAGGAATATATGATTATGAGCACATTAATTCCATTCCCACACAAAGTATGGCACTTGGAAAATTATTGCTGTTAAAAAACCAATTACTTACTTGTTTCCCATTTGAAGTCTTAACATGTACATCTTGACCATGTATTTTGATTACTTCTCCATCTGACCATGCCAATTTAGGGTCTTCCACCCACACATGAGAACCTACAATAATGTTGACTGATGCCTGCAAAATAGTACTTGCATAAGATACAAAGAAGACAATGGCTACCATGCAATATGTAAACCATTCTAATCAGAGATCAGAAAACTTAATTTTTACACATAGTATCCGAAAGAAACGGACCAGAATAGAGTGGAAGGCTAGAGCGGATTCATTCAGCCAATCCCATCTAATTTGGGATTTGAGCCATAGTTGATTTATTAATTGATACACATGATTAGAAAGTTCTTCAATAAGTCTTTAGACTATGTTCATGCTAATGCGAAGATATTTTAAGGGAGGAAGGGAGGGGGGAATTTCATTTACTGTTGACCTTTTTTTGTAACATCACCTTTGAGAAACTATGAAATGAAACAAAGCAAGAAAAACATGACAAACTTGTGAAGTTTGTTTACATGAACTTGAACCTCAAAATCCCGCTTAAATAATGCATCTAAAATAGTACTCTCCTTCAGACACTCTACTGCAATACAAAAAGAAACAATAGGAAATTCAAAAAGCAACAAATATAGATAAAGGGACAGGAAGTCGCCCAGAGAATGAAACTGGCAGTCTAAACTTCCAATTTGATAACAACATTTTTTTTCTTTTTGAAAAGGCAAGGCAGGATTAAATTTAAATACAATGCAGCACCTCAAATGTCAAAAGGTTCTCCAAACTAATACTTAAAATCAAAATGATGTTAAAAGAGACTCCTACCATCACAAAACTTTACTCCAATTTTCCTTCCCATGAAGAAATGATCTTTGACTAAGATTTCTGAATGAGATTTTTTGTCAATTCGAAATGAAAGCATTTCCATTTATAGTATTCTTCTCAAGTATCTGCGAATATCTAAATGTTGTCTTTCTCCGGGGTTTTGGTCTAGAGGTAAGAGCTTAGCACGTGATGTGTAGGTTAGCCGCACATCACAGGGTTAGCAGACAAAAGCCTAGTGTTTAAGTGGATAAAGGATAGCTCACCGAGTTTCCAACTATGTGCCAATGGCCCCCTGAGTTTTCTCGGTTCTCAAAAAAAAAAACATCATAAATGTTGTCTTCAGCAAGTGAACAACATACACAGTTTTATCCCACAAGTGGGGTCGGGGGAGGGTGATATGTATGCAGACCTTACCCCACCAAAGTGGAGAGGCTGTTTGCGATAGACCTCAGCTAGTCTTCAGCAAGCGAGTCAATTGACTTCAAAATTTCGTGAAGGAGGGAGTATAGAGATAGAGTTTGAGCAGCATATAATTGAGGAGGTTGGGTTGAAGGCCAATGAAGAAGAATGAATCTAGGAAGCACATCATTGATAATTTACTAAGAACCAAAACTATCCAGCCATCAATTTTAGTTGTCTCTATTTATAGTCAGCCGTGGCCCCAAAATGTGCAGAGCATCAGTTAGTGGTTCTAGGCACTAGAGATGGTGTATGCAGCAATCATTTCTGAAGTACTACTGAGTTTGAAGATGGCATGATATCCTTGAATGCACCAAATTCCATGCATGTGTCTTCTATATGACCAGACTGACCTCTAACACCAGCGTTTGAGGAAGCGAAAGGTGCAGATACATTTTCAATAAAATTGTTTATTCTCCTAATATAATTGATAAAGAGGGTATAACAGCAGATGATATACTTACTTCCTATTCATTTACTAGGGGTCAACACTTGATTATTTACTACTAGTTCTCTCATCTTTAAATTCTAAGCTTAACAAGGGGAAATGACTGTTTTTTCCTTCTATTGTTAACTAGGGGAATGACTCTAACACCTCTTTTATTTGTCCTTTTGCAGCTCTGCTTCCCTTTCTATTTGAGCCACAAACAAACATAATGTAATTTTAAATGATATGATAATGCATTTTTTATATATCAACATAAAAATTGTATACAATACAAACAACTGCAAATTCACTTCTAAATTATGCTGTCAACGCAACCCATCTAAAGATGACATGGCTAAGCCCTGGAGTTGAACAGAAACTTCAGAACTTTACCTTTCTCACAGCCTTCTCTTTTTCTTTTTTTTTTCTTTTTCAACATTTGACCACCTATTTCAATCTTTTTTGAAGCAATTGTTATGTTGCAATCCTCTTCGAAGCTAACACAGTATTCTTCCATGAACATTGCAAATGTTTTCACATTGATAAACTCATAGAAGAAAACACAAAAAGGCCGTGTATTTCTTGACTCTTTTTATGTTATCTCTCCTTTCAAACTTGTCATCATATTACATGTACAGTACATTGTTTCATTAATCTAATATTTCTGAAAAATTGGTTCCACCTGGTCTTGTATGCACGAGGTGTCTGGAACAACACCTGCCCTATACTAATTTGACCATAATAAATTTTGGTACTAAATTTGACCATACGCTTATACTTTAGTGGTACTGGTCACAGTCTTTGACACAATAGGTGTGGGTTCGATCCAGACTATTCCTTTGCCCTTCCCCTACGTATTAAGAAAAAAAATACCTTGAGTTGATCTTTATATATGCTTCTTCACCGTGAGAAGCACGGTGAACTTACGAATTTCTTTTCAATTGGATTAGTACATATTATTCTTTTTTTATTTTATGACATCGGTGTACGGGCCAATCTTGTGCACAGTTCAACTATTCCGGCGGGTACCTGCTACCTCAGCTATTTGAATCTCAGCAGTGTAGGTGGTGATCTATACACATCATTTGTTGTAGTGTTTCTTCTTAGGTTACAACGAACATACACTTCTTAAATTCATAGTACAATGATTCTGTCCTTTTTTAACTGAATTTGATATCTTAATCAATTTCTTCCCTATCTGCTGCATCAAGAAGTCCCTATAAAATTTATCTGCAAAATTTTCATCTTATCGCCCATGCTCACTCATTTTCACCTATAATTTTTGGGACGTATGTGATAATGAAGCTGCATGTTGAGGTGTTACATATGGATAATTCTCTAACCAGGTAAAGTAGATAATGTAATTTTTGAAACCCAGAGTCGTATCTATTTCACCACATTCACATTAAAAATTGAAGTTGCATTTTCTAAGTTTCAGCTCCTCAAATTAACATTATATACAACCGGTCCGCAACGTTTGTTATCCAGTGCTAGTAAAATAAATTACTAATCAGTTATTAACTCAACTGCTTTTTTGTTTCCTGACATCTAAATTTCGGACTTGATATAGATAATAAATTAAAAAAGGAGGATAAAATCAAATTTCAAAAAAAAAAAAAAAAAATCGCATCAAATATTCCCTGGATATAGGGCATAAATTACTAGTCGTACAAATTTTGGTCCAAATCCTGTATATTTGAATTTTCACACATGCAAAAAAAAAAAAAAAAAAAAAACTAGTCCTAGCGATGCCTGAATAATTTGTCGTCCACACAAAATATTTATAAATCGGAAGCAATAAGTCAAGACGAAATGAAAGATAGCAAAAGGAATGAAACGAGAAAGGAAGAGAGACTTACCATTGACGAGCTTCTGAACTATCGATCTTCTGCTATCCAACTCATCAAGCCAATTTTGACTCAGATCGGAGTCCTCAACCTCCAGCCCAAGTTGAAGAAGAAAACAAAGGTTGCCTCTGATGAATAAACTTATGGTACAGCCAAAACCTTTTCTGTTTGTTCTCTCTCTATTTATATTCTGTATATAAACTTTGAATGAAGAAGAAAATGAGTTGTCGTATTTTTCTAGCTTGGCAGGCAGCTATGCTATTTTTCTCTCTCTTATTTTTCAACTTCTTTTCTTTCTATCTATATTTATTATGGAATGAATTACTATATTTTTATTTGCTGTGTTTCCGATGAGTTGGGGGTAGGTGGTGGGGCAGACGCTATATTTTTGCAAATTTGTAAGAAATGAAGGGGCTCTTAGCACTAAAACCGACAATTTGGGGGCCGTAATTCTGACATTATCTGAAATTCTGTGTTTGGGCATCATATTCTACTCCTATTACCGTATTGCCATCCTTTTTTGGGACAATTCCAAGTTACTCGGGTTTTGTGGGTGAGAGGCACTTTCTAGTCTCTTAAATAAAAAAAGGAGACAAAGTCTTTAAAAATTGGGTGAGGGGGACACTTTTAAAATTAATACTAATGACTAATATTTAAAAGCCCCCAAGTTTTTTTATTTGCACAAAGCCCCCCACCTTCTCATCTCCCCTCCCCAGCCCCCCAGCCTCCATTCGGACCCCCACCCCCATCGCCCCCACCCCTCTGCCCATCCACCACTCCACCACCACCATCCACCACTCTCCACCGCCACCTTCTACCACACACCACCACCTTCTACCATCCTTCACCACTCACCGCCATCTCCTACCACCCACCACTGCCTTCTACCACCATCCACCACCAACCACCACCTTCTACCACCCTCCACTGCCACCCCACCATCATCCGCAACTCTAATAAAATGATGTGTATACATCAGTCGAGATGTGTACACATATAATATATGTGTGCACATATATTATATATGTACACATATTTATTATATGTGTACACATATTAAACACATATAATAATATGTGTACACATATAATAATATGTGTACACATCTTTTCCAGCCGTGAAAATATCTTCAAAATTACATAAACATATAAAAAATATGTTTACACATTCGAAAATATGTGTAAAACGATTAGAATTAAAAAAAAATATGAAAAAGAATGAAACGGGGATAAAGAAGAAGAAAAAGGAGAAGAACGAAAAAAATTAAATGAATACTAAGAAGAGAAGAAAATAGAGACGAAAAAGAAGAAAGAAAAATAACAAGAATGGTAAAGAAATAAAATTTGAAAAGAAAACTAGAAGAAAGAAGGAGAAGGAAGAAGAAAAAAGAGGGAGAAAGAAGAAAGAGAGAGAAATAAAAGTGTAAAATGATTTGAATAGGTGATAAAGTAAAAGTAGGTGGGAGGGAGGGAAAATGAAATGTTTGAAATTTTTTGAATTGTGGGGCTTTTTTGTAAATTTCGAAAATATCTTTCATACCCATAAGTTTTAACTATTACAATTCGGCCCTCACTTAAGTTAATTAATTTTTTATCCCCTTTTCTTCATTTGAAACTTGAGAGGACCCTATGCCTCTTTTTTCACACGTTACTCACTTCCTACATGCAATTTGAATTTTACAGCATGATTTCATTTCTACTTCCTTTTCTCTTGGATTTTGGAGACATTATTTAGCGGTGGGCGTTTGGTCAGTTCGGTTCGGTTTAGATTATTTTGGTTTGGTTTTTCAACTTTCAGTTTGGTAATATTAGAAACCAAAATCAAATTAAAATTAATTCGGTTTGGTTCGGTTTTTAAGAATTCGATTCGGTTTAATTCAGTTTAGTAGTTCGGTTTCCAGATATATAAACTAATATGGCAAAATCAGTATTTTTCAATTGTATGTGCCAAGAAGAATAAGTACAACGGAAAACCAAAGTTAGCAGTTGAAAATAAAAAGAATTTAGCTTAATGACATGACAATCGAACTTGGTAAGTACTGGCGCAAACTAAAATATTAAACACTCAAATCCATAATTTTTTAAGTACTGGTGCAAACTAATATGACATGACAATCGAACTTGACTTTAGGGTTCTTATCTCGTCTTCCTAAGAGACGATGACAGTGAGTTGTTTCAAGAAGAAACAATTAGTTAAATTTATAAAGAAAAGTAGTGAAATTTAGGCCTGGTAGTCTGGACTACTTATTAGATATATATATATATATATATATATAAATTAAAATACATACTCCATCCGTTTCAAAAAGGATGAACCTATTTCCTTTTTAGTCTGTTTAAAAAAGAATGACATCTTTCTAAATTTGGAAAGAAATATTCACTTTTACTCATCCCTAGATGATTTGTAGCCACACAAATATCTATAACTTATTTTAGAACACAAGTTTCAAAAGTCTTATCTCTTTATTAAACTCTGTGCAAAGTAAAATGGGTTTATCTAAAGTGGAACGGATGGAGTATTAAATATATAATTCGATTTTTCGGTTTGGTTCGGTTTGTGCCCACCCCAAACCAAAACCAAACCGTAAAACCAAAATTTTTAAAATGTAAAACCAAACCCAAACCAAAAACCGAAAAACCGAAAACCAAATTAAAAAAAAAAAATTTTGGTTCGGTCAATTTTTCGATTTGGTTCGGTTTGTGCCCACCCCTATATGTATTAATTAGTTTGAAAGTTATATTTCCACTATAGTTTTTCTACTTTATGGGGTTATGAATGCCGAAAAAAACTAGTTTTGAATGTCACGTACTGATTCTTAGGTCCCGTTTGCTCATAGGATTTAGGCAGAATTTGGGGTAGTATTTGAAAGATTACTTCAAATTCTTGTTTGTTCATAGAATTTGTGCAAAATTTGAAAACCAAAATTTCAAATTCTCAAATTCTGGTTGAGAGTAGTATTTGGGATATTTGGGAAAATTACTTTTTTCCACTCACGAAACTTCAACTTTTTCTCAAGTGAAAATGTATGTCCAAACACAACTTCAAGTTTCAAAAACTAATTTTCAACTCAAATTCAAATACTCAAATTTTCAAGTTTCAACCAAATCTATATCCAAACGCTAGCTTATATTTGTTATTGTTTGACACTTTTTGAATTGAAATTATTTCTTAAAAGGGTCTGAAGTTGAAACTAAGTAGCCGTTTGGCTATAAATATCAAAAAAAATTGAAAAATAGTTTTTTAAGTTGAGTTAAAAAATTGTATTTGGAAGTTGAAGTTGTGTTTGAATATAAATTTTACTTGAAAAAAGTTGACATTTTGTGAGGAAAGAGCATTGATTTTTTTTTTAAAAAAAACATGAAAAAGTGATCAAAAGCACTTTTTGGTTTTTTAAAAACTCTCAAAAAAATTGACAGTTTTTCATGAAGAGACATGTTTTTCAAAAAAAAAAAATTGAAAAAATGAAAAGATAAGTACAAACGGGCTCTAAGCTAGCGTTTGGACATAGATTTGGTTGAAACTTGAAAAGGGCATTTTTGAAGTTGAGATGAAAATTTATTTTTGGAACTTGAAGTTGTGTCTGGACATACATTTAACTTGGGTGAAATACATATAGTCCTTCAGTTTGCTGGGGTCCTAGTATCCCCTTCAGTTTTAGCAAAGGAAGTGATTCGCACAACAGACGCTGATTGCCACGTGTCAGAATGATAAAAAGTTAGAAAAAGAAGAAAAAATTATGAATTTCTTTTCACATAAACACCCCCACCCAATCAAAGGCTTTCCACCCTCTTCCTTTTACACACGCCTTCTTCTCACCGTCCCTCTCTTTTATCCAGCAAACACAATCCATACACATCTTTCAATTAAAAAATAAGAAGAATCGGTATAATTAAAGAAATTAGCTAGGCATTTACATCCTTTCCAGAGAGCTTCAGCTGAATTGATTCTTCATCTCCTGAAATTTGTAATCGAAGAGCATCCAGAACTATCGGGTTTGACCCAATTTAACATCGGCTATCATAAAAAACAAAACTTGGGGTTTCTATTTGCAGTATCTCTTTTGGCATCCTCAATTCTAGCTTGCTAATGTTAATGAATTTCTAACAAATTGGAAACTTTTGAAAGTAATTGTGGGGATAGTTTCAGTGAATTAGTTGTATTCTAGCATAGTGATAGACATGAGATATCTAAACAGGTCCAATGAAATATGCAAAAACGAGCATTAACACTTTGAGATTTGTGAATTTTAGATTGGTAGGGAATTGTTATAGTAAGATTTGTGTAATGGAGAAAGAACAGAGAGAGAATAGAATAGAGAGGGTAAAAGGCACGGTAGGGAAGGGTTCTTCTAGTAAAGGAACATGATAAAGGTGAAAGAGATAAAGAAAAGAAACCCACCCCCGCTGGGTATGTGGGCAAAAATACGCCACCTACTATTACGGGGATACAAGTCCAGCTGGCGAGACTAGACTTATCTTACAAGTCACCGGGTGCAGAGGATACACGCCCATTCCTGGAGCCAACGACCGTTTAGGCGGCACGGCTACAGAACGTAGGGTATACATCCCGTCGTCTAGGGTTTACAGTCTCCTAGTTAGGGTTTAGTATATACCACCGCCTTGAGTTATAGGCGCATAGCCTTATTAGTTTTTGTATTTTATCTTAATTAGGACTGGATATCACTACAATAAATACCCCTCCTTACATTATATTGTACATCATGTGATTCACCATGGAATCCGGCTATTCTCAAGGAATAAGAATTACTCTGTCTTTCTATTAATTATTTCGTCTTGTTTATTCATTAATTCTTTCATTATATTTACATACTTTTTCGTTGTGATTATTGTATTGCTTGTGACTCCAACTATAATTAATTGTTTAACCTAGATGTACAATTTTAGGCATAAATAGTTTAGCGCCCACCGTGGGACCCAGGCAATTATAGGTATTTTACGAAGGAAAATGCGCAATCATGTCTGACGAGGATAGCCTTCCAAAGAATACTGCAGATGCAGTAGACGAGTCCGCAAAGGATACCTGTGATCCCAACGTATAGCCTAAAGATCCCGTTGAACAGCCGAAAGACTCTTCCTAGGAACCGATCCCTGTTGCCAGTAATGGGGAAGGAGACCGATTGTTGGAAGGTAATCCCAAGTTCAAAACTTTCATTGTTAATCTCCTCAAAACCATATCAAAACGGGCAGAACAGAACTCGAACAATGTGATCGAAGGGGTAACTCAAAAGCAAAGAGCAATGTTTGTTGGATCGTCCAGAGGCCAACATCCCCGTGAGGACCAGCGCCCATGAACAATTCACTAGCATCCATTCTTAACTGGAGGCTCAACATGGATGCCACCCTGGAGGCTCGTCAACAATCAACAACCAAGAACTCAAAGGAGCTCCTATCATTCAGGTGCTCATAAAAGAGATGAAGGTCATCCGCGACCGAATTGATAATGTATCGGGTGCTCCACCCTAAGTTACCACGGTAGATGAGCAAAAGTTTTACAAACATGCCTACAAAGTAAGTGCCGCACCGGTCCGTATACCAAAGCACTTCCGCTTGCCGAATAACTTGAAGTATGACGGAACGATTGACCCGAACGAGCATATGGATGTGTATTACACAACCATGAAGAGTAAAGAGATTACCGAAGAAGAAATCCAATATGCTCTAGTGAAGAGGTTTGGCTCAACCATAACTAAAGGGCCCTCGCTTGGTACACTCAGCTACCAATGAGATATATCGAATCATTCACTCAGATGCAAGACTTGTTCAAGAAAGCGCATTCTGGTGCCCGCAAGCGGGGGAAGCGCATTGAAGATATCTTCGAGATACAAAAATGGGACAATGAGCTGCTAAAGGACTACCTTGATATATTTCAGAAGGAACGCATAGAGCTTCCTCCCGTTCCTGACAACATTGTTGTGGTAGCCTTTGGCAAGAGTTTGAATTCAAAGGGATCATTGGCGACCAGGGAGTTGCAATGGAGTTTAACCCAGCACCCAGTGATCACATGGAGCGCGTTGCACCAGAGATACACCAAGAAACTTCGCCTTGAGCCCGGAGAATCATCCGCCCCCGAGGAAATTCGATCAGCCATCTAAGACGTCATCCGCCAAGGACAAAAACGGGGATATATGGAGGAACCTCGAGCGAGAGACAAAGGGAACGGAATAGGAGAGGTTATAGGGATCATTTCCTAAAGTGAGAAGATAGTGTGGTAAGGCCTCGACACCATCAACCAAGGAGTCACTCAGCATGGAGTTGGTTCCTGATCGATTCGAAGAGTTGGGTTTGCAAGTCAACACCGTAGAGTTCATAAGGGATCATATGAAGGACGCCCAAATACATTGGCCAAGCAATTTGAGAGCTGAACCAGGTAGAAGAAATAAAAATTGTTATTGCAATTTTCACAAGGACCACGGGTACGATACGGCCGGGTGCAGAGCAGTAATCTTGGAATTCATGGGTTTGTTAAATAAGGGTTATCTCAATACCTACTCACCGTCAGGGAAAAACAAACTTTCACCAAAAACGAGAACCAAGATGGACCGACAGATCTACCTGAACCTAAGAGGTCCATCAACATCATAATTGGAGGTCCAACATTGCTCAAAGGGTCAAACGACAATGTGGTAGCACCCCCCTAAGGATCGTGCCTGAGATGAGACGATTATGTTTGGAAATGAGGATAGCATCGATTGCAATGCTGCACACCATGATGCCTTGGTTATAACACTCAGGAAGGAATATATAGACGTCAAATGCGACTTGGTTGACGCTGGTAGCGCCGTAAACCTCATCAGATTGGATACATTACAGGCGATGTGGCTCGAGGATAGAATTGTACCGAGTGTATACACGCTCGCTGGCTTTAATAGCTCTTGTGAAAGATCCATCGGCGAAGTTAACCATATTGTTCACCTCCCAGGTGCAGATTATGTTTCATCTTTTCAGGTAATCAGAGGGGGAGTTCCTTAAAACTCAATTGTTGGGCGGCCATGGATCCATCAATTCAAAGAAGTACCATCTACATGGCACCAAAAGCTTAAATACCCTACTCAATAGAGAATAAAGAAAGTTAACAGTGATCAGGAAACAGCAAGAGAGTGTTACACGACCGCAATTTTGGGAGCAGTTGTCCCCGAGGAAGTGCCCGGAGTGAACACATCTGAAGTTCCCGAAGACTCTAAAACCACAATCAACCAAGACTACGATTCAGATGGTATGGTTGATTGACGTTTTTTAGAGGGATAAGGATTAGGGATAAGTGAAAGTACTTTTCTTTTCAGAATTTACTTTGTTTAGCTCTTTAGTTCTTACATTACAAAATTTTCATTATTATATGACATGTTACGGGTTTTCACCCACAACATTCCAGGCTCCACGCCTTTATTAATAAACTGCAATTCATATAGTCAGTTTTTCTTTACAAATTAAGATCCATCTACGATCCAAATATTCATAGCCCAGGCCAAATACAAGTTGAAGTAATACACCAACTTTTCGTGACAAAAGTAGGGTAGCTCAACCACCAGGCATTATTCGTAAGTTGAACACATTAATTCAACAACTGCACCTACACGCCAACAAAGACGCCTGTTCGCATAGTGCCAGAAAGTCTAAATACTCGAGTAACTAAGCAGAGACGTTCAAAGTCGGACGCAAAAGTGCATGTTATCACACATGCTAAAGTCGTCCCATTATGGGCCAAACAACCAGCTCCTACAGATGCAACCTAGACGCCAAACATTAGTGCACAACGAACGTCATTGCCCCAAGCAGGCTCACTGATAAATGTCCTAAACATTAGAACATTCAGGACGATCAGAAGATATCTAATCTTTAGGTGTACACGCCCACAAAGGTACAACTTAACATTACTTATTGTTTACGGCGGAAATTAAAAATCGTTACAAACAAGAAAATAAGTAATTTAAGTTAAAACGCCTCAAAACGGGCCAAAAACTATATAATTACGCCCGAAAAACATGGGTAATTGTTCACAACAAAGATGCAAAAAAAATATATAAGCATCAAAAGGGGGGTGAGCTCTCATCATTCCTCTCTCAGAGGACTCCCTTCGTCGGCAACACTTCGCGAAGGTCCTGTTTCACCAGCTGCAGGTTCCCCATTCAACGTCTTATCTCCTTCTCCACTGCCCTCTTCAGAACCTTCTCCAAGGTCAGGCCCAAGCGGAGCATCTGCCTGAGCGACAAGTTTAGTACACAAGGCAATCTCAGCAGCTAGGTCCAAGTTAGGGTCGTCACGGGCCCAGAGAAAAGTGGCAAGAGTAGCGCGACATTAGCACGATCCACCTCTGATATGCGATGAGCATTCAGAGTGTTCATCTGTTGGTCCTTCAAATAACCATCATCACAGAGCTTATCAAGGATTCGACGCCACTTTGCCCTTCAACCTACCATTCTCATCTTGGAGGAAAGGGGAGAGACCCTAGGAATCCGAGGCAAGTTTCTCGGCAGCATTCATCTTTTCCTCCATACTAGATAGATGTCGTTGCAGGTCTTCCACGACCCCTTCCAGGTGATTCACAGTGCTGAGATGAAGCTGCTATGAAACCTTAGTATCTGTGAGGGAAGACTTGAGGGTCTTCACGGTCTGCCTGCACTTGCGAATCTCGCTTGCCAGTGCATTCTCCAAGTTCCTGCTCTTTAAGGCTTCTGCTTGAAAAGCATCACGAGTGGTCTGGAGTTCACCCTTCAACTCTTCAACCTTTTCTACAAAAGGTTGCAGGCTAAAACCTTGTCCGCACAAGGCATTGACCTCCTCAGAAAGATTTTCCTTCAGGCCACCCCGGCGGAGTATCTCATGGTACATCATCAATCCCTGGGAAACAGGTAGAGCAAGCAGTCAGTGGACAGAAATAATGTTATGATTTGCACAACGAGGAAGGAAAACTTACCCTAAGAGACATCCAGTGGTGACCACAAGCATCTCATGACAGTTATAGCTAGAAAGGTCTTCTTATTCAGCAGGGCCAACAAATTTGGCGGTATAATCTGTCACAACCCTTGGAGTCTTCATTAAGTTAACCCCCGCAGTTGCAGGAGTTGCCGCAGTGGCAGGAGTTGCCGCAGTGGCAGGAGTTGCCGCAGTGGGTTTTGAGTGCAAGTATCACATGGAAAGCATATCATGTCCATAAAAGGTCAAGGTCTTAACCTGGCAAATGGGGCTCGAATGCAACGACTGAAAGCACCACATGATCCTTCATACTAGCTTCTTCCTCAGGTATAGGAGTCTCTTCAGTCAAATGCATATGCTTTTGATGTAGCCAAAAGTGCTGATCAAGTGCTCGATGGCCAATGTCACGAAGCCAAGCCAAATTGCTACATGATATGCACATTCAGTTGGCTTGGTCGGGAGGAAGCATGTGTTCGGAGGAAGAGTGGAAAAGTGCTAGAACCGAAGACTACATCCTCAAATTTAAGCCAGAGGACAAAGTGACCGAACACCAACCCTTGGCGCTGAGCAGCACAAAGCCGGACACTACACTTGTGTCCGAAGTCGAGTGAGCGCCCGATGATAAGTGTGTTCGAGCAAGCAACCGAGCATCGAAGTCAAGGCTGCCGAACACTCAGTAAATGTGTTCGAGCAAGCAACCGAGCATCGAAGTCAAGGCTACCGAACACTCACTTATACAGCCCTATGTGGCTTGCTTTTATTGGTCACTTGTGACCGTATTTACTAGTTTAACCTTAGTATTTTCTATATAAACCTTGTTCCATTTCATTGTAAGTAGCTAGTTTTTTATGAATATTGATATAGCAGTTGCTATTTGAGTGTCTCCGATGGAGCCCGAACCCCGACGCGGGATTTTCAAAGAACTTATGTCATTCGGTGTATTCGTTTGAACATTTTCTTCTTGGTCATTCAATATGCAAGAAGCATCATTCTTCTTGAGGATTGTTGCTTAGTATAGGTGATTTTTGCCTCTGATTCGATCGAGCTTAAGACCAGTTCCTCAAAGTTCTTTTGAATCGAAGCAAGATTTGTCTTGCTTCTATCTTTATTTCATTGTTGTTCTTCCGCGTCTTCGTGTTTAGCTTAACTCCGGTTTAGCTTGCACCATCTTGGTATCAGAGTAAGGTTTGAGCTTGTTTTTACAACCTCAAATCCTGTTCGTTTATCTCATGCGTTTGTCTTTTAGTTTCAGCCTTCTTCCTTGTTGTTGATTGTTGTTACTGTGGTGTTTTGTTATTAACAAAAAAAAGGTAGAAAAGAAAAATTCAAAAGTTTTGGTTTGATTGTTGGTTGTTTGAATCAATCAACCATTGATTCTTACTCAACGCCGTCTGCTTATTCCAACGAGCACCTGTCGTACACGATTGACGACTAGGGTATCTCAAAGGTTTTTTGGACTGATATTGACGTGGTATTGTTGTTACTAACCCCAGTGGTGTTTTAATGGTTGTTATCGAACACTGGTGGTTGTGACTTGATTTGGTTTGAGTTTTGAGCTAAAAATAAAAGTTCTACTGTTTGAACCACCGTCCGTACGCCGAAAAATTGTTACATTGTAACATTGTATAGATGAAGCAAGCTGTGTTCTTAGCTCGAACTCTTGGAATTGTTTTCCTCCGACATTGATGTTACCTGAACGAAAAGCAACCCAAAGTCTGTTGAAGTCGTGGTTAGTGAACGAAGTTAAGCTTTTATCTGTTACGGCGGAGTAAAAGGTTCACTGTTCCCTTGAAGAAGAATGAGGTAAAGATCAAAACCCCAAGTGAAAATTTTGTCGGCTTGAAAAGGAAAATTGGATAAGGTAAAAACCCTATTCGTACCAAGGAGGGACCACTTTGTCCGAACAAGATTTGGTGTGTGTTCGAAGGATTCTGAAGAGGAATCGAAGGGTAAAATCTCCTAGGTTTTCACTTTTCTTGTGTTCGATACTTCACGATAGTGGATCTTTAGAGTAATTGTTGCTCCCAAACGCACACGCAAGTATACGTGGTCGACAAGTAATAAAGTGATAAATCGAGTATCGTTCACACGAGGACTATTCAGACTGAATTCTAGCAAACAATTTATATAAACTATTCAGGGATCTTTTTCCAATAGTAAGGATTTTATTAACTAAAGAACAGTAAGTTAAATGGTAGAAGTGGATTCAAACAATGGAGCAAAACTTGGTTGTTATCAGTAATAAGGAGACGGTCCAGGATCAGAGTTACGAACAATCCAGTTGAGTTTTCCAATTGATTCCACTTCTTAAATCCCGGGTTACTAACTAACAGAGTAAATGTACCCGTGAAAACATTTCAATTCTTCACGGTCTATGCAGGCTACTCCAATCCCTATATGTCTATGGGTTGAATCACGTGCACGCATTAACGAATTCTGTAATTAGTTAAACTAGGCGAGTAAGTATATGTCTATCCTACTCACAAATTGGTTCCCCGATGCCCGGGTTCACAAACTAGTTCTATTCTTTCTTATTACGTAATTAAATTCCCTCTTTCGAGTTCAATCTAAAAACCATAGATAATGCGTAATAATCGGGCCCTGACAATTACACAAGTGAAATCAAGAAAGAATAAGCAACCCGTTATGGTATTCAATTAATGGAAATCAATCTTCAAACATCAACTTTCATGAAATACTCTAACCCTAGAACGATAGATTTAGCCACGCATACTCATAATAACAAAATAAGGAATTGATGTAATAATGAAATAATGATGTAATAGATTAATGGAAGGAAGAAAAACCCTTGTTCAAGATGTTATGAGCTCTCCAATTTGCTCCAAAGTCTGAACTCCTCTCAAAAACTAAGTAAAAGAGTATTTATAGAGTTTACAAACACCTAGTAATAAGTTAGACCCAAGCCTAGACGAAATAGGAAGTAAAAATCCGCTCTAGGGCGCTATAACGGGCGCCCCGCGCCTCGTAACGCGCAACCTTAGGCAGACTACGTCGAAATATGCACGCTTTTGCCACGCGTCGCACAGCCAAACGCGTAAGAAGCTGGGCGCTTTGGCTGGCGCGGCGCGCCTCCTGTGACGTCCAGCCAATCTGCTCCTCTCCTTGCTCCTTTGCTCGCTCGTGTCGTGCCTTCGTGTGCCCGATCCAATCCTCAATCAAAATCCAATCTTTTCTTGCTCGATCATGCTCTTTAAAGCTCCAATTGCACTGCATAACAACCTACATACGTACGACATAAAATTAGTGCAAAACCACATTCATAAACTATAAAACGAGCGAATAACAAGCTCAAACATGCGGAAATATTAAGGAACATTGGCATAAAATGCCAAACATCAATAATCTCTTCTACTCGAGGTCGTACTATCGAATTTGAGATTATAGGAACTCGTGCGAGGGGTGCCCGAAGTCCAAATTCGTAGAAAATTCTTTGACTTCCCGAGCGCAGTTAAATAGCATCCATTCCATCGAGTCATATCAATTCACTCTTCCCGAAGGAGACAGTGTAACTTGTCAAATTCGAAGGAACTGAGATAAGTTGATCAACCGAGGAAGCCATTGGCTACAAGTTCTTGAGTGACCAAAAACCGAACCCACAAATTGAGTGGACCCGAGCACCACCCATTAAAGGTGAGGGAGTGTGTGAGGTAATTTCTAACCTTAACATTTTCATTGGTCTTTGATTTGTGCAGTGATGCCGGGCAATCCACCACGAGGAGGCCATTCACTCGGAGCCAAGTCAAGGAGGTCCAAGAGGTGCATTTACACTTGGTGAGGAGAGAAATCGATGAAGGAAGCATTGTAAAGACGTTCCGGATGGTCTCAGCTCTAGGCCTCACGCCTAAGGAGGAGGAGGGAGGCCCAGCACATCCAGGCGCCCCGCCTGGAAAGCTCATTGCCTAAGAGTGCAATTGTGCACAAGCGAGCCGCCTACCTTGGTGCCCCTACCCAGGCGCCCTCCTGCTCAGGCACCCCTCCCAGCTTCAGGCGCCCAGCTTCAGCACACTTCAGGCGCCCCTCCCAGCCCTAGGCACCCCTCCCAGCTGCTGAACTTATGTTTCTTTTACTGTTTTGCCCTACGTGCCTTTAATGAACCTTATTAGTAAGGGTACTTAAGTCATTATGTAAACTTGGGAAACACTATAAAAACCCAAGTATAGCTTATTTTGAAACTTAGCTTATTATTGATGAATGTGAAACTTGAGCAATGCTCTTTGAGAATGAATGAAAGAACCTATGTTTGGGACTTGTTTACCTCTAGTGGATTCTAGTTGCATAACAACCCTGCCCTGATCATTCTACTTGTGAGTCCCCGTTGGCTCGAGGGTAGTTGCGTAGTGTAGGTGATCCTTGACATCCACCCGGGGTGTAACGGAACGAGTTCTCTATTGCTACTTGGGTCTTGTTCGAGCCTCGTCTCGCTTTCTATCTATTTTTATCGCTTCTGTGTTTTCCCTACATCATTTGGTATCAAAGCAAGGCTCGGGTTTTGTTTCTACAAACCCCCGACCCTTGATTCTTCGTGCCTACGTTAGTTCTCAGATTTCTTGTTGTTGAAGTTATTGAAAGAAGAAAAACACAAAAAAAAAAAAATTGAAAATTTGAAAATCTAAAAATTTGGTGTGATTTGTTGCTTTGTTGGATTCATGATATGGGTGTTATAGATTCTTGATCTTTGTTGAAGACCCGTTGTTTGGGTACCAAAAACACTTGGTTTGGATTGGATTTGTGAAATTGAATATTTGAAACCCCAAAATTTCCTTAAACCCTTGCTAAACCTTGTTCTTGATGATTTTGGCTTGACTCTTGGGTTGAATGGATGTTTGATTAGGAACTTGATATTGGGGATTGATCTTCATTGAAAAACAAATGATTTTGTATCAATTTTGTGGGATTTGAACATATATAACACCAAATTTGATGAATCACAATCCTTGTTGAAACCCTTTTGATAAACCCTTGTGTTCTTGAATTTCTTGGCTTTGAATCTTTATTTGATTGATTGTTTGGTTGCCAATTTGATCGGGGTTTGTTAGAAAAGATCAAAAACAACTTTGGGTATCATTGGATTGTGAAAACAGGTTGAAAACATTGGATTTGTGGATTAAAAATCGACTTGGAACAAGCTTGGAACGAATTGGGATTTGTTCGAGCCTCGTCTCGCTTTCTATCTATTTTTATCGCTTCCGTGTTTTCCCTACATCATTTGGTATCAGAGCAAGAGTAGTACTACTACTCCCATGAGCAATCCAAAAGAGTGGAAGACTCCCACTCCAAATGCAAGCTTCCCAAATGCAAGTGGCACAAGTGCTAGCAAGGATGTGAAGAAGCCTTATGAGAAGTCTACACAACATGTGGGAGGTAACTCTAAAACTCACTTGAGTAATCCTATCTCTACTTCTACTCAATGCTATAAGTGTAAGGGTTATGGAAATATCTACAAAGATTGCCCTACTCGGAAAACTATGGTTCTTGTGGGTGACTTGGTGTATGAACAAGATAGTGAACCCGAGGATAAAGAGGGAGTAGAGGGTGATGAGGAGGTTGATGATGGGGAGGTTGCAATGGATGATGAGGACGATGCCCATGCCTTCCTTGTTGTGAGGAGGAGTTTAGGTGCCTTGTTTGTGGAGGATAGTGAGACTTTGCAAAGAGAGAACCTCTTCCATTCTAAATGCCGAGTCATGGGTCTCCTTTGTTCCATGATTATTGACTCGGGAAGTTGTGCCAATGTCATTAGCCAAACACTAGTTTCCCAATTGAAAATACCCACCTTAAATCATTACCGTTTGCAATGGCTTAGTGAGTGTGGTGAATTGAAGGTGGTCAAACAATGCATGATCAAGTTCAAGATAGGGAACTATGTGGATGAACACATGTTTGATGTTGTGCCTATGCAAGCATGCCACCTTCTATTTGGAAGGCCATGGCAATTTGATAGACATGTGGTTCATGATGGCCATGCTAACACCTATACGGTTAGGCATGAGGGAAAGAAGTTTGTGCTTAAACCCTTAACTCCCAAGCAAGTGAGTGATGATTACAAGCGGATGAGGGAGTTAAGAGAGGCGGCCAAGGCTAAGTCGGTTGTTGAGACTAGTCCTTTGTCCGAAATCTTGGTGGCAATCCCACCATCTTCTGTCGGTAGCATATGTGCCATGATTCAACCGGGCGAGATCTTGAGAGGCAATGATGGCAACAAACTACTCATATGCCTAGTGCACAAAGGTATGATTCTTACCTCCGATCTTGATGTTTCCACTAACCCTTTGCCTAGTGTGTTTGAGAATGTTTTGAAGGACTTTGAAGACATGTTCCCGGATGAAATGCCAATTGGTCTACCTCCCTTGAGGGGTATTGAGCACCAAATAGACTTTGTCTCGGGGTCTCAAATTCCAAACAAACTGGCTTATAGGAGCAATCCCGAGGACACCAAGGAGCTACAAAGGCAAGTTGATGAATTGCTTACTAAAGGCTTGGTGAGGGAGAGCTTGAGTCCTTGTGCCGTACCCGTGATCCTTGTTCCCAAAAAGGATGGCACTTGGAGAATGTGTGTTGATTGTCGGGCCGTGAACAAAATAACGGTAAAGTACCGTCATCTCATTCCCCGACTTGATGATATGTTAGATGAATTGAGTGGATCATGTGTTTTTAGCAAAATAGACCTTAGGTCCGGTTACTATCAAATCCGGATGAAACCCGGGGACGAATGGAAAACCGCATTCAAGACCAAGTTTGGTGTCTATGAATGGTTGGTGATGCCCTTTGGGCTCTCCAACACACCTCGTACTTTCATGAGGCTAATGAACCATGTTCTAAAGCCATTCATCAACAAGTTTGTGGTCGTCTACTTTGACGATATATTGATCTATAGCAAATCAATAGACGACCATGTTGATCACCTTAGGCAAGTGCTTGAAGTGTTGAGAGCCGAAAAGCTCTATGGCAATTTTAAAAAGTGTGCCTTTGGTGTTGAGAAGGCAGTCTTCCTTGAGTTTGTTGTGAGTGCCCAAGGAGTAGAGGTGGATGAGTCTAAGGTAGAGCCCATTCGTGATTGACTTACTCCTACTACCGTGACTAAAGTGAGGAGCTTTCATGGTCTTGCTAGTTTTTATAGACGATTTGTGAAAGACTTTAGCTCCATTACCGCTCTACTCACCGAATTGGTGAAGAAGGACAAACCTTTTGTTTGGGGAGAGCCTCAAGAGAAGGCCTTCCAAGAATTGAAAAGTAGGTTGAGTACCGCCCCTCTATTGCAATTGCCCGACTTCGGAAAGGCATTTGAGGTTGAATGTGATGCCTCGGGGGTGGGAATTGGTGGTGTTTTAATGCAAGATGGCAAACCCTAGCCTACTTTAGTGAGAAATTGAAGGGTGCCTCCTTGAACTACTCTACGTATGACAAGGAGATGTACGCCTTAGTGAGAGCTCTTGCTCATTGGCAACACTACCTTTGGCCTAGAGAATTTGTGATCAAGAGTGACCATGAGTCATTCAAACACCTTAGGGGCCAAGAGAAGCTAAACAAGCGTCATGCCAAGTTGGTGTAGTTCATTGAGTCTTTTCCCTATGTTATCCAATACAAGAAAGGGAAAGACAATGTTGTGGCGGATGCGCTTTCTAGGAAGTTTGCTCTTGCCACCACTCTCACCTCTAAGCTCATGGGTTTTGAGAGCATAAAGTTGATGTATGTTCATGATCCCAAGATAAAGAGCATCCATGAAGCTCTAGAGAAGGGGGAGAGAGTTGAGAAATGCCAATGGGTTAAAGGCTATATCTTTAAAAATGGTAAAGCGTGCATACCCGAGTCCTCTTGGAGAGAATTGCTTGTGCAAGAAGCACATTGTGGAGGACTCATGGGTCACTTTGGTAGGGATAAAACCTTGGCCATTCTAAGGGAGCAATTCCATTGGTCTAAAATGGGGACACAAGTTGAGAGACTTTGCAACTCTTGTCTTGAGTACAAGTTTGCTAAGTCCAAATCGAACCCCCATGGTTTGTATACCCCATTCCCCGTACCTACTAGCCCGTGGATGGATATATCAATAGACTTTTTCGTGGGATTACCACGGACTAGGGGGGCCATGATAGCATTTATGTTGTTATGGATAGGTTCTCCAAAATGGCTCACTTCATTCCATGTAAAAAATGTGATGATGCACAACATGCTGCCTCTTTGTTCATTGATAATGTTTTAAAGTTGCATGGTGTGCCTCAAACCATAGTGAGTGATAGGGACACCAAGTTCCTAAGCCATTTTTGGAGGAGTTTATGGGATGCCCTTGGCACCAAGCTCTTGTTCTCTACGTCCCACCACCCCAAACCGGTGGACAAACCGAGGTGGTGAACCGAACCTTGGGTGCTCTCCTTAGAGCCATGACCCGAGGTAAGGGTGGGACTTGGATTGATAAGCTACCTCTTATGGAGTTTGCCTACAATATCACTTTGCATAGGATGATTGGCATGACTCCATTCGAGTGTGTTTATGGTTTTAACCCCTTGATTCCCCTTGATCTAACCCCTTTGCCAAGGGAAATGGTTGTTAATTTTGAAGGTAAAACTAGAGCCATGGCTTTGGTTGAGCTACATGCAAAGGCCAAGAAGAACTTGGAGGAAGCTTATGCAAAGGTGGCCTCAAAGAAAAACAAGGGACGCAAGAAGGTGGAACTCAAGAAGGGTGACTATGTGTGGGTGCACTTCCGCAAATAGAGGTTCCCAAACCTTAGGAAAGGGAAGTTGGTACCCCGGGGAGATCGACCGTTCCAAGTGCTTTCAAAGATCAACAACAACGCCTATGTGGTCGACTTGCCAAGTGAGTATAACGTTTCTAATACTTTCAATATTTTTGACTTGACTCCTCTTGATGTAGGAGATGATGGAGCCGAGGGTGAGGACGTTGCAATTTCGAGGACGAAATCTTCCCAAGAAGGGGAGGATGATGCCGGAAAATCCACCTCGAGGAGGCCATTCACTCGGAGCCAAGTCAAGGAGGTCAAAGAGGTGCATTTACACTTGGCGCGGAGAGGACTCGATGAAGGAAGCATTGGAAAGACGTTCCGGATGGTCTCAGCTCTAGGCCTCACGCCTAAGGAGGAGGAGGGAGGCCCAGCACATCCAGGCGCCCCGCCTGGAAAGCTCACTGTCTAAGAGTGCAATTGTGCACAGGCGCGCCGCCCACCTAGGCGCCCCTACCCAGGCGCCCGCTTGCCCAGGCACCCCGCCTGACCCAGGCGCCCCTCCCAGCTTCAAGCGCCCAGCTTCAGCACACTTCAGGCGCCCTTCCCAGCCCCAGGCGCCCCTCCCAGCTGCTAAACTTATATTTTACTGTTTGCCCTACGTGCCTTATTTGATGAACCTTATTAGTAAGGGTACTTTAGTCATTATGTAAACTTGGGAAACACTATAAAAACCCAAGTATAGCTTATTTTGAACACTTAGCTTATTATTGATGAATGTGAAACTTGAGCAATGCTCTTTGAGAATGAATGAAAGAACCTATGTTTGGGACTTGTTTACCTCTAGTCGATTCTAGTTGCATAACAACCCCAACCCGATCATTCTACTTGCGAGTCCCCGTTGGCTCGAGGGTAGTTGCGTAGTGTAGGTGATCCTTGACATCCACCCGGGGTGTAACGGAACGAGTTCTCCGTTGCTACTTGGGTCTTGTTCGAGCCTCGTCTCGCTTTTTATCTATTTTTATCTCTTCCGTGTTTTCCCTACATCATGCAGGTACCATGGCTGGGAATGGAGGTGAAGGAAAGGGCATTGAGAAGCCCGAGGTGTCGTTAGCCGATTTCATGGCTGCGATACAGGGAATCAGTGCCGAGGTAAGAGGAGTGAGTGCTCGAGTAGCTAACCTCGAGCAAGGGAGTGTGTCCGTGGCCTTACCAGGGTCCGGCGCTGAAACTAGCAACTCCACTCTAATGAAACCTGAGCAATTTGCTGAGCTCGTTCGATAACAACGGTTGAAGGACGAGGCTGTTTGAAATGAAGCTATGGGCAATCCCTAAGCTACACAACACTTGGGCAATCCCCAAGCGCAACAACAAAACTTGGGCAATCCCCAAGCTGATTATCAACACTTGGGCATTCCCCGAGGTGATAGAATGCCACTTCTAATGGCCCGACGACAAGTTGTGGTCGTTGATGATGAGGTCGATGAAGGAGAATTTCCCGAAGCCGAAGCTGAGTATGAGCCACCATTCGTTCAACAAAGGCAGGCTCAACGAGGTCATGAAAATTTCCGAGGTCGAGGCCGAGGCGCAAATGTTGATTGAAATATTGTGCGTGAGGCTGATGACTATTATGATGAATATCCGGAGCCGATCTGAGGTGCTCGAGATTCAAACTTGAACAGTGTCAATATGAATATTCCACCATTCAGAGGAACTAGTGATCCAGACCAATATCTTGATTGGAAGCTTAAATTGGAGCGAATCTTCGAAACCAATGAGATGACCGAAGAGAGAAAAGCTGCACATGTTATTGCTTCGTTCGAGGCATATGCATCAACGTGGTGGGAGGCTGACAAAACGTTGAGATGAAGGAATGATTATCCAGAGGTCACCACATGGGCGCAGCTGAAGAGAGCAATGGATGCTAAGTATGTGATTGCCAAATATCAGTAGGAGCAACTTCGGAAGCTTTTCGAATTTAAACAAGGGTCCAAATTAGTTGAAGAATATCATGATGAGTTCGAAAGGATTCGATTGGCCCTTGATATGGAGGAAGATGACGAGCAAGCCATCATTCGATTGAAAAATAGCTTGGCTCGAGATGTGTCATCTCAATTGAGAGTGCATGTGTATCAAACTTTGGAAGATATGCTTCATGCTGCCATCGAAGTTGAGAAATGAGTTAAGGAAGATAAAGCAAACCGGTACCGAGGAGTCACTACTTCGACTCCCTTGAACCGAGGTAAAGAATGGAAGAGTCCGAACCCAACAAGTGCTAACACTGTTCGAGATCCGAAGAAACCCTTCGAGAGGGGAATGACCGTTAACCAACCAAGAGAAGCTAGAGGAAAAGTTCAACTTAATTCTCCCAGTGCTGCAAGTATTTAGTGCCATAAATGTAGAGGTTATGGTGACATTGCAAAAGAGTGTCCAACTCTCAAAGTCATGCTAATGCTTGATGATGGAACCATTCAAGAGCAAGCGAATGATACCGAGGAGGAAAAATTCGAGGAGACTGACCGAGCTGAAGATGATGATGGTCGTGAAGCTGCCGAAGTTGATCATCCGAGAATGTTTCTTGTGGTTCGAAGGAATTTGAGCTGCAGGACTCTCGAAGAAGAGGACAACCAAAGAGAGAATCTTTTCCATGCCCGATGTTGAGTAATGGGGAATGTTTGTTCGATGATCATTGATTCGGGTAGTTGTGAGAATGTAGTGAGCCAAACCTTGGTTTCACAATTGGGACTACCTACCTTAAAGCATCCCCATCCTTAAAAATTGCAATGGTTAAATGAGTGTGGAGAATTGAAGGTTGTCAAACAAGTGTGGATCAAGTTCAAAGTTTGAGAATATCAAGATGAGATGATGTTCGATGTGGGACCGATGCGAGCTTGTCATATGCTATTGGGTCGACCATGGCTGTATGATCGGTCAGTTGTTCATAATGGAAGATCCAACACTTACATTGCTAAGCTCGAAGGGTAGAGTTTCATACTCAAACCCTTGTCTCTGAAACAAGTCAACGAGGACTATAAACGAATGAAGGAGTTGAAAAAAGCGGCCAAAGCTAAGTCTCCGATTGGGACAAAAATTATGGCCGAAGACAACAACTCACATCCCGAGGTAAGGAATATCTGTGCAATCATGCAACCGGGTGAGCATCTACGAGGCAATGACAACGACCAACTGATGATATGCCTCGTGCACAAGGGTATCTTTCTAAACTCTAATGATGATTTTTCTAACGATAACCCTTTGCCTAGTGCTTTACAAAGTTTTTTGCAGGACTTCGGAGACGATTTCCCGAAGAAATGCCAGGAGGATTGCCTCCGTTGAGAGGAATCGAGCACCAAATTGACTTCATACAGGGGGTCTCAAATCCCCAACAAAACTGCATACCGGTATAGTCCCGAAGACACCAAAGAGCTCCAAAGGCAGGTTGATGAATTGCTGAACAAGGGCCTTGTTCGAGAGAGCTTGAGTCCTTGCGCCGTTCCTGTTATCCTTGTCCCGAAGAAAGATGGAACTTGGTGAATGGGTGTTGATTGCCGAGCAGTCAACGAAATTACGGCAAAGTATCGTCATCCTATCCCTCGATTAGATGATATACTAGATAAGTTGAGTGGTTCTTCATGCTTTTTGAAGATAGATCTCAGGTCTGATTACCACCAAATCCGAATGAAACTCGAAGACGAGTGGAAAACTGCATTCAAGACCAAATTTGGTCACTATGAATGGTTGGTGATACCTTTTGGCCTATCCAATGTACCAAGCACATTCATGCGACTGATGAACCATGTGCTCAAACCGTTCATAAATAAGTTTGTTGTCGTTTACTTCGATAACATCCTTATTTATAGTAAATCTGTAGATGAACATGTCGAACACCTAAGGCTAGTGCTCGATAAGCTTCGAGAAAAGAAGTTATATGCTGACTTCAAGAAATGTGCCTTTTGTATCGAGCGTGTAGTCTTTCTAGGATTTGTTCTGAGTGCTTATGGTGTTGAAGTCGATGAGTCAAAAGCCGAAGCCATCAAAGATTGGCCAACTCCAACCTGGGTATCTCATGTTCGTAGCTTCCAAGGTTTAGCTAGCTTTTATCGAAGGTTTGTTCGTGACTTTAGCACCGTGGCAGCTCCTTTGACCGAGCTGGTAAAGAAAGACCATCCATTTGAGTGGGAAGAGTCCCAAGAGCGGGCTTTCCAAGAGTTGAAATAGAGGCTTTGCTCTGCCCCGTTGTTGCAACTCCCTGACTTCGGCAAAGCATTCGAGGTCGAGTGTGATGCGGCCGGAGTTGGGATTGGAGGAGTGCTTATGCAAGAATCGAAGCCGATCTCTTACTTCAGCGAAAAGCTTAAGGGTGAAACCTTAAATTACTCTACGTATGTCAAGGAATTGTATGCCCTCGTTCGAGCACTCGCCCATTGGCAGCATTATTTGTAGACTCGAGAGTTTGTGATTAAAAGTGATCGTGAATCTTTGAAACATCTCCGAGGTTAGGAGAAATTGAACCGAAGACATACCAAATGGGTTGAATTCATTAAAAGTTTTCCTTATCTAATTCATTACTAAAAGGGAAAAGACAATGTTGTGGCCGATGCACTATCAAGGAAATTTGTCTTAGCGACCACTTTTGCCTCGAGGCTCATGGGATTCGAAAGCATCAAGTTGATGTACGAAGATGATTCCAAACTAAAATGCGTTTGTGACACAATCTTGAGTGGCCGAAGGGTTGAGAAATATTGGTGGCACGATGGCTATCCCTTCAAGAATAGGAGGATTTGTGTACCGGTGTCATTATGGAGAGAGCTCTTGGTCCGAGATGCTCACTCCGGAGGCTTGATGGGACACTTCGGTGTCGACAAAACACTTGGTATCTTAACCGAGCAGTTCCATTGGCCAAAAATGCGACGAGATGTGGAAAAGCTTTGCAACTCTTGTCTCGTTTGCAAGAAAGCCAAATCGAAGTCCAACCCTCATGGTTTGTATACCTCGTTGCTTGTGCCTGATCGACCTTGGGTTGACATATCCATGGATTTTGTATTGGGGTTACCGAGGTCGGGGGGAGGACATGATAGCATCTTCGTTGTTGTGGACCGATTTCCCAAAATGGCTCACTTTATTCCTTGCAAGAAATGCAATTGTGCACAACATGTTGCTTCTTTATTTATTACTCATGTTTTAAAATTGCATGGTGTGCCTCGTACAATTGTGAGTGATCGAGACTCGAAGTTCTTAAGTCATTTTTGGAAATGCTTATGGGGTGCCCTTGGCACCAAATTACTATTCTCGACGTCTCACCATCCTCAGACTGATGGACAGACCGAGGTAGTTAACCGAACCTTGGGAGCTTTGCTTTGAGCTATGACCAAAGGCAAGGTTGGAAACTGGGCTGATCGTTGCCCATGAAGGAGTTTGCATAAAATCGAATGGTGCACAGAATGATAAATATGACCCCATTCGAATGTGTGTACGGTTTTAATCCTTTAATTCCACTTGATCTAACCCCATTGCCTCGAGATGTTATTATTGATTTTGAAAGTACTCACCGAGCCAAAGCTTTACCCGAGTTGCATGCCAAGACAAAGAAGAATCTTGAGGAAGCGTACGCCAAAGTGGCATTGAAAAAGAACAAGGGGCGAAAGAAGTTGGAGTTGAAGAAGGGAGATTGGGTTTGGGTTCACTTCCGAAGAGAGCGATTCCCGAACCAAAGGAAAGGAAAGTTGGCACCTCGAGGGGATGGTCCATTTCAAGTGCTAAGCAAGATCAACAACAATGCTTATGTGATCAACCTCCCAGGTGAGTATAATGTGTCCAACACCTTCAATGTTGCTGACTTAACTCCTTGTGTTGTAGGCCAAGCATCGGGGACAGATGCTGAAGCGATTTCGAGGACGAAATCTTCTTAAGAAGGGGAGGATGATGCAACCCGAAGTGCTGATCAAGTGCTCGATGATCCACCGAAGCCAATGACACGAAGCCAAGCCAAATCTCTACATGATATGCACATTCAGTTGGCTTGGTCGGGAGGAAGCATGTGTTCGGAGGAAGAGTGGCAAAGTGCTAGAACTGAAGACTACATCCTCATATTTGAGCCCAAGGACAAAGTGACCGAACACCAACCTTTGGCGCTGAGCAGCACAAAGCCGAACTGTTAGCTTGGATAAGCTTGGAGTTTTGACTGATGACTGAGGAACGGATTCAAAGGACCTGTTCCTTTGAATCATTGTAGCAGAATAGATAATTCATGCAAAATCGTTTAATTGAGATATTATTATTTATCCTAATACTGACGTGTATCTTGGTAATTATGCAGGCCTAATCAGATATGAAAATATTGCATAACTAAGGGATAAAGGATTCGGATTCTAGAAGGAATAATCCAATTAGGACTCAAAGTCAAGGGAGCTTTGGAGTTCTAATTCATCAAGACTTGTTGGCTGCTGGAAGCTATAAATCATGGAGACTATCAGCCATAGAAGTAACACACAAATATATAGAGCATCGAGCAAAAGCTGAGAAGAATTATTAGCTTATTTGTGTAATCAGTTAGCTACAGTAGAACTAAGTGAGAACCTGTTCCTTAGATTGAATCTTGTAAAAGTTCGAGTCTTAGTTCAATTGTAGTAAGCAAAAATCGAGTTGTAAACTTTCTGGTTCAAGTCGTGGACTTGACACAACTTCACTGATCGTGAGAAAGATCACTAAAGGATTAGAGTTAGTCCTAGGTTAGTAAGAGTGAGTCTTGTAACCAAGTGTGTCTTTTTACATAGTGAAGTTGAAATCCTACTTGAGAAGTAGGTCGTGGTTTTTTGATCCCGTGTCTAGGGGTTTTTCCACGCTAATATCTGGTGTTCAGTTACTTACAGTTTTAATTCCGCACATCGTAGAGTAAAGGAACACATTTTAAGGAACTGGTCCTTAAAACAGTAAAGTGGTGTAATCGTGGGAAATAACAATTGGTATCAGAGCAGGTTATCCTTGAAAAGGCTAACACCTAGGATTAGATGAGTACATCACGAGAGAACAGTGAGGGCCAGTCAATGGTTAGAGCACCTTATTTCAATGGGAAATACTATTCATGGTGGAAAGAGAGGATGCGCGATCACCTTCAAGCAGAAGACTATGAATTGTGGGACATAGTAACTGAAGGTACCATGATCCCAATGAAGAAGGATGCTGATGGGAAGGATGTTCCCAAAACCAGGAAGGAATGCAATGTTGAAGACATAAAGCAATGGGAAAAGAATGCAAAGGCAAGGAAGTGGCTGGTTGGTGGACTTAGTCCTGACGAATGCACTAGGATCAGAGGGTATGCCACTGCAAAGGAGATTTGGGATGCTCTACAAGTTGCACACGAAGGAACAAGTCAGGTAAAAAGGTCCAGAGGTACACTTCTTTATGCTGAATATGAAAGCTTTAAAATGAAAGAAGAAGAATCAATCTCTGAAATGTATACTAGATTTAATGCCATTGCTTCTGAACTTATCTCTTTGGGAAGGGTTTTAACTGTGGAAGATAGGGTAGAAAAGATTTTAACTAGGGTTCTTCCAGATTCTTGGGTTATCAAAGCTTGTGCTGTCATTGAAAGTAAAGATTTAACCACTTTATCCTTAGATGAGCTTATAGGCAATCTAAAGACTTATGAAATGAGGAAAAAGGTTAAAAACATAGGAGTACCAGTTAAAACTGAACCTAACCTAGCCTTGACTGCTGGTGATAAAATCATTGATGATAAGGAACTGGTCCTTATCGCTAAAAGTGTTCAGAAATATTTGAATAAGAAAAGGAAAATTAGTGGACAGGGTAGGTCTACTAACATGAAACAGGCTGGAGAATGCCACAAATGTGGAAGCTCGGAGCACTACATCAGCAAATGTCCAATTATGGAAGGAGAATGGAGGAAGAAATTCATTGATGAAAGGAAGAAGGCTAGGGAACAGGTCCATAAGAGAAGTGGAAATCCCAAAGCGCTGGTCGTAGGATGGCAAGACAGTGAAGATGAAATAACTGATGACGATCTGGATGAGGATCTTGCTCTAATGGCACTTGGAGATTCAGAAAATGAAGAGGATCCTGAGGTATTTGTTTCTAAACTTAAAGAAGATGTAAAAAGCATGTCTAGAGAAAAGTTGGTTAAAGTATTCCATATTGTACTAAATGAATTTAAAACTGTAAGGGATGATAATCACCAACTGCATGATAAAGTTGACTGTTTAGAAACAGAATGCAAAGAGGAAATAGTTAAAAATGATTTTCTGGAAAGGAAGATTAGCATGCTTGAGGAACAGGTCCTCACACTTGAAACAACTGCTCAGGAATTAGAAAATGATAAAACAGTTGTAAAAGGTAAAGGCATTGCTAATTCTCATCAGATCATTGCTGAAGAGAAACAGAAAGACACAGTTGATAAATTGTGTAAGAAAGATGAAAAGATAAGATCTTTAGAAGAAGACTTGGTTAAAACAAAAATGGAATTAAGAAAAACTGTAGAATGGAACAAGTCTTCTGAAGCACTAGAATGGTTACAGGAAAATCATAGTAGTAACAGGAAAGGTATTGGATTCATGAAAGCACAGACTTCATCCAAATGGAATCCAAAGAGTAAGTACTTATCATTTCCTGAAAACTGGCTATGCACTCACTGTGGGAACACTGGTCACCGGAAAGAAAATTGTCAATCTTTAAAAAGGGCTGCCCAGAGGAACAGGTCCTATAAACCTGTTCAAAATCCTGTGAAACAGAAGAATAGGTCCTATAAACCTGTTCAACATTCTGTAAAAAAGGAAAATATTCACACAAAGAAACCATTACCATTCTGGGGTAGGAAAGATCTGATTCATCCTTTTTCTAAAGGAAAGGAACCCAAACTAGTTTGGGTTCTTAAAAGTAACCCCTAGTTTTCTTTTGCAGGCTAGAGTGAAGGAGATAAACTACAAATGGTACATGGATAGTGGTTGCTCAAGACATATGACAGGACATAAGGAACTGTTCCGTTCACTCTCAGCCTTCCAAGGAGGAAGTGTTTCCTTCGGTAATGGTAAGAAAGGGGAAATTATTGGAATTGGAAAGGTAGGTAGGTCTGACTCACACTGCATAGATAATGTATTTCTAGTAGATGGGTTGAAGCATTGCTTATTGAGCATATCTCAACTGTGTGACAGAGGTAATAATGTTAATTTCTCATCTACTGGATGCACTGTGACTAATCAAACTTCTGGAGAGGTTATTTTGCAGGGAAACAGGCATGGAAACATCTACAAAGTAGACTTGCTGACATTATCTGATGGAAGCCTGAGCTGCTTAAGTGTAGTGCAAACTGATCCCCTCCTATGGCACAAAAGACTAGGACATGCTAGTCTTTCACAATTGAACAAACTTGTGTCAAAGGACTTGGTGATAGGTCTTCCTAACATCAGGTTTAATGATGAAAAAGTATGTGAAGCATGTGCCAGGGGGAAGCAGGTAAAATCCTCCTTCAAATCGAAGAAACAGGTAAGTACCACTAAACCTTTGGAACTGGTCCATATGGATTTATGTGGCCCTATGAGAACAATGAGTCGTGGAGGTAAGAAGTATGTTATGGTATTGGTGGATGATTACTCCAGATTTACATGGACTATATTTCTTGCATCTAAAGAAGAAGCATTTAATGCATTTTCAATTTTTGCTAAGAAAGCTCAAAGAACTCTAGATAATCATATTGTTGCCATTAGGTCAGATCATGGAACTGAATTTGAAAATCATATGTTTTTCAATTTTTGTAATGAAAATGGAATTAATCATAATTTTTCCTCACCTAGAACTCCACAACAAAATGGTGTAGTGGAAAGGAAAAATAGGACTGTAGAAGAAATGGCAAGGACTATGTTGATATCTGGAAACCTTCCACAGAACTTTTGGGCTGAGGCTATTAATACTGCATGCTACATAATAAATGTATGACAAGACCTTTAATAGAAAAGACCCCATATGAATTGCTTAAAGGAAGAAAACCAAATATTTCTCATCTTAGGGCTTTTGGTTGCAAATGCTTCATACACAACAATAGGAAGGATGCCTTAGGAAAATTTGATCCTAGAAGTGATGAGAGAATATTTGTTGGCTATTCTTTAAATAGTAAATCTTATAGGGTGTTTAACAAGAAAACATTGAAAATTGAAGAAAGCATGCATGTTAAATTTGATGAAACTGACAGTCTCACTCAAGAACAGGTACAAGAGGATGAAGAAATTGGAATGCTGAAAGAGTTTGAACTTAATCCACAAATGCAGATTCTGGATATGAGAAGTGAACTGCAAGGAACTGTTCCTCAGGACAGAACTGAGAAGAGTAGCACTGAAACAGGGGGAACAAGTGTTGGTTCCACCTCACAAACTGGAAACACTACTCTATCAGGAACTGTTCCTCAGCAGAAGACTTCTGACAATGGATTAACACCCAAGCCTTTCAAGTATCAAAGGTCACATCCTGTGGATCAAATAATCTCAGATAAGGCTGCCGGAGTTCAAACTAGATCAGCAGTCAAGAATCACAATCTGTGTGCCTTTAGTGCCTTCTTATCTCTTGTTGAACCTAAAAATGTGAAAGAAGCACTGAAGGATGCAGATTGGATTAATGCTATGCAGGAAGAACTGAATCAATTTCAAAGGAGTCAAGTTTGGCATTTGGAACCCAAGCCAAGGAACAGGTCCATAATTGGAACAAAATGGGTTTTTAGAAACAAACTTGATGAAGATAGCATGGTGACAAGAAACAAGGCCAGGTTAGTCGTTCAGGGATATAGTCAAGAGGAGGGCATCGACTATGATGAGACTTTTGCTCCAGTTGCAAGACTGGAAGCAATAAGACTTCTTGTAGCCTTTTCTACATACATGGAATTTACTCTACATCAAATGGATGTTAAGAGTGCGTTTCTGAATGGCTACTTGAAAGAAGAAGTGTATGTCAAGCAACCTCCAGGTTTTGAAAGTGAACAGTTCCCTGAACATGTGTACAAGTTAGACAAGGCCTTGTATGGGCTCAAGCAGGCACCAAGAGCATGGTATGAGAGGCTATCAAAATTTCTACTCCAGCATGGATACAAGAGAGGTAAAATTGATAGTACTTTGTTCTTAAAAGAAAAAGGTAAGGATCTCTTAATTGTTCAAATCTATGTAGATGATATAATTTTTGGTGCCACTTGTGAAAATTTAAGTAAGGAATTTGCAAACTTGATGGCGAATGAATTTGAGATGAGCATGATGGGTGAACTCAATTTCTTTTTGGGTTTACAAATTAAGCAAACCTCAAATGGAACTATGATCCATCAACAAAAGTATGTTAAGGAACTACTTAAAAGATTTGATATGGATAATGCTAAGGAAATTGACACACCTATTGCCACTGCCACAAAATTGGATCTTGATGAACATGGAATATCAGTCGATCAAAAATTGTATAGGGGTATGATAGGTTCTCTACTTTATCTAACTGCTAGTAGACCTGATATTGTGTTCAGTGTTGGTTTGTGTGCTAGGTTCCAATCAGATCCTAAGGAATCTAATTTGAAAGCTGTTAAAAGAATATTGAGGTAACTGAAAGGAACAGGTCCCTTGGGACTTTGGTATCCAAAAGGTGGTAGTTTTAATCTTGTTGGATATACTGATGCTGACTATGCAGGTTTTCTTGTTGATAGAAAGAGCACCTCAGGTATGGCACATTTTCTTGGTGAGTGTTTGGTTTCTTGGGGAACTAAGAAACAAAATTCAGTGGCACTTTCCACTGCTGAGGCTGAATATGTGGCAGCTGCTTCATGTTGTTCACAGTTGTTATGGATCAAACAACAATTACAGGATTTTGGTGTTGATGTAGGAACTGTTCCTATCTATTGTGATAACACTAGTGCTATTAATATGACAAAGAATCTAGTGCACCACAAAAGGACTAAACACATTGACATAAGACATCATTTCCTAAGAGACAATTATGAAAAGGGTTTGATCACCAAAGCATTTTGTCCCACTGAAAAGCAAATTGCTGACATTTTTACAAAAGCTCTAGGTAGAGAAGATTTTGAAAGAAATAGATTGGAATTAGGGATGATTAAATTCACATAAAATCATCAATGCTTCACTTCATAATTGGCTAGAAAATTGCACTTAAAATGAATTTTATTCAAGTCATTATGAATAATTCAGTCCAGTTTAATACTTAAATGTATACTCTTATGCCATATACCTTATTTAGAGTTGCTAAAATTTAATGATGTTACCCTTATGCTCTTAGAATTTCAGATGATCAAAATATTGCAAATTGGAAGGACACTGAATTTCTGTGTTAAAAACAGGTATGTACTAGTTATTATTCAGTTAATTTAGAAGTATAAAGGCTTTAGGTAACTTAAGTTTAGGATAAATCCCAATAAGTTTCCTACCCATATCCAAAGTGTAAAGGAGTCCCATCGGAGGAACAGTTCCTATTATGAAAAAGTAACCTACAGCCTTACGGCTCTTTTTCTCTGGGAGACTCCCAAGAGCCCTTAGCCGTTGCATGTTGTGCTGAGGTAAGTTGATCGTTTTTCACTCTAACTCCACTACCTATTTCATTCTATAAATACACTTCTTCTTCCTCATTATTCTTTTACATTGTTCATCAATTAAAACTTTCACAATTTCAGAAAGAGTAGTAAATTATTTGTTAATTCGAATTGCAAAGATGTCTCTTGCTTCTGATAATTCTTCAACTGCACCTATTGATGACCAACCACAAAATCTTAATCCTCCCTCACCCATGGAAACCACTGACCTAAACCCTGAAGTTCCCGAACCAACTCCAGAAATACCTGAATCTGAAATTCAGGGGGAATGACCAGTTCCCACGGCTGAATCAATTGCTGAGCAGGCTGAGGATTTGTCACGTGCTATGGTGTTGTATCAGTATGAGGTAAACTTCACCTATCCTTTGAATGTGGTTATAGACGAGGAAGAAAATGGAGAGGGGTCTGGGGTTGCTCTTGAGGGGGAACCTATTAAGAGGTTGGAAGCACCCATGCATGGGTCATCGCGGTCTCCAGAGGCTGCTCCTAAAGCACCCATGGAGGATGTGATTGATGTTGATGAGGCTATCAGTGATAGTGGTAGGCCCCTGGTAGATTTGATCAACATTAGGAGTCTGCAAAGAAAATTGGCTAGAAAGGAACCCATCGATGACCGTGTGATTGCTGAAATTGCTGCTAAGTTGAAGAAAATAGGTGATAGTTACAAGCCTGGAAATAAAAAGAAAGTTGAAAGTTCCTCCAAGGAAAAAGGACCTGTTCCTTCTGCCTCAACCCCTGCTTCTGGGGGTAGGAGGACAAGAAGTGCTGCCAAAGCTGCTGATGAACAACTAGCTGCTGCCTTGGAAAGGAGCAGAAAAGGGAAAGGAAAACAGGTGGTTGAGGAGGAAGAAGTGGATGATATTGATCTTGCTGATTTTTTTGAGGATGATGAGATGGTAGATGCTGAGGAGGTTGTGCCTCAGTCTAAGAAAAGAAAAGTTCCTGAGAGAAGGGTAACAAGAAGCACAGTTAAAGCTGCTGAGAAAGTTGCTAAGAGGACCAGGTCCTCCAAAAGAGTGGTTGTTTCTGAAAGTTCTGCTAGTGACAGTGATGAGTTTGTTGCTGAAGATGAGAGTGATAGTGATGCTGAACGTGGTGAGTCTGTGCACTGTGTTCATGAATACATGTTGACCAGGAAGGTTTTGAAAGGTCGGGTTATGTCTGATGTGCAGGAAGAAGGAATGTTGTGGCTGCTGCAAAAACTGCATGCTCAGGGTTGGAGGGACATGGTCCTTAAGATCTCTGGGAGGTGTGCAAAAGGGATGGTGCAAGAGTTCTATAAGAACTGCTCCATCAGAGAAGATCGACTTACTACCTCTGTCAATGACAATGTAATTATGTTTGACACAAGGGAACTTGGTGAGCTGCTGGGGATTCCTGCTACTGGGTATGTCAAGAAGGTTTGGCCTGACTTGACAAACTTGCCTACTGATCTGGAGATCACTAGGAAGTTTGCTGAGAATGATGGTGAAGAGAAACCCAGGGCTGTGCAGAAGAGTGAGATGCACCCACAGTACCAAGTGTTATTTAAGTTTGTGAACAAAATAGTGATGCCAAGGCAGGAGAAAAGAGGAGTTGCCAGTTTCATGGACCTGGTCCTTATGGAACTGTTGGACACTGAAAAGCAGATCAATTGGCCCAGCTTTATGATCCACCTGATAAAAAGGGTGATTGTTGGGAAGAGAAAGCACTCCGTGCCGTTTGGTTTTATCCTGACTGATATATTTGCAAAATTGAAGATTCCCCTGGAAGGGGTTGTGAAGGCTACAAAGAAGGAAAAGTTTGGTTGTGCAACTTTGATAAGATGTGATTTGCTAGTTCAGGCTGATCCTCCACAGGCTGGTGTTGGGAGGCAGCCACTGAACAATAAAGTGAGGGCACTTAGGCAACAGGTTGCTATTCAGGCTGCTGAGATAGCAAGGTTGGAAGAGGAGAAGAATTTCTGGAAGGCAGAGGCCTCAAAGGCAAAGGAGACCAATGAGGGAATGCTCAAGCAGATGCTTGAGTTGCTTAACAAGTCTAAGGGACCTGGTCCTTCCACATCCTGACCACCTTAGCCTTAGCCTTTAGCCATCTTATGTCTAGTGGGATCTAGCCTAGCTTAGTGCCTTAGCCTTTTTCTTCTTTAATTTTTGGATAATTCTGTAGTATGTGCGTGTATCCCCTGGTTTCAATGATTGATTTAATGAATTGTCTTGGATGGCTAATATCATTGTTTTGCAGTTGCTTTAATTTAAGTTATGTTTGCATTCTGAGTTGCCTCAATGGCCATGTGCTGATTAATTCTAACACTTGAGTTATATTTTGTATGCAACCTTTTCAATGATGCCAAAAGGGGGAAGAGTAAGTCTGATTTTGCATGGTTTTATCCCTAATGAAAATATGTTCCTTAATGATGAATTAATTCTCTACTGATTGAGTGTCTTTTTGAGATGAAATTGTACTTCAGGACATTAAGGAGATGAAGCTATTAGTATGAATTTGTCATCATCAAAAAGGGGGAAATTGTTAGCTTGGATAAGCTTGGAGTTTTGACTGATGACTGAGGAACGGATTCAAAGGACCTGTTCCTTTGAATCATTGTAGCAGAATAGATAATTCATGCAAAATCGTTTAATTGAGATATTATTATTTATCCTAATACTAACGTGTATCTTGGTAATTATGCAGGCCTAATCAGATATGAAAAGATTGCATAACTAAGGGATAAAAGATTCGGATTCTAGAAGGAATAATCCAATTAGGACTCAAAGTCAAGGGAGCTTTGGAGTTCTAATTCATCAAGACTTCTTGGCTGCTGGAAGCTATAAATCATGGAGACTATCAGCCATAGAAGTAACACACAAATATAGAGAGCATCGAGCAAAAGCTGAGAAGAATTATTAGCTTATTTGTGTAATCAGTTAGCTACTGTAGAACTAAGTGAGAACCTGTTCCTTAGATTGAATCTTGTAAAAGTTCGAGTCTTAGTTCAATTGTAGTAAGCAAAAATCGAGTTGTAAACTTTCTGGTTCAAGTCGTGGACTTGACACAACTTCACTGATCGTGAGAAAGATCACTAAAGGATTAGAGTTAGTCCTAGGTTAGTAAGAGTGAGTCTTGTAACCAAGTGGGTCTTTTTACATAGTGAAGTTGAAATCCTACTTGAGAAGTAGGTCGTGGTTTTTTGATCCCGTGTCTAGGGGTTTTTCCACGCTAATATCTGGTGTTCAGTTACTTACAGTTTTAATTCCGCACATCGTAGAGTAAAGGAACACATTTTAAGGAACTGGTCCTTAAAACAGTAAAGTGGTGTAATCGTGGGAAATAACACGAACACTACACTTGTGTCCAAAGTTGATTGAGCGCCCGATGATAAGTGTGTTCGAGCAAGCAACCGAGCATCGAAATCAAGGTTGCCGAACACTCACTTATACAGCCCTGCGTGGCTTGCTTTTATTGGTCACTTGTGACTGTATTTACTAGTTTACCCTTAGTATTTCCTATATAAACCTTGTTCCATTTCATTGTAAGTAGCTAGTTTGTGATGAATATTGATATAGCAGTCGCTATTTGAGTGTCTCCGATGGAGCCCGAATCCCGACGTGTGATTTTCAAAGAACTTGTTTCATTCGGTGTTTTCGTTTGAACATTTTCTTCTTGGTCATTCAATTTTCAAGAAGCATCGTTCTTCTTGAGGATTGTTGCTTAGTATAGGTGATTTTTGCCTCTGATTCGATCGAGCTTGAGACGAGTTCCTCAAAATTCTTTTGAATCGAAGCAAGATTTGTCTTGCTTCTATCATTATTTCATTGTTGTTCTTCCGCGTCTTCGTGTTTAGCTTAACTCCGGTTTAGCTTGCACCAGCTTTCGTGTGGATTGACCAGATTCATCAGCAACAATTGGTGTCTCAATGGCTTCGGACATGGGCTTTCGAGGGACTTCACCCTCGCCATCAGAAATTATCAAGGTCTCACTGGCAGTTACCACCCTAGTAGATTTAGAAGATTTTCTCCTCTTCGAGGAACGAGAACTGCTCGCCCTCTTAAGCATTCTCTCACCAGACGCCTGCACATCAGGCAACAGAGCGATATACGGGGCAACAATCTTGATCTCCCTCGACGGGGGCATTTCGCAATGAGAAAATCCTGAGGCAGCAACAAGTTAAGTGCAGAAATCAAGGGTTTGGGCAAAGTAGGGAGTCTGACAGTAATGACTTACCATGATCTTTCACCCGCTAGCCGTTCGCATTAGCCAGGGCTGTGAATGTCAACAAATCAGGAGTGTTTCTCATAAAAATGGCGGTGATCCATATCATCAACTCATTATGACTCAAGGAGATGTCAGACACAGTATTCACTGAAGACAAAAAAACAGAGAAGAGAAAAGGAAAAAGGAAGATCAGTTTGAAGCAACTAGAGGCGAAGTATAAAGACAAGTTCTTGAAGGCTTACACTTTCTGTTGAAGGCGTCTGGAAAGGGAAGAGTGGACACTATGTCGGCCGTCCACACAGCAACGTATCGGTATATCCAGCTATATGGGACTATACCTTTCTTTTCCTACTTTATGAACATCGGCATGCCCGCTTTATAAAGACGAGGAGAATAAAAAGCAAGAAGATGATCAAAGGAGAAGGGAACTTGGGCATAATTGGCCAAGTGATCAAGTACGGCCACTAAACGCCAGACAGAGGGGCTAATCTGGCCCAAGCAGATATTGTAGTAGCGACATATGTCCTCGACGACCAAGTGGACATGCTTATTAAGGTGAAGCGTGAAAGCGTATGTATGAACCATCGAGTAACTAGCCCGATGAGAAGAAATTCTTTCCTGAGCGTCAGGGGCGATGATGTTAACAAACTCAGGCCATTGACATTCATGCCTAATATGCATCAGATAATCCCTCGTAACCGCAGAAGGGTAAAACTCTATGGAAACATTGATGTTTTCAACCTCTTGTTTAGGGGTCTGGCCTAACATAAGGCCATCGCTCTCAAAATTGAAGGAAGCGGAAAGATAATCTTGCGCTCTAAAGTTTGCTGGAAGGAAACTTTGACACAACCCAGAATCCGGCTAGGTCGTGCGGGCACCCGACATCCTTCCCTAGACCCGTCGGGCGAACCCTTACCAAGTAAATTAGGGCAATAAATATAATTCAATTCATAAATAAGAACAAGACTTAGAAAAGCACAGACATACTGATACCTCTAAGCTGTACGAAAGAAATTATAGCTGACTACCCAACATACTAGGTTTAGGGCTATCTAGACTAGACATTTAAGTGTACAAAAGAAAACAGATACCTCCTGAAGGGAGCAAAATACAACTCAAATAATAAATATAAAACTGGTGGCCATCCTAAACAAAAGCTGGCTCACCCTAACAGCTGAAGTCGTCTTCGCTCCTTCACAACGTAGCGAACTCAATCCTGGAGCGAACCTGCCAAAATAAAATAGATAGATAAGAAAGAGACAACAAATAAGGGTGAGTCAAAAGGACTCAATAAGTGGGGCAGACTAGCCACTTCAAAGAATAGGATAGCTAGCAAGGGAGAAAAGAATTAATCTTATTTAAACTATAAAAAAGCAGAGCCAGATAATAACAGGAAACACGTATGGGACCATAAACTCATAAACAACTAGGGACATAAGATAGGCAGAACATATAAGTATTCCAAACATATCAATAATTAGAAATACATGAAACATACAAGAAACATCGCACTATAATCACACAATACACAGCAACCGGTGCAATGAAATGAAATGAATACAGTATGGTGCAATGGGGTCACATGTGCCCATAGTCCCGTCCCGAAGCGGAATACTCCTGTATTCGAGGGGAATACAATATAGTAACCAGCTGAAGCGGAATACTCCTGCACCTGATATAATATAAACCAGAGGCAGAATACTCCTGCACTCCTGGGGCGGAATACTCCTGCACCCGATATGATATAAACCAGAGGCGGAATACTCCTGCACTCTCTTGGGGCGGAATACTCATGCACCTGGGGCGGAATACTCCTGCACCCAATATGATATAAACCAGAAAATATACTACATATGAATACAATATGATGCAATAATAACCCTTCACCGGCGCGGGACTCTCATCGACAACCGGGAAGTATATGCCAACTCACAGCCAGAGTACAATGCTCAGATCCTCAATGCAATACCAACAACAAGACATAACATATAATATACAATGTAAATCCAAAAGTAAGGCGTATTGAGTACGCCTATCCGCAGCTACACACGTAAGGAACATGTGGTAGATTATCCATAAGGCCAAGGGCCTCCAAAGAAATGGATACAAACACTTATCTTGTTCCAAAGTTAACACTGCTACTCAACAACCGCTTTTTTCCTTTGGATTCATTGCCAAACGATCCCACTGTGTTCAATAAGCAGAAAAATATATCACATAAGGCTAAAGCCTTTATTCCTTACATTTTAGAACAATCTGGTAAGGAACCTGATACCCTATTTGCATATGCAATACGCAGGCCAGGCCTATGTACAGGGTTCAAAGTCACATAACCAAACCCTATGTAATGGGTTGCCTATAATTCCCTAAGTATAAATATATAATCAATTCATTATCGGGGTCCAATTAATCCTTGAAACTATCAATTGAACTTATAAAAGCGATATCTAATATCCCAATTTTTACCATTAAAATATATTCAAACACACGAAATAAACTGAAATAATGGATTAACACCATTACCTGGATGTTTCGGAGTAAAAATGCTACTATTTTTCTCCTTCTCCTTTCCCTTTTTCCTTCTTTCTTTGCGTTTTCTGATTTCTATTTTTGTTTCTCGTTTTCTGCTTCTCTTTTACTTCTATGTTCCTTAATTTTAAGTTAAGGAAATATATTATCTAGCCACCGCCTCCCTGTTTTCTTTGTCTTTCTTTTCTTTTCTTATCTTTTACTTTTATATTTTCTTTTCTTCACGAAAATTAAAACGATACCCTACGATACTCGAAATAATTCCAAATTTCTCAAACAAGCTATACAAAATATATGTAACATACTCGCTAAGGCGGATCTCAAATGGACTCCGAAAATTCAAGATGCGAATTAAAATGGAAAAGATCAAATTCTTTAATTTTCGGCATTTTAACGGAAACTATCCGAACGACCTTGAAATTCACTTTCGATAGTTCACAAAATTAAAAAATAATCATATAAACCTAACGGCACTTGTGGATTTCGAATCAGATTTCATTCACCAACATCGAGCTCAAAAATCTCTTTTTATTATTTACCGACAATAGAAACTGAAACCTTCTTCCGATGCCTACCAAACGGAGTCCGATTTAGTTCAAATTTTGCAGACAGGTCCTAATGCACCTTACGAAGATTTTAAAATTATCAGCACACAAATCGGAGTCCTAACTTTTGAAACGATTACCTAAGGTCGTTTCAAACTTGGTCCTTGAGCCATGGCAAAAATATTGTTATGATTAGGAAAATATTATCTTTAGAGAGGTTCTTGGAATTCTTTGGAGGATTGTGAATGAACTTTCGCACTTACGACATATATATACACGTCTATACAGATAACTTGAAGGGGAAGTTAAATGATCTCAATCACGTGGGATTGTAATTATGGTTACTGCAGTTCAAGTGATATGCATCCCTATAATTACAAAATATGAACTGAGCATGTAGCAGCATTGGTAAGACATGCAGAAAACCCCTCCAATTGTAGGGGGACACGTTGCTATAGTAGGGAATTTGCATTAAATGCGATGCTAGCAAAAAGGCAAGGAGATAGGCATCAGTACCGTCGCACCTTTATGTCTGCTATCACGCTTCTTTCACTTCTAGACTGCTTGCGTCAGCACTCAGTAAGTGGAGGGACTGACTGTATGGGCAAAAATACGCCACCTACTATTACGGGAATACGAGTCCAGCTGACAAGACTAGACTTATCTTACAAGTCATCGGGCGGAGAGGATACACGCCCGCTCGTAGAGCCAAAAACTGTTTAGGCGGCACGACCATAGAACACAGGGTATACATCTCGTCGTCTAGGGTTTACAGTCTCCTGGTTAGGCTTTAGTATATACCACCGCCTTGAGTTATAACCCCATACCTTATTAGTCTTTCTATTTTACCTTATTTAGGACTGAGTATCACTACTATAAATACCCCTCCTTACATTGTATTGTACATCATGCGATTCACCATGGAATCCAGCTATTCTCAAAGAATAAGAATTGCTCTGCCTTTCTATTAATTATTTCATCTTGGTTATTCATTACTGCTTTCATTATATTTACATACTTTCCCGTTGTAATTACTGTATTGCTTGTGACCCCAACTATTATTAATTATTTAACCTAGATGTATAATTTTAGGCATAAACAGTGGGGAAGGTGGAGATAGAGGTGTTGGGGTGGTGGAGATGGAGGAAACATATTGAGAAAGAATTTGTGTGGGTAAAAACATGCCACCTACTATTACGGGGATACGAGTCCAGCTGGCAAAACTAGGCTTATCTTACAAGTCACCAGGCACAGAGGGTATACGCATGCTCCTCGAGTAATGACCGTTCAGGCGATACGAGCGTAGGACGCAAGACATACATCCCGTCACCAAAGGGTTTACAGTCTCCTAGTTAGGGTGTCGTATATACCACCGCCTTGAGTTTATAGGCCCATAGAATTTATTAGTCTTTGTATTTTACCATAATTAGGACTGGGCAAATCTTTGCTATAAATACCCCTCCTTACATTGTATTTTACATAAAGCGATTAACACCGAATCCGGCTATTCTCAAGGTATAATATTACTTACTTTCTTGTTCATTACTATTCTCTCTATTTACTGTATAATATTACTTACTTTCTTGTTCATTACTATTCTCTCTAATTACTTACTTTTTTCGGCGTATTTATTGTATTACTTGTGACCCTCTTATAAATTTAATTGTTTAACCTAGACATCCAATTGGTGCCCAAGCAATTGTAGGTATCCTACGAAGGAAATGGCGCAGTCATGTCAGAACACAATGGTAACGTCACAAAGAACACTATCAATGCAGTAGACTAGTCCGCACAGGATCCTAGTGATCCCAACGTGCAGCTGAAGGATCCTGCTAAGGAATCTATCCATGTAGCCAACGACGGTGAAGATTATCAACCACGTGGATGTAATTCTGAACTTAAAAATTTCCTTGTTGATCTCCTTAAGACTCTTTTGGAATGAGCAAATAAAACTCAGTCAACATGGTTGTGGGTATGACCTAAGAGTTAGGAGCAATGTTTATCAGATCGTCTCAGAGGCCAGTATCCTCGCGAGGACCAGCACCCACGAATAAGTCACTGGCATCCATCCCTAATCAGAGGCTCAACATGGATGTCGCCCCTGGAAGTTCTACTACAGTAAATAATGGAGACCTCAAAGGAACACATGTCATCCAGGACATCTTAAAGGAGATGAAGGCCACCCACGATCGAATCGGTAACGTGTCGGGTGCTCAACCCCAGGTTACCACTGTAAATGAGCATAAGTTTTACAAACATGCATACAAAGCAAGCGCTGCACATATCTGCGTACCAAAGCACTTCCACCTGCAGAATAACCTAAAGTACGACGAGACAATGGATCCGGACGAGCACATTGTCGCATACTATACAGCCGTCAAAAGCAACAAAATCTCTAAGGAAGAAATTCAATCTTCTCTGGTGAAAAAGTTAGGCTCGACCTTGACTAAGGGTTCCCTCGCTTAGTATACTCAGCTACCGATGGGTTCCATCATGTCATTCACCCAGATGCAGGATTTATTCAAGAAAGCACATTATGGCACCCGCAAGTGGGAGAAGCGCATGGAAGATATCTTCGAGATTCGGCAGCGCAACGACGAGTTACTGAAGGATTACCTAGAAAGATTCCATAATGAACACATGGAGTTCCCTCCAATTCCCAATAACATTGTTGTAGTAGTTTTTGGCAAAAGTCTAAATTCCAGAGGATCGTTGGCTACTAGGGAGTTGCAGTGGAGTCTAAATCAACACCCCGTATAAACATGGAGTGCCCTACATCAAAGGTACACTAAAAATCTCTGCCTGGAGGCAGAACAGTCCCAAAACCTCGAAGATAAATGAAGGAAAAGAGCAGAAAGTCCATCTTTGGAGGGAGAAGGAGATGTTAGAAGAGTTAAAAAAAACACCCAGGAGCCAAGAAGGAACAGGAAAGCAGGGCAATACCCAGGGGCCCGAGTCCTAGGAGAAACGTATAGAGCCTCACTGCGAGTCAATGCCGTGGAGCTGGTTGCCAATCACTTTGGAAAACCAGGCCTAAAAGTACGGTGGCCGCCGACAAAAAAAGAGCAACGAGAAGGTATTCAACGACCTATTGTGACTTCTATAGAAGCAATGGCCATGCCACAATCGATTGCAAGGCCTTGATATTAGAAATTAAGCATTTGCTGAAGGAGGGACATCTCAAAAATTTTATTGAAGAAGGAGCAAGGCGGTCGAGAGCAATGGACTTTGAGGACAAGCGGAGCATCAACGCGATTTTTGCAACCCTAGGACCAATTACAACCTGGGGCTGAAATGCTAGAGTCATTTGTTAGTCATATTATGTTCAGCCCGGAAGAAGAATGAAAGCACCAGGGCGCTCTCATCGTCCCCATAAGGGTGTCCAACCTTCAGATTGAGCGAGCTTTAGTTGACCCAGAGAGTGATGTAAATATTATCCGGGGGGAGGTATTATAGAAGATAAACCATCATCATTAGATGATTTCGAGCCCTCGTAGGGTAATTGGCTTCAGTGGCCTTCGCAAGGAGCCTGTTAGAGAAGTCCTACCGGTTCATGTTCCGAGCGTGACGAGCATAACCCCTTTTCAGGTACTAAACTGCAATCTTTTATATAATGTCCTCCTGGGTTGATCTTGGATACACATCGTAAAAGGAGTGCCCTCAACACTCCATCAAGTATTCAGATACCCAACTTTGCACGGGGTTAACGACTTATGGAATGAGCAGTCTTCGCCTGGAAACTATCATGTGTTCAACAGAAGACATGACAAAGGGCCGATAGCCAAGGTAAATATGGTTAACAAGGAATACTTTTGGTATGCGTCTACGGAACGTAGGGCCAGGATAGAGATCAGTGAGCTGAGGCAACAGTTGTCGAAGATGAGCCATCTAATTCCCAAAGCAGCAAAATAATGGTACCACCTCTCCGAGGTACTGGTAAAACATGAAGGACCCTTGTGGATCATACATTGCAACCTGGTATTGGCCTGAGTAAAGGTGAAACACTTGCAGCTTCCGACGAAAACCGAGCCAGTCCAGGGGAAGCACCTGTTGCTGTATGTCTCAATCTCAGAAGTAGCATGGAATGCGGTGCTCGCACGAGAAGAAGATGGGAGACAGCTTCTCGTAAAGTATGCCAGCAAAGGACTTTTGTATCCAGATAGGTTTTTGCCTCTGCCCGTTCAGTTCGTTGCGGTCGTGGTCATGGAGACTCAGGAGTTGAGTTCGTATTTATCACAGCCATACGGTCAGTGTGGTCTTTTCTATGCTGATACGGACCATTTTGTCTAGACCTGGGCTCTCAAAAAGGCTGGTAGAATGGGTTGAAGAACTAGGAGAATATGATATCATTTATCAACTACGAAAGACCGTCAGGTCACAGGCTTTAGAAGGTTTCACCTCAGGTTTTGTGGAGGAAATAACATTGAAGGCGGAGGAGTCAGTCAAGAGTGAAGATACGATCGAGCCGAAGCACTGGGAAATCTATACGGACGTGGATCTCAAAGAGGAAGAAGCAAACCGTGATTTATGGGTCGAAATACTTAACGGGAAGGTCTTCTACAAGGCTGCAAATGGTCCAAGCATCGGAGCAGAATATGAAGCCATAATTCAAGCTCTTGACTTAGCCTTCATATTGGGGGCCAGGGAGGTCGCCCTCTACAGTAGCTCCAATTGGTGGTCAATCGAGTGAATGAGGTTTTTACCACGGAGGATATCTGTGCACCAGGTTGGTAAGGAAAAATCAAAACACTTTTGGAAAACTTTCACAGGTGGGAGTTTGTCTATCGGGAGGAATGCTCAAGTGAAGACGAAGTGCCCGAGGATTCACGCACTGGTCCAGGCAACCAACAGATAGTAATCGAGTTGACCCCTGCGGACCTGATGAACCTTGAAGTTCTAGCACAGGATCCACTTTAGAACAGCGACATGCGCTGATTAACTACTTGGACAAGGGAATATTCCCCGAAGACAAGTAAGAAAACAGACAGCCCACAGGTCACATCTCGAGGCTCAACACCCTCTGATGAGGGAGCCCTGGCAGATGCCTCTTGGCCTCCCGAAGATACAGAAGAAGTAACCATCGTTCGATCTTGGAAGTACAATCTTTTTAAGTATTTGCTTTAACCACGTCTCTAGTTTTCTTTTTAAATTTTTGTTACAGTATTTTCATACTTTTTAGTTATGTTACGGGTTCTCACTCACAATGGTTCAGGCTTTGCGCCCTTATTCATCAATAAAACTACTATTTCACTTAGTCAGTTTTGCAATTCAGATCCATCTACGACCCAAATATTCATAGCCCCGGCCAGACCTAAGTTGAAGTAATACACCCACTTTTTGCTACAAAAAGTAGGGTGAACTACTCGCTTAGAGCTAGATCACATCTAGCTCAGCCACCAGACATTATTCGTAAGTTAAACTCGTCAATTCAATAAATTGCACCTACTTGTCGGTGGGGACGCCCGCCCGCATAGTGCCAGAAAGTCTTAAAATACTCGAGTATACAAGCGCAGATGTTCTAGTTGGAATGCAAAAATGCCCCGTTACATACACGGGCTAAAGACGTCCCATTGCGGGCGCAATACAAGCCGTCTCTTACTGATGCAAATAAAGTACCCCTCAGTGCGCACACCCGTCTTTTAAAGACAGTAGCCTAGAAAGGCACGCAAAACATGCTGCTTAGCTACACAAGTACGCATAAAAATATTAATGAACGACCGTTTCATTGATAATAAATAGTCCATAGTCTCATAATATACAATTAAGTCCTTTTGAATACAACACTGTCCATTACAGGTATTCTGAAAAAACTAAAAGGGCAAAGCTATAAACTCTCGAAATCTACACGCCAAAGATCCTTTATTTGGATTGTAGCTACAAGCCGCTAAGCAGTTCAAAGTTCTTCCCTACATCAGGGAATATGTCAGCCCGAGCATTCTTTGGTGCACATCCACCGATATAACCAAGGCCTGAATAGTTTGATCAAAGTAAGGGACCTCGGAAGCGCCTGAGCACGGACATAACCTTCCTCCATCTCGTCCGCTGAACTTGAAGAGAAACTAAAAGATTTGCTTCAGCCTTCACTGGTCAAATGGGAGTGCATAACCCCACAAATCTTCAAGCACAGTCAAGAGCTCACCAAGGACGGAAGGGCTTGAGCGGGGAACCCACCACAAGGGAGCCTCTTCCCTCGGGTATCCCATAGCCAGCGGCCGATGAGGCATTGCAACATCAATCTAGCCGAACCAGACGAACAAGGTGAAAGCCATGAATCACGAAGGTATTCAGAGCTTGGAGACGCCCTAATCGGCTGATGGCGTGAAGCTATATCCTCTTGCCAGCCAAGAAACGGAGCCAGGCATGTGAGCTTCAACCCTACACCGTCAAAGGAGCTACCCGAATGCCAGAAACATCCTGGCGGAGAAGCCCCATGTCCGCTGAAAGGGCCAAGCATCCTGACCCTATATGATAAGATGAATATCACAGCAACTACCGTGTTAGAAGTTGAGCACACCGCAATCAGTGCACATGCTACATTGAAGAAATTTTGAAGAATATCATTAGAATTCCAAACAAACTTCATGACTCGAGGAACCCCGTTCATCTACTCATGAGTGGAGGAAAAGAGGAAGAAAATTGCAGATGGTCTTTTGTCTACAGTTTTTCCATGCACCATCCATTATGAACAAATGAGTATTTCTGGGAATATTTGACAAGATCAAATGCAAATACTTTTGAAGATAGAAGAGTTATACTTACATAAGAAAACTTTGAAGGGATGAAGCATTTATTTGAAGAAGATTTGTGATATTACGAGGCCCCTATTTATAGACTAGACAAGATAAGGACAAAGTATGAAATGTTCAAGCGTAATTATGACTGGAGATATGAAATAATTCGGTGCAACAAAAAGCGTTCTTGAAAAGGTACATGGAATCAACATCAACCTATTAGATGAAGGCATGCGGAGTTCTCGAAGAAAACAACATCATTCTTGGTCAAAGAGACTGCGAGTCTCAAAAAGTCAGTGAGATATCTTTTCACATCCATCTTGTATATCGCTTTCACTTTCTAACTGCTTGCATCAGCACTCAGCAAGTGGGGGGACTGACTGCGCGGGCAATAATACGCCACCTACTATTATGAGGATTCGAGTCCAGCTGGCGAGACTAGGCTTATCTTACAAGTCACTGAACACAGAGGATATATGTCTGCTCCTTGAGTTACAACTATTCAGGCGGTATAGGCGTAGGGCGCAAGGCATACATCCCACCACCTAAAGTTTTACAGTCTCCTAGTTAGGGTATCATATATACCACCGCCTTGAGTTTATAGGCCCATAGCCTTTATTAGTCTTTGTATTTTACCATAATTAGGACTGGGTAAATCTCTACTATAAATACCCCTCTTTACATTATATTGTACATTAAGCGATTCACACCGAATCCGGCTATTCTCAAGGAATAATATTACTTAATTTCTTGTTCGTTACTTTTTTCTCTATTTACTTGCTTTTTCCGACCCTCTTATAAATTTAATTGTTTAATCTAGACGTCCAATTTTAGGCATAAACAAAGTTGAAGAAGAGATGAAAGAAATAGAGAATGAAAAAGAAAAAGATTAGGAAAAGAAGTAAAGGAGAAGGAAAAAAATAGGAAAATATATTAAATTAAAAAGTCGCGCAAAATAAAGTTTTACCTTATTTTTGGTTTCTCACCTCACTTTAATAGAGTGATATTCACTCTCTGACCCACATGGGCTAGTAAAATTCAAATAATATGTATTGGATGAAAAATCACCGAGACCTTGAGCAAGGCGCGAGGCTTGACTCAAGTCAATCTTAAGAGGCGAGTCCACGAGAGGAGATGGCATGACCCTCTGCCCCGAAAAATCACCTCGGGGAAGAAGCACAACCAAGCCCAAGGTACGGAGCTCGGAATAATCACCACGACCACATGGTCCCCGAGCAAGCATGACACCTAATCAAAACGTGGTCTGCTCTTTGTAACCGTCGACCGTTGCCCAGGTATTTAAGAAGAAGATCATGGGCTGATCACGATCAATGCAGAGTAATGGCCATAAAAGCATAGTCATTATGGCAATAACGTCACTCTTCTTGTCAACTATAAATAGGATTCATTTGTAACTAAGGGGGGCATCCAGATATACAACACTTGACTTACATTCTTTCTCTTAAATTTGTCTCGTTTTATACCCATTATTGCTCTTTTATTTTTCTGCCTTGTTCGTTAAGCATTTTGCCTCGTTCAAATTCAATCTCAGTTCGATCATAACATTGATATAAGCAAATTATCAATCAACCCCAAAATAAATTCGATTCGTTGTTCTATCTCGATTTTGGCCAACACAAATTGGCGCCGTCTGTGGGACTTGGTAATAACATTTGTTCTAAAGTTTGCAACTTCAATTCTCGCCAAAAAATGTCTGACATTATTGATGATAATGTTTCCATCCAAACACCTGACCAGACAACGGGAGCCACCCCAAACCAGTAGAGGGACCCTAACCCCTCCAATTAGCCTAACCCCTCCGATTGGCCCAACACCAAATGGATCAACCCCTGATCGGTCTAACTCCCCCCTTAGGAGTAATTTCAGCCGATCCAACTTCGTCAAACTGAAGTGATCCATTCCAGCAATTCATGATTAGCTCATTGCAGCAGATGCGAGAGCAAGCGGCCGATCAGGTAACGCAACCCCAATTTAATGAACAATTTCGAAGCTCCTTACAAGCCCTCGCTGGGAATGGAATGATCTCCTCCAACCCTGGCGATGCTCCCTTCATGCCACCCAACAGAGGTAATTTTAACGCTATCCCTATGGCAACCACCATGGGAGGATTTCCAAACGAGGTCACATCCGGGGGCTCGGGGACTGCAGCTCCCACAATATCTAAAACAAGCATCGCATCCGACTTTGATAAGTGGAAGAAATATTTCGAAGCCAACATGGAAAAAAGGCTTGAGAATGTGCTAGGGGTTCGAAAACCTCAACGCATGCTGGACATTGAAAAATGTCGTCAGCAACCTTTCAAGCCCAAAGCTGCTCCAGCATCCATCCCAAAAGCATTTCAAGCTACAGATTTTAAAGAAGTACGATGAGACAACTGACCCGGTCGACCATATAACTGAATATATGGCAATGTTTAAGAGAAATGACTTGACTCCAACCGAGAGGGAGTCCATGTTTTTGAAAAAAATTACTGATACCTTGGAAAAGGAGGGACTGCGTTGGTACATGCATCTTCCTTCCGAATCCATTTCCAACTTTGAGGAATTGGCAGACATGTTCATCAAGCTCACACTGGAGCCCAGAATATCCTTAAGAGAAGGGAGGATATCTTCGACGTCAAACAAGGATACCTCGAGCCAATCAAGGACTTTTTCGTGCGCTTTCAGGCTGAAAGAAAGGATCTGTCTAAAATAGATGACATTTTGGCAGTCATGGATTTTGAAAAGAATATCAATATGAATAATTCTGAAGCTGCGGCCGAATTAAAGAAAGAGCTTCAACAATGGCAAGCCCGAACTTGGGACGAGTTGCATGATCGGGCCATGACAAAGATCAGGCTCGAGGAAGCAGAATGGAGAAGGACGGGTCGGAACAATTCCTACCAAGGTCAGTCTGAATTCTGTCGACGCACCGACGCGCCACGAGGGAACTCAAAAAATCGTTACGAGCCATACAATGGAACTCAAAAGCAACATTCAAGGCAGCGCTTCAGGGGACAGCAGCATGTAAGCCAACGGCTCGAAGGAAAGGCTGGCTCGTCCTCTAATCAAAAGTCCTTGGGACCATATTTGGTGTCCACAGAAAAAGACTTTTCTCGGATCTCCGAGTGCAATTTCAGCATATCTACCATCGAATCGGTGAATGTGATCAAAGGAATGACCGATCAAGGGGTGAGGTTGTCTAGGGACATGAGAACGCCTTCGAGTAAGAGAGATCAAACTCAACATTGCAAATTTCACATGGATTATGGGCACGCCACCGAGGACTGTAAGGCACTACGCCTCGAGTTGGCCCATCTCCTTAAGAAAGGAGTGTTGGCTGAGTATCTGACCGATAAAGGGAAACAAAACTACTCAAAAAGTAGGAGAGAAGAACAACCACCTCAAACACAATCACCAAAAAGAGTGGCGAATGTTATTAGTGGAGGGTCCGAGGTAAATGGAATAAACTTTGCTGTTGCGAAGAAATTCGCAGAGTCATCAAGTACATCGGAGAAGAGAATGAGAGCTGGTGGATCAGGTAAAGAAGTGGTGTTTAGCAAGGAAGATTGCAATGGGATGATGTTTCCCCATCACAATGCACTAGTGATCATGCTCAGGATCAACGACTGCGATGTTAAACGAGTCCTAATCGATCTTGGCAGCTCAGTGAACATCATTAACCATAGAGCCATCAAGAAGATGCGATTGAAAGACCTCGTCGTCCTAAAGGCAACCGTGTTCACAGGGTTCAACAACTCTACCGAGAAGACTTTAGGAGAGATAAACCTCACAACAACTGCAGAGGGAGTGAACAAGAAAACTATTTTCAAGTGATGGCCGAGGACATGACCTACAATGTCATCCTTGGAAGGCCTTGGATCCATGAAATGGAAGCTGTACCATCGACCCTGTACCAGGTAATTAAGTTCCCAACCCAATGGGGAATAAGAGCCATTCGAGGAGAACAATGAATAGCGCGAGAATGCTATTCAATTGCAATGAAGAGTACAGTCGGCCCGATCAGGCCAAGAAAATGAAGCGACCAATTTGCCAAGACCCCTCATTTTTCCTTTTGAAGAAAACGAAACCCAGTAATCAAGCCCTGCACCATGCACTTGATCACTGGGGGGAGGGGAGAGAGGATGAATGAGGACTAGTCAAATTGGTCGATCATTTAGAGTAAAAGTTTTTTCAAATAAGCAAAGACTCAACAACCGGGGACTTCAACAGACAAGACCCTCGGAGGACAAGCAATCATCTCGCCGAGGGCTACTCTTAGAGATTCGCTCATTATTTCATATTTTGATCATTTAATTTTCTTGCCTAAGTCCTGTTGCGACCAGACATCTTTTGTAATAAAGGCTCGCGAATGCATCTTATCAATGAAATAAGTTTTGATTCAACATGTTTTTATTATTTGATATGCATAGCCAATTATTATTTAAGCCTCCGGCTCAAGGGCGAGATGTCGTCCTAAGCAGCTCGAACAAAGAAAAGATCTGAAAATCCTTGCAAGCAAACTCATTTAAGGAATATTGAGCACAACCAATATTCTCAAAAAAGAAAAGTTCCATTCGTAAAACGGCTCAGAGGCTAAAGTATTTACAAAACAAGTGGTCCGAAAGCCTTAACAAAAAATGACGACGAAAATGCTATTATAAGCTTCAGCCTCGGAATCATCCTCCTCATCATCCGAGCTCCTGCTGCTCGAAGGAAGGCTTTCCAATAAATTTTGAGTTGTGGTAGCATCACTCTCAGCCTTAACGATTTCCGCATCTAGGTTAGCTCCGCTACGACACTCCTTCAAAGTTTTTAGCCTCGTTTGAATAACAACCCAATTCTTGTTAACTTTGGCTCGGGTCCTCCTCATTCTACGCCTCGAGGAGAAAGAATCAAATTTTCTCTGCAAAGCCTTGACCTCATTTTCGAGCCGCTTTTTCTCCCCAACCAGCTGCTCTTTCTCTCCGGCCAGCTCATTTATTTTGAGCAACTTCTACCTCAAATTACCATGAAACTTCTTAGCGCGCTCGTTAATAACTAACTAGGCCTCGGTTCTCACCCTCTTCAGCTCAACATCGCAGAGCTCCTTTAAATGAGCCATCTTCTCCTCAAGGGCGGACTTAGCCTCGAGAGCTTTGAGTGTTCTGAGATCAGATTTGTCGACAGCTTTCCTGGCTTGGTCAAGCTCAAGCCTTGTGCTCAACAATTCTTTCTCAAGACTCCTCATCTGAGACTCGAGACCTGCTCGCTCTCGTCGCCATCCTGTCTTTATTTGCCTGAGATTTTCATCTCGACGGCACTCAATCTCGGGAGCCCTGATAGAGTTGAAGTAACACTGCCAAGAAAAACTCAGATCGATCGAAAAAGAAGCAAAAATAAGGGCGAAGGGAAAAGTTGGGAGAGGTAAAGCATACATGAATAGCGTGGTAAGCAGCATCGGCCACCAAATCAGCGATAGTACTCTTCCCGAGGCGATCACGTTCCAACGGACTAAGGAGCCCACGAAAACTGATCGGGACCTGAATATCACCATCTAAAAGGCAAAGATCAGAGGGAATTTTAATGTAACGAAATTGCTTCCAAGAAGCTGAATCAGGAGCAGGCTCGGAAGCAGCCCGAGGAATATTATTATCATCTCGAGGTGGTTGAACGTCATCCGTTTCCACTGCCGCTGAAGGCAGAGCTATCCTTTTAGCTTTATCAGCAACTTGAACTGGCTTTGGCTTACGAGGAGGGGAAGCTACAACCTTTTCTTGGTCCTTCTCCATGTTCTCGACATGAGTGAGCTCGGGGAAATGGACAGGTGTCATTCTGGCCCGTTTCCCTTCCGGGGTTTTCTTCAAGGATGATTTCTTCCTTTTCAAAGATAAAAGGAAAGGTAAAAGTACAATTAGCGGAATAAAAAAACGAAGCAAAAGGAAGAACGAAAACCAAGGGGACAAACACTCAACCTGTCTTGACCCCAAGGTCAGGTGACCCCTCAGGGACTGCTCTTCTCTCTTCCGCTTCCTTTTCTTCTTTTTCTTTCCCCTTCGAAAAATTTCCAATCAAACCTTAAAGGGCACTTTAACATCCCCCGCTTCGGGGACTTCTTCCTTCTTGTCTTTCTTTTATTTCTTCTCCTTCGACGCGGTGACCGCCCTCTTTGGGAGATCTGTAATAAAGAAAGATAAGAATTCGTCGAGAAAAGATGCTCGAGGAAAAGATGAAGGAAAAAAATTTACTTGAAGACAACTCACTGTGCCATTTGTATGCCCATCGGTTCTCGTCCAAAAGAGACAAAATCATCCATGATCTTTCCGATCTGGATTTGGCGTCATAATAGCTTGGACCTATTGGGTCAAATCCTTCGGGCGAACAATCGGGATCGCCTCTAATACAGTTCAAAGAAGGGGAATTAAGCAGGAAGTACCAAAATCAAATAAAAAAAGAGCGAGGAAAATACTTACGTGCTCGATTCCAATGATCGGGAAAACCAGGCCTCGAGGACAAAAGATCAGTAGGCAGAAGAACGAAGCGCTCATTCCACCCACGGTCCTCGGTATCTTCGCTCTTCGAAATCAACGAGTACGAGCCTCGTTTGTTAAGCTGTACGATTCCGTCCTTATGAAGGTAGGGATAGAAGAGATATAAAAGATGATCAAGAGTAAAGGTGACCCTGGCTAGCCTGCTAAAAAATTCAAGATATTGAACATGCCTCCACATCCCAGGGCCAGTTTGGGCTATGCATAACTGATAGGTATGGCAAAAGGTATCCAACACCTCGGAGACAGGAAGAGAAAAACCTATTGTGAAGGGATAGGTGAAAACAAAAGAGTGTCCCTCAACTCTATTACTTACTCGGCTATCAGGGGCGAGAATACAATCTTGGGACCCCAGTTGCAATCAGACCGAATCAGATGTATGTTCGCCTAAGTAATCAAGCTTGGCGTATTTTGAACAGGGATGTTTCTCCTCCTCCTGATATCTGTCTCGGTCTAGGGCTGCATGACGAAATCCTTCGAGAGATCTATTCTGAAGGGGATAACATGGTGAGGCTCGAGCTCGAGGTCGTCTGAAATAGGCTCGTCGTTACCAATGCCCTTCATGGTAACATCATCGTCATCAACCATAACCGCCTCGGCAGTGTCAGCTGTGGCTGGGCATTGTTCTTGGCCCAAATCGCTTGACCGAGGTAAATCATCCATATTAAAGCCAGGGAGAACAATAAAGCTTAATAATTCGGGAACATTCACTAATTCTCCACCAATGATCATGGTGTCAACAAGAAAAGGTGGAGAGTTTAGTGAATTTGGCTTAGACATTTTTCAGAAAGGAGTTTCTGGGTGGAAAAAGAAGAAATTTTCAAGAAAGTTTTGCTATTAAGTATAAGGAAATACGTGAAGAAGAAGGAGAAAGGGTGCGGCTATATATATAGATTAATGCGCCATGATTACGTTTACATGGGGAAGACAAAATAAGAAATCATGCCCAATCAGTGATTGCCACGCGTGATTGATGGGAATATGGAGTGACAACTGCCACTTTCGAATTTCACGGTGCATGAACAGCCACGGCGATCTCCCACCTAAACTTATTCCACTCCTCGACAGATCTGACAACTACTCGAGGAGTGGGGGGACTATCTGTATTGGATGAAAAATCACCGAGACCTTGAGCAAGGGCGTGAGGTTTGACTCATGTCGATCTTAAGAGGCGAGTCCATGAGGGGAGATGGCATGACCCTCTGCCCCGAAAAACCACCTCGAGGAAGAAGCAAAACCGAGCCCAAGGTACAGAGCTCGGAATAATCACCACGACCACATGGTCCCCGAGCAAGCATGATACCTCGTCAAAATGAGGTCTGGTCTTTGTAACCGTCGACCATTACCCAAGAATTTAAGATGAAGATGTGGGCTGACCACGATCAAATGCAGAGTAATAGCCATAAAAGGATAGTCATTATGGTAATAACGTCACTCTTCTTATCAACTATAAATAGGATTCATTTGTAACCAAGGAGAGCATCCAGATATATAGCACTTGACTTACATTCTTTCTCTTAAACTTTGTCTCATTTTATACCTATTATTGCTCTTTTATTTTCTGCCTCGTTCGTTAAGCATTTTGCCTCGTTTAAATTCAATCTTAGTTCAACCATAACTTTGATACAAGCAAATTATCAATCAACCGCAAAATAAATTTGATTTGTTGTCCTATCTCGAGTTAGGCCAACACATAATATTAGTACAAAGTGGTTGAAGGGGGTATTAGGACCCTCCTAAAGTTTGAGTGTCATATTAAAAAATGGTCATAGTTTGAAGGGGAGGTTACATATTTTGCCTTTAACTTGAAAAGAAGTTGAGGTTTTGTGAGTAGAATATTTTTTTTTTCCAAAAACTAGTCTCAACCAGTTTTTGAGAATTTGAAGATTTGGTTTTCAAATTTTAGACAAATTCTATATAAAAAAAGATTTGAAATATTATTTGAAAAAAAGATCCCAAATTCTATAAACAAACAGGAGCTAAGAACATACTTGTGAGTTGAAGTTACCTTGTATATAAACTTTACTTTGAAAGATTTTTTAAAATTAAATAATTATGTTTGGAAACTAATATCACATGGAAACAATTTCAAATTATTTTTTGATTATTTTACTTGAAGTTCAACTAATAAAATTTAATATTTACATATGTTCTTTGACGAACTAATTTTTGTAATATTGAAGCTCAATTTTCATGCAAAACAAATCTTCTTATAACTATTTGGTTCTCCACCTCTCATTCTAGAGTTGTTGATTTCTACATTTATTTCACTGACATTCTTCTTCTCCGACTATCACTTTGTCATTATGTTAGGAATGGGGCAGACCGAAAAAATGCACTTAGCCCTGGAAGTGATTTTATATTGGTAAAAAATCAAACAGCTCAACAAAAGGGTATTGGACTATAATAGGGATCCAGGTTGAGGTATAAAAAAATTATTATATGTATACACCTGGTAAGAGGGAAAAAGATTATGCAAATTGTGAAAATGCTTAAGAAAATTTAGTCTTCTAATCCCTAATTCTCTGAGCCTTTTATCCCCCTTCACAATTTATCCTTAGTATTTATCTTATTATCAATTTCTCTTTTATCAGTGTAATCGTTGTTTTCTTGTTATCAATATAAATCAAGCTTTCATATTGGTAATTGAGTGGTAAATCATTACATTAGTGCTTTCATCTCGCCGGACCCCATGGCTTATGGAAAACTCAAATTTTCTAGCGATAAGCTGGAATTGAGTCGTTTCAATAGTGATAGAAATTCAGAGATTTGGGTTATTCAAGTGTAGCGATATTTCAACTATTATGGTGTCTATAAAGTTAGCCATATATCTCTTTCTTACATCTACTTCAAGGGCGAGGCACACTTTAGTTCAATTGGTTGTAACGCAACGAAGAATTTTGTGATTGACACCATTTTGTGGAGAAACTGTTCCTACGTTTTTGTGATTGGACTAGAGAAACACATGAGATCGTGAATTAAAGCTGAATAATTGAGAATGGTTATGAAATACTTCGCCAACTAGCCGAGCTCCAGGATGCCTTATCCGTTTGCACCACAAAGTTGGTAGCACAAGAATTTTCAACCATGGAATCAATCTTATAAGATGCGCGAAATTCAGTCTTGCATTTGTCAATCCCACAATTAGAGGAGGAACTTTCAGAGGGGGACTCATAAATGCTTGTTGTTGAAAACTCAATCCATGAGTTTCACATTTCGATTGATTTGGTAGCGGCTAAATCAATAGCGCTGCTTCCTAGGTAACTTAGGCAGTTGGTCCATATCTAAAATCTCCCGAGTCTGAAGATCAGCTTATGGTGGTTGATGAATCAGTTATGGATTTTTCAGCAACACCCGAAGGCCAGGTGTTTGATAATTTGCCTCATAGAGCCAAGCATATTTTTCAAACTTTATCCCTTGCGGCAGCTGACATAGAGAATATTGATCCGATTCTCAACAAAACTTTGAATCCCCAGAGTGAATTTTATGTGAATACCAATCTTATTATCGGTGACTGTGAAATTCCTTTGGTAATTGATGGTGGAGGGGGTAGCATAAGACCACATGCTAATAAAGAGAATTCTAAGGCTGATGTCAGTTAGGTATTTGCTATTTGGTCTCAAAAAACGGACCATTATATGGTTGTACATTTAGTGAACATGAATATCTTCAAACAACTTTTATTTGATCCTCGTAAGTCTGTTCGTCTACCCATTATGTTTGAGACCTTGCATTCACCTTTGAGTATCTTATATTATTGTGATTGCCGATTATACTGTCGTTTGGTATATTTAGCCATAATCTGATTATTCCTTCAAGCAATGTTGATGCAGCAAAATTAGAGATAGGAGACATACACAAATAGCAAGCAAATAGGGCAATGATTAAGGGAATCTACCTTAAAAACCTCCATATAGGTTTCTATAAGCACATAATCTATACAAACAATCCCCAAGAGAATAGTAATTCTGTTGCAAACTGTAATATCAAACAAGGTTGCACAGTTTGGATTCCACCAAAGAGCTACTAGTCTTCACAAGACAAAAGGTTTTTCATATGTTTAAAGAAATGTGCTGAAAAATGAGTCTAAATGTGGATTTTATAGGAAATCCACACACTGGTAATTAAGAACTAGACTTAGCCACATGCGACTTTTAAGAAATAGCCCACATGGGCTTCACAGATAACTAGGAGTACAAAAGAAATATATACATCTCCTGAAGGGAGCAAAATCGATCCAACGTAGGCAAACTAGAGTTGGTACCCATCACAGATAAAAGTTGGCTCACCACAGATAGCTGGAATACTCTCGCTCCTTAATCGTGTCTCGAGCTGGGTCCTGGAGCAGAATCTATCCAAACGAAATAATAACAGGAAGAAAATAAGGAGTGAGTCGAAAGAACTCAATAAGTGAGGGCTAGCTAGCTACTTTGAAAAATAAGCAGTCTAGCTAGGAAATCAGAACATCAACCGCAATCAGCAACAAGTAATCAATTTTACTCAAAGCATATAGTCACAAACAGCCAACAACTAATGTAATTAAATGAAATAAAATATGATGCAATTGGGTCACATGTGCTCAAAACCCCTTCCTAAAACAGAACACTCATCCATTCGAGGGATGTACAATCAGATGAAGTGAATGGAGCAGAATACTCCCACTCCCAGGGAGAATATTCCTACACCCAATATGACATCACAACCTACGATAAAAGAAAACAATATTTGAATGCACTTCAAGGTTGCAGCATAGTAAGTACGTCCAGTTGGTGCTACTCACAAAGAACACATGAATAGGATATCCATAGGGCCAAATTCCATCAAAAAAAGGATACTATCACTAACCTCAAGTCTGGGGCCCAATCGACTACTAAACAATCTCTTTTCTTTTCCGAAGTGAAACGACCTCGGTCAGTCGTTTTGGAAGTTAAGACTTAAATTGGCCTGCTGAAAGTTTTAAAAGCTCTATAGGGTCCATTAGGACATGTCTGTAAAATTTGAGCTGGTTCGGACCTTGTTTGGTAGGTTTTCGAGGAAGATATCTGTTTCAGTTGTCCGTAACGCTTAAAGAAGTTTTCGAGCTCGATTTAAGTAAATGAGTTCCGATTAAAAATCCAAGAGTTTCACTAGGTTTGAATGATCATTTTTGACCTATGGGAACTTTTGGAACTGAAATCCAGGGTCGTTTGGATAGTTTTCACTAACATTCTGGAAGCCAAGATTCGTCTTCACGAATATGTCACACAAAAGTTGAATGACTTGTGTACAAAATTTGGGGTCATTTAGACTCTCGTAAGGTCATGTTCGGACCAAAATTGCAACACTAGCAGGTGCTGGTGCAGCCTGCACAATCGCCTGCATGGGGGCGCGTGAGAGGATGTCTTTTCTACCCCAAAGCATGACCCACTTTTGAAAATGCAACCGCAAAGAAGGGGTGGCGCGTGGGCGCCCCTAGTGGAGCTGATTTGTGGGTATAAAAGGCCTTGTCGGCTTGTTTCACTTCTAAATCAATTCTAAGCGGTTCGAAGCTGTTCCAAGGTGAAATAAAAGTACCTATCTATCCAGATTCCTCAGGGGACAGTGATTCCAAGAAGAGCTGGGAAGGAAAGTGTGACACCCCATTTAGGGAGTGTCCCATATCAACATAACACAGCAAAGATGCTGGGTATATAAGTAAGTACGCCTTAGACCATAGTGATGTATTTTAAACCCGTGCAGGCCTAGGCTCAGAGCTGACAATGCCTCTAGCAGACTAGGCTATTACAGATGGTATCAAAGCCACTTCGTGTCAGCCTTTTCGATATGGGCCAGAGTTCAACTGAGTTTAGGCGATTTCCGGGTATGCAGGGCAAGCCTCAGTGTCAGTCTAGGCGAATATCGGGTACGCGGGGCAAACTTTAGCGAGGACGCTGAGTCCATAAGAAGGGGTATATGTGACAACCCATTTAAGGAGTGTCCCACGTCGGCATAACAAAGGAGAGATGTTGGGTATGCCTTAGACCCTAGTGACATATTTTAAACTCGTGCAGGCCTAGGCCCATAGCTGACAATATCACTAGCAAGCTGGGTTTTTACAGAAAGGACCCTATTCAATAGTCGATTTGGCCCAAGATTAAAAGGTAAGTGGTTTTATCCTATTCTTTTGCGGCCTTCGGCCCATGGATGATCTACTGCACGTGTTCCTACGTACGTAGCTGCCGTATGGTGTACTTAATATGCCGAGATTCTATTTGCTTATTATCTTTGGGTGTCGTATTGCTTTGTATCTTTGTATTGCGTGCCAATATAATGTGTTGTCTTACATTAGGCTCGGTGTCGAGCCAATAGTATGAACTTCTACTGTATATATGAATATTATGTGCTAGGCTTAGCATGCAAATGTCATATCGAGGGAAAGATTATTGTTATCCATGTGGTATCTATTGGTAGGCCTTTAATTTAGCAATCCGTTGTGAGTGAGGGTTAAATTCTGATTACGGGCATCAATTGAGGACTAGAGAAGCCTTATTAAATTGTGAATCGTGAAATATAAACTTATTAAGCGATGAAAGACTTGTGTTGGTATGACTAGACTTGTGTTGGTATGACTATGTACTGATATAAGAAGGACTTACTATTGATAGAACGATATTGTGAATTGTCGATGCGCCACAGATGTTGCATCACCTTATTTAAATCTTGATACGCTATGGATTTCGTATCATTGATAGGTTATGGATTTTGTATCAGCTGTGAGAAGCGGAAAAACCATCATTCGATTCGTCGATCCTCAAAAAAATAAATAACCAAGGTTCCGTCATTGAGTGACAAATGGGACCGGAATCAGAACAAGCTCTTCTTTAGCAGTCTCGCTTTGTTAGCAGTACTAGTTTGTACGGTGCCTCGCCCTTGTTTCCTTCGCCTGACTACCGCTAAAAGTCAGACTAAGAGTACACATTGTATGATTGAAAACTGCTGCTATTCGATTTCATACTAATGGAGTAGTATAGGAACCGATACACTGTGGATTTTGTATCACCGATGCGCTCTAGAGTTTGCATCATAAGTGCGTTCTTGAGTTCGCACCCCTGATAGCGCGATGGATTTCACATCAGGTTAAATATCTATGGAGTGCGATGGAGTCTGCTTCGGGATGGTGTTTGAGCACATGTGACTCTGTAGTACTATACTCATTCATACCATTTTGTGATAAGGATTATTGTGTGATATCTGATTGATATTATGTATTATTGGTGTGCTCGATATGTGAGGTTGATCTATCAGTCTTTTGCTTGCTTCTCGATTCCCTTTGATTAGCTAGTTGATCCTTTATATGGATATTATTGCTTGGTTACATGAGTTTAGGTTGTAGATTTGGTGCTGGTGTTATGTGAGTATTCAGAGATAGTAGTGAGCTGCTTACATACGTTTATGCCTTCAGGAGTATATTAGTTGTTTAGTATAAGCGTTGTATTCTGTAGTTGTTGCGTCGTAACTATTTATTGGTTTCTGGTTTTCCCGGCTATCTTACCTATTCATGTGACGTAGCTAGCTAGCCTCCACTTACAGAGTCCTTTCGACTCACCCTCTATTTGGTTTCTATGTATTTCGTTTCAGCAAATTCGCTCCAGGATTGACTTCGCCAACGAGATTGAGGAGCGAAGACGACCTCCACTGTCAGGATAGCTGGATTTTGTTCAGGATGGCCACCAACTTAGGTTCTATAATATCACTTGTATTTTGGTCCCTTTCGGAGATGTACATATTTCTTTGTATTCCTAGATGCCTGGTTTGGATAACCGTAAACCTAGTATATTGGGTAGGCAGTTATACCTCTTTTTGAATAGCTTTTCTGTATATATGTTTATATATCAGTATGTCTTAGATTATTCGATGTCTGTCTCAAGCTAGTTTGTGTCAATTTCATTAACTCAGTGATAACAGTTCGCCCGATGGGTCTTGGGAAGAATGTCGGGTGCCCGATCGGCCTAGCCAGAAATCTGAGTCGTGTCACGAAGCCTCTCGGAACTATCTTTCTCTGATCCATAAAGAGTAACCATACGTATAAGTGCCCTCATAGTAAATATTTAGCTATCAAACAGAAATAAAAGAAAATTACTAAATTGCCCATAGTCCAGGATTAGCCGAACGCCCATAAATGATACATTTTTGTACTCCTCACAGTCCCACAATATCAACTACGCTATGAGATTACCATTTCGGGTTTAATCCACTCCTATTCCCAAAGTACCCAAAAGCTAGGGTTCCAACCCTTTTAAATCAATCCCAATTTCATGGATTTCTTACCCAAAAACCTCGAATTAATACATTAGAGGGCATATGAAACATTTTCTTGATCATTTTGGATTAGTTGGTACCTTAGAATTGCCTCCAATTGAGTTAATTATCGAAGGATTTGGACAAAAATACATTCTGCCGACTACTAGGAACTATTTATACATACGACTCAGAGCCATTGTGCTGATGTAGTCAAGGCCGCGCTTCAGACCCGCGCTATCACGCTCAAGCCAGCGATATCGCAGTGACCATCCATTTTTTACTCAGCACTATCATTCAGGATTAATTGTAGGTGGCCTAATAGCACCAGCTGGTGCTGCATTTTGGGTTCGAACGGGAACTACGGTGCTCAGAATCACCCCAAACATTGCACGCAAGTTGCAAAAAAAAAATAAATAAATAATAATAAAATATAATATATATATATATATATATATATATATCTGTGTGTGTGTGTGTGTGTGTGTGTGTGTGTGTGTGTGTGACTTACTCGCGAACTTGGATCTCGAAATGGATCCCCGATACACAAGACAAGGGTTAAACGAAAGGAGACAAACTCCAACTTCCGGAATATATGCAAAAACCATCCGAACAACCTCGGGTTTCACTTCTAGAAGTTCACACAGGTTACAAATGACCATACGAACCTAACGGCACTTTTGGATTTCGAAACAAGATCAAAAATCGTAATTCGGATTTACTGACACTAGAAATAGAAAATGTTTTTTGAGTCCTACCAAATGAGGTCCGATTCAGCTAAAACTTTACATATAGGTCCTAATGGACCTTACAAAGGTTTTGAGATTGTTGGTTTGAAAAATTGATGTCTGAAATCCCAAAACAACTAGCTAGGGTCGTTTCATTCACCTCCACTTAGTCTCTCATTCATCCTCGAACAAGCTAGAGTCTAGAGCAATCATACCCAACAAGGAGAATACTTGAATGACACCTTAACAACCAATTAGCGGACACCATCATATCATTAATGAGTTAGAATCATAAACAGGTGATAAGAAGCCTTAAACTCAGAGATCAAGATCATACATGAATTATCAAAGAGATGAGGATACCTCTCTTGCATACCCGACTCGAGCTCCTAAGTGTCCTTCTCGTGAGGATAGTTGTGTCATTACACCTTTACCATTAGAATCTCTTTGTAATGAAGCTTCCAGACATCCGTACCAATTATGGAAGCTGGGAACTCCTCATAAGCTGGATTTACATCTAGATGTATTAGATCTATCTTGATCACCTCGGAAGGATCTCGGATGCACTTTTGAACCATCGACATATGAAATACTGGATGAATTGGCATAGATTCTGGAAAATCAAGCCGATAAGCTAACTTAGCGACACTTTTCTCCATCCAAAAAATGACCGATGAATCAGGGACTTAGATTCACTTTCTTCCCGCCCTCCAGGATGCCTTTATGAGGTTTTTGGTAACCCAGTTGCCCAGGGACCTCCTATGCCTCAGGCAGCTCCTCAGGTTGCCACGAAGGCCCGTAGTCAAGCTCAAGGAACCCCAATTCCAGCTCCAAATATTGCTCTAGCAGCTCGTATTCCCGAGGCAGCTAGTGTAGTGCCTCAGGTTGTTTAGGCCGGTCAGTCGGGCCAGGTGGTTCCATCTAGAAACCTAGAGAGGTTATATCATTTTACCAGGTTGCAATCGCAGACATTTTCTGGCCGTTTGTTAGATAATCCGCGGGAGTTCTTAGATCGCTGTCAGCGTACATCAGAGGCTCTTGGTTATTTGGGGGAGTATAGTGTAGACTATACTTCCTTTCAGTTGGAAGGTCCAGCCTTAGCGTGGTGGACCACACTTCTCTCAACTAGGAAGGGATTGCCTAAGTTGACCTGGTGTGAGTTCTCTCGCCGATTTATAGAAAAGTTTCTCCCTCGCAGCGAGAGGATAGGGCATGGTAACCTATCAGTTTCTGAGTATGAGATCATGTTTTCGGATATGTCTCGTTGTGCTCCAGACTTGGTTTGTGAGCCTTCAGAGCGAGTCAGGAGATTTATTGATGGGCTTTCTCCTTCCTTGAGTCCAGCATTGCTCGCGAGATCGAGGCTGGTACTTTTTTTATTTATGTAGCGGTGGATATTGCTTGTAGATATGAAGGTTATCATAAATTGGAGCAGTAAGAGTTGGAGCGGGAAAGTAAGAGATCGCGTGGTCCAGGTCGGCATCTTAGTACCTCATTTGGAGGTAAGAGTTAGCAGTATCTTAGCAGGCCACCTATCAGGCCAGCTCAGCCCTCGGCACGTAGTTTTCAGAATGTGCTAGCCCCTCCTCAAAGTTAGTTTAGTTTTCGCCACTGAGACTAGCAGCAGTTTGATCAGCGTAGATATGCTCTAGGGTGTTTCATTTGTTATGATCATGGTCACCATAAAAAGGATTATCCCCTACTTCAATAGGGAGCCAGTAGTCGTTTTCCTCGCCCTCAGGCACCTTGCTTCCTCAAGGTACTTTATCTGGGTCTATGCCAGCTCGAGGTGCACCACTACCAGGCAGAGGTTGTAGGCGTGGTGTAGGCCCAAAGCGGATCCACCCTTGGGAAAGGGACTGACACGACCCAGATTTTTAGCTTGGCCGTGCGGGCACCCGACATCTTCCTCTAGACCCGTCAGACGAATCCTTTTGAATTGAATTCACAAAATTACATATAAAATCAACTTATAGATAAGATATAAGACCTAAAGAGACACGGACATAATTATACATAAGTTGTACAGAAGAAATTACAGCTGACTACCCAATGTACTAGGTTTAGGGCTATCCAGACAGACATCTAAGAATAGAAATGAAGTATAAACATCTCCTGAAGGGAGCAAAATACAAGTGAGATAATAAACATGAAACTGCTGGCCATCCTGAACAAAAGTTGGCCCACCGTGACAGCTGAAATCGTCTTCGATCCTCAACAACGTGGCGAACTCAATCCTGGAGCGAACCTGCCGAAACGAAATAAATAGACAAGAAACAAACAGAGGGTGATTAAAAAATACTCAGTAACTGGGGCTGGCTAGCCACCTCGAAGAAGCAGATATGCTAGCCAGGGAGAAGTTAAGCAGGTAAACCAAATTCACTTTATTTCAACTATAAAAAAACAGAGCCAGGTAATAACTGGAAACACGTAAGGAACTATACACTCATAAACAACTATGGACATAAGATAGACTGAAACATATAAGTAGTCCGGAATATATCCACAACCAGAAATACATGACATACACACAAATTCATCACACTACAATCACATAATACACAGCAGTCGGTGCAATGAGATTAATTTAATGGAGTATGATGCAATGGAGTCACATGTGCCAAATGAGTGGAGCGGAATCCTCCTATTGCGGGGCGTAATCGTCCTACCCTCAATATGATGCAAGGAGCGGAATTTTCCTGCTTCTAGGGCGGAATCCTCCTACACTCAATATGATGTAAGGAGCGGAATCTTTCTGCTCCTAGGGCGGAATCCTCTTACCCTCAATAAGATGCAAGGATAAACCTTCACCAGCGCGGGACTCTCATCGACTACCATAAAGTATATGAAATAATAACCCTTCACCGGAGCGGGACTCTCATCGATTACCGGGAAGTATATGAAATAATAACCCTTCACCGGCGCGGGACTCTCATCGGCTATTGGGAAGTATATGTCAAGCTTACAACCAGAGTACAATGCTTCTATGCTCAATGCAATACAAACAACATGGCATAACATATAATATATAATGTAAATTCGAAGCTAAGGCATAATAAGTGCGCCTATCAGTAGCTACACACGTAAGGAACACATGGTAGAATATCCACAAGGCCAAAGGCCACCAAAGAAATAGATATAAACACTTACCTCGTTCAAAATTTAGCACTGCTAATCAACAACCATTTTGTCCTTTGGATTCACTGCCAAACAATCCTGCTATATTCAATAAGCAGAAAAATATATCAAATAAGGCTAAAGTCTCTGTTCCTAACGTCTTAGAACAATCCGGTTAGGAACCCGACACCCGATTTGGATACGCGATATGCAGTGCAAGCCTATGTACATGGTTCAAAATCACATAATCGAACCCTAAATAAATTATATTTATGGGTTGCCCATAACTCCTTGAGTTCGAATAGATAATTAATCCCATTATCGAGGTCCAATTAATCTTTTAAATTATCAATTTAATTTATTAGAACGACGTCTAATATCCCAATTTCAATAGCTAAAATATATTCAAACACATATAATAAACTGAAATAATAAATTAACATCATTATCTGGATGTTTCAGGGTGAAAATTCTATTTTTTTCCTTCTCCTTTTCCTTTCCTTTCTCTCTTTTCTATCTATTTTTTCTTGTTCTCTGTTTTTTCTCTATTTCTCTCGTTTTCTAGTTTCTGTTCGTGTTCTATGTAAGCTTGAAAATGTAAGCTAGAGGATTATATAATCCCTTAGCCCACCGCCTCTATCATTTCCATTTTTTTAAAAAACTTGTCGTCGTGTTGAAATTAAAAATGGAACCCTACGAAACTTGTAATGATCCCAAATTTCTCAAGAAAGTTATACAAAATTTATGCGACGTACTCGCTAAGACGGATCTCGAATCGGATTCTCGAAACTTAAGATGCGAATCTAACGGAAAGATATCAAATTCTTAATTTTCGGAACTTTAGCGGAAACTATCCGAACGACCTCAGAATTCCTTTCTGATAGTTTATACAGGTCACAAATGACCATACAAACCTAACGACACTTTCAGATTTCGAATCACAGCTCATTTGCCAAAATGGAGCTCGAAAACTTTTTTTTTTAAGATTTACCGACAACGGAAACTGAAACCTTCTTCCGATACCTACCAGACGAGATCTGATTTAGATTAAATTTGACTGACAGGTCCTAATGGACGTCATGGAGTTTTTAAGACTGTTGGCACGCCAATCAGAGTCTTAACTCCCGAAATGACTGACCGAGGTCATTTGAGGGATATGTCTCGGGTTGGCCGTGGTGGGAGTGTGGACCGGGTTCGATCCAGCACGCAACCTACGTGAGGGTCTTTCCTGCTGAAATATGGCTATATAAGAGTTGGGTTGCACCTCTACTATCAGCTTAAGCTTTTGGTAGAAATGGTTGCAGTTCGTTCTTAAGGTTTGGTATCAGAACTGGTCCCGGGTTCGAATCCCGCTTACACTATTTGCAGGTTCGAGGACGAACCTTTCCAATAGAAAGGGAAAATGATGTAGGCCCAAAGTGGGTCTACCCCTAGGAAAGGATATGTCTCGGGTTGGCCGTGGTGGGGGCATGGACCGGGTTCGATCTAGCACGCAGCCTGCGTGAGGGTCGTGCCTGCTAAAGAGGGGTATATAAGAGTTGAGTTGCGCCTCTACCATCAGCTTAAGCTTTTGGTAGAAATGGTTGCAATCTCTTAAGGTTCAGAGCCTTAAGAGCGAACTGCAACTATTTCTACCAAAAGCTTTAGTTGATAGTAGAGGTACAACCCAACTCTTATATAGTCCTCTTTCACCAGGCACGACCCTCACGAGGCCGCGTGCTGGATTGAACCAGGTCCACGCCCCCACCACGGCCAATTCAAGACATATCCCTTTCCTAGGGTGGACCCACTTTGGGCCTACATCACCTAATCATGCAATTCTTACCCCCAAAACCTCAAATTAAAACATTAGAGGGCTTAGGAAACATTACCTGATCGATTTGGATGAGTTGGTACCTTAGAATTGCCTCCAATTTAGTTAATTATCTAAGGATTTGAAAAAAAGTACATTCCTCTGACTGCTGGGGTCAATTTATACCCCGACTCAGCATTATCGTGCTTCAGACTAGCGCTATCGCGCTGACCAACCATTATTACTCCGCGCTATCACGCATGATTAATCCTAGGTGACCTGACAACACCAGCTGGTGCTGCATTTTAGGTCCGAAAGGGGCCCTACGATGCTCGGTATCGCCCCAAACTTTGCACGCAAGTTTCAAAATATATATATGACCTACTCGCGAACTCGGATCTCAAAATGGATTCCAGATACTTAAGATGACAAACTCCAAAATTCTGGGATATATGAAAAAACCATCCGAACAACCTCGAATTTCACTTCCAAAAGTTCACACAGGTCACAAATGACCATACTAACCTAACAACACTTTGGATTTTGAAATAAAACTCATTTATTCGAAATAAGTTCAAAAATTATAATTCAGCTTTATCAATACTAGAAAATAAAAACGTCTTCCTAGACCTACCAAATGAGATATTATTTAGCCAAACTTTACTGATAGGTGCTAATGGACCTTACAAAACTTTTAAGATTGTCGGTTCACAAATCAAAATCTGAACTCCCTAACCGACTGGCCAAGAGTCGTTTCAAATTATCTAGCCGTTAGTATGGAAACAGCGGCAAATATTAACCACATAGGAGAAAAGAGGAAGCAGTTGAAAAATAAATATAATTATTATGAGGGGAAAAACAAACCAACGGCCGAAAAAAGTATTATGTTACTTGGATATATTTACTTTTAACTGAATATATTCTTCCTTGTTAATATGCTGAAGAAGTTGAAACAACATTTAGACTTAAAAGTTGAATCGTAAACACGGAACAATACTGAAAAAAACTACATACACATTTGATATATGTAAAAATATAGGATTTAATTTAGAGTTAGCGAAAGTACGATAAAAAATTTAATGAATAAACTAGGATCCTCAAATTGTTTCCTTAATATCTCTCGTGCTTTCTTGATTTAAGGAATGTCCTTCCCATTTTTTTCTTTTTTTGTTAGGGGAAAAAAAAAAAAACTACTCCAGGGAACTTCAATCAAAATGAAAGAAAATAGAAAAGACTTCTATCAGTATTAGAAAGGATGCATAATTATCCTACGCCCAGGTATACTCTGCCTTCTCACTACTTTCAACTCACTAAGCACCAATCTTAACATGGAAACCTCACCCCCTCCTACCTGACCCACCCGATCTCACTAATATGAACATTGATGATCCTTCATCACATGCTGCTGCTGATTCACCAGTTCCTTATATCCAAAAACTAATTGCTAATACTCAATTTACAAGTCACCCCTCTACTAGTCATACTACACCTACTCCTCATCTTGATCTCGCTGATGAAACAACCACTGATCATAATGAGGACACTTTCATTCCTTTATCAGCCTCAGACAAGACCAGGCTTTACACACCATGGAAATTCTCTGTTATTGTCAAAGTCTTTGGCAGGAGAATTGGACATCAAACACTCAAGCAAAAACTCTGGCAATTGTAGAAACCCACAGAAGATGTTCCACTTATCGATCTTGGATTTGATTTCTTTCTAATTAAATTTACTTGTGCAGAAAATATGCAATGCGCTCTTCATGAAGGTCCATGGTTCATACTAAACCATTTCCTGTCTGTTAGACGATGGGAACCAAGGTTCATTGCCTCCACGACGCAACTCACCTACTCTATAATTTGGTTAAGGCTACCGGAGCTCCAAACTGAATTTTATGATATCGATATCTTACAATGCATAGGCTCCAAAATTGGTAAACTATTGAAAGTTGACACATGCACCTCTCAAACTCTAAGAGGTCGTTATTCCCGGGTTTGTATTGAAGTGCCATTAGAACAACCTTTAAAAACTCACGTCTATATTGAAAATCATCGTCAATAGATTCTCTATGAAGGTCTCAATATGTTATGTATAAAGTGTGGTCGCTTGGGTCATGTTACCTTCCTGTGTCCATTCACCCCTCAAACTGCCACCCATACTACTCCTACAGTACTTTCACACTCTATATCCAGTGATGCTCCTTTACCCCATACTACTCCCTCAATGGATCCCCCTAAACCCATTATGCAACCTATTACCCATATTTCATCCTCCCCTAATTCTGAATGGAAAACCGTGGTGTTTCCACCAAGAGCAAACCGCAACAAACACAAGACTCCCACACTAAAGACTAGTAATACGGACATGGCAGTGGTCAATCGCGGGATATCAGGTAAGTTTTCAACCTCTATAGATAATAATACTAAAACTAACACTAAATATCTATTAAAAGGAAGAGACATAGCACCCCCTCAACTGTTTTTCTCTAACTCAATATTAAGGACTCTTAATGAACATGATGAAGACAAAAATAGGATTAGTAAACCTACTGAGCCTCACGAGGACCGGCCCATTCTTTCACCACCTACAACTTCCACAAGCCCACTACTTCCTAAAAATCCAGCCCACCACTTAACCCATAAACCCCGACCCGATTCCCCTATAATTCACCCTAGGCACGCTAACTCACCTCCTCTGCATGCCATTCCTTTGCAAAAAATTACCACGCCAGATTCACCAACAAAATTCTCCAATCAGCTCCCCATAGGTAACTATTCCTCACCGCCCACCTCTCTTAATAGCTCAAACAGCTCATCAAAGCCTAGTCTTGATATTTCTCTTAATTCTCATAATCAGCAAAACATTTATACTACTCCACAAATAGATATGATGGATTCTCAACCTTTATCTGCCACCCCTCCTACACGTGGCCTCCCTCCTACTACTACGTCACCCACACCCTCGTCTTATCAACCGAACACAATACCCTCACTCCCATTATCAAACAACCTTAACATTACTACAGAATAGAACTTGAATTCTCACAACACACTCGACAATGTCTCGCCTTCCTCCTCACTTCAACCATCGCCACACCTACTCACAACGTCCTGTGTACCCTCCCATGCCAATACCTCCCATGAATCCACTGTCACCGAATGCCACTCCTTACCCGTTTCACAACCCAACCACTTACCCACTGATTTACTCCTCGCAAACCACTCCTTACATGCCTCCTCAATCACTGATGGAAATGGGAGCCCAGGAATATGCTTTTGTTTTCAGTGTGAATGTAATGAATCAAGAGATAATAGTGATGATCGACAACCCAGTGGACATAGCACAAATATGACTGGAATGCATGTGACTAGGGATGAATGCATATGGACGCTACCACTGGTCCACGACTCAGCTCCCCAATACAAATCCTTACCTTGCTTCCTCCTCCCAATGGAGTCCCCTCCCATATCCCCAGACCTTGCCAGGAGACCTTTCCTTTTATCTCCCAATGATATCCAGCACTCCATGGATTTTTCCACGAATGAGCATAAACATGCAGCCACCTCCACCACCTCCCTTTTCACCCATGAGCCCATACGACCCACTGACTCTATCATCCAGCAACTACACCACACCTCTTCTGAGCCCAATAGCCTCCCCTCCACGACCACTCAACCCCATCAATCTTCCCAATGTCAACGAACAAAACGAGGAAGACGACCAACCAATGCCCGATCCTCCATCCTTGATGGCGCAGATGCGCAAAACTCGCGGAGACACTGTTTGTAAGGGGGATGCATCTCTTCTGCCTCAAGGAAGAGTTTGCAAAAAAAAAAAAAAAAAATACATTCTAACTTTTCCTCCCGAATTGACAAAATGCTTTAAAAAATTTTATCCCACAATAATAGCCGAAGCAGGGAAATATGCAGTAGTGATCAGTCCAACTCTATTGGACAATCAGGGAGCAAACAACTAGGGGATAGTGTTAATTCAACCTCCAGTGAATGCCCAGTCTCACCCCTTCCCCAATAACTGTACCATGAATGTTATTATATGGAACTGTAGGGGGTGCTCGTTCTGAGGAACTTGGTCGTAACTTTCGCTCTATGTTAAATTACTATCGTCCTACTCTTGTTGTGCTTTTACACAGGCTCAGGCTGAGGGTAACTCTGGTGGTATAGCTATAGTATGGGATAATGCTCATGTCACAGCTATTGAATTAATTGTTACTAATCAGGAAGTACACTGCATGGTTCATGTATGTTCCCAACCGCACCACATGGGTTATTTCTGGAATATATGATAGCACTATTAGTTCTCATCGTCAAATTTTATGGCAGAATTTACAACACATTTATGATAATATAAGGGTCCTTGGATATTGGGGGGAGACTTTAATGAAATAACTGCAGCTCCTGAAAAATTTGGTGGCAGGCCTATTAATAATACACATGCTGATATTTTTCTCTCTTGTTTAAATTATTGTCAGTTATTTGATTTAGTCTACTCGGGTAGTAAATATACTTGGACTAAGAAACGTAAAAATGGTGCCACAATTTTACAATTCTTGGACCGTGTAGTTACAAATTATGAATGGCTTAATAAATATCCCGAGGCCCACTGTTACACCCCATTTTCCAAAGTGACGTATATCATTCTAATGGCATGTTAAGAATGATTTAAGTGAGTTTAAATACGTAATATTACCATAGAAGATGTTTATATATAGAATATAAAGTTTGGGAAAAAGTCGTATTTAAGTTGCGGAAAACCGACTAAGGAATTGCCTTGTAACAGAGCTTTTTCGGCAGTTAATTTCGTGTGTTATATGAGGTCTTTTGGGGACATATCATATACCAAATTGAAGGTCTTGGAGTGTAGTTTCTAAAACTTTTGACGGTTTGTTTATACAATATTTGGATAAAAAGATATGAGCATCAGCAGTCAGGCTAGAAAAAGGGACATAAGCGCAAAAGAGGACTAAAACGAAATGTTTCAAGTATAAAAGGAAAAATTTGCCTCCATCTCGCCATTTCCAGAAATCTAAATGGAGAAACAGTGGTCTCATCAAGTTGTAAGCAAATTTTATGGTTTTGAAGGATGGGCGTCAATCTTAACTCGAAATTGAAGACAGATTGCGTCAAAACGCTCTACGCGATTAAGGTAATGTTATGCTACCTTCAATTTCGTCTATAGCTTGAGTTTTAGAATTACTTCATGGCTAAGTAAAGTCCCTAAATGCTGTATTATAGCTTGTTTAAGCTTTAGAAGGTGTGGAATTCAAAGAAAATAAGGTTAACATCAAAGGTATGTAAGACTAAACCTTTCTTTTGGCAAGGCATGTATGTTGTAGCTTTTGAAGTTTTTTATTAGTTCCAAACATGGTTATTCTTGTTGGTTACTTGTATTTAATAAAGGGAACCTTGTATATACTTAATTTGGTACTAAAATCCAAGGTGAAAGACGTCTAAATCAGCAAGACAAAACGTTTCAAAATCTGGAAAATTGTTTTGATCTTTGGACAGTTGTTAGTATATTGATCATAACTCCTTGTACAAAATTTATATTTAGATTATTTAAGAATCCACAGAACCCTAAGACATATATCTAAAACTTTCATGAAGACCATGAAGTATATATCTTTGATCTACACTCTGAAAATTAGGTTGAAAGGTAGGACAGTAGTGCTGCCAAGACATTCTATCAGCGGATTTGTTATGATATCCAGTCGCCTCATCTTGTTATCTATTTAACATGATTATGTTATCAGTTTATCCGGATATCCATTCCCGTGTGTAGTATAGTGCTGGTTCTGTTTTGCGGATCATCCAGTTTCAGGGAAAACTCTGCTGAAAATTTTATGGAAATTCAAAGAATTGGACAAATTCTAAGTTCTAGGTTGTGTCTATAATTCTATCCAGAGTTTTCTTCTCATTCCTTTGAGTCCATATCTATTGTTGCCACATGTGTTATGTCTCATACATGCTTATACCTATATTGTGATCATGTTATCTGTGATTTGGAGTCCCCCATAGAGGCTGGACATTGGACACATAGTCCGGTCGCGTGGGTATCAGGTTCCTAACCGGATTACCCTAAGATGTGGGGAGTGAAGCCTTTAGCCTTATGTGATATATTTTTCTGCTTATTGAACACAGGGAGATCGTTTGTCAATGGATCCAAAGGACAAAGCGGTTGTTGGTTAGCCGTACTAACTTTTGGAAAAGGTCAGTATTTATATCCATTTCTTTGGAGGCACCTGACCTCGTGGATTTTCTACCACATGTTCCTTATGTGTGTAAGTTCCGATAGGCGTACTCATTACGCCTTAGCCTTGGATTTACATTCGATATTATATGTTATGTCATGTTGTTGGTATTGCATTGAGGATCTGAGCATTATACTCTAACTTTGAGTTGACATCTAATTCCCGACTGTCGATGAGATTCCCGCACCGGTGAAGGGTTATTATTGCATCATATTGCATTCATATGCATTACATTGCATATCATATCGGGTACAGGAGTATTCCGCCCCAAGAGAGTGCAGGAGTATTGCGCCTCTTGTTTATATCATATTGAGGGTAGGTGGATTCCGCCCTCAGAGCAGGAGGATTCCGCTCCATTGCATCATATTGAGGGTAGGAGGATTCCGCCCTCGGAGCAGGAGGATTCCGCTCCCTTCATTTGGCACATGTGACCCCTTGGATTATTTCATTTCATCTAATTTCATACCATTGTAAAGACTTGTGGTACATAACTACTGTTCTGCTTATATGTGCATTGCTTATTTGTCTTTATATTTCTGGCTCGTATTCTGGGTTGCGGGGATCGGGTTGCACGCCGCAACGGTATAAATATATGGACCGGGTTGCACGTCGCATCGGTATAAATATATGGGTCGGGTTGCACGTCGCAGCGGTAATAATATATGGATCGGGTTGCACGCCGCAACAGGATGAATATATGGATCGGGTTGCACGCCGCAACATGATGTATTTCTGATTGTTGATGTGTTCGGGATACCTATATGTTCTGGCTCTCTTACGTTCCTGGTTGTTGAATAGTTTGCGATTCCATACGTGTTTCTAGTTATTATCTGGCTCTGTCTTTTCATAATTTAAATAAGAGGAATCTGGTTTATTTGTTTCCTTTCTCCCTGGATAGCTATCCTATTCTTTGAGGTGGCTAGTCTGCCCCACTTATTGAGTCTTCTTGACTCACCCTTGTTTATTTTTTGTTTCTTATCTATCTATTTCGTTTCGGCAGGTTCGCTCCAGGATTGAGTTCGCCACGTTGTGAAGGAGCGAAGACGACTTCAGCTGTCAGGGTGAGCCAGCTTTTATTCCAGATGGCCACCAGTTTATTGGTTATCATTTCAGTTGGATTTTGCTCCCTTCAGGAGGTATCTGTCTTCTTTTGTACCCTTAGACGTCTAGTCTGGATAGCCATAAACCTAGTATATTGGGTAGTCAGCTGTAATTTCTTTTGTACAGCTTAGAGGTATCAGTATGTCTGTGTTTTTGTTTTAAGTTTTGTCCTTATTTATGAATTGTTATATTTATTTTCCGAATTAAATTAATAAGGGTTCGCCTGACAGGTCTAAGGGAGGATGTCGGGTGCCCGCACGACGTAACCGGATTCTAGGTCGTGTCAGTTGGTATCAGAGCCTAATTTAAAGTCTATCCAGACTAAGAAAGTGTCTAGTAGAGTCTCGCTGATGGGTACGTAGACGTCCGTACTTATCTACGAGAGGCTATGATGGCATTTAGGAAGTTTAACTTCCTTCATTTCTGATCGTGCGTCAGTCTAGGATTCAAAAGTATTTTCGTTAATTCGTTAATTCCTTCGTGGTAATTGTGAACCCTCGTGCGACGAATCAGCAAACAGTATGAGTTCAAGACGAAGCAGTCTAGCCTATCGCTAGCACCGACGAAGCCCCGAGAGTTTTGATCGTGCTGACGATCTAGTTACGGAGGTCCCAGTCATACGAGCTCGCGATGGGCAAGGGAGCAGGGCCTTGTAGTTCTCTTGGCTCTCTACGATGCTTTACGAGGATCTTGGCAACGCAGATACCGCAAGGATCTATTAATCGCTAGGCAGCTTATCAGTTTTCCGCATATGCAGATGTTCAGACTTAGAGAATTCCTATTTCAGTTCTTAATATTGCCACAGTAAAGTATGTTCTAGATGCAGCATGTGTTGCGCCACTAATTATTCTGGTTGGTTAGCTGGCCCAAGTAATAGCTCGGTCCGAGTGACCGAAGATGCTGTATTATTTTATCTGGTTGAACCTTCCGATATTCTCAAGCCATGCATCAGATAATCCCTGTGTAAGTTTTTTTAAAAAAAATAAAATGATGTCAGCGTATCCTTCAGGCTCTTGATTATATCGAGCGGTACTTCTTTCCAGTTTCAGGGGTCCAACCTTTAATTGGTGGGCCTTTCTCTCTTATTAGCTAACTTGGTTCGATTTTTCTTCTAGATTCGTGGAAATGTTCCTTTCGAGTAGCGAACGAGATGAAAAGTATTGCCAGTTCGAGTGGATTGGACAGGGTAGCCTGTCGGTAGCCTGTTGGTTTCAAAATATGAGATTGAATTCTATAGAATGGCTGAATATGCATTAGAACTAGTCCATGAGCCTTTCGAGAGATTCAAAGATTTATTGGTGACCTTTCTTCCTCCTTGAGATCCCAAATGGCTCGAAAAATTGAGGTTGGGACTTCATTTGATGTCATTGTTGATATTGCTTAAAGGTATTAGGCATACCATAAGTTAGAGCGGGAAGAGTTAGAGCAAAAGAGAGAAATCCCGCGGCCCTGGTAGGCACTATACCTCGTTTGAAGGTAAGAGTTCTGATTTTTTTGGGAGGTTACCTTCCAGGTTCTCTCAGCTTGTGTCACGTAATTCTTAAAGTGCGTCAGTAGTTCGTCAAGATCAGATCCTATTTTTCTCTTTGTAGCTATCAACAATCTGTCCAGCTTCCATTTTCACTGAAATGGTATTATCATTATCGCGAGCATGTCATCTTTGGTGGAGTTTTCCCTTACTCCGACAAGTAGGCAGTCGTCTTTTCTCTCGTCATCAGGCACCTGCACAGTCACAGGAAATTTTATTTAGATCTCAATCAGCCAGAGAAATGCCACCATCCAGTAGAGGTCGAGAGCGTAGTGGCAGTGGATCTTCAAAAAATGATTGTTAGGGTAGTGGCTCAGCTCAGCTGCAGAGGTCAATGAACTGCTAGTCTGGCGGGATGCTGAGGCATCCGATGTAGTAGACCTTAAGATTCCTTCTTCTCTTAAATGTGAGTAAGATTTGATTCTTCCGATCGGTCTAAACTTCGTTTATCTTACCATGTTTCTATGGCTTCCTTCGATATTGTTTCTATTAAGAATCGATTGCGGTAGAGGGGTGAGCTTCTAGTATGATTTATTCAAAGAATTTGTGAGACCCTACTGGTTTATCCAATTTAAATGTGAGAGATTTGTGAGTGAGTATCGGTATTGTCTGCTTGGAATCCTATTGTACCACTTTCTCTTATTATGTCAAGTCAGTCTATCTCTCTTTGGAATTCAGTGTTGATAGGATGGTGGGATTCTTATTCATCACCATCAGAAAGTGATATTGTTTCTTCCGGTGCAAAGTGATAAGTAAGTAATATGCAACTTATGTGCCCATGAGTTTGTCTTAATTATAAAAGGGTATCTGGTAAATTGTCAGAGTTTCCTTCTTATAGGAAGGTTAAATTGACATAGATGTTGTTCCATAAAGCTTATTTAATGTCTATCTATTCAATTGTGATTCTTTGGTTAGCCTGACTCGGAAGTAGTGTAGCTCTGGGAGCCAAGCAAATAAAAAGATGAGCTTCCTAAAGCTCTAATCATTTCTATCCTCGGTTCATTGCCATCCCTTCTTTGTTCAGCACTGGTGAGCTTAGGCAGTCAGTAGCCTCTTGTGATGTTCCCTGTGTTAAGCCAGAGTGCGTGTCAAGGTGGTCGGATGAGCACATTGTTATTTTTCAAAGCTACTAAGGATAATGAGAGGCGTCATTTGACCTTTGATTTGATCCATCAGGCGGTGGTGCTTATAGAAAATGTATGGAGTTGTGAACTCGAGAGTTGCAGCTGTTTGGCAACTCGAGAGAGTAATTTGGTAGCTCAGGTCTGAGCCGCGTTCTCTACTCAGCTAAGTCTTCCTTAATCCAGCAAGTTATGCGAGGATGACTATTTCTATTCAAATTATTTGTATGAGTTTATGCTCTAAGTGAGGAGTCTTCCTCCAATTGATGCCGAATCATAATATTAAATCTCTAAAGCGTTGCTGAAGCGTAAGCTAATTCTTTGTTTCATCGACCTGTTCTATATCGAAAGTATATGGACGAGGTGATTCGTTGGTGGAATCATGTTAGCCCATCAAGAGTTGCGTGTATCTTCATTTCGAAAATATAGAACTCTTCTCTCATGATCGAGAAAGGGTCAGCTTAGTCCGAATAAGTTGGGCAATGGTATTATCATATTATCCAGATAGGTTTTATTCCAAGAGTTCGGTGTTCGTGTTATAATTTTGATTCTGCAGTCAAGAGATAATGTCTATGGGATAGCTTATGAAGGTCGTGAGAGTTCTTTTGTTATCTTTTCGGAATTTTCTTTAAACTTAGGCTCGTTCGAGGACGAACGAGAGTTTAACTGGAGGAGAATGAAACGACCTCGGTTAGTCATTTCGGGAGTTAGGACTCCGATTGGCGTGCCGATAATTAAAAAAAACTTCGTAATGTCCATTAGGATCTGTCTGTAAAATATGAGCTAAATCAGACCTCGTTTGGTATGCATCGGAAGAAGGTTTCAGTTTTTATTGTCGATAAATACAAAAAAGAGATTTTCTAGCTCAGTTTTGGTGAACGAGCTCCGATTCAAAATCCGAAAGCGCCGTTAGGTTCGTATGATTATTTGTGACACTTGTGCTTTTTTGAAATTGAATTTCGAGGTTGTTCGGCTAGCTTCCGCTAAAATGCCGAAAGTTAAATAATTTGACCTTTCACATCTCTTCACTGCTATAAGTATGTAATAGATCATTGCTTAATGTTTCTACGTACTTCATTTAACATTCGAGGACGAATGTTCCTAACGGGGGAAGATTAGTACACCCCGTATGTCCAAAGTGACGTATATCATTCTAATGACCTGTTAAGAATGATTTAAGTGAGTTTATGATGCAATCGAAAACAGGCGGAACCGACAAACGACACGATAAGGCGGAAACTAAAACAAGATAGGCGATATCGATGAAGATATCGAGATAAAAAGCAAGGCGAGGCTTGAACGTTTACCTAAGTAGCACCGAGGAACTCGTCTCGATACACCCCGGGTGAAGTCAAGGATCACCTATGCTATGCAACTACCCTCAAGAGGCACCCGGCTCTTGCAAATAGAATGATCAGAAGAGGTTTCGATGTTCAACTTGGAATCCACCAAGTGAAATCATGCCCGCTCACGGGTTCATCATTGAGATTCACTCAAAGAAAATATCATTCTACATTCAAGGTTTGCTAAAAATGCAATAAATGAACTAAGGGGGTATTTATAGTTTCCCATTACAAGATTTGCCAAGTTTCTGGTCCGCACTGCCAAAGTCTTCATCGCGATCGCGCACAAGGATATGCGATCGCGCAGGGTACTAAATTTCAGAGGCTCGCGATCGCGTCAGGGTGAGCGCAATCGCGCAAGGCAAATAACTTCTCTTCGCGATCGCGTGTGTGTGGTCGCGATCGCGCAGAGGAAATGTCTGGCGCCAGGCAGTGAGCTCAGAAATGCTGCCCTGTTTTGCCCTGTTGTGGCTCCCCTGTTTCCTGCACTGGTTTCAGCCCTGTTTCCACTTTGATTGAGTTTCAATGCATGGTCTTCAAGTCATCTCCCGAGCTCATATCATCCATGCCTTGACTCCCGGACCAAGTGTAGGTGTCGATGCAATTTGGGTTGCATCATTCTCCCCTTCTTGAGAAAATTTCGTCCTCGAAATTAAGGCGTCCTCCTCCAAGGTAGTATCACCTACATCAAAAGATAAAAAAAAACAAAAGCCCCTACTACAAGAGTAGGTTAGTGCCAATGGTGTGGGAAAACACACTCTTATGGTATAACCAAGTATCAATAGCAACTAAGAAGCTCATGTTCCCAACGGAACTAAAATTTACTTGGTTCAACAAAGAAGTGCTCCCAACACAAGAACAAACAAAGAGATCAATAGTGCATGGCAGATGCAAGATTAAGCTATCAAAATCACTACGATCCCTAAGTTCACGATTAGTGCACCAAGACTTCCCACGATGCGAGTGGGCAAGTCAAACAAGAGTGAAGGTAAGTGATGTGGAAAATTCACTCTTGTGATAGAGCCAAGTATCAATGCAAATCAAAAAGCTTATGTCTCCAAAGGAGACAACAAGCTCTTGGCTCCGTAGTGACAAGCACTCACCAACACGACAAGCAAAGAGATCAATAGAACATGGAGCATTCAAGATTAAGCAATCAAAGTTCCTATGATCCCTAAGCTCATGATCAACACACCAAACCTTCAATGCAATATTTTCACAATGCGGCACAACGGTTTTGGCATGCTCAAGTCTCAAAGTGTGGTTAACATATGGGAGGGAATAGACAAAGTAGTGCAATACACAACTAGCATCAAATAACCCACTCCCCTTCTTAAGAGCTCTCATACTCACACTAAGAGATACCTCCTCACCTCTAATTTCATCCTCAAGACAACCCCACTCACAAAGCAAGCTCTCTAGGAAGGCATTATTAATGGCCTCTTCATCATTGTAACCCGCGTCAACAAGAGTAGGGTCACTAGAAGAATCATCTACCTCACTCGAAGCTTCAAACAAAGAGTTGTCTATGGGATCAAATCCCTCACACCACGGAGGTTCCAACTCTCTCTCAACCCTAGCTCGATACAACTCACCACAACAAATAAGAGTGCCCTCAAACAATAGGAATGTAAATGCATGCACCTCAGTTTCATGGTCAAGCAAAAGCGTGGTATCATAGCTAGGTTCATCATCCGCACTTGAGGAGTCATCGAAAATAAATCGATCCATCTCATACCCTAGAGACTCCTCAAGGTCATTACCTTCCCCACTACAACACATAAGTCCACCAATGGCAAGTAAATCAATAAGGGTGTGATCACACATCTCATCCTCCCTTTTATCAAAAATTGGTGGTGTGTCATAACAAGGTTCACAAGCATAGTCAACTACCAGTTCATCACTAAAGAGAGGTTTATTGAATATCGAGCTCACATCTTGATGTGGCTTATCAGCACTCTCAACTAGGGGTTTATATGCACACACAAGTTGACTAGTCGACTCTACGCTAGTTGTAATTTCATCAAATGCATCACAAGTATTAACTAGCATTGAGTCTTCACAAGACAAGGGATTAACATGTTCATGAGAGGGTGAAGTAACACTTACATTTGAGTCGCTCCCGTGAGCACTCACATCGTTTGAAGTGTCTTGTTCAAGTCCTCCTTCATGAAACTCACAATGTATAGCTCCATTCTCTTGTCTTTCTTTCTTACCAACCGGTTGAGGCCCCACTAGCTCGCCTCCAAGAGTACCTACACATAAGCCAATACAAATAGAAGGAGAAGGAGATAAATCATGGTTAGAACAAAGTGTGTCCTCACTCTCACTCGAGATTTCCTCTCCCCTCACTTCTTTCATTTTTCGCTCAAGGCCAATTGTAGGTTCGGGTGATAATTCACTCACGTCACTCCTCTCCTCCTTTTGCCTCTCATATGGAGTGGAGTGATTTTCACTTCCAACTAGCAAAGGCATGAGCACATCACCTTGCTCACCTTCACCTTGGGGAATGCCCAAGTTATGGGGAATGCCCACTTGTTAGGGAATGCCCATGTTATGGGGAATGCCCACTTGTTGGGGATTGCCCAACGGTTGGGGATTGCCCAACACTTCATCACTAGTACCTCCTTCGGTACCCTTTTGGACACTCGGGGCCCATTCTCTTTCAAGGCTCTCAAGCCTTTGGTCTAAAGACCTCACCTTGGCCAATATGTAGGCCAAAGTGCTTACCGGGACCTCATCGGTCTTGTCAACGTCTCCGGCCATGTACCTACACAAATCAAAAACAAGAAAGAGGTTAGAGTAAAAACCCTCACTCGCTCCCTCACCTTTGAAGTGTCACTCGGGTACACTCAATTTAGGAGGGGGGGGGAGGGATTTATCACTCAAGCTTGATCTCAAAGGCTTTCTCGTAGTTGAACAACCACCTCAATAACCACTCAAGTCACAAGAACCAAATACTCTTCGGGGTGAGTGGAATTGATGGGACTCGATGGGCGAACGACTTTATAAGTGAGCACTTGAGCCAAAAATATGCTACGAGTCTTCTTTGAGCTCTACTTTCCTTCTAGGCACGAGTATCCTATTCGCACAAAGGATTAGTACTAATTGGGTAGAAGTGTTACCCTCTAAGTACTAACCAGAAGTGACGCGATCAAATGGTAAAAGATCGAATCGCCACTGAACGGATTCGGAATTGGATGACTTTTGGTGGGTGATCTAGAAACTCACCATATTTAATGATGCTATGGGAGTTTTGGTGGTCGGAAACTGCTACGACAGCTTTGCGAACAATCTGTCCCAAAACAGGATTTTCTGGAATTAAGTACTCTTCGCTATCGCGTGGATATGCGCGCGATCGCGATGACTTAATTTGGGGAGTTGTCGCGATCGCGTGAAGCAGTGCGCGATCGCGCAGGCTTGCAGTCCAGAACCAGAACCCCGACTGAAAACTCAGTTTTTGGCACACAAATCACCCAAATTCAACTTGTTGTTCAGTTCTAAAGCTTCCAAAGGGTGTTTCAACTGAAGTAAACAATCCCCAATGGTTTTACCAATCAAACAATCAACGAACAACTCGTTTTCAAGAATTTTGGAGTAAGTTCTTCAAAATTTTCAAGAACTTCAAATTTTCAAAGCTCGACTTTCATTCCGTTACTCCAAATGATGATATGGGGATATCAAAACGACGGGAAAACTATATAGAACAATCCCCGATACCAAACAACCAAGAATTCACAACACAAAACAAGTTCTATCAAATTTTGTGAATTCTCAACTTTTGAGATTTGGTTTTCAAGATTTTGATTCACGACTTCAAATCGTGTTTCGAGGGTACCAAATCAACGGGATTATGATAACAAACAAACCCCAATATCAAACAACAACAAAATCGCAACAAACAACGATTTCTAACAATTTTTTTTGGGTTTTCTAGTTTTTGAATTTTTTTCTTCTTTTTCAATAAAACAAGAACAAGAACATGAAAATAAACATGGAACAAAGATGACAAGCACGAAGATTAGGACGAGGGTTCGTAAGAACGTAACCCTAGCCTTGCTCTGATACCAACTGATGCAATCGAAAACAGGCGGAACCGACAAACGACACGATAAGGCGGAAACTAAAACAAGATAGGCGATATCGATGAAGATATCGAGATAAAAAGCAAGGCGAGGCTTGAACGTTTACCTAAGTAGCACCGAGGAACTCGTCTCGATACACCCCGGGTGAAGTCAAGGATCACCTATGCTATGCAACTACCCTCAAGAGGCACCCGGCTCTTGCAAATAGAATGATCAGAAGAGGTTTCGATGTTCAACTTGGAATCCACCAAGTGAAATCATGCCCGCTCACGGGTTCATCATTGAGATTCACTCAAAGAAAATATCATTCTACATTCAAGGTTTGCTAAAAATGCAATAAATGAACTAAGGGGGTATTTATAGTTTCCCATTACAAGATTTGCCAAGTTTCTGGTCCGCACTGCCAAAGTCTTCATCGCGATCGCGTACAAGGATATGCGATCGCGCAGGGTACTAAATTTCAGAGGCTCGCGATCGCGTCAGGGTGAGCGCAATCGCGCAAGGCAAATAACTTCTCTTCGCGATCGCGTGAGTGTGGTCGCGATCGCGCAGAGGAAATGTCTGGCGCCAGGCAGTGAGCTCAGAAATGCTGCCCTGTTTTGCCCTGTTGTGGCTCCCCTGTTTCCTGCACTGGTTTCAGCCCTGTTTCCACTTTGATTGAGTTTCAATGCATGGTCTTCAAGTCATCTCCCGAGCTCATATCATCCATGCCTTGACTCCCGGACCAAGTGTAGGTATCGATGCAATTTGAGTTGCATCAGTTTAAAGACATAATGTTACCATAGAAGATGTTTATATATTGAATATAAAGTTTGGGAAAAAGTTGGATTTAAGTTGTGGAAAAACCGACTAAGGAATTGCCTTGTAACAGAGCTTTTTCGGCAGTTAATTTCGTGTGTTATATGAGGTCTTTTGGGGACATATCATATACCAAATTGAAGGTCTTAGAGTGTAGTTTCTAAAAATTTTGACGGTTTGTTTATACAATATTTGGATAAAAAGATATGAGCATCAGCAGTCAGGCTAGAAAAAGGGACATAAGCGCAAAAGAGGACTAAAACGAAATGTTTCAAGTATAAAAGGAAAAATTTGCCTCCATCTCGCCATTTCCAGAAATCTAAATTGAGAAACAGTGGTCTCATCAAGTTGTAAGCAAATTTTATGGTTTTGAAGGATGGGCGTCAATCTTAACTCGAAATTGAAGACAGATTGCGTCAAAACGCTCTACGCGATTAAGGTAATGTTATGCTACCTTCAATTTCGTCTATAGCTTGAGTTTTAGAATTACTTCATGGCTAAGTAAAGTCCCTAAATGCTGTATTATAGCTTGTTTAAGCTTTAGAAGGTGTGGAATTCAAAGAAAATAAGGTTAACATCAAAGGTATGTAAGACTAAACCTTTCTTTTGGCAAGGCATGTATCTTGTAGCTTTTGAAGTTTTTTATTAGTTACAAACATGGTTATTCTTGTTGGTTACTTGTATATAATCAAGGGAACATTGTATATACTTAATTTGGAACTAAAATCCAAGATGAAAGACGTCCAAATCAGCAAGACAAAACGTTTCAAAATCTGGAAAATTGTTTTGATCTTTGGACAGTTGTTAGTATATTGATCATAACTCCTTGTACAAAATTGATATTTATATTATTTAAGAATCCACAGAACCCTAAGACATATATCTAAAACTTTCATGAGACCATGAAGTCTATATTTTTGATCTACACTCTGAAAATTAGGTCGAAAGGTAGGACAGTAGTGCTGTCAAGACATTCTATCTGCAGATTTGTTATGACATCCAGTCGCCTCATCTTGTTATCTATTTAACATGTTTATGTTATCAGTTTATCCGGGTATCCATTCCCGTGTGTAGTATAGTGCTGGTTCTATTTTTCCGGATCATCCAGTTTCAGGGGAAACTCTGCCGAAAATTTTATGGAAATTCAAAGAGTTGGACAAATTCTGAGTTCTAGGTTGTGTCTATAATTCTATCAAGAGTTTTCTTCTCATTCCTTTGAGTCCATATCTATTTTTGCTAAATGTGTTATGTCTCATACATTCTTATACTTATATTTTGATCATGTTATGTGTGATTTGGAGCCCCTCATAGAGGCTGGACATTGGACACATAGTCCGATCGCGTGGGTATCAGGTTCCTAACCGGATTACCCTAAGATGTGGGGAGTGAAGCCTTTAGCCTTATGTGATATATTTTTCTGCTTATTGAACACAGCGAGATCGCTTGTCAATGGATCCAAAGGACAAAGCGGTTGTTGATTAGCCGTACTAACTTTTGGAAAATGTAAGTGTTTATATCCATTTCTTTGGAGGCACCTGACCTCGTGGATTTTCTACCACGTGTTCCTTATGTGTGTAAGTTCCGATAGGCGTACTCATTACGCCTTAGCCTTGGATTTACATTCGATATTATATGTTATGTCATGTTGTTGGTATTGCATTGAGGATCTGAGCATTATACTCTAACTTTGAGTTGGCATCTAATTCCCGACTGTCGATGAGAGTCCCGCACCGGTGAAGGGTTATTATTGTATCATATTGTATTTATATGCATTACATTACATATCATATCGAGTGCAGGAGTATTCCGCCCCAGGAGAGTGCATGAGTATTCCGCCTCTGGTTTATATCATATTGAGGGTAGGAGGATTCCGCCCTCGGAGCAGGAGGATTCCGCTCCATTGCATCATATTGAGGGTAGGAGGATTCCGACCTCGGAGCAGGAGGATTCCGCTCCATTGCATCATATTGAGGGTAGGAGGATTCCGCCCTCGGAGCAGGAGGATTCCGCTCCATTGCATCATATTGAGGGTAGGAGGATTCCGCCCTCGGAGCAGGAGCATTCTGCTCCATTCATTTGACACATGTGACCCTTTGCATAATTTCATTTCATCTCATTTCATACCATTGTGTAGACTTGTGGTACATTACTATTGTTCTGCTTATATGTGCATTGCTTATTTGTCTATATATTTTTGGCTAGTATTCTGGGTTGCGGGGATCGGGTTGCACGCCGCAACGGTATAAATATATGGACCGGGTTGCACGTCGCAACGGTATAAATATATGGATCGGGTTGCACATCGCAGCGGTATGAATATATGGATCGGGTTGCACGCCGCAACATGATGAATATATGGATCGGGTTGCATGCTGCAACAGGATGTATTTCTGATTGTTGATGTGTTCGGGATACCTATATGTTTTGGCTCTCTTACGTTCCTGGTTGTTGAATAGTTTGCGATTCCATACGTGTTTCTAGTTATTATCTCGCTCTGCCTTTTCACAATTTAAATAAGAGGAATCTGGGTTATTTGTTTCTTTTCTCCCTGGCTAGCTATCCTATTCTTTGAGGTGGCTAGTCTGTCCCACTTATTGAGTCCTCTTGACTCACTCTTGTTTGTTGTTTGTTTCTTGTCTATCTATTTTGTTTCAGCAGGTTCGCTCCAAGATTGAGTTCGCCACGTTGTGAAGGAACGAAGACGACTTCAGCTGTCAGGGTGAGCCAGCTTTTATTCCGGATGGCCACCAGTTTATTGGTTATCATTTCAGTTGCATTTTGCTCCCTTCAGGAGGTATCTGTCTTCTTTTGTACTCTTAGACGTCTAGTCTGGATAGCCCTAAACCTAGTATGTTGGGTAGTCAGCTGTAATTTCTTTTGTACAGCTTAGAGGTCTCATTATGTCTGTGTTTTTATTTTAAGTCTTGTCCTTATTTATGAATTGTTATATTTATTTTCCGAATTAAATTAATAAGGGTTCGCCTGACAGGTCTAAGGGAGGATGTCGGGTGCCCGCACGACCTAACCGGACTCTGGGTCGTGTCACCCACGTGACTCATCTTCCCCGCACACACTCGGATCACTACCCTATTTTACTCTTTCTGGACAAAAGATATTCCCTGACAAACAAACCATTTCGATTTGAAACAATTTGGAGTTCTAGCCTTGACTTTGCTAGTTTGGTAGCTACTTCTTGGACCCCACAGTTGGACTATCTTCATGCTTTAACAAATTTTACGATGCTATCAAAGAATGGAATTACTCTTCTTTTGGCAACATTTTCTGTAAAAAAAAAGAAGTTGCTTGCCAGAATATCAGGTATTCAAAAATCGCCTAACTACCTTACAAGTGCTTTTCTCCAAGACTTGGAAGCAACTCTTATTAGTGAATTCAATCATTTATTACAACTAGAAGAAGACTTTTGGAAAGTTAAGTCTCGTATGACATGGTTAACGGATGGCGATGCAAATACAAAATTTTTCCATCTTACAACGCTTCAACGTCGTCGTAGAAATCGTATCTACGCTCTATAAGATACTGTTGGTAATTGGACCTATCATCAGCCCACCATCGATACTACTATTAATTCATATTATACAAACTTATATACCACCGACCACCTTTCCTCTGCTTTAGTAAATACTTTTCCCACTCACAACTACCTCTCCACTGAAGAGGGTGCCGATCTTATTGCCCTGTTAACAAATAATGAAATTTTTCGGGCTGTTCAATCCTTCCACCCTTACAAGTCACCAGATCCGGATGGATATCACCCTTTTTTCTATCAAAAATTTTGGGCCCAAGTTAAAGACTTTGTTACGATTCTTTGTAAGGAAGCTTTCCTTACTTGTAAAATTTCACCCCAAATTAACACAACTTATCTATGCCTCGTTCCTAAAATCAAGAACCCTGAGACTATTATGCAATATCGACCAATTGGCCTTTGCAATACAAGCTATAAAATCATTACAAAAATTATTGTATACCGACTTAAACCTTATCTTGACAAAATTATTTGTCCATCTCAATTAGCTTTCCTCCAAAATATACGGGCATCTGATAACGCTCTCCTCTTCCAAGAAATTCTTAATTCTTTTAAGAAATTAAAAGGCAAACGCTCTTACATGCTTCTCAAATTGGATCTTGAAAAAGCATTCGATCGCCTTGAATGGAGTTTTATTAAGCGGGCCCTTACTTATTTTAACCTGTCAACCAATCTTATTACTCTTATTATGTCATGTATCTCAACTTCCTCCATCTCTATTTAATTAATGGTCAGCCTCAACCACCTTTCCATCCCACTCGTGGAATACGACAAGGGGACCCTCTCTCCCCTTATTTGTTTATTATGTGTATGGAAATGCTTTCACGTAATATTACAATGGCGGTCGATTATTGCAAATGGCAACCTTTCTTTTTCCACTCTACTATTCCCCCTATTTCTCACCTGCTATTTGCCGATGACCTTATATTAGTCTCTCGCACTGATCAAACTAGTTGTCATACAATAATAGATTTATTCTCTAATTTTTATACCTTATCGGGTCAAAAAATAAACTTCTCTAAGTCCAAAGTTCTTTTCTCACAAAATGCCTCTCCTGGAGATAAACACTTTGTGCGAAGTTGTTTTAACATCCCCAAGGGTACTTCGTTTGGAAATTATACTTAGGATTTCCAATCCTCACCTCCAAACCAACTAAAGCAAATTTCTAATTCCTCCTTGATAACTTTAAGACGCGATTAGCAGGATGGAAAACTTCTTGTTTAACCCTAGCAGGGCGCACTACCCTCATTAAATCTACTTTAAATGCAATTCCAAATCATGTCATGCAATTTACTTTACTTCCATCATATATCACTCAAGCCCTCGAAACTTACCAACGAAATTTTCTATGGGGCTCTACGTCCACCCGTCGACGTCTTCATCTGATTAATTGGGGTACTGTTACCACTCCTATTAAATCAGGTGGACTTGGTATCCAAAGAATTTGGCCCTTCTTGCGAGTACTGCTTGGCGTATGTTTCACCATTCAACATCTACCTGGGCTACCATTTTAACCCATAAGTATATCCACAAACACAAGCCAACAAATCACTCTTGCACATGGAAACACTTGCTTCAAGGTTGGCGCTCATGTCAACCTAGCCTTTAATGGCAAGTAGGCACTGGCACCCACATATCTTTTTGGCACGACAATTGGATTCACCCCGCTACATCCCTTTATTCACTTATTCAAGGACCCCTAACACTAGCCGACCCCTCACACAAAGTCTCTGATTTTATTCGCAACGGCACTTGGGACCTTTCTCTTCTTTCTTTTCCTTTGACTGAGAGTCTTACTTCAAAAATCCTTTCCTATTATTTACCACAATTTTCATGCCCAGCCGATCGTTTGGTTTGGGGTCTCAATACTGACGGTTATTTTACTATGAAATCTTGCTATGACCTGCTTTGCAACACCTTAAACTCCTCCCCCGCACCCACCTCTATTTTCGAAAAATTATGGAAACTCCAACTACCCAAAATACTCAAAACTTTCCTTTGGCTCTTCGTGCATGAGCGCCTACCCACAACGTCCTATTTACACTATATTAATGTGGCCTCTACCCCTAACTGTGCTTTTTTCAATTCATTGAATGAAACTTTATTACACCTATTTTTCATTGTCCTAACGCCTTACAATGTTGGTCACACTTGGGTTTATCCTCGACACTCCAACATTTATATCAACCACCCATGACCTCTTCACAACTACTTATCAAATTACTAAATCACAATACCAGTTTCTCTATTCACTCCTTACCCAGTGAACTTCTCATACCTTTTACTCTATGGCACATATGGCTTACTCGAAATTCAAATTTTTTCGATAACAAAAAACAACCCGTACCATATAAGTCCATTATCGCTCATGCAGTTGAATATTATCACCTTGCCTACCATCACCCTCATAAGACACAATGTGTCTCCCTTCACCTCACATGGAACCCCCCTCGCACAAATTACGTAAAACTAAATACTGATGGTGCCTTGGACCCTAAATCTACTATCAGCGGATTTGGAGGAGTATTTAGAGACTCAGCAGGACATTGGGCCATGGGTTTTGCAGGGAATATTAATCAGTCTCTTGATAGAACAACTATTGAATTATATGCTTTACTTCAGGGCCTTTCTTATGCTAAACAATATGCCTATCATAAGCTGGAAATCCATGTTGACTCACAGGCTTTAATAAATATATTAAAAGCTACTTTGTCCACTCACTCTTCACTTCTTGATGATTGCAGGTACTTACTGCACCAGCTCCCTGATCCACTGCTTTTCCATACATACAGGGAACAAAATATTGTTGCAGATAGAAAAGCTAAACATGCACTTTCTATGCCAAGAAGCAGCTCCACCACTTTTTTGGACACACCACCACCTTTTATACTACTGTTGCTCCGACAAGATCAAGATGGCCACATTCGCACTCGACTTGTTTCTCCTTTTGTTAATTCTACTAATGGTGTACCTGGCTATCTTGTAATAGCTCTACTATAGATAGCTCCTTAGATATGACTGTTATGCTAGCTACAAACTCTGTTACTAGGCTGCCTTCTATTCAAGCCTTTCCATGTATGTTTTCTACTTAGTTTGTTTTAATATATAAGTATCTTCCTTACCAAAAAAAAAATGCATAATTCTGAAAATGTCGACTAGCATCTAAATTAATGCCAACTTGGAGGCCATAGTTTCTGCAACACATAATTTGGACTAGAGGAAAAGATTTAAGTGGGGAGTGGACAAATTTGTAATAATAGCAAAGAGAGTGGATATTGTTTTAAAGTTGGTTGCCCATTTTTTTAGTGATGCTACAATCGGATGTCTGCACACAACTGCTGCAGAGAACCACTGACGTATAAAACACTGGCACCATTTTAAAATAGATCTTGCTTTTTCCACAATCAATTTGTTGCTTATTATTTGTTCTAAGACGTCAAGTTGCTACACATAATTAATACTTTCTTTATTTTAATTTGTGTCAATTTATTTTCTTAATCTGTTCCAAAAAGAATGATCACTTTCTGAATTTAGAAACAATTTTATTTGACCTAAAACATGAGTGATAAATAAACAAGTTAAAGTTGTATCTAGAGCCACAAACAATAATCAAATATCAAAGAAATTATAGTAGGGTACGAATTGTATTCATTGAATGAACATTACAATGGAATGGGGGTATTTATATGCTAAATTTTACCTCAATCCCTATTTTAGTACAATTTTATTGGTGGGAGTCATGGCCCATTACATAGGCCGGTCAGCTAATTCTTACCCTAAGTAGTAGTAGTTTAGATCCAAAGGCGGCTTAATTTTTTGCACTAGTGCGGCCGTCAGGCACTCGCCCGAGTTGCTGCAGCTGCGGTTGCTTGTGAGCCTGACTTGTGCTCTTGGGTCCACCGCTACGTCAGCCAACTGGCCTTTGGTTTCGCTAATTAAAGGTTGTGTAATTTATACACATACAAATTTAACTTTAAACTTACCGCTGTATACTTAATGAGATGATTTATAATCACGTAAATAATTATGGTTTATTTTAGACCACAAATTTTAAAAGTATTCCTTACCTTATTTAACTTTGTGTCAAGTCAAACAGAATCACAAAAAACTGAAACGGATGGAGCAACAATTTTCTTATTAGGAGCCCTATGTGTTTATAATTTATTTACATTAATATTGTAACATACGTTGTAGGATTATAGTTTAATATATTATAATATAGTAATTATTTATTTTTATTAATTCACCAATTTATAGAAGTGGATTTGTCTCTAAATACCTTATTATAATGATATGATTGGATTATTTTTTATGCAAAAACTTACCTGCATCTGGTATTTATACCAAACTAATAAATGCGAGACATGTGTATTGCATAAATCCATTTATTACTTAATCATGGTTAGATGATATGAATCTATAATTTAAATTTCAACTACCATAATTAAATTGCATGATTTAGTGTAAACACCTGGTGCGAATAAGTATTTACCAATTTTGTATATCTTCGCATATAAATAATTATATTGTCACACCTCCCTATACTAACCAACATTTATAAAAATATTACAAACAACAAGCAAGTTTCTCCATTTTTATATTATATTTTATTTCTCTACAATAATTTCTTTTATGTATAACAACAACAATCATCATTATATTACCGTTTACAAAATCACACATATGTAATAGGCTTATAAAATATGGACAGTTCTTAAATTTATTATTTATAATACCTAAAAGTATTATTTATTCAAATATGAACCATCCTTTGATCAATTTTGTAAATTGTAATGAGAAACTTATTGGAAATTGATCAAGTCCTCCATTTGAAAAGTGACTCAATTTTGCCCCAGCCTTTTAAGATGTGGGCCAGATATACCCTTTATTTTCTAACAGATATCCATGTCATTTTTTGACTTATATATAATTGATGAGATGTATTTCCAAGTTGGAACAAACATAGCCCACCCTATTCCTTAAAAGTTTTCATATTCTTCCTTCTGCAAAAAACAATGTAATACTCTTGCTTTCTCGTACTTCATTTTCATACATTTCACAAGTTTTGCTCCCCAAATCTTTGTATTTATTTATACTTATTAACAAAAATAATCATTTACACTGTTCTTTAATCTTACCCACAATGCATTTTTATAAATAAATATTGAAATTTACATTTTATTATTTTTAATTCTTCAAACTGTATTGAGTGTTCTTACAAAAGTTATTGAGGTTCTTTTTCTTTTTCTTAAGTGTAACAATGAGAAGAAGTTTTTGGGTGAGTGAAATTGCTTATTATTTGAGTTTTCTTGTGAATCTTGTTGCTTTAGTGTAGTCTATGGAATTCGAGTGATTTTCACTTTAAAAATCAACGTACTCCATTGTAATAGCGATTTCTTTATGTGAATTTATTGAGATTATTTTGTATTTTTTTATAGTTGAATTCTTTAATGAAAATTATATTGTGGTAGATGTTTTTGTTTTTATTGCAATAAAAGGGACTTTAATTTCAAGCATGAATTTTGTGTAAGAGTTTAATTGCAATTTGTTGCTTGGTCTAGTGGAAAGTTAGATTTTATATTTTTTGCCTTCGATTAGGGGCGGCGGGGGCAGGGGGTTGTTGTTGATAATTTTAAAGAAAAGTAGAAGCTTTGAGTGAAAATTGCTTCTTGAAACCAGCTGAACTCTGATTTTAGGAACAAAATCATATTCTATAGTTGGAGAAGAAGACACAAGATTTAAGGAAGAGTATGGGCTTTTTTTTTTTCCTAACATGGCATTCCATCTCATCAATTATATATATATATATTTTAACTGAGTCCGCAAATGATATGGAGATCTGTTAGAAAGTAAGGGTATATATGGACCATATCCTTAACGTCATGGATAAAATTGAACCACTTTTCAAATGGAAGGTAAATTTGATCTATTTACAATAATTGAGGGGCAAAATTGACCATTTTTTGTATTTGATTTAAAGTAGCTGATTACCATCAAGTACTAAAAAAAAAACTTTTAGAGGCTGACATTGATTTTATAAGTAATAAGTTACGTTTTTGGATGAGAATGCTGAAATTGGTAATAAGCAATTGGTGTGTTTGGAAAAATAAATTCTTATAAGTAACTTTTTTCATTAAAATGAACACTTTCCTTCAGTTATTTATGAAAAATATGAATAAAAGTATTTTTACATTAAATGACAAATGACGAATATAAAATGAAGAGGTGGTTGAAAATTTTATTTTGAAAAATGATATTTCATGGAGTACAAAATATTGTAGGGATAAAATAATACAGTATTTGGTCAAACTAAAAGTGCTTATAAGCTGAAAAAATCATAAGTTCGAGTCACCAACTTATGATTTATGACTAATTTTAATTTATAAACACTTGACTAATAAGCACTCTTGGTATTTACCAAATACTTAAATAAGTTAAAAAGTGTTTTATAAACTACTTTAACGAGATTATAAGTTTAGCCAAACACCCTCGTTTCAGAGCATCTTGTGAACTTGGAACATGAGCAATTAAAAATGGAAACTACGGACATAAGCTCGTCAGGGGATAAATTTCTAAGCTCGTCAAACTACGGACTTTCATGAAAATAGTTTTTTAGTAATTTTAGCCTATGACATCCAAAAAAATATAAATTTCAAAATTTAATAGGTGTAATATCCATTAAAACCCTCTTAACCTTAAAGTCTTGGGAAGTAGTACCTCATCCACCTATTAAATGAGACATAATCGCCTTGAGCAATATTTTACTGCGAGTTTTAAAATTTTTAATAAAAAAAAAAGAGCAAATCACACTTTACCCCCTTAACCCTTAAGGGATCGTTTGGTTGGAGGAATAAGTAACAACAACAACAACAATATATCCAGTGGTGTCCCACCAAGGTGGGGTTTGGGGAGGGTGAGATATACGCAGACCTTACCTCCACCAAGATAGAGAGACTATTTCCGATAGACCCTTAGCTAAATAACAACAGTGAGAAACATATTTGAGAGAAGCGTTCGAGGAATAAGTGTGTAGCCTAAATTTCGGAATCTTAGATTTAACAATTGAAGTTGTATTTTTAGGGCTTCAAATAATCAACTATATAAAGATCTACGATTTACATGAATGTATGATAACTAATGAATAAACAACGAATAAGCAGTAATAAAGTAAAGGAAAGAAATATTTTATTGATTCGTAGTAGTTCAACTTCAATAGTGAGCAAATATTTGACAGAGTTTTGGCTAGTCCATAATTATGTATGTTACAAGTGAGGTTGAAGAAGTATTGATAGTCTTAAGATAGTCTAACTAACTCCTACTTCCAGTGGAGCATATCCTACTCCTACTGGATCATGTCTGCAACATACAAATTATGAGCAACAATCGTATGGGAGGTGGACACTGTGAATCTCCCCAGCGGTTGGAGGTTTGAAGTTATCAACTTTGCTTCTACGGACACTTTGTACCATGCGTATCTGGTAAGTAGAGACGGTTGACAACAACAACTTCTTTACAAGACCTTCTGGAATCTTAAAGATCCACAGGGTCCTTCTGGATTGCCATTTATTACAGTTCGTGCTATTGCTTTCAGAGGCAACGTGTCCGTGCCAAATTATACCAATACAGATAGTCCCTCTACTTCCTGAGTGATTGGCAGACCACTTGGCGAGTAGAATATTTTAGGCGGGAAATGGATGTGGCCTTTTCTGCTCCAAGCATTTTGAAAAGGTGGTTGTAACTTCGTATTCCCGTACATCCACATGGTGTCTAAAGGTTGGTGCTGACATTGTCATCAGTCACCGAGGTAACGATTACTCTTCCCCTATAAAGGCTCGGCATGTCTCCTTTAATACTTCTACTTCTTCTTGAATTGCTCTCCTAGTAAACTGTTCTGGCAAACCTTTTACAGTTTTTAAAGAATTTCTCGATCATCTTTTCCGGTTAGAAATTGCAAAGTAATTCCTTCATCTTACAAAAACACCATGTCTTTTCAAAATTATAGTAACCAATTTGATCACACTAAGGTTGACAATACTGCTACCACCACCGGCGTCGCCAGCAATATTGCTCCAGAGCCGCTTAGGGTTCTAGACGCGACTCTTGAGACAGAGAATATCTCCGATATTCCTCAGTTGAAAGGGAAAAAATTAAGAGCTAATGAGGCCTCTGTCGCTATGGTTGAAGAAACCGATATGATGGCTGCCAAAGAGGTTGTAGTCAACATTGCTGACATTGTTCCCACAGAGTTCAATATCAAGAAAGAATTCCTCTTCAGCGAGCGAACCCTCCGTCAAGAGGATAAAGGCTGGAGTGTCCCAGTGGATGAAATTCCCTTTTCCATTGAGACAAAGTAGCTGTCTCACCGGTAAAAAGATTGCTTGTGGGGGGACAGTATTAGTGTAGTCCTACCGTACAAAGGCATCAAGATAAATGACTACCTTCCGGGCCACTCATTTGTTTATACATATCCGTTTACCATTGGGTTGACCCTCCTGGTCCACAATGTTGTAGATTATTTTTGCCGAACGTACAACGTCTGTCTGGCCCAGCTTGGAATTATAATATGGAGGGAGATCGGCTGTCTCAATTACCTGGCCGAAAGAGCAGGCCTACTTTTTACTCTCCGGCACTTTATCCTCCTTTACTCGCCCAAAGTCTACAAGCATAGAGTAATTCAGCTGAATAACCATGGTAAGTGTGTGCTGGTCAATAACAGCAAAGACTCGGGTGATCGTGACTGGGCAGAGCATTTTCTTCTTCTCCCTACTTCTTAGATTTCTCCTTCCCTAGGGTTTTTAGAGAAGTGGAACCCGTACCGTAAGTCATCTTCATTTCCCTTTCATTTTCATGATTGACTTATTATTTGGCTAACAAGTGTCTCTTTATTTCCTCAACCGAGTCCAAGAACATCCAACCCGTCGTCGGCATTGACGGTTGGGTGGACGCCATTATTGACAAATACCCCTGGTTTGACATGACTTGGAGGCACGCGGTAGCCAAAAATGGTTGGGTCTCCAAGATACACGGTAAGTCCGTTCCCATACTTTGATATACATATTCTTTTCTTTTGCACCTTTTTGAAAAAACCTTTTCCTTCCCATAGGCATTGCCATCAAGTCCAAATAGAACGGAAAGAAGGTCCCTAGCATAGCTGCGACCGCAAAAGACCTGATGTCTTTTTTTTTCCCCAACGACAGGTGCTCCCTTATTAACGGATGCTCATGAGGAGGAACAAGTAGTCAAACTTTCTGCCCCTATTGAGGCGAAGAAGAGAAAGAAAATCACTCCCAAGACTATAGAGCATATGCTGCGCACCCGGTGGGAGATCGTAGCTGAGGCTGCATGACACGACCCAGAATCCGGCTAGGCCGTGCGGGCACCTGACATCCTCCCTTAGACCCGTCGGGCGAACCCTTACCAATTAAATTAGGAAAATAATATAATTCAATTCATAAATAAGAACAAGACTTTAAAAAAACAACACAGACATACTGATACCTCTAAGCTGTACAAAAGAAATTACAGCTGACTACCTAACATACTAGGTTTAGGGCTATCCAGACTAGACATCTAAGAGTACAGAAAAAGACAAATACCTCCTGAAGGGAGCAGAATGCAACTGAAATAGTAAACATAAAACTGCTGGCCATCCGGAATAAAGCTGGCTCACCCTGACAGTTAAAGTTGTCTTCGCTCCTGAATAACGCAGCGAACTCAATCCTGGAGCGAACCTGCCGAAACGAAATAGATAGACAGGAAACAAACAACAAACAAGGGTGAGTCAAAAGGACTCAATAAGTGGGGCAGACTAGCCACCTCAAAGAATTGGATAGCTAGCCAGGGAGAAGAAACAGATAAACCAAATTCCTCTTATTTAAATTCTAAAAAGGCGGAGCCAGATAATAATTGGAAACACGTATGAAACCAAAAACTCAACCAGGAATATGAGCCAGAAACAATCAACAAATAAGCAATGCACGTATAAGAAGAACATTAGTTATGTACCACAAGTCTACATAATGGTATGAAAAGAAATGAAATGAAATAAGATGAAATGAAATATGATGCAAAGAGTCACATGTGACCGTCATCCCATCTCGAAGCGGAATACTCCTGCATTCGAGGGGAACCCAATCTGATAACCAACTGGAGCGGAATACTCCTACTCCTGGGGCGGAATACTCCTGCACCCGATATAATATAAACCAGAGGGGGAGTACTCCTGCACTCTCTTGGGGCGGAATACTCCTGCACCCGATATAATGTAAAGCTGAGGCGAAATATTCCTGCACTCTCCTGGGGCGGAATCCTCCTACCCTCAATATGATACAATGGAGCGGAATACTCATGCTCCTAGGGCGGAATACTCCTACCCTCAATATGATACAATGGAGCGGAATACTCCTGCTCCTGGGGCGGAATACTCCTACCCTCAATATGATACAATGGAGCGGAATACTCCTGCTCCTGGGGCGGAATACTCCTGCACCCAATATGATATGCAATGTAATGCATATGAATGACATATAATGCATATGAATGCAATGTGATGCAATAATAACCCTTTACCGGCGCGAGACTCTCATCGACGGCCGGGAAGTAGATGCCAACTCACAGCCAGAGTACAATGCTCAGATCCTCAATAAAATACCAACAACAGGCGTAATGAGTACGCCTATCAGCAGCTACACACGTAAGGAACACGTGGTAGAAAATTCACGAGGCCAGGTGCCTCCAAAGAAATGGATATAAACACTTACCTCTTCCAAAAGTTAGTACGGCTAATCAACAGCCTCTTTATCCTTTGGTTTCCTTGCCAAACGATCCCACTCTATTCAATAAGCAGAAAAATATATCAATTTAGGCTAAAGTCTTTATTCCTCAAATCTTAGGGCAATCCGGTTAGGAACCTGATACCCACACGACCGGACTGTGTGTCCAATGTCCAACATCTATGGGGGACTCCAAATCACACATAACATAATCACAATATAAGTATAAGCATGTATGAGGCATAACACATGTGGCAACAATAGATATGGACTCAAAGGAATGAGAAGAAAACTCTGGATAGAATTATAGACACAACCTAGAACTCAGAATTTGTCCAACTCTGTGAATTTCCATAAAATTTTCGGCAGAGTTTCCCCTGAAACTGGATGATCCGCAAAAACAGAACCAGCACTTTCGGGGTATAGGTCTAACCACCTCAACACGGGAATGGATACCCGGATAAACTGATAGCATACACATGTTAAATGGATAACAAGATAAGACGGCTGGATGACATAACAAATCCGCTGATAGAATGTCTGGACAGCACCACTGTCCTGCCTTTCGACCTAATTTTTAGAGTGTAGATTAAAGATATAGACTTCATGGTCTTCATGAAAGTTGTAGATATATGTCTTAGGATTCTGGGGATTCTTAAATCATCTTAAATCAGTTGTTTACCAGGAGTTATGATCAATATACTAACAGTTGTTCAAATATCAAAATGATTTTTCCAGATTTTGAAACGTTTTGTCTTGCTGATTCAGACATCTTTCACCTTAGATTTTAGTACCAAATTAAGTATATACAAGGTTTCCTTGATACCATACAAGTTTCTCACAAGAAACACTAAGTTTAAAACTAAGAAAATCTTCAAAAACTAAAAGATACATGCCTTGCCAAAAGAAAGGTTTAGTCTTACATACCTTTGATGCTTCTTGCTTCTAAACCTTGTTTCCCTTGAATTCAACACCTTCTAAAGCTTAAACAAGCTATAATATAGTATTTAGGGTACTTTAATTAGCGATGAAGTAATTCTAAAACTCAAGCTATAGACGAAATTGAAGGTAGCATAACGTTACCTTAATCGCGTAGAGCATTTTGACGCAATTTGTCTTCAATTTCGAGTTAAGATTGACGTCCATCCTTCAAAATCATAAATTTTCTCAAAACTAATGAGAGAACTGTTTCTCTCTTTATCTTTCTAGAAAATGACGAGATTATGAAGGAATTTTCCGTTTATACTTGAAACATTTCTGTTTTAGTCCTCTTTTATGCTTATGTCCCTCTTTCTGGCCTGACTTCTGATGCTCATATCTTTTTATCTGTATGTTGTATTAATAAACCGTCAAAAGTTTTGGAAACTACACTCCAAGACCGTCAATTTGGTATATGATATGTCCCCAAAAGACCTCATATAACATACGAAATTAATTGCTGAAAAAGCTTCATTACAAGGCAATTCCTTTGTTGGTTTTTCCGCAACTTAAATCCGATTTTTCCCAAGCTTTATATTCAAAATATAAACATCATATATGGTCATATTATGACTTTAAATTAACTTAAATCATTCTTAACATGTCATTAGAATGATATACCTCACTTTGGACATACGGGGTGTAACAATCTTCCCCCGTTAGGAACATTCGTCCTCGAATGTTAAATGAAGTACGTAGAAGCATTAAGCAACGATCTGTTACATACTTGTAGTAGTTAAGAGATGTGAAAGGTCAAATTATTTAACTTTCGGCATTTTAGCGGAAGCTAGTCGAACAACCTCGAAAGTTACAAAAGTAACAAATAATCATACGAACCTAACGGCGTTTTCGGATTTCGAATCGGAGCTCGTTCGCCAAAACCGAGCTAAAAAATCTCTTTTTAATATTTATCGACAATAAAATCTGAAACCTTTTTCCGATGTGTACCAAACGAGGTCTGATTTAGCTCAAATTTACAGATAAGTCCCAATAGACCTTACAAATATTTTAAAATTATCGGCACGCCATCGGAGTCCTAACTTCCAAAACTAGAGCTGTCAATTTGCGCCGGCCCGACCCAGCCCAACCCAAGCCTCGCGGGCTTTGAAGTTTGACGGGCTGGGGCGGGCGGGCCCGATATTTTGACGGGCCACTAAATGATGAGCCCAACCCAGCCCAACTAGGGCCGCGGGCTGCGTCGGGCCGGCCCAGTGTTTTAAAATATTTTTTTATAGTTTTTTTTTACTTCAAACTTTTAGCTAACAATGCAAAAAACCTAAAGTTATATAAAATCTTATATAGTAATCAAGTTTCAAGTTCACAATTAAAGTATTCAACCATAAATTTGTAAGATTCTTTGATGTATTATTGCGGGATAGGGCGCGATATGCTACTATAGATTCTATTTGTAAGATTTTTGGAAGTATCATCATAACTTTTGAGTTGTAGAGTTGTGTAAGTTAAGGAATATTTGCGCCTAAAAACTTAAATATAGTGGGTTTGACTTCTTTCCTACTATGTAATTTCTTGTTATTTATTTAGATATTTATAATTTTGAATTGTATAATTTATTTTAATTTTTATCATGAAGCCCGCGGGCCGGCCCAGCCCAGCCTCGATCAAGACTCACGGGCTAGCGGGCCTATTTGGGTCGGGCTAAAAAGCCTCGGTCCTCTTTGGGCTTGAAAAAACTAAGCCCAACCCTACAAAATCTAGGGCTAGGTCGGGCCGGCCTGCGGGCCAAAGCCCAAATTGACGGCTCTATCCGAAACGACTGACGGAGGTCGTTTCATTATCCTCTACTTAAACTCTTATTCGTCCTCGAACGAGCCTAACTCTAAAGAATGATTCACGCAGATAACAAGAGAACTTGCACGACCTTCATGAGCTACTCCTCGGGCATTATTTCCTGATTACAGGATCAGAATTATAACACGCATATCGAACTCTTGGAAATAAACATATCTGGATAATATCATAACGCCATTGCCCAGCTTATTCTGACTAAGCTGATCCCTCCTTGATCACGAGAAGAGAGCTCTACATTTTTGAAACAAAGATACACGGAACTCTGGATGAATTAACATGATTCTGTTGTTGAATCACCTCGTCGATATACTTTATGATATAGAACAAGTCGATGGAACTAAGAATTAGCTTACGCTTCAGCAACGCCTTAGAGATTTAATATTATGATTCGGTATCAATTGGAGGAAGACTCCTCCACTTAGAGCATTAACTCATACCGCTAACTTGAATAGAAATAGTCATCCTCGCACAGTCTATCGGACTAAGGAAGACATAGCAAAAAATAGAATGCGGCTCAGACCTGAGCTACCAAATTACCCTCTCGAGTTGCCAAACGACTGCAACTTCCGAGTTCATAACTCTATATCTTTGTCATAAGCACTACCGCCTGATGGATCAAATCAGAGGTCAAATGATGCCCCTCATTGCCTTTAGTAGTCCTAAACACAACAATGCGCTTACCCAACTACCTTGACACACACTCTGGCTCTACACAGGGAACATCATAAGAGGCTACTGACCGCCTAAGCTCACCAGTGCCGAACAAAGAAGAGATGGTAATGGACTGTGGATAGAAATAATTAGAGCTTCAGGAAGCTCATCTTTTTGTCTGCTTGGCATCATGTTGTGCCACCTTCTATTAATATGTCAAATTAGTTTACCTCTCTTCTCAGAATTCCGTGTTGGTTGGATTATGGAATTCTAGTTCTCCGTCAGTCGTTTCGCTGCAGCTGAGCCCCTAGTGATGTAATATGAAATACGAATGATAGAAACAATCACATGAACAAGAATATAAGACTAGGAAGAATAGAAAGAAGAAGAAAGAAAGGATTAAAACTTACTATACATGAAAGATTAATCCTAAGTGAAGAGAAACTAGAATCAATAGATGAGATCATACTAGGGATGATTTCCATGAGTTCTAAGTACAAAGATAGATGATGCAAGAAAGCTTCTCCAATGGCGACACATTTTTTTTTCTATTTTCTGTAAAATCTGAAGTGATTGAAACAACGTAAAGTGTAGGCTTAAATAGGCCAGCCCCACACGTCTAAAGTATCAACAAATCAGCCCCTAAATAGACTATATGTAAAAGACCACGCAGGACCAATAAAGTGCCATTATTTAGAATAAGATTATCTATGCAATATAAAGCAAAAGAGCTTGTTGAGTAGCTCATTGAGGACGAGAGAAATCTGCCCAAGACTTGCAAATACAAGGCGCCCAAAAAAGAACTCGTTGAGAGCAAGCAAATTCTGCCCAAGACTCCTAACTTCATAGCGCCAAAAACTAGCTTGCCAAGGTTCTCATTGAGAAACTTGAACTTTCGGCCAACAACTCCAAAGCATCGCCCCCTCTTCCCTTAGCTTGCCAATGTGCTCGTTGAGCGCTCCAACATGTTGCCCGCTCTTACAAAGCACACTGACATATCTTTTCTCTGTTTGGACAGCATCATCCTCCTCATCTTGAAAGGATTTCATCCTCGAAATCACACCATCAAACCCTGTAAGAAAAGGCAAACACAACCACAATATTCTACTACACGAGTAGGTTAGCTTAACAAATATTAGTGCATACTGCGAGTAAAACATACTCTTATGATAGAGCCAAGCATCTATGACTTCGATATTGGCCATGTTCTTAAAGGGAACAACAACTTCTTGGCTCATCAATCGAATACACTCAAAACAACAAACTAAGAGATTAATAGGACATGAAGCATACAATTTCAAAAAGATCCTATTACCCCTAAGTTCATGACTATCATACCAAACCCCCAATGCATTGCTCTACAATTTGACACATGGTTTTGCCATACTTACTATCCAAGGTGTGGTTAACATAACGAATAGAGTAGGTAAAATAGCTTAATCTGGTACTAACATCAACTACGCCACTCCCCTTCTTAGGTTCACTCTTACTTACACAAAGAGATTCCTCCTCACCGCTACATTCGCCTCTAAGACAATCCTCCTCAATAGACAAATTTCCAAGAAAGGCTTCAATAATGGCTTCTTCATTATAATAGCCCACACAATCAAGTTTAGGACTACTTGAAGATGTTCCCTTACAGTCAACACCATGGTCACTCATCTCACTTGGAATTTCAAACAACGGATTATCTAAAGAGTCAAACTTCCTACACCGTGGAGGTTCTAACTCACATTCTACTGTAGTTTGATACTAGTCATCTCCTACATTAAAAATGCTCTCAAACAAAGGATTACTAAAGACAAGCATCTCTTTTTCTGACCTACCAAGGGTGAAGTATCAAAACCAGATTCATCATCATTGAAGGAGTCATTTTGTTTAGCCCTATCTAGTTCACTTAATAAGGACTCCTCAAAATAGGTACCATCCTCACTACGACATATAAAGAGCACCAATACCAAATATATCGTCAAAGGAAAGAATAGAATAATCAAATAGTTCATCTTTTCCTCTAACAAATACGGGTGGTGTTTCATAGCAAAACTTACTAACATGATCAACTACTACATTTTCATCAACTACATTTTCATAACTAAAAAGAGGTTCGTTCAACAAATTTTTCATATTATCATGTGGCTTACAAACTCCCTTAATTAGCGATTCATGCTCACTCACCAGTTGACCACTAGACTCTATACTAGTTGCAAACACATTGTATTCATGCAAATAATCAACTAGTATTGAACTGTCACTATCACTATCATAATACAAGGAATGCTTAAGCTCAAAGAGGGATAAGCTATCATGTACATTCAAGTTGTTGCCGTGATCACTCAAAGCACTTGAAGTGTCATGACAAGCTCTTTCTTCATGTAGCTCACAATGAGGATCTTCATCACCTTGCCTTTCAACCTTAGAACATGATTGAGGCTCCATCGGCATACCTCCAAGAATTCCTACATAATATCTAAAATAAGTAGAATAAGAAGATAAAGAGTTAGTATTAGAACAAGGGATGCCCTCACTCTCAATTATTTTTTTCCCTCTCTTCTCCTTCATTTTTCTTTCAAGGTCAAATTTTGATTAAGGTGACAACTCACTCACATCACTCCATACATTATCTCCTTTTTCCACTCGAGAGTTGTCATCGATCACTCCTTTACTCCTTTCAATCTTTTGTCACTCATGTTCGGGCAAGTTGGGATGAGTCTCAAGAATGCCCTTAGCTGGAGTAGGTGGACTCTTCGCATCAACCTGAAATCTAGGACTTAGAGAACCTCTAGATGTCCTTTTCTATTTAGGTAAACTACTTGGCTTTGATTCATGTGGTATCGGGATCACCTTTTCAGTGGTTCTCAACTCCTTACTTGGTACATGTGTCCTACTGGATCTTGTGTTTGTAGGACTTCTTGCTTGTACTTCAGTCATGGGATGAAGCTCTTGCTACCTTCTTTGTACCCTAATATAACATATAGACCGCAACCAACATCATAACCAATTTTTGGTCAAGCCAAGGTCTTCCTGATATAACATAGCATCCTCCCAAAGGAAACACTTTATACTGGACTTCTTCTTCATCATCATATTGTTCATGGGAGATGAGTAAGTGAGCCACTGCTTTAACACAAGGTATTCCCAACGTCTTCACCACGGAAAAAGTAATCCAGTTTGCTTCACCCTCATCTATTGTAAGTAGACATCCTTTATATCCATTCATACTCACTATGAAGTTACTCCTTTCTCTTTTCATTCCAAGCTCATCATAGTAGTATCCCCTTAACTTCCCATTAGTAGCAGTGCCACCAGTAGAGATTTTTCTTCCCGTCATACTCCAAACATTATATGTACTATTGAAAGTCGAGGAAGGAGTCTGATACCTTGATGCACCATCATGAGATAGGTAGTCCTCCTGAGGGTATCTATAAGAGCTTCTCCTAGAGATAGAAGTGTAGTAAAATCTCTTTCCTTTCAATTCGTCTCTATATCAATCCAAACCTCCCTTATGGTTCCGTGTACCTGCAAAAGACATATTAAGAAAAATGGGGATGGGGAAGGTTAGTATAAACAACCTCACTTTTAGTGGTGGCACTCACGCTCTTTAGAGTTTACACTCCAAATACGCCTACCCAAAGATTTTCCGTTACCTCTTAGGAACCATTGTTCAAAATCACCAACTAGTATGTCCAAGTATTGGTTTGGAATGAAGTTTATATGACTCTATGAATGGACAACTCTTTTAAAGTAAGCACTTGAAGCCAAGAAAGCCCTACGAGAATTAGAAAGAATTAGTATTAAATTGAGTATAAGAAATTATGGTTTATTTTAGACTACAAATTTTAAAAGTATTCCTTACCTTATTTAACTTTATGTCAAGTCAAACAGAATCACAAAAAACTGAAACGGATGGAGCAACAATTTTCTTATTAGGAGCCCTATGTGTTTATAATTTATTTACATTAATATTGTAACATACGTTGTAGGATTATAGTTTAATATATTATAATATAGTAATTATTTATTTTTATTAATTCACCAATTTATAGAAGTGGATTTGTCATTAAATACCTTATTATAATGATATGATTGGATTATTTTTTATGCAAAAATTTACCTGCATCTGGTATTTATACCAAACTAATAAATGCGAGACATGTGTATTGCATAAATCCATTTATTACTTAATCATGGTTAGATGATATGAATCTATAATTTAAATTTCAACTACCATAATTAAATTGCATGATTTAGTGTAAACACCTGGTGCGGATAAGTATTTACCAATTTTGTATATCTTCGCATATAAATAATTATATTGTCACACCTCCCTATACTAACCAAGATTTATAAAAATATTACAAACAACAAGCAAGTTTCTCCATTTTTATATTATATTTTATCTCTCTACAATAATTTCTTTTATGTATAACAACAACAATCATCATTATATTACCGTTTACAAAATCACACATATGTAATAGGCTTATAAAATATGGACAGTTCTTAAATTTATTATTTATAATACCTAAAAGTATTATTTATTCAAATATGAACCATCCTTTGATCAATTTTGTAAATTGTAATGAGAAACTTATTGGAAATTGATCAAGTCCTCCATTTGAAAAGTGACTCAATTTTGCCCCAGCCTTTTAAGATGTGGGCCAGATATACCCTTATTTTCTAACAGATATCCATGTTATTTTTTGACTTATATATAATTGATGAGATGTATTTCCAAGTTGGAACAAACATAGCCCACCCTATTCCTTAAAAGTTTTCATATTCTTCCTTCTGCAAAAAACAATGTAATACTCTTGCTTTCTCGTACTTCATTTTCATACATTTCACAAGTTTTGCTCCCCAAATCTTTGTATTTATTTATACTTATTAACAAAAATAATCATTTACACTGTTCTTTAATCTTACCCACAATGCATTTTTATAAATAAATATTGAAATTTACATTTTATTATTTTTAATTCTTCAAACTGTATTGAGTGTTCTTACAAAAGTTATTGAGGTTCTTTTTCTTTTTCTTAAGTGTAACAATGAGAAGAAGTTTTTGGGTGAGTGAAATTGCTTATTATTTGGGTTTTCTTGTGAATCTTGTTGCTTTAGTGTAGTCTATGGAATTCGAGTGATTTTCACTTTAAAAATCAACGTACTCCATTGTAATAGCGATTTCTTTATGTGAATTTATTGAGATTATTTTGTATTTTTTTATAGTTGAATTCTTTAATGAAAATTATATTGTGGTAGATGTTTTTGTTTTTATTGCAATAAAAGGGACTTTAATTTCAAGCATGAATTTTGTGTAAGAGTTTAATTGCAATTTGTTGCTTGGTCTAGTGGAAAGTTAGATTTTATATTTTTTGCCTTCGATTAGGGGCGGCGGGGGCAGGGGGTTGTTGTTGATAATTTTAAAGAAAAGTAGAAGCTTTGAGTGAAAATTGCTTCTTGAAACCAGCTGAACTCTGATTTTAGGAACAAAATCATATTCTATAGTTGGAGAAGAAGACACAAGATTTAAGGAAGAGTATGGGCTTTTTTTTTTTCCTAACATGGCATTCCATCTCATCAATTATATATATATATATATTTTAACTGAGTCCGCAAATGATATGGAGATCTGTTAGAAAGTAAGGGTATATATGGACCATATCCTTAACGTCATGGATAAAATTGAACCACTTTTCAAATGGAAGGTAAATTTGATCTATTTACAATAATTGAGGGGCAAAATTGACCATTTTTTGTATTTGATTTAAAGTAGCTGATTACCATCAAGTACTAAAAAAAAAACTTTTAGAGGCTGACATTGATTTTATAAGTAATAAGTTACGTTTTTGGATGAGAATGCTGAAATTGGTAATAAGCAATTGGTGTGTTTGGAAAAATAAATTCTTATAAGTAACTTTTTTCATTAAAATGAACACTTTCCTTCAGTTATTTATGAAAAATATGAATAAAAGTATTTTTACATTAAATGACAAATGACGAATATAAAATGAAGAGGTGGTTGAAAATTTTATTTTGAAAAATGATATTTCATGGAGTACAAAATATTGTAGGGATAAAATAATACAGTATTTGGTCAAACTAAAAGTGCTTATAAGCTGAAAAAATCATAAGTTCGAGTCACCAACTTATGATTTATGACTAATTTTAATTTATAAACACTTGACTAATAAGCACTCTTGGTATTTACCAAATACTTAAATAAGTTAAAAAGTGTTTTATAAACTACTTTAACGAGATTATAAGTTTAGCCAAACACCCTCGTTTCAGAGCATCTTGTGAACTTGGAACATGAGCAATTAAAAATGGAAACTACGGACATAAGCTCGTCAGGGGATAAATTTCTAAGCTCGTCAAACTACGGACTTTCAAGAAAATAGTTTTTTAGTAATTTTAGCCTATGACATCCAAAAAAATATAAATTTCAAAATTTAATAGGTGTAATATCCATTAAAACCCTCTTAACCTTAAAGTCTTGGGAAGCAGTACCTCATCCACCTATTAAATGAGACATAATCGCCTTGAGCAATATTTTACTGCGAGTTTTAAAATTTTTAATAAAAAAAAAAAGAGCAAATCACACTTTACCCCCTTAACCCTTAAGGGATCGTTTGGTTGGAGGAATAAGTAACAACAACAACAACAACAATATATCCAGTGGTGTCCCACCAAGGTGGGGTTTGGGGAGGGTGAGATATACGCAGACCTTACCTCCACCAAGATAGAGAGACTATTTCCGATAGACCCTTAGCTAAATAACAACAGTGAGAAACATATTTGAGAGAAGCGTTCGAGGAATAAGTGTGTAGCCTAAATTTCGGAATCTTAAATTTAACAATTGAAGTTGTATTTTTAGGGCTTCAAATAATCAACTATATAAAGATCTACGATTTACATGAATGTATGATAACTAATGAATAAACAACGAATAAGCAGTAATAAAGTAAAGGAAAGAAATATTTTATTGATTCGTAGTAGTTCAACTTCAATAGTGAGCAAATATTTGACAGAGTTTTGGCTAGTCCATAATTATGTATGTTACAAGTGAGGTTGAAGAAGTATTGATAGTCTTAAGATAGTCTAACTAACTCCTACTTCCAGTGGAGCATATCCTACTCCTACTGGATCATGTCTGCAACATACAAATTATGAGCAACAATCGTATGGGAGGTGGACACTGTGAATCTCCCCAGCGGTTGGAGGTTTGAAGTTATCAACTTTGCTTCTACGGACACTTTGTACCATGCGTATCTGGTAAGTAGAGACGGTTGACAACAACAACTTCTTTACAAGACCTTCTGGAATCTTAAAGATCCACAGGGTCCTTCTGGATTGCCATTTATTACAGTTCGTGCTATTGCTTTCAGAGGCAACGTGTCCGTGCCAAATTATACCAATACAGATAGTCCCTCTACTTCCTGAGTGATTGGCAGACCACTTGGCGAGTAGAATATTTTAGGCGGGAAATGGATGTGGCCTTTTCTGCTCCAAGCATTTTGAAAAGGTGGTTGTAACTTCGTATTCCCGTACATCCACATGGTGTCTAAAGGTTGGTGCTGACATTGTCATCAGTCACCGAGGTAACGATTACTCTTCCCCTATAAAGGCTCGGCATGTCTCCTTTAATACTTCTACTTCTTCTTGAATTGCTCTCCTAGTAAACTGTTCTGGCAAACCTTTTACAGTTTTTAAAGAATTTCTCGATCATCTTTTCCGGTTAGAAATTGCAAAGTAATTCCTTCATCTTACAAAAACACCATGTCTTTTCAAAATTATAGTAACCAATTTGATCACACTAAGGTTGACAATACTGCTACCACCACCGGCGTCGCCAGCAATATTGCTCCAGAGCCGCTTAGGGTTCTAGACGCGACTCTTGAGACAGAGAATATCTCCGATATTCCTCAGTTGAAAGGGAAAAAATTAAGAGCTAATGAGGCCTCTGTCGCTATGGTTGAAGAAACCGATATGATGGCTGCCAAAGAGGTTGTAGTCAACATTGCTGACATTGTTCCCACAGAGTTCAATATCAAGAAAGAATTCCTCTTCAGCGAGCGAACCCTCCGTCAAGAGGATAAAGGCTGGAGTGTCCCAGTGGATGAAATTCCCTTTTCCATTGAGACAAAGTAGCTGTCTCACCGGCAAAAAGATTGCTTGTGGGGGGACAGTATTAGTGTAGTCCTACCGTACAAAGGCATCAAGATAAATGACTACCTTCCGGGCCGCTCATTTGTTTATACATATCCGTTTACCATTGGGTTGACCCTCCTGGTCCACAATGTTGTAGATTATTTTTGCCGAACGTACAACGTCTGTCTGGCCCAGCTTGGAAGTATAATATGGAGGGAGATCGGCTGTCTCAATTACATGGCCAAAAGAGCAGGCCTACTTTTTACTCTCCGGCACTTTATCCTCCTTTACTCGCCCAAAGTCTACAAGCATAGAGTAATTCAGCTGAATAACCATGGTAAGTGTGTGCTGGTCAATAACAGCAAAGACTCGGGTGATCGTGACTGGGCAGAGCATTTTCTTCTTCTCCCTACTTCTTAGATTTCTCCTTCCCTAGGGTTTTTAGAGAAGTGGAACCCGTACCGTAAGTCATCTTCATTTCCCTTTCATTTTCATGATTGACTTATTATTTGGCTAACAAGTGTCTCTTTATTTCCTCAACCGAGTCCAAGAACATCCAACCCGTCGTCGGCATTGACGGTTGGGTGGACGCCATTATTGACAAATACCCCTGGTTTGACATGACTTGGAGGCACGCGGTAGCCAAAAATGGTTGGGTCTCCAAGATACACGGTAAGTCCGTTCCCATACTTTGATATACATATTCTTTTCTTTTGCACCTTTTTGAAAAAACCTTTTCCTCCCCATAGGCATTGCCATCAAGTCCAAATAGAAGGGAAAGAAGGTCCCTAGCATAGCTGCGACCGCAAAAGACCTGATGTCTTTTTTTTTCCCCAACGACAGGTGCTCCCTTATTAACGGATGCTCATGAGGAGGAACAAGTAGTCAAACTTTTTGCCCCTATTGAGGCGAAGAAGAGAAAGAAAATCACTCCCAAGACTATAGAGCATATGGTGCGCACCCTGTGGGAGATCGTAGCTGAGGCTGCATGACACGACCCGAAATCCGGCTAGGCCGTGCGGGCACCTGACATCCTCCCCTAGACCCGTCGGGCGAACCCTTACCAATTAAATTAGGAAAATAATATAATTCAATTCATAAATAAGAACAAGACTTTAAAAAAACAACACAGACATACTGATACCTCTAAGCTGTACAAAAGAAATTACAGCTGACTACCTAACATACTAGGTTTAGGACTATCCAGACTAGACATCTAAGAGTACAGAAAAAGACAAATACCTCCTGAAGGGAGCAGAATGCAACTGAAATAGTAAACATAAAACTGCTGGCCATCCGGAATAAAGCTGGCTCACCCTGACAGTTAAAGTTGTCTTCGCTCCTGAATAACGCAGCGAACTCAATCCTGGAGCGAACCTGCCGAAACGAAATAGATAGACAGGAAACAAACAACAAACAAGGGTGAGTCAAAAGGACTCAATAAGTGGGGCAGACTAGCCACCTCAAAGAATTGGATAGCTAGCCAGGGAGAAGAAACAGATAAACCAAATTCCTCTTATTTAAATTCTAAAAAGGCGGAGCCAGATAATAATTGGAAACACGTATGAAACCAAAAACTCAACCAGGAATATGAGCCAGAAACAATCAACAAATAAGCAATGCACGTATAAGAAGAACATTAGTTATGTACCACAAGTCTACATAATGGTATGAAAAGAAATGAAATGAAATGAGATGAAATGAAATATGATGCAAAGAGTCACATGTGCCCGTCATCCCATCTCGAAGCGGAATACTCCTGCATTCGAGGGGAACCCAATCTGATAACCAACTGGAGCGGAATACTCCTACTCCTGGGGCGGAATACTCCTGCACCCGATATAATATAAACCAGAGGCGGAGTACTCCTGCACTCTCTTGGGGCGGAATACTCCTGCACCCGATATAATGTAAAGCTGAGGCGAAATACTCCTGCACTCTCCTGGGGCGGAATCCTCCTACCCTCAATATGATACAATGGAGCGGAATACTCATGCTCCTAGGGCGGAATACTCCTACCCTCAATATGATACAATGGAGCGGAATACTCCTGCTCCTGGGGCGGAATACTCCTACCCTCAATATGATACAATGGAGCGGAATACTCCTGCTCCTGGGGCGGAATACTCCTGCACCCAATATGATATGCAATATAATGCATATGAATGACATATAATGCATATGAATGCAATGTGATGCAATAATAACCCTTTACCGGCGCGAGACTCTCATCGACGGCCGGGAAGTAGATGCCAACTCACAGCCAGAGTACAATGCTCAGATCCTTAATAAAATACCAACAACAGGCGTAATGAGTACGCCTATCAGCAGCTACACACGTAAGGAACACGTGGTAGAAAATTCACGAGGCCAGGTGCCTCCAAAGAAATGGATATAAACACTTACTTCTTCCAAAAGTTAGTACGGCTAATCAACAGCCTCTTTATCCTTTGGTTTCCTTGCCAAACGATCCCACTCTATTCAATAAGCAGAAAAATATATCAATTTAGGCTAAAGTCTTTATTCCTCAAATCTTAGGGCAATCCGGTTAGGAACCTGATACCCACGCGACCGGACTATGTGTCCAATGTCCAACATCTATGGGGGACTCCAAATCACACATAACATAATCACAATATAAGTATAAGCATGTATGAGGCATAACACATGTGGCAACAATAGATATGGACTCAAAGGAATGAGAAGAAAACTCTGGATAGAATTATAGACACAACCTAGAACTCAGAATTTGTCCAACTCTGTGAATTTCCATAAAATTTTCGGCAGAGTTTCCCCTGAAACTGGATGATCCGCAAAAACAGAACCAGCACTTTCGGGGTATAGGTCTAACCACCTCAACACGGGAATGGATACCCGGATAAACTGATAACATACACATGTTAAATGGATAACAAGATAAGACGGCTGGATGACATAACAAATCCGCTGATAGAATGTCTGGACAGCACCACTGTCCTGCCTTTCGACCTAATTTTTAGAGTGTAGATTAAAGATATAGACTTCATGGTCTTCATGAAAGTTGTAGATATATGTCTTAGGATTCTGGGGATTCTTAAATCATCTTAAATCAGTTGTTTACCAGGAGTTATGATCAATATACTAACAGTTGTTCAAATATCAAAATGATTTTTCCAGATTTTGAAGCGTTTTGTCTTGCTGATTCAGACATCTTTCACCTTAGATTTTAGTACCAAATTAAGTATATACAAGGTTTCCTTGATACCATACAAGTTTCTCACAAGAAAAACTAAGTTTAAAACTAAGAAAATCTTCAAAAACTAAAAGATACATGCCTTGCCAAAAGAAAGGTTTAGTCTTACATACCTTTGATGCTTCTTGCTTCTAAACCTTGTTTCCCTTGAATTCAACACCTTCTAAAGCTTAAACAAGCTATAATATAGTATTTAGGGTACTTTAATTAGCGATGAAGTAATTCTAAAACTCAAGCTATAGACGAAATTGAAGGTAGCATAACGTTACCTTAATCGCGTAGAGCATTTTGACGCAATTTGTCTTCAATTTCGAGTTAAGATTGACGTCCATCCTTCAAAATCATAAATTTTCTCAAAACTAATGAGAGAACTGTTTCTCTCTTTATCTTTCTAGAAAATGACGAGATTATGAAGGAATTTTCCGTTTATACTTGAAACATTTCTGTTTTAGTCCTCTTTTATGCTTATGTCCCTCTTTCTGGCCTGACTTCTGATGCTCATATCTTTTTATATGTATGTTGTATTAATAAACCGTCAAAAGTTTTGGAAACTACACTCCAAGACCGTCAATTTGGTATATGATATGTCCCCAAAAGACCTCATATAACATACGAAATTAATTGCTGAAAAAGCTTCATTACAAGGCAATTCCTTTGTTGGTTTTTCCGCAACTTAAATCCGATTTTTCCCAAGCTTTATATTCAAAATATAAACATCATATATGGTCATATTATGACTTTAAATTAACTTAAATCATTCTTAACATGTCATTAGAATGATATACCTCACTTTGGACATACGGGGTGTAACAATCTTCCCCCGTTAGGAACATTCGTCCTCGAATGTTAAATGAAGTACGTAGAAGCATTAAGCAACGATCTGTTACATACTTGTAGTAGTTAAGAGATGTGAAAGGTCAAATTATTTAACTTTCGGCATTTTAGCGGAAGCTAGTCGAACAACCTCGAAAGTTACAAAAGTAACAAATAATCATACGAACCTAACGGCGTTTTCGGATTTCGAATCGGAGCTCGTTCGCCAAAACCGAGCTAAAAAATCTCTTTTTAATATTTATCGACAATAAAATCTGAAACCTTCTTCCGATGCGTACCAAACGAGGTCTGATTTAGCTCAAATTTACAGATAAGTCCCAATAGACCTTACAAATATTTTAAAATTATCGGCACGCCATCGGGGTCCTAACTTCCGAAACTAGAGCTGTCAATTTGCGCCGGCCCGACCCAGCCCAGCCCAAGCCTCGCGGGCTTTGAAGTTTGACAGGCTGGGGCGGGCGGGCCCGATATTTTGACGGGCCACTAAATGATGAGCCCAACCCAGCCCAACTAGGGCCGCGGGCTGGGTCGGGCCGGCCCAGTGTTTTAAAATATTTTCTTATAGTTTTTTTTTACTTCAAACTTTTAGCTAACAATGCAAAAAACCTAAAGTTATATAAAATCTTATATAGTAATCAAGTTTCAAGTTCACAATTAAAGTATTCAACCATAAATTTGTAAGATTCTTTGATGTATTATTGCGGGATAGGGCGCGATATGCTACTATAGATTCTATTTGTAAGATTTTTGGAAGTATCATCATAACTTTTGAGTTGTAGAGTTGTTTAAGTTAAGGAATATTTGCGCCTAAAAACTTAAATATAGTGGGTTTGACTTCTTTCCTACTATGTAATTTCTTGTTATTTATTTAGATATTTATAATTTTGAATTGTATAATTTATTTTAATTTTTATCATAAAGCCCGCGGGCCGGCCCAGCCCAGCCTCGATCAAGCCTCACGGGCTAGCGGGCCTATTTGGGTCGGGCTAAAAAGCCTCGGTCCTCTTTGGGCTTGAAAAAATTAAGCCCAACCCTACAAAATCTAGGGCTAGGTCGGGCCGGCCTGCGGGCCAAAGCCCAAATTGACGGCTCTATCCGAAACGACTGATGGAGGTCGTTTCATTATCCTCTACTTAAACTCTTATTCGTCCTCGAACGAGCCTAACTCTAAAGAATGATTCACGCAGATAACAAGAGAACTTGCACGACCTTCATGAGCTACTCCCCGGGCATTATTTCTTGATTACAGGATCAGAATTATAACACGCATATCGAACTCTTGGAAATAAATATATCGTGATAATATCATAACGCCATTGCCCAGCTTATTCTGACTAAGCTGATCCCTCCTTGATCACGAGAAGAGAGCTCTACATTTTTGAAACAAAGATACACGGAACTCTGGATGAATTAACATGATTCTGCTGTTGAATCACCTCGTCGATATACTTTATGATATAGAACAAGTCGATGGAACTAAGAATTAGCTTACGCTTCAGCAACGCCTTAGAGATTTAATATTATGATTCGGTATCAATTGGAGGAAGACTCCTCCACTTAGAGCATTAACTCATACCGCTAACTTGAATAGAAATAGTCATCCTCGCACAGTCTATCGGACTAAGGAAGACATAGCAAAAAATAGAATGCGGCTCAGACCTGAGCTACCAAATTACCCTCTCGAGTTGCCAAACGACTGCAACTTCCGAGTTCATAACTCTATATCTTTGTCATAAGCACTACCGCCTGATGGATCAAATCAGAGGTCAAATGATGCCCCTCATTGCCTTTAGTAGTCCTAAACACAACAATGCGCTTACCCAACTACCTTGACACACACTCTGGCTCCACACAGGGAACATCATAAGAGGCTACTGACCGCCTAAGCTCACCAGTGCCGAACAAAGAAGAGATGGTAATGGACTGTGGATAGAAATAATTAGAGCTTCAGGAAGCTCATCTTTTTGTCTGCTTGGCATCTTGTTGTGCCACCTTCTATTAATATATCAAATTAGTTTACCTCTCTTCTCAGAATTCCGTGTTGGTTGGATTATGGAATTCTAGTTCTCCGTCAGTCGTTTCGCTGCAGCTGAGCCCCTAGTGATGTAATATGAAATACGAATGATAGAAACAATCACATGAACAAGAATATAAGACTAGGAAGAATAGAAAGAAGAAGAAAGAAAGGATTAAAACTTACTATACATGAAAGATTAATCCAAAGTGAAGAGAAACTAGAATCAATAGATGAGATCATACTAGGGATGATTTCCATGAGTTCTAAGTACAAAGATAGATGATGCTAGAAAGCTTCTCCAATGGCGACACATTTTTTTTCTATTTTCTGTAAAATCTGAAGTGATTGAAACAACGTAAAGTGTAGGCTTAAATAGGCCAGCCCCACACGTCTAAAGTATCAACAAATCAGCCCCTAAATAGACTATATGTAAAAGACCATGCAGGACCAATAAAGTGCCATTATTTAGAATAAGATTATCTATGCAATATAAAGCAAAAGAGCTTGTTGAGTAGCTCATTGAGGACGAGAGAAATCTGCCCAAGACTTGCAAATACAAGGCGCCCAAAAAAGAACTCGTTGAGAGCAAGCAAATTCTGCCCAAGACTCCTAACTTCATAGCGCCAAAAACTAGCTTGCCAAGGTTCTCATTGAGAAACTTGAACTTTCGGCCAACAACTCCAAAGCATCGCCCCCTCTTCCCTTAGCTTGCCAATGTGCTCGTTGAGCGCTCCAACATGTTGCCCGCTCTTACAAAGCACACTGACATATCTTTTCTCTGTTTGGACAGCATCATCCTCCTCATCTTGAAAGGATTTCATCCTCGAAATCACACCATCAAACCCTGTAAGAAAAGGCAAACACAACCACAATATTCTACTACACGAGTAGGTTAGCTTAACAAATATTAGTGCATACTGCGAGTAAAACATACTCTTATGATAGAGCCAAGCATCTATGACTTCGATATTGGCAATGTTCTTAAAGGGAACAACAACTTCTTGGCTCATCAATCGAATACACTCAAAACAACAAACTAAGAGATTAATAGGACATGAAGCATACAATTTCAAATAGTCAAAGATCCTATTACCCCTAAGTTCATGACTATCATACCAAACCCCCAATGCATTGCTCTACAATTTGACACATGGTTTTGCCATACTTACTATCCAAGGTGTGGTTAACATAACGAATAGAGTAGGTAAAATAGCTTAATCTGGTACTAACATCAACTACGCCACTCCCTTTCTTAGGTTCACTCTTACTTACACAAAGAGATTCCTCCTCACCGCTACATTCGCCTCTAAGACAATCCTCCTCAATAGACAAATTTCCAAGAAAGTCTTCAATAATGGCTTCTTCATTATAATAGCCCACACAATCAAGTTTAGGACTACTTGAAGATGTTCCCTTACAGTCAACACCAAGGTCACTCATCTCACTTGGAATTTCAAACAACGGATTATCTAAAGAGTCAAACTTCCTACACCGTGGAGGTTCTAACTCACATTCTACTGTAGTTTGACACAAGTCATCTCCTACATTAAAAATGCTCTCAAACAAAGGATTACTAAAGACAAGCATCTCTTTTTCTGACCTACCAAGGGTGAAGTATCAAAACCAGATTCATCATCATTGAAGGAGTCATTTTGTTTAGCCCTATCTAGTTCACTTAATAAGGACTCCTCAAAATAGGTACCATCCTCACTACGACATATAAAGAGCACCAATACCAAATATATCGTCAAAGGAAAGAATAGAATAATCAAATAGTTCATCTTTTCCTCTAACAAATACGGGTGGTGTTTCATAGCAAAACTTACTAACATGATCAACTACTACATTTTCATCAACTACATTTTCATAACTAAAAAGAGGTTCGTTCAACAAATTTTTCATATTATCATGTGGCTTACAAACTCCCTTAATTAGCGATTCATGCTCACTCACCAGTTGACCACTAGACTCTATACTAGTTGCAAACACATTGTATTCATGCAAATAATCAACTAGTATTGAACTGTCACTATCACTATCATAATACAAGGAATGCTTAAGCTCAAAGAGGGATAAGCTATCATGTACATTCAAGTTGTTGCCGTGATCACTCAAAGCACTTGAAGTGTCATGACAAGCTCTTTCTTCATGTAGCTCACAATGAGGATCTTCATCACCTTGCCTTTCAACCTTAGAACATGATTGAGGCTCCATCGGCATACCTCCAAGAATTCCTACATAATAGCTAAAACAAGTAGAATAAGAAGATAAAGAGTTAGTATTAGAACAAGGGATGCCCTCACTCTCAATTATTTTTTTCCCTCTCTTCTCCTTCATTTTTCTTTCAAGGTCAAATTTTGATTAAGGTGACAACTCACTCACATCACTCCATACATTATCTCCTTTTTCCACTCGAGAGTTGTCATCGATCACTCCTTTACTCCTTTCAATCTTTTGTCACTCATGTTCGGGCAAGTTGGGATGAGTCTCAAGAATGCCCTTAGCTGGAGTAGGTGGACTCTTCGCATCAACCTGAAATCTAGGACTTAGAGAACCTCTAGATGTACTTTTCTATTTAGGTAAACTACTTGGCTTTGATTCATGTGGTATCGGGATCACCTTTTCAGTGGTTCTCAACTCCTTACTTGGTACATGTGTCCTACTGGATCTTGTGTTTGTAGGACTTCTTGCTTGTACTTCAGTCATGGGATGAAGCTCTTGCTACCTTCTTTGTACCCTAATATAACATATAGACCGCAACCAACATCATAACCAATTTTTGGTCAAGCCAAGGTCTTCCTGATATAACATAGCATCCTCCCAAAGGAAACACTTTATACTGGACTTCTTCTTCATCATCATATTGTTCATGGGAGATGAGTAAGTGAGCCACTGCTTTAACACAAGGTATTCCCAACTTCTTCACCACGGAAAAAGTAATCCAGTTTGCTTCACCCTCATCTATTGTAAGTAGACATCCTTTATATCCATTCATACTCACTATGAAGTTACTCCTTTCTCTTTTCATTCCAAGCTCATCATAGTAGTATCCCCTTAACTTCCCATTAGTAGCAGTGCCACCAGTAGAGATTTTTCTTCCCGTCATACTCCAAACATTATATGTACTATTGAAAGTCGAGGAAGGAGTCTGATACCTTGATGCACCATCATGAGATAGGTAGTCCTCCTGAGGGTATCTATAAGAGCTTCTCCTAGAGATAGAAGTGTAGTAAAATATCTTTCCTTTCAATTCGTCTCTATATCAATCCAAACCTCCCTTATGGTTCCGTGTACCTGCAAAAGACATATTAAGAAAAATGGGGATGGGGAAGGTTAGTATAAACAACCTCACTTTTAGTGGTGGCACTCACGCTCTTTAGAGTTTACACTCCAAATACGCCTACCCAAAGATTTTCCGTTACCTCTTAGGAACCTTTGTTCAAAATCACCAACTAGTATGTCCAAGTATTGGTTTGGAATGAAGTTTATATGACTCTATGAATGGACAACTCTTTTAAAGTAAGCACTTGAAGCCAAGAAAGCCCTACGAGAATTAGAAAGAATTAGTATTAAATTGAGTATAAGAAATACTCAAGAATTACTAAATAGAATTAATGCTAGAAAGAGATAAGGAAATCCCATGAAGAAAGTAATTCCCCTTTCCTATTTGGAACGCCTAAGCCCTCCATCTTCGGGTTGGAATAAGTTTCCTCTCCCTACTTTGTCTTTCCAAATCAAATAAGGACAACTTTTACTAGTTTTTCCAATTAGCTTGGCCGAATTCCCTTGGCTGATTTTCCTAGTGTTCAGCTGACTATACTTAGCCCAATCCTTAGAGAAAACTCATTTTCTTCTTTGTAAAATGGGTAAACTTCTCCCTTTTTGAATGTGAGTTGTTTTCCAACTCAACTTTGGACTAATTTTTTCCCTACTTCTCTAAGCTTCAATGTTCAACGTTTTTCTCCCTTTCCCCTTAGGTGCTGCATTTTTACTCCTTAAATTCATCCCTTCCCGTGTAGAATAGTTCAACCTCTCCTCTTTTGAATGAGAGTTATTTTCCATCTCAACTAGGAATAAGTTTTCCTCTTTTCTCCTAACAATGTAGCAAATTTTTCTTCTACCTTTCTCCCTTAGTTCTCAACGTGTTTCTTCACCATTATGGTGCAGAATCAACTATTTTTCAAGGATCAATCACCATCAATTCAATTTAATTCAAGATTACCTCAAGAACGTTCAAGAATTCCACAATACCAATCAAGAACTCGCCTAAAAATCTCTAAAAATGATGCTCATTTTCCTCCTTATTGCAGTGCCTCAATCTTTCCAAGAAACCACAAGAAGTATGGGAATTGATATAAAACATGTCCAGAATTCAAGAATCAAGAACGAATCGGCTTTGAAACAAAATATTGTCATCCAAAGTTCAAGAACACGACTGAAATTCCACAAACTCTTCAAGATTATTAGAAGTTCAACCCAGGGTTTCAAGACTTATTCAAGAACAACCAAGAACTTTATGAAACTCCCCAAGAACTCAAGCAACTCAACAAATTTTGGATACAGTACAAACCCTAGCCATTTTTCACCTTCTCTTAGACGTTTTTTTTTTTTTATTATTAAAAAAATTTTAGAAATCCTAACTAAGAACCCTAATTCTAGGCACGAACAACATGATTGGGATTGTAAGAACAAACCCTTTCCTTGCTTTGATACCAACTGATGCAAGCAAATCAAACCACATTTGCACTAGTTCAAGAAAGCAACAAGATATTATGTAATACCCTAAAAAAAGGCTCAAGAACCAGTCCAAAGTAACCCTCTCATGACTGCCTCGTACTTATTACTTCTCCTATGTTTCAGATTTCAAGAACTTCTCAAGAATTCAATCAAGAACAATTGGAATTGATCAAACACGCCAAGAAATTCAAGAAAAACTTAAAGATTGTCAAGAACGCAACCTAGGGTTTCAAGAATTTGTTCAAGAACTTCAGGAACCCCAAGAAATCATGGAAAAAATGCTGAAACTCAAACCATAGGCTTGAATCTCAAGAACAACAACACAGCCTAACCCTAGTCGTTCTCCCGCTTTTTCACATTTTTTTAATCTAAAAATGAATTTCAAGAATCTAAAACTAAGAACCATAAATCTAAGGCACGAAGAGCAAGATTAGAGTTGTAAGAACAATCCTTTTCCAAGCTCTGATACCAAATGATGTATTACGGAATACGAATGATAGAAACAATCACATGAACAAGAATATAAAACTAGGAAGAACAGAAATCAGAAGAAAGAAAGGATTAAAACTTACTATACATGAAAGATTAATCTAAGAGTGAAGAGAAAACAGAACCAACAAATGGATTCATGGTAGGGATTATTTCCTTGAGTTCTAAGTATAAGAGACAAATTAAGCTAGAAAGCTTCTCCAAAGGCAACGCCTCTTTTTTCTATGTTCTATAAAATCTGAAGTGATTAAAATAATGTAAAGTGTAGGCTTAAATAGGTTAGCTCCCAAATAGGCTATATGTAAAAGACCACGCAGGGCCAATAAAGTTCCATTATTTAGATATAAGACTATCAATGCAATGTAAAGCAAAAGAGTTCGTTGTGGACTAGAGAAATCTGCTCAAGACTTGCAAATACTAGGTGCCCAAAAAGAAGCTCGTTGAGAGCAAGAAAATTCTGCCCAAGACTCCTAACTTCATAGCGCCAAAAAACTAGCTTGCCAAGGTGCTCATTGAGCACTTGAACTCTCGGCCAACAACTCCAAAACATCTCCCCCTCTTCCCCCTAGCTTTCCAAGGCGCTCGTTGAGTGCTCCAATATGCTACCCGCTCCTCCAAAGAGCACAGACATATCTTGTCTCAGTTTGGACTGCATCACTCGGGATGATTTATTTTAGGGATGAGGCTAGTGATGAACCTCAGAAGATTCCTTGATGGGTCCAAAGATGTAGAAGAGGCTCAGAGGGAAATGGCTCGCTATGTGGCTGAATTCCCTCATTCATTAGTCAGTACGGGGTGAGTTATATTTTCCACCCTACAAAGCGGGAGGGGAAGGCTGACGTGGCTGCTAAGGAGGTGATATCGGCAGGATCGTCTTTAGGGACTTTGAATAGGGATATCCCAATCTCTATTCCAAGCAAGGTGAATCTTCTTAAGAATCCTAGGAATGTCGTAGCATATTTTTAAAGTTTGATAGGCCCCGTCAAAAGGGGTTGGTTGGATTTGTTCACAGTAGAAGGGCCGATGAGCCAAACTCTTTATTATTGCATTCAGGTAAGTTTGTCTTTTGACCCGACTGAGTAGCTTATCGTATTCGTTAATCTTTTTTTACCGACATGTCATCTTTGTAGGCCATGATGATGTTAACGGATTCCCTGAATCTAGCCAAGGATCAGACGGTTGCGATTTTGGAGCTTAGGGACTCCAACAAGAAGATTACAAACGAGCTTGCTGAAGTGAAGAATCTGTACATTGATACCCTTCTGCAATTTAGTGTAGCAACTGATGCAGCTGAGAGTTTGAAGAGGGAGCTAGCTGCCAAAGATTAAAAGCATACTTCGGAGGTGTCAAAGGCATCAAAGAAAATTTGAGAGCTAAGAGCCACAATACAACGAAGAAATTTTGAATTGTTCAAGTTGGCTATGTACCACTGAAAAGCTGTCCCTGCTTGCGCTATCTAAGAGCAAAAGTTTAAGGAGCTGGAGGAGCAAATACAGCAAGTCGTATCAGCCACTGCTGAGGTGGAGCATTTACGGGAAAACAGAGATGGTCTTGTTAAGAAGTTAGAGGCTAAGAAGAAGAAAGCCTTTGTTGACAAGAATTGGATGGCCATTGAAACTCGTTTGAACTTGTTTCAAGAGTTTTATTCAGGGGCGTTGAATCTTCCCTCTGCTATAACTGAGGTGGGTGCTTGTGGCTATGCCTATAAGGTCGTGGCAAGCCTTCCTCTGAGTAACGACTCTGAAGATAAAGAAGATGAAGAAGAAGAGGAAGACGAAGCCTTAGAGGATGAGGAAGAAGGAGGCGCATAATCTTTTGCATATCCATTGATGGCATCGACTTTGGTAGCGCCTCCGACTTCTAGACCACCACCCTCCACTCTATTGCTCATGCTCCCCAATGATCCTTCTCTTTTAGTTTCTTTGCTTTTTGTCTGTGGCTATATGTGGCCACTTGTGAATACAATTGTGGGTCTACGAGCCCTTAATGAAATAAAAAGCTATTTCAGTACTTGTTGCAAATTTTGCAAGTTTTGCTTTAATGTTTATATTACCTCGTCTTATTCAGACGTATATCACAAAAACACTTAAAGAATTTTCAAGCCGCATTTCATAGGACTTAGAACGGTAGGGATCCATATTCGGATCTATATTAGATGGCCCGTATATTAGGTCGATGCGACTAAAGAATGACTTCTCATTCTTATATTGTGGCATTCTGTTCGGTGCTTTCCTTGTTTATTGAAACACATCAGATGCACAAAATATCAAAGTTTTAACAATGCAATCTAACTTTGGAAAGTCAAGTATTGAGGTGTATAAAGTCATAATAAGGACTTAGAAATATTTTCATTTCAAAAGATGATAAGTCGTATTCGGCATTACATTCAAGATGTAGTCATAATGAAGACTTAGGCTTAGCTACAAAGATGCCGCTATCAGGCACTAGTTACATTCAAGACCTTGTGGACAATTTATTTTTCAAACAACAGTCCTCCAGTTTAGATGACTCTATGTTTCCATCTTTATCTCTGGGCAATCCCCGGTTGCATGTCTTGAACACGTATCATTGCAATGTGTTTGACTTCTCATTATAAGCTTCATCCCCCTTAGTGTTTGGATACGAGTTTCGAGGTTCCGGGCACTTGTGACTTGATCCATTCGTTACAATATGTTTAGAAGTAATATCTCTACAAATTGGAGATGTTCTAATTTTGTGGGAGCAGCCTCGAATCTAATATCTCTAGCTGATAGGTCCCCATTCCTACTACCTTGGAAACATTGTACGGACCTTTCGAGTTAGCGCCAAGATTTTTGGCATTGAGCTCCTTATTTCTCTATGTATTTTCTTTAAGAACGTAGTCCTCGACTTTGAAATTCCTATATTTGCCTTTCTTGTTAAAATATCTTTCTATCAGCTACTCTAGGTTACCATCCGAAGCAAAACTAACTCTCTCCCTCTTTCCAGCAAGTCTAATTCCATTCTCACAGCTTTCTTGTTTGACTCATAAGTTGCATGGGCATACCACAAACTTGGTTCACCAACTTCTATGAGAATCAAAACATCTGCCCATAGACGAGAGAAAAAGGGTTTTTATCCTATGCTATTCTTCTCGGTTGTTCGATGAGCCCAAAGTACTCCGGGGAATTCTTTCGGCCACCTACCATTTGATTCTCCGAGCCTTTTCATCAAATTTTAAAGTATAACTCTGTTTGAGGACTTAGCTTGACCGTTAGCACTTTGGGTGATACCGTGATGATATCACCCCCTTTATTTCCCATTTACCAACAAAATTAGTGATCTTAGACCCTATGAATTGGGGGCCGCTGTCACACAAAATATCATTTGGATTTCCAAATTGGCATATGCTATTCTTCCAAAGAAAATCAATGACTTCTTTCTCTCTTGCTTTGGCAAAACCACCAGCTTTAATCGACTTGGAAAAATAGTCGATCAACATAAGAAAATATCTTACCTTCCTGGGTGCCTTTGGGAGAGGGCCCAATATATCCATCTCCCATTTCATGAAAGGCCACTGAGACACAACTAAATGCAGAGGCTCCGCTTGCTGATGAAGCATGTGAGCATGTCGTTGACAATTGTCGCATTTTTGAACAACCGCTTTAGCATCCTTTCCTATCTCCGACCAATAGTATCCGGCCTTAAGTAGCTTCCGAGCTAATGACTTGTTCCCAGAGTGGTTGCCGTACTCTCCTTCATGCACTTCCCACATGACACAGTCAATCTGCCTTGGATCCAAGCATTTGGCCAACGAGCCGCTGTACATTTTCCTATAAAGTTCCCCGCTGATTAGGCAGTAACAGGTAACTTGAGCTCTTCGTTTCCGCCCCCTTTTTGTCATTGGTTAAACTTCCTGTTTGTAAGTAAGAAACAAACTTGGTGCGCCAATCTCAAGTGAGATACACAGTGTTTACCTCATTCCTTATGCGATCGATTGCGAAGTTTAAGAGGTACATCACCAAAATCTCTCCAAACTACGTGATTTCAGCAGCGAATCCAAGGCTAGCCAGAGCATCCGCTTCAGCATTTTCCTCCTGCAAAATCTTCATAGCCTTCCATTCTTGAAATTAGGTTAGCATTGTCTTTACCTTAGTGAGGAGATGCTGCATCTAAGGTTCTCGAGTCGTGAAGTCCTTGAGTATCTGATTTATCAACAATTGGGAGTCACTTTTGAGCTTTATCTTTTCAACCCCTAACTCATTGACTAGCTCAAGACCTGCAATTTTGGACTCATAATCGACCTCATTGTTAGTAACAAAATGAAACTATATAGAGTGCCGAATCCTTTCACATTTCCGGGGCTACCAAAACTAATTTGAGTCAGGACCTTTCAACATTTGAAGCTCCATCCCTGTAAAGTGTTTAGATCCCAAAAGTGGGCCTTTAGCCAACATTTCCTCCTTTTCAGCCTCCAGGAGTATCTTAGCACTAACGTCTGCACGAAGTCGGATAACACTTGGATTTGATAGTTGTACGAGGCTGATATATGATATGGTACTCGCTTAGCTCATCCGCTTATTACGCCAACCTTAGGGAAAGTTCTGGCTTGTGCAAAATACTTCGCAAAGGAAAGTTAGTAACAACAGATATAGAGTGACATTGAAAGTAAGGACGTAACTTTCGTGCAACAACACTTAATGAGAGTGCTAATTTTTCCTAGTGCGGGTACCTAGTTTTACTATCGATTAGTTATTTTCTTGCATAATAGATCAGATGTTGTTACACTGGTCTTCTCAACTAGGATTGTTTCAGTTCCCTCTGTGCTTGCTAACACTCTTATATCCACTCGAACTCTGTATTTTTCTTTTACAGAGAAACACTAACGGCATCGCTTCGATATCTGGATATGAACCTGCTCAACACCGCCACATGACCAGTTAGACGCAATACCTCTTTAGCCCCTGTAAGCACATGTACTATTTCTTCAATTGCCTTGTTGACACCCAATTTTGTCCCTCCTATATTTTACCCCCTATATATACACACACACACACACACACACACACACACACACACACACACACACACACACACACACACACACACACACACATATATATATATTTATATATTTTAATCCAACGTATTTTTTCTCTTCATAAATATCGTGCATTACCAATACATTTACTTATATCTTATCCATTACAAATATTTTAGTTGTTTAAGTATGGACATATTGCGTGGTCATGACATTTTGGGCTATTTTCTATATACACACCTCAATTTTTACTATCTGCGCAATTATTACCAATACTAGCATATTAATTAACTGATCATGGCTAAATATACAAGTTATCCATTATTTACATATGATTTACATTACTTAAATAAAAGTCAATTTGACTCTTTATTCCATCCGGATAAAACTAGTTAATCGCGGGCCTACAGTTCACCTTTCAGCGTCATCTAAGTAGTTGCGTGGATAAATCCTGTCTGTCCAATCTTTAATTCAATAGCCAGGATACAGTTTTCTTTTTTTAATTACATATCTACCACACCCCATCAACAAACTCTAGCTATTTTCCTCCCTTCTCACAAAATAACTCGCCGCCCCCCTCTTTCTTCCTCTCTCTTCTCTCTTCGACGAAACTCCTAACCCCGCAGACTTAATCGCCATTTCCTTTTTCGGTCACCTCCAATTATGAAACATCTAACCCCAAATATTTTTGAACTCCCCTCAACTCCCTCTACCATAACCACACATCAATTTTTTCAAATAGGGAGATCTAAATTTGAGACCTCCGCCGCTATCACTGGAAATGGAGAAATTCGCAAGGCTTATCGAGGACAGCATTACGTTGCACTAACATGGCAAGAATCACCCTGTTTTGCACACATAAAAAAAAAAAGCAAAGAGGGATCATAACGTAAAATTAAGACAGGTCGTGACTGACCCCACTCGACGTTAAATCTGGTGCACTCTACCCTTTTATGCTTTCTTCTTTTATTTTGTTATATACATGTCAATATGTATTCAAATTTCATAATCCTAGTTAGTTAAAATGATAACATTCATTTTGATGAAATATATTGACTAATTAGGACATTTCCTGTTTAAATTTTCTCATGAAGGAAGCATGTTTATCCTGTTTGTGTTTATAATAATTCTTTGCATTAAGAGTAGGAGTACAATGTCAAAGTTATACTTTGCCTCCTTTTGCACCAAAATTTTCTTGGCTTTTTGTTCATAGAAGTCCTTAAAATTTTAATTGATACACACATGACTTATGCCAATTATTGTATCCATTAACATTGATTCTCAAAATCTCTGGGAAAGCACGAAATAGTTAAGTGATAACAAGATTGTATTTTTTCAATGCTTTCTTACAATGTATTTAGTCGACTGTTGGCAATATATAAGGTAATACAAGACTTTCTTTACTCTTAATGGCTGAACATTTAGTTCTATGGTATATGGTATTTTTTATTTTGATATTTGAATAAATTGAAGCTATATTGATAAATTAGGAGAAGATCGTAGGTGTGATTGGGGTAAACTGATATTAGGAAAAAACCTTTTATTTTTACCCTTGTTTTTAAAAATTGACTGACTTTATATATGGAAATATATATAAAAGTGATTCTCCTTGATTCTTGTAGGGTTTATAATACAATCTGCTATTTTCTTCTTTTAAAATTACTATTTTTTTATCCTTTTCACACTTGGAATTCAAATTTGAATCACCCTATCTTATTACTATATAAATAGGCCCCCTATACTTATTGACACGCTGAAATCACTTAACAAAAAAAACCTCTCTCTCATTTCTCTTAAAAGAAAAGTCTCCTACTTTGGTTTTGGCTCTACTAGTTCAGAGAGTTATGGGTTTTGCTTTCTGCTAAGCTGTTTCCATCAAGCTACTTGTTCTCTTATGTTGTTTACTGCTAAGGTATAAATCCTAAATTATATGGACGTCCTCAAGCATCTGTGACTATTTCCTTGCATGTTGTTCTGATTACTAGTAAATGTTATGATTTGTGAGAGTTACTTGGCTTGTTTCGCTCTCTTTGGCCATCACTAACCCTTACATTCAGGTTATTAGGATAGTCTATAAGATAATACCACTATGAATACACATAGGCTCTTTGGTATCCACAACTACAAGTTATGACACAATTTTTTTTTTCCAAGAGCAAATTTTGATTAAAACTGAGCAGTTTCACATGCTAATGCATTCAGGGCATCTTATTCTCACTTATATTCAATGTGTACCTTCATACATTTAATGCCTTTAGATTTATCCATAGTAGTATTTGTTAGGGCTAACCTTGTTTGTACATATATTGTACTTTAAATACTTTATATCAACGGGGCCTCATACCAATAGCCACATGGACATATGCATTTGATAATTAATGTCAAGACGTCAACCTAAGTGGCTAACTCCCCGAATAATACTTCAAATCATTTTGTCCCTATGTTTTAAGGACTGAATGAGGATCCTACAATTATTTTCGTAAATCTGGCTAGTTTTGTATTTTGCATAAACAACCTTTAATTGTGACGTTATTGATATTTTTGCCATTTTAAGACTATTATATGTGTTTAATTGCTAAACCGATGATTAGACAATCACATTTGTGCCGTTTATTGCAGCGGGTCTTGATATTTGATTTGATATTATAGAAAATGTCCAATTTCAAGTATGGATTGCATCATTGGCCCATTTTGCGGATTAGTATGACTTTAAGTTGAAATTGCACCCTTAATTTAAAATCTTTCTTAGACATGGACTTTTAATACTTGTTTTAATATATATTGCACCAATAGACCCTCTTATATATATATATATATATATATATATATATATATATATATATATGCCTTGATATTGTAACCTTCTTATACCCAATTCAAAAATCGGCTGGGAATTATTTTTGCGGGACTTTGAAAGTACCTAATACCTTCTTCCCGGTCATCAAAACATCTTACCTTAGATTCTCTGATAGAAATACCTACCCTGAGTTACTTAGCGCCTTAGACACAAATTACGTGATCTAATATGCCTGCTTAGCTACTCCAAAACTGACTCAAACGAGTTACCCGTATCAAACCCGACCATCGAACTCAAGCAAGCTCAAAAGACGGGGTGTGACAGCATGGCGACTTTGCTGGGGATGGAAAAATTTCATTAGGCCTAACTCAACCTCTTAAACTAGATTCAATGCAATTTTAAAATGTACTAAATGCTACGCTTTTTGAATTGGGTTTATTCTTTACTATCTTATCTTTGTACAAACTCTTCTTTTCTTTCGCAAGATTTTTATTATTTGTATTTTTTTCCTTTTAATGATTTTATGAACTCACCATGATATGATATTTTGAAAGCATGATTTACTTATCGCATTTTTCACTCATATTTCTCCACTCTGGAAAACTTTGAAAGGGGGGATCAGGTAGGCGCGAGGTTTCTCGGCCGTTGCTCATTTTTCTTTCATGTTCATTCTGGAAAGAACCCTAAGGTCGAGTCATTCAATGATGCAGATGACATCACTAGAAATTTTTCCTTCCGAGTTGTCTGCTTGAAAGGAAATGGTCAGGTCAATTGCCACTCTTAGATCGCTTTTTTAGGGTCATGCATCATTTTTCATGCTCTAATGGTTTTGAATCCTTCTCGAGTTACTGAATCCTTTAGCAACTTGACTAAAACCCAAAATGAGTTCCCCGACCCTAATGGTGATTGACGTATTTGTATTTGGTGAATAAGCGAGTTGTAGTGTTGACCAAATATTTTCAATGAAAGGGGGTCGGCCTTATTTCTTAATTTTTTTTCATTTCGTTATAGGCAGCATGTGTCAAAAGCACGAGTATCAAAGGTTTGGCATGCTGCAAGAGATACCAAATAGGCATAGAACATGGTGGAGTAATTTGAGACCACTTGGTCAAAATAAAGTGTTGAAGCGTCTAGGACTTTTTCCTTCACTTACGGATTTGACCCGAGACAAAGTAGTGATTGAAGCAGCCACAACATTTTAGGATAGTATGAGAAATGTGTTCTGATTCAGTGAAGTAAAAATAACACCTATTCACGAGGAAATAAGGGGGTTCGTGCAAGATAGTTAGGCGTACTTTAAGAGACAAACATGGAAAGACATGGGTATTTTCATCCCATGCATTCCAATTAGGGGTGGGCGTTCGGTACTTCGGTTCGGTATTTCAGTTTTCGGTTCGGTTTGAAGTGTAGAAAAACTCGTAATTTTTATAATTTTGTTCGGTTCAGTTTTTTAATTCGGTACATCGGTTCGGTACATCGGTGTTTCGGTTTAAACCAAAGTTCATGGCCAAAAAAAAAAAAAAAGCCCGAACAAGAAAATTTATAGCCTATGACTAACAAGCTATGGTTTACTATTAAACTAACCTATAAAACAAAAAGTAACAAGCCTATAATACAAAAAGTTTATAGCCTATGACTAACTAGCTATGATTTACTATAATACTAACCTAGCTATGGTTTACTATAATACAAAAAGTAACGTACATTTAGATACTTTCTCTATTCTACAGAATAAAAAATATCAGAACTTTTAATTAAATCAGTCAATATGTAGAATCATGTTACTGACAAACAATGGGTAACTTAGGGATTTAGGAAATATATGGCATATGTGCAAAAAAAAAAATTGGTTTTTTCGGTTTTTCGGGTCCCGAAATTTCGGATTGCCCGAAACCGAAAACCGAACTGAAAAATTGAAATTTCAAAATTTCTTGGACCGAACTGAACCGAAATACCGAACCCGAAATACCGAATTAGTTTGGTTCGGTTCGGTATTTCGGTTTTTTCGGTTTAGTGCCCACCCCTAATTCCAATTGTAGGTACTTTCTAAAAGTGTTTCAAGTTTGAGCAGGAGGAAGGAGAAGATTTCGTAATGAAGGAAAAAATCCTGTTTACCTATTTATACAATCTGTTTTTGGCAGATATATAGGGCATTAGGGCATTGTAAGGAAGGGGCTAGATACTTCGAAGGGTGCAATCTTTTGTTATAAGTATGGTTCAAGGATCACCTCATACACACTAGTGGGTCACAAGAAATACCTAAGCCTTGTGGCTCAAACCATCTTACGGCAATACATTATAGGGTGAGCCTGCCTAGGTTTCCAACCAACATCGAAGGATAGGAAATATTATTCCAACAATTAGATCATGATTCAGTGCAATCGATTTCCATGGTTCCCTTCAAAACAAATGGTGTTGTGCGTCAAAGGGTTACCTTTCTTGGTCTTGATGGGTGTTAGTGGAATGCAACCCTGTACTCCGGTTAGGGTGCTAAGGCAAGAGGGCAGAGTAAAAAGCATTTCACGTGTCCAAGATATGACAAAGTATCAGTTTAATTACATTGAAGTAGGATCTCAGATGCAAACTAAATTCTCAAAGGGTGAAAGAAGTTCAAGCTTTCGAAAGAAAAATAGCTTGCACCAAACTTCTTTAAAGCGGGTTACAATGCTTTTTACTTGGACTGGGTATGAGCAGACTGGGCAGGATATGTTCAAATTATGGCTCACAAGAGTCGAAGTGTCGAAGATAAGGAGGCCGAAGCTCTGTTGCAAAATTGATACATGAGAGCCAAGTTAGGGGACGCTGACACCATGATTAAGAACCACAAGAGGAAGATAAAGGATCTGGAGAGAGAGTTAGAGAGTAAAGAAAAATTTTGCAAAGAAATATGTTGATTGTTATAAATGACGTATGGAGAATGGAGGGATGCTTGCTATGACATTTTTTATACAAGCACATCACGACATTGAGAAGATGTACGAGATCTTGAAGAAGCCAAGGAAGGAAGAGGACTCAGCTGCCTAGATAAATTTTCATTTTTGCATTTCCCTGATATATTGAACCCTTAATTATGCAATAAAATTATAGGTTCCATTTATTTTTTGGAATTCGTATTTTGAGAATATTTGAGATGATACACGAAAGCTCATTTATTTTTCAAACATTCATACAGACATAGAAAAGACCTAATATCCTTGGTATGTCAGAGTCCATTAGCAAACCTGGCCAAAAGGTCCAAATGGTTCACGACCCGAAAAGGATTAAAATTTTTGCATCTTATGGTTGCACTAATGTTTAAGGATGTTCGCACCGAATGTTGATTGTTTGCTAGGGATTGATCAAAATCTGGGTAAGTGTTTTGTTTTTTTCATTTTGTTTTTGTTTTGAGTCTATGGTTGCAAAAGGCTTACTCCAATTCAACATGGTTGCCAAGGTTCCCAATGTGCTTAAGCTGTGGTGGGGATTTGACCGATGCTAGCAAAGAGAGAGTTTGACATTGGGGAATTTGATGTCTCATATTTGGTATGAGGCCATGCCTAGTTTGATTGAAGCGGCAACCTATATCTGGGACTACAAAAGGGATGTCTTCCATAAAAGAATTGACATGGCTCCAATGGTGGAGGAAATTGGAGGGCTACCAGGGTTTTCTTCAGCATTGGTTTTCATCAGCATTGGTTACTATGATGAACTCACACAAGGTAGATCCAGAAGAGTTCTTTCTTTACCTAGGAGTCAGACCTGAACCATATCTCGAAGGAGAGAGAGACTCGAGGGTCACTTTGGAGTACTTGTACTCTAGGTTTGGAGATTTAACAGTTCGATATACGCATCAAGGTGATGCAGAAGTTGAAGATTTGCGTTGGACTGACCCATTTGCTTTTGTCGTCCCATTTCTAGGAATTGTGGTGTTCCCCAATAAAGGTGGAAAGATTGACATAAGGTTGGCATATGTGTCCAAAGTGTTGTACAATGGCTTTCACAGGCGTGAGGTTAGCCTAATCACAATGACAGTGGCTGACATCTACCAAGCCCTGACTAGGTGCCGAAAAAGGGCCGACTACTTTGAAGGGTGCAGCCTTCTGTTGCAAATATGGTTGATTGAACATCTCCAAAATTTCAAAGTCAGTCCATATACTTCAGTGGCTACAAGAGATGATAAAATTAGGATGCATATTGCTCGCATGGCTGGTACCAAGAAGTGGGTGAAGGCCTCTGTTGTAAATGGCTAGTTTGATAAATTTGCTCAGCTAAAAGAAGAAGAAATTTAAAGTATTGTGCCTGCTTCTCTGTCATCATACAAAGCCAATACAATTCATTCTTGATATTGATTGGGTTTTAAGAGACATCATTATGTCTTGTTAAGAGTCCTTAGGCAAGCAGGGATCCAAAAATTGACTTTCAATCTATCAGAGGGGTGGAATTTCAATATAGAGATTGAAATCTTGGATAGCCTTATGTTGGCAACTATACTGGGATTATGGGGAAAAAGAATGAAATGAAGGTTTTGTCTCAGCCACGACAGCTGAGCCTAGCCAGTAGTTTTTAAAGAATACTATGAATGGCTCGAAGCAGATAAGAAATGGTTTAGGTCATCTAAGCCTTTGATCAAAACAAAAATCGAATTCCCTATGTTCCAAGAAAAGTATAGAGGCTAAATGCTATGAAAAAAAAAAAGGAGTTGAAAGAAACCTAGGATCGAGAGTCGAGGAGATAGTACAATAGCAAGCTTAAAGACACGGAAATTAAGTTCTGGAACGACAAGACTAAGGAGCTTAGGCAAGATGTGGGGCAATATAACACCTTCTGAAGGCTTGGATGACACATTTAAACATTACGAAACCTTAATACAAAAAAGAAGTGGGGTTGCATATTATGACTTCTTATGCAGTATCTCTTAATTACATGGAACTGGGGAATATGTTACTGTAGATGAATTAAGCTCTCCGGTGGAATTTGAAGAAGATGAACCAGTAGAAGAAGAAGGCGAGGTGAACCAATATGAGAGTGATCCTGAGGAAGTGGTGGAGGTCAAAGAAGATGTTTGAAGGAGTGTGCCTCTACTAGTCGTCAAGTTGTCACGCCCTCTTTTTTCCTCACACAAAACATAATTAAATGAAGTGTATTTAAATAAAAGGCAATGGCTGGTATTTTCAAGGTACAAAAATTATTTTAGAAGACTCAGAGTTGCCACTTGACAAGTTAAAGGTGTGCCAAGTCACCAAAAGGTATCTTGGAAACACCTATGACTCATCTAATGGCTTGCGTCAAAGATTCGGGTAAGGTTCTCAGTTGACTCTCGGGAAAGTATTAGACACCCTTGAGTTCTTTGCCAAATACAGTTTCTTTATTATCGCAAATTAACTTAAGAAATATATGGTTATTATATTTTTTGCCGTTAGTTAAAATCACGCTTTGATTAAAAATAAAAATACTTCATTAAACTTTGTTGACTTATTATATACTAAAAAAATAAATAAATATTTATATTAATTAAAAGCAAATAATACTCAAACAATTTAATTAAATATGAATCACTTTTAGCAAAAACGTGGTTTCCTGTAAAACTTGACTAATTTATCAAAAGAAGTGGCTGTTTGTCAAGATTAAAAGGGGCCGTTCATTATGAGGTGGATTTAAAACAGTTATAAGATCAGTCCATTCATTTTGTCACTTTTCAAAATTATCCCTTTGTAAAGTTAAAAGTGCCTAGACCCTAAGTTGCGGCCCATTTTCCTTGCAACTCTTGATTTATAAAATGTCCTCAGTTATTTTCCCTTTCAGATCTGTCCCAGTTTACATATTGCACACCGATGGCTATTTTTTCCAAAAAAAAGGTCAGATTATTAATTATGCAAAAATGGATTTATCTCTGCAATTGTTTAAACTTAAGGTTTCCGTCCATGGCCTTTTATATGCATAGCTCAAATATTATACATGGTTAAAATTAGACATGTCAAAACACCATATATTCCATATGGTCAACGAACAACCATCCATTAAACATTTAACCAAAACAAACATACATATAATCAAATACGTATTTTTGGACCTTTGAACATGCTGATTTTTGTATCATTTCATGGTTAAAATTAAAATACACGAGGTTTATGTGTTTACCTATGATACAAGGGCCTTAGAGCTCAGCAATGACAACCCAAACAAACCAAAATAAGCTATCGAATGCAGCAAAAGCAAACTGATTAAACCTTTAAACAACAAGATTTATGCTACAAAAAACCTTTGATGTAAAGCCTTTTGGTTCTAAATCTTCCAACTAAACTTACTTATTTTTCCCTCAAGTATTTCGTTCTTACTTTATGATTTTTTTTCAAATTATGTTATTTTTTGTGTGTGTGTCATCTCTTTTCTTTTTTAAAGTCTTCTTTTTTTGTTGTGTGTCCCCTCAAATGAGAGTGAATACCCTCTATATATGCTGAAATTTTCAAAGCAAAGGGGGTGGGGTGCCCACTTGTGGAAAGTACTTGAGTATATGTCCATACCAAACTTTTTAGCCCCCTAAAGAAGAGTTCCTAGCCATCCTATACATTTACTAAAGCTGAAACAAAGTTGTCCTATTGAAGAGAAAACCTCATGGGCTGGACTAAGTAGCTATTGGGCTAACAACAATACTCAAAACCATATAAACAGAAACACCAGATCTGAAATTACTTAAAAATCAGCCCAATACTAAATTTAAATGAACAAATGGGCCAAATCAAATTCCCAGTTTGACTAAGGCCTAAAAACACAAAAATGGATCTTAGTCTCAAGTTTCATTAGAATTCAACAGAACTGACACGATCCGAATTTTCGGCTAGGCCGTGCGGGCACCCGACATTCTCCCCTAGATCCGTCGGGCGAACTCTTTTTAATTGAAGTTCACCAAAAATAAACATAAAATCAACTTATATGATAGTTCTATCTTCTAATTTATATTCATAATCATACCCGAGCTTCCCTTCTCAACTCAATATTAGGCTCATAGATCAGTAATAAATATTCCCTGAATATACTGGAGCCTCTATCCTCAATGTGACACTCACGCGTCGAGGCCTAACAGTTCAAGTTCATTTTCCAACAAGATACTTCTATTCATAACTCAATGTTGAGCCTAATATGAAACACCTATCATAAGGTTACACTGCAAAACGATAAACTCTTATACAATTAATTTCCATAGTCCAGTCTAACCATTATATTCTACTCAAAATCTTAGGCTTATAGTTCCTCAATTAGTGTTCATAACAAACATACATCTCTTATCCATAACTCGAAAAATATTATAGTACATCTTAACACACATACAAAGCACACAAAACCCGTACAGCCGGAATATCATACTCCCAAGCACACAGTAAATACAAAGCAATACTTAACAACATAATAATAGCTATTTACGAAGCTCTAGCGCAATAAGTACACTTCTTCGGCAGCTATACACGTGAATCATCCATAAAGGCCAAAGGCTATCAAAGAAAGGATGAAACCACTTACATTTTAATCTCGGGCCGAATGGAGTATTGAACAAACATCTTTCCTCCCCGACGCCTCCTGGAACCACTTTTCTCTAAGCCAAAGAAGATATTTTGCATAAATAAGCGTGTATAAACTGAATCTCAATCTATTAGCCGGAGATAGAAGGAAATTATGAAAATGCCCCTGGACCGGGCTTAGCCGAACACCCATAAATTTTACATTTTTGGACTCTCATACTCTTGCGAATCCAAATATGCTATTAGATTACATTTCCGAGTTTAATTTGACCACTTTCTCCAATTTCATAAGTTTAAGGTTCTAACCCCAATTCCCTTTAACCCAATTCATGAATCTCTCACTTTAATCCTTGAATTAACATTAACAATTGGATTAGAATCGATACCAGAACAATTAAGATGAATTTGTACTCTGAATTTTGGCTTAGAACCACTTGAAACACTTGAAATTGGATAAGGAAGAAAAATCAGCCGACATGGCCTTTTATACCGGAAATCAACGCGATCGCGCCACCCAGGTGCCCATGCACTACCCCTCCATCGTGATCTCTCTTCCTGGATTGCGGGCATGCTAAGGGGAAACAAAACCCAGCGCCCACACGCGTGCAATCGCGCAGCACTATCCAAAAGGTTGAGAATTCTGCATCAGCACCTGCTGGTGCTGCGATTTGGGTCCGAACATGACCCTACAAAGCTCAGAATGATCTCAAATTTTGTTCACAAGTCATAAAGAACTTGTATGAAATGCTCGCAAAGATGGATCCTAAATCGGATCTCCAGAATTCAAGATGTGGGTCCCATAGAAAGAGGTCGGTTTCTTGACTTTCAGAGCTTTAGTGAAAACTATTCGAACGACCTCAGATTTTACTTCTAGAAGTTCTTATAGGTAAAAAAATGACCATATGAACCTAATGAAACCTTCAAATTTCGAGTCGAAGCTCATTTACTCAAATTGAGCTCGGAAACCTCTTTTAGCCTTTACGGACAGTTGAAACGGAAACCTTCTTAGAAAACCTACCAAACAAGGTATGAATCAACTCAAATTTTGCAGATAGGTCCTAATGGATCTTACGGAGATTTTAAAACTGTCGGCCAACCAATCGGAATCTTAACTCCCGAAAATACTACCTAAGGTCGTTTCAAGAACCAAAATATATACATGGAACATGAAATCGAATGAACTTAAATCACAATCTAATGGAAAACAATAGCCGCTTCATACTTGAAAACATGGGAATACAAACAAAAACCTACACGAACTCACGAGATTCATACTTGATTTCATCACACATAAACACGATCTTCTACTAAACTAAAATCGACATGTAATATCAACTGGATATAGAGGCAATACATGATTCCAATTTTCAATACTAGAAAAGAATTAACGGCCAAGAAGAAAAAAAATGAAGGACTAACATGTGAACAAAAAATTTTCGATAATTAAAACTGTAAAAAATGAAACAAAGCAATGTGCAAAATAAGTAAATGAAAAGCCTCATCCAGCTGACCCACGACGCTGCAGCCACTGTTTCCAATTTAGCTCAACCATGGCTCACTGCTTTTGAGCATCACAGTTCCCGAATCATCATCCAAGGCCTTATCCTATCGCCTCCTTTCTATTTTCCAACATAAATGACCCAGTAAAAGGAAAGGACAAGAGGCATAACAACGGTGAAGGTGCAAAAGGCCTCCGGAGTTTCATGTGTTTCGTCACTGTTTCAGCCCGATTTGTGCCAAACGATAAGGAATTTTTGAAAATTGATTGTAGAAAAGGAAAAAGGGCATCGAGATGGTTCCAAAGAGGTATATATTGGTATTTTTTCGACAACCGGAGGTGGTGGTCGGTGGCGGCATAGAGGCGGAATTACGATTCTAGCCAGCAAGTGGGGGTGGTGGAATTTTCTGGTGGGAGGAGTATTTTGGCATGGTGGTAGCTAGGGTTTGGAAATGTGTGGAAATGAGAGGTTTGGGAAGGCTTTTACGTTTATATATGTAGAATAGTGGGACGGGTTAAGGATAATTGGGCTAATGGGCTTGTGGATCAAAATTGGTCAAAGAAATGGGCTACATATCATTTCTCTTTTGCTGCAAAATTGGACTTTAGCCCATAAGTTATACACAAAAATAAACACTAAGCATGCAATTATGTTACTTAAAAAAGCTAAATGAAAATTAACTTGACTAAACCAAAATTAGGTGATTACAACTGCCCTTCTTTGTTCGGGAACACGCAGAGTTTTCAGACAAAGATATAATCACAACTAATTTTGGCTTTTTGGTTCTAATCGAGAGCATGGTTTTCAAAATGGTGACCGTACCTTGACTACAGGGTTACCTATATATCCTCGGACTAGGGAATCAAGTCAGTGTAGTTCCTCACGTGCGATAGTCGGGACTACCGCATTCAAGACAGACAACTAGACTCTTCTAGACTTTCTAAAAATGAAAACTAGACACTCTAGACTAACTGGGCTGATTTAAGACACTTCTTGACACACAAAGGATTGTCGTTTGCTGATTATTGGCCGCTTGCTGGTGGTCGTTGCTTTACAAGAAATGGAAATACAAGGAAAATATAGAATTACAATTCCTAAACTAGATCTTCATGCTTTCGAAGTTAATCTTGTCTTGGATGATGGCTCTGCTGCTTATTGCATAGGTGAACCCTATTCGAAACATGAAAAGGCCGCGTCTGCTCGAGCGGTTCTTGATTTGAAGCTGGAAATGATTTCTATCTTTGAGCGGAACTAACATGTAAAAAGAAATGGTTGCTATCTTTGGGCGCAACTGGCTTGATATGGAAGTGGGTGCTATCTTTTAGCAAAACTGACTTGAAAAAGAAATGATCGCTATCTTTTAGCAGATCTTAACTCGAAAAGGAAATGATCACTTTTTTTAGCAGATCTTGATATGGAAAATAAATGATCGCTTTCTTTTAGCAGATCTTGATTTGGAAAGGAAATGACGCTATCTTTGAGCGAAACTGACTTGGAAAGGAAATGATCGCTATCTTTTAGCATATCTTGACTCGAGAAGGAAATGATCGCTGTCTTTTAGCAGATCTTGACTTGAAAAAGGAAATGATCGCTATCTTTGAGCGAAACTGACTCAAAAAGAAAATGATCGCTATCTTTGAGCGAAACTGACTCAAAAAGGAAATGATCTCTATCTTTTAGCAGATCTTGACTCGAAAAGGAAATGATCTCTGTCTTTTAGCAGATCTTGACTTGGAAAAGAAATGATCCTTGTCTTTTAGCAGATCTTGACTCGAAAAAAAGTAAATGATCGCTGTCTTTTAGCAGATCTTGACTCGAAAAGGAAATGATCGCCGTCTTTTAGCAGATCTTTACTTGAAAAAGGAAATGATCACCGTCTTTTAGCAGATCTTGACTCGAAAAGGAAATGATCGTTGACTTTTAGCATATCTTGACATGGAAAGGAAATGATCGCTGTCTTTTAGCAGATCTTAACTCTAAAAAGGAAATGATTGCTGTCTTTTAGCAGATCTTGACTCGAAAGAAATGATAGCTTTTTTTTTAGCAGATCTTGACATGAAAAGGAAGTGACGTTATCTTTGAGCGAAACAGAATTGAAAAGAAAATGATCGCTATCTTTTAGTGAAACATACATGGAAAGGAAATGGTTGCTGTCTTTAAGCAGATCTTGACTCGAAAAAGGAAATGATCGCTGTTTTTTAGCTGATCTTGACATGGAAAGGAAATGATCGCTGTTTTTTAGAAGATCTTGACTCAAAAAAGGAAATGACATTATCTTTGAGCGAAACTGACTCGAGAAGGGAATGATCGCTATCTTTTAGCAGATCTTGATATGGAAAGGAAATGATTGATGTCTTTTAGCAGATCTTGAATCGAAAAAGGAAATGACCACTTTCTTTTAGTAGATCTTGACATGGAAAGGAAATGATCGCTGTCTTAAAGCAGATCTTGATTCGAAAAAGGAAATGGCGCTATCTTTGAGCGAAATTGACTCGAAAAAGAAATGATCGCAATCTTTTAGCAGATCTTGACATGGAAAGGAAATGATCGCTGTCTTTTAGCAGATCTTGACTCAAAAAGGAAATGACGCTATCTTTGAGCGAAACTGACTCGAGAAGGGAATGACGCTATTTGGGAGGGCCCGATGCTGAAAGTTGACACTTTCTGATGGATCATGTTTTTTTCGTTCACCTAACCATGATAAACTCCTGTCTGGAAGTTGAAGATTCTAACCATTTCTCACATGTGCCTTCAACTTGAACGCTGCAAACTCTGAACCGTTATCATAACGCGGTCTCATTTGAAGATTGAAAAAACAACTCCAATCATTTTTCAAAATGGGGTTCCGTTTAAAACTTTTAGAGCAGCTGGTCCCGACTCAAGTGGTTCTTGCACTTCACATTAAACTCTCTCAAACAAATGTTCATCCAAAACCAAAATTTTATCCCAACTTTTTAGTCAACATGTTGTTCCATGATGACTTTTCATGGTACAATCTTGGTGTATCATTCTTTCTACTGATGCACGACACTAGGTCTTGGCTGTCAAGGTTGATACTGACTTGTTTTAACTTCTTCCATTGTCGAGGGTTTGCCCTGCTTGGTGAAATTAACCATGAATCGTAAAAAACATAGTTTTGCAATCTTCGTTTGTTGCTCATATGAGGTTAGTGATGTTTGGCATTTTATACCTATATTTCCTTAATATTTCCTCACGTTTGAGTATTTTATTCGTCCGTTTTCAAGTTTATGAATATGATTTTGCACTGATATTGTGTTGTATGATTGTAGGCTGTTATGAAGTGCAACTGGAGCTTTAAAGAGCATGATCGAGCAAGAAATGGTTGGAAGTTGATTGAGGATTGGATCGAGCACACGACAGCATGACACGAAGCGAGCTGCGGGGCAAAGAGAAGCAGAAATTGCTTGGCGCGTTACTAGGCGCGCCGCGCCCCTAAGACGCCCAGCCTTCTGGCGCGTTTCTCAGCGCGGGGCGTGGCTAAGGCGCTTGGATTTCCCCGGAGCGTTTTTGGATTTTCTATTTCGTCTAGGCTTAGGTATAACTTATTACTAGGCCTTTGTAAACCCTATAAATACTCTTTTACTTAGCTTTTAGAAGGAGTTCAGACTTGGGAACAAGTTTTGGAGGAGAGGGGAGGAGCCCTAGATGTCTTCTAAACAAGTTCTTTCTCTCTTTCTCTTATGTTTCTCTTTAATTCTATAGTTTGTTCATTCTAGGGTTAGAGCAATTACATGAAGGTTGATGTTTGAAAGTTGATTTCTATATATTGATTTACCATTACAGATTGTTTATTCTTTCTTGAGCCTAATTATTTGATTATTGAGGCCTGATAATTGAACACTATCTACGGTTCTTAGATTGAACTCGACAGAGGGAATTTATGAACGCAATAAGAAAGAGTAGGGCTAGATTGTGAACCTGGGCATCGGGGAACCAATTTGTTAGTAGGATAGACATATACTTGCTCGCCTAGCTTAACTAATCACAGAATTCGTTAATGCGTGCACGTGATTCAGCCAATAGACATATAGGGATTGGAGTAGCCTGCATAGACCGTGAAGAATCGAAAGGTTTTCACGAGTACATTTAACCTGTAGTTAGCAATCTAGGAAATCAAGAAGTAGAATCAACTAGAAAACTCAACTGTATTGTTTGTAGCTCTGACCTTGGACCGTTTCTCCATTATTGATAACGATCATTGACTTCAATTACTTGTTTTTAATTATTTCCTTTAGTTAGTAACTTTCACAATCATCATTGAAAAAGATCCCTGAATAGTTTTTAAGAAATTGTTTGCTAGGATTCAGTCTGAATAGTCCTCGTAGGAACGATACTCTACTTATCACTTTATTACTTGTCGACCACGTATACTTGCGTGGGTATTGGGAGCAACAAGTTTTTGGCGCCGTTGCCGGAGACTAAACAATTGACTGATTTTTTTTGAGTGATTACTTATTATCTATTTAGGTTTAATTTTTTATTTAGTTTAGTATTGTGTTACTTGTCTTATCATGTCATCTATTAATGAAAATTGGTCGAATGATGATTGATCAAATTTTGAGGATCTCTGTCTACTTTGCGGAGGAACCCACTTGTGGGAAAATTGTCCAACTCTTTCAACCCTGCGGGACTGGTTATGTGAATTTTCTACCACCATTGCTTGGAATTTTTGTAAATTGTGTGGTGGTCAGTGGAATGATTGTCCTAAATTTCATGCTCCTTCCCCCAATAATTTTTGTGATGATTCTAATGATGTTTGTGAGTTTGACAGGAGCGATAAAGTGCAGGTTGTTAGCGAAACTTGGCTAATGGAGCAAGCCAAACTCTTAGAAGCTTATGGGGATTTCAGGAGTGAACTTACAAATATGACGACGCAATTTATGGAAGAAAGGGTTGTGCTCAGGCAAGAGATCGACGAATTTGGCTTGACTACTCACGACTTGGAGGCGAATTTGCATGATATGGTTGAGGTGTCCAATGCCCAATTATCAGTTGTCGTGAATAGTAGATTTGAGATAGAAGAACTTAGAAGCCGATTTGAGGAGCAAAAAGTGGAATTCCTACCATTCGACCCAATATTAGTTGATGATGCCGAAGTTGAGGAAATCACATTAGAGTCAAGTGAGGAAAAAGAAAACATCATATTTGAGGACTCTAGTGTTTGTGCAAGTGAGGGTGTCAAAAGTAATGCAATTTTAGAATTGAAGCGCATTGGACCTCATTCCAATCATTTTTCAACATTATGTTTGAATGGTGACATGAAAATGGAGCCACCGGAGCCTATGAAGAAACCAAAGGAGGAGGAACAAGGTGCCTATATTTTAAAGTTTGTGATGTTGAGGAGACAAAACGACATCCCTCATTTAAAGGCTAAGAAGTGTAAAATGCGACATTGGTTACTTGGTCCTTTTGTATTTTTGCCACCACCCCAATACCATAGTCGTAAGCTTGAGGCAAAGTTGGGGATTCAATTGATAAGTTCAAGGTGGAGGAAAATGTGATGAAGTTGTCTTCGTTGTGCCGCGACGTTAAATCAAGCGCTTCTTGGGAGGCAACCCAATTTGCTTGCTTTACTTTTATTTTTTATTTTTATGGTTGTATATTACTTTGGGTTATTCTTTGGATTGCAAGTTCATGTAATGTTGAGTTTAAGTGTGGGGTGTCCTGACCCCTGCCTAATATTGATGACCTGTTGGGGGAAGTCTGAGTACCCCTTGCTCTACGGATGCTTGCTGGGTTCGTAATGGAGATGGTGCCACTGCTCGCGCCAAAGGCTAGGTCGTTTAGCCTTCAGGGAAGTTCCTTAACTCTTGTACTTTATTATTTACCGCACTGAGGACACTGCTTGTTTTAAGTGTGGGGTGGGGAACTCCCCTTTGTTTTTGAGGTTAGGGATGCATGTACCGTTAGGATTTTCTTTTGTCACTTGACTTTATTTTTATTTGGTTCTTGCTTTAACATATGAAAAAATTGAAAAAAAATTAGAAAACCAATGAAAAATTTTCAAAAAAATTTTCCTTTTAGTCTTTATTAGTGGTACATGTCATCTACCCCGTGATTTTTCTTATGGCCTCGGTTCTTTTCCACGGGGAGACCTTTGAACCAGGTAGTTTTTATTTTTAGGATTAGAATAGTTAGTATAGGTGACCCTAGACGAAGAATTAGGTAGAATGCTAGGTGCCTTTGATTTGTTTGATACCGGTGGACTTGAACTTGTTGCATGTGCTATTTGTGGTGTCCTTTGGTTTTAAATTGTGATGCATGCCTAGAGAAAAAAATGGAACGACCCCCTTGAGATGCTTGAGTCCACTCGCTTGACTTTGTTGTGAACCTTTGTGCATTAGTGCTTAATTTTCCACAAGTTGCACTCTATTTGCTTGATTGAGAGTTGTGATGGAGCCATTTTGTGTGGACTGTGTGCAATGTGTGTTGTGAGGCATATTCTTATTTTTACTCCATGTTTTCATATTGGTATCTAGAACTTGCCCCGTGTGTGTGCAAAGAAAAATCCTAGGTTTACTCTAGTCGGGAAATGATACAGGCCTTCTTGGATAAGCATTTTACCTTGATTTGCCTAACCCTATATGCACCTTTGATTGTTGTGATCATATTGACCTTTTTGTTGGCACCACACCGCAAGCCTACCCACTAGTTCTAAATTGCTTTCTTTTGACCCTTTACTCCTTAAGCACTTTAATTGATAATGTTATATTATTGTGGAGTTGTGGTTGAGGTATTGGGAGGTTTTTGAGTAGAACCAATGAGGGGAATACTTGATAAATTGTGAAGTAGTTGAAGGAGCATTGACAAGGTTTGAAAAGAAAAAGAAAAAAATTGAAAATTGGAAAAAGAAATAAAGAAAAAAGAAAAGAATATCCATCCTTGCTAGTGTTGTGCTTAAAAGAAAAAAATTGCTACTTGTTCAGAAGGTGTGTGAAAGTTGTTGATTGGGCGTCTTTGATGAGACTTGTGCTTAATTTGTATTGTGATGTATTAAAGTGCTTAGGGAGGTAGTCACTATTACCCATATGTATCCTACCAGCCCCTTAGCCTAAATTACAACCTTTTAAAGTCCTAGTTAATCCCGATTGGAGTGAGCTCACATTAGAGGAGTCCTACACTACGGGCAAGCCTATGGTACATCGTGTGTGACATGTGAGTCTTTCATGAGAGTGAGTGAATTCTTTCTATGCTATTGTCCCCGTTCTATTCTTGATATTCATTGTTGTGTGTGATATTTGGGGGACACTCTCTTGCTTCATTTTGGTGAGGGCACATGGTTTGCATGAAATAGATGAAGTCATGGCTTCTTGGTTGAGTAGATTGGTGTGATTTAGTGGGAGCATGGTTGCAATGAGTTGAGTTTGTGCATTTGAGCTATCTTGGGGTGGTTGTTCTCGTGTTTTGATGTTTGATAAATTGTTGGCATGTTTGTTAGACCCATAGTAGTCATGTGTGCATTCAATGGTCGGTATCAACCATAGTCATAGGCAGACCTGTTCTACCTAGGTTGGGAAGTTAATTGTGATTGCTCGAGGGCGAGCATAGGTTCAAGTGTGGGGTTAGTGATGTTTGGCATTTTATGCCTATATTTCCTCACGTTTGAGTATTTTATTCGCCCGTTTTCTAGTTTATGAATATGATTTTGCACTGATATTGCGTCGTATGATTGTAGGTTGTTATGAAGTGCATTGGAGCTTGAAAGAGCATGATCGAGCAAGAAATGGTTGGAAGTTGATTGAGGATTGGATCGGGCACACAAAGGCATGACACGAAGCGAGCTGCCGGGCAAGGAGAAGCAGAAATTGCCTGGCGCGTTACTAGGCACGCCGCGCCCCTAAGGCGCCCAGCCTTCTGGCGCATTTCTCAGCGCGGGGCGTGGCTAAGGAGCTTGGATTTCGATGGATACTGCTTTTGTGCACCCGTTTCGAGGCGCGGGGCGCCACCTATAGCGCCCCTGGAGCGTTTTTGGACTTCCTATTTCGTCTAGGCTTAGGTGTAACTTATTACTAGGCCTTTGTAAACCCTATAAATACTGTTTTACTTAGTTTTTAGAAGGAGTTCAGACTTGGGAGCAAGTTTTGGAGGAGAGGGTAGGAGCCCTAGATGTCTTCTAAACAAGTTCTTTCTCTCTTTCTCTTATTCTTCTCTTTAATTCTATAGTTTGTTCGTTCTAGGGTTAGAGCAATTACATGAAAGTTGATGTTTGAAAGTTGATTTCTATATATTGATTTACCATTAAGGATTTTTTATTCTTTCTTGAGCCTAATTGTTTGATTATTGAGGCCTGATAATTGAACACTATCTACGGTTCTTAGATTGAATTCGACAGAGGGAATTTATGAACACAATAAGAAAGAGTAGGGCTAGATTGTGAACCTGGGCATCGGGGAACCAATTTGTGAGTACGATAGGTATATACTTGCTCGCCTAGCTTAACTAATCACAGAATTTGTTAATGAGTGCACGTGATTCACCCCATAGACATATAGGGATTGGAGTAGCCTGCATAGACCGTGAAGAATCGAAAGGTTTTCACGGGTACATTTAACCTGTAGTTAACTATCTAGGATATCAAGAAGTAGAATCAACTGTAAAACTCAACTGGATTGTTCGTAGCTCTGACCTTGGACCGTTTCTCCATTATTGATAACGATCATTGACTTCAATTACTTGTTTTTAATTATTTCCCTTAGTTAGTAACTTTCACAACCATCATTGAAAAAGATCCGTGAATAGTTTTTAAGAAATTGTTTGCTCGGATTCAGTCTGAATAGTCCTCTTGGGAATGATACTCTACTTATCACTTTATTACTTGTCGACCACGTATACTTGCGTGTGCGTTGGGAGCAATGCCTTTGTGCGCTTTTTTTTTTCCGACGGATACTTCCTTTGTGCGCGCGTTTCGAGGTGCAGGGCGCCAGCTATAGCGCCTCTGGAGCGTTTTTGGACTTCCTATTTTGTCTAGGCTTAGGTGTAACTTATTACTAGGCCTTTGTAAACCCTATAAATACTATTTTACTTAGTTTTTAGAAGGAGTTTAGACTTGGGAGCAAGTTTTCGAGGAGAGGGGAGGAGCCTTGCGACAAAAGGGCAAGGAATTAATGGTAAGGTAAGATATACAAAATGGAATGAGAAGTTTAAGGGCGCAAGTCGTTTGAACAACGAAACATCTTTCTAAAATGGGAAACTTATCTGGCAATATAGTGTCGGCCTTGATGATCATGACATATATCTTGGGTGACCACCATCCAACTAGTGCCGTTCATTCATCGAGAGTTGCTCCATGGCGTATACCAGACCATAACCTAACACAATTGAGGTGACATCTTAAGTCAACTAGCAGCGCTCTTTTCGGATTTTTGCCAACTAGCCTCTCTCTTTAATCTTTTGCCTCACTGTTGTCTTGCGATGCCTTTTCAGGTTTTCACGGGCAAGACTTTTTTTTACACAACTCGAACGCCTTTTTGATGGCATCATCTACTTGCCATAAAGGAAAAACTTGACATGAATGTCCAAAATGCATCATGAGGTGACTGCGTATAATTCAACACCGTTGGAGCCATCTTCTTTAATAATAAAAAAAACTTATGCCCCAATTTAGAATAAACTGGGTGCTTTGGAGTTCCTTTACAACAGGAAAAATGTCCCTTAAGGTTCTTTGGGCGGGTGACCCAACCCTTGGGATCATTTTCAAAAATAAAATAAAAATCTGCCCTAGTTTAGCATAAATGGGGCTTTGCATTTCTTTTGTATTGGCCGTAAACTTGGAGGCAAGGTTTTGCATCAATGTGGAACAGAGAAAAATGAACTTTGTCCTATTATGGACATAAAGAGAAACGGAAAGGAACATTGAATTTCCTCTGTTTTCTTGAAAATTAAAAGCAAACTTCTTCCCAGTTTGGCATAAACTGGGGCCTTTGATTTTCTTTTACAAAGGGTGCAAACTTGGAGGCAAATTTTGCATAAAAAAAGAAAATAGGGGAAAAAAGGAACTTTCTCCTATTGCGACCGCACCAGAATGGTTGCCTACGTATCCTTTTCAGAGGAATCAGGTCAAGACGTTGCTTTGGGCTAAATTCCCAATTTTCTTTTGATGCTTTTCAAATTCATTTTATTTTGGTACAACTACATTGATTCAAATTTAGAATATGCCTCAAAAAGTATAATACTGAAAATGCTAGCAAGGGATACAATTTTGGATAGCAAAAATAAAAGTTTTCCATCATCCCAATTTCAGAATATAATGAGCTGTCTTGGAGTCAAATGTAGTACGTCTTGACCGCGTCTGCATTGATGGGTATCTCGTTTGTCTTGCCCTCTGGATCGGTAAGGTACAAGGCGCCATTTGGAAATGCCTTCTTTACCAGATACGGCCCTTGCCAATCTGGTGCAAATTTTCCTTCAGCTTCTTCTTGATGAGGAAAGATTCATTTCAACACCAATTGCCCTAGTTTCAAATCGCGGAGAAGAACTTTCTTGCTGTATGCACGGGCCATTCTTCGCTGATGCAATTGGCCGTGGAGACAAACTTTCTTGTTGTATGCACAGGCCATTCTTTCCTGATGCAATTGGCCGTGACAAACTGCATTGAGTCTCTTCCAGTAAGTGAAAGTCAATTGTTCCAGTCGGGTTTTGACACAGTCTGTGTCCTCAATTTTTGCTTCCACAATGATCCTAAGCGAAGGTATTTCAACTTCAGCGGGTATGACTGCTTCAGTTCCGTACACCAATGAGTATGGGGCCACACCTATAGAAGTGCGCACAGTTGTGCGGTAACCAAGTAGAGAAAACGGAAACTTCTCATGCCAGTCACGAGATCCTTGCTGCTTCAACCGCGTTGTTTGCCTTTGGCCAGTAATGTGTGGAATTTTGATGTACAATTTTGAACCTTTCACATACCTCATTCATCAAATGACTGTTGAGGTTGGCCCCATTATCGATGATAATGGTATTAGGCATACTAAATCGGCACATAATGTTCGAATGGATAAAGTCAACCACAACTTTCTTGGTCACCGACTTGAATGTTGCGGCTTCTGCCCGCTTGGTAAAATAGTCAATGGTGACTAAGTTGAATCTATGTCTGTTCGATGCTTTTCATTCAATAGGCCCGATAACATCCATACCCCATGCCGCAAAAGGCCAAGGAGCTGACATTGTGTGCAACTCTAAAGAAGGAGAATGTATCAAGTCGCCGTGTACTGGGCATTGGTGGAATTTTTGCATAAAAGTAATGCAATCATGTTCCATGGTAATCCAAAAGTATCCTGCTCTGAGAAATTTCGTGGCTAACACGTGCCCGTCCATATAGGGTCCACAGATTCCCGAATGTATGCCATTAAGAATCATTGTGGCTTCAGTTGCATCTATGCATCTTAACATTCCCAAATCAGGTGTCCTTTTGTAGACTACTCCCTCGCTCAAAAGAAAATCACTTGAGAGTCATCGAAGGGTTCTTTTCTGATTACTTCCCGCCATTAGCGGATATGTCCCATCTTGAATGTAATTGTTGACATCAAAATACCACAGTTGACCATCAATTTCTTTTTCAACCGTATTGTAGTAGACTTGTTGGCTTTGGACTTAAATCTCTAACGAATCAATATGGGCTTTATCGGGGTGGACAAACATTGAGGCTAATGTAGCCAATGCGTCAGCCAGTTCATTATGCATCCTAATAATATGTCTAAACTTTAGAACGTCGAGCTTCTGGCGAAGATCGTCCATGCATTGCTTGTACATGATTAACTTGGGGTCCCGAGTTTCCCATTCACCCTTCATTTGGCGTAGCAAAAGATCTGAATCCCCGATCACTATTAACTCATTGATGTCCATGTGTAACGCCATGTGATGACCCATTATGCATGCTTTATACTCGGATGTATTATTAGTGTAGCTGAAACGAAGTTGGGTTGCGGCAGAGAAATAATATCCCGTAGGAGAGATGAGGACTGCCCCAACATCGTGACCTCTTGAGTTAGAAGCACCATCGAAGTACAATTTCCACACGTGCTCTTCTTTGTTAATCAATTCTTCAAGCACATCTACCTCCTTGTCAGGGAAGTAAGTTTTTAATGGCTCATAGTCATCATCAACCGGATTCTCAGCCAAATGATCAGGTAAAGCTTGAGCTTTTATTGCAATTCTGGTGACATAAACTATGTCAAATTCGGTGAGCAGGATCTGCCATTTTGCAAGTTTGCCAGTTAGCATTGGCTTTTGAAATATGTACTTCAGTGGATCCATCGGGGAAATGAGGTAAATGGTATAGGACAATAAATAATGTTTCAGCTTTTGTGCGACCAAAGTTAGGGCACAGCATGTCCTTTCCAACAAAGTGTATTTGGCCTCGTAGTCTGTTAACTTCTTGCTCAGATAATAAATTGCCTGCTCTTTCTTTCCTGAGGCATCATGTTGCCCCAGTACATAACCAAAGGAGTTTTCATTGATTGACAAGTACAAATACAATGGCTGATCAGGGTCGGGCGAAACCAAAACAAGAGGATTTGACAAGTATTGCTTGATCTTGTCGAAGGCTTCTTGGCACTCTTCGGTCCATGCAATTGATGCATTCTTTTTTAACAACTTGAGGAGTGGCTCACATATTGTGGTGAGTTGAGCGACAAACTTACTGATGTAATTCACCTTACCTAAAAAGCTTTTGACATCCTTCTTGGTTCGAGGCAGAGGTAATTCTTGTATTGCTTTGATCTTTGAGGGATCCAGTTCAATACCTCGTCTACTGATAATTAAACCCAACAATTTTTCAGTGGGCACACCAAATGCATACTTGGCTGGATTCAATTTCAAGTTATACCGTCGGAGCCTTTCGAAGAATTTTCTAAGATCTTTCACGTGATCTTTAGCTGTTCTAGACTTGACAACTACGTCATCCACGTACACTTCAATTTCTTTATGCATCATACCATGGAAGATTGCAGTCATGGCTCTCATGTAGGTTGCCCCAGCATTTTTAGACCGAATGGCATCACTTTGTAGTAGTAAGTACCCCAAGGCGTTGTGAATGCCGTTTTGTATGCATCCTCCTCATCCATTTGGATCTGGTGGTATCCGGCATAGCAATCAACGAAGGACTGTATCTCATATTTGGCACAATTGTCTACGAAAGTGTGAATGTTCGGCAACGGGAAATTATCTTTGGGGCTTTCCTTGATCAAATCTCGATAGTCAACACATATCCTTGTTTTTCCATCTTTTTTAGGCACCGGAACAACATTCACAACCCAAGTGGTGTATTGAACCGATTGAATTACTTTTGCATCCAACTGTTTCATTATTTCATCATGGATTTTCTTGATCATATCAATTTTGAACTTTCGTTGCATTTGTCTCACTGGAGGGAAACCAGGTTGAATTGATAATTTATGGACTATCAATTCGGAGCTAAAAACCGGTATCTCATCATATGACCATGCAAAAAGGTCCCGATATTCGAAAAGCACTTGTCGAATATCGTCTTTCACTTTAGGCTGGGCACACATGCTTATCTTGGTTTCTGTCATATCATCAGGGCTCCCAAGATTAACATCCTCGGTATCAGCCAAACTGGGTTTAGGCTTGCCCTCATGGCGTTCAACCTCCAGACCAATTTCAAAATCTGCATCTTCCCCATCATATTCAATCCCATGAACAAACTCCCCATTGTGTTCTTCATCACTTTCAACCTCAACTATGGTTATTGAGTCAAGATCAAGTTGTGGTTCTTGGATGGATGGTAGGTTCTTTGCACATGTCATGATATTAGGACCAGCAGATATATCACTACAGATAAATAAAAAATAGAATAAAATTAGGAATATGTATAGAGATTGAATGAAAATTCGGCTCTTAGGCCTTTCATTAATAATAATAAAAGGGTTTTAATTACAAGAAGGAAATGTGAGCAAACTAATACACTTGGCATATAAACCCTTAGAATATAAAAGTGTATCAAAAGAAAACTGCAAAACAATAGTCTACCAAGACCCCTTTCTGATGAGGAAGAGAGTTGCATTCCAGTTAGTCAGGTGCACATCTGGGCCAATGTATTAAATTGAAGCATTGCTGGAGCCTTCACCCGGCTGGACCATGCAGATTTCAAAGATGCCTCCAAAATCAAATGGTGCATCTGGATTGTCTTCTACTGTGTTGATATGTGTAGCAGCTGCCTTTGGTTTCTTGACATAGCCCACAAAAGATTGGGTAAGACACGAAATTGGTTTTGGGAGAGATTAAACATCCGAATTCTTCTTCCTGGCTTGCATTCGATCAGCTGCTTTTGGCATGAACCCTAGTCCTCACGTGCCTTGCACACCAATCGGATCTAATGTATTTACTCTGCCTTGTAGTAATGCTACCAAACTCATTTTGGGTTAGAAACCATATTTCAGCATTTTAGAAGCCATCATGATGGATGTCTTTGACACTCTTGGGATATGTATGGCTTTCCCCTGTCACTTTTTCCACATACACCACGTCAGAGGTTTGATACATGATGGTCGGACGAGCGGCGACCACTTCGAGGGCCGGTACATCGAAACTGTTGTTCAACTGGAAGTCATCCTCTCCATAGACCACGACAGATTGATTATCCCAAGTAAACTTGATCTCTTGATGGACCGTGAAAGGTACAACACAAGCCATGTGGATCCATGGTCGGCCCAACAACAGATTGTAAGATGCATAAATTTCTATGACTTGAAACTCAATGCTGAAGGTTGCAGGAGAAATGATTAACTCGAGATTAATGATGCCTAATGATTCTCAAACCCCTCCATCAAAAGCACGAATGATGGAGGAATCGGGTCTGATTTTGCTGATATTGACCTTTAGGCTCTTTAGTGTAGACAAAGGAAAAATGCTCAATCCTGCACCGCCATAAATTAGAACTCGTATGACATAGGAGCTTTCACACTTGACTGAAATATGAAGCACCCAATTATGACCAGTTCCTTCTGCTGGCAGCTCTTCATTGGTGAACATCACAGGATTAGTCTCAAATACTTTGTCAGCAAGTGCTTCCAGATTGGCCACAGTTATTTGTTCAGGAATATAGGCCTCATTCAGTATTTTTAACAGCACATTGCGGTGTGCTTCAGAGTTCATAAGCAGAGACGAGCGATATCTGAGCTGGAGACTTTCTCAATTGTTTGACGATAGAATAATCCGCCGATCTCATTTTCTTCAAAAATTCTTCAGTTTCTTTCTCAGACACTAGCTCTTTGATTGGTCCTTGGTCACCTCGACCTGGCCTTGCATTTCTTAATTCTTCCAAGTGAAATATCTCCCCGAGCGAGTTAAACAATTTATATATGCAGCAACTTCCCTGATTTCTTTCCCTTGGTAAGATACAACTGTTATGTTGTAGTTCCAAGGAACAACCTTGGTACTTCTGACAGGAAGTTGCGCTGCCGGTGTGATGACAACCGGTTCACTTTTCTTTGCATTGAATTCAAAAAATGGGGCTTCTTGCATGATGATCCTTGCACAATGAACGACTCAAGGCATTTAGTGTGCGAAGAGGGACAACCTGTCACAATCTACTTGGCGGCTTTCCCTTTCAAGTCTTCTTCTATGCATACCACCCCTACTATATGTATGTTATTTTGAACATCATGAATGGACAAAGGATTTTGATTCATATTTTGAGTCTCGTCCCCCACAACCTTTATTTGATTGTTATCTATCATTGCTTGGATTGCCTTTTTGAGTTCCTAGCAGGATTCCATGTCATGTCCAGGCGCTCCAGAATGAAATGCGCAATGTCGTGAATGATCAATTCTTCCATTGGGGTTCACTGTTCCCGGGATTGGCTTTAACAGATTAGCTTGATGCAACATTTCGAACAAACTAGTGTAAGTTTCCCCCAATGGGGTGTATTGTTTCTTCTCCTGTTGCATGTTTCTTTGTTACATGTTTGGATGAAAACTAGGTGGACCCCGTGGTCGATAAGGCATCTCTTCTTGAGCTGGGAATTGAGCATGCGCATGTTGATTGTTATACATGACTGGAGCAGGGGGTGGACGCCATTGTGGACATGACATTGTTTGAGCATAAGATGCTGCATTTAAAGGAAATGAGAACCGTGGCATAGCATATTGAGGGCCATGCGGCGGATAGAAGTGATGTGGGGGAACTTGTTTGATTGTACCCTTGATGATCGTTGTATCGTCCGTCATTTCTTCTTTGACCAAGGATAACCATTGCTACTTCTTCTTTCTTTTCTTTCTTCTTCCCAAAACCATTTGAGCCTGACTACAACACCTGGGTAGTGTCTCTCAAAGCTGTTGGACTAACAATTTTGCCAGGCTTGATTCCTCTTTCAATCATTTCAACAATTCGCACTGCTTCACTGAAGTTCTTTCCAATGGCTGCAGCTATAGCTTGGTAGTAGGTCTCATCAAGGACTTCAACAAACTCCTCCACCATCTTGTCATCTGGTATCAAAAGGCTCACACGAGCTGCCTGTTCACGCAATCTGTAGGCATACTCTCTACAATTTTCACTTGGTTTCTTTGTGATCGTCTTCAAAGAAGAACGATCAGGAGCAGCCTCTATTTTGTAACCAAATGGATCCAAGAAAGCGTTGGCCAGGTCATCAAAAGTGATCCACCTTAAAACATCTTGCTAGAGGAACCACTCTGTTGCCGGTCCTCCCAAACTGTCAGCAAAGTACGCCATCAACAACTCATCCTTTTCAATCCCCCTCATTTTGTTAAGGTATATCTTTATGTGGACCCTTGGGTCAATTTACCCAACGCCAAAGTCAAATTTGGGCACAATAAAACCTTAAGACAAAGGAACGCGAGGGAACAAACACATTTTTTTATATGAAACCCTAAGTTTACCCCTTGTCCCTGTATGTTTTTCTCAGTTTGCTCCAAACTTTTCAATTTCTGAGAAAAATCATTATTTTTTGTCTTTGCCGACTTGTCAATATCAATATGTGATTCTGGGTAGGGCCCTTGATCATATGACTCGGTTGGGTGAAAATATTCCCCTGAGCTTGCCGGAATTATTGGGCTATTAACTGTGGGTCGCTGTTTGATCGTTGTAAAGCGGGTCCCTTAAGAACTGTGAATGCTTGGGCAGGAGCCTGGGGTGGGACATGTTGTCATTGATGTGAGAAATGTCCCCCATGTTGCATATTAGAGGGTCCGGCAGTATTACTGGTAGCCGGATGTGGACCAAAACCTGGAGGGTAATGAGGATCTTCACTTAGTGTACATTTGATCGGTGCACGCAAATCTTCTAATGGTGCTACCCCATCCAAGATAGTTGGCTTGGGAGGAGGTGCTTGTCCTATGGTTGTTGTTTGGACCTCCCCGATCAACTTTTCACTTTCTAGTATAGAGAGTTCGTGGGCACCGGTATTTGATTTCTCTTCGTCAGACGCCATGGCGAGAATGTAGTTTAAGGTCTTTTTGATCCACGACGGGATGGTGCTGGAGCGCTATGCCAAATCACTGCAACTAAGAGCTATGGAAAATAGAGCAGGTTAGGAAATAACACATTTCACGAAGTGCGTTTAGAAGCCTAAAAGTCATCATGCGTCATCCCAAAGTGGTTTGGATTATATTATATTCCTAAGTGTGTTGTTTTATTTCATCATCATTTTTCTTCAAAAGAGGCTAGAGGGTTAAATAAATTGACAAATAAAAATAAATAAAAGATTTTCATTACTAAAGAGAGTACATACAGTGTTGTGGAGCACGACCAAAAGAAAATTACAAATGATCGAAAATAGAAATAAACTACAACTACTAAGTTCAAAAGCAACATAAAGTACAACATGCCAAGATGCTAAATAAGTGACAAAAAGAAATAATTTGCATCATCTCGGACTGATGTATCTGCTAAGGTGACCTGGGCTCAAACGTCAACTGGGTCCTCTGGGTCAAACTCGGGTGGTTCCTTCAGATCCTCCTTGGGTGGCTTCTGTTGACCCACTGGTGGGTCTCCTGTCAAAGTGCGATATAATCCACCCAAATCTGTTGCAACTCTGGTGAAAAATGGAAGCATCTGTGCGAGTAGGTCCTCCAGGGACCGCTTCCTATTATCAATGAAAGTCTGCACCACATACACGGCGGAGTCATAAAGATGCGCATAAGCTACCCTAATGATATGATCTGCAGCCTGCCAACCCCGAAGTTGGTCTTGTGCTAGCTCCTTAAGCTTCACTCCCTACTCCAATGCCATATCAAGTCGAGCTCGAGCATCTATGGCATCCTGACAGTGACAATCCTCTATTCTCCTACTCTCAACCATAGTTGCCCTGGCGGCATCCTTCTCTGTCAAAGCTTTACGATGCAAGCCATGAAGTCACTTGATAGTATCTGAGTGTTGCTATGTCAAACCCTCACATCAGACTAGGCGGCTCGAGCGGTGTCCCTCCACGCGACTAAGCTCTGTATAATACCACGGTACTCCTTCTCAACCTCACGCCTAACAACCTGAACTTGCATATCCAACCTGGCCTCAATGTCAACCGTTCCTGTTCTTGACCTCGCAGGCATCTCTCTGGGTATGGGCTGGTGGTAGTACCATAATTCGCACTCCCGAACGACCTCTCTCCTAAGTCCATCTTAGATATGTGTCCTCTCTGCGAGGCGCCTCCTAGTGTCCCACAAGTGCAAGATATCACCTTTGAGAGTTAATGAGCCCTGAGAATAATATGAAATATATGCACTCATGTCCTCAACTATTGCAATCTCCTATTTCCGACCCAACTGTCTATGTACATGCAGAGGGGCATAAGGCTGGGACACTTCCAAACCCATCAGAACTAGAAAAGGACGGTCGACACATTCGTATACAACTTCCCCTTAATAGATATCACTCTATCTGGTAATGAAAAAACCACCAATCCCAGCAAAGTGAACACAAAGACCTGTGGACAAAGAAGCACCCAGTCTTCATATTTCAGCTTGTCCTGAATCTTAAACCCATGCCGTTTAAAACCATTATTAGCACCAAAACGATCATAGAGGTAGTCAAATGAAATCTAGCCCTAGCAAACACTAATGATCGAGGTATCTGTTTGTAGCTTGATGTTATTAAAGAAATCATACACATTGACCTTCTTTAAAGCAATCATGTTCTTTTCTCAAAATCTAGATTAATGAGCCCAGCTATCTCCTCGAGGGTTGGTGTCATCTAAAATACCTTAAAACAGAAAGTGTTTCGATTTGGGTTCCAAAGCCCAACAAGTGCACTGACCAACTCTCGACGCGGGACAATAGGTTTAGTCACAAGTTTAGTTAGAAAACCAATCTTATCATGGACTAATTTTTTCTGCATATCATTCATTTTGTCCCACAAAGACTTCAATGATTTCGATGATTTGGGTGGGCCATCAGTCATTATGACAGAAGTTGGAATGACATCAGCAGGGTATTTTCTCTTGTTCGACATAGAACATGACACAACTATTGTACCTACTGAAAACACTTATCAAGAGCTTGGAAAACTAAAAACACCTTTAAAAATTGATACCCAAAGAAAAACATATGCTTAAATCAACATTTTTGAAACTCAGATTTTCAACAAACTTTTACCATTGTAACGGTGTAAAATTAACCCCAAAAGAATTTTTGGCCCAACAAGGTTACTTGAAAAATTGAAAAATTTTGCCATTATAACAACATCAAGACTGACTCCAAAAACTTGCTAAAAATTTGCCAGCACGCCGACTAGAAAAGAAAAACTGGATCTCAAAAATTCCAACATCGATACCCAAGCATTTTTTTGGATAAATTTGCCATTATAACGACGTGAAAACTGGCTCCAAATTTTTGCATGGATTAGTTTTCCAAATTTGCCTCCAAACTTTTTTGCTACAGAGTTTATTTTTTCCATTGCTTCACTAGTGGGAACCGTATTGAAAGTTGATACTGCAACTCAGAATAAGACTAGAACAAGCTGTGCCAGGGTCAAAGTTGAATTAGATTTGTTGGCAAAGCACCTACTCGTGTTTTGATTGATGAGAAGGATGATAAAACTGGTGCTGTAATCTCTACATGGGTAGATATCATGTAAGATTATCTTCCATTGTATTGCAAAAATTGTAAGTTGCAGGGTCATGATGAAAGCAAGTGCAAGGTGATTCACCCAGATCTCTGGGAAAAACAAAATGATAATGGTGCCCGGGATGTACATGCAAACGTTCCAAAAGTTAATCCTGCCCTTCCAGCTCCTCCAGTTCGTATCCTAACTAGTGGAAAGGTTGTGGGCAGTGTGAGAAAGGAGGATGAGTGGAATGATCAAAAGATTAAGAAAACACGAAAGGGGAATGACAATGTTCAGGCTATAAAAAGTGCTGCGAAACTTGATGAAAAGTTAGCTTTGGTGTAGACTAGGAATGATAAATTTTCAGCACTACAGGAAGATGACACTCAAGAAGTTGGTGACTTGGGTGACAAGGCACTAGTTATATCAAAATATGACGGTACACCTGCTAATATTTCGAAAGGAGATGCTGCAGCAAAGAATGGTGGTAAGAAAAGTGCAACCAAGAATGGCGCTGCAACTCAAAAATCAGCCAGGAAAGGTACTGTTTACATGCCTAAATCGACCGTGGACTGGGTAAAACATACATGGTTTAATAAAAAAGGTGAGAATGATGGGAAACATCTTGCTAAACCCCAGCCTCAGCAATAGAAGAAAGGTGAAACAGTTGGTGAAATAGCTCCACAGGGAGCTCTTGTTACTGATGCAGCGCCTATTTCTGTTGTCCATGTGCCTGTAAACACATCCCAAGAAAAGGTTCCTTCAAACTCTTTGGTGGCCAAGGTTGCTATAGATGATGATGATGATGATGTGAAGGATGACCAGTTGGAGGTAGTTGATTCGGAGGAGGATGATAATGAATTGGTTGATTATGGGGAGGAGAGTGAAAATAATGCTGCTGATCCACAAAATTTTGAAGATCCTTCTGATGAATACTTGGGGAAGGAGGGTGATATGTGAAGGGATAATAGTGGAATGGAAGATAAGGAAGACACAGATCAATGTGGTTCAAGTCAGAAAAATGCAAATGCTGAAAAGTCGCAGGGTGGTACTGAAAAGCCACAAGGTGGTGCTGACAATTAATACCAGTCCTGTGCTATCAGGGGGCAGGCCTGCCACTGATAAGGAGCTGTAGGAGCTGAAAGCAGCCTATGATAGTACTAAAAAGAAGAATACACAACTGGTTGCAAAGAATTTTGAGCCCACACTAGCTTTGGTGCATGTTTTTGACAAACCAGCTGAAAAACAGGTGGAAATTAGTGATGATGAATAGCATCATACTGAGTCTACTGCTCAAAACTATGTTAATGTGAAAAGGGTGATATATCACCCAGACAGGTGGAACCACAAAAGAAGAAAACCAAGCAGGCACGGGTGAAAAGAGGTGCAAGCGTTCTTCCAGCACCTGGAGGGGTATCAACAAGGAGGATGGTTTCCAAAGCTTCTCAGTTGTAATGAATAGCTCACTTATATGGAATATAAGGTCTGTCAACACTCAGTAGGCCTTTGATAGAGTGGTCACAATGCATAGGCAGAAGCACTTTTCATTTATTTCACTAATAGAGCCGTTCCAGCACCATAGACATATTGACAAGTATCGTCTGTGGCTAGGTATGGATTCTTCTTGGCATAATTTTAAAGGTAAAATATGGGCTTTTGTTGATGATTAATATCAGGTGGAGGTGGTGGATGATACCTCACAAATGTTGTCCTCGAAGCTGACGCACATAGATGGTTTGCTGGAATTTGTAGTGTCGTTTATTTATGCTAGTACTGATCGCTTCAATTGGGTGGAACTGTGGGACCTTTTGTATGCTCAGGCTAGTGACATGAAATCCATATGGCTGGTGGGGGTCACTTTAATGTCATTGTTGATGAACTTGAAAAGTTTGGGGGCCTGCCAGTTTATTATTCGGAGGTTGAAGATTTTGTGCACTGTATAAACACTTGTCAGCTGTCAAACATGGGTTTCAAGGGCAGCATGTACACTTGGTGGAATGGTAGATCAGATGGTGTTGCATATTCAAAAGGCTTGATAGGTGTCTTGTGAATCAAGAATTTCACGAACTATTTCCTCAATTTGAAGTGGAGCACTTGATTAGGCAGGGATCAGACCATGCACCTTCGTTGATTACTACTAATATGGATAGCCCTACAGTGAAGAAGTCGTTTAGATTTTTGAACTTTTGGGTACAACATGACTCATTCCAGGCTGTTGTCAGAGAAAACTGGGCTAAAAACTTTAGCAGGGATCCTTTTTATAATTTTTAGTGCAAGCTGAAAAAATGTAAAAAGGCATTGTCTGTTTGGAGTAGGGAGACGTATGGTGATATTTTCAGGCAGATTTCTACGCTAGAGGAGGTGGTCCGGGTATATGAACAGGAGTTCGAGGAGCATCCCACTGGGTACAATAGAGAGAGACTTCAGAGAGTGAATGCAGAGTTGATTCGTTTTTATCCTCTGGAGGAACAGTTTTGGAAACATGCAGTGGTTCAAAGATGGGGATCGAAACACAAAAAAATTTCATGCTCATGTAAATGGAAAAAGGAAAGTGTTGTAGGTTAGAAGAATTCAGGATGCTACTGGTTCTTGGCTTTAGAACGATACAGACATAGCCAGGAGGCAATCAGATTTTTTCAGGCTCAGTTTTCTAATAACCCGATGCCAGATGATTTTTCTATACTTGATCACTTGCCTAGTCTTGTTATATAGGATCAGAATGTTGTTGTTATTGCTGAGCCAGATGAACATGAGGTGAAGAAGGTGGTTTTTGGCCTTAATGTTGACACTGCAGGGGGCCCTGATGGTTTTATAAGTGCCTTTTACCATTCTTGTTGGGATACTATTGGTGTTGATGTGGTTAAAATGGTAAAGGCATTATTTCGGGGTCACTTACTGCCTCGGTACATCACTGCTACTAACTTGTTTCTCCTGCCTAAAAGGAAAAATTTTGCTACCTTTTCAGACATGAGACCAATTAGTCTGAGCAACTTCAGCAATAAGGTATTTTCTAGGGTAATTCATGATACGCTCTCTATTTTATTGCCTGGAATTATTTCACCGCAGCAGTCTGGTTTTGTAAAGGGGAGAAGCATTTTTGAGAATATTTTGCTGGTGCAAGAAATTGTGCGTGATATTGCTAATAGGGCGAAGCCAGCTAGTGTAGTAATCAAGCTAGATATGGCTAAGGCGTATAATAGGGTGTCATGACTGTTTCTGACGAAGGCCCTGAGGAGGATGGGATTTTGTGAGGTATTTATTGATATGGTCTACAGGACCATGTGTAATAACTGGTACTCTGTGCTAGTTAATGGCCAGCCATATGGGTTTTTTCAGTCTTCCAGGGGGTGAAACAAGGTGATCCTCTATCGCCTACCTCAGTTTTGCTTGCTGCTGAGTGCCTTTCTAGAGCTCTGAATGCAATACATAGGGATGCTAACTTTGTACCGTATGGGATGCCAAAGTGGAGTCCCTACCTTAATCACCTGGCATACGCGGATGATATGATTATTTTTTCATCTGCTGAGGAGGGATCTTTGAAATTGGTGATGGAGACTCTTGCTAGTTATGAGCTTTCCAGCGGACAGAAAATCAATAAGGAGAAGAGTAATGTGTATATGCATGGCCAGATTTCACAATTGATAGCTGACAGGGTACTTGATATCACTGAGACACCGAGGGGTGATATTTCTTTCAAGTATCTTGATGTGCCTATTTATTATGCTGGGAGGAAGAACTGTCACTGCAATGAGCTGGTGTAGAAGGTGCAGAAAAAGCTTGATTTTTGGACTAGTAAACTGCTTTCCATAGGTGGACGGACGACTCTGATTTCCTCAGTACTTCAGAGTATGGCTATTCACTTGTTATCTGCCTGTGGCCTCCCTACTGGGGTGGTTGCTCAACTTCACAGGATGTTTCCCAAGTTCTTCTGGAGTAACACTATAGGCCAGGATAGCAGGCATTGGGCTTCTTGGAAGACTCTGTTTCATCCTCTGAATGAAGGTGGAGTTGGCTTTAGAAGCTTTTATGATATTTCCAAGGCCTTATTTGCAAAGCTTTGGTTGAATTTTCGTACCAAGCAGTCTTTGTGGAGCGACTATATGAGCAACAAATATTTGAAAAAGCATCGCTTTGTGGTGGTGCCATGGAAGAATGGGACTTATGCATGGAAGAAAATGTTGCAGAGCAGGCCTGAGATGGATCATGAGATAATTTGGCAGCTGAAAAAGAGCAATTCATGCTTCTGGCTTGATAACTGGACTGGACTTAATCCGCTGTATCATGCAGTTCCTCTTGAGTTTTCGTGTGATGAAACCGTAGTGTGTGTCTATGAAGTTGCTGAGAATGGAGTATGGCTTGAGCAGCGCCTCAAAGAGCTATTGCCTGAAGACATTTCTTAGCACGTGATTCATAATGTCAAGCCTCCTATTTGTCCTAACCAAAGGGAGATGCCTTTTTGGATGTTGGTGCCTCGGGGCACTTTTTCATTCCGGTCAGCTTAGGTGAGGCAAAGGAAGAAGCCAAAGTGATCTCTACAAGCACACATGGATTAAAGGTATTCCTTTTAAGATGTCATTTTTCTTATAGAGGTTGTGGAAATTTAAGTTGCCCTTAGATGATATGATGAAGATGTGGGGAATTCAATTCCTTTATAGGTATCATTGCTGTGTGAACCCTGATGTGGAAACTGTTTCCCATGTGTTTTGTAATGCGCCTGTAGCACGGTATGTCTGGAAATATTTTTGAGGTCCTGCATGTCTTAATTTTTTTGGGTTGCAATTGACATAAGTAAAAAATTCGTGGTGGAATGCTCCTGGTAACCCGGTCCTGAGGTTGATTTACCATGCTATCCCCATCTTTATTTTGTGGGAGTTGTGGAAATGGCGGAATAAATTTGAGGCATGATGGGTCGAACTCAGCTCATAGGTTGGTGTATCTTGTCACTCAACATATTATCTTGTTGCTGAGAGTTCGCAGGAGGAACTTTCAGTATGCACCTGGTAGGTGGGAGATATTTTTGCCGGTGTTAAGGGATCATACGCCTAAGCTTGTGATGACAAAGTTTTGTGGAGTCTGCCTCAGGTAAAGTGGATCAAAATTAATACGGATGGTACTTGATGCAATATAAAATGGCCTAAATGACAACCATCAAAAGCCAAGCTCGAGAGCACAAGGGATACGAGTCAAGGCCTCCGGAGACTTCTTGAAGATCATGCATTGGAGCGCCGAGGACGGAGGAAACAGGGCAGGAAAATAGGCAGCCCAAAACAGGGCAAAACAGGGGAGCACACTGGGAGCTCACTGCCTGAGGAAGAACAAATGTTCTTCGCGATCGCGTCCATACCTGCGCGATCGCGAAGAGGAGTGGAATGCCCTGCGCGACAGCGTCTTGTCCTGCACGAAGGCGACGTTGAAGAAGCTGGAGTCCTGCGCGATCGCGAGCCATGTTGCGCGATCGCGATGCTTTAGATGGTGTTCTGCGCGATCGCATAAGTCCTTGCGCGATCGCGAAGGCTTAATGTTGAGCAGCGTATCAGAATCAGCTGCAGGGGCAAGTTTTGTCCAATATTCAATGTAAATGTATAAATAGCACATTAGCTCTTCATTTCATTAGTTAGTCATTTTAGAAGATAGAATTGAGAGAGAACTTTGAAGAGGCCGAGCCCTTCTTGTTGAAGCCCGAGGCTTCGTGTATGTCTCAACTTTGAACCTAAGGAGATCGACACCTAGTTTGATTCCATTGTAAGGTTTGAGTTTCCCTTCTACCTTTTGAATTCAATCAACGTGAGTGAACTGAATTCTATTCTTTCTTCTAATTTCTTGCCTTCCTAGTCTCAATTTCTTGTTATCTTTATCGCTTCCGCATTGTTTGTATCGTGTTTAGCTTCCGCTCGTTTTAGGTTGCATCAGTTGGTATTAGAGCAAGGCTCGGGTTATGTTCTTACAAACCCCCGTTCCTTGTTCAACGTGTTAGTGTTGTTCTTGTTGTTCTTGAAAAGGAAGAAAAATAAAAAAAAAATTGAAAAACTAGAAAACTTGACAAAATTTGGTCGAGCGGGTTGGATACGAATCCCCGAGTGTTAAAAGGTAGTGGGGTTTGTTCCTTGTTGTATTCCCGTCGTTTTGATACCCATATCTCGTGTTTTGGTGTTACGATTCAAAATTTCGAAAATCAAAATCCAAAAGTTTGAAATTCTTGAAAACGCTTCAATCTTGAATCGAAGCTTGTTGTTGTTGTTGTTGTTGTTTGGGGTTGAAAAACTATTGTGGATTGATGATATTAGTTGTATACACCTTTGGGTATCGTTGGTTTTGAGTATCGGGTTGAAATCGAGCAAAAAATTTGGCCAAAATCGTCAAAAACCCATTTTTGAGCTGCTTTGAAAGTTGCAGAAATTAACCCTTTGCGATCGCGAAGAGCAATTCGCCGACAGCGAAGAGCAAAATTATTTTTTGAAAATTTAACCCTTCGCGATCGCGCGCGTCTGGTCGCGATAGCGAAGAACAAAAAAAATTCCAGAATTCCAGTTTTGGGACAGAACGTTCGCAACAGCGTCCGAACAGTTTCCAAACATCTAAACTCCAATTGGACCATTAAATATGACGAGTTTCTAGATCACAAACGAAATTTCATCCGATTCCAAATCCGTTTGGTGCCAATTCGAGTCAAATCTTTTGTGTCCCATTTTCTTCCATACCTCTTGGTTAGTCTTTTGAATGTAATTGGCCTACTTGAAAGACACTAATCCTTTAGAGTATTAGGTATTCGTGCGTAGAGGAGATTAGAACTCAAAGAAGAGTCGTAGAACTCCTTTTGGCCTCAAGTGCGCACTTTAAATAGTCGTTCGTACATCGAGTCTCATTAATTCCATTCCGAACTTTAACTTGGACATGCTAGTTGTGATTATCTTGGTTCCCAAGTTGATAAGGCCTCGCTCTTGAGTGTACATATATTGAGTGATACACGTGAGGGAGTGACTATTGGGAGGTTTTGTTCTTTGGTGGTTGCAACAATGTCGGATGTTGATTGTGGGGATTATGGCTCATGCGGGGATGATGCGAGTTGCTATGACTCGTATGGTGATGATGGAGACTATGGTTCCTATGAGGGTGATGATGGCCATTACTATAATGATGGAAACCATGGCTCCTATGTTGATGAAGCGGTTCACTATGATGATCGTGAGATTGATGAAGACTATGAGGCTTGTGATGATGCCTATGCTTCTAGTCAAGAAATCGAAGATGGTGACGCTTCAAGGTACATTGATCCTACTTACTCTACTTGTGATGAATTAGAGCATGATAGTGACATAGATAGAGTTGATGATGATGTTGAGTATATGAATTATTCTTATGCATCTTCTCTTGGTGTTGCTAATGGAGTACAAGGGAGTAGTGGAGGACCTTCCATTAGTATGGGAGGTGGTGGTGGTTGTTCCATGTGAAAGAAGAAGCTTGCATCTTCTAGGTACACTAAGCGGCCTAATGCTTCTAATTCCCATGTGGAGGATGGTATGATAGATGTTGTTGCTTTTGCTACAAAGGGGATGTATGCCGTGAGGGGCGTGGATGGTTGTAGTAGGAGTAGTACTATGGGCTATGGAACCAAGGCGAGAGGCACTTATGGGTTCCATGGCAAGGCTCCTTCCTCGACTTCCGACAATATTTCTAATGTTGGGAGAGTGACGGGAAATGGAGATGGTTCTAGTGGTGTTGCCACTAGTGGAGGGATAAGGAAGACCCAAGTTGTCGGAGTTGACACTTGTGGGCATTCAAGTTCTCACTTGGATGCCAATCTACAAAACTTGGGTAGATGTAGGTTCGTTGTTGGGGTAAATGGTATTGGAGGATACTTGCTCAAGATTGGTGATACCGATGCCAATTGTATTAGCACCTCTTTGGTTGATAGGCTTAGGATACCATGTCATAAGCTAGAGCATCCTTATGAGTATGAGGGAGTGTGGGTTTCTAAGGAGGCTCGGGTACTCATATCTCATGGGAGTTATAAATGCTATGTGTGGTGTGACGTGTATCCCATGCGTCATGTTGATGTGTGGATAGGTGAGCCGTGGTTGGAGGGGAAGAGGGTGCAATATAGTGTGGTGAAGGGTGCGTATCTTGTGGGCGTAGGGCAAAGAGTTTATGACTTTGTGCCTTACCGGGCGAAGAGCCAAGTGCCTACTAGTGCACCTTCTTTGGCTAGGCAAAGGAGTAAGGATCGGGAACTTCATTCCATGGGCAACAATGTGCAAACAAGAAGTCCTACAAACACGAATAATGGTGGGACTAGTGCTACAAAGGAGTTGGCAAATGTCAACAAGGTGAGCCCAAAGCCACTTCCAAAGCCGAGTGGTTCACCAACAAAGAAAAAGGAGACATCAAGTGATGAGTTACCTAATCCTAGATTCCGGGTTGACGTGAAAAGTCCACCTGCTCCGGCTATGGGTATTCTTGGGCCTCGTCCCAATTCGCCCGAATTTGAGAGACAAAAGATTGAGAGGAGTAAGGGAGCGACCGGTGACAACTCTCGAGTGGAAAAAGGAGAGGTTGTGTTGAGTGATGTGAGTGAGTTGTCGCCACCCAAATCTACACCCGACCTTGGAAAAAAAATGAGGGAAAAGAAAGAGGGAAAAAGAAAAATTGAGAGTGAGGACACCCCTTATTCTAACCTTAACCCTTTATCTTTTTCTTCTACTTGTTTGAGTACTTGTGTAGGTATTCTTGGAGGCAAACCGATGGAGCCTCAACCATGTTCCGAGATTGAAAGACAAGGTGAAGGAGACGCCGAATGTGAGCTACAAGGTGAAGACATTCATGACACTTCAAAGGTATGTGTTAGTACTTCCTCCCTTGAGCATGCTACTTCCTTGTCTTGTGATGTTGTTAGTGAGAACTCTAGGCTAGTTGATGATTTGCATGACTATAATGTGTTTGCAACTAGTGTAGAGCCTTTGGGTCAACTTGTGTGTGTAAATGAACCACTAGTTGAGAGGATTGAAAAGCCACATCATGATGTGAGCTCGGTTTTCTTTGAACCTCTCTTTAGTGAAGATGTTGTAGTTGACCTTATTTGTGAACCTTGTTATGACACCCCACCCATATTTGATAAAGGTGATGATGAATTGCATGATAATCTTATTCTTCCCTTTGATTGCTTAATTGATAATGGTGGTGTCTTGTGTCGTAGTGAGGGTGGATGTGCCCTTGAGGAGTCACTAGAGTGTGAGATGGATCGATTCATTTTCGATGACTCCTCGAGCGAGATTGAAGGACCTAGTCTTGATACTATGCTTTTGTGTAACCATGAATTTGAGGTGCATGCTTTTACATTTCTAATATTTGAAGGCAATCTCATTGGTGGTGGTGAATTGTATCGGACTAGGGTCGGTAGTAGAGTCGAACCTCCATGGTTTGTCAAGTTAGGCTTTATGGATGATCCAACGTTTGGAAATCCGAGTGAGGAGAGTGGTCTTGGTATTGGTCGTGTTGACCTATCTTCTAGTAGTCCTAGCCTTCGTTGTGTGGACTATAATGATGAAGGACCTATTTTAGAGACCTTCCTTTGGAGCTTGCCCAATAAGGAGGATTGTCTTAGGGTTGATTTGGATGGTGAGGAGGTACCTCTCGGTGTGTGTAAGAATGATCTTAAGAAGGGGAGTGGAGTAGTCGATGTTAGTTGTGAGTTGAACTATTTTACTTATTCCATCCCATATGTTGAGCACACCTTGAGTGTTGGGCACGCCAAAGCCAATGTGTCACATTGTGATAAACTTGATTTGAAGGCTTTGTGTGTTGATAGTAAGCTTAGGGGTCATAGGACATTTGATTGCTACTTGTTGCATGACTTTGATCTCTTTGCTTGTTTTGAAAATGAGTGCTTGTTCGTGTCGAGCCAAGACTTTGTTATCTCATTTGGGGACATACGCTTTTTATTAGGTATTGATGCTTGGCTCTATCACAAGAGTGTGTTTTCCACACCACTTGCACTTATTCTTCCTAAGCTAACCTACTTGTGAAGTAGGAAATTTTGGTTGTGCTTGCTTTGATTGTAGGTTTTGATGGTTCGATTTCGAGGACGAAATCCTTTCAAGAAGGGGAGGATGATGCAATATAAAATGGCCTAAACGACAACCATCAAAAGCCAAGCTCGAGAGCACAAGGGATACGAGTCAAGGCCTCCGGAGACGTCTTGAAGATCATGCATTGGAGCGCCGAGGACGGAGGAAACAGGGCAGGAAAACAGGCAGCCCAAAACAGGGCAAAACAGGGGAGCACACTGGGAGCTCACTGCCTGACGAAGAACAAATGTTCTTCGCGATCGCGTCCATACCTGCGCGATCGCGAAGAGGAGTGGAATGCCCTGTGCGACAGCGTCTTGTCCTGCGCGAAGGCGACGTTGAAGAAGCTAGAGTCCTGCGCGATCACGAGCCATGTTGCGCGATCGCGATGCTTTAGATGGTGTTCTGCGCGATCGCATAAGTCCTTGCGCGATCGCGAAGGCTTAATGTTGAGCAGCGTATCAGAATCAGCTGCAGGGGCAAGTTTTGTCCAATATTCAATGTAAATGTTTGAATAGCACATTAGCTCTTCATTTCATTAGTTAGTCATTTTAGAAGATAGAATTGAGAGAGAACTTTGAAGAGGCCGATCCCTTCTTGTTGAAGCCCGAGGCTTCGTGTATGTCTCGACTTTGAACCTAAGGAGATCGACACCTAGTTTGATTCCATTGTAAGGTTCGAGTTTCCCTTCTCCCTTTTGAATTCAATCAACGTGAGTGAATTGAATTCTATTCTTTCTTCTAATTTCTTGCCTTCCTAGTCTCGATTTCTTGTTATCTTTATTGCTTCCGCATTATTTGTATCGTGTTTAGCTTCCGCTCGTTTTAGGTTGCATCAGTACTTCTAGAGGTAATCCAGGTCTTAGTTCTTGGGTTTTTTGTGTTCGGGATGATAGGGGTGATATTGTGCATGTTTGTGCTAGGGAGATGGATGATTGCATAACCACAAATACTCAAGCGAAGGCAACTGCATTTCTTATGGCCTTGAGGTATGTGGTTTCTACTTCCTACGCACACGTTATTATTAAAACAGACTCAATGTTCCTCAAGAACGTAGTGACAAAAACTTGGGAGGTCCTTTGCAAATGTAAAAATAATGGAGGAGATCTAGAGTTTAATGGAGGGTAGAGAGGTGGTGGTGATGCATGTGTTTAGAGAAGGAAATAAATTGGCGCATTACTTGGAGAACTTGGCTATTGATCAAGGAGATGTCATAGCTAAATCATTTCATGAGTTGGATAGCATGGGGAAGGAGATCGGTGAATAGGGATAAGTGTAATGAGCCGTATATTCGCACTAGGCCGAGGAGGAATGTCTAGAAACAAGAGAGGTGGAATTTTTCTTCATATTCGAATCCATGTGGAGGAGAGCATGGAGACTCTTACTACTAACTCTGTTTTCTTTTTTTTTTGTAGGTACACTCATAGTTATAATTCATGATTTGAACTTCTCCCATGCTCAATGGGTTGATAAGAAAGGTGCGCTGCAGAGGAGGCGCCGTATTGGAAATCGCACGCAGGTACACAAGTGGGCAGAAATTTTTCATCCTCAACATGAACCTCAACGAGCTATCAACTTTGTCCAGGCGATTTGGTGGGCGACGCATACCATACAACTTTTAATTTTTTCAGTGCAGGCTGTGGAGTAGGTGACGCATGGGAGACAGCATTCAGCATTTTGCACGCGGGCGATTTTGATTGCGACGTCTTCAGTATAGCCTTGATAAAACAGTGGGTACGACTTTTCTGCAGGCTTTTCTCATGTGACCCAGGGACTACAGCGTTCACAAGTTGGGCGCGATTTTGCAGGGAACGCCTGTGTTATAGCGTCCCAGTATCTGGCGGCATGCTATCTTCACTTGTTTCAAGACATCAAAGGTTGATCCATGATCATAAAATAGGACATGACTCAATCCAAAAAACTAAGAAAAGGATGCTAGTTCATGTGATTAATAGGAGTATACTTTATTACTTAGAGTTTTCATTAATTTTATTGCTAGCTAGTAGTTTGCTTGTAAAGCTTAGTGTCAAGTTATTATGCTTGCTTCCGTTGGTGGTATTAGCATTTTCATATGCTCATTCCAATGGGGTGGCTATAGTAACTAGGCACGTAGTTGTTAATGCTCTAGCTAGCCATTATTTAGTCTTAGCAAGGTTTTATTGTTTTCAAACTGTAAAGACCTTATTTACTTTTCTGTTAAACATTACTAATAAAATCAGCCACTAAGCTATATGCTTAGTGGTATTTTGTTTTTTTTTTAAAATCTTTTCTAACTCCTGACTGTTAAGTTTTTGTAAAGTTTTTGTCATTATAATGACGCAAAACTGACAGCTACAAATGATGGCCAACACTGGCACTTTACAAAAAAAAACATGCAATTCGATCAGCATATAGCCCTACTTCCTCACTTTTCCTTCATTTTTTTTCTTTTCTTTTGAAATCTGTTCCTCTCCAATTCGATCAGCATGACAATTTTCTCTAGGCGCATGCAATACATAAAATGCCTCAGACGTGTCTTTCCCAAAAAGTGGGTCCGCTTGGACACAAAGGTGGTCAGCCTAGACAAGTGAGATACTAGTGTACCGCACCTCATGAAGTCATATAGAATGAAAATAATTGGGCCTAAAGGTCTAATTTTAGGTGACTCAGTGTCTAGACTAGCTGAAAACCTGGTGGACAAACTGGGCAGAAAATGTGTCGAGGCCATCCGGCAACAGTGTCTCCGGCCAAAAATCTCAACACACCATCCTCCTAAATCATGAGCAATTTTAGTAAGAAAGTTTCCAGATGCCAGAAGAAATCTGGTAAGTGTACGTGTGCATGTGTTCAGAGACTCAGAGATGTACGTGGAGAAGACAATTTATGTATATACAGTCCAAAAATATCAAAGCGGCAACATTCAACTTTCATGTGATCATGGAAAATATATAACAATCAGATATTTAATAAATTAAACACGCAACAATTTTATCAAACCCGGGGATTTTAGTTTTCAATACTCATCCTCACCGAAGTCGTCAAGCTGTCATGCCCTCTTTTTTCCGAACATAAACCATAATAAAATGAAGTGTATTTAAAAATAAAAAGGCAATAACCGATGTTTTCACGGTAGAAAAATTATTTTAGAGAACTCAGAGTCGCCACTTGACCAGTTAAAGGTGTGCCAAGTCACCAAAAGGTACCTTGGAAACACCTATGACTCGTCTAATGGTCTGCGTCAAAGATTCGGGTAATGTTCTCAGTTGACTCTCAAGAAGGTATTAGGCACCCTCGAGTCCTGTGCCAAGCACATTTGGTTATTATCGAAAAATAATTTAAGAAATATATGGTTATATTTTTTATCATTAATTAAAATCACGCTTTGATTAAAAATAAAAATACTTCATTGAACTTTGTTGACTTATTATATACTAAATAAATAAATAAATATTCAGATTGACTAAAAGAAAATAATTTTTAAATAATTTAATTAAACATGAATCACTTTTAGAAGAAACGTGGCTGCCTGTAAAACTTGACTGTTTTATCAAAGAAAGGGGTTGTTTGTCAAATTTAAAAGTGGCAGTTCATTATGAGGTAGCTTCAAAACATTTACAAGATCTGTTCATTCATTCTGTCACTTTTCAAAATTGTCCCTTTACTAAGTTAAAAGTGCCTAGACCCTAAGTTGCGGCCCATTTTCCTTTCAACTCTTGATTTATAAAATGTCCTCATTTTTTTTAGATCTGTCCTAGTTTACATATTGCACATCGGTGGCTGTTTTTGCAAAAATACGGCCAGATTATTAATTATGGCAAAAATGGATTTATCTCTGCAAATGTTTAAACTTAAGGTTTCTGTCTATGGCCTATATGCATAGCTCAAATATTATACATGGTTAAAAAGTAGATATATCAAAACACCATATATTCCATATGTTCAACAAACAACCATCTATTAAATATTTAACCAAAACAAACATACATATAATCAAATACGCATTTTGGACCTTTAAACATGCTGATTTTTGTATCATTTCATGGTAAAAATTTAAATACACGAGGTTGATGTGTTTACCTATGATATGAGGCCTTAGAGCTCAGCAATGACGACTCAAACAAACCAAAATAAGCTATCGAACGCAGGAAAAGCAAATTGGACAGCCCTTTATAAACCTCTATTAAACCTTTAAAGAACAAAATTTATGCTCCAAAAGACCTTTGATGTAAAGCCTTTTGGTTCTAAAACTTCCTACTAAACTTACTTATTTTCCTCTAAAGTATTTCGTTCTTGCTTTATGCTTTTTTTTTTTCAGCTTATGTTTTTTTTTGTGTGTGTTCACTCTTTTCTTTTTCAAAGTCCCCTCTTTTTTTCTGTGTCCCCTTAAATGAGAGTGAATACCCTCTATTTATGCTGAAATTTTCAAAGCAAAGGGGGTCGAGTGCCCACTTGTGGAAAGTACTTGAGTACATGTCCATTCCAAACTTTTCAGCCCCCTAAGGAAGAGTTCCCAGCCACCATATATATCTACTAAAGCTAAAATAAAGATGCCCTCTTGAAGAGAGAGCCTCATGAGCTGGACTAAGTAGCTGTTGGGCCTATTGAGCTAACAAAAAAACTCAAAACCATTTTAAACACAAACACCAGATCTGAAATTACTTAAAAATCAGCCCAATACTAAATTTAAATGAACTAATGGGCCAAATCAAATTCCCAATTTGACTAAGGCCTAAAAACACAAAAAATTGGATCTTAGTCCCAAGTTTCATTAGAATTCAATAGAACCAAAATATATGCATGAAACATGAAATCGAATGCACTCAAATCACAATCTGATGGAAAACAATAGCTGCTTCATACTTGCAAACATGGGAACGAAATAAAAAAACCTACACAAACTCACAAGATTCATACTTGCTTCCATCACACATAAATACGATCTTTCACTAAACTAAAATCGACATGTAATATCAACTGGATATAGAGGCAATACATGATTCCAATTTCCAATACTAGAAAAGAAATATCAACTGGATATAGAGGCAATACGTGATTCCAATTTCCAATACCAGAAAGAATTAACGGCCAAGAACAAAACATGAAGGAAACTAACATGTGAACAAACAATTTCCGATAATTAAAACTGTGAAAAGTAAAACAAAGCAACGTGCGAAATAAGCAAATGAAAAAACCTCGTCTAGCCGACCCAATCGCCGAAACTAGATGCCGATGCTGCTGCCTTCTCTCTTTTTCACATCTATTGTCACAGTCATGTCTCACCACGACGCTGCAGCCACTATTTCCAATTCAGCTTCACCATGGCTCACTGCTTTTGAGCTTCACAGTTCCCGAATCAGCATCCACGGCTGTAATCCCATCGCCTCATTTCCTTTTTCCAACAGAAATGACCCTAATAGGGTCGTTTATATTAGAAAAAGGAAGTAAGAGAGACGGGAAAAACCAGCAAAAGGTAAACTCGCACAAAATGGCAAGGCCCGTACATGGTTCATTAGGTTCTGACTGGCGGAGCATTGATATTGGCAGAAATAAATGGCGAAATCTGGCCAAAACCAATCAACACAAATATAGTCAAGAGATACTATGTATTAAGATTTTACATTAGTTGACTGTTTTTACTTGTAAGTAGTTGATGCAGCCCGAACCCATGCGGATCAAGTATTCAACCCATCGAGGCCGTTGATACGAAGCCAAGCCAAGCTTTTGCACGACGCTCACATCCCGCTGGCATGGTCGGGAGAAAACAACTATTTGGAGGCTGAGTGGCCGAGCACAAGATACGAAGGCTACTTCTGCAAGCTCGAGCCTGAAGAAGGAAGGGACCGAACACTCTACCTTGACGCCGAGCAGTGATTGACTGAAGGGCTACAAATGTGCCCGAGGCAAGTGAGCGTCCATTTTTTAATGTGCCGAGCTGAGCAACCGAGCACCAAAGTCAAGAGAGCCGAGCACATGAATTACTTCGGCCCTGCGTGGCCTTGACTTATTGGTCGCCTGTGACCGTAGTTACTTTAGTACCTTGGGGCTATCTATAAAAACCCCTTAGTCTAGTTCATTTCTAACTTATCTAGTTGTTGATGAATATTGAACATAGTTGTTGCTATTGAGATTCCGATGAGAGCCTAACCCCGTCGTGGGATTTATAAGAACTTGGGTCAATCGGTGTACCCGTTTGAACAACTTCTTCTTTGATCATTCAGTTTGCAAGAAGAATGAATGTCTTCTTGAGGATTGTTGCCTAGTGTAGGTGATTCATTTGCCTTTCAGCCGAGCGGTCCCAAGACTGGTTCCTTGGGTTCATTTGGATTGACGCTTGAATTTGTCTAGCTTCTATCTTGTTTTCATTATTTTCCGCTGTTCTTGTTCGGTTGCTAAGCTTCTCAGGATTAGCTTGCACCATCTTGGTATCAGAGCACAGTTTGGGCTTGTTCTTATAAACCCAATCCTATTCTACATTATCCTTTAAATTTTTATGCGTTTGTGTCTTTGATTCCATTTTGTGTTCGTGTTCTTGTTCTTGTTATCACTGTGTGATCTTATTTACAAAAAAAAAAAAAAAAAACGTAGAAAGAAGAAAATACAAAAATTTTGGTTTGATTGTTGGTTGTTTGGAATAAACAACCATAGATTCTTATTCACCACTGTCCGAGGATTCAATCGAGTACCTGTCGTACACTGTTTTGTGACTAAGGTTTCTCGTCATTCTAGGACTTTTTTGACGTGGTGTTGGTATTTGAAAACCCCAGTTGAATTTGGTTGTTATTTGTTGAAGCTGGTGGTTGTTACTGGATTTGGGTCGAGTTTTGTGAATAAAATTCAAAGTTCCAATGTTTAGCCACCGTCCTTATGTCGGAAAATTGTTACATTGTAACAGTGTACGAACGATGTTGTTAAATTTGTTCTTAACTTGGCTTAGAACTGAAGTTATTTCTGTTCGTTAAAAGTTTTAACAGAAGAAAGGCGACCTGAATCTTGTTGAGCCGTGGGCTGTGAACAAAGTTTTAAAGTGTCCGTACACCGGAGTAAAAATTCACTGTTCTATTGAAGAAGAAAGGGGGTAAAGTGTTTAATTGCCAAAACCCCAGGTGAAAAGTTTCGGCAAGAAAGAGGAAAAAGTGGATAAGATTAAACCCTAATCTGTACTAAGGAACCCCTAAACCCTAAACCCCAACTCGCGCCTGTTTTCTCTCTAGGAATAGGCGATTTTGGCGATTTCATCTTTCTTATTTTCTCCGGCCAATTATGGCCTTGCAGGCCACTGGACAGCCCCCGCCTAGGGTTATCCAGCCTTTTACACAACCAATACCACCTGCTAACACTGTAATACCAACTATATCTTATGCATCGGCGTTAAAACCTAATGCTAAACCTTTTACAATGCCTACTATTCCTGAGCCTATTATGGAACTTCATCATGGAGAGCCCTCGTTTATTTGGGAGGATAAGGATGTTGACAACATGGTAATTCATGGGGAACTACAATATGCAATGGTGGGGGAAATTCTCGTATGGTATGCCAGCCTTCCATGAGCTTAAAAAGCAATTGCGCTTGCAATATGAGTTGAAAGGAGAGTGTATGGATTTTTAGACTCAAGACATATTTTTATTCGAGTCTCTTTGTTGGAGGATTATGTTCATCTATTGTCTAGGCCAGCATTTTAACTTAAGCTTGAGTATGTATATCATCAGATGCGTGGCATGAAATATGATGTGTGGTTCGATCCTAGGGAAGAAACTTCTGTCGGAGTGGTTAGGATCTCCTTTCTAGGATTGCCATCAGTGTTCTTTGTCAAGGAAGTCGTTTTTGCTTTGGCAAGTGCTGTTGGTAAGACATTGCAATTAGATGCGGCTGCCAAAGCAAGAACAAGGCCAAGTTGTGCGAAGGTTAAAGTGGAAGTTGATCTATTGGCTCCAAGGCTCCAACGAGTAAGAATCAGAATCAAGAATTCAAGTATGGGTGAAATACGATACAAATGGATTAAGGTTCAAAATGATTACTTGCCTAAGTATTGCAAGCATTGCAAACTACAAGGGCATGATGAAGATGAGTGTTTTATTTTGCATCCGGAGTTAGATGACAGGGAAATTTGAAAAAGTAAGAATGAGGCAGACGTGAATAAAAATCCTATTAGGATTTCGCAAAGTGGCAAGTTTGTTGGAAATTTGAAAGGAAAGGAAGAAGTAATGCAAGCAACGAAGGCTAATTTTGTTAATAATAACACTGGGAAAGCAGTTCAAGTTCAAAATGCTCGACAAAGCAAGGCCAAAAATTTTGTGAATCCTAATCGAAACCCTAATGCTTGTACTAAGGTTGGAAACAAGAAGAATCTAAGCAAAGAAGGTGACAAGGTGGTGCATGCTAAACCGGAGTTAAGCTAAACATGAAGAAACACAGAAGATAACAAGAACAAAGATAGAAGCAAGACAAATCTTGCTTCGATTCAAAAGAACGGCGAGAAACTCGTCTCGGGTTCGATCAAATTGGAGGCCAAGAATCACCTATACTAAGCAACAATCCTCAAGAAAGACCACGCTTCTTGCAAATTGAATGACCAAGAAGAAAATATTCAAACGACTCACATCGATTGACACTAGTTCTTTAAAATCCCACAACGGGATTCAGCTCCATCGGAGACTCACAATAGCAACTGCTATATCAAATATTCATCAACAACTAACTACTTACAATGAATTGTAAAGGAGTATATATAGACTATGCTAGGGATTAAACAGTAAATGGTCACATGTGACCAATTAAAGCAATCCACGCAGGGCTGAAGTAATGAGTGTTCGGCAACCTTGACTTCAATGCTCGGTTGCTTGCTCGAACATATTTAGTGAATGTTCGGCAGCCTTGACTTCGATGCTCTGTTGCTTGCTCGAACACATTTATCATCGGGTGCCCACTTGACTTAGAACACAATTGGTTGTGTTCGATTCTGTGCTGCTCAGCGCCAAGGCTTGGTGTTCGGTCACTTGTCCTCGGGGCTCGAATTTGAGGATGTAGCCTTCGGCTTTAGCACTTTTCCATTCTTTCTCCGAACACATGCTTCCTCCCGACCAAGCCAACTGAATGTGCATATCATGTAGCAATTTTGCTTGGCTTCGTGTTATTGGCCTTGGTGGATCATTCATTGACTTCAATGGATTGTCGAGCACTTGACCAGCACTTGAGGCTACATCATCCTGCCCTTCTTGAGAAGATTTCGTCCTCGAAATCGCTTCAGCATCTGTCCCCGGTACTTGGCCTACAATACAAAGAGTTAAGTCAGCAACATTGAAAGTGTTGGACACATTATACTCGCCTGAGAGGTCAATCATATAAGCATTGTTGTTAATCTTGCTCAGCACTTGAAATGGACCATCCCCTCGAGGTGCCAACTTTTCTTTCCTTTCGTTCGGGAATCGCTCTCTTCAGAAGGGAACCTAAACCCTATCTCCCTTCTTCAATTCCAACTTCTTTCGCCCCTTGTTCTTTTTCAATGCCACTTTGGCATAAGCTTCCTCAAGATTCTTCTTTGCCTTGGCGTGCAACTCGAGCAAAGCTTTGGCTCGGTGAGTATCTTCAAAATAAATAATAACATCTCGAGGCAATGGGGTTAAATCAAGTGGAATTAAAGGATTAAAACTGCACACACATTCGAACAGGGTCATATTCATCATTCGATGCACCGTTTCATTGTATGCAAACTCCATCATGGGCAAACGATCAGCCCAGTTTCCGACCTTGCCTTTGGTCATTGCTCCAAGCAAAGATCCCAAGGTTCGGTTAACTACCTCGGTCTGTCCATAAGTCTGAGGATGGTGAGATGTCGAGAATAGTAGCTTGGTGCCGAGGGTGTAATCACCTAATTTTGGCACGAATACAGAAAAATTGCTCAAAATAGTCGTATTAGATTCTTAGGACATTTCGTCAAATTTTTCTGGACTTCTAGTGTTTGTTCTAACTAAATTTATCATTAATTATGAAGTAAAATGTAAAAATTAATTAAAAAAATTATTATTACACGCGTAATTTTAATTCTATGTTTAATTGTAATGTTAGTGTAGATTATGTGATTTTTATGATGATTAATTTAGTATGTAGTGCCTTTTAACTGGTCATTTGTAAAAAAATATTAGCCCACTTCTCTTGACCCAGCCCATGAAAGACTCAATACTAGCCATTGATCTCATCTTGATTCAATGGCTCAGATCATCCATGACTTTCATGTATAAAACCTTTGCTTTTTCCTCATTTTTTCTCACACACTCCACAAGTCTCCTAAGACTAATGAAATGCTGCCAAATTTTTTTTTCTCTCCACCAGAAATCCCACGCCACCACTGACCGCCGGAGAACCACCATGACTCCGCCGCCGGCCACCACCTCCGGTAGACGGAAAAATACAAAAAGTATACCATTCGACTCCGTTCGGCCCCCTCTTTCTATTTATCAACTCGGCTTCCTTAAAATCATAGCCAATTTTCGTAGTTCGGCCAAAACTTCAAATCCGATAAGTTTTACTTGTTTTGATAAGTTCTTTTGTTTCCTTCTTCCTCTCCACTCTCCCGTTCACCCTTATCTCCTAATTCCCTATTTCCCTTCCGTCCCGTTTTTGTTTTTTTGTCTTTTTTCTTATTTTTCTTTCTTTTTCTGTTTCTGGCGTGATCGAGTGGATGATGATGCTGCGATGTTGTTTGTGAGACTGTGATGAGGATCATGTGGAGAGGAAATGTAATGTTGAATCCGAGGTAGTTATTTGGCGTAGCGGGTGATAGCATCCATGGAAGGAAAAATCCATTGAAAAACTTGGATGAAGCTTTGGAAGTTCTTGGAAAGCATATGACAAGATCTCGCATAAAGAAAGCTCAAAACAAGCCGATTGCACTTGAATTGTCAAGAGAAAGAGTTCAAGCCAAGGATGACCTTTTGTCTAAGTGATAGAGATATTATATGGTCCAAATTGAGGTACAAGTGATGAATATTCAAGTCAAAATTACTACAATTTGAAGTGGAAACATTGGGTTCCAAATCAGTCTATTTTTGGACTAATTAAGGAGCTTAAAGTGTGCCAAACTTGAAGCCCAAGAAGAGCCATATAGGGTCACTTTTTTAGCCCATAAAATGTGCTTAGTTTCAGCCCAAAAACGTCCAAAGGATGGTCAAAGGATTTCCATGAAGTGTACCCCAAGTTGCTTGCAAGTTGCTATCAAGGATTCCTAGTTCAAGTGGGATTCGTTTCCTAAATTAATTGGGATATATTTTCCAATATTAATTGGGATATATTTTCCTATACTAATTAGGTTTTGATTCCAATATTAATTAGGATTAGTTTACCAAGTTTATTTAGGATATTATTTAGTTTTCCTAGTTTAGTTTTAATTTACTTCCTTTTCCTATTTTATTAGGATTTTCTTTCCTAGTTGGTTTCTTTTCCTATTTCATTATTACTTAGAAACTATATTTGAGTAGGATTTTGTAAGGCCTATGGCCAGCCTTGATAAGACCCAAACCCCCACAAGACCCTTCACTCGGAGCCAAGCTAAGGACATCCAAGGAGTACACCTACACTTGATGAGGAAGGGCCTGAAGAAGGAAGCGATTGGAAGCCATTTCGAGTGCTTAAAGTGCAAGGGGAGCAGCCTAGTCATTCAGGCGCTCCGCCTGAAGGAGCGTAGGCCTGGGCGCTCCGCCCTAACTCTGGGCGCCCCACCTAGGCCACCCCACTGATCAAAATGTTGGGAGCTCCGCCCCAAATCTGGGCGCCCCGCCCAAAACGCTGAAGGGTGATTTCCTAGCTAGTGTTAAGACTATTTTGACCCTACGTGGTCCTATGTTTCTAAGCCTAAGTGTGGGCATATTAGACCTTTCATATGGTGTCTAAAAACACCTATAAATAGCTAGAAGTCTTATTATTTTCATTAGCTTACCTTTGATGAAAAACAAACACTTGTGTTGAAGAGTTGAACTCTTATTGAATGAAAAACCTTGAATTGAGACTTGTTCTTCCTCTAGCGGATCTAGATGAATTCCAATCCCCCCGACCATTCTACTTGCGTGCTCACGTTAGCTCGAGGGTAGTTGCCTAGCGTATGTGTTCTTGACCTCCTCTTGGGGTGTAACGGAACAAGTTCTCCGTTGCTACTTGAGATTTGTGATCGAGATACGTCTCGTTCTTATCTTTTTTATTTTCCGCGTTTGATTCTTATCAGTTTGGTATCAGAGCAAGGTTCGGGTATCGTTCCTACGAACCCCGACCCTTGATTCTTCGTGCTTAGGTTAGTTTGTTTAGATTTCTTGTTGTTGAAGTTATTGCAAAAAGAAAATTACAAAAAAATTGAAAAATTGAAAAATTCAAAAATTGGTGTAACTTTTTGGTGTTTGTGATTCTTGAAGTGGCTGTTATAGATTCTTAATCCTTGTTTAAAACTTGACGATTGGGTACCAAATTTGTTGGGATTGGATTGAATTGAAAATTGAAAACCCCAATTGTTGTTAAACCCTACCAAACCCCTGTTCTTGAGGAAATTGATTGATTTTGGGTTGTTTGTTAATGGGGTTTTGGAATTGATTATTGGGAATTGATCTCTATTGAAAACCGAACAATTTGCAACAAGAATCGTGTGATTCGGAGTTCGGTAACATAGTTTTTGAAGAATCGAAATCCACTTTTGAACCTTGAAACCCATGTTGAAACCCCAAACTTTAAAACTTTGAATCTTGATTGAGCCTTATTTGTTGGTTGTTTGGGTGTGAAATTGATTGGGGATTGTAGGTTGTATCAAGGAGCAACTTTGGGTACCTTGGATTTGGCCAAAACACCTTGGAATCGACCTAGAAATTGGATTGAAAACGAAGAACACGGAGTGGAAAAACCCAGGTGTTCTTCGTCCAGGCGCTCCGCCTAAAGTTTGGGCGCCCCGCCTGACTTGTTCTTGCCCCAGGCGCTCCGCCTAATTCCCAGGCGCCCCGCCTGCCCAACCCCACTGCCCCAAATTGTCAGGCGCTCCGCCTAACATCCTGAAGGGTTGTTTTTGGATAGTTTCTTCTAGGTTTGCTTGTTCTTTGTTGCCTAATCTCTTATTAGTGCCTATCTAAGTAATCTTTCTACTTAATTAGCACTAATCTTTCATTGCTTTTAGGTTGATTCGTGCATTAGTTGGAGAGTAGAATTCCAAGAAGATTCCTAGATTCTTTTTGATTCAAGTCCTCACTTCAAAGTGCCTAGCTTTTATTGAGTCCTATTAACTCCACTCACCCCGGAGTGTGCTTGACTCGTGAATAGTTTGGTTGAGTTGAGGAATTGCTACTCATCTACGTGAAGCTTTGGAACCACAAGTCGAGTGAAATACCCACCGTCACTAAACGAGAGAGCCGAGTGATCTCAAGTGAGGGAGTGTATGAGGTTGTTTACTAACGTTTGCTACTTGTGTAGGTACAATGTCTTCCGAAGGAGATGATTTTGCAAAGAGTGCCATTGCTACTATCCTCGCCAAATTGGATAGTATGAACTTGAGGATTGAAAGCCTCGAGAGGGTGAACTCTAGTGCTCTAGTTGAGCAAGGGACTTCTAATGTCCCATCGGAGAAAGGGACCCCGAGTGTCCAAGTCGAGAAAGGGACCCCGAGTGTCCAAGTTGAAGTCTCAAGTACTCCTAACTTTACCCCGGAGCAAGTTAGCCATGTCATTGAATTGCTCAATCAACAACGGGCAAAGGAGGAGCGAGAGAGACTTGATCAAGTGTTGGGCAATGCCCAACGAACGGGCATTCCCCGTCTCTTGGATAACCCCCCAAGAAACATTCCACTACCAAGACCCATCCAGAATGTGCAACCTCTTGAGCAAGTAGATGAAGCTCAAGAAGGGGAGGAAGCCGATTATAGAGATGATATGTATGGGTTTGATGATCACTTTCAACCAAGGAGAGGTATGAATTGGGGTCGAAATGTGGATAGAGGTAGGGGCCGAGGTCGAGGGCCACCTATGGGTTATGTTGGAGGGAATGCGAGGAGGGAGTATGGTGTGAATGAAGATCACTATGGGGGCCAACCGGAGCCTTTCCGTGGAGGTCGTGACAACACCAACATCAGTAGTGTGAAGCTTAATCTCCCAACAAGGGAATTGTGATCCGGCGGCTTACATTGAATGGGTGCTACACATGGAAAGATTGTTTGACACAAATGAGATGACCGATGAGAAGAAAGGTACCTATGCTATTTCATCCTTTGAATCCTATGCATCTACTTGGTGGGAATCCGTCAAGAGATCAAGAAGGAGAGCGGGAGTTCCCGTGAATGTGGGTTGGAATGACTTGAAGGGTATCATAAGTATCAAGTACATCACTCCTAGATATCGGCAAGAGCAACTCAAGAAACTTTATGAGTTGAAGCAAGGTGTCAAGACGGTACATGAATACTTTGATGAGTTTGAAAGAACTCGAATGGCCTTGGATATGGACACCGAAGATGAGGAGCAAGTCGTGATCCGTTTCATGAATGGTTTGAGCTATGGCATAGCTTCACAATTGAGATTGCATGCTTATCTTTCACTTCAAGAGGTTCTTGACGCCGCTATTCAAGCCGAGCAATGGATTGAGAAAGAGAAGTCCAACCGTTACAAGAGCAACACTTCTACCTCCATGAACAAGTCAAAGGATTGGAAAAATCCTACTCCCAATGCAAAATTCACAAATGCAAGTGGCCCTAGTGGAGCAAGTGCTAGCAAAGAGGTGAAGAAGCCGTTTGAGAAGTACACACCCAATGTGGGAGGTAATTCTAAAACCCAATTGAATACTCCTACTTCTTCTTCCATTCAATGTCACAAATGCAAGGGGTATGGAAACTTTGCTAAGGAGTGTCCTACGAAGAGGACCATGGTTCTTGTTGGTGATAATGCATATGAACAAGAGAGTGAACCGGAGGATGATGAGGGTGTAGAGGGAGATGAGGGAGTAGAGGAGGATGATCAAGATGACACGGTGGAGGATGAGGAACCTCATACTTTTCTAGTTGTGAGGAGGAGCTTAGGAGCTATGATTGTGGAGGATGGTGAAACCTTGCAAAGGGAAAACCTTTTCCATGCTAGGTGTCGTGTTAAGGGTGTTGTGTGCTCTATGATCATTGACTCCGGGAGTTGTGCTAATGTTGTGAGTCAATCTCTTATAACCCAATTGAAGTTGCCTACCATGAAGCACCCCAAGCCATATCGATTGCAATGGCTTAGTGAATGTGGGGAGCTAAAGGTATTGAAGCAAGCAATGATCAAGTTCAAAATGGGTAGTTATGTTGATGAACACTTGTTCGACGTTGTGCCCATGCAAGCTTGCCACCTTCTCTTTGAAAGGCCTTGGCAATTTGATCGACAAGCGGTTCATGATGGACGTGTCAACACTTACACGCTCCAACATGAAGGAAGGAAATTTGTGTTGAAGCCCCTAACTCCCAAACAAGTGAGTGATGACTACAATAGGATGAGGGAGTTGAGGGAGGTGGCAAAGGCCAAGTCAATCATTGAGACTAGCCCTTTGTCCAAAAGCATGGTGGCAATCCCACCTTCTTCTTCTACCGGTGGCATTTGTGCCATGATGCAACCGGGCGAGATCTTAAAAGGAAATGATGGCACCAAGTTTCTCCTATGCCTAGTGCACAAAGGTATGATCCTAAACTCTAATTGTGATTTTTCTTCTAACCCTTTGCCTAGTGTGTTTGAGAATGTCTTGAAGGATTTTGGGGACATGTTCCCGGATGAGATGCTGGATGGATTACCTCCTTTGAGGGGTATTGAACATCAAATAGACTTTGTCCCGGGATCCCAAATCCCAAACAAGCCGGCCTATAGGAGCAATCCGGAAGATACAAGAGAATTGCAAAAGCAAGTTGATGAATTGCTCACTAAAGGCTTGGTGAGGGAGAGCTTGAGTCCTTGTGCCGTGCCCGTGATCCTTGTTCCCAAAAAGGACGGCACTTGGAGTATGTGTGTTGATTCTCGGGCCGTGAACAAAATAATGGTAAAGTACCGTCATCCCATTCCCCGACTTGATGATATGTTAGATGAATTGAGTGGTTCATGTGTGTTTAGCAAAATTGACCTTAGATCCGGCTACCATCAAATCCGGATGAAACCCGGTGATGAATGGAAAACCGCATTCAAGACCAAGTTTGGTCTCTATGAATGGTTGGTGATGCCCTTTGGGCTCTCCAATGCACCTTGCACTTTCATGAGGCTAATGAACCATGTTCTAAAGCCATTCATCAACAAGTTTGTGGTCGTCTACTTTGACGATATATTGATCTATAGCAAATCAATAGACGACCATGTTGATCACCTTAGGCAAGTGCTTGAAAAGTTGAGAGCCGAATAGCTCTATGCTAATTTTAAAAAGTGTGCCTTTGGTGTTGAGAAGGTAGTCTTCCTTGGGTTTGTTGTGAGTGCCCAAGGAGTGGAGCTGGATGAGTCTAAGGTAGAGGCCATACGTTATTGGCCTACTCCTACTACCGTGACTCAAGTGAGGAGCTTTCATGGTCTTGCTAGCTTTTATAGACGATTTGTGAAAGACTTTAGCTCCATTGCTCCACTCACCGAATTGGTGAAGAAGGACCAACCATTTGTTTGGGGAGAGCCTCAAGAGAAGGCCTTCCGTGAGTTGAAAGGTAGGTTGAGTACCGCCCCTCTATTGCAATTGCCCGACTTCGGAAAGGCATTTGAGGTTGAATGTGATACCTCGGGGGTGGGAATTGGTGGTGTTTTAATGCAAGATAGCAAACCCATCGCCTACTTTAGTGAAAAATTGAAAGGGGCCTCCTTGAATTATTCTACATATGACAAGGAGTTGTATGCCCTTGTGAGAGCCCTTGCCCATTGGCAACACTACCTTTGGCCTCGTGAGTTTGTAATCAAGAGTGACCATGAGTCACTCAAGCATTTGAGAGGCCAAGAGAAGCTCAATAAGAGACATGCCAAGTGGGTTGAATTCATTGAGTCTTTTCCCTATGTGATCCAATACAAGAAAGGGAAAGACAATGTTGTGGCGGATGTGCTTTCGAGAAAGTTTGCTCTAGCCACCACTCTCACCTCTAAGCTCATGGGTTTTGAGAGCATTAAATTGATGTATGCTCATGACCCAAAGCTAAAGAGTGTCCATGACACTCTAGAGAAAGGGGAGAGAGTTGACAAATACCAATGGGTTAATGGATATATCTTCAAAAATGGTAGAGTGTGCATACCCGAGTCTTCTTGGAGGGAGTTGCTTGTGCATGAGGCACATTGCGGGGGACTCATGGGTCATTTTGGCACAAGAAAGACTTTGGCTATTCTTAAAGAACAATTCCATTGGCCAAAGATGGGGGTGCAAGTGGAAAAGTTTTGCAACAATTGCCTTGAGTGCAAGCGTGCTAAATCCAAAGCCCACCCCCATGGGTTGTATACCCCTCTCTCCGTACCTACTAGTCCATGGTTGGATATCTCAATGGACTTTGTGATGGGATTACCAAGGACTAGGGGGGGCCATGATAGCATTTATGTTGTTGTGGATAGGTTCTCCAAAATGGCTCACTTCATTCCATGCAAGAAATGTGATGATGCACAACATGTTGCAACTTTGTTTATTGAAAATGTTTTGAAGTTGAATGGTGTGCCTCAAACCATAGTGAGTGATAGGGACACTAAGTTCCTAAGTCATTTTTGGAGGTGTTTATGGGGTGCCTTAGGCACCAAGCTCTTGTTCTCCACGTCCCACTACCCACAAACCGATGGGCAAACGGAAATGGTAAACCGAACCTTGGGTGCTCTTCTTAGAGCCATGACCCGAGGTAAGGCCGGGACTTGGATTGATCGTCTACCTCTTATGGAGTTTGCCTACAATCGCACATTGCATAGCATGGTAGGCATGACTCCATTCGAGTGTGTCTATGGTTTTAACCCCTTGATTCCCCTTGATCTAACCCCTTTGCCAAGGGAAATGGTTGTTAATTTTGAAGGTAAAGCTAGAGCCAAGGCTTTGATGGAGCTACATGCTAAGGCGAAGAAGAACTTGGAGGAAGCCTATGCAAAGGTAGCCTCTAAAAAAAACAAGGGACGCAAGAAGGTGGAACTCAAGAAGGGTGACTATGTGTGGGTGCACTTCCCGAAAGAAAGGTTTCCAAACCTTAGAAAAGGGAAGTTGGCACCCCATGCAGATGGCCCATTCCAAGTGCTTTCCATGATGAACAACAATGCCTATGTGGTCGACTTGCCAAGTGAGTATCAAGTTTCTAATACTTTCAATGTTTGTGACTTGGTTCCTTTAGATGTAGGTAATGAAGAGGTCGTGAATGATGCTCTAATTTCGAGGACGAAATCCTCTCAAGAAGGGGAGGATGATAAGACCCAAACCCCCCACAAGACCCTTCACTCGGAGCCAAGCTAAGGACATCCAAGGAGTACACCTACACTTGATGAGGAAGGGCCTAGAAGAAGGAAGCGATTGGAAGCCGTTTCGAGTGCTTAAAGTGCAAGGGGAGCAGCCCAGTCATCCAGGCGCTCCGCCTGAAGAACCAGGCGCTCCGCCTGAAGGAGCCTAGGCCTGGGCGCTCCGCCCAAACACTGGGCGCCCCGCCTAGGCCACCCCACTAATCAAAATGTTGGGCGCTCCGCCCTAAATCCGGGCGCCCCGCCCAAAACGCTGAAGGGTGATTTCCTAGCTAGTGTAGAGACTATTTTGACCCTACGTGGTCCTATGTTTCTGAGCCTAAGTGTGGGCATATTAGACTGTTGAGAGCTGGTTTTGAAGTATGACAAACGAGAAGGACACTGAGGTTCAGGAGAAGAACCTTGTCCTTGAGATGAAGGACACGCTTGATCGAAAAGATTACGGGTTGCAAATCCCTGTGGAACTAGGAGTAGTGGCGCGTGGTTGTTGACGTATCCTAGTCAGGCTAAAAGAGGCGGTGTCCAGGCTGTATCTTTGAAGTGTGGACAAGAGTTAGACTTCAACATGGAAAAGAGTTACTGCGAATCTGATATTGCCATAATTAAGAGAATTCCCAGCAGGACTCAACTAGGGTTGTAAGACCTGTATAAAAGCAAGTAGAAGAGACAGCCGCAATTAGTTTTTCAAATAGAGAGTCGAAAGCATATAGAGGTGATCTGAAGAACTGTCTACGTTGGAAAACTGAAGAAGACAACTGGTTTGCATGCTGAGTATTTGAGTCTAGATCTCTTGTCTAGGTTCATCGAGTTGTAAGTTGTCTCTGTTACAAGTGTTCATTGTTTTGTCTATTAGCTTATTTCAGAAGCGTATGTATTAGGCAAATTACTTTGTGATTACTAGAAAAAGCTAGAGTTTAGCTTTGGTTAGTGATTAGGGTCTAGAGTGTAGCCCCTTGGTTACAGAGTCTGTAATCTGAAACGTTGCTCTTGTGTTAGTAGATTGTGATTCAAAATCCCAGAGTGTGGGTCGTGGTTTTTCTCCCTTGAGCAAGGAGTTTTCCACGTAAAATCCTTGTGTTCTTGGTGAATGTTTTTGAAGCGTGTTCTTAAGTATAGTTTGCATAGAAGAGAACTGAGGAACCTTGGTCTACTACGGAAGAACCAGGTTCTTACAACAAAAATCGGAGGACACTATTCAACCCCCCCCTTCTAGTGTCCTTAGGAGGTGCTTAAAGTATAACAAGTGGTATCAGAGCGGGTCTTCTCTTGTAAGGCTAACACCTTGAGAAGGATCAAAATGAGTGCACCGCCTACTATTACTGAAGGACAGTCGGTTCTGAGGCCTCCACAGTTTAATGGGCAATACTACGCATGGTGGAAAAATAGGATGGAGAATTACATATGTGCTGAAGATTATCAACTCTGGCTGATAGTCTCTGAAGGAAACCTGATTCCCACCAAAGTAGTTGGTGAAGGAACCACTGCCACAAAAGAACCTAAGCTGAAAGAAGAGTTTGATGAGTCTGACTATAAGATGATCGAAAAGAACCACAAAGCCAAGCGGTTGGTTATATGTGGTCTGGGTCCAGAAGAGTTCAATCGAGTATCATCGTATAAGACGGCTAAGGAAATATGGGATGCTTTACAAGTCGCACACGAAGGAACCACTGAAGTAAAGGACTCAAAAAGAAGAATGTTGAAGAGACAATTTGAGTTATTTACTATGGGCGAGAAGGAATCGATTCAGGATATGATGACCAGGTTGACCATGATTACAAATGAAATGAGATCTCTGGAGATGGTACTGCCTGAGGTGGAGATGGTTGACAAAATCCTGAATGTGTTACCTGAAGCATGGGAACCAAAAATGACGGCCATTATTGAATCCAAACCCTTAAAATCTATCAAGCTTGAAGAACTGGTTGGAAGTCTGAAGACGCACGAGATGATGAAGGACTCAAAGGCTAAACCTGCAGCGAAGAAGGAAAAGACCCTTGCACTGGAAGCAACAGAAGAAGTTGATGAATATGTTGATCTTCAATCAGTGGAAGCTGCAATGGTAAGTGCTCTAAGACAAAAACTCAATCTGGGAAGGTTTAAAGGATTTAAACGAGGGAACAAGGAGAGCTCTAGCAGGAAGAACATAGTTGACAGTCCTGACTACTCTGGATGCTTCAAATGCTTCAAGAAGGATCATGCTGTCATGGATTGCCCAATGTGGGAAATAGAATGGATGAAGAACAGAGCTGCTAAGGAAAAGGAAAAGGAAACCACAAAGGAAAATGATGTAGATAGAAAGAAGTCAAGACGGCCCCCAAACTTCAGAGCAGAACGAAGGAAAAGGAAGGAAGCTTTCTATGCCACATGGGGACCAACTGACAGTGAATCTGATCACGAGAAGGAAGCTGACGATGACTCACCGCTAGCATTAGCAGGGATGACGGATGTTAGTTCTGACGAAGAACATCCTCTTGAAGTAAAATGGGGAAGAGATCCATCAAAGCTACCAGTGTTCAATGGGACTCATTACAATTACTGGAAGAAACAAATGAAAAAATTCTTGCGGGCAACTGATTATAGTCTGTGGCTAATTGTGAAAAGAGGACCTCATGTTCCAGTGAAGAGAGCAGCAAATGGAGTCCTGGTACCCAAGAAAGTAGAAGAACTAGATCCACAAGATCTGGACTGGCTACAAGCAAACTCCAAGGCTGAGGGCTATCTAAGAAGAGGACTTACAGATGATGTGCTTGGACAGATACTGGAATGTAAATCAGCCAAGGAGATATGGAAGAAACTGAAGGAGTTGTACATAGCTGATAACACCAAGAAGGACTCTGCCCTCATGGCAACTGAAGGAAAGGAAGCTGACAGTTCAGCAGAGGTATGTTTATCTGATCTTAAGGAAACTTTACATACATACTCTTCTGAAAATCTAATCCTAATCACAGCCACATTGATTGAAGGATATGAAAAAGAAAAGCTTGAAAAAGATAAATTAATTGAAGAATTGGGTGATCTTAGAACTAAGCACAAGAGTCTCCTAGAACAGAACATTGAGCTTGAAGAAACAAATGCCATCATGAAAGGACAGACTCTTGTGTCAAACTCTAAGATCACTGAGCTTGAATTAGAATGTAGTCAGTTGAGAGAGAGTAAGAATGGTAAGCAAGTTATGAGTGAAGTTCAAACCTTTCTGGAAGATGAATTGAAAAGGACAAATGAGATTTTATACAAAGAAATTGAAAAAAATAAGATGTTAAATCAGAAGGTTGAAAACTCAAAACTTGAACTTACCAGGCTTACAAAATGGAATAAGTCTTCAGAAGCAATGCATTGGGTTCTTGAAAATCAAAATAAAGGAAAACAAGGTTTAGGATTTAAGAAGCCCTTGCCTCCATATAATCCTAAAAGCAAATATGTGGGATTACCTTGCAACATGTTATGCACTTTCTGTGGTCAAACTGGTCATACTAAACAAAGGTGTGTTAACATTACCAAGGCAAGGGCCAAGAATAAAAATTGTGTCTTACCCAAATGGGCCAAACAAGATCTGATTTATCCATTCTCTCATAAGAAGGGACCCAAGCTTGTCTGGGTTCCTAAGGCTAACCTCTAATTGTTTTGCAGGCTGGAGTGAGGGGGAACAACTCAAGCTGGATTCTTGATAGCGGTTGTTCCAGGCACATGACAGGAGATAGAAGAAACTTTCTCTCACTCGCAGCATTTCAAGGAGGCAGTGTGGCCTTCGGAGGAGGAAAAAGTGGTCAGATAGTAGGCATTGGGAAGATTGGGAGATCTTTTGAGCATGCAATTGAAAATGTGTATTGTGTGGATGGTCTTAGACACAATTTACTGAGCATCTCTCAACTATGTGACAGAGGAAACGAAGTGAGCTTCTCATCTGTAGGGTGCATCGTGAAGAACCTACAGAGTGGAGAAGTGGTAATGGAAGGAAAAAGAGTGAACAATGTGTACAAGGCGTCACTGAGGTCCTTACCTGAAAACAACCTGACATGCTTGAATGTACAAGAAAGCGACTCTCAGCTGTGGCACAAAAGACTGGGTCATGCAAGTCTCACTCAATTAAATAAGCTAGCCTCGAAGGAACTGGTTCGTGGATTGCCAAACAAGAAGTTTGAAAACATAAAAGTGTGTGATGCTTGTGTAAAGGGAAAGCATGTAAGAACGTCATTCAAGTCAAAGAAAGTGGTCAGCACATCTAAGCCACTGGAGCTGGTACATATGGATTTGTGTGGACCTATGAGAGTAAAAAGCAGAGGAGGAAAGAGGTTTGTGTTCGTGATTGTTGACGACTACTCAAGGTATACATGGACCTTGTTCTTGGCCTCTAAGGATGAAGCTTTTGAGAACTTTAAAGACTGGGCTGGTGTGGTTCAGAAAAGGCTAAGTCTTGAACTCATCAGTATTCGAACAGATCATGGAACTGAGTTTGAAAACTCAAAATTTTCTGAGTACTGTGCAGGGAACAACATAGATCACAACTTTTCTGCACCAAGAACTCCCCAACAAAACGGGGTGGTTGAGAGGAAGAACAGGTCGTTGGAGGATATGGCTAGAACCATGCTGCTGTCAAGTGGACTAGCAAGAAACTTCTGGGCTGAAGCTGTAAACACTGCATGTTACTTGCTAAATAGGTGTTCCATCAGAGCCATTCTTGACAAAACTCCATATGAGTTACTCAGAGGTAGAAAGCCAAGCATTGCACACCTAAGGCCTTTTGGGTGCAAATGCTTTGTTCACAACAATGGCAAGGAACCCTTGGGAAAGTTTGATGCTAGGAGTGATGAGGCAATATTTCTGGGATACTCCACTCAAAGTAAGGCATACAAGGTACTCAACAGAAGAACACAAGTAGTAGAAGAAAGTATGCATGTTGTGTTCGATGAATCAGATAAGGAAATAAGAGAAGATGATGCCGATGATCAGGTGATTGGCTTAAGAAGAGAAGAGAGCATAGATGAACTGGAGGACTCAGATGAAAAGGAGAGCAAAGTCATGTTCGATGAAGGAGTCAACTTGACAGGGGGAACTTCTGATGAAGCTGAAGATCAAGAAAGTCAAGAAGAATTTACTCAAGACGATGCTGCAGGTTCTTCTAATCAGATCCAGATCAAGCCATGGAAATATCAAAGTTCTCACCCTTTGGAGAATGTTCTATCTGAATTAGATACAGGAATTATGACTAGGTCGGCATTAAAGAACTTCTGTGCATTTTTTGCTTTCCTCTCAGCCTTGGAACCAAAAAATGTCAAAGAAGCTCTAGAAGATCCAGATTGGATTATAGCTATGCAGGAGGAACTTCATCAATTTGAAAGAAGCAAAGTGTGGCACCTAGTTCCTAAACCAAAGGACAGATCCATAATTGGAACTAAATGGGTGTTCAGAAATAAGCTGGATGAACATGGCATAGTTACAAGAAACAAGGCAAGGTTGGTTGTTCAGGGCTACAGTCAAGAAGAAGGAATAGATTATGATGAAACCTTTGCACCAGTGGCACGAATGGAAGCCATTAGAATGCTGATTGCCTTTGCTACATACATGGAATTCACACTGTATCAGATGGATGTGAAGAGTGCCTTCTTAAATGGGTACCTAAATGAAGAAGTCTATGTAGTACAGCCTCCAGGTTTTGTGAACAATGAATTCCCTGATCATGTGTACAAACTGGACAAGGCTCTGTATGGTTTGAAGCAAGCTCCTAGAGCCTGGTATGAAAGACTCTCAGGGTTCTTGATGAAAAATGGCTTTTCAAGGGGTAAAATTGACAACACACTATTTCTCAAGAAGCAAGGAAAGGATCTGCTGGTAGTTCAAGTGTATGTCGATGATATCATCTTTGGAGCCACTGATGAGGAGCTGAGCAAAGGTTTTGCTGACCTGATGGGAAGTGAGTTTGAAATGAGCATGATGGGTGAATTGAATTTCTTCCTAGGGTTGCAGATAAAGCAGACGCCGGAAGGAACTATGATACACCAGCAAAAATATGTCAAGGAATTGTTGAAGAAGTTTAACATGGAAGGAGCTAAGGAGATGACTACTCCTATTGCTCCTGGAACAAAGCTCGATATGGATGAACTTGGTCCTTCGACAAATGAGACCAAGTATAGAGGAATCATTGGCTCACTTCTTTATCTCACAGCAAGTCGACCTGACATAGTCTACAGCGTAGGACTGTGTGCCAGATTTCAGTCAAAACCTAAGGAATCACACTTGACAGCTGTGAAGAGAATTCTGAGATACTTGAAAGGGACTCAGGATCTATGCCTTTGGTATCCCAGAGGTGGAACTTTTGAACTAATTGGTTTTGCTGATGCAGATTATGCAGGTCATTTGGTTGATAGGAAAAGCACTTCGGGGATGGCACACTTCTTAGGTCCTTGCTTGGTGTCATGGGCTACAAAGAAACAAAACTCTGTTGCCTTGTCAACTGCTGAAGCTGAGTATGTGGCAGCTGCTTCATGCTGCTCACAATTGCTATGGATCAAGCAGCAACTGGAGGATTTTGGAATCAAGTGTGGGGCAGTGCCAATCTTTTGTGACAACACTAGTGCTGTGAACATTGCCAAGAACCCAGTCCAACACAAAAGGACCAAACACATTGATATTAGACATCATTTTCTGAGAGACAATGTAGAAAAGGGTCTAATCACTATGAATTCATGCAGGACTGAAGACCAAATTGCTGACATATTTACCAAAGCTTTGAACAAAGTGCAGTTCGAGAGGAACAGGTTGGAGTTAGGGATGACCAAAATACACGGATGACCCAGCAGGTAATCCCCTGGTGATTGGCTAGGTTAGTAGTAAAAGTGTCTGTTAGGAATTTGTCATTACTATCTGGACTAAATTTGTACTTGAGTAAGTACACTCGTTTTTTGTGTTTTTGAGCATTAGGTACAAATAATGTGATCCCATGAAGAACCTACTGTGTACTGAGGAGGAACCAGTGTTAACGTGAGGAATCGTGTCCAGGTACAGTAAGCCTACTCTATTTGTTAGTTGTCACAACTGGAATTAAAATTGATTATTGTACGTGCATCATGGGAGATTCTCCATATTCTCATAACTGTCCAAAATTATAGGAACACATTCCTTTTTAGGATAGAACTCCTTTTAAATTGCTTGGACCCCACTTCTTGAAAAGGGCATATTTAAATTAAGTTCATAACCGTCAAATCTCTTAACTTCTCCCGGTTCTCAAAAAGTTCAAAAAGCTGCCCTTCTTTATACTCATTATTTTTTTTCTTCCCTAGACATTGTCACTTCACCAAAACCCTCTTTCTTTCTACAGCACTCCTTAAATCTCTCATAATCTCATCCACCACTTCCAATTGAACATCAAAATTCTCTCAAGCCCTAAAATAGATAAACCGTCAACAAACTCAGAAATCCTTACAAAATTCTTCAAGATGTCTGAAAGACCACCTCCATCCACTCTTGCTGAAAGAATTGCTAGGGCTCGCCTAAAATTTCTCAAAAAGGGGGACAAGAAACTGGTCAAGAAGTTAAAATCAAGAGTCGTTCCTTCAACACCCACTACTCAAAGTTCATCTCAACCGTTACCTGAGGTAATTTCTGATCCTACTCCATCTACACCTGTTGGTTCAGTTGATATAGCCAGTCCTGGCATTGTAGAAACTGAAACCCTAGTTGCTGAATTAGATAAAATAGTAGATGTTGAGCAGAGGGACAATATAGATAGGGGGAACCCACGTGAGGAGGAACAAGTAACTAAAGAGAATGAACCTAGAGAAGATGTGCAGGATGGTGTAGACGGTGTGACTAGAGGCGAGTTAAATATAGCCGAAAAAATAGAAGAACAGTTGAGGGAACTGGATAATGATGAATCTCTGAGAAAAGATGTTGGTGAGTCAAGTAAAGATGTGAGTGGAACAGGGGTGTGTTTAGAGGATTCTGTGCCTAAAGGCCCTGAGGGTGATGGAACTGCTACTGCTGAAGTTCCAGGGGGAGAGGGACAAGAACCTGTTACTTGTCTAAACCCTAGAGCTGATGATGCAGATTTTAGCTGGACAGAATCTGATGAAGATGGAAACAAGGAAGTTGTTGTTGAAAAACAAGAGAGTGACAAGGAAGAGAAAAAATTAAAAAGGAAAAGAAAATTTGGGGCAGAAGATGAGAAGGTGACAGGTGAGGAAGAGGAGGATGAGGTGGTGTTTGTAAAAGAAAATAAAGTAGAGCCTGACAAAAGAAGACGGTTGGTGAGAGATGGGAACCCAGTGTTGAAATCTAGACTGGTAGATGAAGATAGTGAAGGAGGTGACCAAGAGGCTAGTGAGCCTGTGGTCAGGAGAGTTGGTACTAGGTCGGCTTTCAAAATGCAGATGGAGAGGATTGAAAAGATAGGAAAGACAGTAAAAAATGTGAAGATGAGGGAAGAAGAGAAGAAGAAAGAAGAAGAGGAGAAGAGAGCTGGTGAGGAAGAGGAGGAAAGTGAAGCTGGGAGTTATGTGGAACCCAGTGATTCTGATACTGACAGTGAGGTGGAGAGTAAGAAGAAAAGAAAAGAAGTGGATAGGGAAGCCTTCTTTTCTAGACATCAGGTGCTGCCAGGGAGTATACTATATGATGAAAAGGAGTTTCATATGAAATCCTTGTTGAGAATGATAGGAGATCAGGGTTGGTTGAGCGTGTTTGGAAACAATGACAGGAAGCTGTTTGTGGATGAAGTCAGGGAGTTTTATACAAATTGCAGGGTAGTAGCCAGGAGGGTGTTTACAACTGTGAAAGAAGTGGAGATTGAATTTGGGAGACCTGAACTGGGAGTAATTCTGGATGTTCCTGCTGAAGGATACTGCAGGTATGTTAAGCTAAAATGGCCAAAGAGAACAGATAGAGTTACTCCCTTAGATGTTGTGAGAAAGTTTTCAGGGAAACCCAGATTGAGGAAGGAGAGGAAGGTTGAGAAAAAGGAGATGGAGCCTGCACATCAGCTTTTGTTTGAGTTTGTGCATAGGTTTCTTCTGCCTAGGGGGGAAAGGAATTGTGAGGCTAGTGCTCTTGATCTGACCTATATGGATCTGATGGACAGAGGGGTAAAAATAAATTTGCCTGGGCTCATTATTAGGCACATAAAGAGAATCTGTGATACTGATCAGAAGCCACACTCTCTTGTGCATTCTTACATCATCCATCAGATTCTTGAGCATTTTGGAGTGCCTTTAGGTGCAGGGAAGAAGCCAACTATCCATCAGAGGTTTGGGGTAAATGTGCTGAAGAGCTGTGACTTCTTTCAAGAAAGCAGGGCTTCCAAAAAGCCGATGCAGGTCAAGCAGGAGGAGTCAGAGGACAGTGAAGAGTTTGGACCTGATGAGGCCATCGGTGCTGTGCAGGAACTGGAGAAAATGGTTCTTGAAGTTAATGAAGAAAATGCTGAACTGCACAGGCAGTTGAAGGTGAAGGATCAAGAGATTGATCGCTTGAAGATTGATTGCCACAAGTATGAGGCCGAGCTGGTAATGGAGAGGGCCAAAAATACGAAACAACTTGAGGCACTCGTTAAGCACTTCAACCTTCAGCTGTGATTCTTCCAGTCCTGTCCTCCTATCTGTCTCTTTTTCCTACCCCACCTGATCTTTATTCCTCCCTATTCTCCCTTTGATTGCATGATTTGGATAATTAAGACAATTTCAATTTTTGTTGTGTAACTAAATAGAGTGGTGCTGCTGTCACCCTCTGGATGTTGATTTTAAATTTCTTATGTTTGCGACTGTTTCTTGTTTCAGTACCTGGTTCCTTGTTGGGCCCTTATTTTGATATACCTATGTTCTTGACACTGATGAGCTGCCTTGTGCTATAGACTAGATTAATCTGACAAGTTCCTGCAGGTCTTTGAATCTTTTCGATGATGCCAAAAGGGGGAAGAAGGAATGTTGGGGTGTTTGTGACCTAACTCATCTGTTTTTATTGTTCTGTTATTTTTCTGTTCTTGTTTTGGTATATGTTATGTAGGTTCTTGGGCAATGTTTGTTTGTCATCATCAAAAAGGGGGAATTTGTTGAGAGCTGGTTTTGAAGTATGACAAACGAGAAGGACACTGAGGTTCAGGAGAAGAACCTTGTCCTTGAGATGAAGGACACGCTTGATCGAAAAGATTACGGGTTGCAAATCCCTGTGGAACTAGGAGTAGTGGCGCGTGGTTGTTGACGTATCCTAGTCAGGCTAAAAGAGGCGGTGTCCAGGCTGTATCTTTGAAGTGTGGACAAGAGTTAGACTTCAACATGGAAAAGAGTTACTGCGAATCTGATATTGCCATAATTAAGAGAATTCCCAGCAGGACTCAACTAGGGTTGTAAGACCTGTATAAAAGCAAGTAGAAGAGACAGCCGCAATTAGTTTTTCAAATAGAGAGTCGAAAGCATATAGAGGTGATCTGAAGAACTGTCTACGTTGGAAAACTGAAGAAGACAACTGGTTTGCATGCTGAGTATTTGAGTCTAGATCTCTTGTCTAGGTTCATCGAGTTGTAAGTTGTCTCTGTTACAAGTGTTCATTGTTTTGTCTATTAGCTTATTTCAGAAGCGTATGTATTAGGCAAATTACTTTGTGATTACTAGAAAAAGCTAGAGTTTAGCTTTGGTTAGTGATTAGGGTCTAGAGTGTAGCCCCTTGGTTACAGAGTCTGTAATCTGAAACGTTGCTCTTGTGTTAGTAGATTGTGATTCAAAATCCCAGAGTGTGGGTCGTGGTTTTTCTCCCTTGAGCAAGGAGTTTTCCACGTAAAATCCTTGTGTTCTTGGTGAATGTTTTTGAAGCGTGTTCTTAAGTATAGTTTGCATAGAAGAGAACTGAGGAACCTTGGTCTACTACGGAAGAACCAGGTTCTTACAACAAAAATCGGAGGACACTATTCAACCCCCCCCCCCTTCTAGTGTCCTTAGGAGGTGCTTAAAGTATAACATAGACCTTTCATATGGTGTCTAAAAACACCTATAAATAGCTAGAAGTCTTATTATTTTCATTAGCTTACCTTTGATGAAAAACAAACACTTGTGTTGAAGAGTTGAACTCTTATTGAATGAAAAACCTTGAATTGGGACTTGTTCTTCCTCTAGCGGATCTAGATGAATTCCAATCCCCCCTGACCATTCTACTTGGGTGCTCACGTTAGCTCGAGGGTAGTTGCCTAGCGTAGGTGTTCTTGACCTCCTCTAGGGGTGTAACGGAACAAGTTTTCCGTTGCTACTTGAGATTTGTGATCGAGATACGTCTCGTTCTTATCCTTTTTATTTTCCGCGTTTGATTCTTATCAAGCCCCTACTCCTATATAAAGGGGTTATTTTCTTTACTTTTAGATACGACAATATAGATTTATGATGAATAAAAATTGAGAGGTTTTCTCTTGCACTTTTGTGTGTGGCTACTCTTGGATTTATCTTTCAACCTTCAAGTGTACACTTTTAGGTGATGAGGTATTTCTTCTTCAAATCTTTAGATTACTTTTAGGTGTTCAAGAAAGGCGGTAAATTCTATTTTACTGAAGTTCTTTGTTGCTCTAACGGAGGTCGGGATTCCATAATCTTCTGCTTGAGTTATTCTCTACCAAAGGCGGTTAGCTTCGTCTAATTGTTGTTGTTAGGAGTTTCTTTTCAAGATTTAGACTTGTCTTAAATTTCTTGATTCTTTCTTGAGATTCTTGATCCGTTCTTGAATTCAAGAAACTCTTTCTTGAATTCATTCTATCCTTATTTTCAATTCTTGTTCGTTTTTAAGTATATTTTATTAGCTTCCGCACGTTTCTTTAAATTTCTTTATCAAGTTCTTGGATCCATAACGTGAGCGTTATCAAGAGGTATCGTGATTGTTATCGAGAAGAAAGATCTCAAGCCAAGGATGACCTTTTGTCTAAGTGATAGAGATATTATATGGTCCAAATTGAGGTACAAGTGATGAATATTCAAGTCAAAATTACTACAATTTGAAGTGGAAACATTGGGTTCCAAATCAGTCTATTTTTGGACTAATTAAGGAGCTTAAAGTGTGCCAAACTTGAAGCCCAAGAAGAGCCATATAGGGTCACGTTTTTAGCCCATAAAATGTGCTTAGTTTCAGCCCAAAAACGTGCAAAGGATGGTCAAAGGATTTCCATAAAGTGTACCCCAAGTTGCTTGCAAGTTGCTATCAAGGATTCCTAGTTCAAGTGAGATTCGTTTCCTAAATTAATTGGGATATATTCTCCTATATTAACTGGGATATATTTTCCTATACTAATTAGGTTTTCATTCCAATATTAATTAGGATTAGTTTACCAAGTTTATTTAGGATATTATTTAGTTTTCCTAGTTTAGTTTTAATTTACATCCTTTTCCTATTTTATTAGGATTTTCTTTCCTAGTTGGTTTCTTTTCCTATTTCATTATTACTTAGAAACTATATTTGAGTAGGATTTTGTAAGACCTATGGCCAGCCCCTACTCCTATATAAAGGGGTTATTTTCTTTACTTTTAGATACGACAATATAGATTTATGATGAATAAAAATTGAGAGGTTTTCTCTTGCACTTTTGTGTGTGGCTACTCTTGGATTTATCTTTCAACCTTCAAGTCTACACTTTTAGGTGATGAGGTATTTCTTCTTCAAATCTTTAGATTACTTTTAGGTATTTAAGAAAGGCGGTAAATTCTATTTTACTGTTGTTCTTTGTTACTCAAACGGGGGTCGGGATTCCATAATCTTCTTCTTGAGTTATTCTCTACCAAAGGCGGTTAGCTTAGTCTAATTGTTGTTGTTAGGAGTTTCTTTTCAAGATTTAGACTTGTCTTGAATTTCTTGATTCTTTATTGAGATTCTTGATCCGTTCTTGAATTGAAGAAACTCTTTCTTTAATTCATTCTATCCTTATTTTCAATTGTTGTTCGTTTTTAAGTATATTTTATTAGCTTCTGCGCATTTCTTTAAATTTTTTTATTAAGTTCTTGGATCCATAACGTGAGCGTTATCGAGAGGTATCGTGATTGTTATCAAGTGGTATCAGAGCGGGTTCAATCAAGATTCCGTTCTTGATTATCTTGTGGAATTTTTGAGCTAGAAAAGAAAAAAAAAAAAAAAAAAAAGAGGTTACTGTAGCAGTGAACAATAACACGAAAAAAAAAAAGGAAAAAAAAACGAAAATTCAAAAAAAAAAAAAAAAATTGGAGGAAGTTTTTTTTTTTGTTGCTTATGCTCATTATTTTTCAGAAATCTAGTAGTATTGGGTTTTCTAGTCAATAAAGGAAACAAGAAGAGGGAATTCTAGTCCTTGGAAGAAAAGTAATATCTTTCCTTTTTTCCTTTGGGTTGGGTTTCTTATATTCTTTTCCTTGTTTGTTTCTACATTCTAAATTCTATTCTTTCTAGGTTTTGGTTTGCTTTAAAGAAGATCCTAATTCTATTTGGTTTTATTCCTACTTACCAAATCCTATTCTTTCTAGGTTTTGGCCTTTCACTTTCCTTCTTATTTTATAACTCCTAAACCTTATCATCTAGGGTTGTGACTACTAGGGTTTATTTATAAATCCAAAGAGAACCAACCGAAAGCTACTTTGAGTGGAAAAAGGCATGAGATGTGAGATTATTAGAGGGTAAAAGCCAAATTTAAGAGATTCACATATATTTTTTTTATCTTTTCCTTAGAATGTCATTTATAGATCTTTGGGAGATTATGGAAACACTTATGAAGAATGAAGGAAGAGATGAAGACAATTTTGACGAGAAGATGTATCAATTTTATCTAATGATGAAGGCATTGAATGATAGATGGGATGAATGGAAGAAGTGTTTTAGAGCATCAAAAGTGATAAAAGAGCATACTTGTGATGATATTGATTGGAATGCGCCTACAATTTACAATCGTATAATTGGGAATGGAATTGATCTTATTGATCTTGCTTGTGAGAAAAAAAGTGAGGATGAGAGAGAAAAGATCAAGAGGAGTAAGGGAGAGAAAAGTGGCAACTTAAGAGTGGAAAAAGGAGAGCTTGAGTTGAGAGAAGTGAGAGAGTTGCCACAAGAAAAGAGAGGAGAGAATGATAAAAATAAGAGTGAAAAAGAAGAAGTTGAGAGCTATGAAAAACAAGAGAGTTTGGGTGAGCATATGTCTTATTCTAACTCTAATATTCCTACTTCTTTTTCTCCTAGTTGTTTTGATTCTTATCTAGGTGATTTTATGAAAAAGCCAACATTGGAATAACTTCAATGCTTGAAAAAGCATGTAGAGGCCGAGTCATCCAATTCTTATAGGCAAGTGAATCTCAATGACAAAAACAAAGTTAAGGAAGATGGTTTAGGTAAGGTTCAAGGTAAAATTACTAGGCTTAACACTCTACCTTATTTGGATGAATTTGATAATGATCTTTATCTTTTGGGTGTTGGTGATGATAGGAATAATCAACATTCCATATATCTTAATGATTCATTAGTTGAGGAAGATTGTGATTTATTGACTTATTTGTGTTGGCCTCAATCTAGTGTTGATTTGGATAAAGACTCTTACGATGACAATCCACCCTTGTTTGACGAAGAAGAACATGAACTTGAATTTTATTTTTCACCTACTATTTCTAATGATGAAATTCAAGATTTTGGTGAAGAGTTGACTCAAGTGGAGAATGATAGTGATTTGTCTACTTTTAAATCTCAACTACTTGTTGATAGTATACTTTTTATTTATGAGGAAAACTCTTGTTCGCTTCTTAATCCATTAACTATTTCTTGCACTAGTTCTTTTATTTTCGTGCAGAAAAGTGATGAAAATTCTTTTGATAGAGGAAGTGTCATGCAAGTGAATGTGGCAAAGAATGCAATTGGATTCAAAGATGAATATGTGGAAATTAATTCTTGTTGGATGTTGAAAGACAAAAGCTTATTGGCTAATTTTTGTGTTGTTAAACCGATTGATTATATTGATCCCTTTTTAAAGGTTTATGACATGAAGTTTCCCAAAGCCATTGCTATATTGGAGATACTCCATACAAGGATACAAGGTGATGTTTTTCCATTAATGAACAAGTCCAAGTACGGTATGTATAAATGGTTAATTCATATTTTTGGACTTCTTAAAACACCTAAAGTATTGTTGGAGGTGATGAACTCTATTCTAATTTCTTATGTTGGTGACTTTATTATTTTGGAAGATGACGATGTTTTCATATATCTAAAATTATTAACTATAATATCAAAGTTTAAGAGTAAGAGTAAAGTTTATGGATACTACTTAATGTTGTTCCAACCAAGAAAATTTGGTGTGGAATTGGTTATTATTTCTTTTGTACTTCTATTACTTTCTCTTTTGTGCAGGTTTAAATTCGAGGACGAATTCCTTCAAGAAGAGGGGAATGATAGCATCCATGGAAGGAAAAATCCATTGAAATACTTGGATGAAGCTTTGGAAGTTCTTGGAAAGCATATGACAAGATCTCGCATAAAGAAAGCTCAAAACAAGCCGATTGCACTTGAATTGTGAAGAGAAAGAGCTCAAGCCAAGGATGATCTTTTGTCTAAGTGATAGAGATATTATATGGTCCAAATTGAGGTACAAGTGATGAATATTCAAGTCAAAATTACTACAATTTGAAGTGGAAACATTGGGTTCCAAATCAGTCTATTTTTGGACTAATTAAGGAGCTTAAAGTGTTCCAAACTTGAAGCCCAAGAAGAGCCATATAGGGTCACGTTTTTAGCCCATAAAATATGCTTAGTTTCAGCCCAAAAACGTGCAAAGGATGGTCAAAGGATTTCCATGAAGTGTACCCAAGTTGCTTGCAAGTTGCTATCAAGGATTCCTAGTTCAAGTGGGATTCGTTTCCAAAATTAATTGGATATATTTTCCTATACTAATTAGGTTTTGATTCCAATATTAATTAGGATTAGTTTACCAAGTTTATTTAGGATATTATTTAGTTTTCCTAGTTTAGTTTTAATTTACTTCCTTTTCCTATTTTATTAGGATTTTCTTTCCTAGTTGGTTTCTTTTCCTATTTCATTATTACTTAGAAACTATATTTGAGTAGGATTTTGTAAGGCCTATGGCCAGCCCCTACTCCTATATAAAGAGGTTATTTTCTTTACTTTTAGATACGACAATATAGATTTATGATGAATAAAAATTGAGAGGTTTTCTCTTGCACTTTTGTGTGTGGCTACTCTTGGATTTATCTTCCAACCTTATAGTCTACACTTTTAGGTGGTGAGGTATTTCTTCTTCAAATCTTTAGATTACTTTTAGGTATTTAAGAAAGGCGGTAAATTCTATTTTACTATTTTCTTTGTTACTCTAACGGGGGTCGGTATTCCCTAATCTTCTTCTTGAGTTATTCTCTACCAAAGGCGGTTAGCTTAGTCTAATTGTTGTTGTTAGGAGTTTCTTTTCAAGATTTAGACTTGTTTTGAATTTCTTGATTCTTTCTTGAGATTCTTGATCCGTTCTTGAATTCAAGAAACTCTTTCTTGAATTCATTCTATCCTTATTTTCAATTCTTGTTCGTTTTTAAGTATATTTGTTTAGCTTCCGCGCGTTTCTTTAAATTTCTTTATGAAGTTCTTGGATCCATAACGTGAGAGTTATCGAGAGGAATCGTGATTGTTATCAAGTGGTATCAGAGCAGGTTCAATCAAGATTCCGTTCTTGATTATCTTGTGGGATTTTTGAGTTAGAAAAGCGAAAAAAAAAGGTTACTGTAGCAGTGAACAGTAACACGAAAAAAAAAGAAGGAAAAAAAAACGAAAATTAAAAAAAAAAAAATTGGAGGAAGATTTTTTTTTGGTTGCTTATGCTCATTATTTTCAGAAATCTAGTAGTATTGGGTTTCCTAGTCAATAAAGGAAACAAGAAGAGGGAATTCTAGTCCTTGGAAGAAAAGTAATATCTTTTCTTTTTTTCTTTGGGTTGGATTTCTTATATTCTTTTCCTTGTTTGTTTCTACATTCTAAATTCTATTCTTTCTAGGTTTTGGTTTTCTTTAAAGAAGATCCTAATTCTATTTGGTTTTATTCCTACTTACCAAATCCTATTCTTTCTAGGTTTTGGCCTTTCACTTTCCTTCTTATTTTATAACTCCTAAACCTTATCATCTTTTTTTTTTTTAATCAAGAGTCAACTAGGCATTGCACCTAGTGACCATTTTTATTAATAAGTAAATCAAAATACAATGTCTTACAAAGTGTGCACCAAACAAGTGCAAATACCAAATGTAGTCTACTTCCTTCTAAAATTACACCAAGTTTACTTCCTATCCACACTCTCTTGGGTTGAATGCCATTGGGCATTAATACCACCAAGTAGAATGAAAATAAGTCATAATCTTGATGCCAAACAGCATGATAAGTAGGGACTAATGAGCTACCTGAAGTAGCAAAACATAAAATAATAACCAAAGTCTGATTCAGTAGTTGATCTAAACAGGCAAAACTTGAGCCTCCCCGAGTTAATCCTGATCTGTGTTGCGTGCAGAATGTATATGAATCCATTTGTTGTGCATGCACTAGATTGTCAGGTGGTATTATGCATTCCCCGGGGAGATCCCGGTGAGAGTTGAGCTGTGCCCGTAGACCAAAACTCCATATAGGAACTATCCCAGCTAGTGAAAGTAGTAGACTAGACATAGCAATCCAGTTCATCATGCTAAAGAGTATATCCACTATGTAGTCCCAACCAGATGTAGATGTCTCCACTTTGTACAGCGTCCGGTGAGATTTAAGTTGTTTATTAAGGCACCTTGAGTCTCCCCGAGCTAGTCTTGATCTTCCTTGTCGCATGCAGCATGTGTTTGATTTCAGTTGTTGTATGTGCACTAGATAGCCAGTTGGGAATATGCTTTTCCCGGGGAGAGCCCGGTGAGAGTAGAGCTGTGCCCGTTTAAGACTCCTTATAATAGCAATTCCCAATGTAATCCCAAACAAATGTTCCACCTTGTACCTGCAAGCAAAGAAGCTAAAGTTAGCAAAAACAACCCCTATGATCTCCACTCTAAAGTCTTGATCATAGAGGTCAAAGGCCAGTTCCCAATCAGCTCCTCCTACATCTTCTCCTCCTCCAAATGACTTCACCTTGACACCTTCCATCTCTTAGCTCTATACTCCACACAGTGATGCTTATCAAAGTTGACAATGAACCTGGCTTTAGAAGGCATTTCATTAAAAAAAGTATAGCAAACTGTGGGCAATTCATAGGCTAAATTGGCAAGACAATCAGCTAGCTTATTGCCTTCTCGTAGAGTGTACTGAAACTGAAATCTTCCTAACTGCTTCAGCCCCATGATATCTTCCACAATAGCAGCAATAGACCATATGGGTTGCCAAGCACCTTCAATTACCTGCTTGACAACCAGAGAATCAGTTTCAATCACCACCTCTCCTAGGTCATTCTCTACACAGTATTTCATTGCCTCCCTAATAGCCATAGCCTCAGCATACATGTTGTTATGTTCTCCAATTAGTTTAGCAAATGCATACAGCACATCACCCTCTACATTCCTCACACAAAAAGCCATAGCACTAGGTCCAGGGTTCCCCCTAGAAGCCCCATCAGTGCTCACTTTCAATCCACCATGAGTTGGTACTTGCCATCCCACCTTTAGGTACCTGAATCTAGGCATATAGACTTCCAGAGCATAGACAATGTCAGGCCAGGATTGCTTCACCAAATGCACAAAGGGGAACCTCAGCTTTACAAAGTAAAACAAGTTACTAGTGACTTCATAAAGCAGCCTAGAATAAGATACAGTTTTGTCATGCTTCAATGCGTTTCTCCTCTTCCAAAGTGACCAAACTATAAAAGAAGGGACAGTATGAAAGACATCTTTGATCCATGGTTTAGGCCATTGCCTCCACCATTTAAAGCAAACCTGATGAAGATTGCAATCATCAACTTGAATTCCTGCAGCTTGAGCAAAATACCTCCACACACTGTTTGCCACCTGACTTGTCCTGAATAGATGTTCTCTAGTCTCAATGTTAGGATGAGTACAGCACCAACATCTAGAGGGAAAATGATATCCCATTCTCTTCAGTTCATCATCAATAGGCAACTTAAATTTCCACAGCCTCCACATCATGAAAGATACTTTCATTGGCATCCCTTTTACCCATATAAACCTGGAGATAGGAATTTTATGCTGCTTCCCTCTCATATAATTCCATGCACTGCTAACTGAGAACTTTCCATTTGAAGTCAATCCCCACCAAGCTTTGTCTCTTCTTTGATCAGTTCCAAGTAAGTGAACATTCTGAGTGATGTGATCAACAATGTCTTCAGGTAATAGGAGGTGTAACAACTCAGCATTCCAGGCTCCATCCTCTATCAATTCTCTCACATTGTTATACCAAAGCTCACAATTAAATGTAGAAGGTACAATAAAGTATAATGGTCCAAGACCTGACCAGTTGTCATACCAAAGGTGAGCTGATCCTTCTCTAACCTGCCAGTGTATCTCATGATCTATGGCCTCCCTAGCTTGAATCATCTTCCTCCAGACATAAGAGCCTTGTTTGAAAGGTACAATGGCCTTGTGCAGCTTTTTACAATACTTATTAGCCATATAGGTAACCCAAAGAGAGTCTCCAGTTCTAAAGTTCCACCAAAGCTTGGCAAACAAGGCACTGGACACATCAAACAAGGACCTGAACCCCATGCCTCCTTCCTCAGTTGGCAAGCATAGATTCTTCCAAGAGGACCAATGCCTATTAGACCCTTCTTGTGAATTTCCCCAAAAGAATTTAGCAAACAGCTTATGCAACTGATTGAGCACACTATCAATAGGATTGACTGCTGAAAGGAGATGTATTGGCACACTTTGCAGCACATGCTTAATCAGAATGGCTCTTCCCCCAAATGAGAGCATTTTAGCACTCCAACCATGAATCCTTGAGGTTACCTTTCCAACCAGCTCCTCATAGTGTATCTTTTTCCTCCTTCCATAGAAAATTGGGCAGCCAAGGTAGGTAAAGGGAAACTCCTTCCTCTGAATGCCAGTGATCCTTTCTACTTTTTGTACTTCATCTTCACCCACTGAGGCATGCAAATAGATAGCACTTTTATCCTTGTTTATCTTCTGACCTGACACAGCTTCATAAGCTTGCAAAGCACCAGTGATCAAGTGTAATGAATCTTCATGAGCTGAAGTAAAAAGTATGGTATCATCAGCATATGCAAGATGATTAAGATGAGGGCTCCACTTAGGCATAGCATAAGGTCTATAGAAGCTGTGAGTGTTGAGGGAATTCAATGTCCTTGAGAGGGCCTCAGCAGTAAGTATGAATAAAGGGGTCCCCTTGCTTCAAACCTCTCCCAGAGTGAAAGAACCCATAGCTTTGTCCATTGAATAAAACTGAGTACCAGTTTGATGAGACAAGCTGGAAGATGATGTCTACAAACTCATGGCAAAACCCCATCTTTCTCAGTACCATTGTCAAGAATGGCCATGACACCCTATCATATGCCTTCATCATGTCCAATTTAACAACTACATTTGCATCTTCACCCCTCTCATTGATATCATGGATAATCTCCTGGGCAAGTAATACATTCTCAACAATACTTCTTCCTTTCACAAAACCAGCCTGATTCTGGGAGATGAGAGTAGGAAGAACTTCAACTAATCTATTGTGAACCACCCTTGAAAGGATCTTGTTAATGAAGTTGCTCAAGCTGATAGGTCTGAGGTCAGAAAAAGTTGTGACTGAAGGCTTCTTAGGTATCAACACTAGATTAGTATGAGTGACATATCTAGGGATGTGTCTTCCACTAAACATTGCCTGCACCACCCTAACAATGTCAGCCTTAATGATGTCCCAAGCCACATGAAAGAACTTGCCAGTATATCCATCAGGACCACTTGCACTATCTCCATTGAGTCCAAACACTGCCTGTTTGACTTCATCTTCCCAAGGAACTTTTGTAAAGGCTTCATTCTGCTCCTCACTAATCATAGATGGTACATTCATCAAAAGATCATAGTTGTTAGATACCTCCTCAGTAGCAAATTGTCTCTGAAAGAACCATAGTGCTTCATTGGCCATAGCATCCTGAGAGTTGATCCAATTACCATCCCTATTTTGAATTCTGCTCACATGTAACTTCTTTCTTTTTCCATTAACATGAAAGTGAAAGAACTTAGAGTTCACATCCCCTTCTTTGAACCATTGCATGCCAGCCTTTTGCTTCCAGAACTCAGCTTCAATTGCAAGATATCTCTTCAGCTCAGCTTCAGCTTTCTTCAAAGCTTCTCTATTCTCAGGTGTTGGTGCTGATTCAAGCTGATACTCATGTGCCAAGATGATGTCCTCCAAAGTAGATACCTGCTGAAAGATATTCCCATAAGTAGCTTTGCTCCAGGCAGTCAACTTCTTCTTTAGAGTTTTCAGCTTAGTGTTGAGTGAGTAGAAAGGATCTCCTGCAGCTTCCATCTCCCAATGCTCCTTAACAAGATCAAGGAAAGAGTCATGTGTAGTCCAGAAGTTTAAGAATTTGAAGGGCTTTATGGTAGGAGTATCATCTTGAGAGAACTTGATCAACAGAGGGGAATGATCAGATCCCACTCTAGCAAGGTGATCCACTTCAATCTTAGTACACATATTCACCAGTTGCTGGTTGCCTAGACATCTATCAAGCCTCTTCAATATAAAGTCTTCTTCAGTTCTCCCATTCCACCAAGTGAAAATACTTCCAGAGTGGAAGCCAAGATCCATGAGCTGACAGTTAGCTAGAGTAGAGGCAAACTCTTCATATTCAGGCATGAAGACTGGAAGGCCCCCATACTTCTCATTCTCAGCTAGAATGACATTGAAGTCTCCAGCTACAAGCCATGGCCTCAAGTTATCACTAGCAAAGTACTGCATTGCCTCCCAAAGAAAGAATCTCTCTCCAGCATTTGTTTTGGCATATACAAATGTCATGACAACTTCTTCATCAAAGTGTTGATTGTTGAAGGACAGTGTGATTTGTTGCTCATCATTCATAACTTCTTGCACATCAAAATCAGCATTAACAAACACCCAAACCTTACCATTAACATTGTGAAAGCACTGGTCCATCCCAAGTCTCAACTTATAGCTATTAATGGTACTAACATCCTGGAATGGTTCCATCAAGCCTATAACTTGGAAGTGCTTCCTTTGATGTAATGTGATCAATCTATCAAAAGCTTCTTGAGTATTAACTGACCTTATGTTCCATATAAGAAGCCTATCCATCTAATTCAGCTTGGTTGAGGTTGATCTCAAGGCCTTGAGTTTGTCAGGATCCTGACTATAATTCTTCTTGTTCCTCTTGTGTACCTGCTTGGATTGATTGGACAATTCTAAGGGTGCTGGAGGGATGAGCTGCTGTGGTGATCGTGCACTTCTTGGGGACAAATCAGCCTCCCTAGCAACCTGATCAAAGTTATGAGCTGTGGAGTCCTCCTCTAGTTCTTGATGCTCAAGTCTGCCTGGACTTAGAGGACCATCTCTAAGCTTTATACCCTCCTGAGTGTGTATTTCCTTGATAATAGGCTGCAAAGGCATGTTCTCAATTGGATCATCTTCATCATCTTCAGAATTAGAGCCTGAAGGAAGCAAGGAAGAACCTTGAGCAAAGTTCTCATCCTGAGTTTGGCTAGGTACTGTGGAAGCAGTCGTGTTTAGATTGCAGTTCATATTATTATTTTCTCCCACATCGACTGATGGTAGTGAAAGCTGCTTAGGTATAAAAACCTTTTCCATGCCAGTACCGGAATTACCTAACTTTAGGGCTTTTTGCAATAACTCCCAAGCTCCGGAATGAAATTCCCTTAACTCATTCAATGTATCTACATTAAATACGCTCAGTTTACCAACCAAATCATCCTCGTGAATTGAATTTTCAGTTTGTGAAATCGCAATTATTGCACAATCTTTGTCTGAACCTTCAGCTTCCTTCAATTCTCCCAGCTCGTATGCATCATCACTTTTTCTTTCCTGACCTGTTTCGAAATTTTTTTCTTTCAAATTATTTGGAAAAGTTTCTTCAACCCATTGACGCGTACTAATAGCTCCTGTATCAATTGCCTTATGAATCACATTCCTTCTTGGAGTCGAATTTGTATTCCTCTTTCCACTTTGTTCAGGATTACCAAATTCCTTATTTGACTTCACACCTACCTCTTCTCCTACTTGAACATTAACAACTTCATTCTCTTCGACATCTAACACTGCAAAAGCATTATCAACCTGGACATCATCACCTTTGGCCTTGTCATCTTGTTTATGCTGATTCTTTTTATTCTCAACCCTAACCCAAGCATTAGGGTTTCTATTAGGGTTCACACTCTTCCTATAGTTGCCTTGTCAACCCTCCTGCATAGTATTACCTTTGTTGAACTTCTCAAGCAAGGCTGGAGCTTCCTTATCATTCACATCACCCACCAATTTACCACTTGTAAGCACCCTAAGAGGCTGCTTCCTCTCAATCTTCTCACCTTGTGCATTCACCTTATCATCAAGTTCTGGATGCAATATGAAGCATTGCTCTTCATCATGCCCTTGAAGCTTACATTTTGTACAATACTTTGGCAAATAGTCATACTGCACCTTGATCCATTTATACTTAACATCACCAGTTGTTGAATTCTTGATCCCAATCCTCACTCTTTGAGGTCTTGGAGCCAGTAAATCCACCTCCACTTTAACCTTAGCACAACTAGGTCTTGTCCTTGCCCTTGTAGCTGCATCCAATTGCAATGGCTTGCCAATTGCACTGGCCAATGCAAACACTGCTTCCTTAGCAAAGAACACTGGTGGTAATCCTGGAAAGGAGATCCAAGCAACTGCCACTGAAGTCTCCTCCCTAGGATCAAACCACACATCATACTTCAAAGATCTCATCTGATGGTACACGTTGGTAAACTTCAAATAGAAGGCAGGCCTTGACAACAAATGTACATAGTCTTCCAATAAAGAAACCCTAATCAAAACATGCCTAAGATCAAGGAAGCCTATTGAGCATTCTCCTTTCAACTCACACTGAATTGGTAAATGCTTTTTAAGTTCATGAAAGGCAGGCATGCCATATGAAAACTTGCCCACGACTGCATATTGTAATTCTTCATGAATTACCATAGAATCAACATCCTTGTCTTGCCAAATGAATGAGGGTTCACCATGATGTAGTTCCATTAGAGGCTCAGGGATTGAAGGCACAACAAAAGGTCGTGCAGTAGGTTTTAGGGTGGAGGCATACGATAATGGTGGTGGATTATTAGTAGTAGGTGTTGTGGTTGTGTTAGGGGGTTGTGGGGGGGGGGGGTAGTATTAGGCTGGACAACCCCAGTGGGGGGCTGTCCAGTGGCCGGAATGGCCATGGGAGGGTTGCCGAGGTTGGTCGCCTAGGAATCGCCTAGAATCGCCTATTCTAGAGAGAAAACTAGGCGCGGGTTGTGACTAGTAGGGTTGTGACTACTAGGGTTTATTTATAAATCCAAAGAGAACCAACCGAAAGCTACTTTGAGTGGAAAAAGGCATGAGATGTGAGATTATTAGAGGGTAAAAGCCAAATTTAAGAGATTCACATATATTTTTTTTTTATCTTTTCCTTAGAATGTCATTTATAGATCTTTGGGAGATTATGGAAACACTTATGAAGAATGAAGGAAGAGATGAAGACAATTTTGACGAGAAGATGTATCAATTTTATCTAATGATGAAGGCATCGAATGATAGATGGGATGAATGGAAGAAGAGTTTTAGAGCATCAAAAGTGATAAAAGAGCATACTTGTGATGATATTGATTGGAATGCGCCTACAATTTACAATCGTATAATTGGGAATGGAATTGATCTTATTGATCTTGCTTGTGAGAAAAAAAGTGAGGATGAGAGAGAAAAGATCGAGAGGAGTAAGGGAGAGAAAAGTGGCAACTTAAGAGCGGAAAAAGGAGAGCTAGAGAAGTGAGAGAGTTGCCACAAGAAAAGAGAGGAGAGAATGATAAAAATAAGAGTGAAAAAGAAGAAGTTGAGAGCTATGAAAAACAAGAGAGTTTGGGTGAGCATATGTCTTATTCTAACTCTAATATTCCTACTTCTTTTTCTCCTAGTTGTTTTGATTCTTATCTAGGTGATTTTATGAAAAAGCCAACATTGGAAGAACTTCAATGCTTGAAAAAGCATGTAGAGGCCGAGTCATCCAATTCTTATAGCCAAGTGAATCTCAATGACAAAAACAAAGGTAAGGAAGATGGTTTAGGTAAGGTTCAAGGTAAAATTACTAAGCTTAACACTCTACCTAATTTGGATGAATTTGATAATGATCTTTATCTTTTGGGTGTTGGTGATGATAGGAATAATGAACATTCCATATGTCTTAATGATTCATTAGTTGAGGAAGATTGTGATTTATTGACTTATTTGTATTGGCCTCAATCTAGTGTTGATTTGGATAAAGACTCTTACGATGACACTCCACCCTTGTTTGACGAAGAAGAACATGAACTTGAATTTTATTTTTCACCTACTATTTCTAATGATGAAATTCAAGATTTTGGTGAAGAGTTGACTCAAGTGGAGAATGATAGTGATTTGCCTACTTTTAAATCTCAACTACTTGTTGATAGTATACTTTTTATTTATGAGGAAAACTCTAGTTCGCTTCTTAATCCATTAACTATTTCTTGCACTAGTTCTTTTGTTTTCGTGCAGAAAAGTGAAAATTCTTTTGATAGAGGACGTGTCATGAAAGTGAATGTGGCAAAGAATGCAATTGGATTCAAAGATGAATATGTGGAAATTAATTCTTGTTGGATGTTTAAAGACAAAAGCTTATTGGCTAATTTTTGTGTTGTTAAACCGATTGATTATATTGATCCCTTTTTAAAGGTTTATGACATGAAGTTTCCCAAAGCCATTGCTATATTGGAGATACTCCATACAAGGATACAAGGTGATATTTTTCCATTAATGAACAAGTCCAAGTACGGTATGTATAAATGGTTAATTCATATTTTTGGACTTCTTAAAACACCTAAAGTATTGTTGGAGGTGATGAACTCTATTCTAATTTCTTATGTTGGTGACTTTATTATTTTGGAAGATGACGATGTTTTCATATATTTAAAATCATTAACTATAATATCAAAGTTTAAGAGTAAGAGTAAAGTTTATGGATACTACTTAATGTTGTTCCAACCAAGAAAATTTGGTGTGGAATTGGTTATTATTTCTTTTGTACTTCTATTACTTTCTCTTTTGTGCAGGTTTGAATTCGAGGACGAATTCCTTCAAGAAGAGGGGAATGATAGCATCCATGGAAGGAAAAATCCATTGAAATACTTGGATGAAGCTTTGGAAGTTCTTGGAAAGCATATGACAAGATCTCGCATAAAGAAAGCTCAAAACAAGCCGATTGCACTTGAATTGTGAAGAGAAAGAGCTCAAGCCAAGGATGACCTTTTGTCTAAGTGATAGAGATATTATATGGTCCAAATTGAGGTACAAGTGATGAATATTCAAGTCAAAATTACTACAATTTGAAGTGGAAACATTGGGTTCCAAATCAGTCTATTTTTGGACTAATTAAGGAGCTTAAAGTGTGCCAAACTTGAAGCCTAAGAAGAGCCATATAGGGTCACGTTTTTAGCCCATAAAATGTGCATAGTTTCAGCGCAAAAACGTGCAAAGGATGGTCAAAGGATTTCCATAAAGTGTACCCCAAGTTTCTTGCAAGTTGCTATCAAGGATTCCTAGTTCAAGTGGGATTCGTTTCCTAAATTAATTGGGATATATTTTCTTATACTGATTAGGTTTTGATTCCAATATTAATTAGGATTAGTTTACCAAGTTTATTTAGGATATTATTTTGGTTTTCCTAGTTTAGTTTTAATTTACTTCCTTTTCATATTTTATTGGGATTTTCTTTCCTAGTTGGTTTCTTTTCCTATTTCATTATTACTTAGAAACTATATTTGAGTAGGATTTTGTAAGGCCTATGGCCAGTACCTACTCCTATATAAAGAGGTTATTTTCTTTACTTTTAGATACGACAATATAGATTTATGATGAATAAAAATTGAGAGGTTTTCTCTTGCACTTTTATCTGTGGCTACTCTTGGATTTATCTTTCAAGCTTCAAGTCTACACTTTTAGGTGATGAGTTCAAATCTTTAGATATTCAAGAAAGGCGGTAAATTCTATTTTACTGTTTTCTTTGTTACTCTAACGGGGGTCGGGATTCCCTAATCTTCTTCTTGAGTTATTCTCTACCAAAGGCGGTTAGCTTAGTCTAATTGTTGTTGTTAGGAGTTTCTTTTCAAGATTTAGACTTGTCTTAAATTTCTTGATTCTTTCTTGAGATTCTTGATCCGTTCTTGAATTCAAGAAACTCTTTCTTGAATTTATTTTATCCTTATTTTCAATTCTTGTTCGTTTTTAAGTATATTTTATTAGCTTCCGCGCGTTTCTTTAAATTTCTTTATCAAGTTCTTGGATCCATAACGTGAGCGTTATCGAGAGGTATCGTGATTGTTATCAAGTGGTATCAGAGCGGGTTCAATCAAGATTCCGTTCTTGATTATCTGATGGGATTTTTGAGCTAGAAAAGCAAAAAAAAAAAAAAAGAAAAAAAAAAAAAGGTTACTGTAGCAGTGAACAGTAACACGAAAAAAAATAGAAGGAAAAAAAAAACGAAAATTAAAAAAAAAAAAAAAATTGGAGGAAGTTTTTTTTTTTTGGTTGCTTATGCTCATTATTTTTCAGAAATCTAGTAGTATTGGGTTTCCTAGTCAATAAAAGAAACAAGAAGAGGGAATTCTAGTCCTTGGAAGAAAAGTAATATCTTTCCTTTTTTCCTTTGGGTTGGGTTTCTTATATTCTTTTCCTTGTTTGTTTCTACATTCTAAATTCTATTCTTTCTAGGTTTTGGTTTTCTTTAAAGAAGATCCTAATTCTATTTGGTTTTATTCCTACTTACCAAATCCTATTCTTTCTAGGTTTTGGCCTTTCACTTTCCTTCTTATTTTATAACTCCTAAACCTTATCATCTAGGGTTGTGACTACTAGGGTTTATTTATAAATCCAAAGAGAACCAACCGAAAGCTACTTTGAGTGGAAAAAGGCATGAGATGTGAGATTATTAGAGGGTAAAAGCCAAATTTAAGAGATTCACATATATTTTTTTTATCTTTTCCTTAGAATGTCATTTATAGATCTTTGGGAGATTATGGAAACACTTATGAAGAATGAAGGAAGAGATGAAGACAATTTTGACGAGAAGATGTATCAATTTTATCTAATGATGAAGGCATCGAATGATAGATGGGATGAATGGAAGAAGAGTTTTAGAGCATCAAAAGTGATAAAAGAGCATACTTGTGATGATATTGATTGGAATGCGCCTACAATTTACAATCGTATAATTGGGAATGGAATTGATCTTATTGATCTTGCTTGTGAGAAAAAAAGTGAGGATTAGAGAGAAAAGATCGAGAGGAGTAAGGGAGAGAAAAGTGGCAACTTAAGAGCGGAAAAAGGAGAGCTAGAGAAGTGAGAGAGTTGCCACAAGAAAAGAGATGAGAGAATGATAAAAATAAGAGTGAAAAAGAAGAAGTTGAGAGCTATGAAAAACAAGAGAGTTTGGGTGAGGATATGTCTTATTCTAACTCTAATATTCCTACTTCTTTTTCTCCTAGTTGTTTTGATTCTTATCTAGGTGATTTTATGAAAAAGCCAACATTGGAAGAACTTCAATGCTTGAAAAAGCATGTAGAGGCCGAGTCATCCAATTCTTATAGCCAAGTGAATCTCAATGACAAAAACAAAGGTAAGGAAGATGGTTTAGGTAAGGTTCAAGGTAAAATTACTAAGCTTAACACTCTACCTTATTTGGATGAATTTGATAATGATCTTTATCTTTTTCGGTGTTGGTGATGATAGGAATAATGAACATTCCATATGTCTTAATGATTCATTAGTTGAGGAAGATTGTGATTTATTGACTTATTTGTATTGGCCTCAATCTAGTGTTGATTTGGATAAAGACTCTTATGATGACACTCCACCCTTGTTTGACGAAGAAGAACATGAACTTGAATTTTATATTTCACCTATTATTTCTAATGATGAAATTCAAGATTTTGGTGAAGAGTTGACTCAAGTAGAGAATGATAGTGATTTGTCTACTTTTAAATCTCAACTACTTGTTGATAGTATACTTTTTATTTATGAGGAAAACTCTAGTTCGTTTCTTAATCCATTAACTATTTCTTGCACTAGTTCTTTTATTTTCGTGCTGAAAAGTGATGAAAATTCTTTTGATAGAGGAAGTGTCATGAAAGTGAATGTGGCAAAGAATGCAATTGGATTCAAAGATGAATATGTGGAAATTAATTCTTGTTGGATGTTGAAAGACAAAAGCTTATTGGCTAATTTTTGTGTTGTTAAACCGATTGATTATATTGATCCCTTTTTAAAGGTTTATGACATGAAGTTTCCCAAAGCCATTGCTATATTGGAGATACTCCATACAAGGATACAAGGTTATGTTTTTCCATTAATGAACAAGTTCAAGTACGGTATGTATAAATGGTTAATTCATATTTTTGGACTTCTTAAAACACCTAAAGTATTGTTGGAGGTGATGAACTCTATTCTAATTTCTTATGTTGATGACTTTATTATTTTGGAAGATGACGATGTTTTCATATATCTAAAATCATTAACTATAATATCAAAGTTTAAGAGTAAGAGTAAAGTTTATGGATACTACTTAATGTTGTTCCAACCAAGAAAATTTGGTGTGGAATTGGTTATTATTTCTTTTGTACTTCTATTACTTTCTCTTTTGTGCAGGTTTGAATTCGAGGACGAATTCCTTCAAGAAGAGGGGAATGATAGCATCCATGAAAGGAAAAATCCATTGAAATACTTGGATGAAGCTTTGGAAGTTCTTGGAAAGCATATGACAAGATCTCGCATAAAGAAAGCTCAAAACAAGCCGATTGCACTTGAATTGTGAAGAGAAAGAGCTCAAGCCAAGGATGACCTTTTGTCTAAGTGATAGAGATATTATATGGTCCAAATTGAGGTACAAGTGATGAATATTCAAGTCAAAATTACTACAATTTGAAGTGGAAACTTTGGGTTCCAAATCAGTCTATTTTTGGACTAATTAAGGAGCTTAAAGTGTGCCAAACTTGAAGCCCAAGAAGAGCCATATAGGGTCACGTTTTTAGCCAATAAAATGTGCTTAGTTTGAGCCCAAAAACGTGCAAAGGATGGTCAAAGGATTTCCATGAAGTGTACCCCAAGTTTCTTGCAAGTTGCTATCAAGGATTCCTAGTTCAAGTGGGATTCGTTTCCTAAATTAATTGGGATATATTCTCCTATATTAACTGGGATATATTTTCCTATACTAATTAGGTTTTCATTCCAATATTAATTAGGATTAGTTTACCAAGTTTTTTTAGGATATTATTTAGTTTTCCTAGTTTAGTTTTAATTTACATCCTTTTCCTATTTTATTAGGATTTTCTTTCCTAGTTGGTTTCTTTTCCTATTTCATTATTACTTAGAAACTATATTTGAGTAGGATTTTATAAGGCCTATGGCCAGCCCCTACTCCTATATTAACGGGTTATTTTCTTTACTTTTAGATACGACAATATAGATTTATGATGAATAAAAATTGAGAGGTTTTCTCTTGCACTTTTGTGTGTGGCTACTCTTGGATTTATCTGTTACACCCCGTACGTCTAAATTGACGTATATCATTATAATATCATGTTAAGAATGATTTAAGTGAGTTTAAAGTAATAATATGACCATATATGATGTTTATATGTTGAATATAAAGTTTGGGAAAAATCAGATTTAAGTTGCGGAAAAACCGACTAAGGAATTGCCTTGTAACGGAGCTTTTTCAGCAATTAATTTCATGTGTTATATGAAGTCTTTTGGGGACATATCATATACCAAATTGAAGGTCTTGGAGTGTAGTTTCCAACACTTTTAACGGTTTGCTCATATAACTTATAAATAAAAAGATATGAGCGTCAGAAGTCAGATCAGAAAAAGGGACATAAGCGCAAAAGAGGGCTAGAAATGAAATGTTTTTATTATAAAAGAGAAATTTCTCTCTCTCTCTCGACATTTCCAGTAAACCCACGATATAAACAGAGGTTTCCTCAGTTTGAATCCATTTTTTTTTGATTTTGAAGAAAGAACATCAATTTTGACACGAAACGGAAGACGGATTGCGTCAAAACGCTCTACGCGATTAGGGTAACATTATGCTACCTTCAATTTCGTCTATAGTTTGAGTTTTAGAATTACTTCATGGCTAAGTAAAGTACCTAAATATTGTATTATAGCTTGTTTAAGCTTTGGGAGGTGTGGAATTCAAAGGAAACGAAGTTTAGAAGCTAGAAACATCAAAGGTATGTAAGGCTAAACCTTTCTTTTGGCAAGGCATGTATCTTTTAGATTTTGAAGCTTTTATTAGTTTCAAACTTCGTTTTTCTTGTGAGAAACTTGTATGGTACCAAGTAAACCTTGTATATACTTAATTTGGTACTAAAATCCAAGGTGAAAGACGTCCAAATCAGAAAGGCAAAACGTTTCAAAATCTGGAAAATTGTTTTGAACTTTGGACAGTTGTTAGTATATTGATCATAACTCCTTATACAAAATTGATATTAAGATGATTTAAGAATCTCCAGAATCCTAATACATATATCTACAACTTTCATGAAGACCATGAGGTCTATAACTTTTATCTGCACCCTCAAAACTATGATGCAATACAGGACGCTGGTACTGTCTAGAAATTCTGTACATCCGTGGAATTGTTACGCCACTCTCATCTTGTTATCCAGTTAATTTGTTTATGTTATCAGTTTATCCGGGTATCCATTCCCGTGTATAGTATATTGTTGGTTCTGTTTTGCGGATCATCCAGTTTTAGAGGAAACTCTGCCGAAATTTCTATAAAAATCAAAGAGTTAGACAGATTCTAAGTTTCAGGTTGTGTCTACAATTCCATCCAGAGTTTTCTTATCATTCCTTTGAGTCCATATATATTGTTGCCACATGTGTTATGCCTCATACATGCTTATGCTTATATTGTGATCATGTTATGTGTGATTTGGAGTCCCCCATAGAGGCTGGACATTGGACACACAGTCCGGTCGCGTGTGATACTACCCGTCTGGGGGATACAGCCCCTCTGGTTCAGGCAGGAGTTGAAACACCTAGTGTGACCGGGTGTCATTCACACACTCTGACCAGAGAGACTAGATATTACTGGCTGGGGGGGATATAGCCCATAACACCCACCAGGTTTGTTATATATGCGTATATAGCCACAGTATGCACTGCATGATTATACATGAGGCTAGTTCCAGTTTTCAGTTACCTGATTTGGGGGGATACAGCCCATAACGCCAGACAGGTACTAGTTCAGATGTTCAGTTACCTGATTTGGGGGGGATATAGCCCATAACACCAGACAGGTACCAGTTCAGATAAATGTTCAGCTTTAGCTCGGTACCAGTTATCAGCTCTCAGTTATCAGCCACCAGTTCTTAGCGTCAGTATCAGTTGACAGTTATCAGTTCTCAGTTATCAGCCACCAGTTCTTAGCGCCAGTATCAGTTGACAGTTATCAGTTCTCAATTATCAGCCACCAGTTCTTAGCGTCAGTATTAGTTGACAGTTATCAGTTCCAGTTTCTAGTAACCAGCTATCAGTCATATTACAGTTATTTATCAGTATAGTTCAGCTCAGTCTTCAGGTTCAGATTCAGCTAGACTTCAGCTTATATTCATATCATGTTTAGTACGTTCTTCAGATTTCCAGCTATATTGCTATGCTCCAGCTCATGTTTACATATTTATATTCCAGCCTACAGTTTCATTCAGCTATGACATATTATATGCTCATGCCTTACATACTTGGTACATATCGTACTCACGCCCTTTTCTGGGGCGCTGCGTTTCATGCCGCGCAGGTGCAGATAGATCAATGCTTGGACCACGTTAGTAGGCCATCGATCAGCTATTGGAGTCACTCCGCTTACTCCCGGAGTTACTTATCTTTTGGTATGTATACAGTCAGCCAGTTTGGGTATGGCGGGGTCTTGTCCCATCCTTTGTATATTCAGTTCAGCACTCTTAGAGGCCTGTAGATATGTCCCTGTGTGGTGCAGTCAGTATGTTATGTATGTCAGCTTATGTTAGCCTTGTCAGCTATTTGCATCGCATACTCCTTATCAGCTAGGTTTATGCTTCTTCTGTTTATCAGTTATAATGGTTAGCATATTATCAGTAGGATTAGTGATGATCGACACTTAGTGTTGGTCATCCGTCGCGGCCCTAAGTTGGGTCGTGACATTATCTCTCAATCTTCAAGTCTACACTTTTATGTGATGAGGTATTTCTTCTTCAAACCTTAGATTACTTTTAGGTATTCAAGAAAGGCGGTAAATTCTATTTTACTGTTGTTCTTTGTTACTCTAACGGGGGTCGGGATTCCATAATCTTCTTCTTGAGTTATTCTCTACCAAAGGCGGTTAGCTTAGTCTAATTGTTGTTGTTAGGAGTTTCTTTTCAAGATTTAGACTTGTCTTGAATTTCTTGATTCTTTCTTGAGATTCTTGATCCGTTCTTGAATTGAAGAAACTCTTTCTTGAATTCATTCTATCCTTATTTTCAATTGTTGTTCGTTTTTAAGTATATTTTATTAGCTTCTGCGCATTTCTTTAAATTTTTTTATCAATTTCTTGGATCCATAACGTGAGCGTTATCGAGAGGTATCGTGATTGTTATCAGCGGGGCGGGGCTATTTTGATTTTTGAACGGAGGCAGCGGTGCGGTTTGTCTTAGGGCAGAGTGGGGTGTTTGTTTTTGTTTTGTTTTTGTTAGTAGTGTTTGGGCATTTAGGTTGTGATGATGATAATGCTTGGGGTGTCAGCGAGGGCTGTGATTCGTTTGTCCATAAGGCAATGGGGCGAGGCTGTTTTCAGTCGAACGGAGGCAGTGGTAGCGTACTAACGGGTTTGGGGCCTGTTTGTAGCATTGTCTAGGCAGTAGGGGTGGGTACTGTTTGGTCCGCATTGTTTTGGTGATGCCGAGGCTGTTTTGTCAAGGCTGTTGGTTTGAGGTCGTGCACAGCAGTGACCATTTTGGTTCAGCTGTGGTAAAACAAGGGCGAGGCAGTGGCTTTGGCTCGCGATGATTGGCTCGTGGCTGCCCCTAGCCGTGTTCTCGACAAGGCAGTAAAGCGACATGCTAGTGACACTTTGGCTTTGACGGTTAGAGTTAAAGAGATCCCCTCTTCCTTTTGCTTTGTGTTGAAGTTGTTTATTAAATTGTCTAGTAACTAAATGTCATTGTAGCGTAATGATAGCAATATATTGTATACTTGTGTGTTAATATGAAGTTTTAGTAATCAAATGAAGCTGTCCAACTTGTGAAACATTCCTATGTCTTAGAAATAATCCAGAAACGTATTTTGTCTCCCTTAATATTTTCTCCTGTTCCATGGTTTCAAGGGTGATCTTTTGGATTGCAAGTTTAAAACATGAATCAATTATTGGCATGACTGTTCTTGACACGTTTCAAGCTTTCAAATTGGAGTGAAATGCATAAGATTCTTAGTTTAGTTTTTTTAAAAAAGTCTGCTTAGTTTGGTTCTGTTAATTTTTGAGCTTTAGCTGTTCGTTCATTTTTGTGTCTTTGGCCAAACTAACTAGGAATTTGTTTTGATCTAGTAAGTTTTAGTTAGTTTCAAGTTAGTTTGGGGCTGATTTTATTTGGTCTTAGACTTTCTAGTTAGTGTAATGAATAATGGGGGTCTTTTTAGAGGACCCTACTTGTACATTTTCAGCTTTTTGAGGCTGTTTTAGTGGCTGAAATAGTAGTTGTACAGCTGCTGTACCATGCTGAAAAATAGCCAAAAACACTCAAGTGTAGGGGTGTGGGCTTGTACTTTTGTACAAGTCTGATGCAGCCCGAACACGTGCTGATCAAGTGTTCGATCCACCGAGGAGACCGATGACAAGAAGCCAAGCCAAGCTGCTGCACGATGTGCACGTTCACTTAGCCTGGCCGAAGGAAAACAATTGCTCCGAAGCTGAGTGGCCGAGCTCAAGAATCGAAGGCATTATCTTTAGATTTGAGCCCGAAGGCAAAGTGACCGAGGACAATGAGCTCGAAGACAATTGAGCGTCCGAAGGCAACAAGTGTGTGTGTTCGAGCAGACAATCGAGAACCGAAGCCAAAGCTTACCGAAGTCAAAGTCTGCCGAACACATTTTAACTCAGCCCTGCGTGGCTTATTTCTATTGGTCAACTGTGACCTATTTACTAGTTTACCCTTAGTGTTTCCTATATAAACATTGTTTCCTTTCATTGTAAGTACCTAGTTTTTGAACATTGATGAATTGAATGAAAGTGCCGAGCACATTTCTTCTTGTCTCCGTCGTGAGCAAAACCCCGGTGAGGGCTTTTAAGGACTTGTGGCTTTCGGTTAGTCCGATTGAACATTCCTCTTGATCATTCAGTTTGCAAGAAGCAATGTTCTCTTGAGGATTGTTGCATAGTATAGGTGATCCTTGTATCCCTTTTGATTGAGCTTTGAGACAGGTTCCTCACTGTTCTTTCGAAAGAAGCAAGTTTTGTCTTGCTTTTATCTTTATCTTTCTTGTTTGTTCTTCCGCGTTTGTGCTAGCAACCCTTTCGGGAATTGCATTGCACCATCTTGGTATCAGAGCACGGTTTGGGCTTGTTTCTACAACCCCAAATCCTGTTCACGTTATCTTTATTTTCGTGCGTTTTGTGTCTTTGTTTCCGTTTCGTGTTCCTGTTTTGTTTGTTACTGTTGGTGTTCTTACAAAAAAAAAAAAAAAAAAAGTGTTAAAAGAAAATTCAAAAATTGTGTTTGATTGTTGGTTGTTTGGGAAAAACAATCTTGGATTCTTGTTCACCATCGAGTTCTGATTCCGACGAATACCCGACGTACTGATTTCGTGACTAGGGTTTCTTGATGAATTTTGGACCGTTTTTGAGCTTCCTTGGTGACTGGAAATCAAACCCCAGCCGTGTTGGTGGAGACCGATGAAGGTTGGTGGTTCTTGAGTGATTTGGGTTTGTTTATTGCTTAAAATCGAAGTTCTTAAGTTGGAAACGTTGTCCGTACACCGGAAAATTGTTACAAGTTCGTAACAGTGTACGACACGTCGAGCTAGTCTTGGCTCGAAGAACTTTAATTCCTCCGTCGTTGGAACCGGAGTCGATAAAGCAACCCAGATCTGTTGAATTTCGTGGTCAGTGAACCGAAGTTGTTGCGTCCGTACGCCGGAGCAAGGTCACTGTTCCATTGAAGAAGAAAGGGGTTAAAATTTTAACATCAAAACCCCAGGTGAAAATTGTCGGCTGAAAAAGGAAAGTGGATAAGGTAAAACCCTATCCGTACCAAGGAGGGACCACTCTTGTACGGACAGGAGTGGGTGTGATCGAAAAAGATTCCAAAAGGGAATCAAAGGGTAGATTCTCCTAGGTTCTCACTTTCTTTCGTGTCTAATTCTAGTTGGTGGATCTTTTGAGTAATTGTCTTACTCGAGGTCGTACTAACTCTTTTAAGCTGGTAGGAATTCGTGCGAAGGGGTGACCGAAGTCCAAACTTTCGTAGAAATTCTCTTGACTCCCCGAGCTCAGTTAAAAAGCGTCCGTTCCATCGAGTCGAACATCACTTCACTCTTCCCGAAGAGGCAGTGACTATTGTCGAACTTGAAGGATCTTAGAGGACCGATCAATTGGACGAGCCACTGTTAACAAGTCCTTGAGTGATCAAAAACCGAACCCATAAATTGAGTGGACCCGAGTGCCACCCATCAAAGGTGAGGGAGTGTGTGAGGTGATTTCTAACCCTAACATTTGTTTGATCTTTGACTTGTGCAGGAACCATGGCTGGAAACGATGGCAAAAGCATTGAAAAGCCTGAATTGTCGTTAGCCGATCTCATGGCTGCGATCCAAAGTGTCAGTGCCGATGTGAGAGGAGTGAGTGCTCGAGTAACTCAACTCGAACAGGGAAGTGCGTCCGTGGCCATGCATGGGTCCGGCGCTGGAACAAGCGAATCCACTCCGATAAAACCTGATCTGTATGCTGAGCTTCTTCGACAACATCAGTTGACGAGTGAAGCAATTCGAAGAGAGCTTAACTTGGGCAATCCCCAAGCACAACAAAACTTGGGCAATCCCCAAGCTGGAAATCAAAACTTGGGCGTTCCCCGAGGAGAGAGGTTACCACTTCCAAGGACCCGAAGAGATCTTGGAGCTGTAACCGAAGAGGTTGATGAAGAGGAATTTCCCGAGGACGAATATGAGCGTGAGCCGCCATTCGCTCAACGAAGGCAAGCTCACCGAGGTCGTGGAAATTTCCGAGGTCGAGGCCGAGGCGCAAATGTTGAAAGAAATATTGAGCGTGAGGCTAATGATCGAGATGATGAGTTTCCCGAACAGGTTCGTGGTGTTCGAGACTCAAACTTGAACAGTGTCAAGATCACTCTTCCACCCTTTAAAGGAACTAGTGATCCCGATGAGTATCTTGAATGGAAGCTTAGAATGGAGCGCATCTTTGAAACCAATGAGATGACCGATGAGAGAAAAGCTGCCCATGCCATTGCTTCGTTCGAAGCTTATGCATCAACATGGTGGGAATCTGACAAGAGACATAGAAGAAGAAATGACTATCCAGTAGTCAATACGTGGCCACAGTTGATGAGAGCGATGGATGGTAAATATTTGAGTGCCAAGTACAGGAAGACTCAAATGCAAAAGCTCTATGAGTTGAAGCAAGGGTCCAAGTCTGTCCAAGAGTACCACGATGAGTTCGAAAAGGTTCGATTGAATCTTGATCTGGTCGAAGACGAAGAGCAAACCATTATCAGATTCAAAAATGGCTTGGCTAGGGATGTGTCATCTCAGTGGAGACTCCACGTGTACCACACGTTGGAAGATTTGTTTGATGCCGCCACCGAAGCTGAAAAATTGGTGAAGGACGACAAGGCAAACCGGTATCGAGGAGTCACTACTTCTACTCCTTTAACCGAGGTAAAGAATGGAAGAGTCCAAACCAAGCAAGTGCTAACGCTGTTCGAGATTCGAAGAGACCCTTCGAAAGAGGTGTGACCGGTAACCAACCAAGAGAAGCGAGAGGTAAAGTTCAACTCAACTCTCCTAGTGCTTCAAATATTCAGTGTCACAAATGCAAAGGTTATGGTCACATGGCAAAAGAGTGTCCAACTCGCAAAGTTATGCTTCTGCTCGAAGATGGAACCGTCCATGAGCAAGCGAGTGAAACCGAGGAGGAAATTATCGAGGAGACTGATCGAGCTGAAGTTGATGATGATCATGAGGCTGCCGAAGCTGATCATCCGGAAATGTTTCTTGTGGTTCGAAGGAATTTGAGCTGCATGACTCTTGAAGAAGAGGACAACCAAAGAGAAAACCTCTTTCATGCCCGATGTCGAGTGAGGGGAAAGGTGTGTTCGATGATCATTGATTCTGGTAGTTGTGCAAATGTAGTGAGCCAAACTTTGGTTTCACAAGTGGGATTACCTATGATGAAGCATCCCCACCCTTACAAGTTACAATGGCTGAATGAGTGTGGAGAATTGAGAGTTGTCAAACAAGTGTGGATCAAGTTCAAAATCGGAGAGTATCAAGATGAAATGATATTCGATGTGGTTCCGATGCAAGCTTGTCATTTGCTATTAGGTCGACCATGGCAGTATGATCGTACCGCTGTTCACAATGGCAGATCCAACACTTATACTGTGAAGCTTGATGGGAAGAGTTTTGTACTCAAACCCTTGTCTCCAAAACAAGTCACCGAGGACTATAAACGTATGAAAGAATTGAAAGAAGCGGCCAAAGCTAAGCTTCCGATAGGAGCAAAATTGGGGCCCGAAGAGACAAACTCACCAATCGAAGTAAAAGGAATTTGTGCAATCATGCAACCCGGTGAGATCTTACGAGGCAACGACCATGGTCAGATGATGATTTGCCTCGTGCACAAGGGTATCTTTCTAAACTCTAATGATGATTTTTCTAATGATAACCCTTTGCCTTTGTTTGTTCGTAAAGTTTTGCAGGACTTCGAGGACATGTTTCCCGAGGAAATGCCAGGTGGATTACCTCCGTTGAGGGGAATCGAGCACCAAATTGACTTTGTGCCAGGGTCTCAAATCCCTAACAAACCTGCATACCGGTGTAATCCCGAAGACACCAAAGAGCTCCAACGGCAGGTTGATGAATTGCTGAACAAGGGCCTCGTTCGAGAGAGCCTGAGTCCTTGCGCCGTTCCAGTTATCCTTGTTCCGAAGAAGGATGGAACATGGCGAATGTGTGTTGACTATTGAGCAGTCAACAAAATAACGGTAAAGTATCGTCATCCTATTCCTCGATTAGATGACATGCTAGATGAGTTAAGTGGTTCTTCATGTTTTTCGAAGATAGACCTCAGGTCCGGTTACCATCAGATCCGAATGAAACCCGGGGACGAGTGGAAAACCGCATTCAAGACCAAATTCGGTCTCTATGAATGGTTGGTGATGCCTTTTGGCTTATCCAATGCACCGAGCACATTCATGCGATTGATGAACCATGTGCTCAAACCGTTCATAAATAAGTTTGTTGTCGTTTATTTCGATGACATACTTGTTTATAGCAGAACCGTGGATGAACATGTCGACCACCTAAGGCAAGTACTTGAAAAGCTACGAGAAGAGAAGTTGTATGCCAACTTCAAGAAATGCGCCTTTGGTGTCGATCGTGTAGTCTTTCTTGGATTTGTTGTCAGTGCTAATGGTGTCGAAGTCGACGAATCAAAAGTCGAAGCCATCAAAGATTGGCCAACTCCAACCTCGGTATCACAAGTTCGTAGCTTCCATGGCTTAGCTAGCTTTTACCGAAGGTTTATTCGTGACTTTAGCACCGTGGCAGCTCCTTTAACCGAGCTGGTGAAGAAAGACAATCCATTTGTGTGGGGAGAGTCCCAAGAAAGGGCTTTCCAAGAGTTGAAACGGAGGCTTTGTTCTGCCCCGTTGTTGCAACTCCCTGACTTCGGCAAAGCATTCGAAGTCGAGTGTGATGCGTCTGGAGTTGGGATCGGAGGAGTGCTGATGCAAGATTCGAAGCCGATCGCTTACTTTAGCGAAAAGCTTAAGGGTGCAACTTTGAATTACTCTACGTATGACAAAGAGTTGTATGCCCTCGTTCGAGCACTCGCCCATTGGCAGCATTATTTGTGGCCTCGAGAGTTTGTGATCAAGAGTGATCATGAATCTTTGAAACATCTCCGAGGTCAGGAGAAATTGAATCGAAGACATGCCAAGTGGGTTGAATTTATTGAAAGCTTTCCCTATGTAATTCATTACAAGAAGGGAAAAGATAATGTTGTGGCCGATGCGCTATCAAGAAAATTTGCCTTAGCGACCACTCTCGCCTCTAGGCTCATGGGATTCGAAAGCATCAGGTCGATGTACGAGGACGATCCCAAGCTGAAATGTGTTCGAGACGCAATCTTGAGTGGCCGAAAGGTTGAGAAATATCAGTGGCATGATGGCTACCTCTTCAAAAATGGGAGGGTTTGTGTGCCAGTGTCATCGTGGAGAGACCTCTTAGTTCGAGAAGCTCACTCCGGTGGACTGATGGGACACTTCGGTGTCGATAAAACTCTTGGTATCTTGACCGAGCAGTTCCATTGGCCCAAAATGCGACGAGATGTGGAAAAGCTTTGCAACGCTTGTCTCGTTTGCAAGAAAGCAAAATCGAAGTCCAACCCTCATGGTTTGTACACCCCGTTGCCTGTGCCTGATCGACCTTGGGTTGATATATCCATGGACTTTGTCTTGGGGTTACTGAGGTCGGGGGGAGGACATGATAGCATCTTCGTTGTGGTTGACCGTTTTTCAAAAATGGCTCACTTTATTCCTTGCAAAAAGTGTGATGATGCACAGCATGTAGCTACATTGTTTGTTTCTAATGTGTTAAAATTGCATGGTGTACCTCGTACTATTGTGAGTGATCGAGACTCGAAGTTCTTGAGTCATTTTGGGAAGTGTTTGTGGGGTGCCCTCGGTACCAAGCTACTATTCTCGACGTCTCACCATCCTCAGACTGATGGACAGACCGAGGTAGTTAACCGAACCTTGGGATCGTTGCTTCGGGCAATGACCAAAGGGAAGGTTGGAAACTGGGCTGATCGTTTGCCCATGATGGAGTTTGCATACAATCGAACGGTGCATAGAATGATCAACATGACCCCGTTTGAATGTGTGTATGGCTTTAATCCTTTGATTCCACTTGATTTAACCCCATTGCCTCGAGATTCTATTCTTGATTTTGAAGGTACTCGAAGAGCAGCTGCCTTGATCGAATTGCATGCAAAGGTGAAGAAGAACCTCGAGGAGGCCTATGCAAAGGTTGCCTTAAAGAAAAACAAGGGGCGTAAAAAGTTGGAATTAAAGAAAGGAGATTGGGTTTGGGTGCACTTCCGAAAGGAACGCTTCCCGAACCAAAGGAAAGGAAAGTTGGCTCCTCGAGGGGATGGTCCATTTCAAGTGTTGACCAAGATCAACAACAATGCCTACGTGATCGACCTCCCTGGTGAGTATAACATTTCCAACACCTTTAATGTTGCTGACTTAGTTCCTTGTGTTGTAGGTCCAACTTCGGAGGACGAGGAGGGCTTGATTTCGAGGACGAAATCTTCTCAAGAAGGGGAGGATGATGCAGCCCGAACACGTGCTGATCAAGTGTTCGATCCACCGAGGAGACCGATGACAAGAAGCCAAGCCAAGCTGCTGCACGATGTGCACGTTCACTTAGCCTGGCCGAAGGAAAACAATTGCTCCGAAGCTGAGTGGCCGAGCTCAAGAATCGAAGGCATTATCTTTAGATTTGAGCCCGAAGGCAAAGTGACCGAGGACAATGAGCTCGAAGACAATTGAGCGTCCGAAGGCAACAAGTGTGTGTGTTCGAGCAGACAATCGAGAACCGAAGCCAAGGCTTACCGAAGTCAAAGTCTGCCGAACACATTTTAACTCAGCCCTGCGTGGCTTATTTCTATTGGTCAACTGTGACCTATTTACTAGTTTACCCTTAGTGTTTCCTATATAAACATTGTTTCCTTTCATTGTAAGTACCTAGTTTTTGAACATTGATGAATTGAATGAAAGTGCCGAGCACATTTCTTCTTGTCTCCGTCGTGAGCAAAACCCCGGTGAGGGCTTTTAAGGACCTGTGGCTTTCGGTTAGTCCGATTGAACATTCCTCTTGATCATTCAGTTTGCAAGAGGCAATGTTCTCTTGAGGATTGTTGCATAGTATAGGTGATCCTTGTATCCCTTTTGATTGAGCTTTGAGACAGGTTCCTCACTGTTCTTTCGAAAGAAGCAAGTTTTGTCTTGCTTTTATCTTTATCTTTCTTGTTTGTTCTTCCGCGTTTGTGCTAGCAACCCTTTCGGGAATTGCATTGCACCATGCTGCTGTACCATGCTGAAAAATAGCCAAAAACACTCAAGTGTAGGGGTGTGGGCTTGTACTTTTGTACAAGTCCATACTCCACTTTTTGACCTTGAATTTCAGTTATAAAGAGGGTCATTTACTCCTCTTTAAACCATCCAACAACCAGCTGAAACACACTAAATTGAGGGCAAAAAATACTTGAGAAAAATAGTAAGTTTTTTGAAGAAAAGATTTAGAACCAAAAGCCTATACCAAGGGTCTTTTGGGGTATAAATCTACTAGTTTTAGGAGTTAAAAAGAGGTCATAAGGGGCTGTTTAAGGGCTGCTCGGGTGCTGATTTTGCTGCGTTCGTATCCCATTTTAAGCTTGTAGAGTCCTCATTTTCGTGCTTCTAAGCTTCTTGCTAATAGGTAAACACAAACAACTTTGTATTATCTTTAGCATTTGAATAATAGAAATCACAACCAGCATGATTGAATACCTATGACACATTTTATTATGTATGTATATTGTTAGTTTACTCCTCTTTGATAAATTCTTTTTTAGTGTGAAAACATTGATAGGTAAGAAAGTATAAAATTAGATAAGTACTTTGTGTGGAGCATGGCTATTTTAAGAATTGAATATGCATGGAATATCTTGGCTATGTACTACTGTAATAATGAAAGCCCAAAATCAGCCTCGCAAGTTTGATTTATAAAAAGATGGTTATTCTTTCAAAATTTGCTACAAAATGCAAACCTCAAAACTTTGGCATTTAGGCAAACTATTGGATATAATCTAAATGGATTTGAAACTTGTATGTAAAGAAAATCGGGCACAAAAACAAAACTTTCAGAAGCAGCCATGTTTTTTTTCTTGTTGCTGCAAAAAAATTGCAGAAACAACAACTGTTTTTCCACTGCTGCTGTACAAAATTGCAGAAGTAGCCATGTTTTATTTTTCTTTGCCAAAACAGCCACCATTGGGAAATGAAAATGTAAAACAAACCTATTTGTGCAAAGTAGACTTTAAAAAATTGAAATTGCAATGTTTTGGCTAACATCTAAAGGAAATAACATTAGTGGGCTGTTTCTGCACAAAGTTTAACGTATCATTTTAGAAAGCTTCTGGGCCAAATATTTTGCAAAAACAGTCCATTATTGTGTAAGTCTTGGATAAACATCCATTATTTTGATATATAGTCACCAATTTTTATAGAGTTGTTTTTGCTTTCATCTCATCTCTTTTCTTTGTCATTTTGTTTCAAAACCAAAGGTACTATCTAATAACAAAATATAATACGATTAGGCAAAACTATAGAAATGAAAAGATATCTCGCGCGATTAGGCATTGATAAGTATGATTTGTGATCTACTTATTAGGTAAAAGAAAAACTAAACTGCGAGAAGTTAAAGGTGTAAAAATTTAAACTAAAAAAATATATAATAAGCCAATCCTAAATTAATTATTTTTGGAAGTTAATTAAATTCTTTTAAAAATAGGCAAGTCCTTTGCAAGGTTGGAAATGCGTACTAAATTTTATTTGTCTATTTATCTATTTACTTCGAATCAAAGAGCAAATTCGTCCAGTCCTCCGTGAGGTTGGATAGGAATAACGCTTTTAAATTTTTTTCCGAATTAAAGTGTAAATTCATCCGATCCTCCGTGAGGTTGGATAAGAATAACACTTATTATTTTTTTTTCTGAATCAAAGTTTATATTCAAATCAACGGCAAGATAACAACCATTATTTAATAAATTAAAAATGCGACAATAAAGCAACTGTGCCTGACACATGACTCGAGGGTGCCTAACACCTTCCCGAGAGTCAACTAAGAACCTTACCTGAATCTCAAAACGCAGACCATTAGACGAGTCAGAGGTGTTCCAAGGTACCTATTGGTGACTTGGCACACCTTAAACTATGTCAAGTGCTGGTGCAATGCAATTCCCGAAGGGGTTGCTAGCACAAACGCGGAAGAACAAACAAGAAGGATAAAGGTAGAAGCAAGACAAAACTTGCTTCTTTCGAAAGAACAGTGAGGAACCTGTCTCAAAGCTCAACCGAAAGGGATACAAGGATCACCTATACTATGCAACAATCCTCAAGAGAACATTGCCTCTTGAAAACTGAATGATCAAGAGGAATGTTCAATCGGATTAACCGAAAGCCACAAGTCCTTAAAAGCCCTCACCGGGGTTTTGCTCACGACGGAGACAAGAAGAAATGTGCTCGGCACTTTCATTCAATTCATCAATATTCAAAAACTCGCTAGCTACAATGAAAGGAAACAAGGTTTATATAGGAAATACTAAGGGTAAACTAGTAAAAGGGTCACAGGCGACCAATGGAAATAAGCCACGCAGGGCTGAATTAAATTGTGTTCGGCAGACTTTGACTTCGGTAAGCCTTGGCTTCGGTTCTCGATTGTCTGCTCGAACACACTTGTTGCCTTCGGACGCTCAATTGTCTTCGAGCTCATTGTCCTCGGTCACTTTGCCTTCGGACTCAAATCTGAAGATAATGCCTTCGATTCTTGAGCTCGGCCACTCAGCTTCGGAGCAATTGTTTTCCTTCGGCCAGGCTAAGTGAACGTGCACATCGTGCAGCAGCTTGGCTTGGCTTCTTGTCATCGGTCTCCTCGGTGGATCGATCACTTGATCAGCACGTGATCGGGCTGCATCATCCTCCCCTTCTTGAGAAGATTTCGTCCTCGAAATCAAGCCCTCCGCGTCCTCCGAAGTTGGACCTACAACACAAGGAACTAAGTCAGCAACATTAAAGGTGTTGGACACGTTATACTCACCAGGGAGGTCGATCACGTAGGCATTGTTGTTGATCTTAGTCAACACTTGAAATGGACCATCCCCTCGAGGAGCCAACTTTCCTTTCCTTTGGTTCGGGAAGCGTTCCTTTCGGAAGTGAACCCAAACCCAATCTCCCTTCTTTAATTCCAACTTTTTACGCCCCTTGTTTTTCTTTAAGGCAACCTTTGCATAGGCCTCCTCGAGGTTCTTCTTCACCCTTGCATGCAATTCGATCAAGGCAGCTGCTCGTCGAGTACCTTCAAAATCAAGAACAGAATCTCGAGGCAATGGGGTTAAATCAAGTGGAATCAAAGGATTAAAGCCATACACACATTCAAACGGGGTCATGTTGATCATTCTATGCACCGTTCGATTGTATGCAAACTCCATCATGGGCAAACGATCAGCCCAGTTTCCAACCTTCCCTTTGGTCATTGCCCGAAGCAACGATCCCAAGGTTCGGTTAACTACCTCGGTCTGTCCATCAGTCTGAGGATGGTGAGACGTCGAGAATAGTAGCTTGGTGCCGAGGGCACCCCATAAACACTTCCAAAAATGACTCAAGAACTTCGAGTCTCGATCACTTACAATAGTACGAGGTACACCATGCAATTTTAACACATTAGAAACAAACAATGTAGCTACATGCTGTGCATCATCACACTTTTTGCAAGGAATAAAGTGAGCCATTTTTGAAAAACGGTCAACCACAACGAAGATGCTATCATGTCCTCCCCCCGACCTCGGTAACCCCAAGACAAAGTCCATGGATATATCAACCCAAGGTCGATCAGGCACAGGCAACGGGGTGTACAAACCATGAGGGTTGGACTTCGATTTTGCTTTCTTGCAAACGAGACAAGCGCTGCAAAGCTTTTCCACATCTCGTCGCATTTTGGGCCAATGGAACTGCTCGGTCAAGATACCAAGAGTTTTATCGACACCGAAGTGCCCCATCAGTCCACCTGAGTGAGCTTCTCGAACCAAGAGCTCTCTCCACGATGACACTGGCACACAAACCCTCCCATTTTTGAAGAGGTAGCCATCATGCCACTGATATTTCTCAACCTTTCGGCCACTCAAGATTGCGTCTCGAACACATTTCAGCTTGGGATCGTCCTCGTACATCAACTTGATGCTTTCGAATCCCATGAGCCTAGAGGCGAGAGTGGTCGCTAAGGCAAATTTCCTTGATAGCGCATCGGCCACAACATTATCTTTTCCCTTTTTGTAATGAATTACATAGGGAAAGCTTTCAATAAATTCAACCCACTTGGCATGTCTTCGATTCAATTTCTCCTGACCTCGGAGATGTTTCAAAGATTCATGATCACTCTTGATCACAAACTCTCGAGGCCACAAATAATGCTGCCAATGGGCGAGTGCTCGAACGAGGGCATACAATTCCTTGTCATACGTTGAGTAATTCAAGGCTGCACCCTTAAGCTTTTCGCTGAAGTAAGCGATTGGCTTCGATTCTTGCATCAGCACTCCTCCGATCCCAACTCCAGACGCATCACACTCGAGTTCGAATGCTTTGCCGAAGTCAGGGAGTTGCAACAACGGGGTAGAACAAAGCCTCCGTTTCAACTCTTGGAAAGCCCTCTCTTGGGACTCTCCCCACACAAATGGATTGTCTTTCTTCACCAGCTCGGTTAAAGGAGCTGCCACGGTGCTAAAGTCACGAACAAACCTTCGGTAAAAGCTAGCTAAGCCATGGAAGCTACGAATTTGTGTTACCGAGGTTGGAGTTGGCCAATCTTTGATGGCTTCGACTTTTGATTCGTCGACTTCGACACCATTAGCACTGACAACAAATCCAAGAAAAACTACACGATCGACACCAAAGGCGCATTTCTTGAAGTTGGCATACAACTTCTCTTCTCGAAGCTTTTCGAGCACTTGCCTTAGGTGGTCGACATGTTCATCCACGGTTCTGCTATAAACAAGTATGTCATCGAAATAAACGACAACAAACTTATTTATGAACGGTTTGAGCACATGGTTCATCAGTCGCATGAATGTGCTCGGTGCATTGGATAAGCCAAAAGGCATCACCAACCATTCATAGAGACCGAACTTGGTCTTGAATGCAGTTTTCCACTCGTCTCCGGGTTTCATTCGGATCTGGTGGTAACCGGACCTAAGGTCTATCTTCGAAAAGCATGAAGAACCACTTAACTCATCTAGCATGTCATCTAATCGAGGGATAGGATGACGATACTTTACCGTTATTTTGTTGACTGCTCGACAGTCAACACACATTCGCCATGTTCCATCCTTCTTCGGGACAAGGATAACAGGAACGGCGCAAGGACTCAAGCTCTCTCGAACGAGGCCCTTGTTCAGCAATTCATCAACCTGCCGTTGGAGCTCTTTGGTGTCTTCGGGATTACACCGGTATGCAGGTTTGTTAGGGATTTGAGACCCTGGCACGAAGTCAATTTGGTGCTCGATTCCCCTCAACGGAGGTAATCCACCTGGCATTTCCTCGGGAAACATGTCCTCGAAGTCCTGCAAAACTTTGCGAACAAACAAAGGCAAAGGGTTATCATTAGAAAAATCATCATTAGAGTTTAGAAAGATACCCTTGCACGAGGCAAATCATCATCTGACCGTGGTCGTTGCCTCGTAAGATCTCACCGGGTTGCATGATTGCACAAATTCCTTTTACTTCGGTCGGTGAGTTTGTCTCTTCGGGCCCCAATTTTGCTCCTATCGGAAGCTCAGCTTTGGCCGCTTCTTTCAATTCTTTCATTCGTTTATAGTCCTCGGTGACTTGTTTTGGAGACAAGGGTTTGAGTATAAAACTCTTCCCATCGAGCTTCACAGTGTTAGTGTTGGATCTGTCATTGTGAACAGTTGTTCGGTCATACCGCCATGGTCGACCCAATAGCAAATGACAAGCTTGCATCGGAACCACATCGAATATCATTTCATCTTGATACTCTCCGATTTTGAACTTGATCCACACTTGTTTGACAACTCTCAATTCTCCACACTCATTCAGCCATTGTAACTTGTAAGGGTGGGGATGCTTCATCGTAGGTAATCCCACTTGTGAAACCAAAGTTTGGCTCACTACATTTGCACAACTACCAGAATCAATGATCATCGAACACACCTTTCCCCTCACTCGACATCGGGCATGAAAGAGGTTTTCTCTTTGGTTGTCCTCTTCTTCAAGAGTCATGCAGCTCAAATTCCTTCGAACCACAAGAAACATTTCCGGATGATCAGCTTCGGCAGCCTCATGATCATCATCAACTTCAGCTCGATCAGTCTCCTCGATAATTTCCTCCTCGGTTTCACTCGCTTGCTCATGGACGGTTCCATCTTCGAGCAGAAGCATAACTTTTCGAGTTGGACACTCTTTTGCCATGTGACCATAACCTTTGCATTTGTGACACTGAATATTTGAAGCACTAGGAGAGTTGAGTTGAACTTTACCTCCTGCTTCTCTTGGTTGGTTACCGGTCACACCTCTCTCGAAGGGTCTCTTCGAATCTCGAACAGTGTTAGCACTTGCTTGGTTTGGACTCTTCCATTCTTTACCTCGGTTCAAAGGAGTAGAAGTAGTGACTCCTCGATACCGGTTTGCCTTGTCGTCCTTCACCAATTTTTCAGCTTCGGTGGCAGCATCAAACAAATCTTCCAACGTGTGGTACACGTGGAGTCTCAACTGAGATGACACATCCCTAGCCAAGCCATTTTTGAATCTGATAATGGCTTGTTCTTCGTCTTCGACCAGATCAAGATTCAATCGAACCTTTTCGAACTCATCGTGGTATTCTTGAACTGACTTGGACCCTTGTTTCAGCTCATACAACTTTTGCATTTGAGTTTGCCTGTACTTGGCACTCAAATACTTACCATCCATCGCTCTCACCAACTGTGGCCACGTATTGACTACTGGGTAGTCATTTCTTCTTCTATGCCTCTTGTCAGATTCCCACCACGTTGATGCATAAGCTTCGAACGAAGCAATGGCATAGGCAGCTTTTCTCTCATCGGTCATCTCGTTGGTTTCAAAGATGCGCTCCATTTTAAGCTTCCATTCAAGATACTCATCGGGATCACTAGTTCCTTTAAAGGGTGGAATAGTGATCTTGACACTGTTCAAGTTTGAGTCTCGAACACCTCTAGCCTGTTCGGGAAACTCATCTTCTCGATCATTAGCCTCACGCTCAATATTTCTTCCAACATTTGCGCCTCGGCCTCGACCTCGGAAATTTCCACGACCTCGGTGAGCTTGCCTTCGTGGAGCGAATGGCAGTTCACGCTCATATTCGTCCTCGGGAAATTCCTCTTCATCAACCTCCTCGGCAACGGCTCCAAGATCTCTTCGGGCCACTGGAGGTGGTATTCTGTCTCCTCGGGGAATGCCCAAGTTTTGATAAGCAGCTTGGGGATTGCCCAAGTTAAGCTCTCTTCGAATTGCTTCACTTGTCAACTGATGTTGTCGTACAAGCTCAGCATACAGCTCAGGTTTCATCGGAGTGGATTGGCTAGTTCCAGCGCCGGACCCATTCACGGCCACGGACGCACTTCCCTGCTCGAGGTTAGCTACTCGAGCACTCACTCCTCTCAAATCGGCACTGATGCCTTGTATCGCAGCCATGAGATCGGCTAACGACAACTCAGGCTTCTCAATGCCTTTGCCATCATTTCCAGCCATGGTACCTGCACAAGTCAAAGATCAAACAAATGTTAGGGTTAGAAATCACCTCACACACTCCCTCACCTTTGATGGGTGGCACTCGGGTCCACTCAATTTATGGGTTCGGTCTTTTTGATCACTCAAGGACTTGTTAACAGTGGCTCGTCCAATTGATCGGTCCTCTAAGATCCTTCAAGTTCGACAATAGTCACTGCCTCTTCGGGAAGAGTGAAGTGATGTTCGACTCGATGGAACGGACGCTTTTTAACTGAGCTCGGGGAGTCAAAAGAATTTCTATGAAAGTTTGGACTTCGGTCATCCCTTCGCACGAATTCCTATCAGCTTAAAAGAGTTAGTACGACCTTGAGTAGGACAATTACTCAAAAGATCCACCAACTAGAATTTGACACGAAAGAAAGTGAGAACCTAGGAGAATCTACCCTTTGATTCCCCTTTGGAATCTTTTTCAATCACACCCACTCCTGTCCGTACAAGAGTGGTCCCTCCTTGGTACGGATAGGGTTTTACCTTATCCACTTTCCTTTTTCAGCCGACAATTTTCACCTGGGGTTTTGATGTTAAAATGTTAACCCCTTTCTTCTTCAATGGAACAGTGACCTTGCTCCGGCGTACGGATACAACAACTTCGGTTCACTGACCACGAAACTCAACAGATCTGAGTTGCTCTTTCGACTCCGGTTCCAGACAACAACGGAGGAAATCAAACGAAGTTCTTCGAACTAAAATCAGCTCGTTCGTTGATGCAATATAAAATGGCCTAAACGACAACCATCAAAAGCCAAGCTCGAGTGCACAACGGATACGAGTCAAAGGCCTCCGGGAACGTCTTGGAAGATCATGCATTGGAGCGCCGAGGACGGAGGAAACAGGGCAGGAAAACAGGCAGCCCAAAACAGGGCAAAACAGGGGAGCACACTGGGAGCTCACTGCCTAAGGAAGAACTTTTGTTCTTCGCGATCGCGACCACTTCTCACGCGATCGCGAAGAGAATTGAGTTGGCCTGCGCGACAGCGTGACCTTGAGCGCGAAGGCGAAGCTGAGGATGCTGAAGAACGAGAAGATAATGGAGACCTGCGCGATCGCGAGCCATCTGCGCGATCGCGATGCCTAGCGTTGTTGCCTGCGCGATCGCGAGCCTCCCTGGCGCGATCGCGATGAAGAGAGTTTGCACAGCGAACCAGAATCAGCTGCAGGGCCATTTTTGTCCATTTTTAGTGAAAATGTATATATAGCACATTTGCTCTTCATTTCATTAGTTTTAGCTTGAATTGAATAGAGAGAAGAGAGAATTAGAGAAGGCCGAGCCTTTCTAGTCCGAAGCCCGAGGCTTCATGTATCTCATCGACTTGGAATCTATGGAGATTCACCACTAGCGTGAATTCCTTGTAAGGTTCGAGTTTCACTTTCTCCCTTTTGGATTATTAATTCATGTCTTGAATTCATTAATCCGTTCTTTCTTCTCGTTTCTTGACTCCCCAATCCTTGTTTCCCCGATATCATTGATATCACCTATCTAGTTATTTATCGCTTCCGCATATTTGTATCGTGTTTAGCTTCCGCTCGTTTTGGGTTGCATCAGTTGGTATCAGAGCAAGGCTCGGGTTATGTTCTTACAAACCCCCGTTCCTTGTTCAACGTGTTAGTATAGTTATTGTGTTGTTGTTTGTTCTTGAAAATTGAAGAAAAACAAAAAAATTGAAAAACTAGAAAACTTGACAAAATTTGGTTGAGCGGGTTGGATACGAGTCCCCGAGTGTTAAAAAGTAGTGGGGTTTGTTCCTTATTGTATTCCCGTCGTTTTGATACCTATATCTCGTGTTTTGGTGTTACGAATCAAAATTTCCAAAATCAAAATCCAAAAGTTTGAAAATTTCTTGAAAATGCTTCAATCTTGAATCGAAGCTTGTTGTTGTTTGTTTGGAGTTGAAAACTATTGGGGATTGGTTGTTATAGTTGTATACACCTTTGGGTATCGTTGGTTTTGTGCATCGGGTTGAAATCGAGCCAAAAATTTGGCCAAAATCGCCCAAAAACCCGTTTTTGAGCTGCTGTGAAATCGCAGAAATTAACCCTTCGCGATCGCGAAGAGCAATTTCGCGATAGCGAAGAACAAAATTATTTTTTGAAAAATTAACCCTTCGCGATCGCGCGCGTCTGGTCGCGATAGCGAAGAACAAAAAAATTTCAGAATTCCAGTTTTGGGACAGAACGTTCGCAACGGCTTCCGAACAGTTTCCAAACATCATGACTCCAATTGGACCATTAAATATGATGAGTTTGTAGATCACAAACAAAATTTCATCCGATTCCAAATCCGTTTGGTGCCGATTCGAGTCAAATCTTTTGTGTCCCGTTTTCTACCATACCTCTTGGTTAGTGTTTTGAAGGTAATTTGCCTACTTGAAAGACACTAATCCTTTAGCGTATTAGGTATTCGTGCGTAGAGGAGATTAGAATTCAAAGAAGAGTCGTAGAACTCCTTTTGGCCTCAAGTGCGCACTTAAAATAGCCGTCCGTACATCGAGTCTCATTAATTCCACTCCGAACTTTAACTTGGACATGCTAGTTGTGATTACCTTGGTTCCCAAGTTGATAAGGCCTCGCTCTTGAGTGTACATATATTGAGTGATACACGTGAGGGAGTGACTTTTGGGAGGTTTTGTTCTTTTGTGTTACAACTATGTCGGATATTGATTGTGGGGATTATGGCTCATGCGGAGATGATGCGAGTTGCTATGACTCGTATGGTGATGATGGAGACTATGGTTCCTATGAGGGTGATGATGGCCATTACTATGATGACGGAAACCATGGCTCCTATGTTGATGAAGCGGTTCACTATGATGATCGTGAGATTGATGATGACTATGAGGCTTGTGATGAAGAATGTGATGGTGCCTATGCTTCTAGTCAAGAAATCGAAGATGGTGACGCTTCAAGGTACATTGATCCTACTTACTCTTCTTGTGATGAATTAGAGCATGATAGTGACATAGATAGGGATGATGATGATGTTGAGTATATGAATTGTTCTTATGCATCTTCTATTGGTGTTGCTAATGGAGTACAAGGGAGTAGTGGAGGGCCTTCCATTAGTATGGGAGGTGGTGGTGGTTGTTCCATGGGGAAGAAGAAGCTTGCACCTTCTAGGTACGCTAAGCGACCTAATGCTTCTAATGCCCATGTGGAGGATGGTTTGAGAAATGGTGTTGCTTTTGCTACAAAGGGGATGTATGCCGTGAGGGGCGTGGATGGTTGTAGTAGGAGTAGTACTATGGGCTGTGGGACCAAGGCGAGAGGCACATATGGGTTCCATGGCAAGGTTCCTTCCTTGACTTCCAACAACATTGCTAATGTTGGGAGAGTGACGGGAAGTGGAGGTTGTTCTAGTGGTGATGCCACTAGTGGAGGGATAAGGAAGACCCAAGTTGTTGGTGTTGACACTTGTGGGCGTCCAAATTCTCGTTTGGGTGCCAATGTGCAAGACTTGGGTAGATGTAGGTTCGTTGTTGAGGTAGATGGTATTGGAGGATACTTGCTCAAAATTGGTGGTACCGATGCCAATTGTATTAGCACCTCTTTGGTTGATAGGCTTAGGATACCATGCCACAAGCTAGAGCATCCTTATGAGTATGATGGAGTGTGGGTTTCTAAGGAGGCTCGGGTACTCATATCTCATAGGAACTATAAATGCTATGTGTGGTGTGATGTGTATCCCATGCGTCATATTGATGTGTGGATAGGTGACCGGTGGTTGGAGGGGAAGAGGGTGCAATATAGTGCGGTGAAGGGTGCATATCTTGTGGGCGTAGGGCAAAGAGTTTATGACTTTGTGCCTTACCGGGCGAAGAGCCAAGTGCCTACTAGTGCGCCTTCTTTGGCTAGGCAAAGGAGCAAGGAGCAAGAACTTCATTCCATGGTTGACAAAGTGCAAACAAGAAGTCCTACAAACGCAAGCAATGGTGGGACATGTGCTAGAAAAGGGTTGATAGACATCAACAAGGTGAACCCGAAACCACAAGTTTCAATTCCAAGTGGTTCACCAACGAAGAAGAAGGAGACGTCAAGTGATGAGTCTCCTAGTCCTAGATTCCGGGTTGACGTGAAAAGTCCACCTACTCCGGCTATGGGCATTCTTGGGCCTCGTCCCAATTCGCCCGAATTTGAGAGACAAAAGATTGAGAGGAGTAAGGGAGTGACCGGTGACATTCCTCGAGTGGAAAAAGGAGAGGATGTGTTGAGTGATGTGAGCGGGATGTCGCCACCCGAATCTACACCTAGCCTTGAAAGAAAAATGAGGGAAAAGAAAGAGGGAAAAAAGAGTGAGGACACCACTTATTCTAACCTTAACCCTTTATCTTTTTCTTCTACTTGTGTGAGTACTTGTGTAGGTATTCTTGGAGGCAAACCGATGGAGCCTCAACCATGTTCCGTGATGGAAAGACAAGGTGAAGGAGATGCCAAATGTGATCTACGAGGAGGAGAAGCTAGCCATGACGCTTCAAGTACATTGAGTGAGCCCGGATGCAACTCAAGTGTAAGTGTTAGTTCTTCTTCCCATGAGCCTATTACTTCCTTGTCTTGTGTTAGTGTTTGTAACAACTCTATGCTAGTTGATGATTTGCATGAGTATAATGTGTTTGCAACTAGTGTAGAGCCTTCGGGTCAACTTGTGTGTGAAATTGAACCACTAGTTGAGAGGGTTGAAAAGCCACATCATGATGTGAGCTCGATTTTCATTGAACCTCTCTTTAGTGAAGAAGTCGTAGTTGACCTTGTTTGTGAACCTTGTTATGACACCCCACCCATATTTGATAAAGGTGAAGATGAATTTCATGATAATCTTATTCTTCCCTTTGATTGCTTAATTGATAGTGGTGGTCCCTTGTGTCGTAGTGAGGGTGGATGTGCCCTTAAGGAGTCTCTAGAGTGTGAGATGGATCGATTTATTTTCGATAACTCCTTGAGTGAGAGTGAAGGACCTAGTCTTGATTCTATGCTTTTGCGTAACCATGAATTTGAGGTGCATGCCTTTACATTTCTATTGTTTGAAGGCAATCTCATTTGTGGTGGTGAATTGTATCGGACTAGAGTCGATAGTAGAGTCGAACCTCCATGGTTTGTAAAGTTAGGCTCTATGGATGATCCGACGTTTGGAACTCCAAGTGAGGAGAGTAGCCTTGATATTGGTCGTGTTGACCTTTCTTCTAGTGGTCCTAGCCTTCATTGTGTGGACTATAATGATGAAGAACCTATTTTGGAGACTTTCCTTTGGAGTTTGCCTAGTGAGGGGGATTGTCTTGGAGTTGATTTGGGAGGTGAGGAGGTATCTCTCGGTGTGTGTAAGAATGCTCTTAAGAAGGGGAGTGGAGTAGTTGATGTTAGTTGTGAATTGAACTATTTTACTTACTCCATCCCATATGTTGAGCACACCTTGAGTGATGGACATACCAAAGCCAATGTGTCACATTGTGATAAACTTGATTTGAAGGCTTAGTGTGTTGCTAGTAAGCTTAGGGGTCATAGGACATTTGATTGCTACATCTTGCATGACTTTGATCTCTTTGCTTGTTTTGAAAATGAGTGCTTGTTCTTGTCGAGCCAAGACCATGTTGTCTCTTTTGGGGACATAAGCTTTTTCATAGGTATTGATGCTTGGCTCTATCACAAGAGCGTGTTTTCCACACACCTTGCACTCTTTCTTGTTAAGCTAACCTACTTGTGAAGTAGGAAATTTTGGTTGTGCTTGCTTTGATTGTAGGTTTTGATGGTTCGATTTCGAGGACGAAATCCTTTCAAGAAGGGGAGGATGATGCAATATAAAATGGCCTAAACGACAACCATCAAAAGCCAAGCTCGAGTGCACAACGGATACGAGTCAAGGCCTCCGGGAACGTCTTGGAAGATCATGCATTGGAGCGCCGAGGACGGAGGAAACAGGGCAGGAAAACAGGCAGCCCAAAACAGGGCAAAACAGGGGAGCACACTGGGAGCTCACTGCCTAAGGAAGAACTTTTGTTCTTCGCGATCGCGACCACTTCTCACGCGATCGCGAAGAGAATTGAGTTGGCCTGCGCGACAGCGTGACCTTGAGCGCGAAGGCGAAGCTGAGGATGCTGAAGAACGAGAAGATAATGGAGACCTGCGCGATCGCGAGCCATCTGCGCGATCGCGATGCCTAGCGTTGTTGCCTGCGCGATCGCGAGCCTCCCTGGCGCGATCGCGATGAAGAGAGTTTGCACAGCGAACCAGAATCAGCTGCAGGGCCATTTTTGTCCATTTTTAGTGAAAATGTATATATAGCACATTTGCTCTTCATTTCATTAGTTTTAGCTTGAATTGAATAGAGAGAAGAGAGAATTAGAGAAGGCCGAGCCTTTCTAGTCCGAAGCCCGAGGCTTCATGTATCTCATCGACTTGGAATCTATGGAGATTCACCACTAGCGTGAATTCCTTGTAAGGTTCGAGTTTCACTTTCTCCCTTTTGGATTATTAATTCATGTCTTGAATTCATTAATCCGTTCTTTCTTCTCGTTTCTTGACTCCCCAATCCTTGTTTCCCCGATATCATTGATATCACCTATCTAGTTATTTATCGCTTCCGCATATTTGTATCGTGTTTAGCTTCCGCTCGTTTTGGGTTGCATCATTCGTGTCGTACACTGTTACGATTTTGTAACAATTTTCCGGCGTACGGACAACGATTCAAACTCAAAACTTCGATTCTTAAGCAACACACAAAACCCAAATCACTCAAGAACCACCAATCTTCACCTGTTTCTTCCAAACACAGTGGGGTTCGAGTTTTCAGTCACCATTAAAGCTCACATCAGTCCAAAAATTCACCAAGAAACCCTAGTCACGAAATTGGTACGTCGGGTACTTGTTGGATTCGGAACTCGATGGTGAACAAGAATCTATGGTTGTTTTCCCAAACAACCAACAATCAACACAATTTTTTTGAATCTTCTTTTTAACACTTTTTTTTTTTTTTTTTTTTTTTGTAAAATAACAACACCAACAGTAACCAAATTCAAGAACACGAAAAAGGAAAACAAAGACACAAACGCACGAAAATAAAGATAACGTGAACAGGATTTGGGGTTGTAGAAACAAGCCCAAACCGTGCTCTGATACCAAGATGGTGCAATGCAATTCCCGAAGGGGTTGCTAGCACAAACGCGGAAGAACAAACAAGAAGGATAAAGGTAGAAGCAAGACAAAACTTGCTTCTTTCGAAAGAACAGTGAGGAACCTGTCTCAAAGCTCAACCGAAAGAGATACAAGGATCACCTATACTATGCAACAATCCTCAAGAGAACATTGCCTCTTGCAAACTGAATGATCAAGAGGAATGTTCAATCGGATTAACCGAAAGCCACAAGTCCTTAAAAGCCCTCACCGGGGTTTTTCTCACGACGGAGACAAGAAGAAATGTGCTCGGCACTTTCATTCAATTCATCAATATTCAAAAACTCGCTAGCTACAATGAAAGGAAACAAGGTTTATATAGGAAATACTAAGGGTAAACTAGTAAAAGGGTCACAGGCGACCAATGGAAATAAGCCACGCAGGGCTGAATTAAATTGTGTTCGGCAGACTTTGACTTCGGTAAGCCTTGGCTTCGGTTCTCGATTGTCTGCTCGAACACACTTGTTGCCTTCGGACGCTCAATTGTCTTCGAGCTCATTGTCCTCGGTCACTTTTCCTTCGGGCTCAAATCTGAAGATAATGCCTTCGATTCTTGAGCTCGGCCACTCAGCTTCGGAGCAATTGTTTTCCTTCGGCCAGGCTAAGTGAACGTGCACATCGTGCAGCAGCTTGGCTTGGCTTCTTGTCATCGGTCTCCTCGGTGGATCGATCACTTGATCAGCACGTGATCGGGCTGCATCAAGTGCCGACTCCAAGTTTTTCTCTAAAATAATTTTGTACCTTCTTGAAACACCAGTCACGAGCCTTTAAATAAATAAACACCTTAATTAATATTTTTTTAGGGTGTGACAGAGGGCGCCCCACAAGCATTTCCAAAAATGACTCAAGAACTTCGAGATCACTCATAATTGTACGTGGTACACCATGCAATTTTAACACATGAGCAATAAAAACGGAAGCAACATGTTGTGACAATCGCATTTCTTGCAAGGAATAAAGTTAGCCATTTTGGAAAATTGATCCATGGCAACGAAGATGCTATCATGTCCCCCCCCCCCCCCGACCTCGGTAACCCTAACACAAAGTCCATAGATATATCTACCCAAGGTCGATCAGGCACATGCAACGGGGTATACAAACTATGAGGGTCGGACTTCAATTTAGCTTTCTTGCATACGAGACAAGTGTTGCAAAGCTTTTCCACATCTCGTCGCATTTTTGGCCTATGGAACTGCTCGGTTAAGATAACAAGAGTTTTGTCGACACCGAAGTGTCCCGTCAAGCCTCCAGATTGAGCTTCTCGAACCAAATGCTCTCTCCATGATGACACAGGCACACAAAACCTCACATTCTTGAATAGGTAGCCATCGTGCCACTGATATTTCTCAACCCTTCGGCCACTCAAGATTGCGTCACGAACGCATTTTAGCTTGGGATCATCTTCGTACATCAACTTGATGCTTTCGAATCCCATGAGCCTTGAGGCGAGAGTCGTCGTTAAGGAAAATTTCCTTGATAGCGCATTGGCCACTACGTTGTCTTTCCCCTTTTTGTAATGAATTACATAGGGAAAGCTTTCAATGAATTCAACCCATTTGGCATGTCTTCGGTTCAACTTCTCCTTAGTTCGGAGATGCCTCAAAGATTCATGATCACTTTTAATCACACACTCCAGAGGCCATAAATAATGCTGCCAATGGGCGAGTGCTCGAACGAGGGCATACAACTCCTTGTCATACGTCGAGTAATTCAAGGTTGCACCCTTAAGCTTTTCGCTAAAATAAGCGATCAGCTTCGATTCTTGCATAAGCACTCCTCCTATCCTAACTCCGGACGCATCACACTCTACTTCGAATGCTTTGCCGAAGTCAAAGAGTTGCAACAATGGGGCAGAACAAAGCCTCCGTTTCAACTCTTGGAAGGCCCTCTCTTGGGACTCTTCCCACACAAATGGATGGTCTTTCTTTATCAGCTCGGTCAAAGGAGCTGCTACGGTGCTAAAGTCACGAACAAACCTTCGGTAAAAGCTAGCTAAGCCATGGAAGCTACGAACTTGAGATACTGAGGTTGGAGTTGGCCAATCTTTGATGGCTTCGACTTTTGACTCATCGACTTCAACACCATTAGCACTTACAATGAATCCTAAAAAGACAACACGCTCGACACAAAAGGCACATTTCTTGAAGTTGACATATAACTTCTCTTCTCTAAGCTTATCAAGCATTAGCCTTAGGTGTTCGACATGTTTATCCACAGATTACTATAAATAAGGATGTCATCGAAGTAAACGACAACAAACTTATTTATGAATAGTTTGAGCACATGGTTCATCAGTCGCGTGAATGTGCTCGGTACGTTGGATAAACAAAAGGCATCACAACCATTCAAAGAGACCGAATTTGGTCTTGAATGCAGTTTTCCACTCGTCTTCGGGTTTCATCTGGATTTGGTGGTAACCGGACTTGAGGTCTATCTTCGAAAAGCATGAAGAACCACTTAACTCATCTAGCATGTCATTTAATCGAGGAATAGAATGACAATACTTTACCGTAATTTTGTTGACTGCTCGGCAATCAACACACATTCACCAAGTTCCATGTTTTGCACAGCACTAGGCAAAGGGTTATCATTAGAAAAATCATCATTAGAGTTTAGAAAGATACCCTTGTGTACGAGGCAAATCATCATCTGATCGTTGTCGTTGCCTCGTAGATACTCACCTGGTTGCATTATTGCACAGATGTTTCTTACTTCGGGCGGTGAGTTGTTGTCTTCGGCCATAATTTTTGTTCCCATCGGAATCTTAGCGTTGGCTGCTTCTTTCAATTCTTTCATTCTTTTATAATCCTCGCCGACTTGCTTCGGAGACAAGAGTTTGAGTATGAAACTCTTCTCTTCGAGCTTTGCAGTATAATTGTTGCATTTTCCATTGTGAACAACCGACCGATCATACTGCCATGGTCGACTTAATAACATATGACAAGCTTGCAACGGTACCACATCGAACATCATCTCATCTTGATATTCTCCAACTTTGAACTTGATCCACACTTGTTTGACAACCTTCAATTCTCCACACTCATTCAACCATTGTAATCTGTAAGGATGGGGATGTTTCAAGGAAGGTAGTCCCAATTTTGAAACCAAGGTTTGGCTCACCACATTCGCACAACTACCCCAATCAATAATCATCAAACAAACTTTTCCCCTCACTCGGCATCGGACATGGAAAAGGTTTTCTCTTTGGTTGTCCTCTTCTTCAAGAGTTATGCAGCTGGAATTCCTTCGAACTAGAAGAAACACTTTCAGATGATCAGCTTCACGACCATCATCATCTTCAGCTCGGTCAACCTCCTCAGAATTTTCTTCCTCAGTGTCACTCACTTGCCCTTGGACGAGTCATCATCGAGCATTATCATCACTCTGCGAGTTGGACACTCTTTTGCCATGTGACCATAACCTTTGAATTTATAACACTGAATACTTGAAGCACTAGGAGAATTAAGTTGAACTTTACCTCCCACTTCTATTGGTTGGTTAACGACCACACCCCTCTCGAAGGGTTTCTTTGGCTCTCGAACAGTGTCAGCACTTGTTGGATTCACACTCTTCCATTCTTTACCTCGGTTCAAAGAAGTTGAAGTAGTGACTCCTCGGTACCGATTTGCTTTATCGTCCTTAGCCCATTTCTCAGCTTCAATGGCAGCATGGAACACATATTCCAAAGTTTGGTACACATGCAGCCTTAATTGAGACGACAGATCTCGAGCCAAGCCATTTTTGAATCGGATGATGGCTTGCTCGTCATCTTCTTCCATATCAAGGGCCAATCGAATTCTTTCAAACTCATCATGGTATTCTTCAACTGATTTGGACCCTTGTTTCAACTCAAAGAGCTTTCGAAGTTGTATCCATTGCTCTCTTCAACTGCATCTATGTGGTGACTTCAGGATAAGCATTCCTTCATCTCAATCTTTTGTCAGCCTCCAACCATGTCGATGCATATGCCTCGAACGAAGAAAACGTATGTGCAGCTTTTCTCTCTTCGGTCATCTCATTGGTTTTGAAAATTCGTTCCAATTTAAGCTTCTAATCAAGATATTGGTCTGGATCTGTCGTTCCTTTGAATGGTGGAATAGTAATCTTGACACTGTTCAAGTTTGAATCTCGAGCACCTCGAATCTGTTCGGGATACTCATCATAATAGTCATCAGCCTCACGCTCAATATTTCGATCAACATTTGCGCCTCGGCCTCGACCTCAGAAATTTCCACGACCTCTTTGAGCTTGCCTTCGTTGAATGAACAGTGGCTCATATTCAGGTTCAGCATCGGGAAATTCTCCTTCATCGACCCCTTCATCAGCGTCCACAACTTGTCTTCGGGCCATTGGAAGTGGTACTCTTTCACCTCGGGGAATGCCCAAATGTTGATATCCAGCTTGGGGATTGCCCAAGTTTTGTTGTTGTACTTGGGGATTGCCCAAGTGTTGTGTAGCTTGGAGATTGCCCATAGCTTCATTTCGAACAGCCTTGCTCTTCAACTGATGTTTTCGAACAAGCTCAGCAAACAGCTCAGGTTTCATCGGAGTGGAGTTGCTAGTTCCAGCGCCGGACCTAAGTAAGGCCACAGACACACTTTCTTGCTCGAGGTTAGCTACTCGTGCACTCACTCCTCTTACTTCGGCGCTGATGCCTTGTATCGCAGCAATAAGATCGGCTAACGACACCTCGGGCGCCTCAATGCTTTTTTATTTTGCCTCCATTCCCAGCCACGGTACCTGCACAAATCAAACACCAAGTAAAATGTTAAGGTTAGAATTCACTCACACACTGCCTCACCTTTGTTGGGTGGAACTCGGGTCCACTCAATTTATGGGTTCGATTTTTGGTCACTCAAGAACTAGTAGCCAATGGCTTCCTCGGTTGATCAACTTCTCTCAGTTCCTTCGAATTTGACAAGTTACACTGTCTCCTTCGGGAAGAGTGAATTGATATGACTCGATGGAACGGACGCTATCTACTTTGCGCTCGGGAAGTCGAAGAATTTTCTATGAAGTTTGGCCTTCGGTCACTCCACGCACGAGTTCCTATAAGCTCAAATGAGTTAGTACGACCTCGAGTAGGAAGAATTACTCTAGATATCCACTAACTAGATTTTTCGAACACAAGAAAAGTGAAAACCTAGGAGAATTTACCTTCCATTCCTCTTCGGAATCCTTTCTAACTCGCCAACTCTTGTTAGTACAAGAGTGGTCCATCTTTGGTTCGGATAGGGTTTTACCTTATCCACTTTTCCCTTTTCTAGCCGAAAAAATTTCACCTGGGTTTTGAATGTAACCGTTTTATCCCTTCTTCTTCAATGGAATAGTGACGCTTTTACTCCGGCGTACGGACAAACTTACTTCGTTCACTGACCAAGAATTTTAACAGACTTTGGGTTGCCTTTTCAACTCCGGTATCAACAATGTCGGAGGAAATCAATTCAAGATTTCTTTGAGCTAAGAACAAGCTTAACGTCGTCCGTATACAGTTACAATAAAACAAGTTTCCGGCGTACGGACAAAGCTCAAATAACAGAACTTTGAACTTTTAAGCACAAAATACAACCCAAAACAGTCAAGAACCACCAATCTTTATCGGTAACAACCAAAACACGCTGGGGTTCGATATCAGTCACCACCACGTCCAAAACAGTCTAGAATCACCACGAAACCCTAGTCGACAATCGTGTACGACAGGTGCTCGTTGGAATCAGGATACAATGGTGAACAAGAATCAATGATTGTTTGATTCAAACAACCAACAAATCAACTAAAATTTTTGAATTTTCTTTTTCTACTTTTTTTTTTCTTTTTGGTAAAACACCACAGTAACAACAATGAACAACAAGGAACAAACCTGAAACTGAAAGACACAAGCACGATATAATCGAACAGGATTTGAGGTTGTAAGAACAAGATCAAAGCTTGCTCTGGTACCAAGATGGTGCAAGCTAAATCGGAGTTAAGCTAAATACAAAGAAACGGCGAGGAACTCGTCTCGGGTTCGATCGAATCGAAGGCCAAGAATCACCTATACTAAGCAACAATCCTCCAGAAAGACAACGCTTTTTGGAAATTAAATGACCAAGAAGAAAATATTCTAATGACTCACACCAATTGACATAAGTTCTTTAAAATCCCACAACAGGGTTCGGCTCTATCAGAGACTCACAATAGCAACTGCTATATCAAATATTCATCAACAGCTAACTACTTATAATGAAATGTAAAGGAGTATATATAGACTATGTTAGGGATAAAACAGTAAATGGTCACAGGTAACAAATTAAAGCAAGCCACGCAAAGCTGAAGCAATGAATGCTCGGCAACCTTGACTTCAGTGCTCAGTTGCTTGCTCAAACACATTTAGTGAGTGTTCGGCAGCCTTGACTTCGATACTCTGTTGCTTGCTCGAACACATTTATCATCGGGCGCCCACTAGACTTTGAACACAATTGGTTGTGTTCGGTTCTGTGCTGCTCAGCGCCAAGGGTTGGTGTTCGGTCACTTGTCCTTGGGGCTCGAATTTGAGGATGTAGCCGAACCATTCTTCCTCCGAACACATCCTTCCTCCCGACCAAGCCAACTGAATGTGCATATCATGTAGCAATTTATCTTGGCTTCATGTCATTGGCCTCGGTGGATCATTCATTGACTTTGGTGGATTGTCGATCACTTGATCAGCACTTCGGGCTGCATCACAAGGTCAATGGAGAAATTGTTCAGGTTAATAATTCTTTTGCAGTTTTGAATACAGAAGGTGATGTTGTTGTTGAAGTTCAAACAGGCAAGGAGAAGGAATCAAATTCAGCTAGGATTAATGCTCCTATGGGTGACAATTCTCGGCAAGGTTCATTAGTGAACAAAAATCCTAATAAAGGTGGGAGTGCAATTCCTAAGGGGCCTACAATTAGTGAGAAGGTTGAAAATAGGGAAATTAATACTCGTGCGTGGGTAGATGCAGTTTTTAAAGATCATACAAAGGTGAATGAACCCAGTATTCCAGCTAGGGTTTAGGGTGCAAGTATTGATGACAATGAGGAGGCTGAAGTTTTTAATCAAACTGGGCATTTAAAAAAAGATCAAGCATTAATTGTTATGCCTCAAAGTGCTAACTCAGTTAATGAGGTTGATTTGGTTTGTAAATTCAGTGTTATTAATGCTAGTATATTGAATGAGGTGAGAGCTTTTAATCCTGAAGCTAGTGCATTAATTCAGCAAGCTTTAGGGTTAATTAAGTCCGGTTCAAAAAAGGAGTTAACATTTATACCTCAAGCCCCAGTACTTTCTCCAATCGATGTGGGAGAGAAGAACACCCGAATTTGTAAATTGAATACAACTGCTTCTACTATTCCTAGTCAATCTCAGGGAGATGACATTGCTCAGGGTTCATCTTTGATCCCTACAGGTGCTACACTTGATGCTGATGATGATGACCTTATTGCTAATATGTCCTTGCAACCAATAGCCAAGAATGTCCAAGCTCATGAAGGATTAAAGTTGATGGATGGCCCTTTGAGCCCAGGCAAACTTGAACAAGAAGAATTGGAGGAGGATTCCACTGCTCACAATTTTGAGCAAGTAGCTAGAGAGGTAGATTTATCCCCTAAATGTGCAAAATCCCACAAGAAATTACAATCCCCAGCTCCTCTTGAGATCCCTAATCAAATGAAGCAACAACAAAAGAGAAACAGGAAGAACTATAGTCAGGATCCTTCCAAAATACAAGCTTTGAGATCAACATCTACAAAGAAGAATTAGATGGATAAGCTTCTTATTTGGAACATAAGGTCAGTGAATAAACAAGAAGCTTTTGATAGGCTTATCACATTGCATAAAAGAAAGAATTTTCAAGTTATAGCATTAATGGAGCCATTCCAGGATGCCAGTACTATAAATAGCTATAGAATCAGGCTTGAGATGGAGCACTCTTTTTATAATGAAAATGGGAAAGTATGGGTATTTGCTTCAGCTTACTTTGAGGTCCAAGAATTGATGAATGATGAGCAGCAACTTACTCTCTCCTTTTTCAACCAACAGTTTGATGAAGAAGTTGTCATCACCTTTGTGTATGCTAAGACAAATGCTGGGGACAGATTTTTTCTTTGGGAAGCTTTGCAATGTTTTGCTGGTGACAATGTTAAGCCTTGGTTGGTAGCTGGAGATTTCAATGTCAGTCTTTCAGAGAATGAGAAATATGGAGAATTGCCAGTGTTCATGCCTAAGTATGAAGAATTTGCTTCTACTATTGCCAATTGTCAGCTCATGGATTTAGGGTTTAATTCTGGCAGTATCTTCATTTGGTGGAATGGTAGGACTGAAGAGGAATTCATTCTCAAGAGGCTGGATAGGTGCTCGGGTAATCAGCAGCTTATTGACATGTGCACAAAGATTTAAATTGATCATCTTGCTAGAGTAGGCTCAGATCACTCTCCTTTCCTTGTCAATTTATCACAAGATCCTACTCCTACTATCAAGCCTTTCAAGTTCCTTAATTTCTGGACTTCACATGAAGATTTTCTTACATTAGTGATGGAGCACTGGGAGATACAAGTCTCTGGAGATCCTTTTTCTGCATTGAATACAAAACTGAAGACTTTGAAGAAGAAAATGTCTGCCTGGAGCAAAGCCACTTATGGTAACATCTTTCAGCAAGTTTCTACTTTGGAAGACATTATTTTTGCACATGAGTTTTAGCTTGAACTTGCACCCACACCTGAGAATAGACAGGCCTTGAAAAAGGCTAAAACTGAGCTGAAGAGGTATCTAGCTATAAAAGCTGAATTCTGGAAACAAAAGGCAGGTATGCAATGGTTCAAAGAGGGGGATGTAAACTCCACATTCTTTCATTTTCATGTGAATGGAAGAAGAAAGAAGTTACATGTGAGCAGAATACAAAATAGGGATGGTAACTGGATCAACTCTCAAGAAGCAATGGCTAATGAGGCTCTATGGTTTTTTCAAAGGCAATTTGCTACTAAGATGTGTCCAACAACTATGACTTGTTGATGAATGTTCCATCAATGATCTCTGAAGAGCAGAATGAAGAATTCACAAAGGTACCCTGGAAAGATGAAGTAAAGCAAGCAATTTTTGGACTTAATGGTGACAGTGCAAGTGGCCCTGATGGTTATACTGGCAGGTGTTTTCATGTTTCCTAGGACATCATCAAGGATGATATTTTCAAGGTGGTGCAGGCATTGTTTAGTGGAAGAGCTATACCTAGGTATGTGACACATACAAACTTGGTATTGATTCCAAAGAAGCCAACAGTGTCAACTTTTTCAGACCTCAGGCCAATCAGCCTTAGCAACTTCATCAACAAGATCCTATCTAGGGTGGTGCATAATAGGTTGGTTGAGGTTTTACCTACACTCATTTCACAAAATCAGGCAGGCTTTGTCAAAGGTAGGAGTATTGTTGAGAATGTTTTGCTTGCTCAGAAATTATACATGACATCAATGAAAGGGATGAAGATGCTAATGTTGTGATTAAACTGGATATGATGAAGGCTTATGATAGGGTGTCTTGGCCATTCTTGACAATTGGTTTAAGGAAGATGGGATTTTGTCATGCGTTCATTGATGTTATCTTTCAGCTTGTCTCTTTAAATTGGTACTCAGTGTTGTTCTATGGTCAGAGTTATGGTTTCTTTCATTCAGGGAGAGGTTTAAAGCAAGGTGATCCATTGTCACCTACGTTGTTCATTCTCACAGCTGAAGTACTCTCTAGAAGTTTGAACTCTTTAAACTCTCACAGTTTCTATAGGGGTTTTGCAATGCCTAAGTGGAGTCCACATCTTAACCACTTAGCATATGCTGATGATACAATCTTATTCACCTTAGCTCATGAGGACTCTTTGCACTTGATCACTGGTGTTTTACAAGCTTATGAGGCAGTTTCAGGCCAAAAGATAAACAAGGACAAGAGTGCTATTTACCTAGATGGATCAGTGTGTGATGAAGAGTTTGAAAAGGTGGAGCTGATCACTGGCATTCATAGGAAGGAGTTTCCTTTCACTTAATTCGGTTATCCTATCTTCTATGGTAGGAGGAAGAAAATTTATTATGAAGAGCTAGTAGTGAAAGTGACTGCTAGGATTCATGGATGGAGTGCAAAAATGTTATCATTTGGAGGGAGGGCAATTCTGATCAGGCATATATTGCAAAGTATGCCAATTAATCTCCTTTCAGCTATGAATCCTTTGGACAGTGTGCTTAATCAATTGCATAAGCTTTTTGCAAAGCTTTTTTGGGGTGACTCACAAGAGGGAACAAGCAGGCACTGGTCCTCTAGGAAAAATTTATATTTTCCAGTTGAGGAGGGTGGCATGGGTTTCAGATCATTTTTTGATGTTTCAGGTGCCTTGTTTGCTAGACTATGGTGGAATTTCAGAACTGGATACTCATTGTGGGTCACTTACATGTCTAACAAATATTGCAAGAAGTTTCACAAAGCCATTGTGCCATATAAACAAGGCTTTTATGTTTGGAGAAAGATGATACAAGCTAGGGAGGCAATGGATCATGAGATATACTGGCAGGTTAGACAAGGTTCATCTCATCTTTGGTATGATAATTGGACAGGTTTAGGGCCTTTGTATTTTATAGTACCATACACTTTTGAGTGTGACCTATGGTACAACAGTGTGAAGGAGATTATTGAAGAGGGGCACTGGAATGTAGAGCTTTTAAATCAATTACTGCATGAAGATATTGTAGAGCACATTGCTCAAAATATAACATTGTTAGGTGCTGATCAAAGAAGAGACAAAGCCTGGTGGAGTCTGACCTCGAATGGGAAGTTTTCAGTGAGTAGTTCTTGGAACTACATGAAGGTGAAGCAGAGTAAGGTGCCAATAGCCAAATTGATGTAGATAAAAGAGATGCCTATTAAGGTGTCTTTCATATGTGGAGGATGTGGAAGTTTAAGTTGCCTCTTGATGAAGAACTAAAGAGAATGGGATATCAATTCCCATCTAGGTGTTGGTGTTGTGAACTGCCTAGAGTTGAAACAAGAGAGCACCTCATTTGGACTAGTCTTGTGGCCACAAGTTTGTGGAAGTTCTTTGCTCAGCATGTTGGAATTCAGCAGGACAATGATAACTCGCATCAGGTATGTTTTAAGTGGTAGAAACAATGTCAAAAACCATGGATTAAAAATGTTTTTCATATTGTGCCTTCATTCATAGTTTGGTCTTTATGGAAGAGGAGAAATACTATTAGACATGACAAGACCGTCTCCTTTTCTAGGATGATTTATGAAATTGCTAGTAGCATTTTTTATTTCATCAAATTGAGATTTCCTTACATCCCTGTAGAAAGTCAAACATGGCCAGACATTGTACTTGCATTAGAGAATTATATGCCTAGATTTAGGTATGTTAAAGTGTTCTAGAATCTGCCTAGTTCTGGTGTACTAAAAGTTAGTACTTATGGTGCCTCCAAGGGCAATCCAGGCCCTAGCTCTATTGCTTTTTGTGTGAGGAATGGATCAGGTGATGTTGTGTTTGCATTTGCTAAACTGATTGGAGAACATAACAATATGGTGGCTGAGGCTATGGCCATTAGGGAAGCCATGAAATACTGTGTAGAGCATGCTTTGGGTCTTATATTGATTAAAACTAATTCCCTAGTGGTTAAGCAAGTGATTGAGGGTCACTGGCAGCCTATGTGGTCTATTGCATCTATTGTAGATGACATTCAATGGTGGAGGTTGTTAGGAGAATTTCAGTTCAAACATACACTGAGAGAGGAAAACAAGCTGGCTGACTGCCTTGCTAATTTTGCTTTTGAATTGCCTATTGTTAGCTTCTCTTCTTATGCTTAGTTGCACTCTAAAGCCAAGTTGATTTTTAATTAAGACAAACACCAATTTGTGGAGTTTAGAGATAAGCCATGGAGGGGTGTAAGATGATTAGAAGCATGGAGGAAGTGGTGGGAACTGGAGCTGGCTGGAGTTGGAAAAATGCCCCATATGATCAAGACTGTATAGTGGAGATCATAGGGGTTTCTTTCACTAACTATTTTTTTTTTTTTTTTGCATGTACAATTTGGATTAAATGGATCAGGACTTATATGCATTTGATAGTGCTAAAATCTGGGAGTACATTGATTTTATTAATGCTCACTATTCAACTTACAAATGTTCCTGGGACTATACAAGCTGGGGATTACTTAGAATGGACTCAACTTCCTATTCAGCTTGAAACTGCTTGTTTGCCTTCAATGATTGCTATTCCCAAGGTAGTTTCAACAAGGGAGCTGCTGCTTACATTCTTCTTACTAATTTTGATGCTAGGCACTTTGAGTAAGTTAATGCATGCAGGAATGATGGAGCTTGACTTGGCTCTCAATGCTCATGCTAGTAGTCAAGGCTGCATATGGTTGCTTGTGCTCCTTTCAGTAGTATTAATGTTGTATCTTCATTTCATAAGGGCACAAGCTGGTGAGGTGATCACTCTTTTGATTCAAGGAAATGCATTATTCTATGGTGGATCACCGGTACGCCACCAGTGTAACACTCGAAGATAAGTGGTGCTCCACCACTTTAGTCGACTTGATCAGCTCAAAATTACTTCTCAGCTGGATCTTTGCTTGAGGAGCATATCACAAGCCTCTGATTATGTATCTCTTCCTCGACTGCTGGAGAGTTCCACACCTTGCAAGCTGGAAAAGAAGTTCAAGATTAGTTAGGGCATGGGTTTTAATTATAATTTATGTCTTAGTTGCTCTTTGTCTTGCTAGTCTATTAGACATCATTGGCTCTATCTCTAGGCGTCAAGTATATGAGTTTTCTTCATGCTACTTTGTGGTATTAGTGCCCAATCGCACTCAACCCAAGAGTGTGAAGAAAATAAGTAAACTTGATGCTAGATTAGGGATGGGTAGATTACATATGGTATTGCACTTGTATTGTGCACACATTGTAAAGACTTTGCATTTAATTTTGTTTATTAATAAAAATGGTCACTAGGTGTAATGCCTAGTTGACTCTTTATTTAAAAAAAAATTCGTACCAAGGAGGGACCACTTTTGTCCGTACAAGAATTGTTGTGTCTGAGGTTTCCAAAAGCGGAAACGAAGGGTAGATTCTCCTAGGTTATCTTCATTTCTTGTGGTCGATAAATCTCGTTAGTGGATCTCTAGAGTATATCTTTCTACTCGAGGTCATACTGACTTGTTTGAGCTTATAGGAACTTGTGCGAGGGGTGGCCGAAGTCCAAAATATCGTAGAAATTCTTTTACCTCCCATGTGCAGTTCAATAGCATCCGTTCTATCGAGTCTAAATCAATTCACCCTTCCCGAAGAAGACAGTGTGACTTTTCAAATTTGAAGGATCTTAGAGAGATTGATCAAACAAAGGAAGCCATTGGCAACAACTTCTTGAGTGACCGAGCCTGCAAATTGAGTGGACCCGAGCGCCACCCCATAAATGTGAGGGAGTGTGTGGGGTAATTTTTAAACTTAAGATTTTCTTGGTCTTTGATTTGTACAGGTACCATGGCTGGGAATGGAGGCGATGGAAAAGGCCTTGAGGCGCCTGAGGTGTCGTTAGCTGATTTCTTGGCTGCGATACAAGACATCAGTGTCGAGGTAAGAGGAGTGAGTGCTCGAGTAGCTAACCTCGTGCAAGAAAAAGTGTATGTGGCCTTGCCTGGGTCCAGCGCTGGTACTAGCAACTCCACTCCTATGAAACCTGAGCAGTTTGCTGAGCTGGTTCGTTAACAACGGTTGAAGGACGAGGCTGCTCGAAATGAAGCTATGGGTAATCCCCGAGCTGAGCAACACTTGGGCATCCCCAAGTTGGACAACACAACTTGGGCAATCCCCAAGCAGAACAACACAACTTGGGCAATCCCCAAGCAGAACAACAAAACTTGGGCAATCCCTAAGTTGATAATCAAAACTTGGGCATTCCCCAAGGTGAAAGATTACCACTTCCAAGGGCCCGAAGACAAGTCATGGCCGTTGATGAAGGGGTCGATGATTGAGAGTTTCTCGAGGTCGAAGCTGAGTATGAGCCACCGTTCGTTCAATGAAGGCAGGTTCAACGAGGTCGTGAAAATCTCCTAGGTCGAGGCCGAGGCACAAATGTTGGTAGATAATTTGAGCGTGAGGGTGATGACTATTATGATGAGTATCCGGAACTGATCCGAGGTGCTCGTGATTCAACTTTGATCTGTTTCAAGATCACTATTCCACCCTTCAGAGGAACTAGTGTTCCGGACCAATATCTTGAATAGAAGTTTCGTTTGGAACGAATCTTTGAAACAAATAAGATGACCGAAGAGAGAAAGCTGCACATGCTATTGCTTCATTCGAGGCATATGCATCAACATGGTGGGAAGCTGACAAGCGAATGAGGAGAAGAAATGTCTATCGTGAGATTCATACTTAGGCACAGCTGAAGAGAGTGATTGATGCTAAGTATGTGACTGCAAAATATCGGCAAGAGAAACTTCGGAAGCTCTATGATTTGAAACAAGGGTCCAAATCAGTCGAAGAGTACTATAGTGAGTCTGAAAAGATACGATTGGCTCTTGATGTGGAAGAAGATGATGAATAAGCCATCATTCGGTTAAAAATGGGCTGACTCGATAAGTGTCATCTCAAATGAGACAGCATGTGTATCAAACATTGGAGGAAGTATTCCATGCCGCCATTGATGCTGAGAAATAGGCGAAGGACGACAAAGCAAACTGGTACCGAGGAGTCACCACTTCAACTCCTTTGAACCGAGGTAAAGATTGGAAGAGTCCAAACCCTACAAGTACCAACACTGGCCGAGATCAGAAGAGACCCTTCGAAAGGGGAGTGACCGTTAGTACCTCCAAGGAAGTGGGAGGTAAAGTTCAACTCAACACTCAAATATCCAGTGTCTCAAATATCTAGTGTCATAAATGTAGGGGTTATGGTCACATGGCAAAAGAGTGTCCTACTCGCGAATTTATGCTTTTGCTCGAAGATGGAACCGTACATGAGCAATCGAGTGACACCGTGGAAGAAAATGTTGAGGAGACTGACCGAGTTGAAATTGACGATGGTCGTGAAGCAGCCGAAGCTAACCATCCGGAAATATTTCTTGTAGTTCGTAGAAACTTGAGCTGTATGACTCTTGAAGAAGAGGAAAACCAAAGGGAAAATCTTTTCCATGCAAGGTGTCGAGTAAAGGGGAAGGTTTGTTCTATGATTATTGATTCGGGTAGTTGTGCAAATGTGGTGAGCCAAACTTTGGTCTCACAAATGGGATTACCTACCTCGAAGCTTCCTCATCCTTACCGTTTGCAATGGTTAAATGAATGTGGAGAATTAAAGGTTGTCAAGCAAGTGTGGATCAAGTTCAAAGTGGGAGATTATCAAGATGAGATGATGTTTGATGTGATACCGATGCAAGCTATTCATTCGCTATTGGGTCGACCATGGCAGTATGATCGGTCGGTTATACATAACGAACGATCCAACACTTATACTGCTAAGCTCAGAGGGGAGAGTTTCATACTCAAACCATTGTCTCCAAAATAAGTAAGCGAGGACTATAACGAATGAAGGAGCTGAAAGAAGCGGCCAAAGCCAAGTCTCCCATAGGGACACCAATCGTGGCTGAGGATAGAAATTCACCGCCCGAGGTAAACAATATTTGTGCAATCATGCAACCGAGTGAGTATCTACGAAGCAACGGTAGCGGTCGATTTGATGCAGCTCGAACACGTGCTGATCAAGTGTTCGATCCACCAAGGAGACCGATGACACGAAGTCAAGCCAAGCTGCTGCACGATGTGCACATTCACTTTGCCTGGCCGAAGGAAAACAATTGCTCCGAAGCTACGTGGCCGGGCTCAAGAACCGAAGGCGTTATCTTCAAATTTGAGCCCGAAGGCAAAGTGACCGAGGACAATGAGCTCGAAGACAAGTGAGCGTCCGAGGACAATGAGTTCGAGCAAGCAACCACGCACCGCAGTCAAGGCTGCCGAACATAATTTTGCTCAGCCCTACATGGCTTGTTTTTATTAGTCACTTGTGACTATTTACTACTTTATCCTTAGTATAGCCAATAAATAGTCCATTTCCATTTCATTGTATGGGGATACAGATTATTGAGTATATGAAAACATAGCAAGTGCTATTGTGAGTCTCCGATGGAGCCGAACCCCGACGTGGGATTTTAAAGAACTTGTGTCAACCGGTGTTAGTCGTTTGAACAATTTCTTCTTGATCATTCAATTTGCAAGAAGCGGGTCTTTCTTGAGGATTGTTGCATAGTATAGGTACGTCTTGATTTCCTTTCAATCGAGCTTTGAGACAGGTTCCTCACTGTTCTTTTTAATCGAAGCAAGATTTGTCTTGCTTCTATCTTTTACTTTCTTGTTATTTATCTTCCGCGTTCGTGTTTAGCTTTTCCTTCGAGTTTGCTTGCACCATCTTGGTATCAGAGCAAGGTTTGAGTTTGTTCTTACAACCTCAAATCCTGTTCACTTAAATCGTGCTTGTGTCATCAGTTTCAGCTTTCTTCCGTGTGTTTGATTGTTGTTGCTGAGCGTTTATAAAAAAAAAAAAGTAGAAAAAAACAAAAATTCAAAAATTGTGTTTGATTGTTGGTTGTTTGGATTAAACAACCATTGATTCTTGTTCACCATTGTTTCCTGATTCCAACAAGTACCCGATGTACCATTTTCGTGACTAGGGTTTCTTGGTGAATTTTTGGACTGTTTTGAATATTGGTGACTGGAACTCGAACCCCCATCGTGTTTGGTTGAAACCGATGAAGATTGGTGGTTCTTGAGTGATTTGGGTTGTTTTGTGCTTAAATTTTCGAAGTTTTGTGTTGAATTCGTTGTCCGTACGCCGAAAAATTATTACAAAATCGTAACAGTGTACGACACGAACGAGCTGGTTCTTAGCTCGAAGAACTTGAACTGAATTCCTCCGTTGTTATTGGAACCGGAGTTGAAGAAGCAACCCAGATTTTGTTAAATTCGTGGTCAGTGAACCGAAGCTAAGTTTGTCCGTACGCCGGAGCAAAGCTTCACTGTTCCATTGAAGAAGAAAGGTGTATAGTGTAAAGATCAAAACCCCATGTGAAAAGTTGTCGACAGAGAAAAGGAAATTGGATAAGGTAAATCCCTATCCGTACTAAGGAGGGACCACTCTTGTACGGACAAGAGTTGGTGCGTTCGAAAAAGATTCCAAAAGGGAATCAAAGGGTAGATTCTCCTAGGTTTTCACTTTTCTTCAATCCGAAATTCTAGTTAGTGGATCTTTTGAGTAATCTTCCTACTCGAGGTCGTACTAACTCGTTTGAGCTGATATTTACTCGTGCGTGGGTGACCGAAGTACAACTTCGTAGAAATTTCTTTGACTTCCCGAAGCGCAAGAGTAAACAGCTGTCTGTTCCATTGAGTCAAATCAACTCACTCTTCCCGAAGTAAGACATCGTAACTTGTCGAATTCGAAGGAATTGAGAGAGGTTGATCAACCGAGGAAGCCATTGGCTACAAGTTCTTGAGTGACCAAAACCGAACCCATAAATTGAGTGGACCCGAGTGCCACCCATCAAAGGTGAGGGAGCGTGTGAGGTGATTTCTAACCCTAACATTTGTTTGGTCTTTGATTTGTGCAGGTACCATGGCTGGGAATGGAGGCGATGGCAAAGGCATTGAGAGGCCCGAAGTGTCGTTAGCCGATCTCATGGCTGCGATACAAGGCGTCAGTGCCGAAGTAAGAGGAGTGACTGCTCGAGTAGCTCAACTCGAGCAAGGAAGTGCGTCCGTGGCCATGAATGGGTCCGGCGTTGGAACTAGCCACTCCACTCCAATGAAACCTGAGCTGTATGCTGAGCTTGTTCGACAACATCAGTTGACGAGTGAAGCAATTCGGAGAGAGCTTAACTTGGGCAATCCCCAAGCACAACAAAACTTGGGCAATCCCCAAGCTGTCTATCAAAACTTGGGCATTCCCCGAGGAGAAAGGATACCACTTCCGAAGGCCCGAAGAGATCTTGGAGCCGTTGTCGAAGAGGTTGTCGAAGAGGAATTTCCTGAGGACGAATATGAGAATGAGCCGCCATTCGCTCAACGATGGCAAGCTCACCGAGGTCGTGGAAATTTCCGAGGTCGAGGCCGAGGCGCAAATGTTGAAAGAAATATTGAGCCTGAGGCTGATGATCAGTATCCCGAACAGGTTCGTGGTGTTCGAGACTCAAACTTGAACAGTGTCAAGATCACTATTCCACCCTTTAAAGGAACTAGTGATCCAGATGAATATCTTGAATGGAAGCTTAAGATAGAGCGCATCTTTGAAACCAATGAGATGACCGAAGAGAGAAAAGCTGCCCATGCCATTTCTTCGTTCGAAGCTTATGCATCAACATGGTGGGATTCTGAGAAGAGGCATAGACGAAGAAATGACTATCCAGTAGTCAATACTTGGCCACAGTTGATGAGAGCAATTGATGCTAAGTATTTGAGATCTAAGTACAGGCAAACTCAAATGCAAAAGCTCTATGAGCTAAAGCAAAGATCCAAGTCAGTCCAAGAGTATCATGATGAGTTCGAAAAGATTCGACTAAATCTTGATCTGGCCGAAGACGAAGAACAAGCCATTATCCGATTCAAAAATGGCTTGGCTCGGGATGTGTCATCTCAATTGAGGCTACCCATGTATCACACGTTGGAAGATCTGTTCGATTCTGCCATCGAAGCTGAAAAATTGGTGAAGGACGATAAAGCAAACCGGTATCGAGGAGTCACTACTTCTACTCCTTTGAACCGAGGTAAAAAATGGAAAAGTCCGAACCAAACAAGTGCCAACGCTGTTCGAGATTCGAAGAGACCCTTCGAAAGAGGTGTGACCATTAACCAATCAAGAGAAGTGGGAGGAAAGGTTCAACTCAACTCTCCCAGTGCTTCAAATATTCAGTGTCATAAATGCAAGGGTTATGGTCACATGGCAAAAGAGTGTCCAACTCGCAAAGTTATGCTTCTGCTCGAAAATAGAACCGTCCATGAGCAAGCGAGTGACACCGAGGAGGAATTTATCGAGGAGACTGACCGAGCTGAAGATAATGATGATCGTGAAGCTACCGAAGCTGATCATTCGGAAATGTTTCTTGTGGTTCGAAGGAATTTGAGCTGCATGACTCTTGAAGAAGAGGACAACCAAAGAGAAAACCTCTTTCATGCCCGATGTCGAGTGAGGGGAAAGGTGTGTTCGATGATCATTGATTCTGGTAGTTGTGCAAATGTGGTGAGCCAAACTTTGGTTTCACAAATGGGACTAACTACTTTGAAGCATCCCCACCCTTACAAATTACAATGGCTGAATGAGTGTGGAGAATCGAGGGTTGTCAAACAAGTGTGGATCAAGTTCAGAATCGGAGAGTATCAAGATGAGATGATATTCGATGTGGTGCCGATGCAAGCTTCTCATTTGCTATTGGGTAGACCATGGCAATATGACCGAACAGCTGTTCACAATGGTAGATCCAACACTTACACTGTAAGGCTCGATGGGAAGAGTTTCGTACTCAAACCCTTGTCTCCAAAACAAGTCACCGAGGACTATAAACGGATGAAAGAATTAAAAGAAGCGGCCAAAGCTAAGCTTCCGATGGGAGCAAAATTGGGGCCCGAAGAGATAAACTCACTGCCCGAAGTAAGAGGAATCTGTGCAATCATGCAACCGGGTGAGTTTCTACGAGGCAATGACAACGATCAGATGATGATCTGCCTCGTGCACAAGGGTATATTTCTAAACTCTAATGATGATTTTTCTAACGATAACCCTTTGCCTAGTGCTGTACAAAGTGTTTTGCAGGACTTCGGAGACATGTTCCCTGAAGAAATGCCTGGTGGATTACCTCCGTTGAGAGGAATCGAGCACCAAATTGACTTCGTACCGGGGTCGCAAATCCCCAACAAACCTGCATACCTGTGTAATCCCGAAGACACCAAAGAGCTCCAACGGCAGGTTGATGAGTTGTTGAACAATGGCCTTGTTCGAGAGAGCTTGAGTTCTTGCGCCGTTCCTGTTATACTTGTCCCAAAGAAAGATGGAACATGGCGAATGTGTGTTGATTGCCGAGCAGTCAACAAAATAACGGTAAAGTATCGTCATCCCATCCCTCGATTAGATGACATGCTAGATGAGTTAAGTGGTTCTTCATGCTTTACGAAGATAGACCTCAGGTCCGGTGACCACCAAATTCGAATGAAACCCGGAGACGAGTGGAAAACCGCATTCAAGACCAAATTCGGTCTCTATGAATGGTTGGTGATGCCTTTTGGCTTATCCAATGCACCGAGCACATTCATGCGACTGATGAACCATGTGCTCAAACCGTTCATAAATATGTTTGTTGTCGTTTATTTCGATGACATACTTGTTTATAGTAAATCTGTGGATGAACATATTGAACACCTAAGGCTAGTGCTTGCTAAACTTAGAGAAGAGAAGTTATATGCTAACTTCAAGAAATGTGCCTTTTGTGTCGAGCGTGTAGTCTTTCTTGGATTCGTTGTCAGTGCTAATGGTGTTGAAGTCGACGAGTCAAAAGTCGAAGCCATCAAAGATTGGCCAACTCCAACCTCGGTATCAGAAGTTCGTAGCTTCCATGGTTTAGCTAGCTTTTACCGATGGTTTTTTCGTGTCTTTAGCACCGTGGCAGCTCCTTTAACCGAGCTGGTGAAGAAAGACCATCCATTTGTATGGGGAGAGTCCCAAGAGAGGGCTTTCCAAGAGTTGAAACGGAGGCTCTGCTCTGCCCCGTTGTTGAAACTCCCTGAACTCGGCAAAGCATTCGAAGTCGAGTGTGATGCATCTGGAGTTGGGATCGGAGGAGTGCTAATGCAAGAATCGAAGCCAATCGCTTACTTTAGCGAAAAGCTTAAGGGTGCAACTTTGAACTACTCTACGTATGACAAAGAGTTGTATGCCATCGTTCGAGCACTCGCCCATTGGCAGCATTATTTGTGGCCTCGAGAGTTTGTGATCAAAAATGATCATGAGTCCTTGAAGCATCTCCGAGGACAGGAGAAATTAAACCGAAGACATGCCAAGTGGGTTGAATTCATTGAGAGCTTTCCCTATATAATTCATTACAAAAAGGGTAAAGACAATGTTGTGGCCGATGCGCTATCAAGGAAATTTACCTTAGCGACCACTCTCGCCTCTAGGCTCATGGGATTTGAAAGCATCAAGTCGATGTACGAAGATGATCCCAAGCTGAAATGCGTTCGTGACGCGATCTTGAGTTGCCGAAGGTTTGAGAAATATCAATGGAATGATGGCTACCTCTTCAAGAATGGGAGGGTTTGTGTGCCAGTGTCATCGTGGAGAGAGCTCTTAGTTCGAGAAGCTCACTCTGGTAGACTGATGGGACACTTTGGTGTCGACAAAACTCTTGGTATCCTGACCGAGCAGTTCCATTGGCCCAAAATGCGACGAGATGTGGAAAAGCTTTGCAACGCTTGTCTCGTTTGCAAGAAAGCTAAATCGAAGTCCAACCCTCATGGTTTGTATACCCCATTGCCTGTGCCTGATCGACCTTGGGTTGATATATCCATGGACTTTGTGCTAGGGTTACCGTGGTCGGGGGGAGGACATGATAGCATCTTCGTTGTGGTTGACCGTTTTTAAAAAATGGCTCACTTTATTCCTTGCAAAAAGTGTGATGATGCACAGCATGTAGCTACCTTGTTTGTTGCTAATGTGTTGAAATTACATGGTGTACCTCGTACTATTGTGAGTGATCGAGACTCAAAATTCTTGAGTCATTTTTGGAAGTGTTTGTGGGGTGCACTCGGCACCAAATTACTATTCTCGACGTCTCACCATCCTCAGACTGATGGACAGATCGAGGTAGCTAACCGAACCTTGGGATCTTTGCTTCGAGCAATGACCAAAGGTAAGGTTGCAAACTGGGCTGATCGTTTGCCCATGATGGAGTTTGCATACAATCGAACGGTGCATAGAATGATCAATATGACCCCGTTTGAATGTGTGTATGGTTTTAATCCTTTGATTCCACTTGATTTAACCCCATTGCCTCGAGATTCTGTTCTTAATTTTGAAGGTACTCGACGAGCAGCTGCTTTGATCGAATTTGATGCAAAGGTGAAGCAGAATCTCGAGGAAGCCTATGCAAAGGTTGCCTTGAAGAAAAACAAGGGGCGTAAAAAGCTGGAATTAAAGAAGGGAGATTGGGTTTGGGCTCACTTCCCAAAGGAACGTTTCCCGAACCAAAGGAAAGGGAAGTTGGCTCCTAGAGGGGATGGTCCATTTCAAGTGTTGACCAAGATCAACAACAATGCTTACGTGATCGACCTCCCTGGTGAGTATAATGTGTCCAACACCTTTAATGTTGCTGACTTAGTCCCTTGTGTTGTAGGACAAACTTCGGAGGACGAGGAGGGCTCGATTCGAGGACGAAATCTTCTCAAGAAGGGGAGGATGATGCAGCCCAAACACGTGCTGATCAAGTGTTCGATCCACCAAGGAGACCGATGATACGAAGTCAAGCCAAGCTGCTGCACGATGTGCACGTTCACTTAGCCTGGCCGAAGGAAAACAATTGTCCCGAAGCTGAGTGGCTGGGCTCAAGAACCGAAGGCGTTATCTTCAGATTTGAGCCCGAAGGCAAAGTGACCGAGGACAATGAGCTCGAAGACAAGTGAGCATCCGAGGACAATGAGTTCGAGCAAGCAACCACGCACCAAAGTCAAGGCTGCCGAACACAATTTAGCTCAGCCCTACGTGGATTGTTTTTATTAGTCACTTGTGACTATTTACTACTTTATCCTTAGTATAGCCTATAAATAGTCCATTTCCATTTCATTGTAGGGGGATATAGATTATTGAGTATATGAAAACATAGCAAGTGCTATTGTGAGTCTCCGATGGAGCCGAACCCCGACGTGGGCTTTTAAAGAACTTGTGTCAACCGGTGTTAGTCGTTTGAACAATTTCTTCTTGATCATTCAGTTTGCAAGAAGCGGTTCTTTCTTGAGGATTGTTGCATAGTATAGGTGCGTCTTGATTTCCTTTCAATCGAGCTTTGAGACAGGTTCCTCACTGTTCTTTTGAATCGAAGCAAGATTTGTCTTGCTTCTATCTTTTACTTTCTTGTTATTTTTCTTCCGCATTCGTGTTTAGCATTTCCTTCGGGTTTGCTTGCACCACGATTGATGCTTTCCCTCGTGCACACGGGTATCCTTCTAAACTCTAATGATAATTTTTCTAACGATAACCCTTTGCTTAGTGCTGTTCAAAGTGTTTTGCAGGACTTCGGGGACATGTTCCCTAAAGAAATGCCAGGTGGATTGCCTCCGTTGAGAGGAATCGAGCACTAAATTGACTTCGTTCCGAGGTCTCAAATCCCCAACAAACCTACATACTGGTGTAATCCCGAAGACACTAAAGAGCTCCAACGGCAGATGGATGAATTTCTGAACAAAGGCCTAGTTCGAGAGAGCTTGAGTCTTTCCATCGTTCATGTTATCCTTGTCCCGAAGAAAGATGGAACATGGTGAATGTGTGTTGATAGTCGAGCAGTCAACAAGATAATGGTAAAGTATCGTCATCCTATCCTTCGATTAGATGACATGCTGGATGAATTGAGTGGTTTTTCATGCTTTTTGAAGATAGATCTCAGGTCTGTTACCACCAAATCCGAATGAAACCGGGTGATGAGTGGAAAACCGCATTCAAGACCAAATTCGGCCTCTATGAATGGTTAGTGATGCCTTTTTGCCTCTCTAACGCACCGAGCACGTTCATGCAATTGATGAACTATGTGCTAAAACCGTTAATTATAAGTTTGTTGTTGTTTACTTCGATGACATACTTGTTTATAGTAAATCTGTGGATGAACATGTCGAACACTTAAGGCTAGTGCTTGAAACCCTTAGAGAAGAGAAGTTATATGCTAACTTCAAAAAATGTGCCTTCTGTGTTGAGCGTGTAGTCTTTTTAGGATTTGTTGTGAGTGCTAATGGTATTGAAGTCACTGAGTCAAAAGTTGAGGCTATCAAATATTTGCCGACTCCAACCTCGGTATCTCAAGTTCGTAGCTTCCATGGCTTAGCTAGCTTTTACCGAAGGTTTGTTCGTGTCTTTAGCACCGTGGCAGCTCCTTTAACTGAGTTGGTTAAGAAAGACCATCCGTTTATGTGGGGAGAATCCCAAGAGAGGGCTTTCCAAGAGTTGAAGGGGAGGCTAAGTTCTACCCCGTTACTATAGCTCCCTGATTTCGGCAAAGCATTCGAGGTTGAATGTAATGTGTCCGAAGTTGGGATCGGAGGAGTGCTTATGAAAGAATCGAAGCCGATCGCATACTTCACCAAAAAGCTTAAGGGTGCAACCCTGATCTACTCTACATATGACAAGGAATTGTATGCCCTCGTTCGAGCACTCGCTCATTGGCAATATTATCTATGGATCTTTGAGTTTGTGATTAAAAGTGATCATGAATCTTTAAAACATCTCTGAGACCAAGAGAAGTTGAACCGACAGCATGCCAAATAGGTAGAATTCATTAAGAGATTTCCCTAGGTAATTTATTATAAGAAGGGTAAATACAATATTGTGGCCGATGCGCTGTCAAGGAAGTTTGCCTTAACGACCACTCTCACTTCAAGATTAATGAGATTCGAAAGCATCAAGCTGAAGTATGAACACGATCCCAAGCTTAAGAGCGTCCGAGACATTATCTTGAGTGGTCGGAGGGTAGAGAAATTTTAGTGGCACGATGGCTACCTCTTCAAGAATGGGAGGGTCTGTGTGCCTTTGTCATCGTGGAGAGAGCTTTTGGTTTGAGAATCTCACTCCAGGGGCTTAATAGGACACATCGGTGTCGATAAAACTCTTGGTATCTTAACCAAGAAGTTTCATTGGCCCAAAATTCGAAGAGATGTGGAAAAGCTTTGCAATGCTTGTATATATTACAAGAAAGCTAAATCGAGGTCCAACCCTCATGGTTTGTATACTCCGTTACCTATTCCTAATCGACCATGGGTTGATATATCCATGGATTTTGTTATGGGGTTACTGAGGTCAGCAGTGGACATGACAACATCTTTGTCGTAGTCAATCATTTTTCCAAAATGGCTCACTTTATTCCTTGCAAGAAATGTGAGGATGCACAATATGTAGCTACTTTGTTTATTTCTAATGTGTTGAAATTGTATGGTGTGCCTCGTACTATTGTGAGTGATCAAGACTAAAAATTCTTGAGTCATTTTTGAAAATGTCTATAGGGTGCCCTCTGCATCAAATTACTATTCTCGACATCTCACCATCCTCAGACTGAGGTAGTCAACCGAACCTTGGGAGCTCTGCTTCGAGCTATGACGAAAGGTAAGATCGGAAATAGGGCTGATCGTTTGCCTGTAATGGAATTTGCATAAAATCGCATTGTGAATCGAATGATTGGAATGACTCCGTTTGAGTGTGTGTATGGTTTTAATCATTTGATTCTACTTGATTTAACCCTATTGCCTCGAAATGCTGTTATTGATTTTAAAGGTACTCTTCGAGCTACTGCTTTGCTCGAACTACATGCCAAGGTGAAGAAAAATCTTGAGGAAGCTTATGCCAAGGTGGCATCCACAAAAAACAAGGGGCGTAAGAAGCTGGAATTGAAGAAAGGAAATTGGGTTTGGGTTCACTACAGAAAGGAATGATTTCCGAACCAAAGGAAATGGAAGTTGGCTCCTCGAGGGGATGGTCCGTTTCAAGTGCTGAGCAAGACCAACAATAATGCTTATGTGATCGACCTTCCAGGTGAGTATAATGTGTCCAGCACCTTTAATGTTGCTGACTTAACTCCTTGTGTTGTAGGCCAAGCATCAAAGACTAAAGAGGGTTCAATTTCGAGGACAAAATCTTCTCAAGAAGGGGAGGATGATGCTGCCCGAACCCGTGCTGATCAAGTATTCAACCCATCAAGGCCGTTGACACGAAGCCAAGCCAGCTTTTTCACGATACTCACATTCAGCTGGCATAGTCGGGAGAAAGAAATTGTTCGGATACTGAGTGGCCGAGCACAAGATAAGAAGGGTACATCTGCAAGCTTGAGCCTGAAGAAGGAAGTGAGCGAACACTCAACCTTGAAAGCGAGCAGTGATTGATCGAAGGGCTAAAATTGTGCCCAAGGCAAGTGAGCGTCCATTTTTAAATGTGCCGAGCTGAGCAATCGAGCACCAAAGTAAAGAGAGCCGAGCACATGATTTACTTCGGCCTTGCGTGGCCTTGTCTTATTGGTCGCCTGTGAACGTAGTTGCTTTAGTACCCTTGGGGCTATCTATATAAACCCCTTAGTCTAGTTCATTTCTGACTTATCTAGTTGTTGATGAATATTGTACGTGGTTGTTGCTATTGAGACTCCGATGAGAGCCGAACCCCGTCGTGGTATTTTGTAAGAACTTGGGTTAATCGGTGTACCCGTTTGAACAACTTCTTCTTTGATCATTCAGTTTCCAAGAAGCATGAATGTCTTCTTGAGGATTGTTGCCCAGTGTAGGTGATTCCGTTTTCCTTTCAGTCGAGCGGTCCCAAGACTGATTCGTTGGGTTCTTCTGGATTGAAACTTGGATTTAACTAGCTTCTATCTTGTTTTCATTATTTTCCTCTGTTCTTGTTTTGTTGCTAAGCTTCTCAGGATTAGCTTTCACTAGTAGTGAACTATGTAATCTGGAACTACGTAACGACCTGATTCTCAAAGTTGGGAGAAGTAGGTAGCTACCCAAGGCTCAGTTGCGTCAATACAAAAAATTTATTTCCCCCATGAAGTAGACACTGGGGGTTCCCTCAAAATATTCAAAGGAAAGCAAGAACCAATACTGGGGCAGAAATTTTTGAGGTTTCCTATAAACATCCGAGAAGATAAGTGCAAATACTAGGGCAGAATTTTGAGGCATCAAGGAACAGTGAGAGAATTGTACTTTGGTTACACATTGCAATCTATGATTTAATGGAATAAATACAGGTTTTTTAATAACCCTATTTCTAAGACACATGCGTTTTACCTTTTCAAACTATTGTTTCTTTTTCTATATACACTCCTAGCTCGACCAAGGTCAGACATTCGCGCAACATAGCAAAGAACGTGGAACCAACTTCAAGAACCAGACAAAGAATGCACAAATCAAACCACCCCCTCCCCCCACAACTCATACATCTTTTTTTAGCGCAGGCATGTGATAGTAACAATATCATATCGAGCATGACAATATTTGGATCAATACTACAAACGCAGTGATGTCGCCTTACTTTTATCACGATACTTTACTTATTGTGCGAAGGATATACATCCCGACACGACAGTCAAGTACCTCCAAAGCATCGGGCCATCACATCCTTTCCAGTAGCTCAGAGGAGCAAGCACCACACCAGCACTTACATTCTAGTAGCTCAGAGGAGCAAGCACCACACCAGCACTTACTTTCCAGAATCTCAGAGGACAAAGCACTGCACCAGCACGTATTTCAGTAGCTCAGAAGAGCAAGCACCGCACTAGCACTTACTTTCAAGAAGCTCAGAGGAGCAAGCACCAGAAACAGCACCTAATTTCCAATAGCTCAGAGAAGCAACCACTAGCCCCAACACCAGTACCCGCACAGGCTCAAACACTAGCACTTACCTTCCTATAGCTCAAAGAAGTGCAGCACCAGAACTCGCTTTCCAGTAGCTTAAAAAACAATTACAGTACCAGCAGTTACTTCCCGACTACTCAAAACAGAAAATCCAAAAATTGAGCACACCAGAAGTGAAGCAATTACTCTCAAAAGCTAAAGAGCAAACACTAAGCAGTTGTTAAGTCACCCTAGAAACCAGATAGAAAAAGGCAGGCAAAAACGTCACAACACGCAAAGCACCTGAAGGTAGATAAAGCAATTGATTATACCCAACAAAGAGATGATCAACTTAACAGGAAAGTTTACTGCCTATCTATAAAATATTTGCATCTATCTTACTTTTATCGCAGAGCACACTCCAACCTCCTGACATCACCTCAGAATATTCCTAGACTCTTCATACTTATCTCAAATACACTCTATACACCACCCTAGAACCATGCACAGCTCCAAACCGCGTATTGTATTCTGTTCACCTCCGAAAGTCGTGACAAAATTGACCATTTCATCTACGTCTTTGCCCGAAGACTCTTTCAGCATCCCTAAGCAAAGAGTAGTAGCTGTTGGCACTCAATATTGTCTCTCCTATATTTCTCCCCTTAAATTGGCTATATTTGAAAAAATAAAGCCAAAGTATTTTTCCTTTCCATAAATATCATGCATTACTGGTACATTTACTTATATCTTATCGTTTAGAATTATCTTAGTTGTTTAAGTAAGGTCATATTGCATCGTTATGCTATTTTGGGCTATTTTCTAAATGCACTCCTCAATTTTTACTATCTGCATAATTATTATCAATACTAGTATATTAATTAAATAATCTTGGATAAATATACAGGCTATCCATTACTTACACCTGATTTGATTGTATTTATTTATCATAAATTTTCCTTTTTTATTCCTTCTTTACTAAAATAAAAGCCAATTTAACTCTTTATTCTATCTATATAAAACTAGCCAACCGAAGGCCCACACTTCATCCTTCAGAACCACCTAAACAGCTACATGGATAGATCGTAGTCGTCCAATCTTTAATCCAGCATCCAGGGTACAATTTTCCTTTTTTTATTTACATATCCACCCCACCCCATCAAGAAACACTATCAATTTTCCCCCTTTCTCACAAAATGATCCCCCCTCTCTCTGTTTTCCTCTCTCCCCTCTTCGATGAAAATCCTAGCCCTCGTCTCAATCGCCATTTTCGACCATCTCCAATTACGAAACACCCAGACCCATACATGTTTGAACTCCCCTCAACTCCCTCTACCATAACCCCATAACAATTTTTTCAAATGAGAAAATCTAAATTTGAGTCCTCCGCAAGTGTTATTGGAAATGGACGAATCTGGCAAGGCTCATCGAGGTCACGCACTACATTGCACTAACATGGAAAGAATCACCCTGTTTTGCACACACAAATAAAAGCAAAGAGGAATCAGAATGCAAAATAAAGATGGGTCGTGACTGACCTGACTCAACGATGAATCAAGTACACTCTACCCTTTTACATTTTCCTTTTTTATTCTGTGATATACTCATCAATATATGTTCAAATTGCATAATCCTAATTAGTCAAAATGATAAGATTTATTTTGATGAAACATACTTACAAATTAGGACAATGTCTGTTTAAATTTTCTCATGAAGGAAGCATCTTTATCTTGTTTGTGTTTATGATAATTCTTTGCATTAAGAGTATGAGCACAATGTCAAAGCTATATTTTTCCTCCTTTTGCACCATAATTTTCTTGGCTCTTTGATTTTGGAAATACTTAAAGTTTTAACTGATACGCACATGACTTATGCCAATTACAATATCCGTTAACATTGATTCTTAGAATTCCTAAGTGATGCAGGCCAAATTGAGCTCAAGCACCAACCATCAAGAGCCAAGCTTGGAGGACACGAAGAGATCTTTGGAGATGAATGAAAGACCGGATGATACAACTCTGTGGAGGGTGGAGCGCCTCAGGGCTAAGGAGGACAACCCCAAGAGCATTCAAGAAAGAGTCGGAGTGCCTCCCAAAGTGGGCGGATCACCCACTCTTCAAAGAGCCTTGAAAATCTCAAAAATGCGGCTAAGTATATAATGGACAACTCTCTGAAATTTGAGTAGGCAGACCACCTAGTTTATAGAGGTGGAGCGCATCATACCAAAGAAAACCCAAGCCCTCATAGAATGGATGGACCACCCAGTGGAGGAGGCGGACCGCCTCCCCCTATTACACAGTGACAGGGTTTCATTTAATGTAAGGACTATTTACTATGTTGGCCTTATGTGGTCTTTTATGTTTTAACCCAACTTGTGGGCATTTATGACATTTCATACTAAGTGTAAGTGAACCAACAAATACCTTACACTAGGGTTTCATTATAAAGTTAGCTTATTTTGAGAATAGAAGAATTGAGAGAGAGAGAGGCAAGGCCTTCTTAAAGAAGTCTGAAGCTTCATGTATCTCTTGCTTGGAACCATGTGAATTTCATCCTAGTATGAATACTTGATTAGGTTCGACTTTCCTTCCTCCATCTTGGATAACCATTCATATATTGAATTGTTTTATCCATTCTTTCTTCTATTTCTATTCTTCATATCTTTGAATTTCTTGTTATCGTGTTGATTTCCATTTTATTGCTTTCGCATGATTTTTACCTGCATCAGTTTGGTATCAGAGCACAGGTAGGTTTTGTTCTTACAAGCCCTCGTCCTGTTCATCATGCCTAGCATCTTTAGTTATTGTTGTTCATTGTTCTTGAGAAAAGAAGAAAAAAAGTGGAAAATTGAAAACCACAAAAAAATTCAAAGAACTTGTTAGATTTGGACACCCAATCAACGAAAGTTATTGGGGTTTGTTCTCTATTATATTCCCGTTCTTTTGGTACTATAAAATTAAGATTTGGTAATGTGATTAAAAATTTGAAGATTCAAAATCCCAAATTTTTAAAACCTAGAAAATTTGCTTCAAATTCATAAATCAAGTCGTTGTTGATTGTTTGGGTTGAAAAACTATTGGGGATTGTTTCGAATTATTAAAAATATCTTTGGGTACCTTTGGATTTGAAAAACAAGTTAAAATTGTTGGAATTTTGGGTGAAATTAAACCAAAAACACGTTGAAAGCTACAGGAAACATCCTTGCGCGAAGCCCCAGTTCCACAGGGGCAGACCGCCAACTTTTCAACCCTTCTCTGGACTTTTTATAGGCGGACCGCCTACTCTGCAGCGGTGGGGCGCCACATCCTGTTAGGGGGTCGGGTAGTTCTTTTGCCTAGGTTTTCCTTGTTCTTTGCTTCCAAACATCTTAGTTAGTGTTGCTTGGGTAATTGTCCTACTCCATTGACACTAACTCTTGAGCTTTCAGGGTCTCGTGCATCTTGAAGCTTCCCCAATAGTCGTAGAATATTCTTGACTTCAAGTGCGCACCTTAAATAGCCGTCCGTCCATAGAGACACATTAACTCCATTTCGAACCAATACTTGGACGTATTAGTTGACGATCTTACCACCGTGGTTCCTAAGAGATTAAGCAATCATGAGTTGAAAAAGGCTTGAGTGGTGAGAACAATAGAGTTTGGTCACAAAAGCCAACGACCTCGAGTGGATACACGAGTGGAAAGAAAATTGAGTGTTCATATATTGAGTGAAACACGTGAGGGAGTGAATTTGTGAGGTCCTTTTCTCTTTATTGTTGCAACTATGTCGGATATTGATTGTGGAGGTTATGACTCATGTGGAGATGATGGGAGTTGCTATGACAATGGTGGAGACTATTGGTCCTATGATGATGATAATGGGGTTTGCTATGATGATTCAGGAAACCATGGCTCCTATGGTGATGAAGCGGGATACTATGATGATCATGAGGCTTATGAAGACTATGAAGCTTGTGGAGATGAATATGAAGATTCTTATGCTTCTAGTCAAGAAGTTGAAGATAGTGACGCTTCAAAGTACAATGTTCCTACTTACTCTTATTGTGATGAACTTGAAAATGTAGATAGTGACATAGAGAGAATTGATGATGAAGTTGATTATAGGAATTGTTCATTTGCATCTTCTCTTGGTTTTTCTATAAATAAACAAGGGAGTAGTAGTAGTCTTTCCATTGGGTTGGGAAGAAGTGGTAGTTGTTCCATGGGAAAAGAAAAGCTTACATCTTCTATTTGTGCTAAAAGGCTCAATGCTCCTAATTCCCATGTGAAAGGCAATTTGATGCCTAAGGAGAGAAAATGTGTTGCTTTTACTACAAAAGATTTGTCTTGTTCTAACTATGCCGTGAGGGGCTTGGATAATTGTAGTAGGAGTTGTGTTATGGGCTATGGAATCAAGAAGAGGGGAGAGAGTTTCTACCACACTCTTACCTCTAGGAGAAATTCTTATGGGTTCCATAATGAGACTCCTTCCTCGACTTTCAACAACACATCTAATGTTGGAAGAGTAAGGGGAAGTGGAACCTACCCTAGTGGTATTGCTAGTAGAGGAGGGATAAGGGAGACCCAAGTTAATGGTGTTGATACTCTTGGGCATTCAAGTTCTTTCTTAGATGCATATCTATGAAACTTGGATAAGCGTAGGTTCGTTGTTAAGGTAAATAGGTATGAAGGAAACTTGCTCAAAATTGGTGACACCGATGCTAATTGAATTAGCACTTCTTTAGTTAATAGACTAAGGACACCATGTCATGAGCTAGAACATCCTTATAAGTATAATTGAGTATGGGTTTTCAAGGAAGCTCGGGTGTTCATATCTCATAAGAATTATAAGGGCAATGTTTGTTGTGATGTGTATCCTATGTGACATGTTGATGTATGGTTAGGTGAGCCATGGTTACATGACAAGAGGTTGAAATATAGTGTTATGAAGGATGTGTATCTAGTGGGCATGGGTCAAAGGGTTTATGACTTATCACTTTACCGGATAAGAGACAAGTTGCCTAGTAGTGCACACCTTGGGATATTCAAAGAAGCAAGGAGCGACAACTTCATTCCATGGTTGAAATGGTACAATCAAAGAGTCCTACAATCACAAGAATGGTGGGAAAAATACAAGTAAAAGGTTGACAAGTGTAAACAAGGTAAACCCAAAACCGCAAGATTCAAAATCAAGTGGTTCACCAAAGAAGAGGGAGACATCAAGTGATGACTCTCTAAGTCCTAGATTCTGGGTTGATGTAAAGAGTCCACCTACTCCAGCTAAGGGCATTCTTGGGCCTCCTCCCAACTCGCCCGAGTATCATGTTTGTGAACCCTGTTATGACACGCCACCCATATTTGATATAGGAGAAGATGAGTTGAATGAGTATCCTATTCTTCCCTTTGATTGTTTATTTTATAACAGTGGTCTCATGTGTCATAGTGCGGATGAACATAACCTTGAGGAATCTCTGGTGAATGAGATGGATAAGATTATCTTTGATGATTCCTCAAGTATGGATGTGGGCTCTAGTTTGGCTACTTTACCCTTGTTAGTTGGTGACCTTCAGAAGTGTGGTGAGTTGTATCAAACTAGAGTAGAGAATTAGTTAGAACCTCTATGGATTGGAAAGCTTAACTCTATAGACAATCCATTGTTTGAAACTACAAGTGAGATGTGTGACCTTGGTCTTGATTGTGATGGTCCATCTTTCTAGTAGTCCTAATCTTGATTGTATTGGCTATAATGATGAAGAAATTATTATGGAGACCTTCCTTGGGAGTTTGTCTAGTGAGGAGGATTGTCTTGGAGGTCAATATGGAGGTGAAGAGGTAACTCTTGGTGTGTGTAAGAGTGCTTCCAAGAAGGGGAGTGGAGCATTTGATGTTAGTTGTTAATTGAACTATTTTACTTACTCCATGCCAAAGCCATTGTGTCACATTGTGATAATATTGCATTAAAGGCTTGGTGTGTTGGTCAAGAGCTTAGGGGTCATAGGGAATTTGATTGCTTAATCTTGCATGTTCCATGTTCTATTGATCTCTTTGCTTGTTCTTGTGTTGGGTGCACTTCTTATTTGAGTCAAGCACTTGTTGTTTTTTTGGGAAATATGAGCTTTTTTATTGTTGTTGATGCTTGGCTCTATCATAAGAGTATGTTTCCACACAATTTGCACTAACCTACTCTCGTAGTAGGAAATTTTCGTTTTGTTTGCAATTGGTTGTAGGCCTTGGTGGTTTGGTTTCGAGGACGAAATCCTTTCAAGAAAGGGAAGATGATGCGGGCCAAATTAAGCTCAAGCACCAACCATCAAGAGCCAAGCTTGGAGGATGCAAAGAGAGCTTCGGAGATGAATAGAAGGCCGCATGCTACAGTTCTGTGGAGGGTGTTACTACTCAAGCAAAAGTAGGAGCACCCTAAGAGCACTCCAGAAAAAGGAAGAGCGTCTCCCAAAGTGGGTAGACCGCGCACTCTGCAAAGACCCTTGAAAATCTCCAAAATGTGGCTAAGTATCAAATGGATAACTCTCTGAAGTTTTAGTAGGCAGACCACCTAGTTTACAGAGGCAGAGCGCCTCATACTGAAGCAAACCCAAGCCTTCACGGAATGGGCGGACCGCCTCCCCCTGTGATGCAATGACGGGGTTTCATTTAAAGTAGGGACTATTTATTATTTTGATCCTGCGTGGTCTTCTATGTTTTAAGCCAACTTGTGGGCATTTGTGACATTTCATTCTAAGTGTAAATGAACCTATAAATACCTTACACTAGGGTTTCATTAAAAAATTAGCTTATTTTGAGAATAGAAGAACTGAGAGAGAGAGAGAGAGAGAGGGGCAAGGCCTTCTTGAAGAAGCTTGAAGCTTCATGTATCTCTTGCTTGGAACCATGTGAATTTTATCCTTCTATGAATCCTTGATTAGGTTTGAATTTCCTTCCTCCCTCATGGATGATCATTCATATATTTAACTGTTTTGTCCATTCTTTCTTCTATTTTTGTTCTTTCTATCTTTAAATTTCTTGTTATCGTGTTGATTTCCATTTTATTGCTTCCGCGTAATTACCTGCATCACTAAGAAAGCACGGAATAGCCAAGTGATAACATGACTAGAATTTGACAGTGCTTTCTTATAATGTATTTAGTCGACTATGTTAGTAAAATACATATTAATCCAAGACATTTCTTCTTATATGTGAACACGACTACTCTTAACGGCTGAAAATTTTATTTTCTGGTATGTGGTATTTTTAATTTCGAAATTTGAATAAATTGAAGCTATGTTAAAAAAATAAGAGAAAATCAGTAGGTGTGATTGGGGAAAACTGATATTAAGGGAAACCTTTTTATTTCTACCCTTGTTTTTGGAAAATTGACTGACTTTATAAATAGAAATATATATATATATATATATATATATATATATATATATATATATATATATATATATATATATATATATATAAAAGTGATTCTCCTTGATTCTTGCGGGAGTTATAGCCCAATCTGCTATTTCTTTCTTTTGAAATTACTGATTTTTTTAACACTTTTTACACTTGAAAATCAAATTTTAATCACGCTATCCCTGTTACTATATAAACAGCCCCTCAGCTACACTAAAGGACACGCTGAAAGAACTTAGCAAAAAGAAAACCTCTCTCTCTTTTCTCCTAAAAGAAAAGTTTCCTTCTTTGGTTTTGGCTGACTGGTTCACACAATTTTGGGGTTTTCTTCTGCTAAAAGAAAAGTAGCTACTTATTCTCCTCTGTTGTTTATTGCTAAGGTATAAATCCTAAACTATATATATGTCCTCAAGCAGCTATAACTATTTCCTTGCCTGTTGTTATGGTTACTAGTAAATGCTATAATTTGTGAGAGTTACTTGGCTTGTTGGCCTCTCTTTGGCCATCACTAACCCTTTTGTGTAGTTTGTTAGGATAGTCTACAAGACTATATGTTAAGAAACCAACAGCACCATGAGCTAAGACTAAAGTTAGTTATAGAGAGAGAAAATATAGAGAGAGAGAGAGAGCTGACAATATCTACACAATGTATTAGAATTGCAACTCTACTATTAGCTAAGAGTACAACATCTATTTATAGAACTACTTCTATGTCTAGGATTGCTTACTCTCTAAGCTACTCATTTAACTAGCTTGGCTCAACTCCTAACTACCTTAACCAACTATAATAATTAGGACTAATTACAATGCTTCTCAATACTCCCCCTCAAGCTAGAGGGTGCAAATAAGTTCAGCACTCCTAGCTTGTGCAAAATATATTCATGCTGAGCCTTTCCTAGAGCCTTGGTGAACAGATCTGCTTCCTGTTCCTTTGTGCCCACAAACTTAGTTCTGATGACTCCTTGTTGTATCCTTTCCCTGATGAAGTGCATGTCTATTTCTATGTGCTTAGTTTGCTCATGGAATATTGAATTTGCAGCTATCTGGATAGCTGATTTGCTGTCACTCATCAACTCTACAGGCAGCTGAACTTCTGCTCCCAGTTTCTTGCACAAACCAACTAACCATAGAACCTCTGACACTCCAGCTGCAATGCTTCTGTATTCTGCCTCTGCAGAGCTCCTTGATACAGTAGATTGTTTCTTTAACTTCCAAGAGATCAAAGAATTCCCAAACTTCATCACATACCCTGTTGTTGACCTTCTTGTGACTAGGCAAGATGCCCAATCTGCATCACAGAATGCAGTGAGAATTGGTTTGTGTTCTGCACTCAGCAAAATCCCCAGGCCTGGTGCTTGCTTGAGATATCTAACAACCCTCACAGCTGCATCCATATGTGACTTCTTTGGACAGTGCATAAACTGACTCAACATGTGCACTGTAAAGGAGATATCTGGTCTTGTCATTGTCAAATACAAGAGTTTTCCAACCAATCTCTGATATGAGCTTAGGTTCTTGAGTTTCCCATCACCCTTGTATCCTACATATTCATCATATTCAACTGATGTAAGCCTGTGATTACACTCCATAGGTGTGATGGCTGGTCTTGCACCTGACAAGCCTAATTCAGTAATCAACTCTAAGACAAACATTCTTTGATTCATCAAAATTCCTTTCTTTGACCTTGCTATCTCAATCCTTAGGAAATACTTCATCTCACCAAGGTCTTTGATCTTAAAATGGTGCTGCAGAGTCTTCTTTGCCTCCTCTATTAAGGTCAAGTCATTCCCAGTTACAAGCAAATCATCCACATACACCAGGATGATTACTCTGCTTTGTCCTCTTTGTTTGGTGAACAATGAGTAGTCAAAATAACTTTGTTTGAACCCTGACCTATTCAATGCAGTGGTCAGCTTTAGATTCCACTGTCTAGAGGCTTGTTTCAAGCCATATAAGGATTTATGCAGCCTGTAGACTGCGGTACTCTCCCCCTGGCTGTGAAATCCCTGTGGTAGATGCATGTATACCTCCTCTTCTAGATCACCTTATAAAAAGGCATTGTAGACATCCATCTGGTGTAAAGGCCATCTATATGCAGCAGCCAAAGTCAAGACTACCCTTACTGTGACCATTTTAACAACAGGGGAGAAGGTTTCCTGGTAGTCTAATCCTTCTTTCTAGTTGTACCCTTTAGCCACCAGGCGTGCCTTGTATCTCTTAACATCTCCATTTTCCTTGTACTTCACTTTGAAGACCCACTTGCAACCAATGGGTGACTTGCCTCTTGGTAAAGGCACTAGAGTCCATGTTCTGTTATCCCTCAGGGCCTGACGTTCCAGCTGCATTGCTGCAACCCATTTGGGGTCCTTAGCAGCCTCCTCATAGGAGTGAGGTTCTCTGATGGCAGTGATTTTGGACAAGAATGCCTGGTAGCTGGGAGCAACACTTGCATGAGACAGGTAATCCTACATTGGATACAAAGGCTGTGTTGTGCAACTTGCTTGAACATCTGCTTCTGAGGATGAATTTTTGGCACAGATATAGTCATTTAGCCAAGCTGGTGTCTTGCTGATTCTGGATGATCTCCTCCCTGTGTCCATAGGGACAATGTGCTGTGCCTCAGGAGGAAGTGATTCATGGTCTGCACCTAAAGCAGCAGAATCAGGCATGAGCTGGCATTCTTCAGGCTCCACATTGGGCTGAGGTGGGCAGTCTGTGGAACCAGGTGTGATTACCTGATCTTCTGGCATATCATGTATGGGAGTAAGAACCCCATTGGGGAATACCTTGAGCTTGCCTTCCTTTAATAGCTGGAAAGGAAAGACATGTTCCCTAAACTTTACATCTCTACTAACAAAGAATGAGTGTGTAAGGAGGTTATTCAACAGATAGCCTTTCTGAGTGGATGAGTACCCCATCAATACTGCTCCTATAGACTTAGGTTCCAGCTTGTCTCCCCCTGAAACCTTACTTGCAAATACCAAACAACCAATGGTTCTTAAGTGAGTCAGTACTGGTGCTCTTCCAAAGACTACTTCAAAAGAAGATCTGCCTTGTAATGCTGATAAGGGCAGTCTATTGATGACATATACTGCAGCCTGTACACATTCTCCCCAGAACCTTAGGGGCAGATGTCCTTGTAATCTCATTGCTCTAGCTACTTCCATTATATGTCTTTGCTTTATTTCAACCACTCTATTTTGTTGTGGAGTGTGCACACAAGAACTTTGATGGATAATACCAAGTGAATGAAACAGGTCATTGCATGCTGAATTAAAGAACTCAGTCCCATTGTCACTTCTGAACACTTGAACATTTTGAGAAAATTGATTCTTTATTAGCAAGAAGAACTGTTTGAGTACTACAATGACATCATTCTTATGTCTTAACAAGAAAATCCAGGTCATCCTACTGTAGTCATCTACTAAAGTGAGAAAGAATCTATGACCATCATGAGTTGCTACCTTATATGGACCCCAAACATCTGCATGTAACAACTGGAAGATCTTATTTGACCTATTTACACTTTGAGGGAATGGTAATCTGCCCTGCCTAGCCAGAGGACATATCAGGCAATCTTGTAATACACTAGTGCCATGTCTGAACTGCACATTGGGTATCATCCTCAGCACCTTTTCTGGTGGATGACCCATCCTTCTATGCCATACTTCTGGATCTTCTATTTCTTTATTCAACTTTGCTGATAAAACTGTGCCTCCTTTTGTGTTGTCATTTGTGTTTGCTTGATGTTTTGTTGTCTGTTGTAAATGATACATTCCTTGGAATTCCTTACCAATCCCCTTTACCTTCCCATTGTGAAGGTCCTGCATTATGAAGAAATCAGGATAGAAAGTGACAAAGCACTGCAACTCCTTGGTCAACTTGGCTACAGACAATAGGTCATGTTTAAATCCAGGAACATAGAGGACATTATCAATATTCTCTCCATTATTCAGCTGACAGGACCCTGTGCATTCAATCTCTAATCCCTGTCCATCAGGCATAAACACCTTCCTTGCTCTATGTGGTAATAGACTAGTAATGCTGTTCAATAGGGATCTATCATGAACCATGTGGTTAGTTGCCCCTGAGTCAACAATCCATGTACCACTACTGTGTTTAACACTGGCATGATGAGTCTGAATCATACCTGTCATGTCATAGCTATGATCATTGTCCTTGCCTTTGTTGAGCATCCTGAGTATCTGTTCATATTGCTCTTGTGTGAACAATGCCCCACCTGTGCTAGTCGACTGTTGAGACTTCACTGTTGATTGCCCATAGCTTTGAGCTGATGCTGGTGGAGGGCCATGGCTTGGCACTTGGTGGTGCTCCTGTTTCATCGCTTGTGCTGCCACATTTGCTGTGTGATAATTGTCATATCCTGAATTATGTCCCTGTGATGTGGTTCTATCTGTATCATCTGGGTACCCATTGAGTTTGTAACATGTTTCCCTAGTGTGTCCTCTCCAATTACAATGATCACAGTACAAATTTTTCTTCCTTCCTCTGCCATTTCCTCTTCCTGAGTAACCACCCCTATTATTTGAGTTCCCTCTAGCATTTGAACTCCTTCTATTGGTGCCTCCTCTCTGATTGTATGCATTAGTCTGTTGGTAGCTTCCCCTAGAGTAGTCCTGCAGTATACAATGTTGTCCCTTCTGCTGGTTCTGAACCAATGTTCATTTTGCCTAAGGTTCTTTGACTCTCCTCTGTTACAATCATAGAATAAGCCTTGTTTACATTTGGAGTAGGGGTCATCATCAGAATTTGACTCCTACATTGTGCATAGGACTCATTTAGTCCCATTAGAAACTGCAGCATCCTTTGGCATTCAAAATGTTCCATGTGTTCCCTTGATTCAGGGAAATTACAACCAGGACATGGCATAAGGGCATCAAATTCATCCCAGAGTTCCTTCAGCTTTGAGAAATAGGTCGAGACTGAGCTCGTCCCCTGTGACATGGTCGCTATTTCTTTGTGCAAGAAGAAAATTCTAGATCCATCAACTTTATCAAACCGCTCCTTTAAATCTGTCCAGACTTTGTATACACTAGTCGCATACACAATGCTACTTAATAACTCCTTGCTCACTGCACTCATGATCCATGAAAGCACTATATGAAACAACCTCGGTCAGTCGTTTCGGAAGTTAGGACTCCGATTGGCGTGCCGATAATTTTAAACCTACAATGAGTGTCGATCATTGCTAAACCTGGCTCTGATACCAACTGACACGACCCGAAATCCAGTTAGGTCGTGCTGGCACCCGACATCTTCCCCTAGACCCGTCGGGCGAACCCTTACCAATTAAATTAGGAAAATAAATATAATAATTCATAAATAAGGACAAGACTTTAAAATATTTACAGACATACTGATACCTCTAAGCTGTACAACAGAAATTACAGCTGACTACCCAACATGTTAGGTTTAGGGCTATCCAGACCAGACATCTAAGAGTACAAAAGAAGACAAATACCTCCTGAAGGGAGCAAACTGCAACTGAAATGATAACCAATAAATTGGTGGCCATCCGAAATAAAAGCTGGCTCACCCTGACAGCTGAAGTCGTCTACGCTCCTTCACAACGTGGCGAACTCAATCCTGGAGCGAACCTGCCGAAACGAAATAGATAGACAAGAAACAAACAACAAACAAGGGTGAGTCAAAAGGACTCAATAAGTGGGGCAGACTAGCCACCTCAAAGAATAGGATAGCTAGCCGGGGAGAAGAAACAGATAAACCAAATTTCTTTTATTTAAATTATAAAAAGGTAGAGCCAGATAACAACCGAAAACACGTAAGAAACTTATAAACTCAACCAAGGATGCGTGCCAGAAACATAACAACAAATAAGAAATGCACATATAAGCAGGACAATAGTTATGTACCACAAGTTTACACAATGGTATGAAATAAAATGAAGTGAGATGAAATGAGATGAAATATGATGCGAAGGGTCACATGTGCCCGTAATCCTATCCCGAAGCGGAATACTCCTGCATTCGAGGGGAATCCAATCTGATAACCAACTGGAGCGGAATACTCCTGCTCCTGGGGCGGAATACTCCTGCACCCGATATAATATAAACCAGAGGCGGAATACTCCTACACTCTCCTGGGGCGGAATACTCCTGCACCCGATATAATGTAAAGCTGAGGCGGAATACTCCTGCACTCAATATCTGACATAAGAGTGGAATACTCCTGCTCATAGGGCGGAATCCTCCTACCCTCAATATGATACAATGGAGCGGAATCCTCCTGCTCCTGGGGCAGAATACTCCTGCACCCAATATGATATGCAATGTAATGTATATGAATGACATATAATGCGTATGAATGCAATGTGCTGCAATAATAACCCTTCACCGGCGCGAGACTCTCATCGACAGCCGGGAAGTAGGTGCCAACTTACAGCCAGGGTACAATGCTCAGATTCTCAATGCAATACCAACAATAGGACATAACATATAATATACAATATAAATCCAAAGCTAAGGCGTAATGAGTACGCCTATCGGCAGCTACACATGTAAGGAATACGTGGTAGAAAATCCACGAGGCCAGGTGCCTCCAAGAAATGGATATAAACACTTACCTCTCTCAAAAGTTAGCATTGCGACCAACAATCGCGTTATTCTTTGAATTCATTGCCAAACGATCCCACTGTGATCAATAAGTAGAAAAATATATCACATTAGGCTAAAGACTTCATTCCTCACATCTTAGGGCAATCCAGGTAGGAACCGGATACCCTATTCGCATACGCAATACGCAGGCCAGGCCTATGTACGGGGTTTATGGTCACATAACCAAACCCTAAATAAATTACATTTATAAGTTGCCCATAATTCCCTGAGTATGAATATATAATCAATTTCATTATCGGGGTCCATTTGACCCTTCAAACTATCAATTGACACGACCCGGATTTCGGTTAGGCCGTGCGGGCACCCGACCACCTCCCCTAAACCTGTCGGGCGAACCCTGTTGATAGAATCGATATAAATTGCAAAGAATAACCTTGAAATGAAAATGAACCAAATTTTAACAACATAAGATAACTCTCAAGGATAGTCAAACATACAAGCTGTCTGAATAATACAACTAACTATCCAGAATACACAATTTTAAAGGTTTCCAGATCAGACATCTAAGAAGGCCAAAAGATATACACATCTCCCGAACGGAGCAAAAGTAAGAAAAACTGTAATATCTGAAGTGGGTGGCCGCAATGAACAGGATGGCTCACCGTAGACAGCTGAGAATATACTACTCCTCAATTACGGCGCGACTGGCTGGGTCCTGGAGCAGAATCTGCCGAACGAAAAGAAAACACAAGGACAAATAGGGGGGGTGAGTCATGAGGACTCAATAAGTGTGAACAAACTAGCAACCTCAAAAAAATAGATACGCTAGTCAGGGAAACAGAAGCCATAGCAATCAACCAGATAAATCATTCATAGATAATTAATGCAATAAATCTATACAGCTAAAAAAATGCATATAAAGATATGCAATGATGTGTCATGATGCAATAGGGTCACATGTGCCCTAAACCTATCTCCGGCGCGGGACTCTCATCGTCTACCAGGAGATATATACCATAATGATCTTTCACCGGCGCGGGACTCTCATCGACTACCGGGAAGTATATACAGTAATTACCCTTCACCGGCTCGGGACTCTCATCGATTACAGGGAAGTATATGCAGTAATGATGGCCAAAGTACAATACTCAGATACTCAATGCAATACCAGCAACAGGACATAACATATAATATACAACGTAAATTCAAAGCTAAGGCGTAATGAGTACGCCTATCGGCAGCTACACACGTAAGAAACACGTGGTAGAAAATCCACGAGGCCAGGTACCTCCAAAGAAATGGATATAATCACTTACCTCAAGCCCAGGGTCAGAACAACTACTGAATAACTTCCTTTCCTTTTCGATGCCTCTCAGAATAATCCTTTTCTGAGCCAAAGAAATATATTCGCACTTATAAGTGCCTAATGAATGAGTATTTAACCTTCATACAGGAGAGAAAGAAAAATTACAAAATACCCCAAGGCCGAGCATAGCCGGAGGCCTATAATTATACATTTATGGACTCCTCATAGTCCCACGAGTTCAATACTATCATCGGTTTCATACGTTGATCTCACATTCCCTACTAAATTTCATAAAGTGTTAACTTCTAAGTTTAAGTCTAAAACTTCAATTTCTCATGATTTAAACTCAATAATTAAATGTTGGGACTCACAATCTATCTTAACAATTGATATTTATCCCAACATATTCAATATAAGATTACTTATATTCAATATATTAATATTATGATTCAAGGCAGTAAAAGAAAAAAAATGATGTCAAACTAACCGGAAGAAATGAGTTTACAACCAGTAAATAAGTTCACCCCCTTCAATTCTCTTTTTAGCTACTACTTCACAAACCTTCTCATAATTACCTAAGTGTTCACATAATTAAGAAGGCTACTGGATGAACTATACTAGTCAAGAAATGTAAGAAATTGTACCTGGTCAAAAGATTAAAGTCCTTAATCCCTTACTGCCGTTGCTCAATTCATTTCTCGTCTCTTTCTTTTCCTTCGTCCTTTGCTATTAAGTTTTCCCCTCTCTCACTTTTATGTCTCAATATAAGCTTTAGAAACCGTGTCTTGTACTTATCCATTCTCATAATCAACAAATAACATTTTCTTTCTTTGTTTGTTTGTTTTTTTTTAAAAAACTTTCCATTACAATTAAATTTAAAATGGAACCCTACAAAATTAGAAATGATCACAAATTTCTCGAGCAAGTTATACAAAATATATGTAACGTACTCGCTAAGACAAATCTCAAGTCGGACATCCGAAACTCAAGATGCGAATTTAAAGGAAAAAGGTCAAATTATTTAACTTTCGGCATTTTTGCGGAACTAGACGAACAACATCGAAATTCACTTTCGAAAAATCATAAAATTCACAAATAATCATACGAACCTAACGACGCTTTCGGATTTTGAATCAGAGCTCATTCGCCAAACCGAGCTCAAAAAATCTCTTTTTAATATTTATTGACAATAAAAACTGAAACCTTCTTCCGATGCCTACCAGACGAGGTCTGATTTAGCTCAAATTTTACAGACAGGTCCTAATGGACCTTACGAATATTTTAAAATTATCAGCATGCCAATCGGAGTCCTAACTTCAGAAACGACTGACCGAGGTCGTTTCATTCTCCTCCACTTAGACTCTCATTCGTCCTCGAACGAGCAAGAGTCTAAAATAGATTTCATACCTCTAATAAGAATGCTTACAAGAATTTTTAATGACATTGATTACGAAACCAATATCATATGCAATGATTAGAACTTTTAGGCTTTAAAGATCAAGTTCGAACTTGAATCGTCGAAGAGGTAAGGATACTTCTCACGCATACTGGACTCAAGCTCCCAAGTGTCCTCCTCATGTGGACGATTATTCCATCGCACTCGAACCATCGGAATCTGCTTCGAACGAAGCTTCCGGATATCACGCGCTACTATAGCAACTAGGAACTCCTCGTAAGCCAGATTCACATCTAGCTGAGCAGGGTCTAATTCGATCACTTCGGAAGGATCTCGGATACACTTCCGGAGCATCGATACATGGAAAACTGGGTGAACTGGCATAGAAGCTGGCAAGTCGAGCCGATAAGCTACCTTACCAATACGCTTCTCGATACGGAAAGGGCCAATGAACCTGGGACTAAGCTTTCCTTTCCTGCCAAATCTCTTTACACCTCGCATCGGTGACACTTTCAGAAATACCATGTCCCCGACCTCGAACTCTAACTCTCGGCTCCTCCGGTTCGAATATGAAATCTGCCTGCTCTGGGCGGTCCGTATCTGAACTCATCACCTCGACATCTCGAGACTCAAACCAGCCAATAGGAGAACGACATCGACGACCATATAAGGCCTCAAATGGAGCCATCTGAATAGAAGACTGGTAGCTATTATTATAAGAGAACTCCGCTAATGCCAAATGATCATCCCAATAACCCCCGAAGTCAAGTGCACAAGCTCTCAACATGTCCTCCAGAACTTGAATAACCCGCTCGGACTGACCGTCAGTCTGAGGATGGAATGCTGTACTAAGCTGCACCTGGGTCCCCAACTCTCTCTGAAAAGACTGCCAGAACTGAGAAGTAAACTGGGAACCACGATCTGAGATAATGGATACAGGAATACCATGCAGCCTAACCACTTGCTCAATGAAAATCCGCGCCAGTCTCTGAGCTGAATCAGTAATCTAGACAGGGATAAAGTGAGCTGATTTAGTCAGTCGGTCGACAATGACCCAGACTGAATCATGGCGCCGCAGGGTCTTTGGCAGACCAACTATAAAATCCATCGTGATGTGCTCCCACTTCCACTCGGGAATGGGCAATGCCTGAGCTAACCCTGCTGGTCTCCGGTGCTCGAACTTAACCTGCTGACAGTTCAAGCAACGAGATACATAATCAAATACATCTTTCTTCATCCCCTTCCACCAGTATAGCTCTCGGAGGTCCTGATACATTTTTGTAATACCAGGATGAATGGAATAACGCGAGCTATGAGCTTCACTGAGCACTGACTGCCTCAAATCCCCAACATCAGGAACACATAGTCGACCATTAAACCGAAGAATTCCATCTGAATCAAGCCCGAAGGAGGGAACTCCTCCACTTAGGACACGACCACGCAACTCCTGCAGATGAGGATCCTCGAACTGTCTTCCCTTAATCTGACTGACTAAGGAAGACTGAGCTGCAATACACGACTGGAGTCTGGGATAAGAAATCTCACGCCAAAGTCGCCAAGGGACTGCAATTCTCGAGCCAATGGTCTCATATCAGCATAAAGAAAAGCCATGCTGCCCATGGACTTCCTGCTCAAAGCATCTGCTACCACGTTCGCCTTCCCAGGATGATAATGGATAGTGAGATCATAATCTTTAATCAATTCAAGCCATCTCCGTTGTCGGCTGTTAAGATCTTTCTGAGAGAGAAGATACTGCAGACTCTTATGATCCGTATACACCTCACACGGCTCGCCATAAAGGTAATGCCTCCATATCTTCAAAGCAAAGACCACAGCTGCCAATTCTAAATCGTGAGTTGGATAATTCTTCTCATTCGGCTTTAACTGTCTGGAAGCATAAGCAATTACCTTTCCGTGCTGCATAAGAACACAACCAAGGCCTACACGAGATGCATCAGAATAAACTACGAATCCACCGGTGCCCGAAGGAAGGGATAACACTGGAGCTGAAGTCAATAAGGCCTTAAGCTTCTGAAAGCTGGCCTCACACTCATCGGACCATCGAAACAGAACCGCCTTCTGCGTCAGGCGAGTCAGGGGAGCTGCAATAGTAGAGAACTTTTCCACAAACCTCTGATAATAACCTGCCAATCCAAGGAAGCTGCGAATCTTCGTCGGAGTGGTAGGACGAGGCCATTTCTGCACTGCTTCAATCTTCTTCGGATCAACCTTGATACCCTCACTAGATACCACGTGACCCAAAAATGCTACAGAATCAAGCCAAAACTCACATTTCGAGAACTTGGCATACAACTTACGATCACGGTGGGTCTGAAGAACCACCCTCAGATGATAATCATGCTCCTCGCGGCTACGAGAATAAATAAGAATATCATCAATGAAGATAATGACAAACAAATCAAGGAATGGCTTAAACACCCGGTTCATGAGATCCATAAAGGCTGCAGGGGCATTAGTCAGCCCAAAAGACATAACTAGGAACTCATAATGGCCGTAACGAGTCCTAAAAGAAGACTTCGAGATATCTGACTCACGAATCTTTAGCTGATGATAACCAGATCGCAGATCGATCTTCGAAAAGAACTTGGCACCCTGCAACTGATCAAACAAATCATCAATGCGAGGCAAGGGATACTTATTCTTAATGGTGACCTTATTTAGCTGACGATAGTCAATACACATTCGCATAGTCCCATCTTTCTCTTTCACGAATAGAACAGGAGCACCCCACGGAGAAATACTCGGCCTGATGAACCCCTTATCAAGCAAATCTTGCAACTGCTCCTTCAGCTCTGATGGGGCCATACGATAAGGAGGGATAGAAATAGGCTGAGTCCCTGGCACGGTATCAATGCCAAACTCGATCTCTCGATCAGGAGGAAATCCTGGCAAATCATCTGGAAACACATCAGGGAACTCCCTAACGACAGGAATAGAATCAAGAGATGGAATCTCCACAGTGGTATCTCGAACCATGGCAAGATACGCTGAACACAAGGTCCAACTACATGTATCTTTTATATTTACTTTTTCAAGTCATAATAATTCCAATTCAAAGACAATACCCTGAGGGAGATGTTGTATAGTGCATTCGTAAAAATAATATAGCTTGCATCAAATCTTCTATAGTGAGTGGTGACAAGGTACTTCAAAAGCTTCCCCTATTGCATCAAGTGTGAGCTAATTCCTAGTTCCATCAATTTGTTCTATATCGAAAGGTATATCGAAGAGGTAATTATCGGCTGAATCATGTTAACCCATTCAAAGTTCCATGTATCTTTTCTTCGAAAATGTAGAATTCTCTTCTCGTAATCGAAGAAGGATCAGCTTAGTCAGAATAAGCTGTGTAATGGTATTATCATATTATCCAGATATATTTTATTCCAAAAGTTCGGTATGCGTGTTATAATTCTGATTCTGTAATCAAGAAATAATGCCCGTGGAGTAGCTCATGAAGGTCGTGCAAGTTCTCTTGTTATTTGCGTGAATCTTGCTTTAGACTTAGGCTCGTTCGAGGACGAACGAGAGTTTAAGTGGAGGAGAATGAAACGACCTCGGTCAGTCGTTTCGGAAGTTAGGACTCCGATTGACGTGCCGATAATTTTAAAATATTCGTAATGTCCATTAGAACCTGTCTGTAAAATTTAAGCTAAATCAGACCTCGTTTGGTAGGCATCGGAAGAAGGTTTCAGTTTTTATTGGCGATAAATATTAAAAAGAGATTTTCGAGCTCGGTTTTTGCCGAATGAGCTCCGATTCGAAATCCGAAAGCGCCGTTAGGTTCGTATGATTATTTGTGATTTTTGTAAACTTTCGAAAATGAATTTCGATGTTGTTCGGCAAGTTTCCGCTAAAATGCCGAAAGATAAATAATTTGACTTCTTTTCATTTAAATTCGTATCTTGAGTTTCGGGAGTCTGATTTGAGATCCGCCTTCGCGAGTATGTTACATATATTTTGTATAACTTGTATGTAAAAGTTGGAATTATTTCGAATATCGTAGGGTTCCGTTTTAATTTTCGTCGCGAAAAGAAAAATTAAAAAAAAAAAAAGGGGAAAAAGACAAAATTCAAAAAAGGACAAAACAAAGAAAGAAAAGGGAAATTGGGCGGTGGCTAGTATCCTATAGCCACAGGCATTCAGTGGCATATACAGAAACGAAATATTATCAGAGGAACGAGAATGGCGCGGTAGAGGAAGAAAAATGCCAGAAAATAAGAAAAGGGGCCGGGAAAAAGTAGAATTTTCACCCTGAAATATTCAGGTAATGATCCTAATATATTATTTGAGTTTTATTACGTGTGTTTAAATATATTTTAACGGTAAAACTTGGAATATTAGACATCGTTTTAACAAGTTCAATTAATAGTTTGAAGGGTCAAATGGACCCTAATAATGAAATTGATTATATATTCGTACTCAGTGAACTATGGGCAACATATAAATGTAAATTATTTGGGGTTTGGCTATGTGACCTTAAACCCTGTATATAGGTCTGGCCTGCGTATTGCGTATGCAAATAGGGTATCAGGTTCCTACCTGGATTACCCTAAGATGTGAGGAATGAAGCCTTTAGCCTAATTTGATATATTTTTTCTGCTTATTGAATAGAGTGGGATCGTTTGGCAATGGAACCAAAGGATAAAGCGGTTATTGATTAGCAGAGCTAACTTTTGGAAGAGGTAAGTGTTTATATCCATTTCTTTGGAGGCACTTGGCCTCGTGGATTTTCTACCACGTGTTTCCTTACGTGTGTAGCTGCCGATAGGCGTACTCATTACGCCTTAGCTTTGGATTTACATTGTATATTATATGTTAGGCATGTTGTTGGTATTGCATTAAACATATGAGCATTGCACTCTGGTTTTGAGTATTGCATATACTTCCCGGTTGGCGATGAGAGTCCCGCACCGGCGAAGGGTCATTATTGCATATACTTCCCGATTGGCGATGAGAGTCCCGCACCGGCGAAGGGTCATCATTACATATACTTCCCGGTAATCGATGAGAGTCCCGCACCGGTGAAGGGTCATCATTACATATACTTCCCGGTAATCGATGAGAGTCCCGAGCCGGTGAAGGGTCATTATTGCATATATCTCCTGGTAGACGATGAGAGTCCCGCGCCGGAGATAGGTATCAAGAGTATGTGACTGCATTGCATCATGCCGCATTCATCCCATCTCATCGCACCGCATACTGACTATTGTGTGTATTATATTGTGTTTAATGTATGCGGTATGTACACCATGTTGTGGACATATTACAGTTTGCCTATATATTTCTGGCTCGTATTCTAAGTTGCGGGGATCGGATTGCACGCCGAAACGGTATAAATATATGGATCGGTTGCACATCGCAGCGGTATGAATATATGGATCGGGTTGCACGCCGCAACAGGATGAATATATGGATCAGGTTGCACGCCGCAACAGGATGTATTTCTGATTGTTGATGTGTTCGGGATACCTATATGTTCTGGCTGTATTACGTTCCTGGTTATTGAATAGTTTGCGATTCCATACGTGTTTCTAATTATTATCTGGCTCTGCCTTTTTATAATTTAAATAAAAAAAATTTGGTTTATCTGTTTCTTCTCCCCGGCTAGCTATCCTATTCTTTGAGGTGGCTAGTCTGCCCCACTTATTGAGTCCTTTTGACTCACCCTTGTTTGTTGTTTGTTTCTTTTTCTATCTATTTCGTTTCGGCAGGTTCGCTCCAGGGTTGAGTTCGCCACGTTGTGAAGGAGCGAAGACGACTTCAGCTGTCAGGGTGAGCCAGCTTTTATTTCGGATGGCCACCAGTTTATTGGTTATTATTTCAGTTGCATTTTGCTCCCTTCAGGAGGTATTTGTCTTCTTTTGTACTCTTAGATGTCTGGTCTGGATAACCCTAAACCTAGTATGTTGGGTAGGCAGCTGTAATTTCTTTTGTACAGCTTAAAGATATCAGTATGTCTGTGTTTCTGTTTTAAGTCTTGTCCTTATTTGTGAATTGTTATATTTATTTTCCTGATTTAATTGGTAAGGGTTCGCCCGACGGGTCTAGGGGAGGATGTCGGGTGCCCGCACGGCCTAACCGGATTCCGGGTCGTGTCACTATAGCTTTGCATTTCTCCCAAAGGTCATAATGAATAGGATCAAAATTATCTTTTGTGCATGTCCCATTTACAAAGCCTAATTTGCTTTTTCCTAACAGGCCTATGCGTATGGAGCGACTCCATAGGGCATAATTTTCAGGCCCAATCAGTTGAATGGAAACTAGAGAACTACCTGGAGTATCCGATGGCTGGAGATAAAGTGGATGGTTATGATCGATGATATTCCAAGCTCTGCTGCTACTTGCTCCTCCTGTTGCAACCGTGGCTCCATTGATTGCGGTGTTAGGGTTTGCCATTAGAATTGGGCAATAACCTTGATTGAATCTGCAAATGTAAGAAAAATTGACAGGGAAGAGCAGCTAAGAGCAGCTAGGACCAGCTAAGAGATCCAATTGACAATCTTCCGGTGATCGGGATATTCTCCGGCGTACTATTCCGGCGGCTCTGATACCATGTTAAGAAACCAACAGCACCATGAGCTAAGACTAAAGTTAGTTATAGAGAGAGAAAATGTAGAGAGAGCTGAAAATATCTACACAATGTATTAGAATTGCAACTCTACTATTATAAGAGTACAACTTCTAGTTATAGAACTACTTCTATGTCTAGGATTGTTTACTCTCTAAACTACTCATTTAACTAACTTGGCTCAACTCCTAACTACCTTAACTAACTATAATAATTAGGACTAATTACAATGCTTTTCAACACTATACCACTATAAATACACGTGCAGGCTCTTTTGGTGTCCAAAACTACGAGTTAGGACACAAGCTTTGTTGTTGTCCAAGGGCAAATTTTGATTAGAATTGAGGAGTTACACATGCTAATGCATTCAGGGCATCCATTCCCAATTATCTTCAATGTGTACCTGCATATATTTACCCCCTTTAGTTTCCGCCATATTTGTATTTGTTATGGCATTCCTTGTTTGTACATATATTGTACATTACATGGAAAAAGTGATGATATGAAATTGTAAGAAAGCAACAAGAAACAAGCGATGAACCACTGCTAAAAGGTAGCAGTGAAAATACAACGATGCTACTGTGCTCCATGCTAACAAAGACCTCTTCTTTTCCCTCTTGATTGTGCACACTCTTAAACTGTATCTAAAATTGGAATATCATGTGTAATAAGGGTTAAAACTGAAATTACAATGTTTGAAACAAAGTTGTCTTGCATATCTAAAATTTTATGTAAAGCAGATGTTATATTTGAAATAGCGTCTCAATTCAGGTACATCATTGCAAAAAATGCACTAGCCAGATTATAAAATAAGCAGCCCATTTTATTTTAAAGATCAACACCCATCTTCAAAATATATACATTCTTCTCCTAGTCAATTAGTAATAATTTGGAGGGGAGTATGGCTTTCGAGGTTAAGCCTTACAAACATTAAATATATAATTATACGTATGTATCGATGTTTATTTTCGTGAAGGTGTCAAGAAAAGAGTTCAATGTGTTGCATTATTTGCATGGAGTTTTCAAAAAATATCCTAAACTATATTATTTAGTATATCTATACGTATGTGTGATTGCTTGCATTTATAGTCTTTTTATTTGCATCAGCTCTATCCTTAAACATCAAAACAAAAAATGCTTTCTATGATTGAGACCAAAAATGTCTTTTTATACACCTGCACTAATATATTTATATATCTTATCACTTTTGAACACTTTATTTTTACGCGACCTCTTACAAAATAGCCACATGGACCTAGGCGTTTGATAATGTCAAATTATTTACCTAAGTGGCTAACACCCCAATTAATACTTCAAACCATTTTGTCCCTATGTTTTAAGGTTTGAATATACTTTTGGGGATCCTAAAATCATTTTCGTAAATCTGGCACTTCTGCATTTTGCATAAATAGCTAGTTGTGAATTTGTCCAGTCACATTTCTGTCGTTTTTGAAATAGTTTGGACCTTAAATTGGTGCTAGTAAAAATTTAGTGTAGGGGCCTGTTTGGCGCGCGTTAATTGATTTGTAGCCGTCAAAAACAAATTCGCTGAGAAATAGCCACCTCCGGACAAATCCCAGTATAAATACTGGGGCTTTGAACAAAACTTGTTCAAGGCCCCAGTATTTGTACTGGGGAAGCTTCAGTAAACTAACCCCAGTATAAATACTGGGGCTTTGAACAAGTTTTGTTTAAGGCCCCAGCATTTTGTTATGGGACTATGTATAAAGCTTCAGTCCCATAACAAAATGCTGGGGCTGTGAACAAAACTTTTTCAAAGCCCCAGCATTATTATGGGACTGAAGCTTTATATATAAAGTCTCATAACCCATAACAAAATGCTGGGGCTGTGAACAAAACTTGTTCAAAGCCCCATCATTTTGTTATGGGATTCAGCTTTATATATAAAGTCCCGTAACAAAATACTTGGGCTTTGAACAAGTTTTGTTCAAAGCCCCAGTTTTTTGTTATGGGGCTAGTCTGGGGTGTTTTTCCAACGCTAATGGAGCTTAAGTGTGCGCGCGAATTTTTGGCTATTCTTCAATGAATTTTGAAACGGTGGATAGTCCCCATTGAGCGCGTCCAAAAATGGCTAGTGATCAAAATTTCCCTTGGTGCTATGCAGCGGCCCTTGAAATATAACTTGAGATTTCACAAAATTTTCAATTTCAAGTATGGATTGCACTCTTGACCCATTTGGCAAATTAGTATGACTTTAAGTTGAAATTACACCCTTAGTTTAAATCTTTCTTAGACGTGGGACTTTTGACCCTTCCTTACTTGTTTTAATATATTGCACCAACAGACCACTTATACATGAGCCTTTACATTGTAACCTTCTTATACCCAATTCGGAAATCAGCTGGGAACTATTTTTTGTGGAACTTAGAAAGTGCCTAATACCTTATTCTCGAGTCAAGAACATCTTGCCTTAGAATCTCTGCTAGAAAGACTTATGCGGAGTTACTTAGCACCTTAAATACAAATTAGGTGACATAAATCGTGTTCTTAAATAATCTATTAGGTGGCGGCTCCAAAACTGACTGAAACAAGTTACCCATGTGAAACCCGACTTTCGAACTCAACAAAACTCGAAAAACGGGGTGCGACATCCATTATCTTCTCCAAATTCAGCTTCTTGCTATACTGATTGAGTGTTGCAAAATTTTAGACACTTAGGTTTAACAATTGAGCTTGTATTTGTAGGGCTTCAAATAATCAAATATATCAAGATCTAAATTGTACGATACGTGAATGGATGATAACTAATGATAAACAACGAATAAGCAATAACAAAGCAAAGGTAAGGTAAGAAATGTTTTATTGATTCACAATACTTGATCTTCAATAATGAGCAAATATTTTGACAAAGATTTGGCTAGTTAATAATGATGTCCGTTACAAGTGAGGGGAGGGGAGGGTATTTATAGTCTTAGGAGAGTAATTAACTCTTTCTTCCACTAGAGCACGCCCTACTCCTCTAGTGTTAGGGAGTATAATTTTCTCTTGTTGCTCTTCTTTTTGTTGTTCAGGTCATTAATCCCCCTTAAATTTTCTAGAAGCCAGAGCAGGGGATGAAGGGATGATGGTAGGGCAGGAGATGCCTCCCTCGCAACTTTAAGTTCATTACTTTGTTTGTACTTGAGGGTGCTCTTCCTGACGTGGGGCTGGAACATCATGCCCCCTCTTTTGTCTCACCTTTATTCTTGGTCTCGGGACTTATTGTTGAATGGTCATTGCTACAACTTTCTCATAGTCAGAGCCGGAAGGTGGTTTAGTGGGAACTCCCGCACCCCTTCCAGCTTTCCTATTTCCTCCAATTCTAATCGAGGTAGCACTAGATGGTGCACCTCTCCCCCTTCCTCTGCTCAATAATCCGTTTATTAATTTAGTCATTTGATCTAAAAAAACAACACAAAACTCATATTAGAAGAATCCCAAAGCATGGACTTACAAAGCATTTAATAGTAGAAAACTTGAGTAGAGAGCACAGGGAGGCCGCCCAGCTGAAATGTAATTGACAGTCGCCTCGTAAAGACTAGGCGGGAGCCCCAGTAATGGGCAGTTGTGCGTGTTTCAGATATCTAGACATAATATAGTGCAAGATGGGGTAGTCGCCCATCTTGTAAGGGGAGGTGTCTTTTGTGTAATGGGCTAGCATCTTCGTAGTAAAGGGTGACCGCCCATGTAGCAAATTCTCAGGTAATTTGTTTCACAAAACCATGACCAAGGGCGGCATCCCACCTCAAGAACAAGGCAGCTGCTTAAGTGCAAGGGTGACCACCTACCCACCCAACAGTGGGTCCTATGACGCTGATACCAATGAACAAACACACAAATATCACATGGGTAATGTGCCTAAATCAATTCTTTTATCTTAAAAATTACATTTTTCTCTCCATTCACACTAGTACTCTCACATGGGATCAACAATCAAGTATCTTCAATGATTTCACAAAAAGGTATGAACATTAACCCTAACCTTCCCCCAACTAATCATGCATCCCTAATTTAGTTTCAAGCATTGTATTAATGGAAAAAATTGAAATCACATTATTGACTAAGAATCTAAACTACAAAGCTAAGTAAGAATTAAAAATCTAAGAAAATTATAAAAGTTACCCGATCTGCTTGTGAATGGAATGAATCAAGAAATTAGTTGTAATAGAGTTTTGTGGAGCGTTAGAAGTCATTGCACGGTGGCCACCAGTGATTTTGGTGGTAGTTACTGGTGGTGGGGTGAGTTGTAAAAGTGAAATGAGTGAAAAATGGGTGAAAAGCCCTCTTATACTACTGGTCGTGTCGGATTGACCGGCGACGGGGCCATCGCGTTTTGAAAGTGTGGCTCACCTGTGGGCTTAGAAGGGGTTAGAAATGTTACCTGGGCAGCCCACCTCTCAGACTGGGCCGCCGTCTTTCCTCCAACACTCAGCCAAATTTTTTGGCTTCAATTTTTTTCACACTTTGTTTTATCTAACTTGTAAAGGGAACCCACATGGTAAGAGGAGGTGGGCGCCTTTTACACACAGGGCGGCTGCGTCATAGCACATGTGGCCACCTATGATGCAACTTTCAGCTTTTCTCTTGTCTTCCATCCCCCACTTTCGATCAAGGAACCTGTACACTAAACAAACTGATTCTCTACAAATTTGGGTTGCCTTCCAAGAAGCGCCATAGTTAACATCGTCGCACGACACCGTCCTATTGTTTTAAGGATTCATCACTATGAAGGCCACCAATTTTGTATCTTCCATCACTTCCAAGTAGAGCTTTACCCGATGATCATTCACACAAAATCCCTTTCCATTCTCATCTTCTAGATCAAGAACACCATATGGCATTACATCAACAACTTTGAGCAGACCACTCTATTTGGTCCTTAAATTCCCGGGGAATAATTGGAGACGAGAATTGAACAAAATCACCAAATCTTCTTCCTTGAACTCTCTATTCCAAAATTTCTTCTCATGGACAATCTTCATTTTTTTTTCTCTTTTTTTTTTTTTTTTTTTTGGCAGCGAAAGGAATTTTCATAGGCAATGGACATCATCGCAACAAGTTCATTCAATGCTTCAATTCTCGACTTTGATGCAACATCCTAATATAAGTACAATTTCTTTACTTCCCACATTGCCTTGTACCCTAGCATGACCAGAAGATGACAAACTTTTAAACAACAATCAGTAAGGTGGCATTCCAATTGGTGTGTTGTTAGTCATTCTATATGCCCATCGAACTTCATCATACTTCTTTGCCCAGTCTTTGCGATTTGCATTCATAGTCTTGCCCAATATTTGTTTGATCTCTCGATTGGATATTTCAACTTGTCTGCTTATTTAAGGATGGTAAGGAATGGCCACTTTGTGCCTTGCACCGTATTTCTCAAGAGTGAAGCAAAGACATTGTTGAACAAATTAGAACCAACACCACTTATAATGGCTCTAGGAGTTCTAAGACAAGTGAAAATGTTCTTCAAGAATGAAGTGACATTTCTTGCTTCATTGTTTGGCAAAGCAACCACCTTGTCCCACTTGGACACATAGTCCGCAACAACCAAGATGTACTTCATGCCACAAGAACTAACAAAGGGATCCATTAAATCAACACCCTACACATCAAATAGCTCAACTTATACAATTGGCTTTTGGGGCATATAATGCCTTCTGGAAATTCCTTCGGCCCATTGGCATTGGCCACAACTCTTTACGAACACATGCACATACTTATAGATGGTGGGGAAATAAAATCCATATTCCAAAATTTTAGAAGCAGTTTTTATCCCACCATGGTTCCTAACATAACTTGAAGAATGTTACTCTTTCAAACTCTCCCATTTCTCAATATAGGATACACATCTTCTAATCATTCCATCAACAATTTAAAGTAAGTATGGCTCATCCCAATAATAGTGACGAGCATCTTTCATGAGTTTCTTCCTTTGGTTGTAAGTGTAATAATCGGCAAACTACCACAAACCACATAATTTTTTATCTCCGCATACCATGGAATTTCCTCCAAAGACACGGCAAGAACTCTTTCATCCGGAAAGGCATCATTGATCTCAATGTCTTCTTTGGGTTCCCTTCTTCTTCAAAACGTGACAAATGATCCACTATTCTTGGTACCCTTTCTGTCCTTCACTTCCAAATCGGATTCTTGAAATAAAATGATCCATCTAATAAATCTCGATTTCAAATATTTCTTGCTCATCAAGTATCGAATAGCAGAATGGTCAATGTGGACCACCACTTTGGAACCAATCAAGTATGCTTGGAACTTCTCAAAAGCAAATACAACCGCCAAGAACTCTTTCTTCGCCACCGTAAAGTTGAATTGAGCTCCATTTATAGTCTTGCTAGCATAGTAGATGAGATGAAACAACTTATGAATTCTTTGACCCAAAACAACACCCAAAGCTACATCACTAGCATCATACATTATCTCAAATAGCAATCCCAAATTTGGACTCACAATGAACCGTGCGATTTTCAACCTTCTACTCAATTCTTCAAAAGCCTTCAAAGAGGACTCATCAAAGGCAAACTTTGTAGCCTCCTCCAAGATTTACACGACGGGCTCGCATATCCAAGAAAACTCCTAAATCATTTTATAGTTGTAGGATCTGAAGATTTGAGATAACTTTGATTTTAGCTGTATCCATTTTAATTCCCTTCTTTTACATTTTATGTCCTAGCACAATTCCTTCTTCAATAAGAATATGGTACTTTTCCAAATTAAGGACCAATTTTATTTCATCACATCTCACTGAGACCTTTTCCAAGTTGTTCAAACAATTATCGCAATAATCTACCACAATGAAAAAATTATCCATGAAGACCTTAAGAAAAGCTTCTACCATTTCATGAAATAAATCCGAAATAAGTCCAAAATAAGTAAATGTCGTCTTGTTTTGGTCCTCCACATCAACTGAATTTGATTATACCGGATGTACCCATCCAAGAAACAATAATAAGCATGCCCTACTAGCCTATCAAGCATTTGGTCAGTGAATGGAAATGGAAAGTGTCCTTTCGACTTGTATTATTGAGTTTTCTATAGTCCATACAAACTCGTCATCCCATTACTATTCATATGTAAATGGACTCTCCTTTGTCATTTGGAATCACGGTCATTCCTCCTTTCTTCGAGACATATTGAACGGGTGAGACCAATTCACTATCCGATGGTGGCACCACAATTCCGGCATCAAGCAACTTGATAATTACTTTCTTTGCTACCTCTTGCATGGCTGGATTGAATCTTCTTTGATGCTCTACCGAGGGATTACACCTTTCTTCAAGTATGATTTTGTGAGTGCATATACTCAGGTCTATCCTCCAGATATCCATTAGAGTCCAACCAATTGCTTCACAATATTCAAAAGTTTTTCCTCATGCACAGTTGACAAACGTGACGAAATAATGATAGGTAAAGTAGAGTTAGGGCCTAGAAATGCATACCTCAAGTGCATAGGAAGAAGTTTGAACTCCAACTCCAGCGGCTCCTCAATAGAGGGTTTAGTAGGTGGAAATTTCCAATTCTCTTAGTACAAAAGAAAGCTTCTTTGGAGCATAGGGACATATCCCAAGCCCCTCCAAAGAAAGTACACACTCTTTGACGCCATCCTCATCATCAATGTCCATGTTCCATACAATGGATCCCAAAGTATGAGTTTGAATTACCAACACTGTCACCTTTTCTACTAAAGCTTCCACAGCCATGCCAACATATGAGCAAGTTGCCTCCTCCATTAGTTGCTTCATCGATTTGCACGCGTGAAAGAAAACTTTGTCTCTATTAAACCGAAATGTCAACTCTCCTCTTTCCACATCACACAAAGCTCTCCCAGTAGGTAGGAAAGGCCGTCCAAGGATAATGGTAACATCAAAATCTATGACACAATCCAAAATCACAAAACTCTACCGGGAAGATAAATCAATCCACTTTTACTAGGACATCATCTGCTACACCAATTGGCATTTTCACCATTTGATCGGCTATTTGTAGTTTCATAGAAGTGGACCTTGGGTTCTTGTAAGCGTCATAAGGCATAAGATTGATGCTAGCTCTGATGTCACATAATCATTTCTCAAAACTTGTTCAATCATTGGTGCATGGGGTTATGAATGCTCCCGGATCTTCCATTTTTTGAGCCATTGTGGTGGACATTATGACACTACATTGATGAGTCACTTTGATTTTCTTCTAAATCAAAAAATTTCTTCTTTGTGTCTAAGTCTTTCGTAAACTTGACCATATCCAGCAATTGGCCCAAAATATCCACCAATGGAAGATTTATGGATGTGGTGGCTATTTTTTCCCAAACTGTCTTTTGCATGATTGGTATGTCTTAATGTGGTATTTCTTTGAGGAAAGGAGGGTTAGGCTTTTGAATAGACGTTTGGTACGGAATAGTCTATTTGGATGGTAGAGTTTTTTGGTGGCTTTTTGGGTAGTGGTAGACTTTTGGATAGGTGTTTCTTCCTCATGAATTCTTTATGGTTTCACATCATCTTGCATTTCCCCAGCATCATTTCCCTCATTATATCTCACCTTCAAATCTTCCTCAACCACCTCAAGTATCACTTCATTCTCTTCTTCAACATTCTTTTGATTTTCCCAAGTTTTATCACTCCTTGTGGTTATAGCCATGACATGATATTTCCCATTCTTTTTGAGGTTTACTACCATGTCACTTGATAGTGCCCCTTGAGGTCTTTAATTGACTTGATGTGACAATTGAATATATTATAATTCAAGTTCCTTAATGGATGTTGAGTGAGAATTCATTGCTTGCTTGATATCCTTGATGTCTCTCAAATTCCCTTCCTGAAGTTTCAACATTCCTTCTATCATGTCTTCCAACTTTGAATTTTTTGGATTGCTCGAACTTTGTTGGGGTCACTTTTAAACTTCTTTGATTATCTTGGAAATCTTTTCCTTAGCTGGTGCCATACTACCTACAAATGTTACCTCATTGGTTATTGCCTTGTGGTTGTCTCCATTGGCCTTGATTTTGTTGGTACCCTTGTTGATAGGGGCCTCTTAATCCTTGAAAATCATTTATATAATTAGCATCTTCTTCTTGTTCTTGGTACCCTTGTTCTCGAAATTGACGTTCTTTGTCCTTGAAAATCATTTATACCCCATTGGATATGGTTGATAAGAATAGGTGGGCCTATGATGAACTTTGTTTGGGGCCAAGTCATAACATTCACCTTCTTTTTCGGACCCACTTGAGCTTGTTTGGATTGATTTTTAGCAAGCATTCAACAGTTGTCACTAATTTTGCAATTTTCTCATCTTGTGCTTCCATGGCTCTTGTGATAACATCATTATTAGGATCACTTCCGATTCATCTCCTCACTATTGACTTCCAAGCTCTTGATTATTTTGTCACCTTGTGTATAATTTCTGCCTCTTGGTTGAAAGTTCCATTATTCCCCCTTTAGCAACATGGTTGATAGTGGTTTCGTTAATGTCATCAAGTCATCTATAGAATGTTTCCAATAACATATTATCGGGTGAACCAATGACCGGGAAAACATGTAAGAGTTTTAAATATCCCTCCCAAGCTTTGTGCAATGGTTTCTAACCATTTGTTGGAAGTAATAGATATCATATCTTAAATCTACAAACATACCTGGTGGAAAGTATTCTTTAAAAAAACCTTGACTAACTCATCCCATGTGTTCCTTTGTGGCAACTAAGCAAGCCAAGCCAAGACTTAGCCTTCCCCTTTAATGAGAATGGGAAAAGTCTAAGGTGAAGGGCGTCATCTGTCACACTTGCATGCCCGTGATTGCAAAGCAGCATGAGGCATTTGAAATATTGTATTGCCTTTAATAGGAGGAGGGAGAATGGCTCCCGAAAACCCATCATCATTAGCCGTATCTCATTCTGGGTTGTTCACATTTCATCGACCACGAGCTCCTTGAGCTCTACCTTAGGTATTGCCTTCAACGTTTTAGACACCTTCAACCTGGTCCCCCGGTGGGTCAAGTTGTTCCACATCATCTTACATATTTAACACCGCATCATCCCCCTAATCATCAGGTGGAGGAAGAGGAGCGTTAACACCCCCTTCCAAACCAAGATTTGTCATTTGTTGGTGGCATATTGTCAAACAAATACAACAAAAACAACAATAACAACAACAAAAACAACAACAATAACATATCCAGTATTATCCCACAAGTGGGATCTGGGAGGGTGAGATGTACGCAGATATTACCTTGACCAAGGTGGAGAGGCTATTTCTAGCAGACTCTTGGCTAACGAAAAATATAACTAAAACATGTTTGGAATAAATTAAGATGCAAATAACATGTTAAAGGAAGTGCTGAAATAAACTAATAACTACCTAAGGAAAACAAAAACACCAATAATAACAATGAAGAATATGATATAAATAACCTATATAATATGACAGAAATTACTCAGCTGCTATCTAACCTTCTACCCTAATCTTTGACCTCCACATACTCCTAATTAGGATCATGTCCGCGGTAATCTGGAGATAAGCCAAATCTTTTCTAATAACCTCGTCTCAAGTCTTCTTCGGCCGACCTCTACCTCTCCGTAGACCCAATATTTTCAACCTCTCACACAACCTCAAGTGGGCATCTGTGTACCTCCTTTTAACATTCCCAAGCCATCTTAGCCTCGCTTCCCATATGTTGTCTACCACTGAGGCCACTCCCGCCTTGCCCCGAAAATAAAACCAAGAGTTAAAGGGAAAGGATCAATAAAGTAAGACTCAAAATTAAGCTACCTAAACTAATTGATCAAACTAAAATTCCCTAACAACGTCGCCAATTTATGATGTGCCCTAAAAAGGGGCGGGTTTCACAAATACCATACTCATTGAAGTCGGGATTGAACAAGGAGAACTTGCAAAGAGAAATGCAAAATAGTTAGGTTGTCTAATTTCGATGTGATATTTTAATGTATCCTAAGTAAGGGTGAAAATTGGTTCTAAATCATTGAAAATAACAAGTGATCGCTAGTGGTTGTTTCTATTGATATAAAGGAACTAAGACTATAATCTCTACCTAGTTCATATAACCTAAAAGAATATACTAGTTAAGCCAAATCTTGTGTTGGGGTCATCCATTAGAACACACACAACATCACACAACTCACCTCTTTCAGTGATGAGTGAGACTAACACCCCTTTACCTTTTCACTATAAAGAGGTGTTGCATGAAGTCCAAGTGATTAGTTTCTATATAAGGTTATCCCCCTTTCGGTATTCAAACCCGTTAACCCAAGGTAGCCGCTACAACACCTACCCAAGTACCCTGTCACTACCTTACCTATTCCTAAAGTTAATCTTTCGATGCAGATTTAGTACTTTAGGGATTAAAACTTATATTGTACACTACAGGTTGTTATGTTGTTAAATTAAAAGTAGTGAAATAGAGTATTCCCAATTATTTTAAGGCTTAACACAATAGATCGATTAAGTTAATGAACTAAGTTTTGATTATAACCATAGCTATAAATTTAGCGACACATGAAATGTAAAGTAAGATAGCACATAAATATAAACATGATCTTTACAAACATAAATATGAAAGATTCCTTACAATTTGTTGCTGTTCCTTCTTTTGTATAGGTTCCCAGCTTTAACCCTATACTCTTCAATGAGTTTCCAATTTCGCTTGAAGATCGATTGGGGTGCGCACTCCTGTTTGACCTGCAGAGGTTGAAGCAAATCTTCAAGCTCTTTCATCATGATGAGAGAAGGGCTCGCCCGTACTCAGATGCTTCCGAAGTCCTTTGCTTAGGATGGATGCTGTAACTCTTGTAAGGGCATTGGTGGTATTAGTGGTCGTGCATTGAAGAATACTCGTGCCGACATATCTCCTGGTAGGAGTTTCAATTCTTGCAGAGGCACTTCGGCCATAGCGCAAGAGAACTTTTCAACCATAGTCCCTTGGGACTTTTTTAGTTTTTTAAGAACACCTGTAATGAACAGTATTGCACTCGAAAGAACTTGATTGTATATTGTAGCCAACGGGCCTTTAATATTAATGAAAATGGACGTTCATCAATATTTTGTGCGTACTTTTGTATTTACTTGTGATGTAGTCAAGTAGCATTTTGGATGACTTTCTTGGCGTTTGTTTTTTTTAATACGGGAGTGTGCATGTTTGATGCTGTTTTATACATCAGCAAGTGATAACTTTAATTGCGCCTGTAATAGATGACTTTGATTAGGACAGGGCTCGTGCCCTCAAAGGAACGTCTTTAGCCCCTTTTATGAAATGGGGCATTTTTGCGTTCAAGATAGAACAAATGTGCTTGTCCACTCGAGTGCTTAAGTCTTTAATGGAATGATGAGGGCGGGCGTCCCGGCCGACATATTGGTGCATGTGTTGAATTGACGATTTCAACTTAGGATAATGTCTGGTGGCTTAATTAGTGATCTAACTCTAAGCGAGTAGTTACCCTTCTTTTGTAATGAAAAGTGAGTGTATTTCTTCGACTAAAATATGGCCGGGGCTATGAATAGTTGGATCATAGGTGGATCTGATTATAAAACTGACTAAGTAGAATAGTAGTTTAATTGAATGAGAGGCGGAAAACCAATAAAAGTTTTAACAAACTTTAATAATAAAGGTGGGGGCTAGATACCTTTTAAAGTAAATAAGAATAAAAGAACGAGAAAAGAGAAAAATACTTTTCTAGAGTATATCGACCTATCGACCTTTCAAGAGTAGTACTTCATAGGCCAGGTAATGGTTGTCCCTTCTGCGCTTTTGGGGGCGTTATCTTCCCGGCAGCAATGTCCCGTGCTTCGTAAAGGGTTGGCTTCCAAGAGTCTCTAGAGTGCCCTCTGAAGAGCTTTCTCCGGCTTGTATTGAACCCAGGCGCATGGCCTATAGGTTGCTGATCATCCGATGATATATCTCTCCATTGATCAGGCAGTATTGAGTTGCCTGGTTTCGCAATTGTCTTCTTTCTTCCTTGCCTTCAGGGAGTGTTCCCTTATCCAAGTATTCAGTAAGTTTGCGACACTAATTCAAGACGGGTCCTATAGTGGAAATTTCAAGGTTCATCAGGTCCGAGTGAGTTAGCTCGATCACCGTCTCTGGGCTACCTAAAATTGCATCAGCCGCTGGACTAGCTGGCATATTTGCCCCTGTATCTTCTTTTCAATGAATAAACTTCCACTGGTGGAAATTTTTCAAAAGGACCTCTTCTTTAGAGAGGTATTCCTGTGTACGGGTGTCCTTTAATATAAAGATTCCATTTATTTGATCAACCACTAGTTAGGAGCCATTACACAGCCTGATCTCCCTAGACCGCAATATGTAAGCTAATTCTAGTGCTTGAATTACAACTTCATATTCTGCCTCATTGTCCGTAGTCAACGGGAATCTCGTGACCTTACGAAAAATCTTTCCAGCAGGTGATTAACCAGTAAGTCAGCTGACGCTATATCCATGTGAGCTATCTATCTTCCGAGGCTGATCCTTTCTATAGTCTTCATTACTTCTTCAGCTTTTGGCATAAATTCCATGCTAAAATCTGTGGCAAAGTCTGCTAGAGCCTATGATTTGATGGCTGTGCGCGGTTGATAAATTATGTGATATCTTCCCAATTCTACGACCTGTTCTGCCAGCATCCTTGAGAGTATGGGTTTAGACAGAATGATTCGTAACGGGATAGAAAAAACCACGATGACAGTATGATCTAAAAAGTACGACCGTGACTCCCGGATGGCCAGAATCACCGCTGATACTAGTTGGTCTGGCAGTGGAAGATGTGCTTCCAATCCCAAGAGTGACTTACTAGCATACCTCACAGGAAGTTGTATTCTGCTCTCCTCTCGCCTAAGGGCCGCACTCGCAGCTACTTTTGAATTTGTGACATACAGTAAGAGACGCTTCCCTTGAGCAGGCTCGGATAATGTTGGGGGTCCTGTAAGGTTTTTCTTCATCCTTGTCAGCAGTTGGCAGCTGAGCATTGGCCAATTAGGGTCTTCATGCTTCACCAGTACTTCAGAAAGTTTTTACCAAATAATTCAGCGGACCGGGGAATTAGATCACTCATCGTGGAGATTCGTTCTCTGATTTCTGCTATTTCAGCTCTGGCCCTTCGCTCAATTGACGTATCCCATTTCGGATCGCTTCCAATCACATTTACTTCTATCTTCCGACTGGTACCGGTGATGGCATCAAATGCATAAACTTCTATGCGTACGGACTGCTTGCCTCGTACTTCGCTTATTTTGAATGGGGTGGAATATCTAAAGACTTGATGAAGTGTTGAGGGCGCTCCCTTTACTCCATGTATCCAGGGCCTTCTCCAGATGACATCGTACGAGAGGTTGCAAGACATTACTTGAAAAAGCCTTGTTCATCACGTCCAGGATAAAAAAAGGAAGAGCTATTTTCCCATTTGGCTTCTTGCTTGTGCTGTTGAAGCTGGTCACTTCACAGGAACTTGAGGTTATCTGTCGCTGAAGACCCATTTTCTGTATTATTTACCATCGAACAATGTTGATACTGCTCCCTAGATTAACTAGAGCTTGTCTAATCTAGGAGTCGAGCACCTTGATTGTGATAGTTAAGGCTTCCAGATGGGGGTTTCCAAGCTCCTCCTTGCTTTCCAAACTGAATATGATCGGTCAAACAGGGAGCTCCGGTATAGTTGTTTTCCTGGCTTCATCAGGTCCGAGTACAGCGAAGATTGCACTGACACTCCGTTTGTCCTTTGAATTGGATGGCCTGGTCTGCGTGTGGGCAAAAATACGCCACCTATGATTACGGGAATACGAGTCTAGATAGAGAGACTAGACTTAGCTTACAAGTCACGGGGTGTAGAGGATAAACATATGTTCCTCAAGCTATGGCCGCTAAGCCAGTACGGGCCATAGGATGCAAGGTATACATCCTGCCGCCATAGGGTTTTTTGTTTTAAGCGAATATCACTAAGCTTAGAGCCTAGTGACTATTTTTATTAATAGGAACAACAAAAACAACAAAAGTCTTTACAACAATAATAGAAAACAAACGACTTGTAGAAATTAAATAGAGTATAGCTAGCACATTCCTACATACATGCCACTGAATTACAATTCCCCAATTGGGTTAAGCATTATAAAATGCTAATACCACCAATCTAGAGTCATGTTTTCCAATAGCAGTGCATTTAACAACCATTGTGCTAGCTAATACTAAGAATATGTAACAAGATGCTTTAGTGTAGCATTGCATCCATCGTGAAGAATTGTATGCACTTGGCATATTGCAAGCTACCTCTAATCGTTCTTTACTGTGTGATTGTAGGTCACCAAGTAGAATCAACTCCTTGAAAGCCTGGGCAGTGGAAAGCATCAAGCATGAAGCACATAAAGCTGCATCACAAATATTGCCCTTTTGATCGACCAAGCAAACTGATAGACTGAATGCCCCAGTTGATCCATGTAAATGCAAGAGGGCCTGCCCAAAGATAACCTTGAAATTGTTCCACGCCAAGTTATAGCTGCACAATAGTATCCTTTCCACAAACAAAGTTACTGACTCTAGATCATCCTTATGACAACAAAAGACATCAGCTGCACCAAGTATCAAATAGATGTAAAGGACTATAAATGTATGACATAAGAATCTCCTCAACATTGTATGTCGAGACGTGCGACCATAGCTCCTCCAGCTTGTTCTCCACCTATAGAGGTTGTAATAGTAATTAGATGCATCCAACAACTTGTATATCTTGCAAAATGAACAAACAACATTATTAGAAAACCTTGTATACTCCTCCTTATGTACTGCTTGCAGCATACTGGACAATCTTAGGACGATAAGTAGGGATTTGAGCCTTGTCCCAATTCAAAATTTTTCTCCCAGCCACACTTAGATCTATGACACTGTGAAACTCTTGATCCTCCACTTCAAATGCCATATTCGCCAAGTGATCAGCCAACATATTCCCTTCATGAAAGCCATGTAGAAAGCTAACTTGCCCTCTACTTTTCATATCAACAATTTCCTCAACCACAGCAGCGATGCTCCAAGCGACATCCCACGTTCCTTCTATGATGGTTTTGAGCAGCAATGAATCAGTCTCGATAATGATAGGCAGTGCAACATAGCAAGACAATATTTCATTGCCTCTATAATGGCAAATGCCTCAGCTCTCACATTTGAACCTTCTCCTATTAATTTTGCCTTTGCATACATCAAATCATCCACCTCATTTCTCAAAAAAAACCCAAGGAGCTCAATCCAGGATTGCCTCTACTTGCACCATTCGTATTGCATTTAGTTACCCCCAAAGCTGGACATCTCAAACACACCTTGACATACTTGAATCTTGGACGATATTCTTCAAGAAATTTAACCATCATTGGCCAATCTTTTGGGGCATTCTGCATACCTGGGTAACGCACCACTAACAACTTGTGTAAATTCCAATTTATATCATGAACCACACGCTGAAAAGAAACGCGACCTCCATGAGCTACTGTATTTCTCCTCTTCCACAATTCCCACACAACAAAGGCAGGTAAAGCTTGACAAAGTAACCTCAACCATGGTCTTTACCTACACTTCCACCACCTTGTAATCAATTGACGAAACATCCAATCTTGAATCACAAACCCCACAGCATTTGCATAATAAGACCATACGTTTTTTGCCATTGAACTTGTTACAAATACATGATCACGTGTTTCTTCTCTAGGCTGTACACAACACCAACATCTCGAAGGAACATTCAACCCTATTCTTTTCAATTCATCATCTAAAGGCAATTTAAACTTCCAAGCTCTCCATAGTACAAATGAAATTTTAAAAGGAATGCATTTCAACCACATGAGCTTATATTCCTCTTTCACTGTTGCACTTGGTGCACCTTTGTAAGACACTAGAGGGGGGAGTGAATAGTGTCCTTACCCGATTTTTAAATCCTAAAACTTGCTTATAACTTTCTGCGCCTAACTCATAAAGCACCAGGTTCCTTGCAAGTTTTACCTATCTCTGAAACTAAACAAATTGCAGAAACGTAAAGAACACAGAGATTTTTATGTGGAAAAATCTTTGCTCAAGGGATAAAAAACCACGACCCAAACTCTTGGGATTTCAACTCTTCCACTAAAGGAAAATCCGAGCAAGTTTTAGACTACAACGTAGTGTAATCAAGGAACTATAACCCCCTAGTACCTAGAACCTTCACATCCACATGTTAGTTGGTAAGGTTACCTTTACTTAACCTCAAAAAGTAATCTCTACTTAATGCTTCTCAAAAAAGCTGATAGATTACAACTCAATAGCCTATAACAAAGTGTCACGACCCAATTTCCAAGGGCTCGTGATGGCACCTAAACAACATTTGCCTAGGCGAACCAATGAAACAAGATGCGGAAAAGAACAATAATGTGAAAAGATCATAAATGGATACATAAATATAAAAGGGTGAAGTCCAAAAGAATATATCCACAAGAGAATTGGAGCATTCTAAGAGTGACTCAATAAAGTATGAATATACATCAAAGAAATCTGAGTCCTATCTCTAAGTGACTCCGGCGGTATGCCACCACGGTCTGTGTGGTCGGCTCACCTCAATCAAAAGTCTCAGAAGCCTCGGGAACCGCTAACGTCCGGGCTGCTGACTGGATGAAGGACCTGCGCACGTAGCAGAGTAAGTTATGAGCCGAAGCCCAGTAAGATCACCGACAGGCCCGCTAAGGTACCCTTGCGGGACAAGTCGCTACATGCATCATAAGCAACCACATACTATAGTAATCATACAATAAAGTAGTGAAATCACAAATAGATGTAACACATTCCATACACACAAGTAGTAACCAGAAGTCTCAAGGATTATGCCCATCCAACGTAAGGCATAGGTCAACTCAGCGGCGGTTTGGAGGTCCAATCTCTACTCCCGTGCCGACTAACCTAGACCTACGATGGACTAGCAACACCACTACTAAGTATCAACCATATACCGTGACCCGAAGTCACTATCACAATCATGAATAAGTAGACCAACGACCCGTAGTCGTTGGCTCATCTCAAATCTGTCTACGATCGCACCACACCCCCTGTCAAGTGCGTCGTATCTCAATAAATCAAGTGACCACACCACACCCCCTGTCAAGTGTGTCACATCTCAAAGATCAAGTGTCCACACCACACCCCCTGTCAAGTGTGACACACCTCATAGTATAGGCGACACCACACCCCCTGTCAAGTGTCCCTCTAACAGTATTAATATCCACGACATTAATAACAATAACAGAAATAATAACAGAAATATTAATAACGATAATATTTCACAGTCACCGTAACCCAGGTTGGTTATGCTAGCTGAACGTAAGGCGAAGGTTAACCCGACCACAGTTTGGGGGTACAATCCCTACTCCCATGTCGTCCAACCTAAGGTTACGTATAGACAGCACTACCCAACCCGACAAGTGAACAAATCAAGTACCAATATCATACAAAAGCCGACAAAATCCTCGGCAAGATATTTATCATGACATGCCGGCAACATCCTCGGCCATGTCCCAAGTTCTTGCTATCTAAGCATGGCGTAGCAAGCGTTACTACGATATAAATTTAAGCTACCTCGACGTAGCGTTTAGACCGGCACATACCTCGGTCGAGTCACAATCTCGCTATTTATAACAAACAATAATAGCAAGAAATTCAAATCATTAATCCTAACCATTGTTAGGTATATATATGCGTACATGAAGAATACTAGCATGAAGGAAGAGTCCACAAGCACAATAGAGGTCAAGTCTCACTTACCTCGAAATTCGGGCTCAAATGCCGGGAAGAATCTCCTTTCCCGCTCGCCTTGTCCGCGAAGGACTCTCCACTAGGTCTATTAAGACAAGATATAGCACATATGAGTGCTCAATTATAGCTATTTAAGCCTATAGGCATCCTAGGGTAAAAATTACTAAAATGCCTCCGGGTAGGGCCGAGCCCTAAATTTATAAAATGTACTTTTCCGGACTCCCCACGCTCCCGTGAGTCCAAAAGTACACTTAGATTCCACATGCGAGCCTTGCTCGATGTCTTTCCCCAATTCTTAAGAATCTAGGGTTCTAACCCATTTCCAAGAATCAACCCTTTGATTCTTGTGTTAATCAACATAAAGATGGATTGAAAGGGCTTACCTTAAGTGTAAGTATGATTGGGTCTTCAAGAAATACCAAAAAATCGCCTCAAGAGCTCACCAAATGATTTTTATAAGTTATGAACCGAAATGGAATGTCCAAATGACCGGAAACTGGTGCCATTAGAACCACAACTCAAAGGGCTACAACTTTCATGTTTTGAGTTTTTCCTAATTCCTTACGGATTGGCCGGAAAATCAGCTTTTATCCGGCTGTTTGCGCCAAAACAGAACAGAAAAGTCGCACCAGATTTTCTACTGTTTTAGGGGCAAAACGGGATCATACAAAGCTCGGAATGATCCCAAATTTTGTAGACAAGCCATAAAATACTTGGGTGACATGCTCGTCAAGACGGAACTCAATTCGGACCTCCAGAACTCAAAAAGTGGGTCCCACGGCAAAGGTTCAATTTTCTACTTTCGCCAAAATAGCGAAATTTAACCAAACGACCTCGGAATCCAATTCCGAAAGTTGCTACAAGTCACAAATGACTATACGAACCTAACGGAACTTTTGGATCTCTCATCGGAGCTCATTTGCTCAAATCGAGCTCGGAAACCTCTTTTAACTCTTTTAAACTTCCGAAAGGGGGACTTTATCAAAAGTCCTATCAAACGAGGTCCGTTTTCAATTTTAAAGGTTGCTACATATCATAAATGACGAGACAGACCTAACGGTGCGCTCAGATTTTCCATCGGGGTTCGTTTACTCAAAACAACCTATCGAAACCCCAAATTCCTTTCCGGAATTTCATAAACGGATCCTTTTCTCGAAAACCTATCAAACGGACTCCGTTTCCACTCAGATTTCACAGACGGGTCATAAATGACCTAACGGAGCTTTTGGGACTGTCGACACGCAAATCGAGGTCCCGGATCCCGTAACGACTATTTGAGGGTCGTTACACAAAGAAACTAAAACAACAGACTTATCTATGAAACTGCTCCTTCGTAAGATTCTGCTGCTCAGCCTTTGTTCTTGCACACAAAGCTTCTCAGGATCTTATTGTACTTGATATGCTCTGTTGAGATGTCTTTTTTGCGTCACGAATTTGGCCAAATTAACTTGTACTTATAGGGACTAGACTTAGCCGGATCCAACTAAGTATAGCACTCCTTTTTCTCTTTGAAATCAGTTTAAACAAGGTTACCAATATTTCCTTATTTAAAACCTAAGTTAATTTGCCTTAGTTCCTAATTCATTTACGTTTAGGAACCGCGTCCTTCTCAGCACCGCTTCTTACTTCTTCAGTTTCCAGTAGGATTGGAACATTGACCCAACTGTTCTTTTCTTTCCTTCTTCAGCTCTGACTTGAATATCTGGTTTGAACTATCTCGTTTGAACAGCTAGTCTTCTCACATCGATTTTGAACCTTTTCGCGGTCCACTTAACACCAGGTCCTTTGTCATCTTCAAACCTCATCCTTCAACAAATTCCCCCTTTTTGATGATGACAAACAATGTTGTCAGACCGAGGGTTTATCCTCTCAAGAACCTGTAAAAATCAACCGCTAACCACAAACCAGGGTAATAACAGTTAGGCAGAAATAGGTCACAAACATATAATGAACTAACAACAACTAACTTCCCCCTTTTGGCATTATCGAAAAGTTTCACAGTTGTAAGAACCTGCTCAACTTAAATTAAGTCTAGTTGACTTTAGTGCCAATAAATAGGCAGTAAGCCAACCTTTAATTGTCAGGAGCCTATTTCAGACAATAAATACTAGCAGATAGGATATTTATATCAAAACAGAGCCAGACCGACTTAAAACATCCAAACAACATTCAAATATTACAAACCGAGATATAATATTGTCTTAAAAACAGGCCATAAGAGAACCAGGAAGAGACTAGGGAAAGGAACTAGTTCAGAATTGGGGAATATCAGGTATGTTAAAGTGAGCAAGCAAAAAGGCGAGGCGACACGAGTTTCCTTCTCTTTCACGCTCCAGCTCTGCATCTTGCCTTGTGTTTTCAGCATTCATCCAGGCCAGCTCATCATTTTGCCTTTCAAGTTGCCTCCTGAACCCCTCAATTCTCCTGTCTACTCTGTTGTTCCTTCTCTCATCTGCATCATCTTCCAAATGTTCTAGTTCATCAGCAGGTTCACCATCCAACACATAGTCACAGGATTTAAGAATGTTCCCCCCAAACAAGTCATTGTGGTCCGGCTCAGTCCACTTACCAACAGGCACCCCAAAGAAATCAAATACCTTCCCCAGAAGAAACCCATAGATCAGCGCATGTTTGCCTAACCTCATGTCAGCTACCCTACCAATGTGCTTAATCATAAATTCAGGCGGATTAATACGAACCTCGCGATCTAGCAGGTCCATATAGGTCATATCCAGAAAGTTGGCCTCACTCCTTCTTTCCGACCTATACAGTAGGTTCATCAGCACAAATTCAAAGAGCAATTGTTAGAAGGGTTGCATTGCCTTTTGTCTTAAGTTGTGTAGCCCTTGCCAGTCTTGGTCTCCCTGCAAATTTCTGGGTCACCTCTAAAGCAGACACACCATCTCCTCTAGCCAGCCACGAGTTCCTTATATACTCGCTGTAACCCTGAGAGGGAACACCCAAAATCTCACCCAGTTCCACACTATCAAACTAGATTACCAGCCCCTTGACTATGGTTGTCACAATACCTTGAACAGGTTCAACCAACCCTGAGCCCTTAACTTAGCACCAAGTTGAGTCATTCCCTCTAGCTCCAGTTCAGTGAGAATTTTACCCTTCACCATTTGCAGACCTCTAAAATAGGCCACCCTCATTTTCTTGTCTTTCTTGTCATCTCCAATCACCAGCTTTGATTTGGAACCTCTCCTACGAACCTCAGGTTCCTCCACAATCATCTCCTGCTGCTCTCTCACAGAACCTCGAGTAGCAGGTCTCCTAGCATGACTCACTGTCTTTCTGCTGCTTTCTCCCATACCCTCTGCATCTCCAGAACTTCTAATCTTGGAACTACCTACAAATTCTCCTCCCTTTACCAACCTCCTTTTCTTCATAGTTTGTTTTTGTTCCTGAACCACAGGCCTCTTTGCCAATCTCCTCTGTTCCTCCACCACCACAACATCTGTCTCACTGGAGGAACCTTCACTAGCTTGAGGAGTGGGATTCGGCTCAGGCAACACAACATCCAAAGGTTCAGTAAAAACCTACACCTTCTACGTTCTCTTCCACATAATCATCAATATCTCTCAGATCTGCATCATCACTAGCCACAGAACTAGAGAACGAACCAGGTTCTTTCTCAAGTTCTTTAGCAGGTTCAGCAGATTTTTCCTCTCCTTTGTCACTAACGGTCTTTTCTACAGCAGGAACTGTCTCAGGAACAGGTTCCTCAACAGTGTTCTCGATTTCCTTAGTAACAACAACAACCTCTGCTTCTACGACCACAACTACCTCCTCCTTTTCTCCTTCTTTGTTCACAATAGGCTCTACTAAATCTACAGGCACAGAAGGTAAACTAGTATCGACGACTATAGTACCAGCAGGAGAACTAGGGTTTACCTTTTCAGTTTCTTGAATGATTTCTTGAGTCGTTTTAATGATCTCTTTCTCCGTACCAGTTTCTGGAATACTTTCTCCCTTACTAGTTGCTTCCTCTGTCAACTTCTTCTGTCTTAGTTTGGCAAACTTCCTCGCCATAGCCATAGAGCGACTCGCTGCTAGTTGCTTAGCCTTTTGATTTAGTTTTTACATTTTGAGTTTGGGAGAAGAGAGTTGAGAATCGATTTTAGAACTAGTCGACATGTTTACAAAGTGTTGAGTTTCTAGAAAGAGAAGAAAAATTGTTTTGAGAGAGTTCTTTCTATTTTGTCGATAGAAACAATGTCTCTTTGATCAAGTAGTAGAATAGGGAAGGGTTTAGGTTTATCGGGAAGGGGAACGGGTTGATGGGATTGGAAAAAGCTGCTGTTACTTATGACGCATAGGAGCTGACGCTATCACGGTTCAAAGTATTTGAATTTTAAAAGTTTTACACTAATCAGGTGCCAAGTGAGGGTGATTGGTAACAAATTAGGCCACGTAAGACAACACTTATACTCAGTAAGTGATATAGAATGTGTACCTGAATGTCCATGCGCCAGTTTCTTCAAATATATCCTTTATATCATAAATTTGCCAGTATCTAAGTCATGAAAACAGGTTCAAAACAGGTTAGCAAGCAAAACAATTAAGTTTTCATAGTAGAATCAACTAAGCAAAGTTAAGCTAAGTTAAACAAGGAAACTTCACTAGTCAATCATTGGGAGAACCAGGTGCTGTTTTGTTCATTGTATCTTGGTCATCCCTATCTCAAGCCTGTTCTTTTCAAATTCAACCCTGTTCAATGCATTAGTGAAGATATCAGCAATTTGATCCTCGGTCCTGCAAAAGTTCATAGTAATTAGGTTTTTCTCAACATTGTCCTTTAAAAAGTGATGCCTAATATCAATGTGCTTTGTTCTCTTGTGATGGACCGGGTTCTTGGCAATATTGATTGCACTGGTATTGTCACAAAAGATTGGAACTGGTCCACACTTGATTCCAAAGTCCTCCAACTGTTGCTTGATCCATAATAATTGTGAACAACATAAAGCAGCTGCTACATATTCAGCTTCAGCTGTGGCTAATGCCACTGAATTTTGTTTCTTTGTAGCCCATTAAACTAAACAAGGACCTAGGAAGTGTGCCATCCCAGATGTGCTTTTCCTATCAACCAAGTGACCAGCATAGTCAGCATACACAATAAAATCAAAACTTCCACCTTTTGGGTACCATAAACCAAGATCTTGAGTTCCTTTCAAATATCTCAAGATTCTGTTGATTGCAGTTCAGTGTGACTCCTTTGGTTTTTACTGGAACCTTGAACACAACCTCATACTATAAACAATATCTGGACGACTTCCAGTTAAATACAGCAAAGAACCAATCATTCCTCTGTAATTAGTTTCATCAATAGAAATACCAGTTTCATCCAGATCTATCTTCGTTCCAGGAGCAATGGGTGTGTTCATATCCTTAGCAGACTTCATATCATACTTCCTTAGTAGCTCTTTGATGTACTTCTGCTGGTGGATCATTGTGCCTTCCTGAGATTGCTTGATTTGTAAGCCTAATAAGAAATTTAGCTCACCCATCATACTCATCTCAAATTCACTTCCCATCAGGTCGGCAAACTCCTTGCAAAGGTTCTCATTAGTAGCACCAAAGATGATGTCGTCTACATACACTTGAACAATCAGCAAGTCCTTGGCTTTCTTCCTTAAAAACAAATTATTGTCTATTTTACCTCTAGTAAACCCATTCTTCAATAAGAACCCAGACAATCTTTCATACCAAGCCCTAGGAGCCTGTTTCAACCCATACAGTGCCTTGTCAAGATTGTAGACATGACTCTGTACTTTCAAAGCCAGGTGGTTGAACCACATACACCTCTTCATTCAAATAACCGTTAAGGAATGCACTCTTCACGTCCATCTGGTACAGCTTAAGCTCCATGTTAGCTGCAAATGCAATAAGCATCCTAATAGTCTCCATTCTTGCAACAGGTGCAAAGGTTTCATCATAATCGATTCCTTCTTCTTAGCTGTAACCTTGAACCACCAGTCTTGCCTTGTTCCTTGTTACTATGCCATGTTCATCCAGCTTGTTTCTAAAGACTCATTTAGTACCAATGATGGACCTGTCTATTGGTCGAGGGACCAGGTGCCATACCTTACTGCATTTAAACTGATGAAGTTCCTCTTGCATAGCAATCACCCATTCTGGATCCTCAAGTGCTTCACGTACATTGTTTGGTTCTATTGAGGACAGAAACACAAAAAATGCACAGAAGTTCTTCAAAGCTCTTATAGTAACAATTCCATTGTTTAGATCAGACATGAGGTTCTCCAGTGGATGAGAACTTTGATATCTCCAAGGTTTATGTTGAATCTGCTAAGTGTCATTTACAGGAGGAGCTGAGTCATCTAAGTCCTCTTCATCTTGCTCTTCAATTCCCCCTGTGTGATTGCTTTCTAGTTCCCCCTGAATTTGATCCTTATCATCCTGATTACTTTTAACTCCATTCAAATTCTCAGGGTCTTCAGCAAGTTCATCTCTTGCAAGACCAATCTCCTGATCATCATCTTCTTGTCTGTTTGTAACACTTTCAGATTCATCAAATACCATATGCACACTTTCTTCTACAGTCAAGGTCCTCTTGTTGAATACTTTATAAGATTTACTTTGTGAAGAATATCCCAAGAAAATGGCTTCATCACTTCTAGCATCAAACTTCCCTAGAGGTTTTTTCCCGTTGTTATGCACGAAACACTTGCACCCAAAAGCTCTGAGATGTGCAATATTAGGTTTCCTGCCTCTAATCAGCTCATAGGGAATTTTCTCTAACAGAGGACGGATAGAACAATGATTTAGCAAGTAGCAAGCGGTGTTGACAGCTTCAGCCCAAAAATTCTTCGATAGACCGCTTGATAATAACATAGTTCTAGCCATGTCCTCCATGGACCTGTTCTTCCTCTCCACTACACCATTCTGCTGAGGGGTCCTTGGTGCGGAGAAGTTGTGATCCACACCATGTTTATTACAATATTATGAAAACTTAGCATTCTCAAATTCTGTACCATAGTCGGACCTTATACTCACTAGTTAAAGCCCCAGTTTCTTCTGATTGACTCTGACCCAGTCCTCGAACATATCATATGCTTCATCTTTAGATCATAGGGATAAGGTCCATGTGTATCTGGAGTAGTCATAAACTATTACCATTACGAATCTCTTACCTTCTCTGCTCCTTACCCTCATTGGTCCACACAAGTCCATGTGAACCAGCTCAAGTGGTTTAGAAGTACTAACCACTTTTTTTGACTTGAATGAAGATCTTACATGTTTCCCCCTCACACAAGCATCACAAATCTTGATGTCATTGAGCCTCTTGCTTGGCATTCCACGAACCAGGTCCTTTGACACCAACTTATTCAATTGAGTCAGGCTTGCCTGTCCGAATCTCTTGTGCCACAACTGACAATCATTCTCCAGCACATTCAGACAAGTCAAATTATTCTCAGAAAAAGAACCTAATGTAGCCTTGTACATATTATTAGCTCGTTTCCCTTCCATTATCACTTCACCAGTCTGCAGGTTCTTTATAGTGCAATCTACAGAAGTGAAACTCATTGAGTTTCCTCTATCAAATAGTTGAGAGATACTTAGTAGATTGTGCTTCAATCCATCCACACAGAGTACATTATCAATAGCATGATTGAGGGATCTTCCAAATTTTCCAATACCAACAATTTCACCACTCTTGCCTCCTCCAAAAGCCACACTACCCCTTGAAATGCTGCGAGTGAGAGAAAGTTTCTTCTATCTCCTGTGATGTGCCTAGAACACCCACTATCAAGAATCCAGCTTGGGTTGTTCCATCTCACTCCAGCCTGCAAAAAAAAAAAAATCAAGGGTTAGTAACAGGAACCAAGACAAGCTTGGGTCCCTTTTTGTTATCAAATGGATGGATTAGATCTTTTCTAGCCCAATAAGGTAAAACTGATTTTTTATTCTTTTTAACTGCTTCTTTTGCAACACTGCATTCATTCTTGATATGTCCAGTCTTACCACACAAGAAGCAGAGTCTATTGCAAGGAAGTCCTACATATTTACTATTAGGGTTCAAGCAGGTAAAGGTTTCCTATGTCCTCATGCAGTCTTACCTCTATTATGATTTTTATGCAACTAATTCAAAGCTTCAGAAGACTTGTTCCATTTAGTGAGTCTGGTGAGCTCAGATTTAGCTTTTCAACCTTTTCCTGAAGAACCCGGTTCTTCTCAGTTTCCTGATGTAGAACCTGGTTTTTCGTTTTAAGCTCAGCTTCAATGTTGATTTGAGCCTCACTAACTCCTTGCATACCAGACCCTTCTTTCAGTTTTTGATTTTCAAGTTCGAGTGCAGAAACTAGTTTTTTCTTATAAAGCACATGTTCCTTTAATTGAAGACTTTCTAATTCAAGGTCTGAGACTTTCTGTTTTAGTTCAAAAACTTGATTTTGACTAGCAGTTAATTCCTTTTTAAGATCAGATTTAGCTTTTTCAAAGTTTTTATTTTTCATTTAAAAATCAGACACAAGTGACATTAGTTGGTCCTTCTCAGAAAGTGCTTGTTCCTTTTCAGACCTCAAATTTTCAATCTCTTCAATTAAAGTCTGGGCAAGCAAATTTAATTCCATGGGAGAACATTTATGAAGTCTAGATTTTAGTTCATCGAGACTTACCTCAGGTGTATCATCAATCGAAGATTCATTATCCGCCATCAATGCCAATGGAGAAGCATCTTCTGGTTCTTCATCTTCTTCATCATTTTCACTTTCAGAAGGTCCCTATGTTGAGAAATGTTTAATAACATGGTCTCTTTGGCCACACCTGAAGCATCCTGAGTGATTCAAATTCTTTACAGTGCTATTCTTGACAGGAATGACCTCGATTGAACTCTCTTCTGACTTTGTATTTTCTTCATTGTATAACCTGTCTAGCGTATCCCAGATTTCCTTTGCAGTTGAGCACTTGGGAATACGTGAACATATATTAAGCCCTAGTCCACACTGAAGAATCTTCATGGCTTCAGCATTCATCTGAAATAGTTTGAAGTCTTTTTCATTAAGTTCTTCTTCAGGCTTTTGGACTTTGTTCCCTGATGTATCAATCTTTGTGGAAATCAAGGGACTATTCTGTGTAATCCTCCATAGCTGATAATTTTCTGCCTGTAGAGAGGTTTCCATCCTAAACTTCCAGAATTTGTAGTCTTCACCGTTGAACTGCGGAGGCTTGCTGACAGAGTATCCTTCGGGGATTATTGGTGGTACACTCATTATTCAGATCCTTCTCAAGATGTTAATCTTTCTTCGAGAGAACCTGCTCTGATACCACTTGTTTTACTTGGTGCACCTTTGTAAGACACTAGAGGGGGGTGAATAGTGTCCTTACCCAATTTTTAAATCCTAAAACTTGCTTTTTAACTTTCTGCGGCTAACTCACAAAGAACCAGGTTCCTTACAAGTTTTACCTATCTCTGAAACTAAACAAATTACGGAAACGTAAAGAACACAGAGATTTTTACGTGGAAAAATCTTTAGCTCAAGGGATTAAAAACCACAACCCAAACTCTTGGGATTTCAACTCTTCCACTAAAAGAAAATCCGAGCAAGTTTTAGACTACAACCTAGTGTAATCAAGGAACTAGAACCTCCTAGTACCTAGAACCTTCACAGCCACACGTTAGCTGGTAAGGTTAACTTCACTTAACCTCAAAAAGTAATCTCTACTTATTGCTTCTCAAACAAGCTGATAGATTACAACTCAATAGCCTAAAACAAATAACTAAACCAATAGACTTATCTATGAAACTGCTCCTTCGTAAGGCTCTGTTGCTCAACCTTTGTTCTTGCACACAAAGCTTCTCACGATCTGATTGTACTTGATATGTTCTGTTGAGATGTCTTCTGTACGTCTCGAATTTGGCCAAATTAACTTGTATTTATAGGGACTAGACTTAGCCGGATCCAACTAAGTATAGGATTCCTTTTCCTCTTTGAAATCAGTTTAAACAAGGTTACCCATATTTCTTTATTTAAAACCTAAGATAATTTACCTTAGTTCCCAATCCATTTACGTTTAGGAACTGCGTCCTTCTCAACACCGCTTCTTGCTTCTTTTGTTTTCGGTAGGATTGGAACTTTGATCCAACTGTTCTTTTCTTTCCTTCTTCAGCTCTGACTTGAATATCTCGTTTGAACAACTGGTCTTCTCACTTCAACTGTGAACCTTTTCGCGATCCACTTAGCACCAAATCCTTTATCATCTTCAAAACTCATCCTTCAACATTCACCTTGCCGTTGCTTCTAACATAATTAAAAGCACTACTCACAGTGAATTTTCCATTAGATGTGAGCTCCCACGATGCTGAATCCCTTATTTGAGTAATATCCCCATGCTGAATGTTATCAACAACATGTTGGGAAAAATCATTTGGTAGGGCCTCAAATAGGAGCTGCTGGTTCCATCCATTTAAAGTAAAAAAATCCTTGACCGCATTCAACTCTTCCCTTATATAAAAATCTGCAAGGTACCACAAAATACAAGGCACCAATACGCGACCAATTATCATACCAGAAGTGAGAAGACCCTTGCCTTACATGCCAAACAATCTCGTGATCGACCATTTCTTGAACTAGCAACATTTTTTGCCAAATTGGTGTGTCACGACCCTTTTTCACTCAAAAAGAAAAAGACTTTATTTAGTTTTAAAAGGTCTGTGACGGTGTTCAAAGGTACACTAATATTTAAGAGATTTTCGGAGTCGCCACTTGACAAGTTAAAGGTGTGCCAAGTCACCAAAGTGGTGTACCTAGAACACCTGTGACTCGTAAATGGTCTGCGTCAGAGTTCCGGGTAAGGATCTCGGTTGACTCGCGGGAAGGTGTTAGGCACCCTCGAGTCCTGTGCCAAGCACAGTTGCTTTCATTGACGCGTTTCGACTCTTTGAAATTGTTTTGTCATATTTGCCTTGATTTGTTACGCTTCGATTTATTATTAATTTTGTCCGTTCAAATGGAAAACTCAAAATCGAGATATGATCGCGCGAGCACTTCACCCGTTCGAAATCTTCCGACTTAAATCAATTAAATCGCACAGGTTCTTCACCCGTTCGAAATCTCTTGACTTAATATGAGTTCCAATGTGATCAAGTGAGTTATTTAAATTTAACATCGCTACTTCATTGATTGAAACCCTATTGGAAATTAACCTCGAACCCGATATCCGTTCGAATTTCCAAATAAATGAGTTCCATATAACCATTTGAGCGTCTTGTTAATATTAAATATCTCGGCCTATTAGTTTTGCCTAATATAATTGTCTCGGCCTAAACTTGCCTAATCGTACAAATCCTCATTACTTTAGTTCCCTTTTGATATCATCTCATTTTATTATTCCAAAATTCTTCGTTTAATTCTCTTAGCATAATAATAAAAAGGGAAACATCAAATGTAAAATCTACCTTCCTATTTGAAAACTTATAGATTCAAGTAGTAGACAAAATATTTCGGACCAGTCAACAGCCGTTATTAAAGTTCCAGATTTAGTGAGCATTCGAAATTTCCAGTTTGCAAATTTATCTTTGTTGTCCTTATTTGCCTACTAACTTCAACTTCAGCCATTTTCTCAAGTTAGTTATTTACTAGATTCATTTTGAGCAACATGCATATTATTCAAAATCATCAGGTGCATAAGAGACAAACCAAATAATTAAATAGACATGCTGAGCAAGTGTGAACATATAAAATGAGAAGAAACTCTTTCCGAGTCAGACTATTTTCATATGCTCAGACTTCTAAAATGGGCCAAAGATCTACAAGATACACAAAGAAACAAGAAAAAATTACCTTAGTGGCAAAGCCCCCAAGCAGGCGATTCAACAGCCCCAGAAATGACATCAACAGCCAGCACCATAAAATAAAACAATCAGCCGGTCAGCAGCAGCAACAACCAGCACCCTTACACTTAACCTTAACTCTTAGGCTTGCACATTTAAACTCCAGAAGACTTTTCCTATAAACTCCGACTCTTTCTCTTTTTCACTCTCAATTACTTGCTATTTTTCTTTACTAAGACTCCAGTATTCAGATCTCTTTTTTGTTACTGTGAAGTGTTCTTTTGGATCTTGAAAGTGTTAGAGAGAAGAGTTTTTTTTTATCTTAGAGTGAAGTGTTTTTCCAGATCTGTGTTCTTTTTCTTTCTGTGAAGTGTTCTTGTGTGTTACAAGATCTGTGTGTTGTGTGTTCTCTTCTGTTTTTCGTGTGCTTCAGCTCTCAGATTTTTTTGTTGTGTTCTATATCTCTCACTTTCTTTGTTCTCTGTTCTTTCTTTTATGTTCTGTTGTTCCCTTATTGACACGATCCGAAATCCGGTTAGGTCGTGCGGGCACCCGACATCCTCCCCTAGACCCGTCGGGCGAACCCTTACCAATTAAATTAGAAAAATAAATATAACAATTCATAAATAAGGACAAGACTTAAAAAAATTTACAGACATACTGATACCTCTAAGCTGTACAACAGAAATTACAGCTGACTACCCAACATGCTAGGTTTAGGGCTATCCAGACCAGACATCTAAGAGTACAAAAGAAGACAAATACCTCCTGAAGGGAGCAAACTGCAACTGAAATGATAACCAATAAACTGGTGGCCATCCGAAATAAAAGCTGGCTCACCCTGACAGCTGAAGTCGTCTTCGCTCCTGAACGACGTGACGAACTCAATCCTGGAGCGAACCTGCTGAAACGAAATAGATAGACAAAAAACGAACAACAAACAAGGGTGAGTCAAAAGGACTCAATAAGTGAGGCAGACTAGCCACCTCAAAGAATAGGATAGCTAGCCAGGGAGAAAAGAAACAGATAAACCAAATTCCTTTTATTTAAATTATAAAAAGGCAGAGCCAGATAACAATCGGAAACACGTAAGAAACTTATAAACTCAACCAAGGATGTGTGCCAGAAACATATCAATAAATAAGCAATGCACATATAAGCAGAATAGTAGTCATGTACCGCAAGTCTACACAATGGTATGAATTGAGATGAAATGAAATGAAGTGAGATGGAATGAAATGAAATGTGATGCGAAGGGTCACATGTGCCCGTAATCCCATCTCGAAGCTGAATACTCCTGCATTCGAGGGGAATCCAATCTGATAACCAACTGGAGCGGAATACTCCTGCTCCTGGGGCGGAATACTCCTGCACCCAATATAATATAAATCAGAGGCGGAATACTCCTGCACTCTCCTGGGGCGGAATACTCCTGCACCCGATATAATGTAAAGCTGAGGCGGAATACTCCTGCACTCAATATCTGACATAAGAGCGGAATACTCCTGCTCTTAGGGCGGAATCCTCCTACCCTCAATATGATACAATGGAGCGGAATCCTCCTGCTCCTGGGGCGGAATACTCCTGCACCCAATATGATATGCAATGTAATGCATATGAATGACATATAATGCGTATGAATGCAATGTGATGCAATAATAACCCTTCACCGGCGCGGGACTCTCATCGACAGCCGGGAAGTAGATGCCAACTTACAGCCAGGGTACAATGCTCAGATTCTCAATGCAATACCAACAATAGGACATAACATATAATAACAATATAAATCCAAAGCTAAGGCGTAATGAGTACGCCTATCGGCAGCTACACACGTAAGGAACACGTGGTAGAAAATCCACGAGGCCAGGTGCCTCCAAAGAAATGGATATAAACACTTACCTCTCTCAAAAGTTAGCATTGCGACCAACAACCGCGCTATTCTTTGAATTCATTGCCAAACGATCCCACTGTGATCAATAAGCAGAAAAATATATGAGATTAGGCTAAAGGCTTCATTCCTCACATCTTAGGGCAATCCAGGTAGGAACCTGATACCCTTTTCGCATACGCAATACGCAGCCAGGCCTATGTACAGGGTTTAAGGTCACGTAACCAAACCCTTAAACCTATGTTCTCTGTTGCTCCCTTTTTAAAGAGAGTCTAAGGCTATCAAAAATAGAAAAGGGAGAGGGGGTGTGTACCAGTAAAGTACCAGCCCATGTGCCCCCCTCAATCCTTAGACTTCAGCCCATGATTTCCCTGCCTGTAGGGCTGTACCAGAACCCAAAAAGGGGCAGCACTCTGCTGCCACCCTTGTACCTCCCTGACTCAACTTTTGACATCATCAATCCTATGTCATCCTAACTATCTCAACAAGTCAACAACCATGATCAAACTAAACATGAATGGACTAAGTCCAACAAAGAACAAACTAACAAAACATGAACCAAAGCTCCTAAACAGACCAAGCTACTTCAAATAAGCTGCAAGACAATCAAATCCCATCTAAGCTTATGGACAAACTAGCAACTCTAAATCAGTTCTACAATCAAAACTTTGTACATCTCATGCACTCCCTCACTGGTAAGTAAGATAACACAAAATATTAACTCTCCTCAATTTTTAAAACAGTGCATAAGTGATTTCGCACACTCGCTGTGCCTTTCGCTCAAAAAAAAAAAAAAAAAAAAACTCTCCATGATATTCGCTCAAGCTTCACATGCGACATAAATAACAAAACATTACATATTCATGCTCACAGGTCATGTAATTCCCCCATCATGTCTACTTTCACAGTCAAGAAACAACCTCACACGTCATTCTTATCGGAACAAATGACAAGTTACTATGTTTGAACACAGAACCAAGCAATTACTATTCATACATAACTTAAAGACAAACCATTTGATACTTAAACTAGAAAAAACCAACCAAATGGACTTGGGTTCACACTTCAGCATACGCCTGATTCTTATTTAGAATTGTACAACTAAAGCTAATCCGCTTATACACAAAACAGATACACGCAAACCAGATTACATGCCAACAAACAAACTTTGACAGATTCATACTTGAATAGACTTGACAAGAACAATCGACATGGATCAAGGACTACGGATGATTTTCAAGCTTAAACTTGGAGCGATTAGCTAGAAAACAGGGAGCTTTTATACATCAAAGGGACTCAAACGGATACTTGAACATTTAAACAATAGTTCACAAGCAGCGACAACTTATGATGATGATGCACTAATTAACAGAGAAATTCTAGCAAACTGATATCCGTTAACTGCCAATTCATTAAGCCAAACTGAAAATTCATTCGAACCATAAACATAGAAGATGTACGATTTTCCATTTCAATACCAAGCCAACAGAAAACGGGACATGGAACAAATTCAGACATGAGCTTAACATTGAACAAACTAAATTCAGATTTATAAGCAGAACTATACATGAATTTCAAATCTAACCATCTAACTAACAACAGAAAAAAAACAAGAGCGTAGCAGTTTCATCTAACCCGTTTCTAAGCTAAGCACAAACAGCCTCGTCGCCTCATCAATTCAACATCATCATCGCATCGTCAATTTCATCACAGCTGCCCTCGTCTCGTCGCTGCAGCTGTAGCATCATCGTCAAACCAACGGCCCTCATCACTGCCTCACCATACCACAGTTCCCACGCTATTGTACCATCTTTGCCTCGTCGCACCACCACTACCTTGCAATGCCATCGCCAATACAAAATCATCATCGCAGCTGCACACAGAAGCATCATCATTGTCTCACAAACAGGAACCAAACAACAATCATCGCAGCATCATACCCACAACTCACCACCACAGCTCCCAAACCAAAACTCATCACAGAACCATCGAGAAACCAACACCCCTGCACCGTTCGTCCATTAGCAGTTTCAAAACACCAATTCACGGCAAGGAATGGGATTCACGGCGGAGAAGAAGCAAGGGGAGAAACAGGGGCCTTTCGGGGAAAACAACCTTAGAACCACGTAGAGGAGAACAAGACGAGTCCATAGAGGTATAGGGTTAGCCGGAAAAACTCACCGTCGCCGGAGCTAGGTTTTTGGCCTCACTTTTGAAACCTCGGTCTACGCCAAACATTGTGAATTTGTAGAAATTGATGTGAAATCGGGGAAGAGGGGATTGGGACGGTTCTGAAAATGTAAAATTTGGCCGGAACGCAGTGGTTCTCCGTCGACGCCGGTGAGCTCAGGCGGAGGTGGAGATTTGGCAGCATTTCTCTTCTGTGATTTAGGGGAAAAAAGAATTTACCCAAAAGAGCAAAATTGGTTCTTATACACAAGAGTTGGGCGGGGTCAAAAGTGGATGTGGGCTGATCCATTTCTTCTTTTCAATTAGCCCACTGGCTATTAATCCAAGTTCTGTCTACAATTTAACCACCTTTCAAGCTAAACAACTTTTAGTAATTTGGACCTAAATAATTGTTAAACGAAATCTTAAAAGCACAATTAACTCACATAAAATCATAGCTAAACACTTAATCACATTATATATATATTTTTGATAATTTTCGGTATTTTTCTACTCATTAATTAAACTAAAAGTAGCTTAAAAAAAAGGTAAAATCACATGATAATTAATCAGCTATTTTACATAATTTCGTATTTTTGGTGCCAAAATTAGGTGATTACAGCTGCCCCTCTTTGTTCGAGAACATGAAGAGTTTTCGGACAAAGAAGTAATCAACAGCTAATTTTGGCCTTTTGGTTCTAGCCGAGAGCATACAAAATGGTGACCGTACCTTGACTGTTTGGTTTTAACTGAGAACAAGGCTACCTACATATCCCCAGACTAAGGAATCAGGTCAGTGTAGTTCCTCACGTCGATAGATGGGACTACCGCATTTAAACAGACACTGGACTCTTCTAGACTAACACTAAGCACTCTCTAGACATACACAGACTAACTCTAGACACTTTCAGAACTAACTGGGACTGACTCGACGCTCCTAGACTTACCCGGACTGACACAAGACACTTTGACAAACTAGAGTTGTTGCTGCTGGTCACTGTCACTGGTTGCTGGCTAGCTGGCTGGTGGCCACTGCTTTACAAAGGAAAATGAAAATACAACATTTTGAAATGTCAAATTATAATTCCTAAGCTAATTTCTTCATGCTTCCTAAGCTGATAAACTGGTCCGAAGCTCCCACTACCAAAGTAGTCTTGAAAACTTGAAATTGCCGCAAGGGAGGGATTTGCCTCTAAAGTTGAAACTGCCGCTTCGACCGCCTTTGACTTGAATGAAATTGCCGCTTTGACGGGCTTTGACTTGAATAGAATTGCCGCTTTGACGGACTTTGACTTGAATGAAATTGCCGCTTTGACGGGCTTTGACTTGAATAGAATTGCCGCTTTGACGGGCTTTGACTTGAAATATAAAACTGGAACCACCACTCTGGTGGGTCTTGCTTTTTGCTGACAATTAGAAATCATCACTCTGATGGGTCTTGCTTATGCTGGAAATTGAAAAAAAAAACCACTCTGATGGATCTTGCTCTTGCTGAATTGAAAACCATCACTCTGATGGATCTTGCTCTTGCTGAGTTGAAAACCATCACTCTGATGGGTCTTGTTCTTGCTGAAAATTAAAATCATCTCTCTGATGGGTCTTGTTCTTGCTGAATTGAAAACCATCACTCTGATGGGTCTTGCCTCTTTACAGAAACGGATACCCTCGTTCTTCATGTGGGCGCATGGACTTTCTCTAAACTACTCCCTCATTCTCCAGGTGGGTGCCTCGACTTTCTAAACTACTCCCTCATTCTCCAGGTGGGTGCCTCAACTTCTCTAAACTACTCCCTCATTCTCCAGGTGGGTGGCTCGACTTTCCAAACTACTCCCTCATTCTCCAGGTGGGTGCCTCGACTTTCTCTAAACTACTCCCTCATTCTCCAGGTGGGTGCCTCGACTTCCTCTAAACTACTCCCTCATTCTCCAGGTGGGTGCCTCGACTTCCTCTAAACTACTCCCTCATTCTCCAGGTGGGTGCCTCGACTTCCTCTAAACTACTCCCTCATTCTCCAGGTGGGTGCCTCGACTTTCTCTAAACTACTCCCTCATTCTCCAGGTGGGTGCCTCGACTTCCTCTAAACTACTCCCTCATTCTCAAGGTGGGTGCCTCGACTTCCTCTAAACTACTCCCTCATTCTCCTGGTGGGTGCCTCGACTTCCTCAAAACTACTCCCTCATTCTCCAGGTGGGTGCCTCGACTTCCTCTAAACTACTCCCTCATTCTCCACAAGCTGATGAACCGGTCTGAAGCTCCAACTAATCAAGTGGATCTTTGAAACTTGAAATTGCCGCTCGGGCGGACTTTAACTTGAAACTTGAAACTGCCGCTCAGGCGGGCTTTAACTTGAAAGTTGAAATTGCCGTTTTGACGGGCTTTGACTGCTGAAAACTTCTATTTGCTGCTGGGCAGGCTTTGACTTGAAAGTTGAAATTGCTGCTTTGACGGGCTTTGACTTGAAAGCTGAAATTGCCGCTTTAACGGGCTTTGAAAAACTCGTAATTGCTGCTGGGGCAGGCTTTGATTTGAAACTGCATCTTGAAATCTGCATGTCCATTGATGATCTCCTTCATGGTACACTCTTTGGTGTGGCATACTTTGTGCCGATATGGAACATTGGGCTCCAATTATCAAGGTTTGTCCTGACTTGCTCTAGTACAACTATGAAACTATAACAAGTTTTGCAAAACTTTCTTTGCTCGTTTGATGTTGGAGAAACTGAAACGAACAGAAGTAAGACAAAATGATGAAACGACAAAGCTTCCAACCAAAAGATGAAAAAAAAAATGATGACGTCCCTTACGGGAGAGGTAAAGGACTGAAGAGATGACGATCTTTTAACATGACATGTATTTTGGAATCAATTCTTAATCCGCCCACACAGTCTATCCCTGATTTTGCTCCCATTTTTCAAATCTTGCTTGATGGTAAATCTAACGATCCTCATTCGACTAGCAGTGCCTTTTCAGGTCTTCACCGACTAGCCTCTCTCTTTGTTCTTTTAACTCACCATTGTCTTGCAGGCGGAGGAGGAGATTTGGCAGCATTTCTCTTCTGTGATTTAGGGGAAAAAGAATTTACCCAAAAGAGCAAAATTGGTTCTTATACACAAGAGTTGGGCGGATACTTGAACATTTAAACAATAGTTCACAAGCAGCGACAACTTATGATGATGATGCACTAATTAACAGAGAAATTCTAGCAAACTGATATCCGTTAACTGCCAATTCATTAAGCCAAACTGAAAATTCATTCGAACCATAAACATAGAAGATGTACGATTTTCCATTTCAATACCAAGCCAACAGAAAACGGGACATGGAACAAATTCAGACATGAGCTTAACATTGAACAAACTAAATTCAGATTTATAAGCAGAACTATACATGAATTTCAAATCTAACCATCTAACTAACAACAGAAAAAAAACAAGAGCGTAGCAGTTTCATGTAACCCGTTTCTAAGCTAAGCACAAACAGCCTCGTCGCCTCATCAATTCAACATCATCATCGCATCGTCAATTTCATCACAGCTGCCCTCGTCTCGTCGCTGCAGCTGTAGCATCATCGTCAAACCAACGGCCCTCATCACTGCCTCACCATACCACAGTTCCCACGCTATTGTACCATCTTTGCCTCGTCGCACCACCACTACCTTGCAATGCCATCGCCAATACAAAATCATCATCGCAGCTGCACACAGAAGCATCATCATTGTCTCACAAACAGGAACCAAACAACAATCATCGCAGCATCATACCCACAACTCACCACCACAGCTCCCAAACCAAAACTCATCACAGAACCATCGAGAAACCAACACCCCTGCACCGTTCGTCCATTAGCAGTTTCAAAACACCAATTCACGGCAAGGAATGGGATTCACGGCGGAGAAGAAGCAAGGGGAGAAACAGGGGCCTTTCGGGCAAAACAACCTTAAAACCACGTAGAGGAGAACAAGACGAGTCCATAGAGGTATAGGGTTAGCCGGAAAAACTCACCGTCGCCGGAGCTAGGTTTTTGGCCTCACTTTTGAAACCTCGGTCTACGCCAAACATTGTGAATTTGTAGAAATTGATGTGAAATCGGGGAAGAGGGGATTGGGACGGTTCTGAAAATGTAAAATTTGGCCGGAACGCAGTGGTTCTCCGTCGACGCCGGTGAGCTCAGGCGGAGGTGGTGATTTGGCAGCATTTCTCTTCTGTGATTTAGGGGAAAAAAAGAATTTACCCAAAAGAGCAAAATTGGTTCTTATACACAAGAGTTGGGCGGGGTCAAAAGTGGATGTGGGCTGATCCATTTCTTCTTTTCAATTAGCCCACTGGCTATTAATCCAAGTTCTGTCTACAATTTAACCACCTTTCAAGCTAAACAACTTTTAGTAATTTGGACCTAAATAATTGTTAAACGAAATCTTAAAAGCACAATTAACTCACATAAAATCATAGCTAAACACTTAATCACATTATATATATATTTTTGATAATTTTCGGTATTTTTCTACTCATTAATTAAACTAAAAGTAGCTTAAAAAAAAGGTAAAATCACATGATAATTAATCAGCTATTTTACATAATTTCGTATTTTTGGTGCCAAAATTAGGTGATTACATGGTGATCCATCAGTGTAAGGCACAGTAGAATAATGGATTTTCTTACAATACTTATTGGCCATAAAGGTACCCCATAAAGAGGTTCTTGTCCTAAAGTTCCACCATAGTTTTGCAAATAGAGCATTTGCCAGATCATGCAGTGATTTAAAACCCACACCTCCCTCAACTGGTGGCTCACACAAAGTGTGCCATGAAGCCCAATGCCTCCTAGAGTGCTCCTCAGAATTGTTCCAAAAGAAATTGGCAAATATCTTATGAAGTTGATTAGTGACACTATCAGGAGGATTGACAGCAGAAAGAAGATGTATAGGCATACTTTGAAGAATGTGCATAATCAAAGTAGCCCTACCCCCATAAGACAACATCTTAGCCTTCCAAGATTGCAACTTCTTCATGATTTTTGAAACTAAATCATCAAACTGAGCTTTATTTCTTCTTTCATATGTAATTGGACACCCTAAATATGTAAAAGGAAAAGAACCTCTTTGAATTTGAGAGATGTGCTCAACTCTATCAACTATCTCCTGCTCTACAGTGTGGTATAAGTAAACTGCACTCTTGTCTTTGTTAATTTTCTGTCCACTTGCACCTTCATAGGCATCCAGCACCCCCATAATCATCTCAAGGAAGTAGTATCTGCTGAAGAAAATAGGATGGTGTCATCTGCATATGCCAAGTGATTGATAGGAGGACTCCACTTAGGCATTGCAAATCCTTTAAACATAGCATTTTCATGTAAAGCATTTAGGGCCCTGGACAACACCTCAACTGAAAGGATAAATAAAGTAGGAGACAAAGGATCTCCTTGCTTTATTCCCTTAGAAGAATTGAAGAAACCATATGGCTGACCATTGAATAAAATTGAGTACCGATTGTTTGACAAGAGCCTCCAGACCATATCAATACATCTCTCACTGAATCCCATCTTCTTAAGAACTTTGGACAGGTATAACCAGGATACACGATCATAGGCTTTCATCATGTCAAGTTTGATGACAACATTATCATCTTTAGCTCTTTTCCTTATCTCATCAATGATCTCATGAACTAATAGCACATTCTCAACAATACTTCTTCCCCTAACAAAACCAGCATGTGTGGGAGATATCAAGGTAGGCCACATATCAACTAACCTATCATGAAGTACTCTCGAGATCAGTTTATTTGAAAATTGCTCAAACTTAATAGGTCGAAGATCTAAAAATGTGGAAACATTAAGCTTCTTAGGGAGAAGAACTAAATTTGTATGAGATACAAATCTAGGAATGTCATGGCCAACAAAGAAAGCCTTCACCATACTAGTAACATTAGCAGCTATGATATCCCAGCATTCTTGATAAAATTTTCCAGAAAGACCATCAGGGCCTGAAGCACTATCACCACTCAGGCCAAACACTGCTTGCTTCACCTCATCCATAGTAGGTAATTCTTCAATTGCTAAGTTTTGATCTTTAGTAACCATCTCAGGCACATGGAGCAGTAAATCAAAATTCAATTGTTGACCATCACTTGCAAATTATTGCTGAAAGAACTCCAGTGCTTCAGCAGCCATGTCTTCACTATCAGTAAGCAAATTGCCAAGCCTATCTTAAATTCTATAAATCTTAAGCTTCTTTCTCCTGCCTTGTACCTGGACATGAAAAAACATAGTGTTGCGATCACCATATTTAAACCACTGAAATCTAGCTTTTTGCTTCCAAAATTCCTCTTCCAAATGAAGCACCCTCTTTAATTCAGCCTCAGTTTTTTTCAATTGCTCTATATGGTATTCATCAGGTGCCTCTTCAAGTTTGAGCTCATGACATTTAATGAAATCTTCTATGGATGCAATTCTCTGAAAAATGTTGCCAAAAGTAGCCTTACTCCATCTTGATAACGCCTGTTTCGCTATCTTCAGCTTCCTATGAAATATAATGAAACGGTCCCCTACACAATCACACACCCAATTATCCTTCACAACTTGCATAAAGGATCCATGGTCAGCCCAGAAATTAAGAAACTTGAAGGATTTAATTATAGTTGATGAGGCAGTAGAGCACTTAATCAACAAAGGAGAATGATCAGATCCGGTTCTGGCAAGGTGTTCTATTTCAATCATAGGAAAGAAATCCATGAACTCTTGATTAGCAAAGCATCTATCTATTCTTTTCAATATAAAATGATTTTCTATCCTCCCATTCCACCAATTGTAGATGGTGCCAGTATAGCCTAAATCAGTGACTCCACAGGCAGCTATGGTTGTAGAAAAATCATCCACCTCTTGCGTCAACACTGGAAGGTCCCCATATTTTTCTTCTTCTGAGAGGATGACATTGAAGTCACCTCCAATAAGCCATGGCTTCACCATAGTAGATGCTAACTATTACGAAGAATCCCATAGCTCCATTCTTTCTGCCCTACCACACTTAGCATATACTAAAGTAAGGAAAAAATCTTGTTTTAGCACAATAAGATACAGCATCCATGTGAGTTGCTGCTCATCATCATCAACTACTATAACAGCATAATCATCCCCAATAAATGTCCAATTTTTCCCATTAACACTTGTAAACGACCAGTGCATCCCCAGCCTCATTCCATAATATGGAACTCTACAAGGCTCCTGAAAAGGCTCAAGCAATCCTATAAAATCAAAATGATAATGTCTATGCAAAGTATTCAATCTTGTAAACGCCTCTTGCGTATTAACTGAGCTTATGTTCCAAATCAAAGCTTTATTCATCATTAAACTTTTGATTTAGAACTTCTAACAGGTTGTATCTTAGTGATAGGGCCATGATCTTTTTTGACTCGTCGACCACCTTTTTTTGCAGCATCAATTGTGCGTGGGGATAAATCTACATCCCTCCCAACTTGTTGAAAATTGTGTGTAGTCAAAATTTCATCTTCATCCTCCAGTTTACCTTCAAAATTCTCATCATCATTCTTCACAGGCATGTGCTTGTTTTGCCTAGAAAGAATGCCTTTGTTATCTTGTAGTTGCACAATATTAATCAGCTCCTTCTCTTCCTGTGTAAACTCTTCTTTAGATGATCCTTGAGATGTGCCATGAGCTCCCTTCTGAAAATTATGATATACCAATGGTGGAGATGGAACAGTTTGCACCGACGTATTTAATGGGACATTTAAAACTGGATTTGCAATATCAGCATTAATTTGGGCAGTCATTAATTTCAAAGTAGTCAACGGGATCAAATCATCCTTGGTAATTGGTGTTAAACTCCCATCTTTGTGTATTAATTCCTGCGCCTCCTTATTAATAACATGTAACCCATTGACTCTACTATTCCCAATGGAATTAGGATAATGATCTGCCAGCATTAATTCCTTCCCAGCATTTATTTCTGCAGCATTAATCTCTTTATTAGAATTCAAAGCAGAACCCTGAGCTTTAATACCCACAACTGAACCTTTGGGCTTCATTAAATTCGAACCCTCAGCTTTAATGCCTTTCCTATTTCCTGAAGAATGAATTACTTCCTCCTTTTGCTTTCTTGCCGCCTTAACTTCATCTACAACATTAAATGCACCTAGACTTCCTTGAATATCTTTGTCTAGGGCTTCAACACCTCTACCTTTAATGTGTCCCTCTATAAACTCCACCCTAGATTTATTAACCTGCGTCTGCACCCTAGGGTTAGGGTTTGTAACTGAATTACCTAACTCTTTGTCCTTCTTATTTTCTGTTTTGTTCCCAACTGTTTGAGCTCCCACTTCTTCTTCAACTTGTAAAGCTGCAAAGGCATTTACATTACGATTATCAGCTTGATCCAGTCCACGAGCATTTGTCACCTGAGCATGAGCAGCACCTCCACTCTTCTTATTTTCCACTTGCCAAACCTTAGGGTTTTGCCATCTATCACTATTGCCTTGCTTCTCCCCTTGATACCCACCATTACCAATTTTTGCTTGATCAGTCTTAACATTGCTTGGGCCTGCTCCCCCAACTATTTTCCCATGTTTTAATACCTTAGGTAGAGCTGCATCCCCTTGAACTTGTTTCTTGCCCTTGTCATCTTTCCTACCATTTTGTTCATCATCTTCCTCATACAAGTCAGGATGTAACACCTTGCATTCATCATCACCATGGCCTTGAAGACAACACTGAGAGCAATACTTAGGTAGATAATCATATACTATCATGATACACTTAGAATGCTTTTTGCCAGATTCCTCATCAACCTCAACAATATCAATTTCATCCGGCAGTTTACCAAGTAAATCAATCTCAACTTTAACTCGTACACAACTTAGACGAGTATGATTCAGTGTAGCTGCATCCCAATGTAAGGGCTTTCCTACTGCAAGAGCCAAAGAGAAAATACATTCTTTGACAAAGAAATTTGCTGGCAAATTTGGAAAGGAAATCCACCCTATAGCAATCGAAGTCTCCTTTTTAGGATCACACTATGAATCCCACTTCAAAGTTCTCATTAAAACTGATTCTCGGCCAACTTTAAGCCAATGTCCCTTGGAGAGCAGGTTCACATAATCCTCAAACAAAGAACACCTTATCAAAATACTACGATAGTCTAAAGATCCTATCACACAGTGTCCCTTAACTTCACATTGTGAAGGAATAAGCTTGCGTAAGTCATTTAGGTCCATAGAACCATATGTGAACATCCCGATAATTCCATAGATCAGTTTAGTAGAGGCAATCGATTGTTGCACTTCTATCTTGTTCCAAAGCATGGTATGATGACCATTGATACGCTGAGGGTGTCGAATAGGTAAAGATGGGGTGTAGACTGCTTGGTTTTCGACATTATGGGATGGAGGAACTACAACTGCAACATAAGAAGCTGTAGAGGGTTGTGGATTAGGCTGAGCAACCCCAGTGGGGGGCTGCCTAGTAGCCGGAGTGGCCATGAAAAGAGCCAAAGTGGAGCTGCCCTATAATCGCCATCAAGTCGCCAAAATCGCCTAGTCCTAGAGATCTTTTTTTTAAGGGTTTGGGGATTTTGGGTTTTCCATTCTTGGGTTTACAGTCTCCTAGTTAGGGTTTATTATATACCACCGCCTTGAGTAAATAGGCCCACGGCCTTATTAGTCGTTGTAGTTTACCATAATTAGGACTGAGCAAATTGTAGCTATACATACCCTTCCTTACATTGTATTGTACAATCAAATGATTCACACAAAATATTGCTATTCTCAAGGAATAATATCATTTACTTTCTTGCTTATTACTTTTCTCTCAGTTTTTACTTACTTTCCTGCGTATTTACCGTATTGTTTGTGACCCTTTCATAAATTTAATTGTTTAACCTATACGGCCAATTTTAGGCATAAACAGTTTGTCGCCCACTGTGGGGCCCAGGCAATTATGGGTTTCTACAAAGGAAGAAGCACAGTTATGTCGGACAACAACGATAATATTCCAAAGAACACTGCTGATGCGATAGACAACTCCGCAAAAGATCTCAGTGATCCTAACAGACAGTCAAAGGACCTTACCAAAGATCCGATCTCTGTAGGAAGTGATGGCGAAGATGATCAACCACACGGAAACAACTCTAAACTCGAAGATTTCCTTGCTGGTCTCTTCAAAACCAACGCGATGAGCGAAACTCGGCCAACTTGGTCGATAACATATTTCAGAAGTTGGGAGCGATCTTCGCTGGTTCATCCCAGAGGCCACGCGCCCGTGAATGAGTCACCAACTTTCATTCTTAATTGAAGACTCAACACGGAGAACGCGCGCAAAAGCTCAACTGCTAGCAATCAAAGTCTCAAAGGAACACCTATCATTCAGGACATGCTAAGGGAGTTGAAGGTCATCCACGATCGGATAAGTAACTTACCGGATGCTCCACCCCATGATTACCACCTTAGATGAGAAAAAATGCTACAAACATGCATATAAAGTGAGTGCTTCACTGGTCCGCGTACCCAAATACTTCTACCTGCCGGATAACCTCAAGTACGAAGGAACCACTGATCCAAATGAGCACATCGCAGCTTATTATACAGCCATCAAGAGCAACGAGATTATAGAAAAAGAAACCAAATCTACTCTAGTGAAGAGGTTTCAGCTCGACCTTAAATAAAGGTGCCCTCGCATGGTACACCCAGCTACCATTAGGGTCAATCGAGTTATTCACCCAGATGTAAGACCTATTAAAGAAGGCGTATTTTGGAGCCCGCAAGTGTGAGAAGTGTATGGAAGATATCTTTGAGATCCGACAACGCGACGACGAGTTGCTGAAAGACTACCTGGAGAGATTTCAGAGGTAATGCATAAAGCTCTTTCCAGTTCTCGATAATATTTTCATGGTAGCTTTCAGCAGGAACCTGAACTCCAGAGGTTCGCTAACACTCGAGAAGTTACAATGCAGTCTCACTACACACCCAATGACAGCATGGAATTCCCTACACCAGTGGTATAACCTGAAACTCCATCTCGAGCCTAAGCCACTCTTAGATCACGGCAAGGACATACAAAGAAAGCGAGAAGAAAGCTCTAGAAGGAGAAGGCGGTGGAAGAAGGACGAAAGGAAGGACTCAATATCAAACGGAGTCCGGGAAGGTGTCAGAAAAGCAATGTAGCTCTCGAGGAACCGGATCACATGAAAAGAGTTACAAAACAATGCAGCTTCAAGGACTTCAGGCTACGGTTCAATGTAGTGCAACTAGTCACCAATCACTTTGGGAAACTAGGTTCTAGGGTGCACTGGCCACCTACCATTAAGAGCGCTACCAGAAAGAATTCAACGGCCAACTGCAATTTTCATTGAGGCAACAGCCATGCCACGGTCAACTATAAATCATTGATGCTTGAGATTGAAGCCTTGTTAAAGGACACCTTAAAGACCTGACCACAGAGGGGGCGAGAAGATCCAGAGCGCCCAAAACCAAGGACAAGCAGGGTTTCAATGCGATCTTTGCTACGCTCAGGCTTGATCAAACTTGGAAGACTGCGGTACTAGAATCATCGGCTGCTCCGATCATGTTTAGGTTGGAAAATGGAGAGGGGGACCACCAAGAAGCCCTTTTTCGTGCCGATTAAGGTACTAGAATTTTAGGTCGAGCAAGCTCTGATTGATCTAGGAAGCGATTTCAATATCATTCGGTAGAAGATAGTGTAGAATATGGGCCAGCATTGCCGGATAACCCAAAGCCCCTACAAAGTAACCAGCTTCAACAATATCAGTAAAAAGCCTATCAGCGAAATAGCTCTGCCAGTTTATATCCCGGGCGTGATGAAAATAATACATTTTAAAGTAATGACTTGTAGCCTTGGACACATAGAGTAAAGAGAGTACCCTCGACACTTCATCAAGTCTTCAGATACTCGACCCAATGCAGGATCGGTATCTTACGGAATGAGCGTCCTTGCCCAAAGAGAATCGAGCTCCCAATAGGGACACAAAAGGAAGGTTGAAAGCAGAAGTATGTGTGGTCGTTAAAGAGCCACTATGGGACGCAACCATCGAGTAGAGGGCTATGATAGCCGTAGCAGAGCTCAGAGAGCGGGTTTCCGAGATGAGTAATTTGGTCCCACGAGCTGCGGAGTTGTGATATCAACTCTCCAAGGTGCTGGTAAAATGAAGACCCTGAATGGACAAGACTCTGTTGTCAAGTACTAACGCAAGTAAAGCTGAACCTTATCAAGGCACCAGTGGTAACTGAACCGGCTCGGGGGGAGCACCTGCTACTGTACGTCTCGATCTCCAAAGTAGCATGGAATGATGTCCTCACACGAGAGGAAGATGGTTTGCAACTTCCGAACAATATGCTAGTAAGGGACTTTGAGGAGTTGAAGCACACCTTCTGCTGCCAACCCAGTTTGTGGCAGCGATTGTAATGGCTACACAGGAGTTACGGGCGTATTTTTTTAATAATGCAGTCAGTGTTGTTTCTTCTATCCCATTACAGACCATTCTATCTAAACCTAAGCTTTCAAAAAGGTTAGCTGAATGGGCTGAAGAACTTGGAGAATATGATAGTCTCTATCAGTCGCGAACGACCATTGGATAATAAGGCTTAGCAGACTTTGCTATGGATTTCAGCATTGAGTTGGCGTCAGAGGCTGGGGAGGTGATGAAGAACGCAGAGACGATTGGCCCTGGGCAGTGGGTAATCCATACAGGTGTAGCGCTCAGAGACAAAGAAGCCGATATTGACTTATGGATTAAAGCACCGATCGGGTTGTAAGATGCATAGGCAGCGATGTAGAATATGAAGCCATAATTCAAGCTGTTGATTTAGCCTACATATTGGGGGCCATGGAGATCATTCTCTATAGCGGCTCCCAGCGTGGTCAATTGCATGAATGATGTTTTCACAGTTGAAGATATCTGCTCACCTGAGCGGCTAGCTAAAATAAAGGCGCTTCTAAAAATTTTTTGCCAATGGAAGTTTGTTCATTGAAAGGAAGGCACAGAGGCTGACTCATCAAACGAGGATGCACACGTCAATTCAGGCAGCTGGCTGATGGTGATCGAGCTAACCCCTGCAGACCTGATGAACCTCGAAGTTCGAAACATAGGTACCATGTCAGAATGGCGTCATGCATTAATTGAGTACTTGGAAAAAGGGAATACTCCCTGGTAACAAGACAGAAAGTAGGCAATAACGAAGGCAGACAGTTCATTACTGTTTGATCAATGGAAAGTTGAATAACCGGGAGGTTAATAGCCCACAGGACATGCATCCAGTTTCGGAGCTAACCAATGATGGATTCTCGAAAAAAAACCCTAAGCCTCTCGAAAGCCGATCTTTCATTGTGCATGAGAGAGCATCATCGGACAAATGAACGCATCCAAGGACACAGAAGGAATGGCTATTGCTCAACTTAGGAAATACTACTCTTGAAAATTCTGCAAGACCAATATGCTCGAGACATGTATTCTCTCCTTTCTCGTTCTTTATTTTTATTGCTATCAACGGGCACTTGGCCCCGTCATTGTTATTTTTACTGAACTTTCTATTAGCTCCGCACCATCCTTATCAACAAAACTAGTATTTTACTTAGTCAATTTTAAAATCAGATCCATCTACAATCCAACTATTCATAGCCCCGGCACAACTTAAGTTGAAGTAATACACTCACTTTTTGCTACAAAAAGTAGAGTAAACTAGTCGCTTAAAGCTAGATCACTTCTACTTAAGCCACCAAGCATGATTTGTAAGTTGAAATCGTCAATTCAACTCCTACACCAACATGTCGGTGGGAATACCCGCCCGCATCATTCTATTTAAGACTGAAGCACTCGAGTGGACAAGCACAGAAGTTCTAGCTTGTACACAAAAATGCCCAATTCCACACAATGGGCTAAAGACGTCTCTTTGTGGGCGATGTCCTTGCCCTAAAAGGTGCCTATCGCAGACGCAAAATAAGTCATAACTAGCTGATGCATAAGCAGCGCCCAACAGTGCGCACACCCGTCTTAAAAACGACAAAACTCCCAGAAAGGCACCCAAAAAATGCTGCTTGACTACACTGCAAGTAATTACGCAAGAACACATAAAAATTGATGCACATAAATTTTCATTAATATACAATCAAGTTCTTTCGAATACAATACTGTTCATTTCAAGTATTCTTAAGAAATTAAAAGGCTTCGAAAGCCTAAAACTGCAAGTTCCTATGAATTTGACATGGCCGAAATCCTACATCTGGATTGTAGCTCCTATCAACAAGAGATCCAGAGTCCTTCCTAGTGAGAAGCTGGGTCGCCTTTCTAGCCAAGGAACAGAGTCAGGTATTGAAACATCAACCTAACGCCATCAAAGGAGCTACCAGAACGCCGACTGCATCCTGGGAGAGAAGCCTCATGGCAACTGAAAAAGGTTAAACGTGTTGACACCCAATTTCGTCCCGAGATTTAATTAACGACTAATTATTTAAATGAGAATCAATTATTAAAATAAATTTAAATTAAAATTAGTTGATTAAAATTAATTAAATTAAAATTAGTTGATTAAATTTGGTTAAAATAAATTAATTAATTTCAAAAGAAAGACTAAATTTACAAGGCATATCCTAATTTCTGTCCTACCCGCGCAGCACCCTCAATTACTCATTTAATCCTAATTGAGGGGCCAAAAACGTTAAAGCCTAAAATCTAGCCCATTTGCATAACCCTTTTCAGTCCATAACCCGGCCCACATACCACAATACACACGCATACACCATCAGTCCCTCACATTCAGCAACCCGGTTCCCAAATCCCTACCCGTTCAACCCGATCCCCTAAATTTTTCACTCTCAAATCTCAGCTACAACAGTCCAAAATCAACGCCAGCTGGTCCCCCCACGTCTTCCCTCTCCTTTTTCGTACAAAAGCTACGCGTTTTCATCTTGTCCGTTTGTTTAAACTCGAGATCGATCCAAGCCGTGGATGCTTATTTCCCAACGGGCATTTTGTTTGGATAAGGATTAAAATTGTACCACCTTTAGGAGGCGAGACAATTTTAACCCTTATCTAACAAGAAATTGCAAAATTGGGGGGCTGATTTTCAAGAGTTGGAGCCAAAATCCTGAAACCCTAGCCTAGCAGGTATATATACTTCTTATTCAGTTCATTTTTAGGGGAGAAAAAAGAGAAACAGAAAAAACCTATACATTTTAGCTTAACCTTTTCTTTAAAAGAACATAGAGATAGTATTCAGTCTTTGGTTTTGTTCCTGGTTGGATTGCTATTATCGCTACATCATTTGTGTCGTCGCGTCGCTATTCGAGTCGACGACTCCATTCGCGTCGCTTAATTGAGTCGCGATTATTTTCAGATTTAACGCCTTAGTTCACTGCCCGCAAAAAGGTAAAAATCTTAACCTTTTCCCTTATTTTCCTGATTTTTCTAGTTCAGTTTTAGTGGTATGTGATTAGTTCTTTATGACTCATATGTTGTTTAGTTTAGATATATTATGTAAACAGCTTGAAATAAGCTCTTTGTTTCAGTTTTAAGGTAAAATCTTTAACAAGGGTGTTATTTCACATGGTTTATGTTGAGTTTGATTTTGTTTTGCTGGTTCTGAAGTAAGAAGGAGAAGATATAATGTTCTGATTTTCGTTTAGTTAAAAGACTGCTCAAGGAGAGTTTGAAATGGTTGTTGGTATTCTGTTCACTTTCTGGTGTTGGAAATGATGTGTAAAGGGGTCTGGTTTTGTCAGTAGTTGCTTTAGGTAGCTCATGAGGATGTTGTGATATATGTAAGGCTTGCAGATTCATAGAGAAAATCAGTTTGTTGGCAGTTTGTTTGAATGCAGAGTTTCAAGGGGTTAAAAGAGGTAGATAGAGGTTGTTTAGATTTCCTGTTGTTTTGGTGAGCTGTAAGGGGCTGTTCTGTTCTTTGTGAGTGCATGGAATATCCTGAATTGTTCCAGGATGCTTTGAAGGTAAAGGGTGTTAGAGGTCTGTGAGAGTGAGAGTAGGAGTGGCTGGTTCTGTTCAGGTGAGAGTGGAGGATGCTGTTAGTAGCAGAGAAGGGAGGGAGTAGTTCAGGCAGTAGAAGTTCTGTGTTCAGGTATTTGATGAGTTCAAAGAATGTGCTGAGAGTGGAGGAGTTCAGCAGGAGGTTTGGCTTGTGTGCTGCATAGGAGAGGTCTGTAGGAGATTTAGGCAGTGTGTAGGTCTGTAGTTGTGGAGAGAAGTAGGGTATGTTTTGTTTAGTGTGTGCAGTGTATAAGCTGAGTAATATGTTGTTTGTGTGGTTTGTCCTTTGAGCATGTTTAATTGAAGTTCACTTTTCTACTTTAAATTCTGTAAACTTCAAAAAATGTAATTTTTCCTTGGTGTATTTGTCAAGTTTCTGCGTGTTTAAATCAAAGAATGATACATTTTTTAGAGTCAGGTTGTATGTTAGATTCAGGGTGTAAAATTTAGTTCCTTAATCACAAGGTGTTGTCTTGGTTTGCCATCTGTGGAAAGCTGAATACTTTGGAGATGAAGAAATAAAGATTTCCTTTATTAGTTTTGGTTCTTAAGTTTAGTTTAATCCGTTCATTTTTTTTGTAAAGGGTTGAAACTTTAAGCTCTTTCTTTGATAAAGTCTTTGATCTATAACTGATTTTCATGATTAGTTCTGTAAAGATTAAACCAAGTGAATTATGTTATAATTTCTTCTTAATCCATTTGAAGCCTGCTAGTATTTCAAATTTAAAGTTATAAATTTTGAATGAAGGTTCTGTTTAGTTTTCCCTAGTTTGTTCTGAAATCCTCCATTTGACATGTGAAAATTCATTTACTGGACAAAAGTTCATTCTAGGAAATTTTGTATCAAAAATAGACCACCTGGGTTGTTGCTTTAGACCTTGTTTCCCTTTGTTAAAATCTGCATTTAAGATTTCTCCAATGTTTTGTCATCTTGTTTTAATCTGAGATGTGTCAGGAAGTGATCAATGTTAATAGAGTTTATGATAATCTGTTTGCGTCTTTTTTTAGAAAATATGAGGTAAACTTTGTTCACAACAAACTTTTTCTCAAATTTACAGTTCTAGTACATTTCCTTCCTCATTGGAGCAACATAGACTACGTATATTGAGCATTTAGTCATTTCTTTTAGCTAGACTACTTGTCTGTTCATCAAGCAATTTTTTATACACTTCTTTGTTTACATTTTTTTATATATTCTAATTCTTATTTTCATTTTCCTTGGCATAATACAACTTGGGATCGAGTTTGGTCAAAACTTGACACGGGAATAATGCATTGCATTGGGGTCAAGTTGGCGAATCGAGTTGAAGCCGAGTTTTGCACCCCGGAGTCGGATTTGCAAGATTGAAGACTTCCAAAATTAAAAATGCTTTGTTGAGCCGCCTATTCTAACTTAGGCTCATGGGCATATAATTGTATAAAATAAATTCAAGGCTCCCATGAGTTTTATCAATTTCCGGGTTCTTCTTCTAAACCTCCTCTTTTTCCCATCCTTAGAAATTGCATGTCTATAGGAATTCCCCGTAGATAATTATTGTAGAATAATTTATTTGATTGATTATGAATGAATATTTATTTATTTATTGAGTTATTTTGTGAATATTTTATTTCTTTAGAATTTCCATCTTATTTACGAATTGTGCATCTTTTAGTTAATTAATGCGTTCAATTAAAATTTGAAATTAATAAAAAGTAACTCATTTTTATCCATGAAAGTGCAACTTCTTTCCAATTAATTGGTTCTCCTATTTTAACAAAAATTATTTATTTATTTATTTATTTTCCTTTCTTTCTTTATTTCCTTGTCAAGTCTAAATTTATTTAAATTCATATTTCTTTAAAGTATAATTTATTATAATCTTAGATTTTTAATATTAATCTTAAACCATTTTATCAACATATTGAAAGTTAACATTTTGAGTTACTTTGTGAAAACCGAAGGATTAACCGTAATTTTACGGATTTTCGAAAGGGCTTTCAAATCGAAACCTTCTTTCGAAAATAACTGAACCTCTTACTTCAGAATCTCTAAAAAGACCATTTTCCTTAAAACGGAGGAATTGCACGCATTATTTAATTAATTGGTTACTAATTCTCCTAAATTAGGTGGCGACTCCAAAGAAAGCCCTTTGGAATCCCATTTTGTTGAACATTATACCCGAAACCTATCTTTTCTTTAAAGAAAGGGTAATTTTTGGGGTTCAACAGCGTGGCGACTCCGCTGGGGATACCTTAAGGTTCTAACCGCAAGGTTTTCACAAGATAACTCTTTATTTGTTTATTATTTGCAAAAAATAGCATGATTAGTTAATTTGATTATTTGCAAATGTTTGTCACTGAAAGCATGTCACCACACTTAATTTGTGCACATATAAAACTGACATTCCGTTCATATTTCCCCCACTCCTGGGAGCTTCTTCATGGTTACTTATACCCGCGAGGTGTATGCATATACACCCGCAACTCACAAAAAAACCCTTTAAGAAAGAGTGCGCGTACCTGCGGGGTGAGCGGATAGTTTTACTACCGCGTGACCGCTTGCCACTCAAAACAGCCTTGTGTTTAGTAAACCCACTCTAGAGTTTCCTTTAGGAACATGCATGCATAAACCTTAGATTGGACCCGGTCCTTGGTACCGCCTCCATAGTTAGGAAAACCGCCCTTTTTCGTTGACGGGTTTAAACCCAACAACGGTGCATATTATGTGTTTATGTGATAACGGAATTTCCAGTCCAAGCCAAGTTTTGCAATTAATTAAATTTAGAACACTTTTATTAATTTTGTAGATTAGAAGATACTTGAATTCAAGAGGTATTCAAATAGTCATCAAGTTGAAATTGAGAAGATACTTGCAAGAAGATAACAAGTTAGGGGCAAGAGATGCCGAAAGGATGATAAGACGTTCGGTTCATTTGATCAATGTTTGATTCAAGCAAGTTTTTGGATGTAAACGACATTTGAGGCCAGATAAATGTGCGCAAGCAAGAAGAAATTGATCCTAACCAGGCCCGCATTTCAGTCTCATTGCCTCCTCAAGCCTGATGCAGCGTAGTTATAGCAGTTATTTATATTTTATTGTACTCAAAACGATGTATTTAAATTATGTCCGATACTTTCTATTCTTTTGATGTAATAATGATGTACTCAAAATCAAGTTATAATGAAAGAGAAATTATTATTACTGTTATTGTCACTTACTCTAAATTCGATTATTGCAAAACCGGCTTGGACTACTTTTCGTTATCACCTATTTGGCGTCTTAGGCCCACCTCTGGCACAAAGAGGCACCTTACAGGATAGGACACGCCCGCATCTTCATTTACGCTTGATTACTTGTGTTTGCTACATATCAATTATTTGTCTACTATGCAATAACTTGCTAAATGCTTATTTGCTATGTGCTAACCACCTGTAATTCATTTGAGTTGTTTGTTGGGTAATTCAATTTGCTTGATATTGTGATTCGATTAACACTGTATTTGTTTGCAGAAATTAACCGCTTTATTCTTTTATTCATTTAGTTACTTTATTTTCTGAATGCATGCATATTTTTATTCTAAAATACCTTTTGAATTTTTATTTGGTCTGCCTTAATTTTACAAAATATTTTTCTTTAGCTTCAAATTTTAAGTATTCTACCCTTTAAATAAATATAATATTTTTCATAATTTAATAAGCATTTTGTGTCTAGTTCTCTTTAACAAAATGAGTGTCCTGCTCAAACTTTTGGGTCTTTTTCTGTACTTGCCCGATTTTTCCTTTTGGAATAAATTGACCCGTTAGTTTCATCTTTAATAAATTTTTATTAAATTCGGTATGCGTTGCTAAAGGGTCAATTATTTTGAACATCAAGATCAGGACCTATGGCTCGTCAAAATGTTGTGATTGACTTGACTGAAAATGAGGAATCACACAAAGACAAGATTAACAAGCTTGAAGCAACCGTGGCAAGTTTGGAAAAGAGGCTCACTAGCCTTACTGAATTGGTTATCGCGCTCATGGATGCTCGCAATCCAGTGCGTAACGTGCCAAGCCCAGGACCAAGTGCTCATGTTGCTCCTATTTATACTGTTGCACCTCCTACAATGCAAGTAGCTCCAGCATTTGAGTGTGATGCTCAACAGTTCCCTAATTTGCATGCATTCATTTTGGAAAAGGAATTTGGTGGCTCCTCAAAGACGAGCAATGAGAAAAGCAACGGGAAAGGGCTTCCCAATGCTAAAGATAGCAATGGCACAATGATAGATGAGGATGCTCTACTATCACAAGTAAGCTTAGGGGAGGCAGAAAGTGAACATGTGGATGTTTTTGACTCAGCTGATCCACCAATGTATGACGGGAAAGGAAATCCTCGTGATCACTTGGAAGCCTACCTTGGCTGGGTCGTAAGGTATGGACCAAGTAATGAAACCAAGTTGATGATGTTTGCTAGGACACTTAAAGAACCAGCTTTGACATGGTTCGCCATACGAGGTCCTTGGAAATTGGACAATTGGGATAAAATAGCCCGGGACTTTGTTGCGCATTATGAATTCTCGAACCCGATTCTGGCAAAGGGCAGTCCATTGAAAAGAAAATCTGCAGAGCTTCAAGTAGAGCCAGTTGCAATAATTTCTGACAAGAGAAAGTGTAAATTGGTTGAGGCACAGTCCAAAGACAAAAGAGAAGTTGTCATGTCAAAACCTTTGTCAGTCATAGCAGGGGAACCTAGTGCCAATGCGCAAGTAATTGTCAATCCAAGTTCACAGTCAAACCATGCCAAAAGATCTGCTTTCGCATTCACACGGCTCCCAGAATCTTACGCACGACTATTTGAAAGGCTCAAGGAGTTCAATTTGGTACATCCTATAGAACCAAAATCATGTCGGTTCCTTAAGCCCGAGAACTTTGGAAAATTCTGCATTTACCATTCAGGAATGCATGGGCACTATATTGGGGAATGCTTTACCTTTAAGGAGAAAGTTGAAAGCTTGATTAATTCTGGCCAGATCAAGGTTCTACCAACAAACGGCACTGACAAACCTTTTGTCGCAATCTTTCCATATGCAAAGGGAGTTTCCTCGAAGAAGGGCATTTAGGCACCTATCAAGTTCCAGAAAAGCAGTAAAGTTGCAGAAGCAGAAGTTAGTTTATTTGCATTAGTAAGAAATAGCTATTGTAATTTTCTTTGTTAGTTTTGTTGAAAGGAAAGAAAGGATATCGAATTATGAATGTTTGAATCTATTTCTATGTAAGCAAACTACTGTAACCGGTTTCCCAAGGCGGGAAGCGTAGGCAACTCATATCGAGTTTCGGTTACACCAGCATTTGAAAATTCTCTTTTGTGTAAGCAGAACTACGCACGGTCTGATTCCCAAGGAGGGATACGTAGGCTCCTCCATCGGGCTCGACCCTTTAGTATTTAAATTGTAATTTTTCCAAAGATAGAAACTGGGGCAAATTTTGCAAAGCAAGTAGAAGACGTGGGAGATTGCAACCGGGGCAGCTTTTGATAAGTAGTTTGAAGTTTTGAAAGTCATAACTGGGGCAATTTTTGCAAAACAAGTTGAAATGTTGAAGTTATAACTGGGGCAAAATTGTGCGAAGGAAAATTGAAGACATTGATGTTGATTTCATAGTTATCAGAAGCGGTTTTTTCTATGAATTGGTACAGATTGTTATGCGACAAACAAGAATCGATAGTCGAGCAAAGCATTGATGTTCAAAATAAGCCGACCATTTTAGCAATTTGTGTCAAAATGGTCTAGCACGCATACTAATTTAGTAAAAACTTTCTTGTTTTCCTCAATTCGCGTCTTGAAAAATCAAATTTTGTTGATCATTGAGTTTCAAACTCTTGAATATTTTACTCATGTGTTGAGTCGGGATTTTGGTCCCATCCATTCGGACTAATGGCTTATTTTACATTTGAAATTTTACGCATGCATTATCATTTTACGTATTAACTTGCTTTTGTTCAATGTGTAGAATTCATTTGTTAAAGGTTGGCTAGCATTGAACACTGAAATGGCTGAAAATCTGCATCAAGAACAAAACAACATGGCAAAGCAGCTTCAGGCAACCAGTTCTGGTATGGGTATCTTGCAAGCGCAGAATGATGATGTTGAAGAACATGTGGTCCAAAGGAGTAGGATTGTCAACTTTGTCAATACTAGCAAACCTTTGCCAAATACAAGCTTTACCTCCAATCCACCTTACTTAACAATGCCTAATTACCAAATGCCTATACATACCGTATATCCACAAATCCCGCAAGAATATCTTACCAATCCAATTGCTTGGCCAGCTGCAACTTTATGCCAACCACCTTTTAGCACGCCTGCTGTCTGGAGTCAATCAAATGGAGTGATAGTGCGCCCACGAGAAATGCCTAGAAAAGAAGTTGAGACAACTGATTTACATAGCATGCAGAGACAAATCCGCAATTTGCACAAGGTCATTAAAGATGAGTTGCGCTCTAGGAACATTCAGAGTTTATGCTATGAAGACTTATGCATTCACCCAGACATTGAGCTTCCACGTGGGTATCAGATACCAAAATTCAACACTTTCGATGGAAAGGGGAACCCCTATGCTCATTTGAAAGATTATTGCAGCAGATTGATTGGAATTGGCAAGAATGAAGCTTTGCGGATGAGATTTTTTATTCAAAGTTTATCAGGAATGGCACTTGCATGGTATACCAAACAAGATTTTTCCAAATGGCACACATGGGAGGATATGGCTCATGACTTTGTGGAACAATACAAGTTCAACATAGTAGAAGACCCCGATGTGTTTGATATGCGCAACATTAAGAGGATGTCTCATGAGTCTTTTGCAGAATATGCTATGAGGTGGAGGCTAGAGGCTTCTAAGATGCATCCTCCCTTGTCTGAAAAGAAGTTAATAGCATCTTTCATTGACATGCAGGAAGGCATATACTATGCCAAAATGGTTGTCAATAATGCAAGCACTTTCTCTGAATTGATCCAACTGGGAAAAATGATAGAAGAAGGCATAGCAACAGAAAAAATCCCTTCTGGTTTATTTGGGTACACCACTCAATCAGAGAAACCCTCAAATTTACAAGGCTCTCAAAGTCAATTTCAACAACCATATTCCGATGACCCGGTGTCAAAGAAGAGGAAGTCGAATACATTCACTCCTCTAGAAGAGTCTGTGACGAGCATATTTGAAAAGTTGCAAGCTGAAGGACTTTTGCAACCAAGGAAAGGAACAATTCCTAAGTACTTGCCTCCACACTTTGATCGGTCAAAGCATTGTGCTTATCATTCAAATATCCAAGGTCATGATACCGAAGAATGCAGTGGCTTGAGATACAAAATTCAAAGCTTGATTGATAATGGTAAAATAATAGTGCAAGAAGATCCATTCAGTGGTGATTGCAACATTCCTCCAGCAGGCACAATTTTTGTTAAAGGCGAGGCATCAACCACAAGATATTCAAAGAAGAAGCGGTTTGCAAGCTAAGAAGATTGAAAAAAACCGCGTTTTTGCAGCTTGAAATGGCATTTTATTGCCCAACTATCTTATGTTTGAACTACTCTGTTGCAATTTTATTCATCCTAGTTGTAATGAACTACGTTATGTTTTGCTACCCTTATTGGGCTTAGTCCCAAAATCAATGAAATTTCATTTTTCCCAAATAACCCAAGCCAAAGCAGTTATAGATGGTTTATCTTGTGCAAAGAGAAGAGTTTCAAGAATGTCACATTTTTCGCAACAACACATTTGATCGCCATGCAAGCAAAATGCAGATTCGAAGCCAAATTAAGTGTTCAATCAAGGCAACCGTTATTTGATCAAAAACTAACAATTGTTCTTTGATTAAACAGGGGCAAATTTTGCATTTACCGCAAAGTTCAGCATCAAGGTGGAAGGAGCAATGCAAAGTGTCGCAACTTCCCAGAAATTTTATAGTACTTACAATTTTTCTTTGAATGCAGAAATCTCAAGCAGCGAAACAACAAGAACTCGCAACTGTTAGTTCCTCGAAGAATATTTGCCTTATCGCATATGCAGAACAACTCTATTTTAGCTTTTGATTGATTATCGCATCACCAGCACATGCCAGATGATTTCAGATTTTGCAAGATACAGGGTTTATCCACCCACAAATAGGATATCTTGGGTTCTTCCACCCACAAATAGGATATCTGGGTCCTTCCACCCACAAATAGGATATTTGGGTCCTTCCACCCACAAATAGGATATCTGGGTCCTTCCACCCACAAATAGGATACTTTGGGTCCTTCCACCCACAAATAGGATATATATCTGGGTCCTTCAACCCACAAATAGGATATATCGGGTTCTTCCACCCACAAATAGGATATCAGGGTCCTTCCACCCACAAATAGGATATTTGGGTCCTTCCACCCACAAATAGGATATTCGGGTCCTTCCACCCATAAATAGGATATCTTTGGGTTCTTCCACCCACAAATAGGATATTCGGGTCCTTCCACCCACAAATAGGATATCTTGGTTTCTTCCACCCACAAATAGGATATCTGGGTCCTTCCACCCACAAATAGGATATTTGGGTCCTTCCACCCACAAATAGGATATCTGGGTCCTTCCACCCACAAATAGGATACTTTGGGTCCTTCCACCCACAAATAGGATATATATCTGGGTCCTTCCACCCACAAATAGGATATATCGGGTCCTTCCACCCACAAATAGGATATCTGGGTCCTTCCACCCACAAATAGGATATCAGGGTCCTTCCACCCACAAATAGGATATGCAGATATCTTTCAAGTAGATGATAGTCTAGGACAAGTCGGCTGAAGCACCGCTTTCGGAATGTTTCGCGATGTCGGTTGTCATGCAATATTGAATAATGATCAGCTTAGAGGTTCTCCAGGCGGAGCATCTCGTCAGTTGGTCGAAGGAAGAACTTATTGGTGATATCACAACCCGCATTTATAATTTTATGTTATCACTCTTTTATTTCTTATTCCAATTATTACAGTTTATTAGCAGTTGCTCGCTTACCGTTTGTTAAGTCTTTACAGAATTTTAGCAATAACGCAGCAGCATTTGGAGCATAACGTGGAACTTTTCTTAGCAGTGAACTGGGGCAATCGTTGATATGAGCTAGACTCGTCAACGAGGATCTGAAGAATCGCACTCGAACAAGCAAATTCTTACCTAATCTTTCATTCCAGATTAGGGGTCAGTTTGAATTCTTTCCTATATGTGCGTCTTTTTCAATCAATCGTGCGAGTTTTCGTGTCTAAGTGTCATTGAACTACATATGGCCTGATTCTCTTTCAACCCGAGATATGTAGGCAACTCGAAAACCGGAGTTCGGCCATACCCATAAGCCTCGCCTTTTGGTCCATGGAATCAAAAGTCTTTGGCTTTATCGTGACAAAATTGGCTTTATGTCAACTTCTTTACCCAGAAAACTCTTTCATCCTTTTTGGGTAAAGAGGGGCAGCTGTTGACACCCAATTTCGTCCCGAGATTTAATTAACGACTAATTATTTAAATGAGAATCAATTATTAAAATAAATTTAAATTAAAATTAGTTGATTAAAATTAATTAAATTAAAATTAGTTAATTAAATTTGGTTAAAATAAATTAATTAATTTCAAAAGAAAGACTAAATTTACAAGGCATATCCTAATTTCTGTCCTACCCGCGCAGCACCCTCAATTACTCATTTAATCCTAATTGAGGGGCCAAAAACGTTAAAGCCTAAAATCTAGCCCATTTGCATAACCCTTTTCAGTCCATAACCCGGCCCACATACCACAATACACACGCATACACCATCAGTCCCTCACATTCAGCAACCCGGTTCCCAAATCCCTACCCGTTCAACCCGATCCCCTAAATTTTTCACTCTCAAATCTCAGCTACAACAGTCCAAAATCAACGCCAGCTGGTCCCCCCACGTCTTCCCTCTCCTTTTTCGTACAAAAGCTACGCGTTTTCATCTTGTCCGTTTGTTTAAACTCGAGATCGATCCAAGCCGTGGATGCTTATTTCCCAACGGGCATTTTGTTTGGATAAGGATTAAAATTGTACCACCTTTAGGAGGCGAGACAATTTTAACCCTTATCTAACAAGAAATTGCAAAATTGGGGGGCTGATTTTCAAGAGTTGGAGCCAAAATCCTGAAACCCTAGCCTAGCAGGTATATATACTTCTTATTCAGTTCATTTTTAGGGGAGAAAAAAGAGAAACAGAAAAAACCTATACATTTTAGCTTAACCTTTTCTTTAAAAGAACATAGAGATAGTATTCAGTCTTTGGTTTTGTTCCTGGTTGGATTGCTATTATCGCTACATCATTTGTGTCGTCGCGTCGCTATTCGAGTCGACGACTCCATTCGCGTCGCTTAATTGAGTCGCGATTATTTTCAGATTTAACGCCTTAGTTCACTGCCCGCAAAAAGGTAAAAATCTTAACCTTTTCCCTTATTTTCCTGATTTTTCTAGTTCAGTTTTAGTGGTATGTGATTAGTTCTTTATGACTCATATGTTGTTTAGTTTAGATATATTATGTAAACAGCTTGAAATAAGCTCTTTGTTTCAGTTTTAAGGTAAAATCTTTAACAAGGGTGTTATTTCACATGGTTTATGTTGAGTTTGATTTTGTTTTGCTGGTTCTGAAGTAAGAAGGAGAAGATATAATGTTCTGATTTTCGTTTAGTTAAAAGACTGCTCAAGGAGAGTTTGAAATGGTTGTTGGTATTCTGTTCACTTTCTGGTGTTGGAAATGATGTGTAAAGGGGTCTGGTTTTGTCAGTAGTTGCTTTAGGTAGCTCATGAGGATGTTGTGATATATGTAAGGCTTGCAGATTCATAGAGAAAATCAGTTTGTTGGCAGTTTGTTTGAATGCAGAGTTTCAAGGGGTTAAAAGAGGTAGATAGAGGTTGTTTAGATTTCCTGTTGTTTTGGTGAGCTGTAAGGGGCTGTTCTGTTCTTTGTGAGTGCATGGAATATCCTGAATTGTTCCAGGATGCTTTGAAGGTAAAGGGTGTTAGAGGTCTGTGAGAGTGAGAGTAGGAGTGGCTGGTTCTGTTCAGGTGAGAGTGGAGGATGCTGTTAGTAGCAGAGAAGGGAGGGAGTAGTTCAGGCAGTAGAAGTTCTGTGTTCAGGTGTTTGATGAGTTCAAAGAATGTGCTGAGAGTGGAGGAGTTCAGCAGGAGGTTTGGCTTGTGTGCTGCATAGGAGAGGTCTGTAGGAGATTTAGGCAGTGTGTAGGTCTGTAGTTGTGGAGAGAAGTAGGGTATGTTTTGTTTAGTGTGTGCAGTGTATAAGCTGAGTAATATGTTGTTTGTGTGGTTTGTCCTTTGAGCATGTTTAATTGAAGTTTACTTTTCTACTTTAAATTCTGTAAACTTCAAAAAATGTAATTTTTCCTTGGTGTATTTGTCAAGTTTCTGCGTGTTTAAATCAAAGAATGATACATTTTTTAGAGTCAGGTTGTATGTTAGATTCAGGGTGTAAAATTTAGTTCCTTAATCACAAGGTGTTGTCTTGGTTTGCCATCTGTGGAAAGCTGAATACTTTGGAGATGAAGAAATAAAGATTTCCTTTATTAGTTTTGGTTCTTAAGTTTAGTTTAATCCGTTCATTTTTTTTGTAAAGGGTTGAAACTTTAAGCTCTTTCTTTGATAAAGTCTTTGATCTATAACTGATTTTCATGATTAGTTCTGTAAAGATTAAACCAAGTGAATTATGTTATAATTTCTTCTTAATCCATTTGAAGCCTGCTAGTATTTCAAATTTAAAGTTATAAATTTTGAATGAAGGTTCTGTTTAGTTTTCCCTAGTTTGTTCTGAAATCCTCCATTTGACATGTGAAAATTCATTTACTGGACAAAAGTTCATTCTAGGAAATTTTGTATCAAAAATAGACCACCTGGGTTGTTGCTTTAGACCTTGTTTCCCTTTGTTAAAATCTGCATTTAAGATTTCTCCAATGTTTTGTCATCTTGTTTTAATCTGAGATGTGTCAGGAAGTGATCAATGTTAATAGAGTTTATGATAATCTGTTTGCGTCTTTTTTTAGAAAATATGAGGTAAACTTTGTTCACAACAAACTTTTTCTCAAATTTACAGTTCTAGTACATTTCCTTCCTCATTGGAGCAACATAGACTACGTATATTGAGCATTTAGTCATTTCTTTTAGCTAGACTACTTGTCTGTTCATCAAGCAATTTTTTATACACTTCTTTGTTTACATTTTTTTATATATTCTAATTCTTATTTTCATTTTCCTTGGCATAATACAACTTGAGATCGAGTTTGGTCAAAACTTGACACGGGAATAATGCATTGCATTGGGGTCAAGTTGGCGAATCGAGTTGAAGCCGAGTTTTGCACCCCGGAGTCGGATTTGTAAGATTGAAGACTTCCAAAATTAAAAATGCTTTGTTGAGCCGCCTATTCCAACTTAGGCTCATGGGCATATAATTGTATAAAATAAATTCAAGGCTCCCATGAGTTTTATCAATTTCCGGGTTCTTCTTCTAAACCTCCTCTTTTTCCCATCCTTAGAAATTGCATGTCTATAGGAATTCCCCGTAGATAATTATTGTAGAATAATTTATTTGATTGATTATGAATGAATATTTATTTATTTATTGAGTTATTTTGTGAATATTTTATTTCTTTAGAATTTCCATCTTATTTACGAATTGTGCATCTTTTAGTTAAATAATGCGTGCAATTAAAATTTGAAATTAATAAAAAGTAACTCATTTTTATCCATGAAAGTGCAACTTCTTTCCAATTAATTGGTTCTCCTATTTTAACAAAAATTATTTATTTATTTATTTATTTTCCTTTCTTTCTTTATTTCCTTGTCAAGTCTAAATTTATTTAAATTCATATTTCTTTAAAGTATAATTTATTATAATCTTAGATTTTTAATATTAATCTTAAACCATTTTATCAACATATTGAAAGTTAACATTTTGAGTTACTTTGTGAAAACCGAAGGATTAACCGTAATTTTACGGATTTTCGAAAGGGCTTTCAAATCGAAACCTTCTTTCGAAAATAACTGAACCTCTTACTTCAGAATCTCTAAAAAGACCATTTTCCTTAAAACGGAGGAATTGCACGCATTATTTAATTAATTGGTTCCTAATTCTCCTAAATTAGGTGGCGACTCCAAAGAAAGCCCTTTGGAATCCCATTTTGTTGAACATTATACCCGAAACCTATCTTTTCTTTAAAGAAAGGGTAATTTTTGGGGTTCAACAAAACGTCTTGACCCCGCATGATAAGGGGAATATCATATCAACCGCTATGTTAGAAAACGAGCACATCGTGATCAGTACACATGCCATAAAGAAGACATTCCAGAGAACATCATTAGGAACCTAATCAAATTCCATGACTCGGGGAACTTTGCTCATCCGGTAATAGATGGAAGAGTAAAGTAGGATAACTATGAAAGTATCTTCGCATTCAGTTTTCTCAAGCACCATCTGTCCCGAATGAAGAAGTTGTTTTTGGAATATCAAACTAGGATCAAAGGCAAATATTTCCAAAGAAAAAGGGAGTTATTCTTTCATGAGGAAGTTTTTAAGAGAGGCAATGTATTTTCTGAAGAAGTTTATTACTCTTATCTATTATGATGACCTTATTTATAGACAGAATGTGATAAGAACAGAGCACGAAATGGTCAATATAATTATGGCCTAGAGATATGAAACGATTCGATCTAGTAAAAGGAGTTTATGGGAAAGACGCATGGAATCGACAACAACCAATCAGATCAAGATGCGTGGGATTCTAGAAGAAATCAAGCGCTAGTCTCGGTCAAAGAGACTGTGAGTTTCAAAGAGTCAGTGAGATATCTTTTCATGTCCTTTTTGCATACCTCTTTCACTTTCTGACTGCTTACGAAAGCACTCAGCAAGTATCGAGACTGACTGTGCAAGCAAAAATACGCCACCTATGATTACAGGGATACGAGTCCAGATGGAGAGACTAGACTTAGCTTACAAGTCGTCGGGTTCATAGGATACACGCCTGATCCTCAAGGCATAGCCGCTAAGCCGGTATGAGCTATAGGCATGCAAGGAATACATCCCGCTACCTTAGGGTTTTCAGTCTCCTAGTAAGAGTTTAGTATTGACACGACCCGAAATCCGGTTAGGCCGTGCGGGCACCCGACATCCTCCCCTAGACCCGTCGGGCGAACCCTTACCAATTAAATTAGGAAAATAAATATAACAATTAATAAATAAAGACAGGACTAAAAAAAACACACAGACATATTGACACCACTAAGCTGTACGAAAGAAAATTACAGCTGACTACCCAACATACTAGGTTTAGGGCTATCCAGACTAGACATCTAAGAGTACAAAAGAAGACAAATACCTCCTGAAGGGAGCAAAATGCAACTGAAATAATAACCAATAAACTGGTGGTCATCCGGAATAAAAGCTGGCTCACCCTGACAGCTGAAGTCGTCTTCGCTCCTTCACAACGTGGCAAACTCAATCCTGGAGCGAACCTGCCGAAACGAAATAGATAGACAAGAAAAAAACAACCAACAAAGGTGAGTCAAATGGACTCAATAAGTGGGGCAGACCAGCCACTTCAAAGAATAGGATAGCTAGCCAGGGAGAAGAAAAACAGATAAACTAAATCCATCTTATTTGAACTATATACAGGCAAAGCCAAATAATAACTGAAAACACGTATGGAATCATAAACAGCCAGAGACATATGGTAGACAGAACATATAGATATCCTGAACATATTTATAATCAGAAATACATCCTGTTGCGATATATTCTTACTGTTGCGGCGTGCAACCCGATTCGTATATTTATACTGTTGCGGCGTGCAACCAAATCCGTATATTTATACTGTTGCGGCGTGCAACCCGATCCGATCCATGTATTTATATTGTCGCGACGTGCAACCCGGGATACGAGCCAGAAATATATAGGCAAACTGAGATACGGTATACATACCGCATATATAAAACACAACACGATAGTCACACAATAGTCAGCACGCGGTGCAACGAAATTGGATGAATGCAGTATGATGCAATGGTGTCACATGTGCCAAATAGATGGAGCGGAATCCTCCTGCTCCGAGGGCGGAATCCTCCTACCCTCAATACGATGCAATGGAGCGGAATCCTCCTGCTCCGAGGGCGGAATCCTCCTACCCTCAATATGATGCAATGGAGCGGAATACTCCTGCTCCTGGGGCGGAATACTCCTGCACCCAATATGATATGCAATGTAATGCATATGAATAACATATAATGCATATGAATGCAATGTCATGGAATAATAACCCTTCACCAGCGCGGGACTCTCATCGACAGCCGGGAAGTAGATGCCAACTCACAACCAAAGTACAATACTCAGATTCTCAATGCAATACCAATAACAGGACATAATATATAAAATAGAATATAAATCCAAAGCTAAGGCGTAATGAGTACGCCTATCGGCAGCTACACACGTAAGGAACACGTGGTAGACAATCCACGAGGCCAGGTGCCTCCAAAGAAATGGATATAAACACTTACCTCTTCCAAAACTTGGCATTTCTAATCAGCAACCGCTTTATCTTTTGGTTTCATTGCCAAACGATCCCACTCTATTCAATAAGAAGAAAAATATATCAAATTAGGTTAAAGGCTTCATTCCTCACATCTTAGGGCTATCCAGGTAAGAACCTGATACCCTATTCGCATACGTAATACGTAGGTCAGGCCTATGTACAGGGTTTAAGGCCACATAACCAAACCCCAAATAAATTAAATTTATATGTTGCCCATAACTCACTTAGTACGAATATATAATCAATTTCATTATCGAGGTCCATTTGACCCTTTAAACTATCAATTTACGTCATTAGGGCGATGTCTAAGATCCCTATTTTTACCGTAAAAATATATTCAAACACACGTAATAAACTCAAATAATATATTAGAATCATTACCTGAATGTTTCAGGGTGAAAATTCTACTTCTCTCCGGCCCCTTTTCCCATTTTCGTGTATTTTTTTCCACTACAATCATTTTATTTTTCTCTGTTCCTATTCTGTTTTAATGATGTATTAAGAACTAAGGGATATATATATCCCTTAATATCACCGCCAAGCTCAACATTGAATTTCTTTCCATTTTTGTCTTTTTCCTATTTTTTTTGTTTTCTTTATTTTATTTTCTTTTCCTAACGAAAATTAAAACTGTGCCCTACGATATTCGAAATAATTCCAAATTTTGCGTAGCAATTATACAAAATATATGTAACATACTCGCGAAGGCGGATTTCAGATTGGATCCCCGAAACTCAAGATGCGAATTTAAATAGAAAAAGTCAAATTATTTAACTTTCGGCATTTTAGCGGAAACTAGCCGAACAACATCGAAATTCACTTTCGAAAGTTAACAAAAATAAAAAATAATCATACGAACCTAACGGTGCTTTCGGATTTCGAATCGGAGCTCATTCGGCAAAACCGAGCTCGAAAATCTCTTTTTAATATTTATCGCCAATAAAAACTGAAACCTTCTTCCGATGCCTACCAAACGAGGTCTGATTTAGCTCAAATTTTACAGACAGGTCCTAATGGACATTACGAATATTTTAAAATTATCAGCACGCCAATCGGAGTCCTAACTTTCGAAACGACTGACCGAGGTCGTTTCATTCTCCTCCACTTAAACTCTCGTTCGTCCTCGAACGAGTCTAAATCTAAAGCAAGATTTACGCAGATATCAAGAGAACTTGCACAACCTTCATAAACTACTCCACAGACATTATCTCATAATTACAGAATCAGAGTTATAACACGCACATCAAACTCTTGGATAAAACATATTTGGATAATATGATAACATCATTGCCCAACTTATTCGGACTAAGCCGACCCTTTCTCAATCATGATAGAGGAGTTTTATATTTTCGAAACAAAGATACACGAAACTTTGAATGGGTTAACATGATTCAGCCGATAATTACCTCTTCGATATACCTTTCGATATAGAACAGGTCGATGGAACTAAGAATTAGCTTACGCTTCAGCAACGCCTTAGAGATTTAATATTATGATTCGGTATCAATTGGAGGAAGACTCCTCCACTTAAATCATAAGCTCATACAACTAATTTGAATAGAAATAGTCATCCTCGCACAACCTGCAGGATTAAAGAAGACCCAGCTAAAAGCTTAACATAGGCAGACCTAAACTACCAAACTACCCTTTCGAGTTGCCAACTAGCTGCAACTCTCGAGTTCACAACACCATACCTTTGCCGTAAAAACTACCGCCCGATGGATGGTACTTCTATATAAAAATTTCGAAAGAGTTTCCCCTGAAACTGGATGATCCGCAAAAACAGAACCAACACTATACTATAGATGGAAATGGATACCCGGATAAACTTATAACATAAACATGTTAAATGGATAACAAGATGAGACAACTGGACCAAAACAATAATATGCTTCCAAAATAATAATATGCTTACCCGGCCATAATAACACGTACTCTGGCTCAACTGAAACGACCTCGGTCAGTCGTTTTGGAAGTTAGGACTCCGATTGGCGTGCCGATAATTTTAAAATATTCGTAATATCCATTAGAACCTGTCTGTAAAATTTGAGCTAAATCAGACCTCGTTTGGTAGGCATCGGAAGAAGGTTTCAGTTTTTATTGGCAATAAATATTAAAAAGAGATTTTCAAGCTCGGTTTTTGCCGAATGAGCTCCGATTCGAAATCCGAAAGTGCCGTTAGGTTCGTATGATTATTTGTGGTTTTTGTAAACTTTCGAAAGTAAATTTCGATGTCGTTCGGTTAGTTTCCGCTAAAATGCCGAAAGTTAAATAATTTGACTTTTTCTATTTAAATTCGCATTTTGAGTTTTGGGAACCCGATTTGAGATCCGCCTTCGCGAGTATGTTACATATATTTTGTATAACTCGTATGCAAAAGTTGGAATTATTTTGAACATCATAGGGTACCGTTTTAATTTTTATCGTAGCAGCGAATTTATTAAAAAAAAAAAAAAAGAAAATGACAAAACATAAAAAAAGTTAGGCGGTGGTGCTTATCTTATAAGCTAAGCTAAGGACGTGCAAATTCATTTCAACGCCAAAAATAAACAGAAACATGAGCAAGGAGGAGAAGTAGAGAAAATTATCAGAAAAAATGCCAGAAAATGAGAAAAGGGGCCGGAGAAAAGTAGAATTTTCACCCTGAAACATTCAGGTAATGATCCTAATATATTATTTGAGTTTATTACGTATGTTTGAATATATTTTTACGGTAAAAGTAGGGATATTAGACATCGCCCTATTGACGTAAATTGATAGTTTGAAGGGTCAAATGAACCCCGATAATGAAATTGATTATATATTCGTACTCAGGAAATTATGGGCAACTTATAAATGTAATTTATTTAGGGTTTGGTTATGTGACCATAAACCCCGTACATAGGCCTGGCCTGCGTATTGCGTATGCGAATAGGGTATCCGGTTCCTACCTGGATTGCCCTAAGATGTGAGGAATGAAGCCTTTAGCCTAATGTGATATATTTTTCTACTTATTGATCACAGTGAGATCGTTTGGCAATGAATTCAAAGAATAACGCGGTTTTTGGTCGCAATGCTAACTTTTGAGAGAGGTAAGTGTTTATATCCATTTCTTTGGAGGCACTTGGCCTCGTGGACTTTCTACCACGTGTTTCCTTACGTGTGTAGCTGCCAATAGGCGTACTCATTACGCCTTAGCTTTGGATTTACATTGTATATTATATGTTATGCCCTGTTGTTGGTATTGCATTAAACATATGAGCATTGCACTCTGGTTTTGAGTATTGCATATACTTCCCGGTTGGCGATGAGAGTCCCGCGCCGGCGAAGGGTCATTATTGCATATACTTCCCGGTTGGCGATGAGAGTCCCGCACCGGCGAAGGGTCATTATTGCATATACTTCCCGGTTGGCGATGAAAGTCCCGCACCGGCGAAGGGTCACTATTGCATATACTTCCCGGTTGGCGATGAGAGTCCCGCACCGGCGAAGGGTCATCATTACATATACTTCCCGGTAATCGATGAGAGTCCCGAGCCGGTGAAGGGTCATTATTGCATATATCTCCTGGTAGACGATGAGAGTCCCGTGCCGGAGATAGGTATCAAGAGTATCTGACTGCATTGCATCATGCCGCATTCATCCCATCTCATTGCACTGCATACTGACTATTGTGTGTATTATATTGTGTTTTATGTATGCGGTATGTACACTATGTTGTGGACATATTACAGTTTGCCTATATATTTCTGGCTCGTATTCTAAGTTGCGGGGATCAGGTTGCACGCCGAAACAGTATAAATATATGGATCGGGTTGCACGTCGCAGCGGTATGAATATATGGATCGGGTTGTACGCCGCAACAGGATGAATATATGGATCAGGTTGCATGCCGCAACAGGATGTATTTCTGATTGTTGATGTCTTCGGGATACTTATATGTTCTGGCTGTATTACGTTCCTGGTTATTGAATAATTTGCGATTCCATATGTGTTTCTAATTATTATCTGGCTCTGCCTTTTCATAATTTAAATAAGAGAAATCTGGTTTATTTGTTTCTTTTCTCCCTGGCTAGCTATCCTATTCTTTGAGGTGGCTAGTCTGCCCCACTTATTGAGTCCTTTTGACTCACCCTTGTTTGTTGTTTGTTTCTTGTCTATCTATTTCGTTTCGGCAGGTTCGCTCCAGGATTGAGTTCGCCACGTTGTGAAGGAGCGTAGACGACTTCAGCTGTCAGGGTGAGCCAGCTTTTATTTCGGATGGCCACCAGAGTATTGGTTATCATTTCAGTTGCAGTTTGCTCCCTTCAGGAGGTATTTGTCTTCTTTTGTACTCTTAGATGTCTGGTCTGGATAGCCCTAAACCTAGCATGTTGGGTAGTCAGCTGTAATTTCTGTTGTACAGCTTAGAGGTATCAGTATGTCTGTAAATATTTTAAAGTCTTGTCCCTATTTATGAATTATTATATTTATTTTCCTAATTTAATTGGTAAGGGTTCGCCCGACGGGTCTAGGGGAAGATGTCGGGTGCCCGCACGACCTAACCGGATTTCGGGTCGTGTCAGTTGGTATCAGAGCCCAGTTTAGTGTCTATCCAGACTAAGATAGTGTCTAGTAGAGTCTCGCTGATGGGTACGTAGACGTCCGTACTTATCTACGAGAGGCTATGATGGCATCTAGGAAGTTTCACTTCCTTCTTTTCTAATCGTGCGTCGGTCTAGGATGCAAAAGTATTTTTGTTGATTCGTTAGTGGTAATTGTGAATCCTCGTGTGACAAATCAGCAGACGGTATGAGTTCAAGACGAAGCAGTCTGGCCTGGGATTAGCACTGACGAAGCCCCGAGAGTTTTGATCATGCTGACGATCTAATTATGGAGGTCCTAGCTGTACGAGCTCGCGATGGGCAAGGGAGCAGGGCCTTGTGGTTCCCTTGGCTCTCTATGATGTTTTTACGATAATCTTGGCGACGCAGATCTCGCAAGCACCTTTTATTCGTTAGGCAGCTTATCAGGTTGCCGCATGCAGATGTTCGATCTTAGAAAGTTCCTATTCCAGTTCTTAATATTGCTGCAGTGAATTATGTTCTAGAAGCAGCATGTATTGCGCCACCAATTGTTCTGGCTGGTTAGCCAGCCAAGGTAACGGTTAGATTTGAGTGCCCAAAGGGGTTCTATTATTTTACGCGGTTGAACCTTCCGATATTCTTAAGCAATGCATAAGATAAACCCCGTGATTCTTTTTAAAAATGAAATGATGTCAGCATATCCTTCAGGCTCTTGATTATATCGAGCGATATGGTGTCGATTATTCTTCTTTCCAGTTTCAGGGTCCAGCCTTGAATTGGTGGACCGCTCTCTTATTAGCTAACTTGGTTCGGTTTTCTTCTAGATTCGTGGAAAAAAAAATTTCCTTTTGAGTAGCGAGCGAAATGGAGAGTGTTGCCAGTTTGAGTGGATTGGACAGGGTAGCCTGTCGGTTAGCCTGTTGGTGTTTCAAAATATGAGATTGAATTTTATAGAATGGCTGAATATGCATTAGAACTAGTCCATGAGCCTTTCGAGAGATTCCGAGATTTATTGATGACCTTTATTTTTCCCTGAAATCCCAGATGGCTCGAGAAATTGAGGTCTGGATTTTATTTGATGTTGTTGTTAATATGCCCGAAGGTTCGAGGCATACCATAAGTTTGAGCGGGAAAGTAAGAGATCCCGTGGCCCTGGTGGGCAACCATGGTACCTCATTTGGAGGTAAGAGTTTTGATTATTTTGGGAGGTAACCTTCCAAGTTACCTCAGCTTGTGTCACGTAATTTTTAGAGTGCGCCAGTAGCTCGTCAAGATCAGATTCAGTCTTTTCTTTACAACTATCAACAATCTGCCCAGTTCCTATATTTAGCGAAAGGGTGTTATCATTGTCGTGAGTCTGATTATCTTTTGAAGAGTTTTTTTATTATCATTGTTGTGAGTGTGGCTATCCTTTGAGGAGTTTTCCCTTACTCTGACAAGTTAGCAGTCATCTTTTCTCTCGTCATCAGGTATCTGCGCAGTCGCATGGGATTTTATTTAGACCTCAATCAGCAAAACAAATGCCACCATCCGGTAGAGGTTGAGAGTGTGGTGGCTTGGTTCTTTAGAAGGTGATTATCAGAGTAGTTGCTTAGTTCAGCCGCATAGGCAGTTTTATGAACTGCTTGTTTGGCGGGATGCTGAGGTGTCCGATATAGTAGACCCTGAGATTTTTTCTTCTCTTAAATGTGAGTAAGATTTGATTCTTTTGATCGATCTGGAAATTGTGTGTCTTATCATGTTTCAATGGTTTCTTGGATGTCGTTTCTATTAAGAATCGGTTGCGGTAGAGGGGTGAGTTTCTGATACGATTTATTCCTGGCATTTATGAGACCCTACTAGTTTATCTGATCAAAATATGAGAGATTTGACGGTCAGTATTGCTATTGCCTGCTTGGCATCTTGTTATACCACCTTGTGTTATTATGTCAAGTCAGTTTACCTCTCCTCTCAGAATTTTGTGTTTGTAGGATAATGGGAGCCTAATTTTTCACCATCAGCAAGTGTATCGTTTCTTCCGGTGTAAAGTGATTAGTAAGTAATATTCGATCTACGTATCTCCTTTTTCTTCAAGACGCTAGTAGATTCATGTTATTCTACAAGTTTGTCTCGGTATAAAAGGGTATTCTGGTAAATCGTCAGAGTTTCCTTCTTATTGGGAGGTTAAATTGGTATGGATGTTTTTCCATAAAGTTTATTTAATGTCTATCTCTTCAATTGTGATTCTTTGGCTAGCCTGACACGGAAGTAGTCTAGTTTTGGTAGCCAAGCCAAAAAAAAAAAAAAAAAAAAAAAAAGATGAACTTCCTGAAGCTCTAATTATTTCTATCCTCGATCCATTTCCATTTCTTCTTCGTCCGGCACTAGTGAGCTTGGGCGATTGGTAGCCGCTTGTGACGTTTCCTGTGTTGAGCCAGAGCATGTGTTATTGTAGCAGGGTGAGCATATTATTGTTTTGGATATCAGTTTATCCGGGTATCCATTCCTATGTATAGTATAGTGCTGGTTCTGTTTTTGCGGATTATCCAGTTTCAGGGGAAACTCTGCCGAAATTTTTATATAAAAGTACCATCCATCAGGCGGTGGTTTTTATGGCAAAGGTATGGAGTTGTGAACTTGAGAGTTACAGCTGTTTGGCAACTCAAAAGGGGTAGTTGGTAGCTTAGGTCTGCCTACGTTCAGCTTTTAGCTAAATCTTCTTTAGTCCAGCAGACTGTGCGAGGATGGTTATTCCTATTCAAATGACTGCATGAGTTTGTGCTTTAAGTGGAGGAGTCTTCCTCCAAATACTGAATGGTAATATTAAATTTCTGAGGTGTTGATACCACTTTTCTCACGACCCAAAGCAAGGCCACGACAGAAACCTACAATGAGTGTCGATCATTGCTAAACCTGCTAACAATCTATTAACGATAGAGATAAGCTGGCAACCTGATCATATATACGTACCTATCTGCTGAAAGCATAAAGTCTGGAAATATGACATGATTTTAACTTGCTGCTAATTAGAACATTGAGCCACAAATTCTGCTATGTCACACTTCATTCCATCCCACTAATAAATCTTCTCAAGATCATGGTACATCTTAGTCGAACCTGGATGAACAGTGTATTTGGAATAATGTGCCTCTATCATAATCTGTCCACGTAAATCTGCAATATCAGGAACATAAAGTCTATCTTTATATATGAAAACACCGTCAGTAGTAACCCTATATATCTACTCCAGTTTTCTTCTGGCTATCTGTCTGTATTCAACTAGAAGTGGATCCTCATACTGACATTGTTTTACTTCATGGAAATTTAGAGTTAAAGGTTTAGTGCAGCTTGTCGACAATCCATCATATATCTTTATCACACCTCAACTCTTTGAGAAGTTACTTTAGCGTTATAAATGAACATGTAAACAACTTTATTGCTGGTATTCTGCCTCAGATGAAGATCCAACTACATGTCTCTTTTATTTTCACTTTTTCAAGTTATAATATTTCCAATCCAAAGACAATACCCTGAAGTAGATGTTCGGTCTGAAGATCATTCCTGGTTTGCATCATACTATCCAGTAGTAGTTGCATGATCCTTATCCTTATACGATAGACCCTGTTCAGATAAGCCTTTGGCATACATTAGAATATGAGTAACTACATTCCCACGAGGAGCTTGCGGAACAACACTAAGATCAACTGAGATGTTGCATAGTGCGTTCGTAAAAATAATATGACTTGCATCAAATCTTCTAGAGCGTGTAGTGACAAGGTACTTCAAAATCTTCCCCTATTGTATCAAGCGTGAGCTAATTCTTAGTTCCATCGACCTGTTTTATATCGAAAAGGTGATTATCGCCTGAATCATGTTAACCTATTCAAATTTCGTGTATCTTTGTTTCGAAAATGTAGGACTCTCCTCTCGTGATTGAGGAAGGATCAGCTTAGTCAGAATAAGCTGGGCAATGACGTTATCATATTATCCAGCTATGTTTTTATCTAAGAGTTTGATGTGCGTGTTATAACTCTGATTTTGTAATTATGAGATAATGTCTGTGGAGTAATTTATGAAGGTTGTGCAAGTTCTCTTGTTATCTGCGTAAATCTTGCTTTAGATTTAGGCTCGTTCGAGGACGAACGAGAGTTTAAGTGGAGGAGAATGAAACGACCTCGGTCAGTCATTTCGGAAGTTAGGACTCCGATTGGCGTGCCGATAATTTTAAAATATTCGTAATGTCCATTAGAACCTGTCTGTAAAATTTTAGCTAAATCAGACCTCGTTTGGTAGGCATCGGAAGAAGGTTTCAGTTTTTATTGGCAATAAATATTAAAAAGAGATTTTCAAGCTCGGTTTTTGCCGAATGAGCTCCGATTCGAAATCCGAAAGTGCCGTTAGGTTCGTATGATTATGTGTGGTTTTTGTAAACTTTCGAAAGTAAATTTCGATGTTGTTAGGCTAGTTTCCGCTAAAATGCCGAAAGTTAAATAATTTGACTTTTTCTATTTAAATTCGCATTTTGAGTTTCGGGAACCCGATTTGAGATCCGCCTTCGCGAGTATGTTACATATATTTTGTATAACTCGTATGCAAAAGTTGGAATTATTTTGAACATCGTAGGGTACCGTTTTAATTTTTATCGTAGCAGCGAATTTATTAAAAAAAAAAAAGGAAAATGACAAAACATAAAAAAAGTTAGGCGGTGGATAAGCTAAGGACGTGCAAATTCATTTCAACGCCAAAAATAAACAGAAACATGAGCAAGGAAGAGAAGTAGAGAAAATTATTAGAAAAAATGCAAGAAAATGAGAAAAGGGGCCGGAGAAAAGTAGAATTTTCACCCTGAAACATTCTAGGTAATGATATATATTATTTGAGTTTATTACGTATGTTTGAATATATTTTTACGGTAAAAATAGGGATAGTAGACATCGCCCTATTGACGTAAATTGATAGTTTGAAGGGTCAAATGGACCCCGATAATGAAATTGATTATATATTCGTACTCAGGAAATTATGGGCAACTTATAAATGTAATTTATTTAGGGTTTGGTTATGTGACCATAAACCCCGTACATAGGCCTGGCCAGCGTATTGCGTATGCGAATAGGGTATCCGGTTCCTACCTGGATTGCCCTAAGATGTGAGGAATGAAGCCTTTAGCCTAATGTGATATATTTTTCTACTTATTGATCACAGTGGGATCGTTTGGCAATGAATTCAAAGAATAACGCGGTTGTTGGTCGCAATGCTAACTTTTGAGAGAGGTAAGTGTTTATATCCATTTCTTTGGAGGCACTTGGCCTCGTGGACTTTCTACCACGTGTTTCCTTACGTGTGTAGCTGCCGATAGGCGTACTCATTACGCCTTAGCTTTGGATTTACATTGTATATTATATGGTATGCCCTGTTGTTGGTATTGCATTAAACATATGAGCATTGCACTCTGGTTTTGAGTATTGCATATACTTCCCGGTTGGCGATAAGAGTCCCGCGCCGGCGAAGGGTCATTATTGCATATACTTCCCGGTTGGCGATGAGAGTCCCGCACCGGCGAAGGGTCATTATTGCATATACTTCCCGGTTGGCGATGAGAGTCCCGCACCGGCGAAGGGTCATTATTGCATATACTTCCCGGTTGGCAATGAGAGTCCCGCACCGGCGAAGGGTCATCATTACATATACTTCCCGATAATCGATGAGAGTCCCGAGCCGGTGAAGTGTCATTATTGCATATATCTCCTGGTAGACGATGAGAGTCCCGTGCCGGAGATAGGTATCATGAGTATGTGACTGCATTGCATCATGCCGCATTCAACCCATCTCATTGCACCGCATACTGACTATTGTGTGTATTATATTGTGTTTTATGTATGCGGTATGTACACCATGTTGTGGACATATTACAGTTTTCCTATATATTTCTGGCTCGTATTCTAAGTTGCGGGGATCAGGTTGCACGCCGAAACAGTATAAATATATGGATCGGGTTGCACGTCGCAGCGGTATGAATATATGGATCGGGTTGCACGCCGCAACAGGATGAATATATGGATCAGGTTGCACGCCGCAACAGGATGTATTTCTGATTGTTGATGTGTTCGGGATACCTATATGTTCTGGTTGTATTACGTTCCTGGTTATTGAATAATTTGCGATTCCATATGTGTTTCTAATTATTATCTGGCTCTGCCTTTTCATAATTTAAATAAGAGAAATCTGGTTTATTTGTTTCTTTTCTCCCTGGCTAGCTATCCAATTCTTTGAGGTGGCTAGTCTGCCCCACTTATTGAGTCCTTTTGACTCACCCTTGTTTGTTGTTTGTTTCTTGTCTATCTATTTCGTTTCGGCAGGTTCGCTCCAGGATTGAGTTCGCCACGTTGTGAAGGAGCGTAGACGACTTCAGCTGTCAGGGTGAGCCAGCTTTTATTTCGGATGGCCACCAGTTTATTGGTTATCATTTCAGTTGCAGTTTGCTCCCTTCAGGAGGTATTTGTCTTCTTTTGTACTCTTAGATGTCTGGTCTGGATAGCCCTAAACCTAGCATGTTGGGTAGTCAGCTGTAATTTCTGTTGTACAGCTTAGAGGTATCAGTATGTCTGTAAATATTTTAAAGTCTTGTCCCTATTTATGAATTATTATATTTATTTTCCTAATTTAATTGGTAAGGGTTCGCCCGACGGGTCTAGGGGAAGATGTCGGGTGCCCGCACGACCTAACCGGATTTTGGGTCGTGTCATCAACACAGAGAACGTCACAAGCGGCTACCAATCGCCCAAGCTCACTAGTGCCGGACGAAGAAGAAATGGAAATAGATCGAGGATAGAAATAATTAGAGCTTCAGGAAGTTCATCTTCTTATTTGCTTGACTACCAAAGCTAGACTACTTCCACGTCAGGCGAGCCAAAAAATCGCAATTGAAGAGATAGACATTAAATAAGCTTTATGAAAAAACATCCGTACCAATTTTAACCTTCCAATAAGAAGAAAATTCTGACAATTTACCATAAACCCTTTTATAACCCAGACAAGCTCATAGGATAACATGACTTTACTAGCGTCTCGAACCGAGAGGAGATACGTAGATCGAGCATTACTTACTAACCATTTTACACTGCAAGAAACAATAACACTTTCTGAAGGTAACGAATTAGGATCCCATTATTCTACCAACATTGAATTTCGAGGAGAGAGGTATACTAATTTGATATAATAATAAAATGTGGCACAACAAGATGCCAGGCAGACGATACCGACACTCACTCCCAAATCTCTCACATTTAGACCAAATAAATTAGTAGGGTCATCATAAATGCCAGGAATAAGTCATATCAGAAACTCACCCCTCTACCGCAACCGATTCTTAATTACGACAATATCCAAGGAAACCGTCGAAACATGATAAAACACACCATTTCCAGATCGATCGGAAAGATAAATCTTACTCACAGATAAGGGAAGAAGAAACACACGGGTCTACTATATCGGATGCCTCAGCATCCTGCCAGACTAGCAGTTCATAAAACTGCCTCTGCGGCTGAGTCGAGCCGCTACCCTGATAATTACTTCTAGAAGAATCACTACCACCACACTCTCGACCTCTACTGGATGGTGGCATTTCTTTGATTAAAATTTAAATGAAATTCCTGCGACTGTGCAGGTGCCTAAGGGCAAGAAGAAGGATGATTGTCTACTTGCTGGAGTAAGGAAAAACTCCTCAAAGGATAACCAGACTCATGACAGTAATAACACCCTTTTCCTTAAAAATGGAAACTGGATAGATTATAGATAGCTACAAAGAGAAAACTGAGTATATTTTGATAAACTACTAGTGCACTTTGAGAATCACGCTCTACAAGCTGAGACAACCTGGAAGGTGGCCTCCCAAAATAATTAGAACTCTTACCTCCAAATGAGGTACCATGGTTGCCCTACCAGGGCCACGGGATCTCTTGCTTTTCCGCTCTAACTTATGGTATGCCTAATACCTTTGAGCAATATCAACAACGACATCAAATGAGATCCCGACCTCAATCTCTCGAGCCATCTGGGATCTCAAGGAAGGAGAAAGGTCATCAATAAATCTTTTAATCTCTCGAAAGGCTCATGGACTAGTTCTAATGCATATTCAGCCATTTTATAGAATTCAATCACCTATTCTGAAACACCAACGGGCTAAGCGATAGGCTACCCTGTCCAATCCACTCAAACTGGCAACACTTTTCATCTCGCTCGCTACTCGGAAGGAACTTTCCACGATTCTAGAAGAAAAGCCAAACCAAGTTAGCTAATAAGAGAGCGACCAACCAATTCAAGGCCGGACCCCTAAAACTGGAAAGAAGAATAATCAACACCATACCGCTCGATATAATCAAAAGCCTGAAAGATACGCTGGCATCATTTTATTTTAAACAAAATCACGAGGTTTATCTAATGCATTACTTAAGAATACCGGAAGGTTCAACCGCGTAAAATAATGGAACCTCTTTGGGCACTCTGACCGAACCGTTACTTCGGCTGGCTAACCAGCCAGAACAATTAGAGGTAAAACACATGCTACCTCCGGAACATACTTTACTGCGGCAATATTAAGAACTGGAATGGGAGCTCCTTGAGACCAAACATCTACATCTGCGGCAACCTGATAAGCTGCCTAGCGAATAATAGGTTCTTGCGGTATCTGCATCACCAAGATTCTCGTAAAGCATCGTAGAGAGCCAAGAGAATCACAAGGCCCTGCTCCCTAGCCCATCGCGAGCTCGTACAGCTGGGACCTCCATAACTAGATCGTCAGCACGATCAACACTCTCGGGGCTTCGTCAGTGTTAGCCCAATGCTAGACTGCTTCGTCTTGAACTCATACTGTTTGCTGATTTGTCACACGAGGGTTCACAATTACCACGAAGGAATTATCGAATTAACGAAAATACTTTTGAATCCTAGACCGACGCACAATCAGAAATGAAGGAAGTGAAACTTCCTAAATGCCATCATAGCCCCTCGTAGATAAGTACGGACGTCTACGTACCCATCAGCGAGACTCTACTAGACACTGTCTTAGTCTGGATAGACACTAAACTGGGCTCTGATACCAACTGACACAACCCGAAATCCGGTTAGGCCGTGCGGGCACCCGACATCCTCCCCTAGACCCGTCGGGCGAACCCTTACCAATTAAATTAGGAAAATAAATATAACAATTCATAAATAAAGACAGGACTAAAAAAATACACACAGACATATTGACACCACTAAGCTGTACGAAAGAAAATTACAGCTGACTACCCAACATACTAGGTTTAGGGCTATCCAGACTAGACATCTAAGAGTACAAAAGAAGACAAATACCTCCTGAAGGGAGTAAAATGTAACTGAAATAATAACCAATAAACTGGTGGTCATCCGGAATAAAAGCTGGCTCACCCTGACAGCTGAAGTCGTCTTCGCTCCTTCACAACGTGGCAAACTCAATCCTTGAGCGAACCTGCCGAAACGAAATAGATAGACAAGAAACAAACAACAAACAAGGGTGAGTCAAAAGGACTCAATAAGTGGGGCAGACTAGCCACCTCAAAGAATAGGATAGCTAGCCAGGGAGAAGAAAAACAGATAAACTAAATCCATCTTATTTGAACTATAAACAGGCAAAGCCAAATAATAACTGAAAACACGTATGGATTCATAAACAGCCAGGGACATATGGCAGACAGAACATATAGATATCCTGAACATGTTTATAATCAGAAATACATCCTGTTGCGGCGTGCAACCCGATCCATATATTCTTACTGTTGCGGCGTGCAACCTGATTCGTATATTTATACTGTTGCGGCGTGCAACCCGATCCGTATATTTATACTGTTGCGGCGTGCAACCCGATCCATATATTCTTACTGTTGCAGCGTGCAACCCGATTCGTATATTTATACTGTTGCGGCGTGCAACCCGATCCGATCCATGTATTTATATTGTCGCGACGTGCAACCCGGGATACGAGACAGAAATATATAGGCAAACTGAGATACGGTATACATACCGCATATATAAAACACAACACGATAGTCACACAATAGTCACCACGCGGTGCAATGAAATGGGATGAATGCAGTATGATGCAATGGTGTCACATGTGCCAAATAGATGGAGCGGAATCCTCCTGCTCCGAGGGCGGAATCCTCCTACCCTCAATATGATGCAATGGAGCGGAATCCTCCTGCTCCGAGGGCGGAATCCTCCTACCCTCAATATGATGCAATGGAGCGGAATCCTCCTGCTCCGACGGCGGAATCCTCCTACCCTCAATATGATGCAATGGAGCGGAATACTCCTGCTCCTGGGGCGGAATACTCCTGCACCCAATATGATATGCAATGTAATGCATATGAATAACATATAATGCATATGAATGCAATGTGATGCAATAATAACCCTTCACCGGCGCGGGACTCTCATCGACAGCCGGGAAGTAGATGCCAACTCACAGCCAAAGTACAATACTCAGATTCTCAATGCAATACCAATAACAGGACATAATATATAATATAGAATATAAATCCAAAGCTAAGGCGTAATGAGTACGCCTATCGGCAGCTACACACGTAAGGAACACGTGGTAGACAATCCACGAGGCCAGGTGCCTCCAAAGAAATGGATATAAACACTTACCTCTTCCAAAACTTGGCATTTCTAATCAGCAACCGCTTTATCTTTTGGTTTCATTGCCAAACGATCCCACTCTATTCAATAAGCAGAAAAATATATCAAATTAGGCTAAAGGCTTCATTCCTCACATCTTAGGGCTATCCAGGCAAGAACCTGATACCCTATTCGCATACGCAATACGTAGGCCAGGCCTATGTACAGGGTTTAAGGCCACATAACCAAACCCCAAATAAATTAAATTTATATATTGCCCATAACTCACTTAGTACGAATATATAATCAATTTCATTATCGAGGTCCATTTGACCCTTTAAACTATCAATTTACGTCATTAGGGCGATGTCTAAGATCCCTATTTTTACCGTAAAAATATATTCAAACACACGTAATAAACTCAAATAATATATTAGAATCATTACCTGAATGTTTCAGGGTGAAAATTCTACTTATCTCCGGCCCCTTTTCCCATTTTCTGGTATTTTTTTCCACTGCAATCATTTCATTTTTCTCTGTTACTATTCTGTTTTAATGATGTATTAAGAACTAATGGATATATATATCCCTTAATATCACCGCCAAGCTCAACATTGAATTTCTTCCGTTTTTGTCTTTTTCCTATTTTTTTTGTTTTCTTTATTTTATTTTCTTTTCCTAACGAAAATTAAAACTGTGCCCTATGATATTCAAAATAATTCCAAATTTTGCGTAGCAGTTATACAAAATATATGTAACATACTCGCGAAGGCGGATCTCAGATTGGATCCCCGAAACTCAAGATGCGAATTTAAATAGAAAAAGTCAAATTATTTAACTTTCGGCATTTTAGCGGAAACTAGCCGAACAACATCGAAATTCACTTTCGAAAGTTAACAAAAATAAAAAATAATCATATGAACCTAACGGTGCTTTCGGATTTCGAATCGGAGCTCATTCGGTAAAACCGAGCTCGAAAATCTATTTTTAATATTTATCGCCAATAAAAACTGAAACCTTCTTCCGATGCCTACCAAACGAGGTCTGATTTAGCTCAAATTTTACAGACAGGTCCTAATGGACATTACGAATATTTTAAAATTATCAGCACACCAATCGGAGTCCTAACTTCCGAAACGACTGACCGAGGTCGTTTCATTCTCCTCCACTTAAACTCTCGTTCGTCCTCGAACGAGTCTAAATCTAAAGCAAGATTTACGCAGATATCAAGAGAACTTGCACAACCTTCATAAACTACTCCACAGACATTATCTCATAATTACAGAATCAGAGTTATAACACGCATATCAAACTCTTGGATAAAACATATTTGGATAATATGATAACATCATTGCCCAACTTATTCGGACTAAGCCGACCCTTTCTCAATCATGATAGAGGAGTTTTATATTTTCGAAATAAAGATACACGAAACTTTGAATGGGTTAACATGATTCAGCCGATAATTACCTCTTCGATATACCTTTCGATATAGAACAGGTCGATGGAACTAAGAATTAGCTTACGCTTCAGCAACGCCTTAGAGATTTAATATTATGATTCGGTATCAATTGGAGGAAGACTCCTCCACTTAAAACATAAGCTCATACAACTAATTTGAATAGAAATAGTCATCCTCGCACAACCTGCAGGATTAAAGAAGACCCAGCTAAAAGCTTAACATAGGCAGACCTAAACTACCAAACTACCCTTTCGAGTTGCCAACTAGCTGCAACTCTCGAGTTCACAACTTCATACCTTTGCCGTAAACACTACCGCCCGATGGATGGTACTTCTATAATAAAAATTTCGAAAGAGTTTCCCCTGAAATTGGATGATCCGTAAAAACAGAACCAATACTATACTATACATGGGAATGGATACCCGGATAAACTGATAACATAAACATGTTAAACAGATAACAAAATGAGAAACCTGGACCAAAACAATAATATGCTTCCAAAACAATAATATGCTTACCCGGCCATAATAACACGTACTCTGGCTCAACACAGGAAACGTCACAAGCGGCTACCAATCGCCCAAGCTCACTAGTGCCGGATTAGTAACTGGCGAGGAATCCCAATCGCTCACATGCGTGCTCGTGGATATGATAGGAAGTTGAAGTAACATGCACCTTTTTAAAATGCAGGGTTTACACGCGGGCTTGTCTCTTTCCCGCTTAAAATTTTTCCACTTCCCGAGTTCTTCCGAGACTCACTCAAAAAGTGAGGGGACGATCTACATTGGTGAAAACTGGAGCAGGTGTCCAGATATGTGGCAAGGACAGATGAATATATGGAGAAGCCACATATTCAGATGACATGTAAATAACACAGCTGGCCATTGGACAAAATCAAACTTTCGGGATAGAGAATGGTCACTCAATTCTTCGGACAAGACAAACACTTGAACGGACAATCACTTTGCTCCAATGATAGCGCAATGGCCGAGAATCCAAACTTAAACAAGAATTAAATAGAAAGTGCGGAAGCTAAAACAAAGAAAGAATTGAAAAATTAAATTAAATTGCATAAAATAAAGGGATATGTAAAATTTTAGAGAATGATCTTAGAATTTTCAAGAACGCAAGTTCTAAGGTGTTGACAATATCCAAGTAACAACGAATTGGATATTGATAAACTAAACGCCTTTACTTGAGATCCAAGTCAAGATTTAGATACGGATCTTGACCGCTAAATGAATGGCTTAAGATAATAAACTAACAATTGAACATTACCACATTCTTAAAAACAACACAAAGGAATCAAAGATATCACAAAATAGAAGTTATCTTACTTTGAACTATGAACTAGTAAAGGTTGAAAGATAAATCTCAAAGCACAAAAGCTCAAAGGTTCAAAAAAGAACTCTCAAAATTATATTATTCATCAGAGTTGTTTTTACAATAAATGAAAACCACTGCTATTTATAGGAGTAGAAAATTCTAAAAATTAGGGGAATTGTGGCTGCTAATTTTAAGATAAAATCCTAAAATATTATTCTAGAACAAAATATAAAACTCGATCTTGGAGGCTAAGCTAAAACAAACAAAACCTAGCAAAAGCACCCTAAATTTGTGGCTTATTTTTGTGCCCCTTTGAGCTCATTTGGGTTTGAATGGGCTGTTGAATTTAGCTCCACTTATGGGCCAAAATTGGTCTCCTCTGAACCCCTCTCATTGGACTTCTTTAAAAGCTGATTTTGGACTCTTTTAGGCACTTCTTTATACCTCTTCAAAGGCTGGTATTGTGACCTCATCTTCCTCCTCTTTGACATGAACTTGGGCCATAAAATAATTGTATGGCCTAATTCATTTATCTCCTTTAGGCTTGAGCTCTTCTTCCAAAATAAAACACATTTTAATTCGCAGTTGAAGCCCAATAAATTTATCTTGAGTTTCTTGACTTGTGCTCTTTGTTATAGGCCTTCTAGGACCTTCTAAACATTTATCCTTGTCCATTAATGGAGTTGAGCTTACATAGATGCTATCACCCAACCGACTCTGCTAATCTCGGGGCCAACTTAATCACATCTCAGCAACATTATCTACCTGTTGAGAAATGTGGGAAGTGGGTAAACGTGTAGGATTAGGGTCCTTGTGCTACCAATACTCCCCTTCCCCTTCATTTGTACTCCTTAGCTACTATATACACAAAATAATATTATTGTGCTGCTCTCAATTGTCATTGTTTTTGTTACTGCTATTGTTCCGATCATGGCTTGGATTGTTGTCTACTTTGAAGCTCTACACGACTCAATTCAATAAGATTACTCATTCCTTTTACTTCGATTGTCTTTCCATTTAATTATTGCTACTTCGATTGTCTTTCCATTTAATTATTGCTATTGGTCATTCATTACTTATTCATTATTTGCTTATCATCGCTTAATTATTGGCTAGTCAACACAAATACATTCATATTCATATTAATCAAGCATAAAATCTTTATAAAAAAGTGTTGTTTGTGGTCTACAATATATAAATTTAATTATGTAAGCTAAAAACCGAATTTATGGCATACATACATACATATGTACGTACGTACGCCATACGTACATACACACACTTGCGCACACGCGCACACACACTGATGTGTATATTGAGTTGAAGGAATAGACCCATGGGTTTTAAAGGAACAAAATATGAAATCTGAAAGAAAAAAAAAAGTCCCGATGTAAATCATTTATTATGACAATCATTATTTTAAGCTATCAAAGTTCAATATTTTATACTGGAATTGAACTACAATATGAAAAATCTTAACTTTAGTTATCCGGACATGAACTCCAAGATTAAAAAAAATATGAATTTTACCTTAAAATCAAGTCTTTTTCCTTCAGAATTAAAAAACTCAAACTCTAGCTAAATATTAATTTTTTTTCTTAAAATTCAGCATAATTAACTGCATTGCCAGATTTTCATACTAGATTAGAATTCCAGGATTAAAAAAAAGGGTTTAAGATTACAATCAGGCATTTTCCATGAGTTTTAACTCAAAACTGAGGGTCCATTCTCGAAATTGAGCATTTTAACTACAAATCTCAGCATTTTATGCTGAAATTTGAACTTGATCAAAAAATAAGAACCATAGGTCCAAACTTAGAATTTTTTTTCTTCAAATTCAACATATTTTTAATACAAATCTTAGCATTTCATACTGTAACTGGAGTAACTATTCTTCAAATACTTTCCGCATTTAAAACTGCGGCTATTCATCTAAAATATTATAAATGTTGGAAATACCTCATCTAGTGCGCTAAAAGATGGCTATGGGGCACAAAATTTTACAAAAACATAGGCCATTTTGTAAAAGATCTTATAACATGGATAAAATATTAAGAGTGGCCTTAAAAAGGCTATTTGTGATATTATGTGGGAGAAAAACTTTAGATTCAGTTGGCCAAGAATTGACTCTCGGTAGTCTTCTGACGTGTCGAATTTGCCAGGACACGACATAAATTTCTGGAAAATTTACACATAAGTAAAAATTATGAAACTTAATTACAAAATATAGAAAGATTTTGGTACAATTACACAATATAAAGGAAATGGAGACTTAATTACAAAAATCGCAAAAGAATATAAACCCTAACATTAAAAAAAAAAAAAAAAAAAAAAAAAAAAAAAAAAAAAACTCTAGCCTCCCCCTCTCATCTCTCCCATTTTCTCTCCCTTCTTCCTCCTCATGCCGACGACCACCACCCACCCACTGCCGCTCCACCGCTGTCCACCTTTGGACCACCACCGGAAAATTAAAAAAATACATTTCCAAATTCCTCTTTGCTCCCTCTTTCTATTTTTGTTGCTATTTTTTCCAAATTCTCCTGGAATCGGCGTAGATCTAGCTTCAAAATTTCGGCTAACACCTAACTCCGGCCACCAAGTCACTTTTTTGGTAGTTTTTACATATTTCTTATTCTCTCACCCTCCTCCATTATCTCTCATACCCCTGATTCCTTATATTTGATTTTTTTTGTTAAACCATGGTGATATTTGAGTAATATTTAGTATTTTTCGGCTACATTTTGTATTTTCCGGTCATTTATATGTCTCCTAGTCAAATATGATATTCTTCTAGCTAGATCTGATTTTTTTTTTTCATATTTTTAATTTGTTGTATCTTATTGTATCTAATAGTATCTAACTGTTTCTGCACTGTATCTAGTCATTCAAGACTTTTTCTTCATTGTTTCTATATTTTTGCGCTGTTTATGCACGTATCTAATTATTTCTACACTGTTTCTGCAATTATGTATTGTTTCTGCACTGTTTCAGCATTTTTCTGCACCGTTTTTGCATAATTCTGCATTGTTTCTACATTATTTTCTGCACTGTTTTAGCATTATTTCAGACTGTTTCAGCACTATTTCAGACTGTTTCTGCACCGTTTTAAATTATTTTTACATTGTTTCTGTAATTATGCACTATTTCTGCACTTTTCAGCACTATTTCTGCATAATTCTGCATCATTGCTACACTATATTCTGCACGATTTCAGCATGTTTCAGCACTGTTTCAACATTGTTTCAGACTGTTTCAGCACTGTTTCAGCACTATTTCAGACTATTTCTGCAATGTTTAAAATTATTTTTACATTGTTTCTGCAATTATGCATTGTTTCTGCACTTTTCAGCACTATCTCTGCGTAATTCTGCATCGTTTCTGCACCGTTTCTGCCTGTTTCAACACATGTTTCAAACTGTTTTATCATTGTTTCAGACTGTTTCTGCACTATTTCAGACTGTTTCTATACCGTTTCAATCTGTTTCTGCGATGTTCCATATTATTTCTGCACCGTTTAAGATTGTTTCTGAATGTTTCAGTAGACTTGGGCGCAGCGGCGACAGTGGTTTAAAATAGACGGCATGAGGGGCGCAGTGGGGAGGGATGTGGAGTGGAGGCTAGAGTTTTTCTTTTCTAGTTATTTATAGTAACTTGTATATAAAAAATAATGCTATGTTTTGTAATTGGAATAATATTGTTATTTTTTTGTAAATAAGTCTTTAAAATTGTATATAAATGTAATTAACCCAAAATTTCTTTTACTAAATTCCTGACCCATACCTGACGATGCACTTGGTGTGTCTGGCAACTTTTGAGAATTAGGACTAAATGTTAAATGATTTTTTTAAGGAGGGGCAAAAGTGTGATAGTTGCGCTCAATTGTCCTATTTCTGTTAATCTCGGCTGAATTGCAAAATTATAACATGGGAAGCAATGGTTTTCCAAAATTCCCTCAATAACAGTGGTTTAACAAAACTGTCCTCCATTAGTTTAATGAAATTTATTCTTGACGAAAATACCCCTCACAACTAATAAAGAAACCCACACTATACTCCCCTTCCTTTTCGCCATTCAAACTATCTCTAAACCCTAAAAACCTATAACTTTAACAGATTCCTCCATTGAAACGAAGATTCAAGGTTAGATTACTTCAAATCCATACTCTCTTACATTCATTTGGATAACTTTGTAGAAAATCTATGAAAATAGGAATCTTACTCGAACTTCTTGGCAATGGGGACCTTGCACAAACTTCTTGGCAATTGTGAAAACTTTAAGCCCTGTTGCAATGGGCAACTTGTCTCTGCAAGTCTTGTCTATGCAAAGAGTTTAAGTTCTGGTGCAATGGCACCTTACACAAACTTCTCTGGCAATTGCCAAGATTTCAAGCTTTATTGTAGTGGCCAACTTTCAAAAGAAAGTCTCTACAAATCTTGGCTATTGCCAAAAGTTTAAGCTCTGGTACAATGGGCACCTTACAAAGACTTCTTGGCAATTTCCAAGACTTCAAGCCCTGTTGTAGTGGCCAATTTGCAGAGAAAGTCTCTGGAAGTCTTGGCTATTGCCAAGAGTTCAAGCTCTGGTGCAATGGGCACCTTGCACAGACTTCTTGAAAATTGCCAAGACTTTAAGCCTTGTTGTAGTGGGTAATTTGCAGAGAAAGTCTCTTCAAGTCTTGGTTTTTGCTAAGAGTTTAAGCTTTGGTGCAATGGGCACCTTTCACAGACTTCTTAGCAATTGCCAAGACTTCAAGCCTTGTTGCATTGCGTAATTTGCGAGAAAGTCTCTGCAAGTCTTGGTTATTGCCAAGAGTTCAAGCTCGGGTGCAATGGTCGCCTTAACTAAGAAATCAAGGTGAAATCCAACACAAGAAAAATAAAAATAGGATTGAATGAAAGTTACAAACATCGTCATTAAGGGTCAACTTATTACTGGACAAATCAAGAAACCAACTTCTTTTATCAATGGTAACACCACCAAAGTAATGTTACCAAATTCTCTGCAACTTTTGGCAATAGCCAACACTTTAAGGTCGCATGGAAGGAGGCAACTTGTAGGGGAAGTCTATGAAAGTGCCAATACTTTACGATCTGGTGCAATAGGCAACCTACATACAAAGTCTCTGCAAGTATTGGAAATAGCTAAGACTTTAAGCTCTATGCAATAGGCAACTTGCAGAGAAAGTCTCTTCAAGTCTTGGCAATATCCAAGACTTTAATCTCTGTGCAACAGAGGCTACTTGCAGAGAAAGTCTCTGCATTAATGGCAATAGCCAAGACTTTAAGCTTCAATGAGCAACAACAGTACCTAATTTCTATTGCCAATAAGAACCTTAAAATCTTCTTAATCAAGCATAAGAAGTAAAAAAAAAAAATAAAAAAAAATAACACGAACGTCAAATTTAATTCAACGATCATCAATTAAAATAAAAAAATCTTACAGATAAGTTTTTAGATAAAATTACCAATAAGAAATACTGAAAAAATAAATACAAATAAAGAATTAGGCAAAATAAAAATTACATTATAACACAAATTAAAGAAAAATAATTAAATAAATAAAACTTTTACAGATTTCCTAACTCACTCTAGGACACAAAGAAGAAAGAAGGAAATGAAGGAGGAAGGAGAGAAGGAAAGGAAGGAGGAAAGAGAGAAGGAGATTGTTCCATGTGAATTGGGTTTAGGCAGGGGTGAAATAGACCTTTTGCATAGTGAGGGATGATGTGGAGGGCATTTTCTTAAAATATTTGAAAGTGGGGGTAAATTGGTAAGACCAGTACTTATGGAGGGCACTGCGTGAAAGTTTTTGCCCTTTGGCACCCATATTTAACCCAATATGCTGGCTGATTTAAACATCTAGGCACAAAAGATCATGGTCTTGTGAGATTGATCACTTTAAAGGACAAAAATTGAGCACTTTACCTTAATGAAGTATTTAGAAAAATGCTACCACACTTTAATGAAGTCGTAATTAAAAATTGTCACCGCTCCTTTTACATTTAATGAAATCGTAATTACAAATATGTCACCGCACCTTTTATATTAGTGAAGCCGTAATTACAAAAATATACCCATCCCTACAAAGCAGAAACAAGCCAATATGTCTGTGTTTATCCATGTAGTGAATCAAAAGTTATCTCCATTTGGTAAATGAATGAGGTCACATCGGCCTCACTTCGCTCATCCATAAAAATATAATTTCAAGTGTTAATATTTAGAATAACGACAATCCGGCCGTACTTGTTCATATAATGAATAATATATTTTGTAATTTTTTGTACTCCCTCCGTTCCAAAATAGTTGTCATAGTTCGGATTTCGAGAGTCAAATGAATTCATTTTGACTGTGAATTTAAACATATAATCTTTAAGTTTTTTGTAACGATGTTTATATATTTAGAAACTACACAAAAAGTACTATAAGTCACAATAATTAATAATTTAAAATATTTAAAAGGCATATGCAAATATTACGGTCAAAGTTAAACTCGTTTGACTCAAAATCCGAACTATGACAACCATTTTGGAACGAAGGGAGTATATTTTACACGTAAATGAGCCCAATACTATTTACGTTATGCAAATAAATGAGTACAAATTGTCAATCAACTTAGACCGATCAGTCTCTCAATTCCGGAGAGTATATCTGACGGTTATTAAAGCAATACAGATATGATAATCTCATTCTAAAAAAACACTCCGGTCACTCATTTTCATCAAATTGATACAATAGTTTCTTGTTGTAATTGAGATCGACAATTTTTTTAAACTAAAAAAGAAATTGAAATTTATGACCAATTACTTTAAATTAAAGACATGGAAATAAGGAAAAAAATAGATTATGTGATTATTTCTAATTAAAGTAAGTAACGCAGCTTGAATTCGCCTGAAGAAGCCTCAAGTGCAATATACTCATGTTATTGAACACCTTAGTGAAGCCAAGAAATACCCAAAAACACAAACTTTGATGTCGGGGAAGCATTGAAATTTTAGATTAACGACCGAGTGATTCTTGTTCAGTTTATTGGATTGTTGGTCTCTAGTTTGTTTAACGATGATTGTTGGTCTCTGTTAAGGTGGAAAAAATGGGGACGGAGGGTGCATGGTGAGAAGTCGGAGTTAGGGTGTTAGGGTTTCACCCCTCTTTTGAATCTAGATTTATGGTGATTGGCGGGATATTTGAAGAATATAAGGTGAAAAACGGATAGAGGAAGTGGAAAAGAGTGTGAGAAGGTACTTTATTTGGTAGTATGCAGTGGTCAACCATCGTAATCGATGGTCAAACGAAGGCCAACGGGGGCCTTGGGCGATTCCGACAAGGAATATATACTCCGATGATACTCCGACTAGTAACCTCTGTGAAGCCATGTTGGGGTTAGGATTTGGTCTATAGAGAGAAAGTATTTGTGTAGAGAGAAAGAAAAGTCTTCTAGAATGAGAAATATTGAGCGGGGAAGTTGCTACTTACGCTGGAAAAGTACTAAAAAAATCAATACCATAAAAAAATGCTCAATATTTCAAGACCTGATGCAAATATGCTCAATTCGGACAAAAACATCCAAAATCCTTGGGTCCCCTTGGCGACCTATACAAATGCCCAACCACAACTTCAAATATGATACTCCAAATTTGTTTCAGCTAGTTTCGAGCTAATTAGAATTAGAACGAAACTTGAACATATAGGAAAACGAACTAGTCGAACTAGTTGGTAAAAACTTAGGCCCCGTTTGTTCATAGAATTTGGAAGTAGTATTTGAAATATTACTTCAAATTTTTGTTTGTTAATAAGATTTGTGCAAAATTTGAAAACCAAAACTTCAAATTCCCAAATTCTGGTTGAAAGTAGTATTTGGGAAGATTTGGAAAAAAAAACTTTTTCTCACTCACGAAATTTCAATATTTTTTCAAGTGAAATATATGTCCAAACACAACTTCAAGTTCCAAAACTATTTTTCAACTCAACTTCAAAAACTCAATTTTTTTAACCAAATCTATGTCCAAACGCTAGCTAAGCGTAAAACCAACACTGTATGTTTTAAAGTAGACAAGGACGTACAGTTTGTAACTAGAATTTAAGAAGTTGATCAGTTATAAATGATATAATAAGAGAAACAAAGTTAAGAGAGATGGAAGGTGGAGTTATTTTCTTGTTTTGAGACACACGTCCTTTGGCAATAGGGGGAGATAATTAACAAGAAATCGATAATGACGAGCGCAAGCTTTACCTTTGAGCTAAAAGTATATAAATAATATTATTTTCTTATTGGGTAGATTGACTTGGATTTGAATTTTTCATGGCATGATATATTTGAAGTTCACTAAACATCAAAAGCCAGAAGAAAAAAAACTAAACGATCAAAAGGTTGAGGCTTTAAGAAATAAAAGTAGAAGCACAAAATTGTTTCCTTCGGAATTCCACTTACCAAAAGGCCTTTTCTGCCGAGAAGATTACAGTACTCCCTCCGTTCTACAAGATAACATAATTTGAGTTGGATAATTTTCTAATAAGTCATAATTAACTTTGTGCCTATAAAAAATCTCATTAAGGGCAAAATAATAAATTAAGGTTAAAATATTTTTAAATTTAAATATGTGCAATTCTTTTAGAAATGGATTAATAAATAAAAATTATCATCTTTCTAAAATTCAGGGAGTATACTGTAAAATTTGCATGACTGTAGTCTGTACATGAAGTATGTATGGCCTCTCCACCCGCACAACTTCATAAACTTTTAATTTAACCTATCCAAGTCAAATTATGGGAATTAGTTAATACTTATTTTTTACCTGGTAAATTTGACCTAGACAAATGTGAAAAATGACCTGATAATTTTTTAGTTTTATTTTCTGTAAATTTAAATCCATTTCTCCTGAGGCTGTTTTCCATTTTATAGACCACTAAGCAAGGCCATGATGCCTCAAAATTTCAAATTCTATGTATATTCTTTGGTTGATGCTTTTTGAATGTCCTAAACCTTATGTGCGCGAAATTGCCTCTTAAACAACCCCTTAGGGGCTGGCACGGTGCTCTTTTCTTTTAATTAGTATATTAGTTTAGCTTAAAAGCTCTTTCTTTTAATTTGTTTTTTCTAATTGCGAAAGCAAAAGAGCCACATCCTCGAAGCCAGTGTATCGGTCCACTCAGTGGGAAGTGACAGATTGTTAGAAGTTGAGTGCTCAAACATACTTAGCTCCAAAAAGTATGTTAGGTCATTTTTCGTCCAACTTTTATTTACTCCCTCCGTCTCAATTTGTTTGTCGTAGTTTGACTTGGCACAAAGTTTAATAAAATAAGGAAGACTTTTGAAACTTGTGGTCTAAAATAAGTCATGAATATTTGTGTGGCTATAAATGAGTCAAAAAGTAACTTTAGAGTTGAATTATTGCCAAATTTAAAAATATGACAATCTTTTTGGGACAGACAAATAAGGAAAGTATGACAAACAAAATGGGACAGAGGGAGTATTTATTTTATTTTATGATGTCTTTTTCCGCATACACTTTCGTTATTCAATGAAGAGTAGATACAAATGGTCACTGTCTAAAGTATATATGATTCTACTCGAATTTCATCATCTGCTACACTTTTAAAGTTGGAAGGTTTTGGACATATTGGTACCTGAACGATTGTTTTATGCCCACTATATATTAAAGCTGTGTCGATCGAATTAATTTTTCAAAATGTGATGCACATTGAATATATTAACATGAATGCTTCAAGAGTCAATTCGATTTTGTTGAAGGACTACATCATCTCATTTGGTACAGGTTGATGAAAATGGTATGATATATGGTGCAATCTTAATTACAGATTCATTGGTTGCCTATGCACATCATTGGAACCTAATTAGCTTGACCAGTTCCAATACGTAGGTATAACTTTGTGCTAAATGATTTTCATGAACATCTTCAAGTTGAAGTTCTCCTTATTTATCACTGTGATTAAAGTTGATAGAGTTGTTAAAAAATTTTGCTACGTAATTAATTGAGTTGTTAACGCAAACACAAAAATCTACTTTTATTTTGATCAAAGTACTCATAGTACAACATGGACAAAGTATAAATAACAATTACAATGCCAGTCTTTTAAATTTTATTTAAAATAATAATAATATACAATAAGGAAAAGTGCAAGACATATGAAGAAAATACACTTAATTTGATTTGTGTCTGTAAACAACAAATTTACTGTTTGGATGCAACTTTTGTCCAAATAGAAAAAAATTATGTACGTTTTAATTGGTTGTAGTGTCTTATCAGTAGAGACTTCGAAAAAGAATTATCGAACCGCTTAAAAAAAAATAAAAGACACCTAAATGAGCACATTTTTCCAAAACTTTCTTTCGCAGGATTTCCAAAAATTTTTTGAAGCAAAAGTTTCGGAAATTGAATATGCATTTGGACGTGTTCTAAAAAGAATTATGAAAGAACCCTCAAATCACAATAGCAAGATCCAGTTTTTGCAAATAAGACACAAAAAAAAAAAAAAAAAAAAAAAAAAAAAAAAAAAAGTTCATGGACAATCACAATTAGTTTATTCAGGCACAACAGCTACAGTGCTACAATCATGCATTTACGAAAATTATTTTGTTCCACACTGTCCATTCCACAACAAGGGAAAAAAAAAATAGTTGACATCCTTCTCTCTGTTTACAAGGCTCCAATTGAAAACAAAAATAATCAGAGCCAACTCCCAAATCATATTTACCTCTGTAAGATGTCTATATACTTTTATATTAATGTACTAATTTTAACTAATGTGTATAAATATGTACTATTATACTGGTAGTAATAACAAATTAAAGGTAAAAAAAGTATGAGACGTAAGGTGAGTCTCCACAGTTGGGCGTGGCCTCAGCTGAGGTTTGTCTTTTCACGCACAGAATTCATTTTCTCTAATCGCCATTCATCTCGGAGCCGGGCAATGAATGAGTCGGCTTTCACGTTCACATCCGGGCTCGGGCAAAATACCGATGGCCCGTTTGAATCTTCACCGTCCATTGCCGATCTGACGGACTCAACGTCAACATCTTCAAGTTCCGGCGAGCTGCAGCGAGAACTGTGCGTACTCCGTATCCTGACGAAATCACCGATAGGGACGAACTTCCTCTCCCGCATTTTGAACGGCGGTGGAGGAGGCGGTGGCGGCATTGATATCAATGGCGACTGTGACCCACTGTTCAAGTTCTCCTCGTAGTAACTGCCTGCAGGTTTTGTCGGTAACGGCGGTTTAGATGAACGTCGACGTGGAGGTTCCGGTGCTGATTGATAATGTGTTGAGCTTTTTTTCTGCCGGGATGACACGTGTGATTGTGGCGGAGGTGGAGGTGGAGGAGGTGGTGTTGATTTGAATCGCCTGCTTTTGGTTCCATGTTTGAACAAATTATTAAGAATGGAAGAAGGAGGCGGTGGTGGGGGAGGAGGCGGCGGAGTAGTGGATGATGTTTGTTGAAATCGTTTGCTTTTGCTGCCAGTTTTGAACAAGTTGTTGAATATTGAATTAGGATGCGGGGGTGGAGGAGGCGGAGGAGGAGGTACTGGTGCTGCAGCGGAAGGATCGGAATGGACACGTTTACTTTTCCTATTCTTCTTGAACAGGTTCTGAAAAACCTTGGACGGCGGCAGAGGTGGAGGTGGTGGAGGCGGAGGTGGCGGAGTTGGTGGTGGTAGGACTGCTTCTTCGAATAGAAAAGATTCGGAGATATTCTCAAAAATATCTCTCTTTTTTGTTTTCTTCTTTCTCTTAGTCTGATTGTACAATGAAGCAATAGCTGTTGCTAATTCCTTGGTACCACTCTTCTTCCGCTGAAGCTTTTGAGGCTTTTCAACAGGAGGCGACATTGTTTCTGTTGGCTGTGGTTGTGGTGGTGGTGAAGGCTCTTGTTTCTCATTGAGCTCAAGTTCGGCTTCATTTGTCCTTGTTTCAACCTTGTCCTTACGCGGAACATTATGAAAAGATCTTCTCCGTTTCAAATTTGCCTGCGCTGGCTTCAATGAGGTGATCGCAGGTTTTTCTGAACGGATTTCAAATGTGTCCACAGGAATCACCTTAATATCAGATTCTTCTCTGTGATGAGGTGGAGGGCGAGTTACATACTCTGGTGCTACTGTTGAAGTTGTACGGTACAGATTCACACCAAAATCATCAACAAACCTGAACTGGTTCTCACGGCTGGTTTCCCATTGCGGCACTGCTTGTCTCAAATCAGGATAGGAGCTGCTGCTTCTTCTTAGCCGGTTAACACCATTTTCAATTGGAGCTGAATTATAAGGTTTCACTTCGCTATATTCATACCATCGATCATTAGAAACGGACTGTCGCGTGTCGTCAATTGATACATCATTGGAATTAGAAGCCTGATCATCACTTGTTGCTGAACCAATTCTACTTCTTTGATTGGTAGAAACAGCAGCTGAACTAGTGGTGTCATCATTCTTGCGCGCAAACACGCCGCAGAGAATCGCAAACACTACAAGCAAGATATTAAAAGAATCCCAGCCCTTTTTCACTGAATTAGGTCGGAGAATTTGGGAAGTATGTGAAAGGAAAGGAGGAACCAAGAAGAACAAGATAAGAAGCGTAAGGATGGGCAAAAGTAGAATGAGAATAACAGGGTTGATGAGAGGAGGAGAGGGTGGTTGTCGGCGGCGGAGTGTGGTGGTGCTTTGAGGGGGTTGGGACCAGAAAGGTGGAGAGTCTCCATCGAGCTCCATGGAGTGTTAAAAGGGTTATGGTTTTGCTTTAAGACAAGAGGGGCTTTAAAAGCTTTTGGGAGGGAGAGGGTGGACTCAATTAATGATGATGGATGACAAAATTTATAGAGTAATGTTTTGGGTATATGAATTAAGTATGCTTGTAGAACTCAATTCCTTTCAATTCTTGGCTGTGTACGGAGTTGCTTTGGAGCCTTTATGTAAACTACTATTGTTTCCACTAATCATTGTATAATTTTGATTTTTCAAATAACCCATTAGCTAAGTTTTTGATAATATCAATAGAATAATACTTACCAAATGAAGATTTTGAGTTGAACTCTCTAAGGCAGTATTGATCTATAAGTGGAAACGGAGGCATATTTTTTATGCCGGTAAGAAATAGTGCACTTAACCTGGTTTAAACATTATGTTTTTGAATAGTATAGAAGTTAGTGTAAAAGTTACAATCAAGAATTATGAAATTATGGTAGTAGCATTAGCAGGGTTTGACTCGAATCTTATATGTTAGTTGAGTATAAATTGTCGTAACTCGACAAAACTGTATATTATTCCATAAGTTTTACACAGTTGATGATCACTGTTTTCTTTCAACGAGCCAATGTGTGTCTAAATTTTGTTTCTACAATGCCCATTAAATTTAACGAAGTTTCAGCGGGTTTTTAAATGCTTCATTACATTGTGTAGCTCATAAAACAAAGTATTTGGTGGAGCATTTGCGACCGGGGGGGGGGGGGGGGGGGGTTTTCTAATCATTTCATGTCGAAAATAAAGAAAGAAAATGACCATTCCATATTATTGTCATTTGTTGAAGGGTGGTTGGTTTAAAGCTTTAAATCTTTGGTAGGTTACTTAATAATCTGTTCAAGAATGCACAGCATCTACCTAATGTAACTTGCAAACTACACTAAACCAAAATTCTAGCAATAGAGAAAAAAAATTGTTTTTATTTTGTGCTCGAATGCTTACCATTTTTTTTTCTTCTTATTTCCAAACTTTTGAGTAGTATTTGCTATTTGTAGTAAAAGGGAGAAGGATAGCCAGATAGCGAACAGTTGTAGAGAAAGAGCCCTAATTTGGGGAAGGAATACGTATGAAGTACTCTAATTACAGAAAGCAGACAGTTCAGGTCTAGAAATGTTGGAGCGTGGCTGTAATGATTGAAGTTTCCAAACTTTTTAACATGAAAATACCAAAGGACACCTTTAAATCAAGTAATCAATCTCTCGACCTTTGTCAAAAGAATGAAGAAAAGGACACCCCTTTTGGTCCCCTCTTCACTTTTACCCATCCTTCATAATTCAACCCTTCATAGTTTAAAAAATAAAAAATAAAAAATAAAAAAATAAAAACCTTGCATAGTTGAGAAGATTTAAATAAAAGACCATCACAAGTCTTCAATTAAAAAAAAAATAACTTTTTATTTTCTTTTTGAATTATTTTTATTGCGGGAAATTGTTAAGTGAAGTTAAGTGGGGGCCGGGGTTTGATTAGAAATAGAAAAACTTGTGGGCATAAGAAAATATTGTTGAAAAGTATATAGATCAGCATAAAACTAGGTTATTTGTCGGGTCAAAATCATCCAAACGGGTCTCTTCCAATTTTAAACCGATTTTCCTTCCCTCTCTCCGAAAATTCTCGAAATTGTTTCAGGCTTCTCCCACAAACATAACAATTTTGAAATCTTGTGTAAACAACACCGGTTTTTTAATCAATTTTCTCCCTTTATAGCAGATTTGAAGCAGTTGAAGAATTTTCAAGAAATCTCGATTACTTTAGGTGAGAAATTCTAGTATCATTGAATTTTTTTTCCTGATTCTCTGTAAGTTTTAGAACTTATGAAGTGTTTTAGGAAGATATTTAGATTTTTTGTTTATGTTCTTTTCAATTTTTTGTTTTTTTAGTTTATACTTGTGTGTGCCAAAATATGCCACCTACTATTATGGGGATACGAGTCCAGCTGACGAGATTAGACTTAGCTTATAAGTCACCGGGCACAGTGGATACACGGTTGCTCCCTAAGTCACAGCCGCTAAGCCGGTACGGGCCTAGGATACAAGGTATACATCCCGCCACCTTAGGGTTTATAGTCTCCTAGTTAGGGATTTATATATACCACCGCCTTGAGTTTATAGGCTCATGAGACTTATTAGTCTTTGTATTTTACCATAATTATGACAGGGTAAATCTTTACTATAAATACCCCCCTCCTCTTATTGTATTGTACATCAAGCGATTCACACAGAATCCGGCTATTCTCAAGGAATAAGATTATTCCTTACTTGCTTATTACTTTTCTCTCAATATTTACTTACTTGTCCTGCGTATTAACCATATTGCTTGTGAGCCTCTAATAAATTCAATTATTTTACCTAAACGATCAAATTTAAGCCTAAACAGTTTGGCGCCCACCGTGTGGCCTAGGCAATTGTAGGTTTCTACAAGGGAAAAGGCGCAGTCATGTCAGACGACAACGTTCCAAAGAACACCACCAACTCGGTAGACGATTCTGCACTGGATCCCAATGATCCTAACTATCAATTGAAGGACCCTGCCAAGGAACCTGTCCACGTAGCCAGCGACACTGAGGATGATCAACCACGAGGAGGTAATTCTGAGCTCAAAGGTTTCCTTGTTGATCTCCTCAAAACCCTGTCAGAACGGGCAGAGCAGAACTCGGCCAACATGGTCAAAGGCATGACCCAAAAATTAGGAGCAATGTTTGCTGGGTCGTCTCAAAGGCCAGCATCCCTGCGAGGACCAACGCCATAAACGAGTCACCAGCATCCATTCCTAATCGCAGGCTTAATATGGACGCTGCTCCTGGAAGCTCAACAATAGTCAATAATTAAGATCTCACAGGAACACCTGCCATTCAGGACATCTTGAAAGAGATAAAGGCCATCCATGATTGGATCGGTAATGTAGTAGGTGCTCTACCCCAGGTTATCACCGTAGATGAGCAGAAATTCTACAAACATGCGTATAAAGCAAGTGATGTACTGGTCCGTGTACCAAAGTATTTCCGCCTGCCGGATAAACTTAAGTACGACGGAACTACTGATTCGGATGAGCATATCGTTGCATACTATACATACGTCAAAAGAAACGAGATTTCTGAAGAAGAAACCCAATCCGCTCTGGTGAAGAGATTCGGCTCGACCTTGACTAAAGGTTCCCTCACATGGTACACTCAGCTACCCATGGGGTCAATCGAGTCATTCACTCAAACGCATGATTTGTCCAAGAAGGCACACTCTGGAGCCTGCAAGCGGGAGAAGCGCATAAAAGATATCTTCGAGATCCGACAGCAGGATGACGAGTTGTTGAAGGACTACCTGGAAAGATTTCAGAGGGAACACATGAAGCTTCCTCTAATTCCTGATAATATTGTTGTGGTAGCCTTTGGCAAAAGCATGTATTCTAGAGGTTCATTACCCACTAGAGAGTTGCAATGGAGTTTAACTCAACACCCTATGTCAACATAGAGTGCTTTACATCAGAGGTAAACTGAAAAGTTATGCCTTGAGCCAGAGCACTCCAAAAACCCCAAAGCTGAACATCGGAAGCGAGTAGGAAGTCCATCATTGGAGAGAGAAGGTGATGGAATAAGAATAAAAAGAAAAAATCATAGTCAACCAGGAACTGGGAAGCCAGGCGATTCCCGGGGGGCCGAGACTCAGGAGAAACATACAGAGCTATGCAGTTTAAGAGACTTTGGACTGCGGGTCAACGCCGTAGAGCTGGTTGCATATAACTTTGGAAAACTAGGCCCAACATTACAGTGGCCACCTATTATAAAAGGAGCAATCGGGAGGAACTCAACGGCTTATTGCGGATTTCATCGAAGTAACAGCCATGCCACGGTCGACTGCAATATTGAAAATTAAGCATTTATTGAAAGAGGGGCACCTCAAAAATTTGATTGAAGAATGAGGGAGACGTTTGAGAGCACCAGACCATGAAGGAAAGCGGAGCATCAACGTGATCTTCCCAACGCGCAGATCAGTTACAACTTGAGGGACTAAAGTGCCCGAACTATTTGCTTGGTCTGATTGCGTTCAGCCCATCGGAAGAGGAAGGGAAACACCAAGACACACTCATTGTCCCAATCAAGGTTCTTGACCTCCAGGTCGAGCGGGATTTAATCGACCTAGGGAGCGACATTAACGTCATCCGGAGGGAGATATTACAGAAAATAGGACAGCACCACCAGATGATTCCGAGCCCTTACAAGATAACCGGCTTCAACGGCCTTTGTGAAAAACCTGTCGGAGAACTAGCTCTACCGGTTCATATTCCAGGAATGACGAGCATTACATTTTTTCAGGTACTAGCTTTCAGTCTTTCATATGATGTCATCCTGGGACTGTCGTGGATACACAGCGTAAAGGAAGTACCCTCAACACTTCATCAAGTCTTCAGATACCCGACCTCAAGCGGGATCAGCGACTTACTGAGTAAACGGTCCTTGTCTAAAAGTTACCTTGTACCCGACAAAAGCTTCTATAAAGGGCCCATAGCCGAAGTAAATATGATCGATGAGTCTTTCTGGGATAGGTCTATTGAACGGAAGGATAGAATATCTGTCGGGGAGCTGAGAGAATGGGTGTCGGAGATGAGTCACCTAATGCCCAAGGCAGCAGAATTATGTTATTAGCTCTCTTAAGTATTGGTAAAGCATGAGGAAACTTAGTGGCCAATACATTGATGCCAGGTTCTAACCCAAACAAAGATACATCTCCTGCAGCTTCCGACGATAACTGCACCAGTCTAGGGAGAGCAGTTGCTGCTATACGTCACAATCTCGGAAGTAGCATGGAATACAGTCCTAGCGCGAGAAGAAGATGTGAGAGAGTTCCCCATAAAATATGCCAATAAGGGATTCCTATGGGCGGACGGATGTCTCTCATTACCGGACTAGTTCATGGCGGCCGTAATCATAGCAACACGGGAACTGCGTCCGTATTTCCTTAATCATACGGTCAGTGTGATTTCATCCATACCGCTGCGGAATATTCTGTCTAGGCCTGGACTCTCGAAGAGGTTGCCAGAATGGGCCGAGGAGCTAGCAGAATACGATATAACTTATCAACCACGAGCGACCGTCAGGTCACAAGCTCTGGAAGGTTTCACCATAGATTTTATGGACAAATTAACGTCAAAGAAAGAGCAGTCGATCAAGAGTACAGAGGCGATCGAACCCAGGCACTGGGTAATCCATACAGATATGGACCTCAGAGGAAAATCAAACCTTGATTTATGGATTAAAACACCCACCGGTAATGTTTTCTACAAGGTCGCAAAATGTCCGAGTAGTGAAGCAGAATATGAAGCCATAATTCAAGCTCTTGACTTACCCTACATATAGGGGGCCAGGGAGATCAGTCTCTATAACGGCTCCCCGTTAGTGGTCGATCGAGCGAATGAGATTTTTACTGCAGAGGACATCTATACGCTGGATCTATAGGCAAAAATAAAGACGCTTTTGAATAATTTTAACACTGGGAGTTCGTTTATTGGGAGGAATGTTCAAATGACGATGAAGCGCCTGAAGATTCACACACCAATTCAGACGACTGGCAAATAGTGATTGTGCTAACTCCCGCAAAGCTGATGAACCTTGAAGTTCCAAACATAGGATCCACTTCAGAGAAGCATTGCGAGTTGATTAACTACTTGGACAAGGGAGCACTCCCCGAAGACAAGGTAGAAAGCGGACAGCTGCGGAGGCAGGTAGTTCAGTATTGTTTAATCAATGGTGAGTTATACAATTAGGTGATCAGCGGCCCATGGGTCACATCTCGGGGTTCAATACCCCCTAACAAATAAGCCTCTGAGGATACTTCTAGGCCTCCCGGAAATTAAATTTCTGCCGGGCACAAAGAACCTCCCGAAGGTGTGAAAGAAGCAGCAACCATTCGACTTAGGAAGTACAATTCTTTTAAGTATTTACTTTAATTAAGTCTTTAGTTTCTTTTCGAATTTTGATTATAATATTTTCATACTTATCAATCATGTTACGGGTGTTCACCCACAACAATTCAGGCCCAGCGCCCCTCTTCTATTAATAAAACTATTATTCTATTTAGCCAGTTTTACAATCAGATCCATCTACGACCCAATTATTCATAGACCCGACACGACTTAAGTTGAAGTAATACACTCACTTTTTGTGACAAAAGTAGAGTACACTACTCGGTTAAAGTTAGATCACTTCTAGTTCAGCCACCGAGCATTATTTCATAAGTTGAAATCGTCAATTCAACAAAATTGCACCAATATGCCGGTTGGGAAGCCCGCGTGCATAGTGCTAGAAAGTCTTAAAATACTCAAGTAACTAAGCGCAGACATTCATGTTTGGATATAAAAAATTCCCCATTCCATATCATGAGCTAAAGACGTCCCATTGTGGGCGTAAAAAAGTCGTTTATCACAGGCGCTATATAAGCCGTCGATTACTGATGCAAATGAAGCTCTTAACAGTGCACACGCCGTCTTTAAAAGAAACTTGCCCAGAAAGGCACCCAAACACATGCTGCTTGACTATACTACAAGTAATTATGTAAGTACGCATAAAACATTGATGAACGACCATTTCATTAATATCAACAGCGCTAGACTCACAATATACAATTAAGTTCTTTCGAATACAACACTGTTCATTACAGATATTCTTAAGAAACTAAGACGGCTAAAACTGCAATTTCCTCCGAATTTGCACGGTCGAGGCCACTTCATCTGGATTGTAGCTACAAGCTGGCAAGCAACCCGAAGCTCTCTTAAGCAACACGAGATATGTCAACCCGAGAAATCTTTGGCGCACAGTCGCTAATATAGCCAGGGCCCGGACGTCCTGTCAGCAGCAAAGGACCTCGGAAGAATCTGAGCACAGGTGGAATCTTCTCTCATCCCATCAAGTAGACTCAAAGATCTGCTTCTACCCCCATTGGTCAAATGAGAGTGCAAAACTCCGCAGATATTCAAGCACAATTGGGAGTTTATCGAAGACGAGAGGGTTGAGCTGGGAACCTACCATAAGGGTGACTCTTCCCTCGGGTATTCCACAACCAGCGGTCGATGAGGCGTTGCAACAACAATCTAGCTGAATCAGACAAACAAGGTGAAAGCCATGAATCGTGAACAGATTTAGAACTTGGTGACACCTTAATCAGCTGATGGCATGAAGGTATACCTTCTTGCCTGCCATATAACAGAGCCAGGCACTGGAGCCTCAACCCGGTGCTATTGAAGGAGCTACCTGAACGTGATAGGGGGCAAATCGAGCCAAGAATCCAATCAACAAGTACTAAGCTTGAAGGATGCAAAGGATGGGAAGCCAAAGGCTTTATGAGCGATTTGGAGAAGTATCGATCTAATAAGCACCTAGACGCACCACCCAGGCACCCAGGCGGTCCGCCCAAGCACCTAGGCCGTCCGCTCAAGATGCTGCACAAGTAGGCGCCCCGCCTCCCTGAGCTGCTGTCCAAGGAGGCTCTAATTTTCAGGCGCTCCGCCCACTATGCTGAAATGCTAGATTTTTGTTGTGAACTTTCTATTTTGCCCTTAAGTGTTGTATATTGTTTTAACTTAGCTGAGGGCTATTTAGTCATTTCACTTTACTCTTAGAAGGGTCTATAAATAGAGCCCTTAGCTAATTCTTTTTTTTTTTCTACACAACTTTGAATATAGAATGATGAATCATTTGAGTGAATCTCAATGAAGAACTCGTGAGCGGGCATGATTTCACTTGGTCGAGTCCAAGTTGAACATCGAAACCTCTTTGATCATTCTATTTGCAAGAGCCTAGTTTCTTTTGAGGGTAGTTGCGTAGTAGAGGTGATCCTTGACTTCACCCAGGGTGTATCGATACAAGTTCCTCGGTGCTACTTAGGTAAACGTTTCAAGCCTCGTCTTGCTTTTATCTCGATATCTTGTCAGATATCGCCTATCTTGTTTTAGCTTCCGCATTTTCATATCGTCTTTAGCTTCTACGTGTTTTACACCTTATCAGTTGGTATCAAAGCACGACCAGGCTTCGTTCTTATGAATCCCATTGTTCTTGTTCTTGTTGTTATTGAAGAAAAAGAAGAAAAACAAAAAATTGAAAAAGTTGAAAACATGGAAAAAATATTCATAGATCGGGTTGAACTTGAATCCCAAGTGTAAAAAAGTATCGGGGATTGTTCTATTATTTTTTCCCGTTGTTTTGTATACCCATAACATGTTTTGGTGTTACGGATTGAAAATCGAAATTTGAAAACCCAAGAAAAATTAGAATTCTTGAAATTTTTGCTTCAAAACATGAATCGATCTTGTTGTTGGTTGTTTGAAGTTAAAAAACCTTTGGGGATTGTTGGGTATAGTTGAAAACACCTTTGGGTATCTTTTGATTCGAGTAACGGGGTTGAAAACGTTGGAATTTTTGGTTCAAAAACACCAAAAACCCGCTCTTGAAGAAGTTGAGAACAGGCCTGGGCGGAGCGCCCCATTTCTGGGTGGACCGCCCACCACTGAAAATTGTCCGGGGTAGTTTGTTTCCTAAGTTTCCGGTCTTTCTTTGCTTGTATTGCTTCCGACTGGTACTTCTTGAGTATTTCTCCTCCTTATTTAGTACTAGTTCATTGAGCTTTTAGGATCCTCGTGCGTGGTTGTGATTGAAAATTCAAAGAAGGCTCGTAGAACATTTTGGCTCAAGTGATCACTTATATAGCCGTTTGTCCATAGAGTCACATTAATTCCACTCACCCCGAAGAGTATTTGGTTTGTGTGACTTGAGTGATTATTGAGGTAGTTGTTCAACTACGAGGAAGCCTTTGAAATCAAGCTTGAGTTATCCAACCTACTAAATTGAGTATACCCGAGTGACATTCAAAAGTGAGGGAGCGAGTGAGGTTTTACTCTAACCTCTTTCTCTAGTCTTTAATTTTTGTAGGTACATGGCCGGAGATGTTTACGTTACCATTAAGGTCTAGGCAAGCACTTTGGCCAACCTCTTGGCCGAGGTGAGATCCATAAGCTTGAGGCTTCAGAGCCTTGAAAAGAAATGGACCCCGAGTATCCAAAAAGATGCAGGAGAAGGCACTTGTGATGGAATATTGGGAAATCCCCAACCGTTGGGCACTCCCCAACAAGTGGACACTCCCCACAACTTGGGCATCCCAAGATGATGTAACTATTCACTCTAGGAGTAATTCTACTACTCCTACGAGCCAACCAATGGCAAATGAGGGATTTGGGGAAGGTGAGCAAGGTGATGACATTTTTTGGACCTCATCCCCATCCACTTGCATATGAGAGCGAATTGAAAGAAAGAAGAGGAGAGGAAAAATAAATTGAGAGTCAGGGCACCTTTTGTCCTAACCATATGTTATCTTCTTCTTCTTGCTATAGCTTTTGTGTCGGTACTCTTGGAGGCGAACTATTGGAGCCTCAACCATGTGCCTTGGAAGGAAGACAAGATAACAAAGATCTTGATTATGAGCTTCATGAAGGAGAAATTGAACGCGACACTTCAAGCAATGTGAGTGCTCACGAGAGCAACTCAAAAGTAAGTGTTTCTTCACCTTCTTATGAGCATGAAAACTCATTGTCCTGTGAGAACTCGATACTAGTTGGTACTTGTATTGTATTTGATGAACTTGCAACTAGCATAGAGTCGGTTAGTTAACTTGTGCGTGCTTGTGAACCACTAGTTGAGAGGATTGATAAGCTACATCATGATGTGAGCCCGGTATTCAATGAACCTCTCTTTAGTGAAGAAGTGGTAGTTGACCTTGCATGTAGCCCTTACTATGATACACCACCTATTTTCGACAAAGGGGAAGATGAGTTGTTTGATCACCCCCTTATTGATATAACTGTTTATGGTGGACGTATGTGTTGTAATGGGGAAGGTAGTGACCTTGAGGAGTCTCTAGTGGATGAGATGGATCGAATTATATTCGATGACTCCTCAAGTGCGGCTGATGAACCTAGTTATGATACTTCACCTTTGCTTGACCTTGAGAATGAGATGCATACTTTTACTAACCCTTTGTTTGAGGGCATCCTTATTTTATGGTGGTGATTTGTATCGAGCTAAATTTGGGAATAAGTTGGAACCTCCATGGTGTGAGGGATTTGATCCCATAGACAACTCTTTGTTTGAAGCTTCGAGTGAGGTAGATGATTCTTCTAGTGACCCTACTCTTGTTAGTTTGGGTTATGATTATAAAGAGGCCATTATTAATGCCTTCCTTGAGAGTTTACCTTGTGGGGGGGGGGGGTTGTCTTGAGGATGAAATTAGAGGTGATGAGGTATCTCTTAGTGTGAGTATGAGAGATTTTAAGAAGGGAATGGGGGTAATTGATGCTAATTGTGAATTGAACTACTTTGCCCATCTCATCCCACATGTTAACCACACTTTGAGAATTGAGCATGCCGAACCCATTGTGCCCCATTGTGAAAGTATTGCATTGAAGGTTTTGCGTGTTGGTAATGAGCTTAGGGGTCATAGGATTGTTGATAAATTGATCTTGCATGTTCCATGTCCTAATGATCTTTTTGTTCGTTCTTGTGTTGAGTGCATTTCGTTACTAAGTCAAGTACTTATCGTTTCCTTGGGAGACATGAGCTTTTTCATTATTATTTATACTTCGCTTTACCATAAGAGTGTGTTTTCCACACTATTTGCACTAACCTTCTTTCGGAGTAGAAGTTTTTGGTTTTGCTTGTCATTGCTTGTAGGCCCTAGGTTCTATGATAAGGCAAAGGAGAACTTGGAAGAAGCCTATTCCAAAGTGGCGTTCAAGAAGATCAAGGGAGGAGAGCATTGGGCAACCCGAGGAGATGAAATGGCCATGAAAGATGACGCCTTGATTTCGAGGACGAAATCTTCTCAAGAAGGGGAGGATGATACTGGGCAAATCGAGCCAAGACTCCAATCAACGAGTGCCAAGCTTCAAGGATGCAAAGGACGGGAAGCCAAAGGCTTTAGGAGCGATTTTGGAGAAGTATTGATCGGATAAGCACCTAGGCGCGCAACCCAGGCACCCAGGCAGTCCGCCCAAGATGCTGCACAAGTAGGCGCTCCGCCTCCTTGAGCTGCTGTCCAAGGAGGCTCCAATTTTCAGGCGCTCTGCCCCCTTTGAGGCGCTCCGCCCACTACGCTGAAATGCTAGATTTTTGTTGTGAACTTCCTATTTTTCCCTTAAGTATTGTATATTGTTTTAACTTAGTCGAGGGCTTTTTTAGTCATTTCACTTTAGTCTTAGAAGGGTCTAATAAATAGAGCCCTTAGCCATTTCTTTTTTTTTTTTACACAACTTTGAATATAGAATGATGTATCATTTGAGTGAATCTCAATGAAGAACTCGTGAGCGGGCATGATTTCACTTGGTCGAGTCCAAGTTGAACATCGAAACCTCTTTGATCATTCAATTTGCAAGAGCCGAGTGTCTCTTGAGGGTAGTTGCGTAGTATAGGTGATCCTTGACTTCACCCGGGGTGTATCGAGACAAGTTCCTCGGTGCTACTTAGGTATACGTTTCAAGCCTCGTCTTGCTTTTATCTCGATATCTTGTTAGATATCGCCTATCTTGTTTTAGCTTCCGTATTTTCATATCGTCTTTGGCTTCCGCATGTTTTACCCCTCATCAGAACGTGTACGATGTCCTGGAGGAGAAGCCTCACGACAACTGAGAGGGTTAAGCCTCCTGACCCTGCATTACAAGAGGAATATCACAGCAACCGCCGTGTTAGAAGAAGAGCTCACCGTAATCAACGCACATGCCACAATGAAGACATTCCGAAGAACTTCATTAGAATCCCGATCAAACTTCTTGAATCGAGGGACTCCTTTCATCCAACATGGATGAAGAAACAAAAGAGAAGGGCTATACAAATTCCCTCCTTTACAGTTTTCTCATGCACCATCCATTCTGAACGAAGGAGTATTTTTGGGAATATTGTGCTAGGATCAAAGGCAAACATTTAGAAGATGAAGGAATTATTCTCTCATAAAAAAAGCTTTGGAAAGGATGAAGTATTTTTCGGAAAAAGATTTGTGGTTTCACCATTATCATGAAGCCCCTATTTATAGGCGAAATAAGATAAAGATGAAGTGTGAAACGGTCTAATATAACTCTGGCTTGGAGATATGAAACGATTCGACCCAGTAAAAGGCATTCTTGGAAAGGTGCATGGAATCGACATCAACCAATCAGATGAAAACATACAGAGTTCTCAAAGAAATCAAGCGTCAGTCTCGGTCAAGAGGACTGCGAGTTTCAATGAGTCAGTGAGATATCTTTTCGTATTTTTTTTATATACCTCTTTCACTTCCTGATTGCTTACGACAACACTCAGCAAGTGGAGGGGCTGACTGTGTGGGCAAAAATATGCCACCTACTATTACGGGGATAGAGGTCCAGCTGGCGAGATTAAACTTAGCCTATAAGTCACCGAGCACAGAGGATATACGCCTGCTCCCTAAGCCACGACCGCTAAGCCAGTACGGGCTGAGGATGCAAGGTATACATCCCGCTGCCTTAGGGTTTATAGTCTCCTAGTTAGGATTTTTTAAATACAACTGCCTTGAGTTTATTGGCCCATGAGCCTTATTAGTCTTTGTATTTTACCATAATTAGGACTGGATAAATCTATACTATAAATACCCCTTCTCTCATTGTATTGTATGTTAAACGATTCACACTGAATCCGGCTATTCTCAAGGAATAAGGTTATTACTTTCTTGCTTATTACTTTTCTCTCAATATTTACTTACTTTTTCTGCGTATTTATTGCATTGCTTGTGGCCCTTTAACAAATTTAATTGTTTTACCTAAACGACCAAATTTAGGCCTAAACAATATTGTAGATAAAGTAATGGCGAGTCCGAAGGTAATGACTACGGCTCCTCTAAGTGCTAGAAATAGCATAAGAATGAAATTAAAAAAGAAAGAGGCGAGAAAGCAATATGAAGAAGATAGCAATAAAAGCGTTAGACGAATTCCTGAAATTGATGTTGTTGAAATGGATAAATATTCAGTAGAAGTTGACAATGAATCTCCAAGTGGTGGAGGAGATGAAACTGAAATTGCTGAACTTGATAAACATCCAGGAGCAGATGACAATTAATCCACAAGTTGTGGAGTTCTTGAGGGTGATAAAAATCCAGAAGTAGATGACAATAATCTCCAGTTGATGAAATTTGTTTAATGGAAGCTGAAGTTGGTGAAAAAGAACCCCAGATAGAAAAGACCATATAGGATCACTCTGCAAAAGATATTGTGGTTGAAGAGGCCCGACTCGAACCCCAAACTGAAGATCTTTTAGCTAAAATCGACATTTTTCAAGCGGATGAACTCTTCGATACAGGGAAAGGTATGGAAAGCAAGGATAATGGCGGTGATGATGATGGAAAAAGTTCTACTGCTCCTAAGGAATGAAATGAAGAGCAATTAGGAGAAAATTAAAGTGCTGAAGAAGAAGAAGAAGAAGAAGAAGAAGAAGAAGAAGAAGAAGAAGAAGAAGGTGAAGAAGAAACTTATTAACAAGGGGATGAAGCCAGGGAGCCTGAGTGCGAGTCAGACCGTTTATCAGTTCCCCGAGGCATCAAGGAAATCAACTTCGAAGGTATAGACTTAAAACTTGGCTTTATGAAATTCCTTTGTTCCCGTCAAAGTTCGATCTAGCCCTAAAAAGTTTTATGAATTCAATAAGTTTTCGAAGTTGAAATTAGAAAAGAAATTTAAGGAGTCTGTGTTTGGGGAGTTCCTTGAAATTTATCGATTTTGGAAATTCAATGGACAGATAGTCTACTCCCTACTTCTGTGTAAAATAAAGGATAAAAAGCGTCGAGAGGTTTGGTTCTTGGTTGATGGAAAGCCAGCTTGTTTTGGGCTGAGGGAGTTTGCTCTTATAACTGGTTTGGAGTGTGGGGTAAAACTCAATGATAAAGCAAAGAATAAGGTTGTGAATAAAGGAGAAGAATTTTATGAAAAACCTAACAAGGAACCCCTCCACCGAGGTAAATGTTAAAGTGACATTGGGGAAGCTTTTGAGGTATTTGAAAACTGGAAGAAGATTATCAAATAGGATCAGTTGAAGATGTGCCTTTTATGGTTTCTCTACTCAATATTGATGGCAAAGGGTACTTCAAAGTCAGTTCCGAAGGAATGGATTTGTATGGTTGATGATCTGGAGTTCTTCTCCAAGTATGCATGGGGCAGGTTGTGCTTTGAGCTGATGATTGAATATCTGAAGCGCCCAAGCTTGACATGGCCAAGCATTATAAAACCTTCAGTGAGAAAGGAAAAGCACCTGGTTATGCTCTTTTTGGCTTCCCCCTAGGCATTCTTGATAAGTCTACAATAAACCAATAGTGGGTTTATTGTTAAGTTTTCAATTTTCGTGCTCTGATTAAATCTTCATCTTAGGCCTGGGTCGATGAAGCATTTTCTGCCATTGGAAGGAGAGCTGCACTGACATATCAGTCTCCTATGACGTGCCCTCGGATGCTCAAATCGTACAGAAAAAGGGTGTCTAAATCATTCAATCCATTCGTGGAAGGAGAAGATAAAATTAAAGACTTTACGTTATTTTCATTTCATTAAATTAGCTAACTCTAAATATCTTTTTAATTTGTAAGAATCTAGTATTAATTTGCTTAGCTTCTATCCAGATCATGCGCCCTTACTTATTCCATACTGAGAAAGAGGTGCGATCGGGGTGAGAGGATTTATATGTGCCCTATGAAGATGAAGTTAAGGATGCGTCGGTTGATGCCCTTAGGGCTAAACTTGAAGGGGCCATAGCCATCAAGAAGATTGTTCTTAATCCTGCTGGTGAAGGTGATATGGATGTAGATGGAGAAGAAGATGCAAAAGGTGATGAAGATAATGGTGGAGCTCGTACAGGAATTTTTGGTGAAGGTGCAGGTCCTTTCAGTGGTGGTGTCAATGTTGCAGGTCCTTCTTAGGGGGTTGTGCTCTCTAGGCTAACAACAATGGAGGACAAATTGGTTGATGTTGCTAAGATGCTAGCGGAACAATCGGAGAGGACCGTATGTAAATGCTTGTACCGTTCTTCTGCGTGGTTGACGAGGCACATGAAGAGGAAGGCAATGAATTGTGGTACCACTGCAAAGACCACTTCAATTCTAAGAGAGTAGCGTAGATTTGATGAAATTGTTGCTACAGTTGATGACGAAGTGGATACTAGTGTCAGTGACACCAGTATCAGTGCCACCAATGCCAATGCCAATGCCAATGCCAATGCAGTTGATGCCAATGGAAATGCAATTGATGCCGCCAATGCCAAGGTTGCAGAAGAAGCCAATGTGAATGTAATGAAGTGCTGATAAAAAATAGTGAGGATGCTGAGGAACAGTTTTATGAAGCGGAGGATGCATCCCATGTCGAATCGAAATCGAACTTGAATGGAGGGGTTGGAGAAGTTGGACAAGATCCTGAAGAAATTATGTCGGGTGTCTTGGAGAGTCAGGACTAAGAGTATTAACAAAGATGAGAACAAAGATTGATTTGTCAGTCTTCTAAAGATTGTTATTTTTTTAATCTTGTTTGAGTGTTATACAGTTGACAATATTGTATTTTTTAATCTTGTTTGACTGTTAACCAGTTGAAAATCCGTTTTGGTAATGTATCACACGCTTCGTTTACCAACCAGTGTCATTCAATGCATTTTACTGTAGTTTAAAATGTAAGATTGCACGGGAATGATCGCTGATCCCTAAATAATTTATCAATTCTTGTGAACCATAGCAGTTGATTGTTTACTATAATAGTCCGATCATCGAAATGGAATTAAATATTGTGCGTAGTGGAAATTTTATTATTTTGAACAACTAGGAATAAAACTATAAACTACTTTACATGGTCGATACTATATAGTTGTTGGATTTATACTTGAAATATCAAAAATATTGCATTAGTATAAGTTGGACGCTACTCGAGCATAGACTAAAAGTGCATACACTAAAAGAAAAAAATAATATTTCAAACAATTATAACATAGGTGACGTATATTAATAGACGTGTAACTTAACCAATATGCTAAGTGGATTGTGCGGTAGATAATAGGCGATGTGAAGTGTGGGAGGGTAGTTAGTTAGTGCACCCCTCAAAGTAAGAATTGTCAAGTCAGGACCATTTTTCTTTTCTTTTGAAACTAACTGATTTGATTAAAGGCGCCTATTTGCTGTGTAGTTATTAATTAAGAAGTGATCCTTGCATTTAATTTATGTCAATTCACTAACCTTTGTAACTCTTCAAGGTTATTTCTATATAAACTCCCAAAAATGTGTGTTTTTCCCATTCCACTTTCAATATTAATTTTTCTGTATTAAAACTATCAAAGGAAATTTTCAAAATGGCCAGACCATCTAACCAGCGTGATATCTACTGGGAGTTAGCCCTTTTGCAAAATGATGTTGCGGATATGTGGGAAAGATTAAAGAAGCTTGAAGATAATTGTGGACTGAGTCCCATGTGAGGGAGAATTAGATCAGAGCGATCAATGCAAGACTTGATGCAGTTTGTGTACCACCTGAACCCGAGCCAAACGTCATAGAGGAAGACGCAAGTCCACCAGGTCCACCAAATGCCATGGCTAATCTACCAAATGAACTGGCTAATCCACCAAATGCACCGCATGATATGGTTGAAGAATCTCCACCAAATTCACAAAATTCACCAAACTAGTTGTCTGTTTTTTGTTGTTTATTTAATGGTCTAGACCTTTTAATTATTGTTCATATGAATAACAAATGTTTACTACTGAATCATGTAATTGTTGTTTCAGTTGTATTTTTGATTAGGCCTTCTGATATATTGGTAATATTAGTTTCAGTTCTGTTTTTCATTGTCCACCACTACAGGTCTATTGATACTGTTCATCTCCATATTTTTTGGTTCTGTTGTAATTTTGATTGTCTACCATGTATGGTCTCTTAGTAAAATTTGACAAACAGAGTAAAAGTGCTCATAGTTAACAGTAATCAAACAAATAAAATAATTAAATTACCATCACATTAACAAAACTAACTAGACTGACCATCCCCATTTAGGCATTTACAGACAAAACTAATTGAAAGATGCTAGGAGGTGTGAGAGGTTGGCAGTGCTAGGTATACAGAGAGGTAGAGGTAGACCGAAGAAGAATTGGGCTGAGGTGATAAGACAGGACATGGCCCAGCACCAGATCACAGAGGACATGACCCTAGATAGGAGGGTATGGAGGTTGATGATTAGGGTATAAGGTTAGATAATGGTTAATTGTCTTGATAATGCGCTATATGGATTAGCTCCATCTTAGGCTCCGTATTTGAAGCTACTGTTTATCCTGTGCATTTTGGTTATGTGTGAGTTCATTTTTCTCTTTAGCATGCTATTTTGATCTTGATTGCAAACAACTTGTTTTCACGTGTGTTTTCTGAAAGGTTTTTCTCTAGCCGAGGGTCTATCGGAAACAGCCTCTCTATTTTGGTGGGGGTAAGGTCTGCGTACATCTCACCCTCCCCAGACCCCACATGTGGGATTATACTGGGTATGTTGTTGTTGTTGTTGTTGTTGTTGTTGTTGCTAATCAACTTCAATTTGGTCTATTGTACTCCTATTGAACAAGGAGTGTGATTATTTTACCGTTCAGGATATTATGTCGCGCGCGTTTGGCATTTAGGGTTTGGGATTTTGGGCATAGGATTTAGGGTCCACGCGCTTGGAGTTTGGGGTTTGGGCTCTACGATAAATGTAGATGATTTTGGCTTGATGGGTATATTATCAACGATGGAAAATTACGTTATTTTGGATTGTCCACATTGATCAAGTTGATAATATACACATATAGTTTTCCTTAAAATAATACAAAAAACCTATACTAAACACCATTAAAGTTTAATTTAATGGTCTACGAACTAGGAAATCACTTATATGACAAAGTTTTTGTATAATGTATCTTAATAATAGTCAATAACAATGATAAGGAGTGACATTGGATGACTTATATGATACAAAGTATACTAGTGTTAAGGTTCTGAGAATGCAAGACCTTATTCTCTAAGCATGGAAGAAGATTGTAATTTGAGAAGCGAGCAATGCTTTGATTTAGTTATATGGATTAATACCACCCAACACTTTAATGATGATAAATAACGTTCGATTACGTTCATTATTTAACGTATACAAATGATAAGGTCGTGGTATAACAAGACCACCTTCCCGAAATATTGAAGAAAATCATTGCGTGACAAACATCTAATTCTTTGATTTAGTTATATGGGTTACTAACACCACCTACCCTTTTAGCACATTTTTTTAATGTTTAAAGCTGGTTAAACGAATGTATCGGCATTAACGCTTCTATTTAATCCTTAATCCTTTTAATCAATGATAAACCTTTATAAAGAAGATTATCAATTATGTATAATCCTGATGAATTGACGGGGACACGTGGTCATTTATAATTTATTTTAATAATTCACCATATTGAGGGATATAATAATTATTTTATAAAAAGAGTGTTGTCTCAGTCAAATTAATTCAAGTTTAAAAGTGATGATTGTCAACCATGAATGTTTGATTATCAAATACAATATAATTCTATAGTGATTAAAAGCTGTTATGTACTTTACAATTCCATACGATTAATATACACGATTGTTTTAATATATTTATCTCTCCATTACACAAGCAATAGGTTAACTATTTATTCAATGTGGTGAAATTATTAACTTCAATAATTATTAGTCTTGTTTATGTTTGGTTGTTTATATGCTTTATATGGTTTCTTAATTCATCAGATCGAGTGGCTGTATACTTTAAAATTGTTCTTATTTTTTATACTTCAATTCTCAATTCCATACAGTGAAAACGGTCCTTGTCTTTATGTGTAGTTGTTTATAAACTTACATGGTTCTATTATAAAGTTCAAAAGAATCCATCATCTTCTCCAGATGAAACCAAAAAATTAAAATATCGAATAGAGTTGGAATACAATATTTATACGCTGATAAAAGCCCTCATTTCTATTAATGATAATTTTTATAATTACAAAATAAGAGCTTTCTTTAGTCAGAAAGCTCTTAATTAGGTAGAACAAAAAAATATAAAAAAAATACTGAAATACTAACGATACTAAAATACTTCTATACACTAAAAAAACATAATAGTTAGGGGGAGGATTTGGGGGGGGGGGGGGGTGGGTGAATGGGGGTCATCGGCGATTTGGCGACACATTGCACGCAGAATGCATTCAATGTTCCAAATATTCATTTCATGGTGCCTCCTCTCCTCATCAATCTGGTGAATTAGAGCTTCCAAACCTTGGCACAACAAAAGAGCATCCTGAGTTGAGGGGTAAGCCATTGTTGGGGTTGAGGAAAAAACTTAAAAAAAAATAGATAGGTTAACTTGTTAATTGATGCGGAAAACTTAATAAATAATGATTCTATTTATAAGGGAAGAATGGGAAAGGTTAGGGAGGAAGGGGGGGGGGGGGGGGGAGGGAGGATACACAGTAATTATTAGATTATACTATTCATGTAAGACCTTTTGAATCCTCCATTGAAGCCGATGGGACTTCTCTTGTATTGGGCAGTGTACCCAAGTAAAGAACCTACCACACGCGTCATTAGGCCTATTATATACCGCATAATATACTAATCTTACATGCTAAGTTTCCGTCTATTAGTAATCGTCAGTTCTTTTGTAATTGTTGTTTTTTTTTAGTTTATGCTCAGATGGTCTATGCTCGAACAATGTCCAACTTAATTTTTTTTAAGTATTCCAAGTATAAATCCAACATCTATATAGTATCGACCATGTATAGTAGTTTATAGTTTATTTCCTAGTTGTCCAAAAAATATTTCAACTACAGGTATCAATAGAGCCAGTTAAGGTTTATTGTCAATCGATTATGACAGATTGTCAACTATGCATACTTTGCCCAAAAATAAGAACTTATAGCAACCTTAACAATAGGAACACAAAATTAATACGCCGACAAAATATCACCCATTTCCATTGATAATATTTTTAATAATTACATTAACAAAAAAATAGCTTTCTTTACTCAGAAAGCTCTTCATACTAGAGGCATCATATGAACACGAAAACAGAAACCATGTTCGGGATGCGGTGGCAAAATTTGGAAGTGGATAACTTGGCCTTCAATGATATGATGCATAATAACAAACTATAACCAACCTCGCCGAAGCCTTGTGCGAGACGGCGACACATGGAGTTCCATACAGAACCTAAGGTCACCACTGTAAATACAAGCTTCCTTCATTTTGTCGGGTAAAAGATTTTTTATGCGTGCTGGAAAAGTCTAAATCAAAGAGTACAATGCATAATGGGTTAAAAATCAAATAACTACTGTAAACATATCAAAAAATTAAAGAACGATGTATGAAACTTATTAGGTCATCCGTTATAGAGTATGACCTATTTACATTTATAGTGAAGCATGAACGGTCCTCTTTTCGGATGAACCATCCAAAAGGCCAGATATGGTTATCACTTGTGTCTGGTATGTTTTAGAGAAAGGGAGAAGATCATGGACGGAAAAAAATAGATAGATTAACTTGTTAATGGGTATGGAAAAAATTAGAAAATAATGGCTCTATTTATAGGGGAAGAAGGTGAAAGGACAGGAGTTAATGTTCCATTGTATCCGACGAGACAGTTCTTACTTTGGGCAGTGCACCCATTAAAGAACCTGGCGCACATTTCTCATAGCCTATTATCTACCACACAATCCACTTTACTTACACGCTAATTGTTGGAAATAATGTTGTCTTCCGTCTATGCTCGAACAACGTCCAACATATATATAGTACAGACCATGTAGCATAGTTTATAGTTTTATACCTAGTTGTCCAAAAAAAAAATTATAACTACAGATATCAGTAAAGCTAGTTAAGATTTAGTGTCAACTGGTTAAAATCGAGTGTCAACTAGTCATACTTGGCCAAAAAAATTCTAACTTCAAGCGCATCAAGTGTCTATTATTAACATATCTAAGTATAATAAACAACAAGACTAAGTAAACACTGGTATATTGGAAGCTAAGATACATAAATTATTCAGTTCACAAGTTATTACAAATATTCAGAAAAATAAATTACTAAAATTATTAGAGAAAAAGAAATAAATCACTGTCTATTTTGAGCTAGAGGGCGAGTTGTTTTCTTATGGCCAAGTTGTTTCAATTTGAACATTTATTCCTTCTGTTCTTCGACGTAAATGATACCTTGATGGATGGATTAAGCTTAATTCTTTTCCTGCCCTTTTTGATAAATGTCTTATATGTACATGTTCTTTTATCTCCCACGATCGCATGAGGATGATGGCTCGTAGCCTTCTCTACATTCTTATCAAAGAATAATTTTCCATTACTAAAGCCTGTACCATCTCCAATAATATTGTTGGACTCTTCCATTTGATCATCAACTGCTAGAGGAGATGTTGCAACATCATTTGAAGTTGCGGCGGACCTCTCGACTCTCGAAATATAAAGAATTGGCATACTTCCATTATCATCTACATCTAGAAGGTATATGCGCAGATCACTATCATTCCTACTGAGGGGAGCTATTTTTCCCCTAGCAGGCGCAACATTAAGCATATAACAAATGGATACATCACCCCGATCACAAGTTAATTGTCCGCGTTCAATGATGCTGTCAATCAACTCATCAAATGTACCCACCAATTTCAATACAATATTGCACTAATATTGTAACGCCAAGACCAACACTTAGGCGTCTCTACCCATTGCCCATTGTAATCAACACCCACTACTGCATAGCCCCCATCACAGCTCTATTTACTGATATATGAACAAGTCGACAATATATTGAAACAGATCGATGAACTAAAACAGAGTTCTAATGGAACACAAACAATAGCGGAGATGATAAAGTAGCTTACCAGCTCAATAAAACACTTCGTATATGATGCAGCCCGAACACGTGCTGATCAAGTGTTCGATCCACCGAGGAGACCGATGACAAGAAGCCAAGCCAAGCTGCTGCACGATGTGCACATTCACTTAGCTTGGCCGAAGGAAAACAATTGCTCCGAAGCTGAGTGGCCGGGCTCAAGAACCGAAGGCATTATCTTCAGATTTGAGCCCGAAGGCAAAGTGACCGAGGACAATGGGCTCGAAGACAATTGAGCGTCCAAAGACAATGAGTGTGTTCGAGCAGACAATCGAGAACCGAAGCCAAGGCTTACCGAAGTCAAATTCTGCCGAACACAATTTAACTCAGCCTTGCGTGGCTTATTTCTATTGGTCGCCTGTGACCCTTTAACTAGTATACCCTTAGTATTTCCTATATAAACCTTGTTTCCTTTCATTGTAGATAGATAGTTTTTGAATATTGAAATTAAATGAAAGTGCCGAGCACCTTTCTCTTGTCTCCGTCGTGAGCAAAACCCTGTGAGGGATTTTATGGACTTGTGGCTTTCGGTTAATCCGATTGAACATTCCTCTTTGATCATTCAGTTTGCAAGAGGCAATGTTCTCTTGAGGATTGTTGCATAGTTAAGGTGATTCTTGTGACCCTTTTGATCGAGCTTTGAGACAGGTTCCTCACTGTTCTTTCGAAAGAAGCTAGTTTTGTCTTGCTTCTATCTTTTATCTTTCTTGTTTATCTTCCACGTTTGTGCTTAGCAACTCCTTCGGGTTTGCATTGCACCAGTATAACACGATGAAGTTGATACCAACCCAATTCGATGTCATGCACCCACCATGATCGACAGATTGAACATTTTGAAAAGACAAAAATTAAAATTTAAAAGCTTCTCACGACCAGATATCACGAAATGAGAGCAAAATTGAAGATGGAAATTAGATTTGTAATAGCTACGGAATAAAATGGTATGGATTTGGGGCTTGGAACGAGGTTCAGCTGAAGAAAAGGGCGATGGAGGCGGCTGGAATGAGAGGGGGGAGGGATCAGGGCGGCAAATTTGGGGCGGGGGAGGAAATTTTCCTTTTTTAGTATGAGCCAAAGTAGTATTTGAAACATGGGGGGTTGGGACGTGTAGGTTTTTTCTGTCATCTGCCCAATTTTTAAAAATTAAAAATATTTAATTAATTGAAAACTTTAAAGTTGTCTTTTATCCAATATGCCCTGCATAGTTACACTGACAGTAAGAGGCCATTTGGTAGAAAAATACCCACTTCCCATGTGGATAGCTAATCTCACTATTTTAGTATAAAATTGGTACTAGTTCTAAATTAATACCTCTTACCAAATATGAAATAAGAATAATCTCAAATTCTATTCCCGAATTACAATCCTTATCGTGGTTATCAAACGACCCCCTAAATGTTTGCAAAAAGGCTGTATTCCTTTTCCTTTTTCCTTCTTACTCTGCAATTTTCCTACCACTCTCTCCTTTTCCAAATTGAATTGGAGAAAAATTCTAGTACGAACCATTCCAAACCGAATGGTCGGTACTGAGATAGAGTAACTTTGCAATGCTTCGTGTATTAAAATCAGAAAGATAAGTGTAAAGTGTATCTATGATTCTACATCAAGCTTGACTCTAGAAGCGTTTGCAAGTCAATTTTTGGTATAAAAGCTGATTCTTGAGACGAATTAATTTGAAAGACTCACCAGTGAACAACCACATGTGAAAAAAAAAGTGATTGTTTGAAAAATCTTCCCAACATGTAATCCGATGGATATTTGACAGGGACAATCTTTCGACTTCATTTTAGAATTAGGTAAATTATAAAAAAAAAAGGGCAGCCCGGTGCACAAAGTATCCCGCATTCACGCAGGTTTCGGAAAAGGGCCCCACTTCGAAAAGTGTGATGTACGCAGCCTAACCTAATGCAAGCATCAATGGCTGTTTCGAACTAGGTAAATTATGATATTAGAAAAAGATCCATTGGTAATAATCTTTAAAATGTATTCAAGTTTCTAATGATTGGCCATTTGCAGAATATCATCGCAAATTAGCACACTAATATTTCGGCGGACCTTGATGGCTTCTTGCCGGTAACATAACATTTGGTATAAGTGACCGTAGATTGTCGACTTTTTTTGTTAGTAATTTAGTATAGGCAGAATACATAGATGGACTCCTAAAGTTGGCTCCACTTCCCACTTGGATACTCCAACTTTTCAAGTGATCACCTAAACATCTCATCTTGATTGAAGTGTGTCATGTGAATCCATCATGATGACATGGTAGATCAAATGTAATTCACCTACATTAAGCGCGTGATTTGTTTCCAAATAACTAGAAAAAAAAATTAAAAATTCAATAACAAAAGAAAAAAAGGCTTTGCACCCCATCCCCCACCCTTCCCCTAATACCCTTCACCAAATCAAATTCCAAGATGTCGTCAGACATGTAGCAGTAAACCAAAAAACCCTATATCATTAGACATCAAGCTCCGTTCCCTCTCTCATTCCACTAAACATAGTAATTACACTTCAAAACAATGACCCCAAACATTCACGAAATTCGATTGCTCCATAAGCAACTTACGAGATCCTTAAACCAGTATCCCTGCCCCTACCCCTCTATCCCTGCTTGTAAAGTCGTAACCCCTCCCTTAGCAAAAATTTATCTATCTAAATTCTCAAAGCACAAATTTATTTGTGTCATTGGTAGTTGGCTTATGCAATGAGTTCTAGTAGCCCGTCGGAGATAACTCGCCAATGAGAAGCGTCCCTTTGCAATGGAGTACAGGCGGCGTTTCCAGTGGTGAAAGTGAAGGGGAAGTAGAAAATTGTGCCAAGTTGATAGTCCTAGATTTGATTCTTAAAAATGAGGAAATTATAGAATTTTCAGTTTCAGAATGATAAGTTTATGTAGATTCCATTGTCGAATATGAAAATATAACATTTTCTTTTCATTTTTTCTTTAATTTCAGTAGTGATGGTGGTCCATCATTGGTGGAGATCATGGAGGTGACAACTTGAAAGGGGCTTCTGTATTTTGTTAATTTTAATTCGGAGAATATAATAGGTTATAGGTTTTTTTCTTTAGGTATAATTTTATTTAAGTTACACGTGTCAACTTTTTAATAATGAAAATTACAAGTGTCATTTTTTGATTCGCTCATTTGACACGTCATCGGCGAGTATAACTCACGTATTTGGCTTGTTGGACACGGGTGCTCACGAGACATACTGATGACGACATCAAGTGTCTAATTGATCACTTGAAAAATTGGAGTGTTAAAGTGAAAATTGGAGCCTGTATTCTGCCTTTAGTATATCATCACATAACTTTATTCATCGCAATTCAGTAGTGACTACCGCAGAACCTTTCTTTTTAACGATCAGAGATTATCACCGGAAGCTTGTCTCGTCGCCCCATGCGTGAATTTTCACAATTTCATGTTTGATAACTTATTAACTTTGTCATGATTCGTGAAATCTTTTACTCTTCTTTTTTACTCTTTTTTATGATTAATTATTCAATTGGTGCGGACACTTCATTTACTTGGTCTTCAATCGACAAACCTAAAAAAAAAAAAAAGCTATCGAAAAACCTTAGAAACGTAAGGAGGGCCGGGGGAGGGGGGTATCTTTTTTCAATGGGTGGAAACCTGTGACGCAATTTGAAGTTAAATTATTTTACCATAGTATATTTTACCTCCATTTATTTCAGCTTTAATGTAGTATGGAGAATGCAACTCATAAAAAAAAACAACAACAACAATGACATACTCAATTTATTCCATACATGGAATTTGATGAAGGTAAAATGTACGCAGATCCTATCCCTACTAAAGTGGAAAAGGCGTTTCCAAACCCTCGGCTAGAGAAAACTTTTAAAAAAACAATTTTTTTTCAAAGAAAAGAATATTTCACAACAATAACTTATCAAAAGCATTCACCACAATAAGCAACTCATCAAAGAACTGCCAAAATATTTTTTATTTCTTCAGAGATTTTCACCTTTTTCGCTTTTATGTATTTTCAAGTTAGTGCAGCATTGTTCATGCATCTTTTTCGGCGTTTTTCTTAAAGTATTTCCATCACATTTGAAAACGAAAGATTTACCTTTATAAAGTACTTCAAAGATGTTACCTGGCTCTATTTCTTTTTCTTTTTCATGCATATGAACAATAACACACTAATTAATAAAATGCATGTTTCCTCGTGCATAACAGTTGTTCTTCCTGAAAATCATGCGCAAGAAAAAAGGGACAATGAAAAATAGAAAAGCTTACAAAACTCTAGTGCTTGAGTTATTCAGATATATTTGCACTTAAAAAACTATAGCACTAGAGTTTTGTAAAGCGTAAATATATCTGAATAAACTACTATAACGTGACGACATGATCTTAAGTGATCTTAACGGGACAATGAAAAAGAGAAGCTTACAAAACTATATACAAATGGGCTTTTGGTTCCTCGGTGCTTCTCAAAGTTATATTTCATTAGGCATAGTTTTCAGTTTACCTTTACATACTCCAAGTGAAGTCCAATGGGTGCTCAAACACCAAAATTTTCTATATGGGTCTGTCATGACTAAGGGAATTGGTGAATTAAGTTCTTCACTAACTCGATGTGAAAGTCGGGTTATTTGTGTTTGACTGTGATAGTGAAGTGTGGAAACAATTATAAGAGACCAGATCATTTGATTGGAAGAATATCCAGCTACCATCTAATATTGAAATGTATTCACTGATAAGATCTTTTACACCACAAAGCTGTGTGGAATAAGGCAAGTAAAGATGGCTTGCTACTCTTGGTTGAGATTGTTTTGGTCTTTTTATTACTTGTTACTTTATTTAATTAGAATTCTTAGGTTAACCCTAATATTGTATATGCTTCAAAATTTCATTAAACACGTACACACTTCCAAAAAAAATAAAGATTTAGAGCAAATGTTGAAAGTATTGAGTGCGCTGAATTATAAAGTTTTGGAGAGTGTTGGATAAACTACTCGATACGAGTTTGTTAGCGAAACTTTAGCTATCTTTTTATCATTTTAGTTCTCTTTGTCACAGGGTATCGAGTTGTACCTTATTTGCTAAGTGAATTGTAAAAGGTACTTTTGAGAAAAAGCTAAAAACATTTAAGTTAGAAATAGCTTGATATGTTAGTAATAGTAGGGAAGCTACTAGTGAGGGATAAGGGTGGCTAACGGCCCGGTCTGGTCCGGGACCGGACCAAAAAAATTTGAAAACTGGGGATTAACCGGCCTACCGGTTCGGTCCTATCCTGTTTAAAAAATTGGTGCCAGATCGGGACCGGTTCCGGCGACCGTTAAGCCGGTCGGTCCCGGTCCGGTCTGGCCGGTTTAATGGTTATTTTTAATTTATTTTAGTTTTTTTTAGGCAAATAAAATTGAAAATTGAAAAACTTAACAATTTATGTAAATACCATTTGTAATAATTAGGTAAATTATATATTTTAATGAAACAAAATAATTATGTAAATTATATTTTTAAATTTATTAATGTAAAGTAAATAAATAAACACTAAACAAACGTTAATTGAAAAAGAAATACATACAATTTATTGAAAATTTGGGAAATACATAATTCAAATGACAAAAACAAACTAGAAATATAAAATTACAAAGATACTAAATAAACTAGAAATTCGAAAGTACATAATTGAAATGACATAGAAAATTTCTTAACCATTTCTTCAATTATTACGCAGATATATACCCCCCACACGACGACTCCATTCGTAATTATGTTGTCTTTCTAAGTGTTGTATAAGTTGATGGGTTCCACCCACTAAGCTCCACTCTCTTGCACAAATTCTACATTTAGCATTGTGATCTTCTATATTATACTCCATAAATTCCCAAATTTCAGAGTGACATCTTCGTTCAGGACGTTGTGGAGCAGCAGGAGCGGGAGCTTGATTTTCAGCCATTATAATTTATAATTGTTTGGACTTTGGAAGAAATTTAGAAAATAGCCTTTGAGAGTAATTTGAGAGATAAATTGATAGAAAATGCTAAATTGTGTGATATAATGATGAAATAATAGGGTATATATAGATAAAAATAGGTTGGGGGGGGGGTATGGGTGCCGTTTAGGGGGGGGGGGGGGGAGGTGATAGGCAAATATAGCCGTTTTTGGCCATTGGCCAACGACTATATTTGAAAGAGAGCCGTTGGCCCAAACTGCCGGTCCGGTTCCAGCCCGGTCCGGCAGTTTGGGCCAAATATAATTTTTTTTTGTTTTTCCTTTGTGTTTTATTTAAAGTGGTGGATAATTTGAAAAATATTACAACAAAATATTATTAAGTTTTTACTTGTACATATGTTTGGAATGTTTAGTTTATTTCAATGTTTAAAGTTTAAACTTAGAATTAAAAAACTTGTAGTATTTTTTTATACTTTGAACTTTGAAGTAATGAAATTTTTGAAGTGATGATTCAAAGTTCAAACTTTTGAATTAATTTGTTAAGTTCAAAATTCAAACTTTGAATTAATTTTAGAAAAATTAAATTTGAACTAATTTACAAACTAGTAATTAATTGTAGTATTTTTGCGCAAACTATAAATTAAAAATAAAAAGTATGAAGACAATAGTTGTGATTGAATTCCAAGACTTGGAGCAATTTTATTGAATTGTTTAAGACATAAGTAGTGCAAACAATAGCTAAACTTCAAACTTGTAAATTCAAAATTCTTATTTAGAAAATTACATTCTTTTAAACATATTAGCTAGTTTCTTGAGGATAGTTGTAGGCTTTTCTTTAGGAACTGGCCGTTGTTGTTCTTGGTCATCATCTTTTTTTGGTTCTTCTTCTTCTTCTTCATTGCCGGTTTGACTCCCTTCACTTGTTCCCTTGCTCAAAATTTGATCAAGATATGCTTTATTTTTTTCCTTTATAAGTTCTGGTAGACCAAAGTTTCTTTGCTCTGCTCTGATCCAATCCCTGAATAAAACTCCCGTCTCCATTGCCTCCTCCTTCAACGAATATCTGTGATCTCCAATTTGAAATCTTCCTTGGCTAAAAGCGCTTTCCGATGCAACTGATGAAGCTTGAATTGTTAATATATCCCGGGCCATTTTTGAAAGAATTGGAAATTGCGATTCTTGATTCTTCCAATAATCCAACAAATTCTTAGTTCCAAAGTTGTTAAGTTTCTTTAGATATTGAATTAAATACACTTGGAACTCGCTGTATTCCTCCCCGTACTCGTCCTGTTCTGAAAGCAACTTTTCGTCAAGTCCCCCAAAAGTGCTCATCCCCGCATGTAAAGAACTTTGCCCGGTGGATTGTATTGGTTCCGTTGGTGTAGCAGTATCTGTCCAAGCTCTATACTTTACAAAAACAGCCACGGTATCTGCATAAACTTTAGCAATAGCCTCGTCTACACTTGGATACCTATTAGTAGCAATTTCAATAGGAGTAATTTCTAAATTTGCATATACTTCTCTAACAAGTCGTTCAGTTAACTTAATTTTAAAAGCAGGATGCAACACAGAAGCAATGTAAAAAAGAGGAGGAATTGGAAAAAAATATTTTCTAAATTTTTCAATCATTCTCTCTACAGCCGGTTTGTAAACTTCATATTGCTTATACATTTTCAATAATTCCGATATTCCAGCTATATAATATAACATGGTAGGAGTACTTGGATAATATTAACCGAAAAATTCTAAAGTAGCTTGATAAAATTTTTGTAAAAACTGAAGAAGATGTTGAACAAGTTGCCAATCCTCATCTTTAAGGTGATAGATTTCCATAAAATGTTTATTATACATTTGAGAAATAGGCACTCTATATTTATAAGCGACTTTCAATGCATCATATAAAGTGTTCCACCTAGTACAAACTTCCTTTGGGACTCTCCTAATTGGCATTCCTAATTCTACACATTTTCTTTCCCATTCTCGTCTTCTTTCTTGATTTTTATTTCTAAAAATATAAGTAATAGCTATCTGTACCATTTTGATAATGTCGTTAAAAAAGTCAAGACCATCTTTTACTACTAAGTTGTAAATATGACATGCACACCTAACATGAAAAAATTCAGCAAAAGGGGGGTTCAAAATAGGTATCAAGTTCCTAAGTGCATCTGTGTTGTTTGTAGCATTATCTACCGTAATACTAAAAACTTTGTTAGATAAAAAGTACGTAGACAAATTGATGAAACTTTATTACAAATATAATTTCCCGTGTGTGGTTCATCAACAACTTTATAAGCAATAATACGTTTATGAAATACCCAATCAGGATCTATCCAATGAACAGTAACAGTAATATAATCACATCCATTAGTAGAACGACCCATATCCGTAGTAAGACATACTCTAGTGTCAAAGTTATCAAACATATATCGCAAATAATCCTGATATTCGTTCTTAAATTTAATAATATCATTTTTAACAGTAGTTCTTGGAAAACCATGAAAAGAGGGATTATATATAGATTGAACATAACGAACAAAACCAGTAAAAGAAGAAAAACTATAAGGTAAACCCTCGAGGGCAACTAGTTTAGCAATAGCTTCCCTATCCTTTTGTTTATCATAAGCAAGAAGCCCTCCTGTTGTTTGGTTAATTCTTGTTTGGGTACCCGAAGATTCATCATGCGCTACTCCCCCATGTTCAGTCCCTAAATATATACCACCCGCCCGCGTTGACCATTCTTTAGGATGTTTCTTTTGTAAGTGGGCCCTAAGTTTACCCGTCCTACCCCCATTACCCCCAGTTTTAAAAACCCACACCTTATCACAAATCCCACATATTCTTTGTTGTAAATTCCCACACATCAGATCTTTCCTTACGTTTAGCCGGTATTCTAGTAGGAGGTTCAGGAGGCAAGTCAGACTGAACTTCGGGTGGACTAGCTTGAAATTCAGGTGTTTCTTCTAAATTAACCCCGCTTTGATTCCCATATCGTGTTTCTAACATTTCGTGATCAAGTATATTATCAGCGCTAACATTATGATAATATTGAGAATCATCTATGTGAGTGAACTGACTAGAACTACCAGCAATTTCTTTACCCCTATTTCCCCTACGACCACGTGCCCGCCCCCCACTACTAGTTCCAATTGAACCTCTTTGAGACATAATAATAGCAAATAAAATAAATATATATGACAAAAAATATTATAAAAGAGTAGAAGTAGGAACGACCAACCAAATATAACTGTATAATTGAGGTGAATTTGAAACTTGAGCCTCCACTTCAATTAATTAGTTGAATACTTGATAATCGAAAAATTACAAAAATAGCCAAATTGAAATTTCAACCAAGTAGCGCCTCCAATTGACCCAATACTTGATATTTGTAAACTTCACCAAATAGCCAAATATAACTTTGATAGAAACACCAAATAGAACTTGATAAAGTAGCCAAATTATAAATTTTTAACAAATAGCCAAAGTAGAATAATAGCAATATTGTAGAAAATTTGAGAAAATTAGAGAGAATAGGAAGATTTGTGTGAAAAACATGATGAAATAATGGGGCATTTATAGAAAAAAATAGTTAGGGGTGGTAGAGGGGGCCGTTTTTGGCCATTGGAGGGTCAAAAGAGCTGTTTCCAACGGCTAGAAAAAATCAGAATTTTTGGACCGGTCCGGTACCGTTTCGGTCCGGCCGGTTCCGGTCCAATTTTATACCGGTTCATCCGGTTTTTTTGAGCAAAGCCGTTTCGGAACCGGTGATCGGAGCCCTTTAGGGACCAACGGTCCGGTCTCAACCGGTCCGAGCCGGTTTTCGGCCCGAATCTGGCTCAGTCCGGTCAAAACCGGACCGTTAGTCACCCTTAGTGAGGGATGAGTTAGTCCTACAATTTTAAGAGTTCCTAATTTGAATTTTGCTCTGTTTAGTGGATGTTTTGAGAAAAATCCTAAAGGCGATGTAGGGTTTAGTTTTTACATGTGTCGAGCCATGGTGGTTTTTCACGTAAAATCACGTATTTTTTCACTTCGTGCACTTGATGTGTTCCTTAGGTAGTTCCTCAGAAACTAATGAACAATGTCAAGAGGAAATTGGACAAGACCTAATTCAATCTCTTCTTCTCGTGTCTTGTGCACGTCTAGACACTAATTAATATCATAGTAGGTTCTCAGACATAAGATTATCACTTTGAGAAATCAACATGAGTGCACCAAATACAATGGTTTAATGACAGGCCTTCACTTATTTAGCAGTGAGAATTATGGACGGTGGAAAGCAACAACATACTTAGTGTTATTTTATAAGTGGGGCCTAAAAAGAGTGAGATGTAGATCGAACTTAACTCCTATCAAGATGGAGAGGTTGTTTTCAATAGACCCTCGGCTGAATAAAAATACTTTAAAAAATACTCATTCCGTTTAAAAAAAGATGAATCTTTGCGGAGTACTAAAGTCAAATAGACTAATTTTCAATGGAAATTTGCACATTGAATTTTTTAATTTTTTAAAATAAAATTTACATATATAAAAACTACATGAAAAATACTACAAGTCACAATAGTTAACAATTCAAAATAGTTAGAAAATATTTGTAAGATAAAAGGTCAAACAAATAATCTTGTTTGACCTTTTAAATAGTAATAGGTTCATCCTTTTTTTAAACAGAGGGAGTATGTGTTAAAAAAAAAAAAGATGGTTATACGATGAGAAAGAAAATACTGACATAAAAAAAAAAAAAAAACCCAAGTTAAACCAAAAATACCAATACCCATAAAAACGACAAATAAGATAGAAACAACCCAACAATGGCAGGAAAAAAGATCTCTTTTCCCATAAAAAGAGCTGACAATGGCAAAATAAAAAGTACTCCTTGAAGCTTTGCAAAAATTTGACGAATATGTACCATTTGATTGATAAAAATATTGATTAATACTCCTAGCTGGGTTTGATTATATTATTATTTCCTGTTGGGAATTTTTGTAATTACATTTTCTTGTGATGGTAACAGATCTTCTCTGAGTTTGTAAAGGTTCTGAACATAAAAAATGGATAAGCAAAAGTTTCTGACATTTCATCTTACAGATCTTAAACAAAGTAATTTGAACAAATAAGTGTATTTTTATTAATTTTTTAGTGTTGGTACCACAATAAGGAAAATAATTTTTTTTTACTTAACCCCAATACAAATCCCACCCCCACCCCCAATACAAAAACCCCCACCCCCACCCTCAATACGAAACCCCCCACCCCCACTCCCAAATTCCGATCAAGCCACCCAAACCCTCTCAATCCCCAAACTCCCACCCCTCCACACCTAGAAAACCCTCACCCACCCCCAACCCGTCCCGTTCACCCCAACGCCTTTTTTCTAACCAACTTTAGTCAATGGATAAGGCACTTCGCTGGCGCCAAAACTTATTCGCCGGAAGAATCGATGGCTTAACTGCAGCAATCAGATCAGGATTTGTTGAGGAGAAGGGCGAGGGAACAGCGATGATCTGAGGATGCTGGCGTTGGAATTTGTCGCGGCAGAGTTTAATGACGCTGGCGTTGGAAACGGATAGAATCTAATGCCTGCACGGGAACAGATGGAGACGCCGATGGAGATTTTGACAATGGGGTGTGGTGATATGGAGGAGGGGTTGGGGGGGGGGGGGGGGAGGGATCGAGGTGAGAGGAGGGGGTGTGTTTTAGCGTGGGGGTGTTTTTAGGGAGAGAGGTGGGGTAATTTGGAGCAAGGTGGGGGTGCTTGGGGGATAGGTATTAATGTTTGTGATTTTTAGGAAAAATATTTTCCTCGATTTGGAGGAAAATGAATATTCTAGGAAAATACTTTTCAAGACACATAGCTAACCACACATACAAAATTGGGGAAAATATTTTTTCCCCATACCAAACACACCCCTGATGTATAATTGTAGATGTGTTCATGGATACATATACCTATTAATTAATGAAGGCAAATGAAAATGAGATGGAAGAGTGGTTCGCTTGATAAATGATATGGAGAAGGAGCTTACCGGAGAGTGAAATGGTCGGTGGCCAATTCGCCGGACAAGGAAATCAAGAACTTGGATGGGAGGAATGCATTGTTTGGAATCAAAAATTTTTGCGGCAAAGTCCTAATTATTAAAGAGGTAATAATTTAATTAAAAAGACTTTTTTGGAAAGTACAAAATGGATACAATGCTAACCTACTACGCCCATGACAGAAATTGCTTAACTACTATCTAATCTTTTAATTTATCCCATTCCTCGGCCTCCACACTTTTCCATCTAGGGTCAGGTCCTAGGTAATCTGAAGGTGAGCCATGTCTTATCTAAGCACCTTGCATAAATTCTTCTTCAGTCTACCTCTACTTCTTTGTAGACCCAGTACTACCGACCCCACACACCTCTTTACTGGAGCATCTCTGTGTTCTCTTTTTCACATGTCCTATTTATTATAACCTCGCTTCTCACATCTTGTCCGCCATTGAGCCACTCCCCCTTTCACGTATGACCCCGTTCCTAATTTTATCCATCATAGTATGCCAACACATCCATCTAAGCATTCTCATCTCCGCTACGCTAATCTTTTGAATGTGTATTTTTTTGACTGACCAACACTCTGCCCATACAATATAGCTGGTCTAACGACCACTTTGTAGAGCTTATCTTTAAGTCTCGATGGCACTTGCTAATCGCATAAGCCGCTAGAAGCGAACCTCCACTTCATCCAACCTGCCCCTATACTATGTGTGACATCATCGTAAATTTTTTCATTACTTTGAAGGATAGAGCCAAGATATTGAAACTTTCTTTCTTGGGGATGACTTGTGTATCAAGCGTCACTTCCTCATCTGACTCTAGAGATGCATCACTAAACTTGCACTCCATGTACCCTGTTTTCATCCTGCTCAGCTTGGAACCTATAGACTCTAAAGTCTGTCTCCAAACCTCCAGCTTATCATCAACTCCGCCGTATATCTCATTTAATAAAACTATATCATCTACAAATAACATATACCATGATACCTCCCCTTGGGTAATCCGTGTTAATTCATCCATCACCAGGGTTAATAAAAACGGACTAACAGCTGACCCCAAATGCAACCCCATCTCGACTAGAAAGTGTTTAGATTCTCGCCCTAGTATTCTCAGTCAGGTCTTGGATCCATCGTACGTTTCCTTGATAGCTCTGACATATACCATATATACACCTTTAGATTTCAAGCATCTCCACAAAACTTTCCTTGAGACTTTGTCATAAGGCTTTTCCAGGTCAATGAATACCATATGTAGATCCATTTTCTTGTCCCTATACCGTGTAATTATATAGAATAAAATGAAATATGATGCAGTAGGGTCATATATGCCTATATGAATGGAGTGTAATCCTCTTACTCCTGGGGCAGAATCCTCCTACTCTTGGGGCAGAATCCTCCTACATCTAATGTGATATTAAATGAATGGTGCAAAATCCTCCTACTCCTGGAGCGGATAAGAAAACACAGCCCACAACAAGAGAATACAATATAAAGATGCAATTCAAGGCTACGGCGTAGTAAGTACGCCTTGTCGGCAGCTACTCACGTAAAGAACATGTGAATAGGATATCCATAGGGCCAAAGGCCGTCAAAGAACCAGATACTATCACTTACCTCAAATCTAAAAAAATTTGGCTACATAATAATCTCTTTCCCTTTATGAATCCTCTCAAAACTTTCTCTCTCTGAGCCAAGGAAGAATAACTATACGTATAAGTGCCAACATAAGGAATATTTAACCATCATGCAGGAATAAGAGAAATTACTAAATTTTCCCTAAGCCTGGCTTAGCCGAATACCCATAAACAATATATTTTCGAACTTCTCAGAGTTTGAAGATAATTCCGAGGTTAATTTACTAAATTTCCCAATTTTCCAAAGCTAGGGTTTTAACTCAACTAATCCAAGACCCAATTCAAGAATTTCTTAGCCCAAACCTCCAATTATTCATCATATGAAAGTTTAGAAATGCTACCTGGTCAATTGGGACAAGTTGGTACCATAGAATCACCATAATATTTACTTCCACTGCGAGATTCTGATAAAAAATGAGTTTTGTCGAGTGATGGTCATATTTATACCTCGGTGCAGTGCTATCATGCTGAGTCAATGGTGATCACGACTTTGCTCAGCGGGACTGTACCCAGACGCGCGCTTTCGCAAAGAGGAATTATTTTGGCCACCAGTATCGCGCAGGGTTGGTACCAGATGGCTTGACAGCACAGGCTGGTGCTATATTTTTTTGTCTAAACAGGACCCTACCTTGCTCGGAATCACCCTAAATTTTGCACACAAGTTACAAAACACATATATGACTCACATGCGAGTTCAGATCTAAAAACAGATCTTAGATACGAAATACGAGGTTTGAATGGAAGGGAAAAATGTCAACTTCCGGAACATTTGCAAAAACCATCTAAACAACCTCGAATTTCATTTGTAGAAGTTGCAAACAAATTTAATGGCACTATCGCATTTTGAGATGGAGCTCATTTACTTAAAACGAGCTCAAAAATCATAATTCGGCTTTACCGATACTAGAAAATGAAAACGTCTCCAAGACCTACTACCAAACAAGGTCTTATTCAGCTCAACTTTATAGGCATGTCCGAACTCCTGAAACGACCCTAGGATCATTTCATTCTCCTTCAGTTAGACTCGTTCGTCCTCGAATAAGCCAGAGTCCAGAGCAATCATACTCAACAAGGAGAATACTTGAACGAGCCTTTCACAATTAATTAACAGACACAAGACACCATTACATCATTACTGGATCAAAATCATAAAAAGGCGACAAGAACTCTTAAACTGAGAGATCAAGATCATACCTGAATCATGAAAGAGGTGAGGATACCTCTCTCGCATATTCGACTCGAGCTCCCAAGTGTCCTCCTCATGAGGACAGTTATGCTATCGCACCTTTACCATCAGAATCTCTTTAGCAAGAAACTTCCGGATATCTCTACCAACAATAGCAGCTGGAGAATCTTCATAAGCTAGATTTACATTAGGCTGAGTTTAGTCTATCTCGATCACTTAAAAAAGGATCACGAATGCACTTCCAAATCATCGACACATGAAAGACTGAGATGAACTAGCATTGATTCTGGTAAATCAATCTGATAAGCTATCTTACCAATACGCTTCTCAATACAAACTTAGCTTCCTTTTCTTCCCCAACCGCTTTACACCCCAATCGGCACCAACTTTCAAGAATAGCATGTCGCCGACCTGGAACTTCAACTCCTAATTCCTCTCGTTAGAATATGATATCTGCCTGCTTTGAGTGGTCCGAAGATGATCCTGAATGTGTCGAATCGTATCCAGAGTTTGACGTACCATATTTGAACACATCACCTTGATATCACGAGACTCAAACCAGCCAATCAGAGAACGCCATCGATGGGCATATAATATCTCGAATAGAGCCATTTGAATAAAATAATGGTAGCTATTATAGGCAAACTCCGCTGAGGCCAAATGATCATCCCAATGTTCTCTGAGGTCTAAAGCACTAGCCCTCAACCTGTACTCAAGAATCTGGATAGTCCGCTCTGATTGGACATTAGTCTGCAGATGAAATGCTATGTTGAGCTTAGGGGTGTTCACAGTTCGGTTTGGTTGATTTTTGATAAAAACCATAACCGAACTAATTTAATTGAATTTTAAATTATTAAAACCAAATCAAGTAAAACTAAAACCATCGATTTGGTTATTGCCAGTTTGGTTTTGGTTTGGTTCGGTGTATCGATTTTTTACAAATAAAATAGCAATGAACATAAGAAAAATAATAAAGAAAATTATTCTTAGAAAAGAATGATAAAGAGGATTATAAATTTTTTTTTAACTCACTTGAAACACTCACATATGTAATAGAAATGGGATATAAGTAATTCAACAAACACTAGATAGTCAGTGCAGTTCATCCACGCTTTTATGCAAGTAAAGTTCTAACAATCGAGATCCACTAGTTACTAGCGACCAAGAATGACTGTACTAGATCGTAAGTAATAAAAAGATTCGAGAACCTTGTTTACTATAAATAGATCATCTTGCTCTAAGTTGTTGAGTCGTTAGATTCTTGTTAGGCTTAAGATCACAATTAGTTAAGTCCAATTCATTTACTTTATTACAAGTTTTTTAAAGTGATATAGAAAACTTAAAATTAAACTACATAAAAATTAAAATATAAATATAGAGATATAAAAATTATATATATAATATATCGGTTCGGTTATTTTTTAAAATAAAACCAAATCAAATATTATCTGTTTTTAGAAATTAAAAACCAAACCAAACCAAAACCAACAGAGTATCCATTTTTTTAACCGGTTTGGTTCAGTTTTCAGTTTGGGCTAGTTTTTAACCAAATCGTGAACAACCGCAGCTGAGCTGAACCAGAGTCCGATTCTCTCTAGAAAGCCTTCCAGAAATGAGAAGTGAAATGAAAATCTCGATCTGACATAATGGACAAGGGAATGCCATGCAATCGAACCACCTACTCCATAAATATTTGAGCTAACTTCTTAGTTGAGTCGGTCGTCTTCATCAAAATGAAATGAGTAGATTTTGTCAGTCTATCAACAATTTCTGAACTGAATCATGACACCGTAAGGTCTTCGGTAGAAAATCCGTAGTGATCTTCTCCCACTTCTATTCGGGAATGGACAAGGCCTAAGCCAAACCTGCAGGTCTCATGTGCTCGTACTTGACTTGTTAAAATTCAAGCATCGAGGCACATGATCGAAGACATCCTTATTCATCTCTTTCCGCCAATAAAAATCTCGAAGGTCTTGATACATTTTAGTGGATGCTAGGATGAATAGAATATCACGAGCTATGAGCTTCGTGACGCAATAACTGCCTCCAATCTCCGACATCAAGAACACAGAGTCGTCCATTAAGCCGAAGAACACCATCTTCATCAAGCTCAAATAAAGGGGCTCCTCCACTTTGAACACAGCCATGTAACTCGCAAAGCTAAGGATCGTCAAACTGTCTTTCCTTAATCTAATTGACTAAGGAAGACTGAGCCGTAACATTAGCCAGGACTCGACTTGAGTCTGGACTAACGAATCTTAGTCCTGAGTCCCCAAGAGTCTGCAACTCTCGAGCTGAAGGCCATACATCAACATCAAGAAAAGCCAAGCTGCCCATGAACTTCCTGTTCAACTCATCAGCTACCACATTGTCCTTCTCTGGATGGTAACAAATAGTGATATTATAGTCCTTAATCAAATCGAGCCACCTTCCGTACCTGCCATTCAGATCCTTCAGAGAGAGAAAATACTGCACGCTCTTGTGATCGGTATACACCTCACAAGGCTCACCATATAGATAATTCCGATAGATCTTCAAGTCAAACACCACATTTGCCAACTCCAAATCGTGAGTTGAATAATTCTTCTCATTTTCCTTCAGCTGCCTGGAAGCATAAGTGATAACCTTGTTGTGTTTCATCAAAACACATCCTAGTCCAGCACAGGTAGCATCACAATAGACCACAAGCTCACTAGTGCCTGAAGGAAGAGATAAAACTGATGCTGAGGTCAACAAAGACTTGAGCTTTTAAATGCTTGCATCACATTCATTGGACCATCGAAACTGAACTTCCTTATGAGTCAAACGAGTCAGAAGAGCTGTAATAGTGGAAACTTCTCCACGAATTGCCGATAGTATCTTGCCAAACCGAAAAAGCTACGAATATTAGCCGGAGTGGTAGGACAGAGCAAATTCGAAAAAGACTCAATCTTCTTCGAGTCAAATTTAATACCCCCGTGGAGCACCACATGACCCAAGAAAGCTAAAGAATCAAGCCAAAATTCATATTTCGAGAATTTGGCATAAAACTTTCGATAATGGTGTGTTTGAAGAACAATTCTCTGGTGATACTCATGCTCTTTACGACTGTAGAACAAATCAAAATGTCATTGATAAAGAAAATGACAAAAGAATATAGGAAAAATCGAATATTCGATTCATAAGATCCATTAAAGCTGCTGGGCCATTGGTAATCCCGAAAGAGATAACTAGGAACTCGTATTGACCATAATGAGTCATGAAATTAGTCTTTGGGATATCCGACTCTCGAATTTTCACCTGATGATATCAAGATTGCAAATCGATCTTAGAAAAAGCTTCCTACAACTGATTGAGTAAATCATGCATACGAGGCAAAGGATACTTTGATGGTGAATTTATTCAAATGTCGATAGTTGATGCACATCTGCATGGTCCCATCTTTCTTCTTCACGAACAATACATAAGCTCCCAATGGAGAAACACTTGGCATGATAAATCCCTTATTTAGCAAGGCCTGCAACTGCTCGTTCAACTCCTTAAATTTAGAAGGAGCAATGTGATAAGGAAGGATAGATATTGGCTGAGTCCCTAGCACAACATCAATACCAAACTCGATATCCCGGTCATGAGGAAATGCCGGCAGATCATCAAGAAACATTTTGAGTAACTCCATCACAACAAGAACAGAGTCAAGAGATAGTATCTCCAAACTGGTGTCCGAGATCAAGGCAAGATATGTTGAACACCCTTTATTCATCATTCGCTTCGCTTTTAAGAAGGGAATAATACGCCTTGTGGGTGGAAAATGAGAACCCTGCCATACAACTGCTGCTAACCACCAGGAAGAGAAAGTTGGACTAACTTGATGAGAATCCAAAGTAGTATAACACGATCCAACCAGTCCATGCCAATAATAACATCGAAATTTACCATATCCAAAAGTAGAAAGTCCACTCAGGTCTCACGACCCCCATAGAATAAAGTACATGCTGGATAAACTCGCTTCACCACAATAAAATCTCCGACAGGAGTAGAAACACAAAATGGATCGCACAGACATATATAATCAACATGAAAGCCCGCAACAAAATGAGAGGATACATAAGAATAAGTGGATCCTGAGTCAATTAGAGAATATGCATCACGTCCACAGATAGATAAGATACCTATAGTAATTGCATTAGATGCCTCAGCGTCCTGCCTGGTTGGCAATGCATAAAGTGCTTTTGCGGCTGAGCTGAGCCGCTACCCAGATGGCCACCCCTGGAGGGGGCACTAGCACTATGACCACAACCTCTGCCTGGTGATGGCATACCTCGACTGGATAAAATGAGCAGATGAAGTACCCAAAGGTTACATAGGTGCCTGAGGGCGAGAAAAGGACAACTGCCTTCGTGCTGATGTAGGGGACAATATTTCTTATGATCACTAGGATCCTGATTGATGAAACACCTTGAAGAATATCTACGCTGCTTAAACTACAGCTGATCACGAGGGTGAGACTGAAACCGACTTTAAGGCGGAACATGCGAGTTCAGAAATCTACGCGCCGAAGACTGAGGTGGCCTCCCCTGATAATGCTGACCCTTACCTCTAGTATATAAATAAGTGGACGGTTCCTCACAAACTAAATTTCTTTGTCGACTTACCCACCTAGACCATGACATCTCTTACTCTCCCGGTCCAACTCCTCTTTCTCTAAATTATAATAAGCTTCATATTTGCGAGCAATACCAGCCCCAATCTCACGAGCCATGCTGGACCTCAAGGAAGGAGAAAGCCAATCAATGGACCTCCTGACTCGCTCTGAAGGCTCACAAACTAAGTCTGGAGTATTGTTGGACATATTCGAGAATCTGATCTCATAATCAGACACAGACAAGTTACCCTTCCCTATCTCCTAGAACTGACCATGGTTCTCGTCCAGCTTGTTGCGAGGGAGATATTTATCCCTAAATTGATGAGAGAATTCGCACCAAGTCAGCTTAGGCAAACCCTGCCTAGCTGAGATAAGGGTAGTCCACCATGCAAGGGTTGGACCCTCCAACTAAAAAGAAGCATAGTCCACACCATACTCTTCCAAATAACCTAGAGCCTCCAATATCAGCTGATAGCGGTGTAGAAACTCTCGAGGATTCTCTGACTAATGGCCTACAAAAGTCGGTGGCTGCAACCTACAAAAATGATATAACATCTCTAGTTTCCCATATGGAACCACCTAGCCTGGTTGACCGGCCTAAACAACCTGAGGTACAACATCCCCTACCTCTGGAACATGAATTGCTAGAGCAATATTTTAAGCTGCGATAGGAGCTCCGTGAGCATGAACACCGACCTCACCGACAACCCGAGGAGCTGCCTACAACATAGCAGGTCCTTAGATTTTTTGATAGGCCATGAGGGAGTCCGACATCCTCCCCTAGACCCATCGAGCGAACCATATTAACATTAACTAATATAAAGTATGAAGTGAAACTCTGAAAAGACATAAACATATATATATATATATATATATATATATATATATATATATATATATATATATATATATATATATATGAGCTTCAGAAAAAAATACAGATGTCTACCCCACAATAAGGGTTTAGAGATGTCCAAACCTGACATCTACAAGTACAAAAAAATATATACATCCCCCAAAAGGAGAAAAATAGATCCAACAAACAAAATCTCTAGCTAGTGGCCATCCCAAATAAAAGCTAGGTCACCACCGACAGCTGAAACGTGCTCGCTCCATAATTATATGCCGAGCTGGGTCTTGGAGCGGAATCTACCGTAACAAATAAACTAAACAGGGAAAACAGATAAGGAGTGAGTCAAAAGGAATCAGCTAGTGAGGGCTTGCTAGCTCTCTCGAACAATATATGGGCAAGCTAGGGAATTAGAAAGTCATCAGCAAGATGCAACAAAATAATCAGTGCACAAATAGTTGATGCATATAATCACATATAGCCAGCAATCCTTGTAATGAAATGGAATGAAATGAAATATGATGCAATCGGGTCGCATATTCCTAAATGAATGGAGCGGAATCCTCCTACTCTTGTGTCAGAATGCTCCTACACACAATATGATATCAAATTCATTGAGCGGAATCCTCCTACTCATGGGGCGGAATTCTCCTACCTCTATATGACATCAAAACCCACAACAAGAGAATACAATATAATGATGTAATTCAAGGCTGCGGTGTAGTAAGTACCCTATCGGTCGTTACTTCCGTAAAGAACATGTGAATAAGATATCCATAAGGCCAAAGGCCATCAAAGAATTAGATACTATTACTTACCTCAAATCTAGGGCCCAATCGGCTGCTAAATGATCTCTTTCCCCTTCCAGAGCCTTTCATAATTATCTTTCTGAGTCAAGGAAGAATAATCGCACGTATAAGTCCTAACATAAGGAATATTTAACAATCATGCGGGAATATGACAAATTATTAAATTTCACCTAGGTATGTTTTCAGACTCCTTATAGTCCGAAGATATCAATTATGCAACTGGATTACAATTCCGAAGTTAATTTACCCAAATTCCCAAAGCTAGGTTCCTAACCATTTCATCCAAGCCCAAATTCAAGAATTCCCAAACCCAAATCTCAAATTAATCATCATAGGAAGGTTTAGAAATGTTACATGGTCAATTGGGACAAGTTGGTACCTTGGAATCACCTTAATATCGAATTCCACTGCGAGATTCTAATAAAAAAAATGAGTTTTGCGGATTCATGGGTGATATTTATACCTCGGTGCTACGCTAACATGCTGAGTAAGACGCGATCACCACTTTGTTTAGCGTGAGTGCACCCACACATGCTCTTTTTCAAAGAAGAATTATTTTGGCACGTGCTATCGCGCAAGATTGGCACTAGATGGCCTGACACCATAGGAAAGTGCTGCATTTTGGGTCTGAAGGGACTCTATGCTGCTCGAAATCACCCCAAAATTCGCACACAAGTTGTAAACAAAATATATGGTTTACTTATAAACTTAGATCTCAAAACGAATCTTCGATACACAATACGAGAGTTGAATGGAAAGAGGAAAAACTTTAACTTCTGGAACAATTGCAAAAACCATCCGAGCGATCGAATTTCACTTCAAAGTTAACAATGGTAACAAATTACCATAAAAACCTAATGACACTTTCTAATTCTAAAATAGATCTTATTTACTCAAAATGAGCTCGAAATTCATAGTTCGGGTTTACCGATACTAGAAAATAAAAATGTCTTCTGACCTACCAAACGAGGTCTGATTCAACTCAAACTTTATAGACAACTCCTAACTGACCTTACAAAGCTTTTAAGACTAACCAACATTTACAAATATTTCTGAGAAGTATTAATGCTTAATCAACATGCAAGTGGGTCGGATGACGCTTTTCAACTTATGCTCTTTCTTCTCTCTAAAATAAAAAGCTAAGTGGTAGCTTCAAGGGTTTAATAGAAGAAGCATTCACACTTTGGAAGAGCTATAAAGGTGTTCTTGGATGAGTATTCTCCTTTTAGGAAGTTTATTCACTTGAGAGATGATATATACTACTTTCAACAAGATTGTGGAGAGCCACTTCAGGACTTCAGGCTTGGGAGAGATTCCTATACTTGATTCATGCATTCTCGGGACATGGCTTTTCGAATAATATTCTTTCAAAGACCTTCTTTAATGGATTGATTATGCCAACCAAACAACAATTAACTATGCAGCCCAAGGTGGTTTAATGGAAGGTACTTTTGAGAAAGTCGTGGAGATAATCAACAAGGTCACCAACCAATCTAGATCGTGGAACTCTAGAGCAAGGAGAGGTAAATCTAGCAGTGACAGAAAGAATGTACTAATTAAAAGAATTATGGAGGCACAAGATGGAAGGTGGAACTATTGGTGACCATGTTGGAATTACTTGCAAAGAAAAAATTGAAGAAAAACCAAGGAGATATTGGGAAAAAGGTCAATGTAATCGACCTTTCACCTGATGAAGTTCATCATGGTACTCATCACTCTTATCAAACTTACCCAATGGGGTATTCAACATCGGTGTTTTGTACCAATTGGATTTCAATCACAAGGCCAAGATGGTCAATTAGTGGAACAAGGATACCAAGAATAAAAAGAGGATGATAATTGTGTCAATTCTTTTCAAGAGAAATGAGGTACCTATCAAAAAGGGTATCAACCAAATTGGTGACAATTTATACTACAAACTAAAAACAAATGGGTAACTCCTACAGATAGTATGGTACCAATCAAGGTAACTGAGACCCTATGTTCCTCAACAGGCTTCACTTGTCTCACATTAAAGCTCTAGTGGTCAAAGTAATTCAAAGTTGGAGGATATAATTGGAAGAATTTTGAAGCTCGAAGAAGGAAATACTAGTGATATCATAGACAGAAAGCAAATCATTAGCTCACACTTAACATCAACAAAAAAATTAGAGTCCCAAATGGGGCAATTATCTCAACAAGTGAACTAAAGGCCACAAGGTGCACTATTAAGTTAACATGTTAGTGAATCCCAAAAGAAATTGCAAACATCATTTCTTTGCTATAACAATAAGAAGAGGAAATTTTTTTGATGTCCCTAAGATCATTGGTGTCGAAAATGAGGTATAGGGAGAAGAAGAGGTAAATGATGAAGATGTGGAGCTAAGTAAAAAATAATATCACTGAGGTGGATTAATTAGTAGGGTTGATGAAGAAAGCCAAGAAGAGCTGAATCCAATGAGAGCATATAATGATAAATCCCCTCTTCCAAAGCCTACTTCACAAACAACCACTAGCCAAATGGCCAGTAGCAAACAAACTCCACCATCCAAAGAAGTCAATTCCTAATGTAACCCCATTCCTAAACAAAGTTTCCTATTTTATGAACAAGTGCCAAGTTGAGGAAAGCCAATCATATAAAGAAAATTTAGGAGAAGATAGCCACTACTTTTATTAATTTTCCTTTAGTGTATGCTTTGGGTCAAATGGTGGAGGTGAAAGAGTTTATGAAAGAGTTGGTCACCAAAAAGAAGCATCCAAACTTTGAGACCATAAAAGTGATCCACTCGTATAGTGGTATTGTTTCCACCCTCATAACCCAAAAGATAGAAGACTCGGGAGCATTCACTATTGCATGTGCTATTGGAAAAAGAAATTTTGAAAGGGCTTTATATGACTTGGGAGCTAGCATCAACCTTATACCATATGCCATGTACAAGAAATTAAAGCTTAAAAGCCCAAGGCCAATTTCCATCAAGTTGAGAATCACCGACTGAATGGTTAAAATAATTATAGGCATAGTGGATGATATGGTAGTGAAAATAGCTCGATTTTTCTTCACGGTGGATTTTTTGAAATTGGATTGTGCCGTGGACTTTGAAGTCTTAGTTATTATTGGGCGACTATTCTTTGCCACTGCAAGGGAAATGTGTGATGTTGGGCGATGAGATTTAACATTCTACTTTAATGGATAAAATGCTGTATTTCATATGTGAAAATCCTTGATGCAACCTACAGAACAAAGCAACTTGTCCACCATTTGGAACTTGGATATTGATGAAAAAGAGATTGTTCGTGAATGTGTGTTAGCATTAGAGGGGCTAGGGACTCGTCTTTAGGCACCAAAGAAGCTTTCACTTGATCTTGGGCATTGATAAAATCCTCTCACAAAGCCTTCCATTAGGAGCCACCGATGTTGGAGCGTCCATTGCCTAGAGGTACTCTTTTCTTTGCCCAAATTTAAGAAGAAGTTGTATCTACTGCATCACCTTTTAAAAAACATTAGTAGAATAAGTTAAATAAAATTAGATCAAGTTCAATAGAATTACGTAAGCTTCCTATGGTTTTAAGGAAACACAAAAAGCAAAAGGGAGATAAGACGAAATGAAAGCCAAGTGGTTAAATGAGGTCGAGGAAGGGAGCATAATGGGTGAAATGTGGTCCTAAAGAAAGTCACTAATATCCAAATTTATATCCTACCTGATCACGAGCCTACATTACAAGCCTAAACAAGTCCTAGTTAATCTTGTGCAAAACACTCCTTCATTAGTGGAGATTCACAATAAGGACAAGCTTATAGTACTTTGACTCCACCCGCGAACTTTAAAATCAAATATAGTCCATATTTAAAATCAAATATGTGTGAGAGAAATGGACTATTTCTGACAGGTAGTAGATATAAGAAGTATAGGGATTTTGAATATAGATTATGACTCATGAGCAAATGAGGTTGGTTAGAAAGTTGAGTCAATTCTTGAGGCTCGAGTTTCATCTTTTGACCCATGTTTTAACTAGTGAAATTATTCATGCAACATCTTGTCGAGTGTGCAGAAGGGTAGATTGATTGTTGGTATGAACAGAGGTCATAAATGCTTAAAAATGGTGAAAATGAAACTCGACCTCATTTTGTGTTGGAAATTGAAAGTAACAACTTGACTTGGGTTAAAGATTGGTTTGCTTGAGGACAAAAAAAGACTTAAGTTTTGGAGAGTTGATGAGTTGGCCTTCCGCTGACTTTAGATCGCTTTAACTTTTGTTTTTGAGTAAAAAAAAATATCCAAATGCTAAGAGAATTGATGAAATGTGTCTGGTTTCAGGCTCGAAGGCTAAATAAAGAGTTTGAAACATAAAAAAAAACAAAAGACAAGTATGACCGCACAATTATTGTGTATCCACATAATCTTGCACTATAAAACCACGCAATCAGAGATGCAACTGTATATCTTAAGAAGTCAGGGAAACCACATTTCAAAAGCTTTGGGATGTGCCGCCGCCAAGGGCCAGATGCAACCACACTAAGGTTAATAGTGTGACTGCACTACTTTGATGCAACTGCCAATTGCCAAAGTCTAGAAGATCTTGCAATCAACCTCCTCCTCATGAGCTGTTGCCAAACCCAAAGTGTGACCACCTAATGTCGCGACAAATGCATGTGTGACATGACCTGGATTTCTGAATAGGTCGTTGATGTGTAGGTATTTTACCTAGATAAGACTCACATTTATCTTTTTTATGCTTGGTAACAGGTTTGAAAGAAGGAATGAAGTGAATGAATGACACGACCCGGAATCCGGTTAGGCCGTGCGGGCACCCGACATCCTCCCCCAGACCCGTCGGGCGAACGCTTACCAATTAAATTAGGAAAATAATTATAATAATTCATAAATAAGGACAAGACTTAAAAAAATACAAACATACTGATACCTCTAAGCTGTACAAAAGAAATTACAGCTGACTACCCAACATATAAGGTTTAGGGCTATCCAGACTAGACATCTAAGAGTCCAAAAGAATACCGATACCTCCTGAAGGGAGCAAAATGCAACTGAAACAACAACCCATAAACTGGTGGCCATCCGGAATAAAAGCTGGCTCACCCTGACAGCTGAAGTCGTCTTCGCTCCTTTCCAACGTGGCGAACTCAATCCTGGAGCGAACCTGCCGAAACGAAATAGATAGACAAGAAACAAACAACAAAAAAGGGTGAGTCAAAAGGACTCAATAAGTGGGGCAGACTAGCCACCTCAAAGAATAGGATAGCTAGCCAGGGAGGAGAAACAGATAAAAAAAATTCCTCTTATTTAAATTTTAAAAAGGCAGAGCCAGATAATAGCTAGAAACACGTATGGAATGACAAACTCATCAACAATCAGAAATACATCCTGTTGCGGCGTGCAACCCGATCCATATATTTATACTGTTGCGGCGTGCAACCCGATCCATATATTTATACTGTTGCGGCGTGTGACCCGATCCCCGCAACCCAGAATACGAGCCAGAAATATATAGGCAAATACGCAATGCACGTAGAAGCAGAACAATAGTTATGTACCACAAGTCTATACAATGGTATGAAATGAAATGAAATAAAATGAGATGAAATGAAATGAAGCGAAATATGATGCAAAGGGTCACATGTGCCCGTAATCCCATCCCGAAGTGGAATACTCCTGCATTCGAGGGGAATCCAATCTGATAAACAACTGGAGCAAAATACTCCTGCTCCTGGGGCGGAATACTCCTGCACCCGATATAAGATAAACCAGAGGCGAATACTCCTGCACTCTCCTGGGGCGGAATACTCCTGCAACCGATATAATGTAAAGCTGAGGCAGAATACTCCTGCACTCAATATCTGACATAAGAGCGAAATACTCCTGCTTTTGGGACGGAATCCTCCTACCCTCAATATGATACAATGGAGCAGAATCCTCCTGCTCCTGGGGCGGAATACTCCTGCACCCAATATGATATGCAATGTAATGCATATGAATGACATATAATGCATGTGAATGCAATGTGATACAATAATAACCCTTCACCGGCGGGACTCTCATCGACAGCCGGGAAGCAGATGCCAACTCACAGCCAGAGTACAATGCTCAAATCCGCAATGCAATGCCAGCAACAGGACATAAAATGTAATATACAATGTAAATCCAAAGTTAAGGCGTAATGAGTACGCCTATCGGCAGCTACACACGTAAAGAACACGTGGTAGAAAATCCACAAGGCTAGGTGCCTCCAAAGAAATGGATATAAAACTTACCTCTTCCAAAAGTTAGATCTGCTAATCAACAACCGCTTTATCTTTTGGTTTCACTGCCAAACGATCCCACTCTATTCAATAAGCAGAAAAATATATCAAATTAGGCTAAAGGCTTCATTTCTCACATCTTAGGGCAATCTAGTTAGGAACCTGATACCCTATTTGCATATGCAATACGCAGGTCAGGCCTATATACAGGGTTTAAGGTCACATAACCAAACCCCAAATAAATTACATTTATATGTTTCCCATAACTCACTGAGTACGAATATATAATCAATTCCACTATTGGGGTCCAATTGATCCTTTAAATTATAAGTTGAACTTATTAAAACGATGTCTAATATTCCAAGTTTTACCATCAAAATATATTCAAACACACGTAATAAACTCAAATAATATATTAGGATCATCACCTGAATGTTTCGGGGTGAAAATTCTATCTTTTCTATGGCCCCTTTTCTCATGTTCTGGCATTTTTCTTCTATATTTTCTCCTTTTGCTTTTCTATTTTTGGTTCTGCTCCATCTTGTTTTTGTTTGCTTCAAAATAACCATGAAAGGATATATATATATATCCAGTATAGCCACCGCCATTCATTTAAGCCTTTTTGTCGTTTTTTTCTCATTTCATTTTTTCATTTTTTTTATTTTCGCGACGAAAATTAAAACGGTACCCTACGATAATCGAAATAATTCCAACTTTTGCATACAAGTTATACAAAATATATGTAACATACTCGCGAAGGCGGATCTCAAATCGGACTCCCGGAATTCAATATGCAAATTAAATGGAAAAAAAGTCAAATTATTTAACTTTCGGCATTTTAGCGGAAACTAGCCGAAGAACATCGAAATTCACTTTCGAAAGTTCACAAAATTCAAAAATAATCATACGAACCTAACGGCGCTTTGTGATTTCGAATCGGAGCTTATTCGCCAAAACCTAGCTCGACAATCTCTTTTTAATATTTATCGACAATAAAAACTGAAACCTTCTTACGATGCCTATCAAAGGAGGTCTGATTTAGCTCAAATTTTACAGACAGGTCCTAATGGACATTAGAAATATTTTAAAATTATCGGCACACCAATCGGAGTCATAACTTTCGAAACGAATGACCAAGGTCGTTTCAATGAAGTCACAAATAACAAAAGAATCAAAGTTTGGTGAAGTTTTAAAAGAAGCTGCAAATAAGAGAAAGGGCTCCATCACAAGAGTTATGCCCCAGCACAATCAAGCAAAAGGCCCCAGCCCTTTTAAATGGTTGCCCGCCCTTTCTCAACATCTGGTATTTAATTCTAAGTCAATACCAAAATGTGCACCATTAGATAGATGACCGCATAATCTTGAAGGTGTCAGAACAAGCTCCCATCCCTTTCAATGGTATTCCATCCTTTATCCATCTTGAGATTCAAGTTCCAAGGCAAAATGACAAAGTGCCTTTGCCCTTCCGGATGGGCGGCAACCCAACCAGCAAAATGGCATTTTTTAACTAAATTAAGCAAAGACTATAAATATCTAGATCTAATTCATGTGATTGATATTATACTTAGAGAGAAAGTTAGAGTGAAAACTTTTCTTTTTCGCAAGGTTTCATGCACTGTGGAAGAATCAATCATATTTTGCAAGGAATTCTTCATGTTATTACTTTTAATGCAATTATATTCATTAACAAGCATGACTCCATTACAGAGTATGAGTAGCTAAATTCATTACTAGGGTTTTAATCAAAACTTAATTCAGTAATCTAATGGATCCGTTGTGTTAAACATTAAACTAGTTGAGAATATTCCAATTCACTACCTTCTATCTTATATCATAACAACTTGTGGTGTACAACTCAAGTTCAAGCTCTAAAGTTCTACATCTATATCGAAAGAGTATTTTTTGAAATGGATAAGGCAGTGACAAGGAATCAGGAGTAGGTGTTGTTGTGGTTACCCCAGGTTGACTGTTTTTTAACACCAAATGAGGGGTAACCTTACTTGGACTCAAAGCAACGCCTTTTTACACCGGAAGGGTGAAGAGGCGTTAGTTTCATTTACCATCGAAATGGGTGAATTGGGTGATGGTGAGTGATTTTCAGTGGATGACCCAGTACCGCATTCAGCTTAACCTTTAGAATTCAATTAGATTACATGACTAAGTGGATATTAGAGCCCTAATCCTTTATTTTGATATAAAAAAATCATTGGACTTAACTTGCTATTTCAATTCTTAGTTATAAATATAGATACTTTAAACCACTTCATCGCAAACAAACTATTTAACATCATTGCATCAAATATGCTAGTTCTCTGTGTTAGATTCTGAATACTTGAGAGAGTATTTATGAAACCTGCCTCGCTAATTGGGCATGTCATAAATTGGAGCCTTTTCGGGGAAATTCGGTTGGACCAATTAGTTTAAGTAATTTAGTTTTGTGTTTTAGTTTCTTGATCCTTACCCCTTCACTCTTAGTTTTGCTGGTGGAACTTGTTTTGTGACTTGTGAATATTTGATTGGGTGTTTAGTGTTTTAATTTTTGTTAGGTTAGTCTAATCTAATCATGTGTTTCTTGTTCTAAAATGCCATCTTGGAACAAAAGCGAGTCAAATGGGGAGTATTCGTATTTTGTTGATCCATGTGCATATTGTGGAGGACCCTACTTGTGGACACATTTTTTATATGTTACTAAGAGTGAGTTGGTTGCACCAACTCAATCTTCTATATGGAATGTATGTGATATATGCGGTGGTTAAAATGATCATTTTGATAAGTGTGCTTACATATCTTAATCTTTTCCAAGCTTTTGCCATGGTGGTTCAACTTTTGCTTGTGATAGTGAGGTAAATAACAAGATGAAGTGCTTACTTAAGGAAGGAAGTGAAAACCAACAAGTCATAGAAGAGTTTGGGGATAATAGACTGCAAAAGGACTTTTCCATAGAAAGATTTAAGGAACGAATGGAAGAATTTCAAGCATTCGACCAAAAAGATGAAGATGATGCCAAAGAAAAGAAGATAATACTAGAATTAAGTAAGGAAGTGAGAAGTGACATATTTGAAGACTCTAGCACTTTGAAATGTGAGGATATCAGTGAAGATGTAACATTGAAATTAGTGCTAGTTAAGCCTCACTCTCTCCATTTTTCTTCATTGTGTTGGGTAGTGAAATGGAGCTTAAGCCATCTGAGCCTTTGGAGGAACTTGGCAATGAGGAATAAGTAGCTTCAAGGGTTTAATAGAAGAAGCATTCACACTTTGGAAGAGCTATAAAGGTGTTCTTGGATGAGTATTCTCCTTTTAGGAAGTTTATTCACTTGAGAGATGATATATACTACTTTCAACAAGATTGTGGAGAGCCACTTCAGGACTTCAGGCTTGGGAGAGATTCCTATACTTGATTCGTGCATTCTCGAGACATGGCTTTTCGAATAATATTCTTTCAAAGACCTTCTTTAATGGATTGATTATGCCAACCAAACAACAATTAACTATGTAGCCCAAGGTGGTTTAATGGAAGGTACTTTTGAGAAAGTCGTGGAGATAATCAACAAAGTCACCAACCAATCTAGATCGTGGAACTCTAGAGCAAGGAGAGGTAAATCTAGCAGTGACAGAAAGAATGTACTAATTACAAGAGTTATGGAGGCACAAGATGGAAGGTGGAACTATTGGTGACCATGTTGGAATTACTTGCACAGAAAAAATTGAAGCAAAACCAAGGAGATATTGGGAAAAAGGTCAATGTAATCGACCTTTCACCTGATGAAGTTCATCATGGTGCTCATCATTCTTATAAAACTTACCCAATGGGGTATTCAACATCGGTGTTTTGCACCAATTGGATTTAAATCACAAGGCCAAGATTGTCAATTAGTGGAACAAGGATACCAAGAATAAAAAGAGGATGATAATTGTGTCAATTCTTTTCAAGGGAAATGAGGTACCTATCAAAAAGGGTATCAACCAAATTGGTGACAATTTATACTACAAACTAAAAACAAATGGGTAACTGGTATCAACCAAATTGGTGACAATTTATACTACAAACTAAAAACAAATGGGTAACTCCTACAGATAGTATGGCACCAATCAAGGTAACTGAGACCCTAATGTACCTCAACAGGCTTCGCTTGTCTCACATTAAAGCTCTAGTGGTCAAAGTAATTCAAAGTTGGAGGATATAATCGGAAGAATTTTGAAGCTCGAAGAAGGAAATATTAGTGATATCATAGACATAAAGCAAATCATTAGCTCACACTTAACATCAATAAAAATATTAGAGTCCCAAATGGGGTAATTATCTCAACAAGTGAACTAAAGGCCACAAGGTGCACTATTAAGTTAACATGATAGTGAATCCCAAAAAAAATTGCAAACATCATTTCTTTGCTATAACAATAAGAAGAGGAAATTTTTTTGATGTCTTTAAGATCATTGGTGTCGAAAATGAGGTATAGGGAGAAGAAGTGAAGGTAAATGATGAAGGTGTGGAGCTAAGTAAAGATAATATCATTGAGGTGGATTAATTAGTAGGGTTGATGAAGAAAGCCAAGAAGAGCTGAATCCAATGAGAGCATATAATGATAAAACCCTTCTTCCAAAGCCTACTTCACAAACAACCACTAGCCAAATGGCCAGTAGCAAACAAACTCCACCATCCAAAGAAGTCAATTCTTAATGTAACCCCATTCCTAAACAAAGTTTCCTATTTTATGAACAAGTGCCAAGTTGAGGAAAGTCAATCATATAAAGAAAATTTAGGAGAAGATAGCCACTACTTTTATTAATTTTCCTTTAGTGTATGCTTTGAGTCAAATGGTGGAGGTGAAAGAGTTTATGAAAGAGTTGGTCACCAAAAAGAAGCATCCAAACTTTGAGACCATAAAAGTGATCCACTCGTATAGTGGTATTGTTTCCACCCTCATAGCTGTTGCTCCCAAACGCACACGCAAGTATACGTGGTCGACAAGTAATAAAGTGATAAATCGAGTATCGTTCCCACGAGGACTATTCAGACTGAATTCTAGCAAACAATTTATATAAACTATTCAGGGATCTTTTCCAATAGTGATGAGTTTATTAACTAAAGAACAGTAATTAAATAGTAAAAGTGAATTCAAGCAATGGAGCAAAAATTGGTTGGTATCAGTAATAAAGAGACGGTCCAGGGTCAGAGTTACGAACAATTCAGTTGAGTTTTCCAATTGATTCCACTTCTTAAATCCCGGGTTACTAACTAACAGATTAAATGTACCCGTGAAAACCTTTCGATTTTTCACGGTCTATGCAGGCTACTCCAATCCCTATATGTCTATGGGTTGAATCACGTGCACGCATTAACGAATTCTGTAATTAGTTAAACTAGGCGAGCAAGTATATGTCTATCCTACTCACAAATTGGTTCCCCGATGCCCCGGTTTGCAAACTAGTCCTATTCTTTCTTATTGCGTAATTAAATTTCCTCTTTCGAGTTCAATCTAAAAACCATAGATAATGCGTAATAATCGGGCCCTGACAATTACACAAGTGAAATCAAGAAAGAATAAGCAACCCGTTATGGGATTCAATTAATGGAAATCAATCTTCAAACATCAACCTTCATGAAATACTCTAACCCTAGAACGATAGGATTAGCTACGCATACTCATAATAACAACACAAAGAATTGATGTAATAATGAAATAATGATGTTATAGATTAATGGAAGGAAGAAAAACCCTTGTCTTGATGTTATGAGCTCTCCAATTTACTCCAAGGTCTGAACTCCTTTCAAAAACTAAGTAAAAGACTATTTATAGAGTTTACAAAAGCCTAGTAATAAGTTAGACCCAATCCTAGACGAAATAGGAAGTAAAAACGCGCACAAGGGGCGCTATAACGGGCGCCCCGCGCCTCGTACCGCGTGACAACAACCAGAACCCGCCACATTCTCCACGCTTTGGCCATGCGCCGCGTGGAGAACCGCGCCAGCCACTGCGCGCGCTAGGCAGCGCGGCGCGTGGGCTAAAGCGCCAAGCCATTTTCCTGATTCGTTCGCTCCTTTGCTCGCTCGTGTCGTGCCTTCGTGTGCTCGATTCAATCCTCAATCAAAATCCAATCTTTTCTTGCTCAATCATGCTCTTAAAAGCTCCAATTGCACTGCATCACAACCTACATACACACGACATAAAATTAGTGCAAAACCACATTCATAAACCATAAAACGAGCGAATAAAGTATTAAAACGTGAGGAAATATTAAGGAAATATAGGCATAAAATGCCAAACATCAATAGCCCAAAAGATAGAAGACTCGGGAGCATTCACTATTGCATGTGCTATTGGAAAAAGAAATTTTGAAAGGGCTTTATATGACTTGGGAGCTAGCATCAACCTTATACCATATGCCATGTACAAGAAATTAAAGCTTGAAAGCCCAAGGCCAATTTCCATCAAGTTGAGAATCACCGACTGAATGGTTAAAATACTTATTGGCATAGTGGATGATATGGTAGTGAAAATAGCTCGATTTTTCTTCACGGTGGATTTTTTGATCACGAGCCTTCATTAGTGGAGATTCACAATAAGGACAAGCTTATAATACTTTGACTCCACCCGTGAACTTTAGAATCAAATATAGTCCATATTTAAAATCAAATATGTGTGAGAGAAATGGACTACTTCTGACAGGTAGTAGAGATAAGAAGTATAGGGATTTTGAATATAGATTATGACTCATGAGCAAATAAGGTTGTTTAGAAAGTTGAGTCAATTCTTGAGGCTCGAGTTTCATCTTTTGACCCATGTTTTAACTAGTGAAATTATTCATGCAACATCTTGTCGAGTGTGCAGAAGGGTAGATTGATTGTTGGTATGAACAGAGGTCATAAATGCTTAAAAATGGTGAAAATGAAACTCGACTTCATTTTGTGTTGGAAATTGAAAGTAACAACTTGACTTGGGTTAAAGATTGGTTTGCTTGAGGACAAAAAAAGACTTAAGTTTTGGAGAGTTAATGAGTTGGCCTTCCGCTGACTTTAGATCGCTTTAACTTTTGTTTTTGAGTAAAAAAAAATATCCAAATGCTAAGAGAATTGATGAAATGTGTCTGGTTTCAGGCTCGAAGGCTAAATAAAGAGTTTGAAACATTAAAAAAAACAAAAGACAAGTATGACCGCACAATTATTGTGTATCCACATAATCTTGCACTATAAAACCACGCAATCAGAGATGCAACTGTATATCTTAAGAAGTCAGGGAAACCACATTTCAAAAGCTTTGGGATGTGCCGCCGCCAAGGGCCAGATGCAACCACACTAAGGTTAATAGTGTGACTGCACTACTTTGATGCAACTGCCAATTGCCAAAGTCTAGAAGATCTTGCAATCAACCTCCTCCTCATGAGCTGTTGCCAAACCCAAAGTGTGACCACCTAATGTCGCGACAAATGCATGTGTGACATGACCTGGATTTCTGAATAGGTCGTTGATGTGTAGGTATTTTACCTAGATAAGACTCACATTTATCTTTTTTATGCTTGGTAACAGGTTTGAAAGAAGGAATGAAGTGAATGAATGACACGACCCGGAATCCGGTTAGGCCGTGCGGGCACCCGACATCCTCCCCCAGACCCGTCGGGCGAACGCTTACCAATTAAATTAGGAAAATAATTATAATAATTCATAAATAAGGACAAGACTTAAAAAAATACAAACATACTGATACCTCTAAGCTGTACAAAAGAAATTACAGCTGACTACCCAACATACAAGGTTTAGGGTTATCCAGACTAGACATCTAAGAGTCCAAAAGAAGACCGATACCTCCTGAAGGGAGCAAAATGCAACTGAAACAACAACCCATAAACTGGTGGCCATCCGGAATAAAAGCTGGCTCACCCTGACAGCTGAGGTCGTCTTCACTCCTTCCCAACGTGGCGAACTCAATTCTGGAGTGAACCTGCCGAAACGAAATAGATAGACAAGAAACAAACAACAAAAAAGGGTGAGTCAAAAGGACTCAATAAGTGGGGCAGACTAGCCACCTCAAAGAATAGGATAGCTAGCCAGGGAGGAGAAACAGATAAAAAAAATTCCTCTTATTTAAATTTTAAAAAGGCAGAGCCAGATAATAACTAGAAACACGTATGGAATGACAAACTCATCAACAATCAGAAATACATCCTGTTGCGGCGTGCAACCCGATCCATATATTTATACTGTTGCGGCGTGTGACCCGATCCCCGCAACCCAGAATATGAGCTAGAAATATATAGGCAAATACGCAATGCACGTAGAAGCAGAACAATAGTTATGTACCACAAGTCTATACAATGGTATGAAATGAAATGAAATAAAATGAGATGAAATGAAATGAAGCGAAATATGATGCAAAGGGTCACATGTGCCCGTAATCCCATCCCGAAGCGGAGTACTCCTGCATTCGAGGGGAATCCAATCTGATAAACAACTGGAGCAGAATACTCCTGCTCCTGGGGCGGAATACTCCTGCACCCGATATAAGATAAACCAGAGGCGAATACTCCTGCACTCTCCTGGGGCGGAATACTCCTGCAACCGATATAATGTAAAGCTGAGGCAGAATACTCCTGCACTCAATATCTGACATAAGAGCGAAATACTCCTGCTCTTGGGGCGGAATCCTCCTACCCTCAATATGATACAATGGAGCAGAATCCTCCTGCTCCTGGGGCGGAATACTCCTGCACCCAATATGATATGCAATGTAATGCATATGAATGACATATAATGCATGTGAATGCAATATGATACAATAATAACCCTTCACCGGCGGGACTCTCATCGACAGCCGGGAAGCAGATGCCAACTCACAGCCAGAGTACAATGCTCAAATCCGCAATGCAATGCCAACAACAGGACATAAAATGTAATATACAATGTAAATCCAAAGCTAAGGCGTAATGAGTACGCCTATCGGCAGCTACACATGTAAGGAACACGTGGTAGAAAATCCACAAGGCCAGGTGCCTCCAAAGAAATGGATATAACACTTACCTCTTCCAAAAGTTAGCTCTGCTAATCAACAACCGCTTTATCTTTTGGTTTCATTGCCAAACGATCCCACTCTATTCAATAAGCAGAAAAATATATCAAATTAGGCTAAAGGCTTCATTTCTCACATCTTAGGGCAATCCGGTTAGGAACCTGATACCCTATTTGCATACGCAATACGCAGGTCAGGCCTATATACAGGGTTTAAGGTCACATAACCAAACCCCAAAGAAATTACATTTATATGTTGCCCATAACTCACTGAGTACGAATATATAATCAATTCCACTATTGGGGTCCAATTGATCCTTTAAATTATAAGTTGAACTTATTAAAACGATGTCTAATATTCCAAGTTTTACCATCAAAATATATTCAAACACACGTAATAAACTCAAATAATATATTAGGATCATCACCTGAATGTTTCGGGGTGAAAATTCTATCTTTTCTGTGGCCCCTTTTCTCATGTTCTGGCATTTTTTCTTCTATATTTTCTATTTTTGCTTTTCTATTTTTGGTTCTGCTCCATCTAGTTTTTGTTTGCTTCAAAATAACCATGCAAATATATATATATATATATATATATATATATATATATATATATATATATATATCCAGTATAGCCACCGCCATTCATTTAAGCCTTTTTGTCGTTTTTTTCTCATTTCATTTTTTTATTTTTTTCTTTTCGCGACGAAAATTAAAACGGTACCCTGCGATATTCGAAATAATTCCAACTTTTGCATACAAGTTATATAAAATATATGTAACATACTCGCAAAAGCGGATCTCAAATCGGACTCCCGGAACTCAATATGCAAATGAAATGGAAAAGAAGTCAAATTATTTAACTTTCGGCTTTTTAGCGGAAACTAGCCAAACAACATCGAAATTCACTTTCGAAAGTTTACAAAATTCAAAAATAATCATACGAACCTAATGGCACTTTCGAATTTCGAATCGGAGCTCATTCGCCAAAACCTAGGTCGACAATCTCTTTTTAATATTTATCGACAATAAAAACTGAAACCTTCTTCCGATGCCTACCAAACGAGGTCTGATTTAGCTCAAATTTTACAGAAAAGTCCTAATAGACATTAGAAATATTTTAAAATTATCGGCACACCAATCGGAGTCCTAACTTTCGAAACGAATGACCGAGGTCATTTCAATGAAGTCACAAATAGCAGAAGAATCAAAGTTCGGTGAAGTTTTAAAAGAAGCTGCAAAATAAGAGAAAGGGCTCCATCACAAGAGTTATGCCCCATCACAATAACAAAAGGCCCCAGCCCTTTTAAATGGTTGCCCGCCCTTTCTCGAAATCTGAGATCCAATTCTGAGTCAATACCAAAATGTGCCCCATTAGATGGATGGCCGCATAATCTTGAAGGTGTCAGAACAAGCCCCCATCCCTTTCAATGGTCTTCCATCCTTTATCCATCTTGAGATTCAAGTTCCAAGGCAAAATGACAAAGTGCCTTTGCCCTTCCGGATGGGCGGCAACCCAACCAGCAAACTGGCATTTTTTAACTAAATTAAGTAAAGACTATAAATATCTGGATCTAATTCATGTCATTGATATTATACTTAGAGAGAAAGTTAGAGTTAAAACTTTTCTTTTTCGCAAGGTTTCATGCACTGTGGAAGAATCAAATATTTTGCAAGGAATTCTTCATGTTATTACTTTTAATGCAATTATATTCATTAACAAGCATGATTCCATTACAGAGTATGAGTAGCTAAATCCATTACTAGGGTTTTAATCAAAACTTAATTCAGTAATCTAATGGATCCGTTGTGTTAAACATTAAACTAGTTGAGAATATTCCAATTCACTACCTTCTATCTTATATCATAACAACTTGTGGTGTACAACTCAAGTTCAAGCTCTAAAGTTCTACATCTATATCGAAAGAGTATTTTTAGAAATGGATAAGGCAGTGACAAGGAATCAGGAGTAGGTGTTGTTGCGGTTACCCCAGGTTGACTGTTTTTTAAGACCAAATGAGGGATAACCTTACTTGAGAACAATCACTTGGACTCGAAGCAACGCTTTTTTACACCGGAAGGGTGAAGAGGCGTTAGTTTCATTTACCATCGAAATGGGTGAATTTGGTGATGGTGAGTGATTTTCAGTGGATGACCCAGTACCGCATTCAGCTTAACCTTTAGAATTCAATTAGATTACATGACTAAGTGGATATTAGAGCCCTAATCCTTTATTTTGATATAGAAAAATCATTGGACTTAACTTGCTATTTCAATTCTTAGTTATAAATATGAAATTTCCCTAATTTAGGATACTTTAAACCACTTCATCGCAAACAAACTATTTAACACCATTGCATCAAATATGCTAGTTCTCTGTGTTAGATCCTGACTACTTGAGAGAGTATTTATGAAACCTGCCTCGCTAATTGCGCATGTCATAAATTGGAGCCTTTTTGGGGAAATTCGGTTGGACCAATTAGTTTAAGTAATTTAGTTTTGTGTTTTAGTTTCTTGATCCTTACCCCTTCACTCTTAGTTTTGCTGGTGGAACTTATTTTGTGACTTGTGAATATTTGATTGGGTATTTAGTGTTTTAATTTTTATTAGGTTAGTCTAATCTAATCATGTGTTTCTTGTTCTAAAATGCCATCTTGGAAAAAAAGCGAGTCAAATGGGGAGGACCCTACTTGTGGACACATTTTTTATATGTTCCTAAGAGTGAGTTGGTTGTACCAACTCAATCTTCTATATGGAATGTATGTGATATATGCGGTGGTTAAAATGATCATTGTGATAAGTGTGCTTACATGTCTTAATCTTTTCCAAGCTTTTGCCATGGTGGTTCAACTTTTTCTTGTGATAGTGAGGTAAATAACAAGATGAAGTTCTCACTTAAGGAAGGAAGTGAAAACCAACAAGTCATAGAAGAGTTTAGTGATAATAGACTGCAAAAGGACTTTTCCATAGAAAGGTTTAAGGAACGAATGGAAGAATTTCAAGCATTCAACCTAAAAGATGAAGATGATGCCAAAGAAAAGAAGATAATACTAGAATTAAGTAATGAAGTGAGAAGTGACATATTTGAAGACTCTAGCACTTTGAAATGTGAGGATATCAGTGAAGATGTAACATTGAAATTAGTGCTAGTTAAGCCTCACTCTCTTCATTTTTCTTCATTGTGTTGGGTAGTGAAATGGAGCTTAAGCCATCTAAGCCTTTGGAGGAACTTGGCAATGAGGAATAAGTTGCTTACATGATAGAAATTTTTCATGTCAAGAAGAAAAAATGGAATCCTCACATGAAGGCCAAGAAGTGCAAAATGAAGTATTTGGCCTTTGAAATTTTGAAGATCAAACTTCCTCCCTGAGAACACAACAAGTTGCTTTATTCGATGTTAGGGAAGAAATTCACATTCGCCAAGTGGAGAGATAGGTCTGTAGTGGTAAATTGGTATTGGGTGAAATATGGAATGAAATTAAAAGAAGTTCCGAAAAATAGAATTGCGCTACAGCTCAACTATTGTGCAGCATAACAATTGGCTATTATTGTGTGGTAGCACAATTGGAAGCACAATTATTGTGCAGCCACACAATTGGTGAAGTTAAGAATATGCGACCTACACTTTTGATTGCACAAAAAAAGTCTAGAAAATGTGAAAATTGGAGATTTTGAAATTTTTCTAAGTATGGAACCATTGTGCCGCAGAATGATTATTGTGCCCCAGCACAATTTTGGTACTCCAACACAATTGCACAACCTCTTTTAATATGTTTTGCTCTTTACCTTCTAATAATTGTCCATCAATTTTGGCAAACTCTTCATATTGTTTTGAATGTTTTTACATATTAAAATAGTTCAAGCAAGAGTTTTAAATATAAATTCTCCTTGAAGAGGTCAAGGCAACCCAAGCAAATCTTCACCTACTCAAGCTAAGGGTGTAGATAAACCCAATCCAAAGTGGACATAACTTTGTTGAGGAAGGATGATCAGGGAGTCCCTTTCTACCCCCTACATGCTTTATATTTTTTTTATTTAGCATTCGGGGACAATGCTGGAGTTTTAAGTTGAGAGAGGGGTCCAAATTCAAATGTAATTTTTATGTGATAACTATGATCTTGAAACTTGACATATGTATGAATTTGAACAGTCTTTGTTGTAAATAGTGCATGTTACTTTCTTATATTGATATAGTATGTTGCTTATATTCTAATTTTGCATTTTTGAAAATAAGCTTTTCGATTTTCTTTGCTTGGTTCTTTATGGAAGTAGTTTGTTGAACCAAGTAGTGTAAATAAAAGTGTTTTGTATGAACATTCCTCTTTGAATGTAGTTTTGATGTCCCATGAGGACAACAAGTAATTTGCATCTTTATGGTATGTGACCAATTATGAAGTGCTCATTTTGCATGTGTTTGGTCTTAGCTTTACAACTCATTTGTTGCTTTAGAGTCATTGACATGGTTCTTAGTGGACCATTCAAAATTTACAAGTGAGTGAGGACCATTCAAAATTTACAAGTGAGTGTGCTTTGTTTAGAGTTAAATTCTTACTTTGAAAATATCCACTTGCTTGTATGATATCAGGGTTTGTTGGTAGGTTTGTATGTTTGAGTTGAGGTCTAGAACTTTTTCGACTTGTGCTTAAGGCAAAATATGACTTGTGCCTAACTTGCAAATGATCTTTGACTTTCCTTGGAACCCTTTTTGAGCATCTTCATATAACTTTTACTTCAAAAAATAACACTAGTACCCCTTTTGAGCCTTTTAGCCTTTTATTCGGTAACCTGACATTTGATATGATCCATTGGTAGTTGAAAGTGTGAAATTGAGATCCCTTAGAGAAAAATGATAAGATTGAGGCAAAAGTTCCTAAGTTTGGGAGAATTATTGGATTTTTCATGTGTTAGGAAACTTTTGGAAGAGTTAAGTAAAAACAATACTTGAGCAAATGCCAAAAAGAGAAAGGATATAAAAGAAGTAGTCTACCATGCCATTGTAATTACCATTGGTAGTCTAGAAGAATAAAAGTCCTTAGGCTTTTTAGAAAGTGAAAACACAAAAAGAATAAGAGAAAAAAGAAAGGGATTTGAAGTTTTAAAGGTGAAATGAGGTAAAAGAAGAATGGAAAGAAAGAGGCAAGTGTATGGTAAATAGGTTGTAGTCACTCATATCCCAAATTTTATACTACTTAGCCCTAAGCCTTCATTACAAGCCTAAACAAGTCCTAGTTGATCCAATATTTGGTATTTCTCCATTAGTGGAGAGTCACATTATGGGGAAGCCTATGGTACTTTGACTTAACTCGTGAACATTCTTTGTGAGAGTGATTGTTTAATTGTTTAAAATCCTTGTGTCAAATCGAAATGTGAGAAAAGGACTATTCTTTTGTGGTAAGGAATGCAAGTGGAAAGTAGAGAGGTGAGAGCATTAGCTTAAGATGAAGTTCATGATCAAGTGAAGTTGGTTGATGAACCAAATCAATTGTTGAAGCTCTATGTCATCCTTTGATCATTGTGAAACTTGTGAAGTAGTTCATGAAGCACCTTATCAAGTATGCATGAGTGTGAATATATGTTGGTGCCAAAATAGGTCATAAGATTTTTGAAAATTCGAAAATGAAACTTGGCTTCATTATATGCTATATTTGAAAGTGAGTCGCTTAGCTTTTAGTAGAGAATAGTTTTCTTGAGGAGAAGCAAAGACTGATGTTTTGGGAGTTACTCAATTTTACTTTTATTTTTGAACTAAAAAGTAACCAATCATAAGGAAAATGATTTGTTTTATGCTTGATTTCAGATTTGAAGGAAAGAATGAAATGAATGAAGCCACAAGAAGCAAAAGAACCAAAGTTTGGTAAAGTGTTGAGAGAAGCTGTAGAATCAGAGAAAGGGCCCCAACACGACAGTTATGCCCCAACACAATGAAGCAGAAGGCCTCGACCCTTCTAAACAGCCGGTCGCCCTTTCTCCAGATCTGACATCCCAATTCTAAGTCAATACCAAAATGTGCCCCATCAAATTAGATGGTTGGCCGCATTATCTTGAAGGTGTTAGAAGAAGGCTCCATCCTTTCAACAGTTGGTCACCCTTTACTAATCTTGATATTCATATTCTGAGGCAAAATGAAGAAGTGCCCTGCCCATCAAGATGGGCCGTAGCCCAAGCTGAAAGATATCATTTTTGTAATTAATTTAAGAAAAACCTAATTCATTTACTTGATCTTTCACTTGTAGAGAAAGTTAGAGGGAAAACCTTTTTAGCAAGCATGATTCCATTACAAAGCATGAGTAGCTACATCCATTACTAGGATTTTAATAGTATATTAATCTAATGGATCTATTGTTTGCTCTGGTAATGGATGAATTAACTAGGAGTATTCAAGGGGAGATTCCATGGTGTATGTTGTTTCCCAATGACATAGTTTTGATTGATGAGACTCGCGGTGGGGTCAATGATAAGTTAGAGATGTGGAGGCAGGCTCTAGAGTCAAAAGAGTTCAAGCTGAGCAGAAAAAAGACGGAGTACATGGAGTGTAGGTTCAGTGATGTTCTCCAAGAGTCGGATGTAGAATTGACGCTTGACTCACAAGTCATCCCCAAGAAAGGGAGATTCAAGTATCTTGGGTCAATTATACAGGGAAAAGGAGAGATTAATGAGTATGTCACGGATAGGATAGGGGCTGGTTGGATGATGCGGAGGCTAGCTTCTGGTGTCTTATGCGATCAAAGAGTACCTCATAGGCTTAAAGGAAAGTTCTATAAAGCAGTCGTTAGACCTGCTTTAATGTACGCGGCGGAATATTGGCCAGTAAAGGCCACCCACGTCCAGAGGATGAGTGTAGCAGAGATGCGTATGTCTAGATAGATGTGTGGGCATACTAGGATGGACAATATCAAGAACGAAGCCATTCGAAACAAGGTGGGAGTGGCTGCGGTGGTGGACAAGATGCGAGAAGCGAGGTTGAGGTGGTTTGGTCATGTGAAGAGGAGGAGTTTAGATGCGCTGGTGAGGAGGTGTGAGGGGTTTACATTGCTAACCCTTCGGAGAGGTAGAGGTAGACCAAAGAAAAATTTGAGTAAGGTGATTAGGCGAGACATGACCCACCTCCAAATTACTGAGGACATAACCCTAGATAGGAAAAAGTGGAGATCAAAAATTTGGGTAGAGGGATAGATAGTAATCGAGCGATTCTTGGTATAGTATACTTTCATCTTATTTGTATTTTATGTGTTATTAGTGTTTCCTATTTCTCCTGAGTATTTTTGAGTGCTTTCTAACAATATGTCATTTTCATTGTTTTGTTATTGTCATCTTGCTTCATTCGATTATGTTTTCTACTGATGTTTTTTAGCTGAGGGTCTATCGGAAATAGCCTCTCTACTCTGGTGGAGGTAAGGTTTGCATACATCTCACCCTCCCCGGACCCTACCTTGGTGGTATACCACTGGGTATGTTGTTGTTGTTAATCTTATATCATAACAACTTGTTGTGTACAATACAAGTTAAAGCCCAAAGTACCAAACTACATCGAAAGAGTATTTTTAGGAATGGGTAAGATAGTGACAAGGAATCGAGATTAGGTGTTGTTGCAGTTACTCTAGGTTAACGAGTTTGAACATCGAAAGGAGGATAACCTTATATGGGAACAATCACCTAGACTCCAAGAAACACCTCTTTACACCGTAAGTGTGAAGAGCTATTAGTCTCATTCACCACCGAAAAGGCTGAATTGGGTGATGGTGTGTGAGTTTCATTAGATGACCCAGTACTACATTTGGCTTAACCTTTTGATTTCATTAGATACATTTTTAATTAGAGATTGTCCTTTAATTTCATATAAAACAACTATTAGACTTTACTTGCTATTTAAATTCTTAGTTATAAATACGAAATTTTCCTAATTTAGGATACCTTAAACTACTTCACTGAAAACAAACTATTTAACTACTTTGCATCAAATGTGCTAGTTATCTGTGTTCGATCTCAGCTTCTTGAGAAGGGTAATTGTGCGATGCAAGTGGAAGTAAATAAAGATAGAAGCAAGACACAAACTAAAACATGATGCAAACAATATCTAGGAACTAATCTAGATATCTATTTAATGAAAGTGAATAAACGCCTATACTATGCAACGATCCTTAAGAAAATAATGTTTCTTGCAAATCGAATGATCAAAAAGGAAAAGGTTCAATTCGGCATCATCAAATGAATAAGTTCCAACAATGGTTTTCTCTTAACAAGAGAGAGAGCTCAAAGCTATTCTTAGGTTTCAAAGTTAGATAATGAAAATAACCTACTAATGGGGTATATATAGTAAAGCCCACAGATAAGGTTTGGAAATAAAGACACAAGTCGGCCCAAAACAAGGCCACACAGGACTGAAGGTATCAGTGTGTTGGCTCGGGCACTCTCAATCATGGGCACAAGGTTCAACATTTTGGACACTCACTGCTTGACGCCGATCATCTGGATCCAGGAGCTCTCCTACTCGGGCAGAATCTTGCATATTAATCTTCCACAGTTTGTGCCTGACCACATAGCCTTCGAGTCGCTTCCTCCTGGCCACACTTAGTGAGCATGCACATCATTCAGATCCTTTGCTAGACTTCGTGTGACTGGACTTGATGGCACTAATAGATCTTGATCCGCTTGGGCTGCATCATCCTCCCCTTCTTGGATGATTTTGTCCTCGAAATCGCACAAGCTTCCAGTTCTAGCGTCCTCCCTGCGACACAAGGAGTCAAGTCAGCAAAATAAAGTTGTTGGATATGATATACTTACTTGGGAGGTCGATCATATAAGCATTGTTCTTGATTTTGTGTAGCACTTGGAACAGACCATCCCCTCTCGGAGCCAACTTTCCTTTCCTTTGGTTCAGGAACCTCTCCTTGTAGCAGAGAATCCAAACCTAATTTCCCTTCTTTAACTCAAACTTTTTGAGCCCCTTGTTCTACGAAACAAGGACTTAGACTCTCACGAACTAGTCCTTTGTTCAGCAACTCGTCCACCTACTGTTGGAGCTCTTTGGTGTCCTTAGGATTACACCGGTAGGCTGGTTTGCTCAGGATTTGAGACCCCGAGATGAAATTAATTTGGTGCACGATTCCCCTCAACGAACGCAATCCACCTAGTATTTCTTTAGGAAACATGTCCACAAATTCCAGCAAAACACTTTTAATAACACTAGGCAAAAGGTTATCGTTAGTGAGCTCATCATTAGAACTCCTAAGGATACCCTTGTGTACGAGGAAATTCATCAACTTCTTGTTATCATTGCCTCATAGGTACTCACCTGGTTTCGTGACTGCACAAATATTACCCCGGGATGAAATTAATTTGGTGCACGATTCCCCTCAACGAAGGGAATCCACCCAGTATTTCTTCAGGAAACATGTCCCAGAATTCCAGCAAAATAATTTTAATAACACTAGGAAAAAGGTTATCGTTAGTGAACTCATCATTAGAACTCATGAGGATACCCTTGTGTACGAGGAAAATCATCAACTTCATGTTATCCTTGCCTCATAGGTACTCACCTGGTTTCATGATTGCACAAATATTACCTGTAACGGGCAGTGCCTTTGTATTGTCTTCGACTTCAAGTCTAATCCCTACGAGAGACTTAGCTTTAGCCGCCTCTTTCAATTCTCATGCATTTATAGTCCTCACTGACTTGTTTCAGAGACAAGGGTTTAAGTGTGAAACTCTTACCCTCAAGCTTAGCAGTGTAAGTATTGGCTCGACCATCATGAACAACGACCCTATCATATTGCCACGGCCTGCCCAAGAGCAAATGACAAGCTTGCATCGGGACTACATCAAACATCAATTCATCTTGATATGCCCCCACCTTAAACTTAATCAACACCTACTTTGATACCCTTAGCTCTCCACATTCATTAAACCATTGTAACCGATAGGGATGGGGATGTTTCATCGTGGGAAGTCCCATTTGTGATACCAAAGTTTTGCTCACCACATTAGCACAACTGCCAGAATCAACAATTATCGAACACAATTTTCCCCTCACCCGACACCTTGCATGGAAGAGATTTTTCCTTCTTACATTTTCCTCTTCTTCCATGCTCATGGTACTTAAATTTCTCTGTACCACAAAAAACATGTAGGGTCTTGCATCCTTTGTTGCTCTTCTCTGTGCTCAATGTGTTCAACACGGTCAGCTTCTTCTCTATTTTCTCTTTCGGAGTCACTATCTTGTTCTCGGACAGTTCCATCTTCGGGCAAGATCTTTGTTCGATGAATCAGACATTCTTTGGCTATTCGTCTGTGACCCCTGCACATGTGACCTTGAATAGATGAAGCACTAGAAGAATTGAGTTGAGTTTTACCTCCCAACTCCTTGGAGTCATTTTTGGCCATACCCTCGAGTGTTTTTTCGAGTTTAATGGTGTAGAAGTATTATTCCATCGATACCGGTTTGCTTTGTCTTCCTTAGCCCATTTTTCATCTTCCACGGCTGCATGGAAAGCTTCACCAACGAATAGAATGTATGTAGCCTCAATTGAGATGACAATTCTTGATTCATCCCATTTTTTAACCTAATGATGGCTTGTTCATCATCTTCTCCCATATCATGAGTCAAACTAATTTTTTCAAACTCGTCAAAGTATTCCTCCACCGATTTGGAACCTTGCTTCAAGTCATAGAGCTTTTGGAGTTTCACTTGACGATGTTTTGCGGTGATATACTTAGCATCCATCATTCTTTTTAATTGTACCCATGTAAGGCGCTCGGGTAGGTCACGCCTTCTTCTCATTCTTTTCTTGGACTCCCACTAAGTGGCAGCATATGCCTCAAATGAAGTAATGGCATAAGCTGCTTTTCTCTCATCAGCTATCTCATTTGTCTCAAAGATTCCTTCCATTCGAACCTTCCAATCAAGATATGTGTCCGGATCGCTAGTTCCTCTGAATGATGGAATAGTGGTCTTGATGATGTTTAAGCTCATTTCTCTACCACCACAGACTTATTCTAAATACTCTTCCAAATATTCCCTGGCCTCACACTCTAAGACTTTTATCAACATAAGCTCCATGACCACGGCCTCGAGGGTTTGCACGGCCTCTTTGAGCCTGCCCTCTTTGAAAATACGGTGGCTCAAAGTTAGCTTTGACCTCAGAAAACTCTCCATCTTGAATATCACCCTCTTCTTCAATGGCCACTAAATTTATTTGGGGCCTCGAGAGTGGTGGTATATCAGCTTGGGCAATGCCCAAGACTTGCTCATTATGAGTTGCTTCGACTGTCAATCGTTGTCGATGAGCCAACTCATTAAACTGTTCCGATTTCATAGAAGTAGAATTGCTAGTATTTTCTCCGGTTCCTTTTGAGGTCATAGAGGCTCGTTCTTGCTCAAGATTAGAAACTCGAGAACCCAGTCATCTCACCTCGACATTAATCCCTCTTATCTCTTCTAGTAGATTAACCAAAGATATTTCGGGTACGTCCACAGTCTTGTCTCTGTTTCCAGCCATGTACCTTCAAATATCAAAGACTTAAAAAAGTGTTAGGTTAGAGATCGCCTCACACACTCCCTCACTTTTGTTTGGTGGCACTTTGGTCCACTTAATTTGCAAGATAAGATCACCCAAGAACTTGTCATAAATGGCTTCTTCAGATTGATCGGTCTCCTAGTCGACCCTCCGAGTTCGACAAGATTCACTAGTCCTCTATGGGATGAGTGAATTGATTCGACTCGATGGTCCGATGGCTCATTCAAGTGTCGCATTTGGAGTCAAGAATTTTAACTATGAGAATGGGACTTCAGCCCTCATGCACGAATTCCTAATATGCTTAACCAATTAGTAGAAACTTGAGTAGAGGAATTACTCAAGAATTACTAATGAGAATCAACGGTCACAAAGAAAGAAAGATAACCTACGAAGCTCTATTTCCCTTCAAAAAAAACCCTGGATGCTTCACTTCTCTACGGAATGAAAGTGGTCCTTCCTTCCCTTTTACGAACTAGGGTTTTCTCTTTTCCACTTTCATTCTTTCCGCTGAATTGCCTTTTCACCTAGGTTTTTGGCAACGTCCCTTTTCCCTTTTTCCGTTACTGAACCAGTGGACTTTCATTTTCTGGTGCGGAAAGTTTCACTCGTTCAATAGCCCAACAAACATAGTAAAATTTCGGGTCGCCTCTGTCGTTGAGTGGTTTTACGTACGACACATCTTGAACTCCAAGTATATCTAAAGTTGTTTTGTGTCCATATACTGTAACGACAACCAAAAATATTCTGATGGTCTAGATAGATGATTCACGGTGGAGCTTAGAGTCTCAACAAAAACACGACCCAAAAATCAACTACCAATAATCAAACACCAAAACATGGGTTCCGAATAAACCCCAAGTACAATAAGTTATAACACCTTGTCAATAAACACCAGCAGTCGAATCATTATTAAATACCATGATAGATTCTGGTAATCAACAACAATCAACCCAGATGAAATTTTGTTTTTCTCTTTTTTTTTTTAATAAAAACAAACAACAAGAACACTTAAACAGAAAGATAAACTAGGCACGAAAAACAGAACTGGGATTGTAAGAACAAAATCCAAATCGTGCTCTAACACAAAAATTGATGCAACCGGAAGTAAATTAAGATAGAAGCAAGACACAAACCCAAACTTTATCCTAACAATATCTAGAAACTAATCTAGATACCTTTTGAATGAAAGTGAATAAGTACCTATACTATGCAACGATCCTCAAGAAAATACTGTTTCTTGCAAAGCGAATGATCAGAAAGGAAAAGGTTCAATTCGGCGTCACCAAATGAACAAGTTCCAACAAGGGTTTTCTCTTAAAAGAGATAGAGCTCAAAGATATTTTTAGGTTTCAAAGTCTGATAATGAAAATAAGATACTAGTGGGGTTTAAATAGTAAAGCCCACAGATAAGGTATGGAAATAAGGCCACAAGTCGGCCTAAAAAAAGGCCACACAAGCCAAAGATATTAGTTTCTTGGCTTGGACACTCTCAATCACTGGTAAAAGCTTCAGCATTTCGGATGCTTACTGCTTGATGTCGATCGCCTGGATCCGGCGCGCTTCTCCTCGGGCACAATCTTTCATGTTTGGCTTCCACAGTTTGTGCCCGGCCATATAGCCTTCGAGTAGCTTCCTCCAAGCCACACTAAGTGAACATGCCCGTCATGCAGATTCTTCACTTGTCATCGTGTGACTGGTTTGATGGCAAGAATAGATCTTGATAAGCTTTGGCTGCATCAATATGACACCCGCCTTTCTAAGGCATGTCAGTTGTGTGGGCACCTAATATCCTCCCCTAGAGCCATTGGGTGAACCCTATCAAACTTAGCCAACTGATGGATATCAAAATAAACTAGAAGATAGATATTGACATAAGCTGTTGAGAGAGAAAATGTAGTTGATTATACGGAAGGTAGGATTTAGGTACAATCCAGATCAAACATCTAGGAGCATGAAATATACATTTCCCATGAGGGAAGAAAATACAACTAACGAAAGAACAAAAGGCCGGCGGCCACCACGGACAAAGGTCGGCTCACCACTGAAAGCTTAATATTCCTTGCTCCTCAACTACACGTCGTGCTCGGGTCTGGAGTTGAATCTGCAGAAAGAAACAAAAAACAAAGGAAAAAATATGGAGTGAGTCAAAAGGACTCAAAATATAAGGGCTAGATAGTTACCTCGAATAAAAGGTAAGCTAACCACGTCAAAGAAATAGTTCAACTAATATCAAGCAGAAAATAGGAAATAATGTGATACCACGAAACATATAAATCAAGAGCAACATGAATATATATGATATGAAAGGTAATTCAATGCAATATGATGCAATGCAGACTCATCAATACATCCGGGGGATGCATGAACCGGCGCAGACTTCTCAATGCTAACTAGTGTAAAGATGCAACCTGGTGCAAACTTCTTAATACATTATAGATTTATAGCAATATCCTGCCAATCGAGGTTGCGGGGCAGTAAGTACACCCTATCTGTAGCTACACAAGTAAACACTATGTGCGTAGACATCCATAAGGCCTAAGGCCTTCAAAGAAGTGGACGGAATCACTTACCTCAAGTCCCTTGGCAATCCGGCTATTGAAAAATCTCTTTTCCCTACCGAATCCTTTTCAAATTCTCCTTCTCTAAGCTTATTAAGGGAAGTCTCACAAATGAGTGCCTAGGCGAAAAATCAAGAACAAGAATATAACATAAATAAGAACTTTTTAAATTGCCCTTGGGCCTACTTCGAAAAATCAATAAGAAATATATTTACGGATTCCTCATGGTCCCACAATACCAAATATAAAATTTAATTGCTAGTTCGAGTTCTTTTAGCCCTAATTCCTCAGTTCTAAGGGTTTTGGGTCGTAACTTGGAAAACACGCAACCTATACCCAAGAAATTCATAGAATCTATAGTCCAAAACCTTTAATAACCCATATTGAAAGGTTAGGACTCATTACCTAGACAATATGGAATGATTTGATTAAAGAAATCACCTTAGATCAAACTCGTACGCGTAATTTTGATTTAAAAAAAGAAGATGATCTGCCGAACCACCACCTCTTTTATAAGACCAGATATGCAGGATCGTGGAATCTCAGTCGCAATTGACATCATCGCTCTTGCACCGCAGAGCTCATAATCACGCAAGCCAAGGGACCTGATCCTTCAAAGCAGTCACCTGGTGCACAAACAACTATGGTAGCACAGACTGGTGCTGTGATTTTAGTCCAAATTGGACGTACACTGCTTAGAATTACTTCAAAATTTACGCATATGTCCAGAAATGTAATTAGGTCATACTCACAAACTCGGATTCAAAAACGAACCTCTGATATGCAATATGAGAGATCAAAACCAAAGAGGAAAAATTCTTACTTTCATAGTACGGGTCGAAAACATCCAAATGATCTCGGAATCTACTTCTGAAAGCTCTTACAAGTCACAAATGACCATATGAACCTAACGACACTCTCAAATTTAAGAACAAAGCTAGTTTACTCAAAACGATAATTGAAAACCATCCAATGACTTTACTGAAACATGAAAGCAATAACGCTCTCTAAGACCAATCAAAGAAGTTTAATTTGGCTCAAGATTCCCAAATAGGCCATAATGAACCTTACAGAGCTGTTGAGACTTTCGATTTGCAAATTAGAGTCCGCACTCCCAGAAAGACTGGTCAGGGTTTTTTCATTCTCCTCTATTTAAACTCTTGATAGTTCTTTCTTTAACTGAGATATCTTAATCAGCACGGAGGACATTTTAAGTGATCCCTTAATGACCAAGAAGTTGACACCACTAATCAACTATTTAACCATAAATAGGCAATAATCGATATCACATGATTTCTTAGCTTAGAGATCGAGAACATATATGAATCACTGAAGAGGTTGGGATACCTTTCTCGCATACTCGACTCGAGCTCCAACGTATCCTGCTCATGAGAATGATTGTGCCATCATACCTTCACCATTGGAATCTACATGGAACGAAGCTTTCTGGTGTTCTTTCCTACAATGGCATTTAGAGCCTCCTCATAAGTTAAATTCACATCTAACTAAGCTGGATCCACTTTGATCACTTGAATAGGAACCCTCATACACTTCTAAGGCATCGATACATAGAAGACTGGATGCAAAATCATAGATTCTGCCAAATCAAGCCATTAAGCAAATTTATCGATACACTTCTCTATAAAAAAAGGACAGATAAATCTGGGACTTCCCTTTCCATGCTTTCCCAACCTCTTTGCTCTCTACATCGACAACACTTTTAAGAATACCATGTTACAGACCTCGAAGTCTAACTCCCATTTCCTCTTGTTTGAGTATGCTATCTGCCTGCTCTGGGCGGTCTGACAGCTTTCCTAAATAACTCGAACTGTATCCAGAGTTTGACGCACAACATCGCAGGACTCAAACCAACCAACTGGAGGTCGACATTGACAACCATGCAATGCTTCAAATAGAGAAATTTAAATAGAGGATTAATAGCTGTTGTTACAAACAAACTCTACCAAAGCTAGATGATCAACCAATGGCCTCTAAAGTCCAACACACAAGCCCTCAACATATTCTGTGAGATTTGGATAGTCCGGTTCGACTGACCATCAATCTGCGGATGAAATGAAGTGCTAAGCTGAACCTGAGTATCCAATTCTTGCGGCCTGCTAGGACTAAAAAGTGAAATGGGAACCCCTGTCAGATATGATAGACAAGGGTGTGCTATGCAACCGAATGATCTGCTTAATATAGATTTGAGCTAACTTGTTTGATGAATCGGTCATCTTTGCCAGAATGAAATGAGCGGACTTAGTAAGTCTGTCCACAATAACCCACATTGAATTATGGCGCCTTAAAATCTTCAGCAAACCAACCATGAAATCCATGTCGATCCTCTCCCACTCCACTCGTGAATGGACATAGCCAAGGCCGAATCTGTGGATCTCCTATGCTCGTACTTGACTTGCTGACAATTCAAGCATTGAGACACATGATTGAAGACGTATTTCTATTGACACCCAACTTTGGCTCAACATTTTCTCAATTAATTTCTTGATGCTTCCTACTCATTTAAAACTCAAAAATATATATACTCAAAACATGTTTTTCTCCATAAAATTTTAAAATATTATTTTACTCTCTTTTACAAAAAAGTCAACTCAATTTTGGTATTCTGAAAAAATGTTGGCTTATTTCTGCAAAGAAAATCAAATATCGATTATTTTTCAAAGACATATTTCATAATCACCTTACATTATTTTAAATCATATAATATAGTTTGGAGAATTTTCTTGTGTTAGGAAGCCTTCAAATTAATTAAAAAATCAATTAGTACGATTGATTATTCTTAGAAGCTGGTTAGAACTAAAATGGGTCCCTGTTCGTGCTTCAAAAATACAGTCGTATACACATATATCTTTATTTTTTGAATCGATCAAAGGCATCTATTTCTCAATCTAACATCTAAGATCATTTCCTTGAATAGATATTTAAACATATTTCCTTGGATTTAGAGAACAGATTGATAGAGGGCAGACTGAGTAGGAGTCCTCTGATAAAGGGGTGCTCATTCACCCCATGGATAGAGAGCAGATTGAGCAGGGTTCTACAATTTTTCCTTGGTATAAGGACTGTCCGTCACTCCCACTTGGTTCTTCATATGATTTCTTTCTTTATCCATTGAATATTTCAAACGACTCTTTCCCTCATTATTTTTAACTATAAATAGAGCCTCAAGTCCACTCAACAAAGAGACCTTTAAACTTTGAGATCAGGGATACTTTCATATTATACATATAATTCTCTAGTTTTCAAGCTTAAGCAAGTAGTTCTTTCTTTGTTTTTAATCAATTTATCTGTTGCTGAAAAGCCAAAACAAAAGGCTTTTTAGTTCGAGTCTGAGATTGGTTATGGACTCGATGCCTTGGCTCACTGCTCTGAACGAGGTAATAAACCTTTCCCTTTAATGTATTTAGTTTTACTAGTCTTTTAATAACATCTTAACGTTTCTGTACATCCTCTTATTGTTTTTGAGATATCCATTTTCACATATTTGATTACAATGTAGCTCTAAGCAGTGCTTTAAATTTTTCTTACTTATAGAATTATATCTTGTTAAAATAGTTTTAAGGCTCTATCCATATTGTTCATTTCTTAGGGCGCCTGATTAACTGTCTATTTTGTTGAAATATTATCACTTGTAGTATCCATGTTTTCTTCATTGGAATGTTGATCTTAATTTTTCATATATCATGCCATTAGTATCCTCAAAATCATGTCGATAATGTGTTAGTATATCCAGGTTTTGGCGTTAAGTGTTTTCTTTTCTACTAAAATCTATAGCTGCACCATTGCATGCCAGTTTGTTATAGTATGAGTTTAATCTAAGATATCAAGTTTTTTGCAATGTTTACGAGCACCTTAGCAGCACTAATTTTAGAAAAGCTTATGTTATAAAAATATTTAGCTATGGTTATCACGTCTATTATAGGGTGATGTGCAAAATTGCAACAATTATATGGGCATCAAACTTTTAAGCCACACCATGAAAGTCTGGAAGAGGGTGGTCGAGAAGAGGATGAGGAAGGATGTGGAAAATTCTGAGAATCAATTCGAATTCATGCATGGGCGATCAACGACGGAAGCTATCCACCTTCTGAGGAGGTTGATTGAGCAGTACAGGGATAAGAAAATGGACTTATATATGGTGTTCATTGACCTAGAGAAGGCTTATGATAAAGTCCAAATGAAGGTTTTGTAGAAATGCTCGGAATCTAAAGGTGTACCAGTATCATACATCAGTGCGGTTAAAGACATGTACGAAGGCGCCAAGACCCGCGTAAGAACAGTTGCAGGAGACTTTGACAACTTCCAAGTCGAGATGGGGTTGCACTAGGGGTCACCGCTCAATCCATTTTTATTTTGTCTGGTGATGGACGAATTGACAAGGAACATCCAAGGTGAGATACCATGGTGTATGTTATTTGGGGACGATATGGTTTTGGTTGATGAGATTCGCGGTGGAGTTAATGATAAGCTAGAGGTTTGGAGGCATACTCCAGAGTCTAAAGGTTTGAAGCTGAACAGGATGAAAATTGAGTACATGAAGTGCAAGTTTAGTGATGCATCTCACGAGTCAGAGGTTGACGTGATGCTTTGATGGGGGACAAACCACCTCAAGACCCTTTACTAGAAGCCAAGCCAAAGCAATCTATGATGCTCACCTTCACTTGGTATGGAAAGGCTTGGACGTGGAAGATTGAAACGACCTCGGTCAGTCGTTTCGGAAGATAGGACTGCGATTGGTGTGCTGATTATTTTAAAATATTCGTAAGGTCTATTAGGACCTGTCTGTAAAATTTGAGCTAAATCAGACCTCGTTTGGTAGGCATAGGAAGAAGGTTTCAGTTTTTATTGTCGATAAATATTAAAAAGAGATTTGTGAGCTCGGTTTTGACGAATGAGCTCCGATTCGAAATTCAAAAGCGTCGTTAGGTTCGTATGATTATTTGTTACTTTTATGATTTTTCGAAAGTGAATTTCGATGTTGTTCGGCTAGTTTCCGCTAAAATGCCGAAAGTTAAATAATTTGACCTTTTTCCTTTAAATTTGCATCTTAAGTTTCGGGAGTCTGATTTGAGATCCGTCTTCGCGAGTATGTTACATATATTTTTTCTAACTTACTTGAAAAATTTGGGATCATTTCGAGTTCTCTAGGGTTCTATTTTAATTTTAATCGTCGTAGCGATTTTATTATTAAAAAACTAAATCATTGTCGGTTAAGCTAAGGGATTTTAAATCCCTTAGCATCATCCAAGAGCAGAAGCATTCGACCAAATACAGAGGAGAAAAATTAGAAAAAAGGAGAGGAAAAAAGGGAAAAAAGAGTGGAAAAATAGTGGAATTTCTACCCCAAATCTTCAGGTACTGATGTTAATTCATTATTTTAGCTTATTACGTGTGTTTGAATATATTTTTACGGTAAAAATAGGGATATTAGACATCGCCTTAATGACTTAAATTGATAATTTAAAGGGTTAATTGGACCCCGATGATGGAAATGATTATATATTCGTATTCAGTGACTTATGGGCAACATATAAATATAATTTATTTAGGGTTTAGTTATGGGACTTTGAACCCTGTAAATAGGCCCGACCTGCATATTGCGTATGCGAATAGGGTATCAGATTCCTAACTGGATTTCCCTAAGACATAAGGAATGAAGCCTTTAGCTTTATTTGATATAATATCTCTGCTTATTGAATAGAACGGGATCGTTTGGCAGTTTATCCAAAGGAAAAAGCAGTTGTTGAGTAGCAGGGCTAGCTTTGCAATACGGTAAGTGTTTATATCCATTTATTTGGAGGCACCTGGCCTCGTGGATTTTCTACCACGTGTTCCTTACGTGTGTAGCTGCCGATAGGCGTACTCATTACGCCTTAGCTTTGGCTTTACATTCTAAATTATATGTTACGTCCTGTTGTTGGTATTGCATTGAGGATCTTAGCATTGTACTCTGGCTGTGAGTTGACATATACTTCCCGGCAGTCGATGAGAGTCCCGCGCCAGTGAAGGGTTATCATTGCATCATATTGAGGGTAGGAGGATTCCGCCCTCGGAGCAGGAGGATTCCGCTCCATTGCATCATATTGAGGGTAGGAGGATTCCGCCCTCGGAGCAGGATTGAGGGTAGGAGGATTCCGCCCTCGGAGCAGGAGGATTCCGCCCTCGGAGCAGGAGGATTCTTCTCCATTCATTTGGCACATGTGGCCCTTTGCATTTCATCTCATTTCATATTATTTCATTTCATCTCATTCCATTTCATTTCATACTATTGTGTAGATTTTCTGTACATGACTACTGTTCTGCTTATATGCGCATTGCTTATTTGTTGATTATTGTCAGGTTCCGTTTCCCTGACTAGCGTATCTATTTTTCGAGGTTGCTAGTTTGTTTGCACTTATTAAGTCTTTATGACTCAACCTCTATTTGTCCTTGTGTTTTCTTTTTATTTTGTAGATTCTGCTCCAGGACCCAGCCAGGCGCACCGTGATTGAGAAGTAGTACGTTCTCAGCTGTCTACGGTGAGCCATCCTGTTCATTGCGGCCACCAACTTCAGATATTACAATTTTCCTTACTTTTGCTCCCTTCGGGAGGTGTGTATATCTTTTGGCCTTCTTAGATGTCTGATCTGGAAACCTTTAAAACTGTGTTTTCTGGGAAGTTATTTGTATTATTCAGACAGCTTGTATATTTATCTATCCTTGAGAGTTAACTTATGTTGTTAAAGTTTGGTTCATTTTCATTTCAAGGTAATTCTTCATAATTTATATCGATTCAGTCAATAGGGTTCGCCCGACAGGTTTAGGGGAGGTGGTCGTATGCCCGCACAGCCTAATCAAGAATTCGGGTCGTGTCAGTTGGTATCAGTGCGAGGTTTAGAGTCTTTCCAGATCATGACAGTGTGTAATAGAGTCTCGCTGATCGGTCGAAGACATCCATACCCATTTACGAGAGGCTATGATGGCATTTAGGCAGTTTCCTTTTTTTTCTTTCCTCATCGTGCGTGAGTCTTTTTATCTGAAATTAAATATTTTTATTCTCCACAGTAACTGGTGGGAACGCGCGCGAATGTTCAGCGAGAGGCGGAGGAGCCAGCCGTCACCCCTATGCCTGTTGCTTCGCGAGGTGGTGGTGTTGGTCGCGGTAGAGGTCGTGGTCGAGGCAAAGGTAGAGTTTCCCAGGCTGTGAGGATGGTGGATCATGCTGATCCTGCTGCAGAGATTCCGGTAGTGCCAGCTTTTGCTGGGCAGGGGGAGCAGGGCTTATTCGTTCCCACTGCACTTCATGATGCTTTTATGAGATTCTTAGCGACACAGATGCCCTAGGGACCTCCTATTCCTCAGGCTGCCGTAGATGCTCATATTCCTCAGGCTGCTGTTGATGCTCATATCCCTCAGGTTGTCGTAGATGCTCCTATCCCTCAAGCAGCTTTGCAGGCTGCGGTAGATATTGGTTCTCAAGTTCAAGGAGCCCCATTCTAGCTCCACATGTAGCCCCACCAGTTCATGTTCCAGGTGGTTATGTTCTAGAGGTAGCGGGTGTTATACCTTCGGTCGTTCAAGCTGGTCAGCCAGTCCAGGTAGCAGGTCTAGTTGATGATCCGACAAGGTTGCATTATTTTACCCGACTTAGTCCTCCGAAGTTCTCTGGTCAGAAATCAGATAAGCTTAAGCCTCGTGAGTTTCTTGATCAATGTCAGCGTATCTTAGAGGCCCTTGGATATCTTGAGCAATATGGAGCTGATTATACTGCCTTCCAGCTTGAGGGTCCGGCTTTAGCTTGGTGGACCGCACTCCGATCAGCTAGGCAGGGCTTACCTAAGCTGACCTGGAGTACGTTCTCCCATCAATTCATGGAGAAATCTTTCCCTCGCAGTCATCAGTATGAGAAGAGGAGACAGTTTGAGAGGATTGGACAGGGTAACCTGTCAGTCACGGAGTACGAGCTTTTATTTTCAGAGATGTCCAGCTATGCTCCAGATCTCGTGCAAGAGCCCTCTGAGAGGGTTAGACATTTTATTGATGGGCTTTCTCCTTATTTGCGGTCCCATATGGCTCGTGAGATTGAGGCTGGTACTCTATTTGATGTCGTTGTTGATATTACCAGGAGGTATGAGGCCTATCATAGTTTGGAGATAGAGGAGTTAGAGCATGAGAGTAAGAGATCTCGTGGTCCAGGGCATTCTAGTGCCTCGTATGGAGGTAGGAGTTATTAGCAGCAGAGTAGGCCTCCTGTCAGACCAGCTCAGTTTCCAGCGCGTGGTTCTCAGAACGCGCCTACTTCTTCTCAGGGTCAGTTTGGGTTTCGCACACGAGATCAGTTTCAGTTCGATCAGCGTAGATTTTCTCCAGGGTGCTTTATCTGTCAGGATCTAGGGCATCATAAGAAGGATTGGCCTTATCTCCATCAGCAGGGTAGTAGCCGCCCTTTTCCTCACCTTCCAGCGCCCATGCAGCAGTAGCCTCAGGGTGCCCCTCTAGGGTCTTAGCCAGTTAGGGGTGCACCACCACCCGGTAGAGGTCGTGGACGTGGTCCTAGTGGTCCCTCTAGAGGTGATCGTCAGGGTAGCGGCTCAGCTCAGCCGCAGAGACAGCTATATGCACTGCCGGCCAGGCAGGATGCCGAGGCATCCCCAACTATTGTTACAGGTATTTTATCTGTTTGTGGTCGAGATGCATATTCTTTGGTGGATCCGGGGTCTACATATTCATATGTATCTCCTTATTTTGCTTTGGGCTTTCATGTTGATTATATGCGTCTTCGTGATCCATTATGTGTTTGTACTCCTATTGGAGACATTATCATTGTGGATCGAGTTTATCCAGCTTGTACCATATCTTTTGGGGGTCGTGAGACACTAGTAGATCTTTTAATTCTAGATATGGTTGATTTTGATGTTATTATTGGCATGGATTGGCTGGTGTCGTGTCATGCCACATTAGATTGTAATGCCAAGTCTCTTCAGTTGTCTCTTCCTTGTTCAGCACCGGTGGTGTGGCAGAGTTCTTATTTGACACCCATCGGGCATGTTATTTCTTTCCTGAAGACAAAGCGGATGATGGATAAAGGGTGTTCAACGTATCTTGCCATGGTTCGAGATACCACTGTGGAGATTCCATCTCTTGACTCTATTCCTGTTGTTAGGGAGTTCCTTGACGTGTTTCCAGATGATTTGCCAGGACTTCCTCCTGATCGAGAGATCGAGTTTGGCATTGATATTGTGCCAGGCACTCAGCCTATTTCTATCCCTCCTTATTGCATGGCCCCATCACAGTTGAAGGAGCTGAAGGAGAAGTTGCAAGATTTGCTTGATAAGGAGTTCATCAAGCCGAGTATTTCTCCGTGGGGTGCTCCTATTCTATTCGTGAAAAAGAAAGATGGGACTATGCGGATGTGTATTGATTATCGTCAGCTAAATAAGGTCACCATCAAGAATAAGTATCCATTGCCTCGCATTGATGATTTGTTTGATCAGTTGCAGGGTGCCAAATTCTTTTCTAAGATCGATCTGCAATCTGGTTATCGTCAGCTAAAGATTCGTGAATCAGATATCTCAAAGTTTGCTTTTAGGACTCGTTACGACCATTATGAGTTCCTAGTTATGTCTTTTGGGCTGACTAATGCCCCTGCAGCCTTTATGGATCTCATGAACCGGGTGTTTAAGCCATTCCTTGATTCCTTTGTCATTGTCTGCATTGATGATATTCTTATTTATTCTCGTAGCCGCGAGGAGCATGATTATCATCTAAGGGTGGTTCTTCAGACACTCCGTGATCGTAAGCTGTATGCCAAGTTCTCGAAATGTGAGTTTTGGCTTGATTCTGTGGCATTTTTGGGTCACGTGGTATCTAGCGAGGGTATCAAGGTTTATCCGAAGAAGATTGAAGCAGTGCAGAAATGGCCTCGTCTTACCACTCCGACGGAGAGTCGCAGCTTCCTTGGATTGGCAGGCTATTATCGGAGGTTTGTGGAAAAGTTCTCTACTATTGCAGCTCATCTGACTCTCCTGACGCAGAAGGCGGTTCAGTTTTGATTGTCCGATGAGTGTGAGGCCAGCTTCCAGAAGCTTAAGGCCTTATTGACTTCAACTCCAGTGTTATCCCTTCCTTGGGGCACCAGTCGATTCGTAGTTTATTGTGATGCATCTCGTGTGGGCCTTGGTTGTGTTCTTATGCAACACGGGAAGGTAATTGCTTATGCTTCCAGACAGTTGAAGCCGAATGAGAAGAATTATCCGACTCACGATTTAGAATTGGCAGCAGTGGTCTTTGCTTTCAAGATATGGAGGCATTATCTTTATGGCGAGCCTTGTGCGGTGTATACAGATCATAAGAGTCCGCAATATCTTCTCTCTCAGAAAGATCTTAACGGCCGACAGCGGAGGTGGCTTGAATTGATTAAATATTATGATCTCACTATCCACTATCATCCTGGGAAGGCAAACGCGGTAGCAGATGCTTTGAGCAAGAAGTCCATGGGCAGCATGGCTTTCTTTATGCTGACATGAGACCATTGGCCCGAGAATTGCAGTCCCTTGGCGACTTTGGCGTGAGATTTCTTCTTCCAGACTCCAGTAGAGTCTTAGAATGTATTGCAGCTCAATGTTCCTTAGTCAATCAGATTAAGGGAAGACAGTTCGAGGATCCTCATCCGAAGGAGTAGCGTGGTCGTGTCCTAAGTGGAGGAGTTCCCTCCTTCGAGCTTGATTCAGATGGAATTCTTCGGTTTAATGGTCGACTCTGTGTTCCTGATGTTGGGGATTTGAGGCAGTCAGTGCTTGGTGAAGCTCATAGCTCACGTTATTCCATTCATCCTGGTATTACAAAAATGTATCAGGACCTCCGAGAGCTATATTGGTGGAAGGGGATGAAGTGAGATGTATTTGATTATGTATCTCGTTGCTTGAACTGTCAGTAGGTTAAGTTCGAGCACCGGAGACCAGCAGGGTTAGCTCAGGCATTGTCCATTCCCGAGTGGAAGTGGGAGCACATCACGATGGATTTTATAGTTGGTCTGCCAAAGACCCTGCGGCGCCACAATTCTGTCTGGGTCGTTGTCGACAGACTGACTAAATCAGCTCATTTTATCCCTGTAAAGACTATTGATTCAGCTCAGAGACTGGCTCGGATTTTCATTGAGCAGGTGGTTAGGCTACATGGTACTCCTGTATCCATTATCTCAGATCGTGGTTCCCAGTTTACTTCTCAGTTCTGGCAGTCTTTCAAGAGAGAGTTGGGGACCCAGGTGTAGCTTAGCACAACATTCCATCCTCAGACTGACGATCAGTCTGAGCGGGTTATTAAAATTCTGGAGGACATGTTGAGAGCTTGTGCACTTGACTTCAGGGTTACTGGGATGATCATTTGGCGTTAGCAGACTTCTCTTATAATAATAGCTACCAGTCTTCCATTCAGATGGCTCCATTTAAGGCCTTATATGGTCGTCGATGTCGTTCTCCTATTGGCTGGTTTGAGTATCGAGATGTCGAGGTGATGAGTGCAGATATGGTTCCTCAGACTCTTGATGTTGTTCGTGTTATTCAGGATCGTTTACGGACCGCCCAGAGTAGGCAGATATCATATCAAACTGGAGGAGCCGAGAGTTAGAGTTCGAGGTCGGGGACATGGTATTTCTGAAAGTGTCACCGATGCGAGGTGTAAAGAGATTTGGTAGGAAAGGAAAGCTTCGTCCCAGGTTCATTGGCCCTTTCCGTATTGCGAAGCGTATTGGTAAGGTAGCTTATCGGCTCGACTTGCCAGCTTCTATGCCAGTTCACCCAGTGTTCCATGTATCAATGCTCCGGAAGTGTACCCGAGATCCTTCCGATGTGGTCGAATTAGACCCTGCTTAGCTAGATGTGAATCTAGATTACGAGGAGTTCCTAGTTGCTATAGTTGCGCGTGATGTCCGGAAATTTCGTTCGAAGTAGATTCCGATGGTTCGAGTGCGATGGAATAATCGTCCTCGTGAGGAGGACACTTGGGAGCTTGAGTCCAGTATGCGTGAGAGGTATCCTTACCTCTTCGACGATTCAGGTTCGAACTTGGTCTTTAAAGCCTAAAAGCTCTTTTCATTGTATATAATTTTGGTTTCGTAGTAAATGTCATTGAAAATTAGTGTAAGCATTCTCATTAGAGGTGTGAAATCTATTTTAGACTCTTGCTCGTTCGAGGACGAATGAGAGTCTAAGTGGAGGAAAATGAAACGACCTCGGTCAGTCGTTTCGGAAGATAGGACTCCGATTGGTGTGCTGATAATTTTAAAATATTCGTAAGGTCCATTAGGACCTGTCTGTAAAATTTAAGCTAAATCAGACCTCGTTTGGTAGGCACCGGATGAAGGTTTCAGTTTTTATTGTCGATAAATATTAAAAAGAGATTTTTGAGCTCGATTTTGACGAATGAGCTCCGATTCGAAATCCGAAAGTGCCGTTATGTTCGTATGATTATTTGTGACTTTTGTGATTTTTCGAAAGTGAATTTCAATGTTGTTCTACTAGCTTCCGCTAAAATGCCGAAAGTTAAATAATTTGACCTTTTTCCTTTAAATTCACATCTTGAGTTTCGGGAGTCCGATTTAAGATCCGTCTTCTCGAGTATGTTACATATATTTTGTATAACTTACTTGAAAAATTTGGGATCATTTCGACTTCTGTAGGGTTCTATTTTAATTTTAATCCTCGTAGCAATTTTATTATAAAAAAAACTAAATCATTGTCGGTTAAGCTAAATCCTTTAGCATCATCAATTACATACAAGAGCAGAAACATTCGACCAAATACAAAGAAGAGAAAAATTAGATAAAGGAGAGGAAAAAAGGGAAAAAGGAGGGGAAAAATATTGGAATTTCTTCCCCAAATCTTCAGGTAATGATGTTAACTCATTATCTTAGCTTATTACGTGTGTTTGAATATATTTTTACGGTAAAAATAGGGATATTAGATATCGCCTTAATGACTTAAATTGATAATTTAAAGGGTCAATTGGACCCCGATGATGGAAATGATTATATATTCGTATTCAGTGACTTATGGCAACATATAAATATAATTTATTTAGGGTTTGGTTATGGGACTTTGAACCCTTTACATAGGCCCGGCCTGCGTATTGCATATGGGAATAGGGTATCAGGTTCCTAACTGGATTGCCCTAAGACATAAGGAATGAAGCCTTTAGCTTTATTTGATATAATTTTTCTTCTTATTGAATAGAGCGGGATCGTTTGGCAGTTAATCCAAAGGAAAAAGCAGTTGTTGAGTAGCAGGGCTAACTTTGGAATACGGTAAGTGTTTATATCCATTTCTTTGGTGGCACCTGGCCTCGTGGATTTTTTACCACGTGTTCCTTACGTGTGTAGCTGCCGATAGGCGTACTCATTACGCCTTAGCTTTGAATTTACATTCTATATTATATGTTATGTCCTGTTGTTGATATTGCATTGAGGATCTGAGCATTGTACTCTGGCTGTGAGTTGACATATACTTCCCGGCATTCGATGAGAGTCCTGCACCGGTGAAGGGTTATCATTGCATCATATTGAGGGTAGGAGGATTTCGCCCTCGGAGCAGGAGGATTCCGCTCCATTGCATCATATTGAGGGTAGGAGGATTCCGCCCTCGGAGCAGGAGGATTCCGCTCCATTCATTTGGCACATGTGACCCTTTGCATTTCATTTCATTTCATTTCATCTCATTCCATTGCATTTCATACTATTGTGTAGATTTTCTGTACATGACTAGTGTTCTGCTTATATGTGCATTGCTTATTTGTTGATTGTTGTCTGGTTCCATTTCCCTGGCTAGCGTATCTATTTTTCGAGGTTTCTAGTTTGTTTGCACTTATTGAGTCCTTATGCCTCACCCCCTATTTGTCCTTGTATTTTCTTTTCGTTCGACAGATTCTGCTCCAGGACCCAGCCAGTCGCGCGTTGATTGAGGAGTCGTACGTTCTCAGCTGTCTACGGTGAGCCATCCTGTTCATTGCGGCCACCAACTTCAGATATTACAGTTTACCTATCTTTTGACCTTCTTAGATGTCTGATCTGTAAAACCTTTAAAACTGTGTTTTCTGGGTAGTTATTTGTATTATTCAGACAGCTTGTATATTTGTCTATCCTTGAGAGTTATCTTATGTTGTTAAAGTTTGGTTCATTTTCATTTCAAGGTAATTATTCACAATTTATATCGATTCAGTCAATAGGGTTCGCCCGTCAGGTTTAGAGGAGGTGGTCGGGTGCCCGCACGGTCTAACCGAGAATTCTGGTCATGTCAAAGATGGGAGCTCTGAAACCACCTTGAAGATCATGCATTGGAGCACCATGGAAGTAGGACATCTAGGCCACAAGGAGAGGCTCAAGAGACACAAGTTGAGGCACCTCAAGAGGCGTCAGGAAGAGGCAGACCACCTACTCAAAGGGGCAGACCACCTGAGTTTTGATGACTTTCAAGATCTCCACTGGGCGGACCGCCCACTCTGCTGAATAAGACCATTAACTGGAGTGCCTAGTTAGGGTTGGAGGAGCGCCTAGATGGGGTGGGTGGACCGTCTACCCCTGATGCAAGCCAATCCAAATTTCCTATCTATTTGTGTGTAATTCCAACTATGGCCCTAAGTGGCTTCTATTGTTTTAAACCACTTGGGGGTATTTTAGGCCTTTCATTTCATGTATGTAGAAGACTATAAGATTCTTCAATTGGTCTTGAACTAATTTTACCTTGCTTTGAATACAAAAACACAAGAGAATCCTCTCTATTGAAACTTATAAAATTTGGCTTGATTTCAATTGGAGGATTCCAAGTTGAACTCCAAACCTTTCCGATCATTCTATTTGTAAGGACCTCGTGATTATTGAGGATAGTTGCATAGCGTAGGTGATTCTTGACCATCGTTCGGGGTGTAACGAAACATCGTTCTTCGTTGCTACTTGAACAATCATGTGAGTCTCATCTCGTTTTTATCTCTTTATCGCTTCCGTAGTTTACCCTACATCAGTTGGTATCAGAGCGAGGTTAGGGTTATATTTCTACGAACCCTCATCCTATTCTTCGCGCCTTTTATCTTTGTTTCTTGTTGTTTTTTATGTTCTTGTTCTTGTTAATTTTAAAAAAGAAGAAAAAAAAATTCAAAAACACAAAAAATCACTAGATGTTCTTGGTTATGATGTTTTCTTTGATGTTTGTTATCAGGGATTATTTTGTATCATATTCTTGTTGATTAGGTACCCACAAAATACGTTTTAAGGTTGTGAATCGTAAACTTGAAAATCAAATCTCCAAAAGTTGAAAAGACCCTAGAATTTGTTCAAAATTTCTTGATTTTGATTTGTGTTGATTGGATGTTGTTATAAATCCTTGGGGTTTGCTTGTAGTAGTTGAAAACATATTGGAGAACCTTTGAATTGGGAAAATACCTTGAAAAACCTTGGAAAATTGGGTGCCCAAGCCAAGAACACGAAATTTGGACTGTGCTGAAAACATAGTAGGGGGCCGCCCACTCCTATAGGCGGACCGCCCACTTTTAATCAACTCTCTGGACTTTCACTGGGGGGACCGCCCACTCTGGAGAGGCGGGGCGCCCAGTCCTGAAAGGGTGTCCGGGTAGTTCATTTCGTAGGGTTTCGTGTCTTGTTTGCTTCTGTTACTTCCGGTTAGTACTTTGAGAGTAATTCTCCTACTCAATTAGTACTAATTCATTGAGCAGTTAGGATATTTGTGCATATTGGTGGTTGAATAATTCCAAGAAGACTCGTAGAATTTCTTCGACTCAAGTGCTCACTTATAAAGCCGAACGCCCATAAAGTCCCAATAAATCCACTCATCCCGAAGAGCATTTAGAACTTGTGGAATTGTTTGGTCATTGAGGAGGTTGTTCAACTCCGAGGAAGCCTCTTGAATCAAGCACGAGTAAACCTACCCCAAACTTGAGTGTACCCAAGTGACATTCAAAAGTGAGGGAGTGCGTTAGGACTTTTACTCCAATCTCTTTTCTTGATTTTGATTGTTTGTAGGTATATGGCGGAAAAAATGGGAAATGATACCATTGAGGTCCCAACAAACATCTTGGCTAGTCTCTTCGTCGAGGTGAAGGCTCTAAACTGAAAAATGGAGACCTTTTAAAGAGAAAGGACCCCGAGTGTCCACAAATATGCCGAGGAAGGCACAAGTGATGGCTCAATCGTGAAGCTTAAACAATTTGCAGAGCTAGCTCGTCAATAACGGTTGAGGGAAAAAGCTCTTGTTCGTGAAAGATTGTTGGGCAATCCCCAACCCTTGGGAAATCCCCAAGGCGAAGTTCCACTCATGAGACCCCAAAGAAATATAGCACCCCTCGAGCAAGTTATTGAGGCTCAAGAAGGGGAGGGCCCCGGACTTGGTGACGATTATGATGATTTTGATGCTCCCTATCCAAATAGGAGGGCAATGAATGGAGCCTGGGGAATGGATAGAGGTCGTGGGCAAGGTCGTGGACCTCCAAGGGCTTTTGTGGGGAGGAACTTAAGGCGAGAATATGATGAAGTTGATGACTACTACGGGGGTCAACCGGAACCAAACCATGGAGGTCGTGACAACAACTTAAATAGTGTGAAGATCACTATCCCACCTTTCAAAGGGACTAGTGATTCGGAAAAGTTCTTAGAGTAGAAGGTTCATTTGGAGCGGGTGTTTGACATAAATGACATGTCAGAGGAGAAGAAAGCTACTTATGCCATTGCTTCATTTGAGTTATATGCTTTCACTTGGTGGGAATCTATCAAGAGGTCAAGAAGAAGAGTTGGGATGCCAATGAATATTACTTGGGATGATTTGAAAGGGGTGATAAGTACCAAATATGTTACACCCAAGTATAGGCAAGAACAATTCAAGAGGCTTTATGAGTTGAAGCAAGGCTTCAAATCGGTTGATGAGTTCTTCAATGAGTTTGAGAAGAACCGAATGGCCCTTGACATGGAAACGGAAGATGAGGAGCAAGCTATCATCCAATTCAAGAATGGTTTGAGCCAGGAGATTGCTTCTCAATTGAGGCTACACATCTTTCATTCTCTTCAAGATGATTGTGATGCCGCGGTTGAAGCCGAAAAGTGGCTCAAGGATGAGAAAGCTCCTCGCTTTAGGAGTACTTCTTCTACTCCAATGACTCGACCCAAAGAATGGAAGAGCCCAAACACAAGTGGTGCAAGTGGGAATCGTGATGTGAAGAAGCCTTTTGAGAAGGCTACCCTGAGAAGCGAATTCAAAGAAGTGGGAAGTAACTTTAAAACTCAATTAAATACTCATTATTTTTCTTCTTTTCAATGCCACAAGTTCAAGGGTTATAGCCACTTTGTCAAAGAATGCCCTACCCAAAAAACAATGATAGTCATGGATGATGGGTTGGTGTATGAGGAGGAAACTGAGCCCGAGGGTGAGGTTGTGGAGGATAGTAAGGTAGTTGAAGGAGAAGAGAGAGCGGCGGAGGGTGATGACCCTAACATGTTCTTGGTGGTACATCGTAGTTTGAGTGCCATGGTGAGTGAGGAGGAAGTGGATATGCAAAGGGAGAACTTGTTCTATGCTAGGTGTAGAGTGAGGGGACAAGTATGCTCAATGATTATTGACTCGGGTAGTTGTGCAAAAGTGGTGAGCCAATCTTTGGTCTCACAATTGAAATTTCCTACCCTTAAACACCCAAGCCCCTACCGTTTGCAATGGTTGAGTGAGTGTGGGGATTTGAAGGTGGTGAAGCAAGTCATGATAAAGTTCAATATTGGAAACTATCAAGATGAGCACATGTTTGATGTGGTGCCAATGCAAGTTTTCCACCTCTTTTTTGGTAGGCCTTGGCAATATGACAAATATGTGGTTCATGATGGCCGAGCCAATACTTACACGGTCAAACATGTGGGCAAGAAGTATGTGCTTACGCCCTTTACGCCGAAGCAAGTGAGTGATGACTATAGGCGCATGAGGGAGTTGAAAGAAGTGGCTAAAGCTAAGTTCACCGTGGTGGCTAAGCCTTTGGCCGAGACTCCACCACCTTCTACCGGTGGTATTTGTGCCATGATGCGACCGCGTAAGTACTTGAGGGGTAATGATGGCACCAAAATGCTCATTTGCCTAGTGCACAAAGGTATAGTTCTAAACTCCGATTGTGATTATTCTTCTAACCCTAACGCTTTGCCTAGTGTTATTGAGAATGTTTTGAAGGTATTTGAGGACATGTTCCCGGAAGAGATGCCAAGTTGTCTTCCTCCATTGAGGAGGATTGAACATCAAATAGACTTTGTCCCCGGGACCCAAATCCCAAACAAGCCGGCCAATAGGAGCAATCCCGAGGATACAAAGGAGTTGAAAAAGAAAGTGGATGAGTTGCTCAACAAAGGCTTGGTTCGTGAAAGCTTGAGTCCGTGTGCCGTATAAGTACGGGACATAGAGGATGTGTGTTGATTGCGGTGCGTTTAACAAGATAATGGTAAAGTATCGTCATCCCATTCCTAGACATGATTACATGCTTGATGAGTTGATGAGTGGAAGACCACATTCAAGACCAAGTTTGGTCTCTATGAATGGTTGGTGATGCCTTTTGGCCTCTCCAACGCACCTAGCACTTTCATGAGGTTGATGAACCATGTCTTGAAATCGTTTATCAACAAATTTGTGGTTGTCTATTTTGATGATATTTTGATATATAGCAAATCAATAAATGATCATGTTGGCCACTTAAGTCAAGTCCTTGAAGTGCTAAGAGCCGAAAAGCTTTATGCCAATTTTAAGAAGTGTGCCTTTTGTGCTGAAAAGGTTGTCTTTTTGGGCTTTGTTGTTAGTGCAAATGGTGTAGAGGTTGATGAGTCAAAAGTTGAAGCCATTAGAGATTGGCCTACTCCTACCACCGTGTCTCATGTGAGGAGTTTCCATTGCCTTGCTAGTTTCTATAGGCGCTTTGTTAGGGACTTTAGCACCAATGCCGCACCACTCACCGAGTTGAAAGACAAGCTTTTTGTGTGAGGAGAGCCTCAAGAGAAGGCTTTCCAAGAGTTGAAAGGTAGGCTGAGTACTGCCCCTTTGTTGCAATTTCTCGACTTCGGGAAGACTTTTGAGGTTGAATGTGATGCCTCGGGGGTGGGTATTAGGGTATTCTCATGCAAGAAGGGAAACCCATTGTCTACTTTAGTGAAAAGTAGAAGGGTGCAACCTTGAATTATTCCACGTATGACAAGGAGTTTTATGCCTTTGTAAGAGCTCTAGCTCATTGGCAACATTATCTATGGCCTAGGGAATTTGTGATCAAGAGTGACCATGAGTCACTCAAGCATCTTAGAGGCCAACAGAAGTTGAACAAAAGGCATGCCAAATGTGTGGAGTTCATTGAGTGTTTTCCCTATGTAATTCATTACAAGAAGGGAAAGGACAATGTTGTAGCCGATGCACTTTCTAGGAAGTTCGCTCTTGCTACCACTCTTGCTTCTAGGATTATGGGTTTTGAAAGTATAAAATCATTGTATGAACATGACCCAAAGCTCAAGAGAATTCATGATGCTCTAGTGAGTGGGAAGAGGGTTGAGAAATACCAATGGTAGATGGCTACATTTTCAAGAATGGGAGAGTGTGTGTCCCCGAGTCCTCTTGGCGAGAATTGCTAGTGCGTAAAGCATATTTTGGAGGCTTGATGGGTCACTTTGGGAGGGATAAGACTTTGGTCATCCTTATGGAGCAATTCCATTGGCCTAAGATGGGGTTACATGTTGATCGGCTATGCAATGCTTGTTTAGATTGCAAGCACGCAAGTCTAAGTCGAATCCCTATGGCTTATATACTCCTTTGTCTATTCCTACTAGCCCGTGGATGGATATTTCTATGGATTTTGTTATGGGATTGCCATGGTCTAGAGGAGGACATGATAGCATTTATGTTGTCGTGGATAGGTTCTCCAAAATGGCTCACTTTATTCCTTGCAAAAAGAGTAGTGATGTACAACATGTAGCTTCTTTGTTCATTGATAATGTGTTAAAGTTACATGGAGTGCCTAAAACTATTGTGAGTGATAGGGACACTAAGTTTATAGGCCATTTTTGGAGGTGCTGTTGGGGTTCCCTTGGCACCAAATTTTTCTACGTCCCACCACCTTCAAAAGGATGGTCAAACCGAGGTGGTGAACCGAACCTTGGGGTCTCTTCTTAGTGCTATAACCCGAGGTAAGGTCGGGACTTGGGTGGAGAAGTTACCACTCATGGAGTTTGCATATAACCATACTTTACATAGAATGATTGGCATGACTCCATTTGAGTGCGTTTATGGTTTTAATCCTTTGATTGCACTTGATCTTACACCTTTGCCAAGCGAGATGGTTGTTAATTTTGAAGGTAAAAGCCGAACTAAGGCTTTGATTGAACTCCATGCTAAGGCGAAGAAGAACTTGGAGGAAGCTTATGAAAAGGTGGCCTCTAAAAAGAACAAGGGGAGAAAGAAGGTGGAACTCAAGAAGGGAGATTGGGTGTGGGTGCACTTTCGGAAGGAAAGATTTCCAAACCTTAGGATGGGGAAGTTGGCACCCTGGGGAGATGGCCCGTTCCAAGTGCTATCCAAGATCAATAACAATGTCTATGTGATTGATTTACCCGATGAGTAGTTTACCCTACATCATGCTTGAATCCCAGGTCGTTCCCCAGAAGAGAAGCTTCATGTACCTTGGCTCAATCGTTCAAGGTAATGGAGAAATTGATGAGTATGTCACTCATCGTATAAGGGCAGTCTGGATGAAGTGGAGACTCGCGTCCGGTATCCTATGTGATAAGAAAGTGACACCTAGACTCAAAGGTAAGCTCTATAAAGCGGTCATTAGATCAACTATGTTGTACGGAGCAAAGTGCTGGCCAGCCAAAACCACACACATTCAGAGGATATGCGTAGCATAGATGAGAATGCTTAGATGGATTTATGGTCCTACAAGGATGGATAAGATTAGGAATGAGGTCATTCGTGACAATGGGAAGTGGCTGTAGTGGCGAACATTATGCGAGAAGCGAGGCTGCGATGGTTTGGCCATGTAAGAAGAAGTAGCATAGATGATCCAGTAAGAAGGTACGAAAGGTTGGCAGTACTGGTCCTACGGAGAGGTAGATATAGACCAAAGAAAAATTGGGGAGAGGTGATTCGTCAGGATATGGCTCAACTCCAGATCATTGAGGATATGACCCTTGATAGGTCGACGTGGAAGTCGAGGATTAGGATAGAAGGTTAGGTATTAGTCATGAGAGTGTTGTCTTAGTACCATTTATCTTATTTAATATACTTTGTTTATCCTATTCTATGTCTTTATTACTTGCACTGTTGTTTGTTTACCTTATCTATCTGTAGTCTCTCTGACAGTATTTTCTTTATCATGGGTAGCTTCATCTTATTTTTTGCTAGCTTGTTTTTGTATTATTTTCCTTGAGCCGAGGGTCTATCGATAACAGCCTCTCTACCTTGGTGCGGGTAAGGTCTGCGTACATCTCATCCTCTCCAGATCCTACTTGTGGGATTATAATGGATGTGTTATTGTTGTTGTTGTTGGTAGTAGTGGTGGTGGTGGTGGTGGTTATGTCTATGGATTAGTATTTAAGTACATGTTTATGATGAAAGTTTGATTGACTACATGAGTGTGGTATAGTGTTTCTTATCATCTGTTCCTAATAGATATAATGAAGTGTATATATATAAATATGGACATGAGTTAAAATTGTATTAAGCGTCGTGCAGATGTGCAAGTGTAGTTCTATTGTTAATATCATTATTTCTTGTATTTCATTATTTGAGAAAATAATGACAGTAAGTACTTCTTCTAAGTACCATCTGAGAACTTCTATTCTTGATGACCTTGAAGAGGCATGTACTTATCCAGTTTGGTCATATTTCAGCAATTTTTCAAGTTTGCATTTGTTCACGTTCTATATGCATTTCCTAATCCTTTTCGTCTCTTTTGTTTTTTGCATGACTAAGCGAGTTAAGTTTCGGATTGGAACTCGACATTTTATCATAGCCATCAAGACTTGAATTTGTGCTGCCTGTTGTCCGCTCTTGCCGTTGTATATAGGACCCAGTCCTAGGAGTTCATTTTATTTTTCATGTATCTTTGGGCTAATGGCATTTCTTAGTTAGTTGGGTTTTGTGGGTGAGAGGACCTTCTAGTTTCTTAAATAAGAAAAGGGGACAAAGTCTTTAAAAATTGGGTGACGGGTACATTTTAGGATTAGTATTAATGACTAATATTTTAAAAGCCTCCAAATTTTTTTATTTACACAAAGCCCCCACCTTCTCATCTCTCCTCTCCAGCCCCCACCTCCATCCGACCCCCTACCCCCATCACCCCCACCCCTCTGCCCATCAATCACCACCCTCCACCACTCTCTACTGCCACCTTCTACCACCCACAACCACCTTCCACCACCTACCACCACTCACCACTACCTCCAACCACCTTCCACAATCCACCGCCACCTCTGACCACCCTCCACCACCTTCTACCACCCTCCACGACCACCCCACCACCCTTCACCATTTTAATAAAAGGATGTGTACACATCAGTCGAGATGTATACACATATTATTATATGTGTACACATCTTCCGAGATAGGTACACATCTGACGAGATGCGTACACAGCTTCAAAATTGTTTAAACATATAGAATTTTTTTTTTACAGATCTGAAAAAATGTGTAAAATGACTAGAAGTAAAAAAATATGAAAATTAATGAAATGGGGATGAAGAAGAACAAAAAGAAGAAGAACGAAGAAAAAATAAAATGAATACGAAGAGGAAAAAAGAAAACGGAGACGAAGTAGAAGAAAAAAAAATAATAAGGATGGTGATAAAATAAAATTTGAAAGGAAATCTAGAAGAAAGAAGGAGAAGAAAGAAGAAAAAAGAGGGAGAAAGAAGAAAGAGAGAGAAATAAAAGTGTGAAATGATTTGAATAGATGAGAAAGTAGAAGTAGGTGGGAAGGAGGGAAAATAAAAATTTTGAATTTTGGGGCGTTTTTGTAATTTTTGGAAGTTTTTTTGCTACCCACAAATTTTAAATGTTACAATTCGGCCCTCACTTAAGTTAATTAATTACTTGTCCCTTTTTATTTTTTTGAAACTTGAGAGGACCCTATGCCTTTATTTTTACTAGTTAGTTCATATATGTTGTGTTTACATTGTTTTATATCAATTGCGTAGTTTACATTTATTCGGTGACGTTTTGTTTACTATTCTTGTTTTAGTTTAAGTTTGATCTCTATATGCAATTAAACTTAGGAATTCATAATTAATAGTTCATATAACTCAGGCGTAGACGTTCAATTAGTTTAAGTCAAATGTTTAATTCTTATCGGGTACACTACAATTTAAATTGAAATCAAATTTGGTTTAATCTTTAGAATGGAATGAGTTCAAATGTTGGAAGCTTTCTCACCAAATTCTCGCCTATTGGCGTTGAAATTATCTTTTAACCAAGCTCAATAATAACAAGTCAGAAACTTTCTCAAAGCTTTGTTAATCTAATCTGATTATTTTTATGAGTCAATATTTTTACATGCCCCTTTAAAGGGTAATCACTTTATATGCATACCTTTACGCTCTGGCTCACCTTAAAATAGTTATTTTATTTTTTGTCAAATTAGAATTCGGTCACTATTGTCTTAAAGTTATCAATCTTTTTATACAACTAAAGCTTTAAAGTTGTCTTTAAACTCGATCTTATCTTTTGGTAAACTAATCTTTTTTCACGTTTTTATCCAATATTTGATTATTCAGTATATTCCCTACTTATTCATTTTTAGTTACACTTTGAGTGTCACATTTTAACTCCTTTCATTATTTTGGTTTTATTTATGTTAAATCATTTTTCATATGTTTAAATAGTTATATACCCGGTTTCGATTTAAGTTTATTTTTTAGGCAATAGGTAATTAATAGTTAATATCTCACTCTATTAGAATCACTCATGGCCTTAAATTGAATTCGAATTGCCACCTTCCCTATAGATAATTAGAACACTTACCCTGGATCTCATAGTTCCGCAGACTTTATTGGAGTTTCAAATTGCTTGAGTTCAGATAGGTTTCCTAGTATACCTTAAATATTAGGTAGTAACTCCTTAATTATTTTACCCAAGAATTACCTTGAAGTTCTAAACTATTTTACCCCGTGTAAAATAGGGCGCACCACTTTCTTCATTTCTTTCCACCAATATAATTTCCGAAGATCTAGGTACATTATTTTGATACCTGGATGAATAAAATACTGCAAACTATGAGCCTCGGTCAACAACTTATATGATCTTAAAATAGAAATTCAAGCAAAATGAAGAAACAAGTTCTTCAACCATCAAGAATACTACCAGTTGGGAAGACAACAAATATAAGGATATGTGAAATTAATTATCTAACTAGTTATTAAATTAACTAGCTAAACAACTAATCCAAGAGAAAAAAAGAATAGAATCAACTCTTCTAATTGTAAGTAAATTAGAAATTTGTTGCAATACCCTAATTTAGACAACACAATCACAAGATCAATATTCAAGGAAGAAGATAAATGAATTCATACATGAATGCTTAACCCAAAGAAATTCAAGAGAGATTCATCAAAGAGTGATAGGACACTTCCCAAAACTTACTAAGGAGAAACATCACTCAATATCCAAAATCTAGTTAATAATTAAACCTTAGAATTAAGCTATTTATAGTAGCTACTAAATACAATGAGGAATGGATTAAATAGCTCCTAATGCTAATGTCATTAAACTGCATGGGCGCTCTTCATCGTGACGGCGCCTAGTGTATTCCGATATCTAACTCAAGACTTCCTCAAGACAGTGCTCTTCTTCTCGCGATTTCACCTCTTTCTCCAAGTCCTTCTCCGTGAACGCGCTCTGTGGCGTCAAGATCGCGACATGTTCTCAGACATCAAAAATCCTGCAAGCTACCATTTGCTCTTTTGGCCATTTGTTGACTTGAGCGTTGCTTTCCATGCCCTCTTAAAGTACTCCAAGCTCTTGATGTCGATTGTGAATCCTTCACGGCTTCGAGTGCTAATCCAAATCGCATCAACAAGAACTGCCTCAAATCACCAACACCAAGAATACAAAGCTGGCCATTAACCTGAAGAATAACATCACCATCTAACTCGAAGGGAGGGGATCCTCCACTATGAATACGCTCGCGTAACTTTCGAATTTACGGATCTTTGAACTGCCTCTCCTTAATCTGGATGACTAAGGAAGACTTTGCAGCAACACAAGCAAGAACTTGACTCGGGTCTGAGCTATCAAATCTCATGCCCTGATTTGGCAAGAGACCGCAACTCTCGAGCCAATGCCCTTATCTCAACATCAAGAAAAGCAAGACTATCCATAGACCTTTTACTAAATGCATCAGCCACCATATTTGTTTTTCCTTGATAATAGTGAATGGTGAGATCATAATCTTTAATCAACTCGAGATATCTATGTAGCCTGCTATTTAAATCTTTATGAGAAATCAAATACTGCAAGCTCTTGTGATCGGTATAGACAATGCCTCCAAATCTTCAAAGCAAATACCACAACTGTTAGCTCCAATTCATGACTCGGATAATTCTTCTTATTCACCTTTAGCGCTTAGAAGCATAAGCAATGACTATACCATGTCACATTAGGACACATCCTAGACCAACACAGACAGTATCATAATAGACCACAAATCTACCAGTCCCAAATGGAAGGGATGATAGTGGTGTTCAGGTCAATAATGATTTAAGCTTCTGAAAGTTGCCTCACATTCATCTGACAACCAGAACCTGGACTTCTTTATGAGTTAAGTGAGCCAAAAGAGCTGCAATAGATGAAAATTTCTCCACAAAACACCAATTATACCTGCCCAACCGACGAAACTACGAATCTCCATCACAGTAGTAGAGCGCAACTAATTCTAAACAGCCTCGATCTTCTTAAGATCAACTTCAATCCCTTCACTGGACACAAACTGTCCCAAGAAAGCCACAGAATCTAGCTAGAACTCACACTTGGAAAATTTAGCATAAAGCTCCTGATCTCAAAGTGTCTGAAGAATCACTCTCAAATGATGTTCATGCTCCTCGCAGCTGCGAGAATATATCAAGATGTCATGGATAAACACAATGACAAATGAATCCTGATAAGGCTTGAAAACCCGATTCATTAGATCTATAAAAGTTGTTGGCACTGTTAATCCCGAAAGACATCACCAAGAACTCTTAATGGTCGTAGTGGGTCCTGAAGGAAGCCTTTCAGATATCTGACTCTCCAATCTTCAGCCGATGATACCCAGATTTAAGATCGATATTGGAAGAGAACTTGGCTCCCTGCAATTGATCAAATAGACCATCTATGTGAGGCAACAAATATTTATTCTTGATAGTGACTTTATTCAATTGCATATAGTCAATGCACATTCGCATAGAACCATCCTTCTTCTTTACGAACAACATTGGAGCTCCACAAGAAGATACACTTAGCATGATAAACCCCTTATCCAATAGAGAATGTAACTGCTCCTTCAATTCTTTCAATTATGATAGAGCCATGCAATAAGGAATAATAGATATCGGCTGAGTCCTTAATGCAACGTCAATGCCAAACTTAATCTCTCGATCAGGAGAAAGTCCTAGAAAATCATCACGAAACACGTCTGGAAATTCCCTTACAACAGAAACAGAATCAAGGGACGAAATCTCTATATTAGTGTCCCGAATCAAAGAAAGATAAGCTGAGCACACTTCGTTCATCATTCGCCTTACTTTCATGAAGGAAATAACACGCCTTGTGGTTCAAAAATTAGAACCCTGTCACACCACCGACACTAAGCCAGGAAAAGAAAGACAGACTGACTTGGCATAACAATTAAGGATAGCATAACACGAGGCCAACCAGCCCACACCAATAATCACGTCTAAATCCACTATATCCAAGACCAGTTGGTCGACTAGGGTCTCACAACCCCCAAAGGATACAACACATCCTTGATGCACCCGCTATAGCATAGTAGAATCTCCGACACGAGTAGAAACACAAAATGAATCGTGAAGACACATATAATCAGCGCCAAAACCCGTGGAAAAATAAGGAGACGTATAGGAATATGTGGACCCTGGATCAATCAGAGAATGCGCATTATGTTCACAAATAGATAGAATACCTGTAACCAATGCATTGGATGCCTCAGGATCATGCCTAGCTGTACATAAATCTGCCTTTGGGCTGAGCGGAGCCTCTACTTTGATGACCACCCCTTGAAGGACCACTGCTACCACACCCGCGACCTCTGCCTGTGGTGGTGCACCCCCAACTTAATGAGAACCTATTGAAGGGTCATGAGGTTGCACGGATACCTGTGGTCGAAGAAAAGATTGACTGCCTCCCTAATGAAGTCTTGGTTAATCATTCTTATGATGGCCGGAATCATGACATATAAAGCATCTGAAATCATATATGCACTGAACAAACTACTGCTTTAAGGAGGAAACTTAGGTTGATTCTATCAAGACATCAGCACGCTCTGAGAACCACGGCGTTGAAGGCTAAACTGGCCTGACAGGTGCCCTTCTCTGATAATAAGAGCTTTTACCTCTAAACGAGACAATAGGAAGTCCGCCATAACCACGGGACCTCTTACTCTCCCTCTCCATCTCTTCCTCCTCTAGAGTATTATAAGATTCATATGGCGAGCGATATCCATCGCCACATCAAAAGAAGGACTAGCCTCAATTTAACGAGCCATGTTGGACTTCATCGAAAGAGAAGGGCCATCAATAAACCTTCTGACTCTCTCTAACGACTCACGAACCAAATCCGGAGCATAACGAGACATACTCAAAAGTTAAATCTCAAATTCAGATACAGACATATGCTCCTGCCTCAACCTTTCAAACTGAAGGTGCTTCACATCCTGCTCGCCACGAGGAAGAAACTTATCCATGATTCTCTGAGAAAATTCGCACTAAGTCAGCTTAGGCAAGCTTGCCTAGCTGAAAAGAGCATAGTTCACCATGCCAAAAGCTAGACTTGCAAAATAAAAGGAAGTATAATCAACTCCATACTCCTCCAGATAACCCAAAGCCTCCAATATCCCCTAGCAATGATCCAGATACTCTTGAGATTTTATAATGAAAGACCAGAAAAAATCAGATGCTGCAATTTGGTGAAATGATATAACCTCTCTGGGTTCCCAGCCAAAACCACCACCTAGCCTGGCTGACCAGTTTGAATAACCTGAGGCATAACACCTACTGCTACCACCTCTGGAGCATGCACTGAGGAGAAACAATTTGGATTGGAATTTGATTACTCGCCTCTATGTTAGCCCAAAGAGCTACCTGAGGCACAGAAGATCCTTGAGGCAAATCCATTGTCAGAAGCCCTTCAAGGCTCATCATCACATCCTGAAGAGCTGGGGTAGCAATAAATCCTAACCAACTTACCTCTTAGGAACTGGCTCTGTTGCCACCTCTAGCTGATTTCCAATCACGGGATCTTCATCACAATCTACAATTCTCGCGGCCTAAGCAGCTTTAGCCCTAGGATGGATGACTTCTTGAGGCTGAGCTCTACGTCCTCCTCGGCCACCACATGTACATCAGCTTCAATCGCGGTTGGCACCTCTACCTCCACCATACAGAGCATCTGGCATATTGGGTGCTGCCTTCGGCTCCACCGCTTCTCACTAAGTTGAAGCATGCATTCTCACCATCTGCGAGTGAGTTAACAGAAAAAAAATTAGTCTTACGAAAGAAAGCTGACCATTATCAGGAAGAAAATAAGAAAAATTTCCTAAATGTCACCATAGCCTCTCGTAGATAGGTACGAATATCTCCGCATGATGATAGAACTCTGTTAGACAATGCCATGATCTGGAAAGATTACAAACCTAGGCTCTGAAATCAATTGGCACGACCCAAATTTCTCAATAGGTTTTGTGGGCACCCGATATCCTCCCTATGACCTACCCAGCAAACTCTATAAAACCTAGCCAAGTGATAGACATCAAAATAACCTGGAAGATACACACACACACACATACACACACACACACACATATATATATATACATACACACATACACACACACACACACACACACATAAGCTACAAAGATAGAATGTGCAACTTGTAATATAAAAGCTGACATTTACGTACAATTAAGGTCAGCCACTAGGAGTCTGAATATATACATTTCCCATGAGAGAACTAAATACGACCAACAAAAGATAACAAAAAGGCTGGCGGCCACCACAGACAAGGGTTGGCTCACCACTGACAGCTGAAAGGTCCTCGCTCCTCAGTTATGCGTCGTGCTCCGGCCTGGAATTGAATCTGCCAAAATAAATAAACAACAAAGTTACAAATAAGGAGTGAGTTAAAAGGATTCAGTAAGTGAGGGGTAGTTAGCTACCTCGAACGACAGTTAAGCTAACCTTATTAAACTAACAATTCAACTAACATCAACTATCAAATAGGAAATGCAACGATGCAATGTAAATATAAATGAAGAACAACACGACAATAGATGATATGAAATGCTATGGCGCGAAACATAATGCAATGCAATGCAGCCAGGTCACATGTACCCAAGCCCCTTACCGGAGAAGATTTCTCAATGCATCCAGGGGATTCATGAACTGCCGTAGAGTTGGTGCATGCTAAACCGAAGGTAAAGCTAAACACGAAGAACATGAAAAAACAACAAGTATAATAGATAGAAGCAAAACAAATCATGCTTCAATTCAAAAGAACATCGAGGAACTAGTCTCGGGTTCGATTGAACCGGAGGTCAAGATGCACCTAACGCTAAAAAACAATCCTCAAGAAGAATGATGCTTCTTACAAATTGAATAACCAAGAAGAAAATATTCAGACGATAACACCGAATGACACAAGTTCTTAAAATCCGACATCGGGGTTCGGCTCTATCGGAGACTTTCAATAGCAACAACTATGTAAAGGAGTTTATATAGACTATTCAAGGGACAAGACAGTAAAATGGTCATAGGTGACCAATAGGAGTGAGCCACGCAGGGCTGATTAAACTAAGTGTTCAGTTACTCCTTCAATCGAACACTTGAATTTCGAACACTTCAGCTCGAGCTCTTGACTTCGGTACTCAGCTGTTCAGCTCGACATATTTTGGCATCGGATGCTCTACCTTCGGTTGATTGTTTTGTTGTACTCTTCAGCGTCGATGTTGACTGTTCGGTTGGGTGCTCAGTCGCTACCTTTTTCGAGCTCAAGCTTGCAGATGAAGCCTTCGGTTCTCGAGCTCAAGCTTGCAGATGAAGCCTTCGGTTCTTGAGCTCAGTCAATCAGCTTCGGAACCGTTGCTTTCTCCCGACCAAGCCAGTTGAATGTGAACGTTATGCATCAGCTTGGCTTCGTGTCATCGGCCTCGGTAGATTGAACACTTGACCAGCACGTGTTGGGGCTGCATCATCCTCCTCTTCTTGAGAAGATTTTGAAAATCGATCCCTCTTCAGCTTCCGATGCTTGGCCTACAACACAAGGAGTTAAGTCAACAACATTAAAGGTGTTAGACACATTATACTCGCCAGGGAGGTCGGTCACATATGCATTGCTGTTGATGTTGCTCAGCACTTGAAACAGACCATCCCCTCGAGGAGCCAACTTTCCTTTCCTTTGGTTCGGAAACCGTTCCTTTCGGAAGTGAACCCACATCCAATCTCCCTTGTTTAGTTCCAACTTTTTGCGCCCCTTGTTTTTCTTCATTGCAACTTTTTCATAAGCTTCCTCGAGGTTCTTCTTCACCTTTGCATGCAACTCGATCAAGGCAGTGGCTCGCCGAGTACCTTCAAAATCAATAACAGAATCTCGAGGCAATGGGGTTAAATCAAGTGGAATTAAAGTGTTAAAATCATACAAACATTCGAACGGAGTCATTCCAATCATTTGATGCACAATTTGATTGTATGCAAATTCCATCACGGGCAAACGATCAACCCAGTTTCCGACCTTACCTTTGGTCATAGCTCGAAGGTGAGCTCCCAAGGTTCGGTTAACTACCTTGGTCTGTCCATTAGTCTGAGGATGGTGAGACGTCGAGAATAGTAATTTGGTACCGAGGGAACCCCATAGACATTTTCAAAAATGACTTAAGAGTCTCGATCACTCACAATAGTACGAGGCACCCCATGCAATTTCAACACATTAGAAATAAATAAAGTAGCTACATATTGTGCATAATCACATTTCTTAGAAGGAATAAAGTGAGCCATTTTGGAAAAACGGTCGACTACGACAAAGATGCTATCATGACCACCCCCCGACCTCGGTAACACCATAACAAAATCCATGGATATATCAACCCATGGTCGATTAGGAACAGGTAACGGAGTATACAAACCATGAGGGTTGGACCTCGATTTAGCTTTCTTGCAATCTATACAAGCATTGCAAAGCTTTTCCATATCTCTTCGTATTTTTGGCCAATGGAACTTCTCGGTTAAGATACCAAGAGTTTTGCCGACACCGAAGTGTCCCATCAAGCCTCTAGAGTGAGCTTCTCGAACAAAAAGTTCTCTCCACGATGACACTGGCACACAAACCCTCCCATTCTTGAAGAGGTAGCCATCATGCCACTGATACTTCTCAACCCTTCATCCACTCAAGATTGCGTCACAGACGCTTTTCAGCTTGGGATCGTCTTCGTACATCGACTTGATACTTTCGAATCCCATAAGCCTCGAGCCGAGAGTGGTCGCTAAGGCAAATTTCCTTGATAGCGCATCGGCCACAACTTTATCTTTTCCCTTTTTGTAATGAATTACATAGGGAAAGCTCTCAATAAATTCCACCCGCTTGGCATGTCTTCGATTTAATTTCTCCTGGTCTCGGAGATGTTTCAAAAACTCTTGTTCACTTTTAATCACAAATTCTCTCGGCCAAAAATAATGTTGCCAATGGGCGAGTGCTCAAATAAGGGCATGCAACTCCTTGTCATACGTCGAGTAATTCAAGGTTGCACCCTTAAGCTTTTCGCTAAAGTGAGCGATCGGCTTCGATTCTTGAATCAGCACTCCTCCGATCCCAACTCCGGACGCATCACACTCTACCTCGAATGCTTTACCGAAGTCAGGGAGATGCAATAACGGGACAGAGCAAAGCCTCCGTTTCAACTCTTGGAAAGCCCTCTCTTGGGACTCACCCCACAGAAACAGATGATCTTTTTTTACCAGCTCGGTCAAAGGAGCTGCCACGGTGCTAAAGTCACGAACAAACCTTCGATAAAAGCTAGCTATGCCATGAAAGCTTCTAACTTGAGATACCGAGGTTGGAGTTGGCCAATCTTTGATGGCTTCGAATTTTGACTCATCGACTTCAACACTATTAGCACTCACAACAAATCCTAGAAAGACTACGCGTTCGGCACAAAAGGTACATTTCTCGAAGTTAGCATATAACTTCTCTTCTCTAATCTTATCAAACACTCGCCTTAGGTGTTCGACATGTTCATCCACAGATTTACTATAAATAAGTATGTCATCGAAGTAAACGACAACAAACTTATTTATGAACGGTTTGATCACATGGTTCATCAGTCGCATGAATGTGCTCGGTGCGTTAGAGAGGCCAAAAGGCATCAGTAACCATTCATAGAGACCGAATTTGGTCTTGAATACGGTTTTCCACTCGTCTCCTGGTTTCATTCGGATTTGGTGGTAACCGGACCTGAGGTCTATCTTCAAAAAGCATGAAGAACCACTTAACTCATCTAGCATGTCATTTAATCGAGGGATAGGATGACGATACTTTACCATGATTTTGTTGACTGCTCGGCAATCAACGCACATTTCCCAAGTTCCATCCTTCTTCGAGACAAGGATAACAGGAATGGCGCAAGGCCTCAAGCTATCTCGAACAAGACCCTTGTTCAGCAATTCATCAACCTACCTTTGGAGCTCTTTGGTGTCTTTAGAATTACATCGGTATGCAGGCTTGTTGGGGATTTGAGACCCCCGTACGAAGTCAATCTCGTGCTCGATTCCTCTTAACGGAGGCAATCCACCTGGCATTTCTTCGGGAAATATGTCTCCGAAGTCCTGCAAAATACTTTGTACAACACTAGGAAAAGGGTTATCGTTAGAAAAATCATAATTAGAGTTTAGAAAGATACCCTTGTGGACGAGGCAAATCATCAGTTCATCGTTGTCGTTGCCTCGTAGATACTCACCGGTTGTATAATTGCACAAATATTTCTTACCTCAGGCAGTGAGTTTTTATCTTCAGCCACCATTTGTATTCCTATCGAAAGCTTAGCTTTGACCGATTCTTTTAATTCTTTCATCCGTTTATAGTCCTCGCTGACTTGCTTCGGAGACAAGGGTTTGAGGACGAAACTTTCCCCTTTGAGCTTAGCAGTGTATGTGTTGGATCGCTCGTTATGAACAACCGACCGATCATACTACCATGGTCGACCCCATAGCAAATAAAAAGCTTGCATCGGTATCACATCGAACATCATCTCATTTTAATATTCTCCAACTTTCAATTTGATCCACACTTGCTTGAGGACCTTCAACTCTCAACACTCATTCAACCATTGCAATCTGTAAGGATGAGGATGCTTTGAGGTAGGTAATCCCAATTGTGAGACTAAGGTTCGGCTCACTACATTTGCACAACTATCCGAATCAATTATCATCGAACAAACTTTCCCCCTTACTCGACATCTCGCATGCAAGAGATTCTCTCTTTGGTTGTCCTCTTCTTAAAGAGTCATGCAACTCAAATTCCTTCGAACCACAAGAAATATTTTCGGATGATCAGCTTCGGCAGCTTCACGATCATCGTCATTTTTAGCTCGATCAGTTTCCTCGGAATATTCCTCCTCGGTGTCACTCGCTTGCTCTTGGACGGTTCCATCGTCGAGCAATAGCATAACTTTGTGAGTTGGAAACTCTTTCGCAATGTGACCATAACCTCTACATTTGTGACACTGAATATTTGAAGCACTAGGAGTATTGAGTTGAACTTTTCCTCCAGCTTCTCTTGGTTGGTTAACGGTCACTCCCCTCTCAAAAGGTTTCTTCGGATCTCGAACATTGTTAGCACTTTTTGGATTCGGACTCTTCCATTCTTTACTTCGGTTCAAAGGAGTTGAAGTAGTGACTCCTTGATACCGGTTTGCTTTATCGTCCTTCACCCATTTCTCAGCTTCGATGGCAGCATGAAACACATCTTCCAAAGTTTGATACACATGCATCTTCAATTGAGATGACACATCTCGAGCCAAGCCATTTTTGAATTGAATGATGGCTTGCTCGTCATCTTCTTCCCAGTCAAGGGCCAATCGAATTCTTTCGAACTCATCATGGTATTCTAAAACTGATTTGGACCCTTGTTTCAACTGGAAGAGTTTTCGAAGTTGTTCCTGCCGATATCTCGCATTCACATACTTAGCATCCATTTCTCTTTTCAACAGCGTCCATGTGGTGACCTCGGGATAAGCATTCCTTTATCTCGACCTTTTGTCAGCCTCCCACCATGTCGATGCATATGCCTCAAACGAAGCAATAGCATGTGGAGCTTTTGTCTCTTCGGTCATCTCATTTGTTTCGAAGATTCGTTCCAACTGAAACTTCCAATCAAGATATTGGTCAGGATCACTACTTACCCTGAAGGGTGGAGTAGTGATCTTGACACTGTTCAAATTTAAATCACGAGCACCTCAGATCGGCTACGGATACTCATCATAATAGTAATCAGTCTCACGCTTAATATTTCGATCAGCATTTGCGCGTCGGCCTCGACCTCGAAAGTTTCCACGACCTTATCGAGCCTGCCATCATTGAGTGAATAGTGGCTCATATTCAGGTTCGACCTGGGGAAATTTTCCTTCCTCGACCCCTTCATCAACGACCACAATTTCTCTTCGGGCCATTGGAAGTGGCATTCTATCACCTCGGGGAATGTCCAAGCATTGATAACCAGCTTGGGGATTGCCCAAGTTTTGTTGTTGCGCTTGGGAATTGCCCATAGCTTCATTTTGAACAGCCTCGCCCTTCAACCATTGCTGTCGAACGAACTCAGCAAATTGCTCAGGTTTCATCGGAGTAGAGTTGCTAGTTCCAGCACTGGACCAAGGCATGGCCATGGACGCACTCCCTTGCTCGAGATTAGCTACTGAAGCACTCACTCCTCTTACCTCGGCGCTGATGCCTTTTATCGGAGCCATGAGATCGGCTAATGATACCTCGGGCTTCTCAATGCTCTTTCCTTTCGCCTCCATTCCCAGCCATAGTACTTGCACAAATCAAAGACCAAGAAATTGTTAAGGTTAGAAATCACCTCACACACTCCCTCACCTTTTATGGGTGGCGCTCGGGTCCACTCAATTTGTGGGTTTGGGTTTTGGTCACTCAAGAATTTGTAGCCAATGACTTCCTCGGTTGATCAACTTCTCTCGGTTCCTTCGAATTTGAAAAGTTACACTTCGCTCGGGAAGTCAAAGAATTTTCTACGAATTTTGGACTTCGGTCACCCCTCGCACGAGTTCCTATAAGCTCAAAAAAATTAGTACGACCTTGAGTAGAAAAAATTACTCCAGAGATCTACTAACGAGATTTATCGAACATAAGAAAAGTGAAAACCTAGGAAATTCTACCCTTCGATTCCTCCTTCAGAATCCTTCGATCACACCAACTCTTCTACGGACAAAAGTGGTCCCTCCTTGGTACGGATATGATTTTAGCTTAACCACTTTCCCTTTTCAAGCTGACAAAAACTTTACCTGGGGTTTTGAATGTAACAGTTTTCTAATTTCTTCTTCAATGGAACAGTGACAATATTTTTGATGTACGGATAAATTTCAACTTTGTTCACTGACCACGATTTAAACAGATTTTGGTTACTTTTCCCTCCGGTGACTTTCAACATCGGAGGAAATCAGTTCCAGAATTTTGAGCTAAGAAAACTTCACTTCGTCCGTACACTGTTAGAATGTAACAAGTTTTCGGCGTATGGACAGTGGCTCAATCTCATAACTTTGAATTTTAAGCTAAAAAATACAACCCAAATCAAACAATAGCCACAAGACTTCGACGATAAACACCAAATACACTGTGGTTCATCGATAACAACCACCACGTCAAAAACAGTCCAAATAACTTCGAGAAACCCTAGTCGTCAATCGTGTACGATAGGTGCTCGCTGGAATCATTGGACAATGGTGAACAAGAATCAATAGTTGTTTGATTCAATCAACTAACAATTAAACCAAAATTTTTGAATTTTTCTTTTCTACTTTTTTTTTTTGTAATAACAAACACAACAGTAACAACAATCAACAACGGAGATTGAAGCTGAAACTGAAAGACACAAAAGCGCGAGATAAATTTAACAGGATTTGGGGTTGTAGAAATAAGCCCAAACATTGCCCTGATACCAAGATGGTGGAAGCTAAACTGGAGGTAAAGCTAAACACGAAGAACGCGGAAAAATAATAAGTATAATAGATAGAATTAAGACAAATCTTGCTTCGATTCAAAAGAACATCGAGGAACTAGTCTCGGGTTCGATTGAATCGGAGGTCAAGATGGACCTAACGCTAAGCAAGAATCCTCAAGAAGAATGATGCTTCTTGCAAATGGAATGACTAAGAAGAAAATGTTCAAACGATCACACCAAATGACACAAGTTCTTAAAATCCCACATCGGGGTTCGGCTCCATCGGAGACTTTCAATAGCAACAACTATGTTTAATCATTCATCAAAAACTAACTACTTACAAATAAAATGTAAAGGAGTTTATATAGACTATTCTAGGGACAAGATAGTAAAATGGTCACCTGCAGGAGTGAGCCACACAGGGCTGAGTAAACTGAGTGTTCGGTTACTCCTTCAACCGAACACTTGAATTTCGAACACTTCAGCTCGAGCTTTTCACTTCGGTGCTTAGGTGTGCAGCTCGGCACATTTTGACATCGGACGCTCTACCTTCGGTTGATTGTTTTGCTTTACTCTTCAGCGTAGATATTGAGTGTTCGATTGGGTGCTCGGTCGCTTCTTTCTTCGAGCTCAAGCTTGCAGATGAAGCATTCGGTTCTTGAGCTCGGCCAATTAGCTTCGGAACAGTTGCGTTCTCCCGACCACGCCAGTTAAATGTGAACGTCATGCATCAGCTTGGCTTGGCTTCGTGTCATCGGCTACGGTGGATTGAACACTTGATCAGCACGTGTTTAGGCAGCATCAAGGTTCCTCAATACTAACCAGTGTAATTAATGCAACTTGCTATGAACTTTACAACACAGCTAGTATAATAGCACTTTAAAGCAAAAACATGCAAATCAAGGCTGCGGCATAGTAAGTATTCCATATCGGCAGCTACACACGTAAACACCGCGGGTGTAGATAGATAGCTATAAGGCCTTTAAAGAAGCGGATGGAATTAGTTACCTTGAGTCCTAAGCCAATTCGGCTACTACACAATATCCTTTACCTCCCGAATCCTTTCTGAATACTCCTTCCCTAAGAATATAACAAGAAGTAGAACAAATAAGTGCCAAGGCAAAAAATTAAGAACAATAAGGTGACATAAATAAGAAATTCCCTAATTACCATTGGGCCTACTTTGCTGAATATCAATAAGAAATATATTTCTGACTACTCATGGTCTCATGAAACCAAATATACTATTTAATTGCTATTTCGAGTCCATTTAACCCGACTTCCCCAATTTTAAAGGTTTATAGTTCTAACTTGGAAAATCTCCAACCTATACCTAAGAAATTCATAGAATCTATAGCATAAAACCTTTAATTAATGATATAGAAGGGTTTGGAACCATTACCTGGACCACATGGACTGATTTGATCTAGGGAATCACCTTAGATCGAAGTCCCACACTTAATTTTGATAAAAAATGATGATCTGCAGACCCATCACCCTTATTATAAGACACGATATGTCAATCGCAAATCTCAATCGCATTCACAAATTGGCCTCATTGTTGTCAAGCTGCATGGCTTGCGATCGCACTCGCCAAGGGACTTGATCCCATAATGCAGTCTTGCCACGACACTCGCGATCGCGCTGGAACCAGACCTGGCGCACCAGAAACTTTGGCAGCACAGGCTGGTGCTACGATTTTAGTCAGAATTAGACCTACACCAATTTGAATTACTTAAAACTTTACACACAAGTCTAGAATTGCATATAGGACTAACTGCCGAACTCGGATTCTGAAGTGTACCTCTAATACACATTACGAGAGATCAAAACCAAAGAGAAAAAGTTCCTACTTTTGTAACACAGGTTGAAACTATCCAAACGACTTCTGAATCTACATCAGAAAGCTCTTAGAAGTCACAAATGTCAACACGAATGTAACAATATTTCAGAATTCAGAACGAAGCTAATTTACTCAAAACGATCTTCGAAAACCATCAAATGACTTTACCGGAACTTGAAAGATATAACGCTCTCTAAGACAAATCAAACAAAATTTAAGTCGGCTTAAACTTCCCAAATAGATCATAATGAACCTTACTAAGCTATTGAAACTGTTGATAGCAAATTAAAGTCTGAACTCCCGAAAAAATGGCCAAAGTTATTTCACTGTGTGGCCGCACATGTACAATTATAAGTCACATGTTCATGAAGGCTCTTAATAATGCGGCCACAATCCAACTGTGCCGCTACACAATTAGAACTTAACATATGAATTACAAGTCAAGATCATATGTGCGGCTACAAAGTTAGAAGGTGTGGCCAGACAACTGTAAATGGGTAGTTTCAGAATCTAGAGTTTTAAAGACTATAAATAGTTCATTCTAGGTTATTTTCATTATCATTAACTTTGGAAAGCAGATTCAGAGGTTCTTTTTTACTTCTTGAGCAAGTTACTTTCTTTTTTAAAGATCAAACCATTGGATTGTAAGTATTTTTTCATACTGTTATTCGTAATATCTTTATCTCCCATAAGATGTATTTTTCTTTGAATTTCCATGAGTAGGAAAGTCTTAACCTAGGGTTGTATTCCAAACCTATCTTGTATCTTTAATGGGTCTAATTAGTAAGCGTAAAACAAGTGGGGAATATCAGTTTTTACTACCTTTAAGCTTAAAATTTAAGGAACTTGTGGTCGCCAACAAAGCTTTAAACCCTTAGGCATAAAAGTTCAATCAAGAGAATGATTTTTGGATTGGGAAGGTTGTGACAGGAAACAAAAGGTAGTTGTAGGTGTAATTACTTTGGTTAATTCGTTTGAACACCAAAAGTTAGGTAACCTAACCTGAGAAAAACCCAATTGAACTCTATGCGACAGTGTAAAGGGCTAGGCGCAGCTATTACCGAAAGGGATTGGTTGGTATATGAGTTTGCGTCCTATAGTGTGACCCGACACTAATTTAGCTTAACAAGTATACTACATTGGGTAGTACGAGTGGGTGGAATATACAACTCTAGTCCTTTTACTCATTAGTAATAAAACTTTACTATTCCACATTCTTAGTATTCAATTATGTTACATTTTTAGTAGTTAATAAAAAATTCACACTAGCTTAGGGATAATTAAACCTTTACATCAAATTTAATCTTTTAAACTAACTTAGATCGACATTTATAATCTCTTTGTGATGCTCAGGTCAAACGTGTGTTGGTAGATCCAGGAAGTGCTGTAAGTATTATCCACTGGAAGCCGTTTGCCAGATAGAGGTGCAACATCAAATAATCCCCAGCCCGTACACGATAACCAACTTCAATAGCTCCAGCGAGAGGTCTGTAGAGGAAGTGATCCTGCCGGTTGTCATCCTGGTGGCAAAAAAATTGACATCTTTCCATGTAATTGTATGGGCAAAAATAAGCCACCTACTATTACGGGGACATGAGTCCAGTGTGGTGAAATTAGACTTATCCTAAAAGTCACCAGGAGTAAAGGATAAATGCCTATCCTACGAGTTACGACCAGGCGGTACGGGCGTAGGACAAGGGGGATACATCCTGCCGCCTTGGGGTTACAATCTTCTAGTTAGGATTTTGTATACCACCGCCTTGAGTTATAGGCCCATGACCTTATTAGTCCTTTTGTTTTACCTTAATTAGGACAGGGTATCTACTACTACAAATACCTCTACTTACATTATATTCTACACCATCGCGATTCACCACAGAATCCGGCTATTTACAAGGAATAAGACTACTTTACCTTTCTTGCTCATTATTTCTCTCTTTTACTTATTTACTTTTCCATCGTATTTACTTTTGCTTGTGACCTCATTCTTAATTAATTGTTTAACCTAGGCAACCGATTTTAGGTATAAATTGTTTGGCGCCCACCATGGGGACCCAGATAATTGTAGGTATTCTACGAAGGAAAAGGCGCAATCATGACTGATGATAGTAGCAACGTTCCGAAAAATACTACAGACGCAGTAGATGAATCCGTGAAGGATCCTAATGATCCCAGTGTTCAGCCTAAGGATCCCATTGAGCAATGGAAGGACCCTTCCCTTTAGCTAATCCATGTCGCCAACGATGGGGAAGGCGACCAACCGCAGGAAGGTAATACTGAATTTCGAGGTTTCCTTGTTAATCTTCTCAACACTATGTCAGAGCAACAGCAGCGGAACTCGAACAATGTGCTTGAGGGGATATCCCAGAAGTTAGGGGCGATGGATCGTCTCAGAGGCCACCATCCCCGCGGGGACCAACGCCCGCGAACCATTCACTAGCATTCGTCCCTAACCGCAGGCTGAACTTGGATTCCGCACCTGAAGGATCTTCAACAATCAACAATCAAGACCTTAAGGGAGCGCCTTCTATGTAGGGCCTCATAAAGGAGATCAGGGCATTGGTAATGTGTCGGGTGCCCCACCCCAGGTTACCACAATAGATGAGCAGAAGTTTTTCAAGTATGCCTACAAAGCAAGCGCTGCACCGGTCTGCATACCAAAGTACTTCCATATGCCAGATGACTAGAAGTATGACGTAACAACTGAATCAGATGAGCATACTGCTGCGTATTATACAACTGCAAAGAGCAACGAGATCACTGAGGAAGAGATTCAGTCTTCTCTACCGAAGAGGTTTGGCTCACCTCTGACCAAAGGCGCCCTTGCTTGGTACACTAAGCTACCAATAGGCTCTATCGAGGCATTCACTCAGATGCAGTATCTATTCAAAAAAGCGCATTCTGGTGCCCACAAGTGGGAGAAGCGCATAGAGGACATCTTCGAGATCCGTCAACATGACGACAAACTGCTGATGGACTACCTTGACATATTCCTGTGGGAATGCATGGAGCTTCCTCCAGTCCCCGATAATATTTCCGTGGTAGCCTTCGGCAAAAGTCTGAATTCAAAAGGGTCGTTAGCTACCAGGGAATTGCAATGGAGTTTGACTCAACATCCTGTGACAACATGGAGTGCATTTCATCAGAGGTACACTAAAAAGATTCGGTTAGAGCCAGACCTTCCCAAAACCCAGAAGCTGAACGAAGAGAGAGAGCAGGGAGTCCTTCTCTGAAAAGTGAGGGGGGCGGATGAAGAACAAAACCGAAGGTCCAGACCAGGCAGCAAGTAGCAGGCAAAGCAATTCCCGGGGGTCTGGATCCCAAGAAAAGTGGGTAGAGTCCCATAGCTTCAGAGATTTTGGTTTGCGAGTCAATGCCATAGATTTAGTTTCCAATCACTTTGGAAAACTAGGTCCTAGGGTCCGATGGTCGCTTACAATAAAATGAGAAATGGGAAGGAATGCAACGCCCTATTGCGATTTATATTGCAACGGTAGCCACGCAATGATCGATTGCAAGGCCCTGATGATCGAGATCGAGCATCTATTGAAAGAAGGACATCTCAAGGACTTTATTCAAGGAGGACCACGACGTTCGAGAACACCAGATTCTGAAAACTTGGGGACCATCAATGTAATCTTCATGATCCCAGAACCAGCCACAGCCTGGGGGACTACGGAGTCTGGGGAATTATTCAGTCCAATCTCGTTCAGCCTGGAGGAAAAAACAGAGTGCTAGAACGACCTCATCATTTTTGTAGACGTGTCTGACCTGGGCATCCAGCAAGCTCTGATCGATCCAGGGACCAGCGTGAACATTATTCAGATGGAGATGCTGCAGAACTCACGCCAACACTATCAAGTATGTTCAAGTCCTTTGAACATAATTAGTTTCAATAGCTATCGAGAAGAGTCTGTCAGGGAACTAGCTCTAGCGGTCCATATACTGGGCGTAACGAGCATTACTCCCTTCCAGGTATTGGATTGTGATTTTTCTTATGACGTCATCTTGGGACGGCCTTGGACACATAGCGTAAAAGGAATACCCTCAATACTCTATCAAGTCTTCAGATACCCGACTTCTCACGGGGTTAACGACTTATGGGGTGAGAGGTTTTCACTTGGAGAACATTATCTTACTTGTGTAAGTGATCTTAGTGTATAGCCTGTAGCCAAAGTAAATATGACCAAGGAGGATTCCATCGAGTTCGAGGCCATAGAACGAGACGTTAGAGAAGAGATTAGTGAGCTAAGGGATCGGTTGGCGGTGATGGATCAACTAATCCCCAAAGCCACAGAATTGGTATGTCAGCTCTCTAAGGTGTTGCAGAGACAAGGAGGGCCCCTATGGCTGATACAGAGTTAAATAACTGTAGCCCAGACAAATATGCAGCTCCTACAACTTCCGATGATAACTGAGCCGAAGTCAGGTGAACGTCTATTATTGTATGTCTCGATCTTAGAAAAATCATGGAACGCAATCCTTGTACGAGTAGAGAATGGGAGGCGATTTCTCGTGAAGTATGCCAGCAAAAGACCCTCGTGCCGAGATAGGTTTTTGCCTTTAGTCTGTCAATTTAATGCGGCCGTAATCATGGCGACCCAGGAGCTGCGCTCGTATTTTGTTGACCATACGGTCAGCATGGTCTCCTCCACAATGGTACGGACCACATTGTCCAAACCCGGACTCTCAGAGGAGATGGCAAAATGAGCTGAGATACTGGGAGAATATGACATTATCTACCAACCCCAGATAGCTATCGAGTTGCAGAAACTGGAGGGTTTTTGCCTCAGACTTTGTGGAGAAACTAAAGCCAAAGGTGGAGGAGTCAATCAGAAGCAAAGAAATGATCGAGCCCAGACGTTGGGAGATTAGCATTAAAGTGGACCTGAAAGGAGAAGAAGCCGAACTTGATCTATGGGTCAAGACACCCAGTGGGATGGTATTTCGATAGAACGCCAGAGCTCAAGGAGACAAAGCATAGTATGAAGCCATAATTCAAGCTCTTGACTTAGCCTACATACTAGGGGCCAGGAAGGTCACCCTCCTAAGCAGCTCAAGACTGATCGTCAATTAAGTCAAAGAAGTTTTTACAATAGAAGGCCTCTGCACGCTGGATCGGCAGGAGAAAATGAAAGCACTCTTGAAAACTTTTCAAGCATAGGAGTTTGTCCATCAGATAGGAGGCTTATGTGATGGCGAAGCATCCGAGGATTCATTTAATCAATAGATAGTGGTTAAGGTAACCCCCGTGGACCTGATGAACCTTGAAGTTCCAGACACAGGATCCGTCAGAGGGCAGCATCACACGCTGATCAACTACCTAAGCAAAGAAATCCTCCCTGAAGACAAATCAGAAAGTAGGCAACTGCAAAAGCAAGTCGTTCATTATTTTTTGATTGGCATAGAGTTGAACTATCGGGTTGTCAGCAGCCCAGAGGTAGCATCTCCAAGCTCAGCACCCTCGAACAGGGAAGCCCAAGAACGTGCCCCCGAACCTTCCGAGGATCGACCATAAAGTATCTTAAAATCATTTATTTTTATGTTTTAAGTTCTTTTAACTTTGATCGCATTATTTTCATACTCGTCAATCATGATGCGGGTTTTCACCCACAACATCTCAAGCCTAGCGCCCTTTTATCATTAAAACTACTATATTTACTTAGTCAGTTTTCGGTGCAAAAAGTAGAGTAAACTACTCTCTTAAAGTGAGATCACGTCTAACTCAGGCACCAGATATTACTTGTACGTTGAACTTGTTAATTCAACAACTGCGCTTACATGACGATGGGGACACCTATTCGCATAGTGCCAAAAAGTCTTAAATACTCGAGTCACTAAACAGAGACGTTTGAAGTCGGACCCAAAAGTGTTTGTTTCCATACGGACTAAAGTCGTCCCATTGTGGGCGCAACCTAAGCCGTCACCTACTAATGCAAATGAAGCGCCCTTCAGTGTGCATACTCGTCTCTTGAAGACACTAGCCCAGAAAGGCACACAAAACATACTGCTTGGCTACACATTACACAATATGTAATTACACAAGTACGTGTAAAACTATTGATGAACGATCGCTTCATTAATAACAAACAGCCCGTAAGCTCATAATATACAATTAGTTCTTCCTGAATACAATATTTATTAATAATAATTGTAGAAAAAAAAGGAAATGGAAGACTAAAAATAAAGAGCTCCTCTGGATTAACATAGCTGAAAATTCTTCATCTGGATTATAGCTACAAGCCGTATACAATACGGAGTTCTTCTTTTCCTCTGGCAGCTCAAGATAGGTCGGCTTGAGCATTCATCAAAGGCATGCGGCCGTTGATGCAACCTCAGCTGGTCAAACCACAGTGTACAGCCTCGCAGATCTTTGAGCAAAAATGGGAGTTCACCAGGAATGGAGAAGCTTGAGCTAGGAACCTACCACAAGGGAGTCTCTTCCCTCGGGTTTCCTATAGCCAATGGCTGATGAAGCCTTGCAATAGCGGTTCAGCTAAATTAGATAACCAAGGTAAAAGCCATGAATCACGAGGGGATCCAAAGCTCAGTGACACCTTAATCACCTGACAACGTGAAGCTGTATCCTCTTGCCTGCTATGAAACAAAGTCAGACAGGAAGGATTCAACCCTACTCTATCATAGAGGCAATCTGAACACTATAGAAATCCTGGCAGAGAAGCCACACGGAAACTGAAAGGGCTAAGTGGCCTGACCCCACATGACAAGAATAGTATCACAGCAACCGTTGTGTTAGAAGATGACCGCACAGTAATCAGTGCACATAATACAATGAAAACATCCCAAAGGACGCTATTAGAATCCCGATCAAACTTCATGATTCGGGGGACTTTATTCATTTCCTCGAGGACGAAGAGAGAAAAGGAGGTAACTACAGACGAATTTCCTCATATAGTTTCCTCATGCAACATCCATTCAGAACAAAGAAGGTTTTCTGGAATTATCAAAACAGGATCAAAGCCAAGCATTTTTTAAGGAAGTTTTTTCATTATCATAAGAAATTGCTGAAGAAGTAAAGTATTTTCTGAAGAGTGGTTTGTGATTTTACCACTGACACAAAGTCCCTATTTATAGGCGGAAAAAAGATAAGGTTGGCATATGAAATGGTCAAGCGTCATTATTGCTGGAAATATGGAACGATTCGGAGCAGTTAATAGAAGTTTTTGGAATGGTGCATGGAATCTGCATCAACCAATTAGATGAAAGCACGCGGAGTTTTTGAAGAAATCAACATCGTTCTTTGTCAAAGTTATTGCGAGTCTCAAGGAGCCAGTGAGATATCTTTTCACATCCATCTTGCACGCCGCTTTCACTTCTTGACTACTTGGTCAGCACTCCGCAAGTGAAGGGACTGACTGTATGGGTAAAAATACACCACCTGCTATTACGAGGATGCGATTCAAACTGGCGAGACTAGACTTATCCTACAAGTCACCAGGCGCAAAGGATAAAAGCTTATCCTACGAGTTACGACTGTTCAGCCAGTACGACCATAGGACAAAGGGGATACATCCTGCCGCCTTAGGGTTACAGTCTCCTAGTTAGGGTTTTTTATACCACCACCTTGAGTTATAGGCTCATGGCCTAATTAGTCTTTGTATTTACCTTAATTAGGACAGGGCATCCACTACTATAAATACCTCTCCTTACATTATATTGTACATCATCGTGATTCACTACAGAATCCGGCTATTTTCAAGGAATAAGAGTACTTTAGCTTTCTTGCTCATTATTTCTCTCTTTTACTTATTTACTTTTCCATCGTATTTACTCTATTGCTTCTGACCTCATTCTTAATTAATTATTTAACCTAGGCGACCGATTTTAGGCATAAATAGTTATGACATGCAATTTCTCGTATAACATTATCCTGGGAAACCTTGGAAATGAAGTAGGCGTAGTACTGTCAACAATTCATCAACTCCTTAAATACCCTACCCAATAAGAAGTGAAGGAGATTCGAGGAGATCAGAATCTGTCCAAGAGCTACTATGTGGCCACCGTCACATGAGCAATAGAAAGAGGTCAAGAACTAGCAAAAATTGTTGGATAAACTGCATGGCCCATGCCTAGTCACCAACATACCGCTCGAATCTGAAAGACGTGACGGAACCAGACCACGAGAGCAATTTGTTATGCCCCAAGACTAAGACTATGACGTACGGACTGTCAACACTACCGTAGACAACCTTGATCCGCTGGTCTTCAACGAGAGTTCCTCAAAAAAGAAATTTTACGTGGTGGCCAAACTCTTGGCCGAAGCCAAGCAAGAGTTCGCAAACTTCCTGTGTGCTCGGTTAGGCACTTTCGCCTGGACACATACCAACATGCCCAGGATTTCAACTGATATTATAACGCACAATCTAAACGTCGACCCCAGATTCAAACCAGTAAAATAGAGGAAGCGGCCAATCAATCGAGAAAGGGGTCAAGCAGTCCACGAAGAGGTAGAGAAGTTGCTGAAGAACAGGTCCAATGAAGAAGAATGGTAAGTGGAGGATTTGTATTGTTTTCACCGATCTGAATAAAGTGTGTCCAAAAGCCTCTTTTGCACTGCCCAACATCGATCAGCTCATTGATTCGACGGCAGGTCACGAAGCCCTCATTTTTTAGACACCTATTCAAGGTACAATCGAATCCTTATAAACCTGGATGATTAATAGAAAACAACTTTCATCATGTATAGGGGCACCTACTGCTACCAGGTGATGCCTTTTGATTTGAAGAATGCAGGAGCAACTTACCAGAGATTGGTAGACTTGATGTTCGATGACCAGATTAGTAAAACCATGGAGGTTTACATTGACGACATGTTGGTAAAATCATAATTTGCCAATGATCGTATCAAACACTTGGAAGTAGCATTCGACATCATGGACATGTATGGTATGAAACTTAACCCTACAATGTGGGCCTTCGGCGTATCATCAGGAATGTTTCTCAGGTTCATTGTCTCAAACAGAAAAATAGAGGCCAACCTGCCAAGATTGAAGCAGTCGAAGCCATACCAGAGGTGTTGAAAATAGAAGTAAAAGCAAAGAGGCTCAACGGTCGGATAGCCGCGCTCAGCTGGTTTATTTCCAGAACTTCAGAAAGGTGTCACCAGTTTTTCAATATCCTAAAAAAGAATAAAAGCTTCAAATGGACAGAACAATGCAGTCAAGCACTCCAAGACCTAAAGAAGTACCTCGCCAATCCTCTATTTCTAACTAAAAAATACGATGGAGAACCGTTTCTGTTATATCTGACAGTATTTGATGCATCCGTAAGTGCAGTTCTTGTATGGGAAGAAAAAGGAGTGGAATCTCCCATATTTTACGTCAGCAAATCTCTCTTGGATGCGGGAACACGCTATCGGCATCTGGAAAACCTCGCACTTGCTCTAGTAGTGGCAGCCAAAAAGCTACGGCCATACGTTCAGAGTCATACGATCATTGTGGTCTCTTCCTTCCCGCTACAGACAATCTTGCACAAACCCAAACTCTCGGGAAGGCTAGCAAAATAGGTCGTGAATTAGGGAAATAAAACACCATTTATCAGCCACGCACGGCCATCAAATCACAAGTCCTTACAGACTCTGTCATAGACTTCAGCGCCTATAAGATGCCGAAGGCTAAGGTCGAGTACAGGATGATGGAAGACATTACCCCCGAGGAATGGGTGATCCATATAGATTCGACCTCAAACGTTAAGGGAGCTGGCCTTTATTTTGTGAATAAGTCTCCGACTCAAAATATCTTTTGGAAGGCCGTCACCTGCCCACCGATCACGAAAAATGAAGCAGAATATGAAGTTGTAATTCAAGAACTTGAATCAGCTTACATATTGGGGGCCAGGGAAATCAGTCTTTATAGCAAGTCTTAGTTGGTTGTCAATCAGATAAATGGAGCTTTTGCTGCTAAAGACGCTCGTATAAAGGAGTACATGGCTAAGGTAGAGGCTCGTTTGAAAAATTTTCAGAAGTGGAAGGTCGACCAAAAAATAAGAGAAGAGAACACAAAGGCTGATTCCCTAGCTAGTCTAGTAGCCACTGTAAATATGCATGTAGACTGCCCGGGCACCGTGATCGAATTAACTTATTCGAACGTTAAGTGGCATGAAGTTCACATCAGAAGACTCGTCTGAGATTGGCGACACCCGATAATCAAATATTTGCACAAAGGGACACTCTCCAAAGATAGAAAAGAGAGCAAAAGGTTGAGAGTACAAGCAACCCCATACTGTTTAATGAATAGGGAATTGTATCGCCGGATGTTTAGTGGCCTCTTTGCTATATACTTGGGGCCGGCATAAGTTGACAATGTATTGAGGGAGATACACGACAGACAATGCGGGAACCACTCTGGATGAAGGTCCCTAGCTCGTAAGATAATTAGGGAGGGCTATTTCTGGCCCCGAATAGAACATGATACGAGCAAGTTTGTCAGAGCATGCAATAGTTGTCACAGATTCTCCCATGTGCATCATCAGTCAGCAGATATTTTACATTCAGTAATCGCCCCATGGCCTCTCATGAAGGGGATGAATATTGTGGGATCCATGCCCAAAGCACCCGGAGATGTCAAAGTCCTGCTCGTCATGATGTACTATTTCACTAAGTGGGTTGAAGCAACATCTTTATCTCAAATCCGGGAATACGAGGTGATACAATTAATTTCAAAGAACATCATGTGCCGGTTCGGCATCCCTGCGAAGATCACCTGTGACAACAGACCTCAATTCATAGGGGCCGAAATTACAGTTGTGTGGGATAAAATACGCTGCCTACTATTACGGGGTTATGATTCTAGCTTGCAAGACGAGGCTTATCTTACAAGTTACCGAGCACAGAGGATACACGCCCGCTCCTGGAACCAGCAACCGTTTAGGCAGCACGACCATACGACATAAGGCATACATCCCGCTACCTGGGATTTACAGTCTTCTAGCTAGGATTCAGTATAACCACCACCTTGGGTTATAGACATATAGTCTTATTAGTCTTTTTATTTTACCTTATTTAGGACTGGGTATCACTACTATAAATATCTCTCCTTATATTGTATTATACAACATCCGACTCACCACGGAATCCGGCTATTCAACAGGAATATGAATTACTCTGTCTTTCTATTAATTTCGTCTTGTTTATTCATTACTACTTTCATTATATTTACATACTTCTCCGTTGTAATTACTGTATTGCTTGTGACCCCAACCATAATTAATTGCTTAACCTAGATATATAATTTTAGGCATAAACCGTTTGGCGCCCACCGTGCGGCCCAGGCAATTGTAGGTATTCCACGAAGGAAAAAGCGCAATCATGTCTGATGACGGTAGCAACATACCAAGAAACACTACAGACATAGTAAACAAGTCTGAGAAGGATCACTATGATCCCAGCGTACAGCCTAAAGATCCCGTTGAACAGCCAAAAGTCTCTTCCCAAGAATCGATCCCTGTTTTCCAGTAATGGGGCAGAAGATAGATCGCTGGAAGGTAATCCCGGCTTCAAAACTTTCATTGTTAATCTCCTCAAAACCATGTCAGAACAGGCAAAACGAAACTCGAACAACATGATCGTAGGGGTATCTCGAAAGCTAGGAGCAATGTATGTTGGATCGTCTCAGAGGCCAGCATCCTCGTAAGCACCGGCGCCCATGAATAATTCACCAGCATCCGTTCCTAGCAGGAGGCTAAACATGGATGCCACCCCTAGAGGCTCGTCAATCAAAAACCAAGAACTCAAAGGAGCTCCTGTTATTCAGGACATCATAAAAGAGATGAAGGCCATCCACGACCGAATTGGTAATGTGTCAAGTGCTCTACCCCAAGTTACCACGGTAGATGAGTAGAAGTTTTATTATCATGCTTACGAGAAAAGTGCCGCACTGGTCCGTATACCAAAGCACTTCTGCTTGCCGGATAACTTGAAGTATGATGAAACGGCTGACCCGGACGAACATATAGCTGCGTATTACACTTCCATGAAGAGCAACGACATTACCGAGGAAGACGTTTGGCTTGACCCTAACTAAAGTGGCCCTCACTTGGTCCACTCAGCTACTAATGGGATCTATCGAATCATTCACTCAGATGCAAGACTTGTTCAAGAAAGTGCATTCTGGTGCCTGCAAGCTGGAGAAGCGCATGGAAGACATCTTCGAGATACAACAACGGGACAACGGGCTGCTAAAGGACTACCTTGATAGATTTTAGAAGGAACATATGGAGCTTCCTCCAGTCCTTGACAACATCGCTGTGAGAGTCTTTGGAAAGAGTTTTAATTCAAATGGATCGTTGGCCACCAGGGAGTTGTAGTGGAGTTTAACCCAGCACCCAGTGAACACATGGAGCGCATTGCATCAAAGGTATACTGAAAAGCTTTGCTTGGAGCCAGAAAACTCTCATAACCCCAAAGACGAGTGAAGGAAGAGACCTGGGAACCCTTATTTTTAAGGAGAAGAGAAAGGAAAAATGGTGAAGCCAAAGGCTCAGAACCAGTCAGGAGCAGGAAGACAGAACAACTCACGAGCATTAGGGTCTCAAGAGAAGCGGATGGAACCCCGTAACTTTTGGGATTTTGGTTTACGAGTCAACGCCGTGGATCTAATCGCCAATTACATCGGTAGATTAGGTCCAAGGGTCCGATGGACATCTACCATGAAAGGAGCGTCGAGGGGGAACACCACACCCTATTGTGACTTTCATCGCGGCAGTGGTCACGCCACCGTCAACTATAAAGCCTTGATGATTGAAATCAAGCATCTGCTAAAACAAGGGCACCTCAAAGATCTAATTGAAGAGGGACCACGGTGTTTCAAAGCACCAGATTCTAAAAACACAAAGACTATCAACACAATATTTTCGACTATGGAACCCAACATCACCCGGGGCACTACGGTGCTAGGGGTATTGAACGGTCCAATCTTGTTTGGTTTAGAGAAAGAGGCAGAACATCAAGGCGACCTCATCATGACCGTGAAAATATTTGACTTATGTGTCCAGCGGGCCATGATCAATCCGAGAAATAGCATGAACATTATCCGGTGGGAGGTATTGGGGAATAATGACTTGTGTCGTCAAGTAGCCTTGATCACCTAAAAGATAATCAGTTTCAGAGAATTAGCTCTACAAGTTCATATACCAGGCGTGACGAGCATAACCTCCTTCCAGGTATTGAATAGCAATCTATCATATGACGTTATCGTGGGGTGGCCATGGATACACACTGTCAAGGGAATACCCTCAACACTCTGTTAAGTTTTCAAGTACCCGACCTCACGCGGGATTGTTCACTTATGGGGTGAGAGAGCATCGACCTACCTATGACAAGGATCTTGATGCACGGCTGGTAGCAAAAATAAATATAGCCAAAGAGGAGTCCATCGAGTTTGAGGCCAAGGAGCGAGTAGTCAGAGAAGTGATAAGCGAACTACGGGATCGGTTGGAGAAGAGGGATCAGCTAGTTCCCAAGGCCACAAAATTGGTATGTCAGCTCTTTGAGGTGCTACAAAGACAAAGGGGGGCCCTATGGTTGATACAGAGTTACCTAACCATAGCCTTGACTAATATACATAGTTATTTTATGTCTCGATCTCAGAAATAACATGGAATATAATCCTTGTACGAGAAGAGGATGGAACCAATTTTTCGTAAAATACGCCAGCAAAAGACCCTCGTGCCAGGATAGGTTTTTGCCTATACTTTTTGAGTTTATCGCGGTCATGATCATGGCGACCCAGGAGCTGTGCACGTATTTCCTTGACCATACGGTCAGCATGATCTCCTCCATAATGGTATAGACTATATTTTCTAAACTCGGACTATCGAAGGAGATGGCAGAATGGGCCGAGAGACAGGGAGAATATGACATTATCTACCAACCACGGGTAGCCGTCGAGTCACAAGAACTAGAGGGTTTCACCTCAGACTTCGTGGAGAAGCTGAAGCCAAAGGCGGAAGATTCAATCAAAAATGAAGAAATGATTGAGCCCGGACATTGGGAGGTTAGCATTGAAGTAGACCTGAAAAAGGAAAAAGTTGATCTCGATCTGTGGGTCAGGACACCCACTGGAATGGCATTTCACAAGACCGTCGGAGCTCAAATCTACAAAGCAGAGTATGAAGCCATAATTCAAGCTCTCGACTTAGCCAGCATACTTGAGGCCAGGGAGGTTACCCTCTTTAGCGGCTCTCAATTGATCATCGATCAGGTCAAAGAAGTTTTCACCAGAGGGCATCTGCACATCGGATCGACAGGAGAGAATGAAATCACTGCTAAAAAAATTTCAGGCGTGGGAGTTTGCTTGTCGGGAAAAAAGTTCAAACGGTTGCGAATCGTCCGAAGATTCATACACTCAGCAGATAGTTCTTGAGTTAGCCCCATGGATCTAATGAACCTTGATGTTCCAGACACAGGGTCTGACACAGGGCAGCGTCACGCATTGATCAACTACCTGAGCAAAGGAATCCTCCCTGAAGACAAATCAGAAAGCAGACAACTACGAAAGCAACCCATTCATTATTGTTTGGTTGGCACAGAATTATTCCATCGGGTTGTCAATGGCCCAAAGGTAACATCTCCAGGCTCAGGACTCTCGAGTAGGGAAGCCCAAGCACATCCCACCCCGAACCTTTCGAGGGTCGAGCATAAAGTATCTTAAAAGCATTTATTTTTATGTTTTAAGTTCTTTTAACTCTGGTTGCAATATTTTCATACTCATCAATCATTTTACGGGTTTTCACCTACAACATCTCAGGCTTCGTGCCCCTTTTATCAATAAACCTACTATTTTTAGTCAGTTTTACTTATTTATTCAGATCCATTTACGATCCAACTATTCATAGCATCGGATAGACCTAAGTTGAAGTAATACACTCACTTTTCGCTTCAAAAAGTAGGGTGCACTACCTGCTTAGAGCTAGACCACGTCTAGCTCAGCCACCAGACATTATTCGTAAGTTGAACTCGTTAATTCAACAACTGCACCTACACGCTGACAAGGACGCCTGTTTTCATAGTGCCAAAAAGTGTTAAATACTTGAGTAATTAAGCAGAGACGTTCAAAGTCGGATGCAAAAGTGCATGTTATCACATGGGCTAAATTTGTCCCATTGTGGGCGCAAACAGCCATCTCTTATAGATGCAACCTAGCCGCCAAACATTGTTCCACAATGGATGTAATTGCTCAAACCAGGCACACTGATAAGTGTTCTAAGCACTAGAATATTCAGGACAATCGAAAGCCATCTAATCCTTAGGTTCACAAAGATACTGTTTGACTATACATTACAAAACATGTAATAACAAAGGTACGTATAACGGTATTGATGAACGACCATTTCAGTAATAACCACCAACCCGTAGGCTCATAATATATATTTAGTTCTTCCTGAATGCAATATTTATTAATAACAGTTATAGAAAAAAAAAGGAAAGGGAAGACTAAACACAAAGAGCTCCTCAGGATTAACATGGCTGAAGATCCTTCATCTAGATTGTATTTACAAGCCGTAAACAGTCTGGAGTTCTTCTTTTCTTTTTGTAGCTTGAGATATGTCGGCCCGAGCATTCCTTCAAAGCATACGGCCATTGGTACGGTCAAAACCCATTTGTTTGTTCAAAGCAAGGGACCCCAGAAGCGTCTGAGTACAGGCCTGACCTTCCCCTATCTCGTCCGCTGAACTTAAAGAGAAAATTAAGACTTGCCGCAAAGATTGACCATCCGAGTTAACCTCGACTGGTCAAACCAGAATGCATAGCCCCGCAGATCTTTAATCACAAACAGAAGATAGTCGAGAGCGGAAAGGCTTGAGCTGGGAACTTAGCTTAGTGGAGCCTCTTCCCTCGGGTATCCAAAAGTCGACGGCCGATGAAGCGTTACAATAGCAGTTCAGCTAAAGCACATAACCAAGGTAAAAGCCATGAACCACGGGAGAATCCGAATCTTAGTAACACCTTAGCTACCCACCGCTCTGAAGCTAAATCCTCTTGCATGCCATGAAATAGGGCAAAGTAGTGGATCATCAGCCCGTTACCATTGAAGGAGTGGCCTGGACACACAAGGTATCCTGGCAGAGAAGCCGCACGGAAGCTGAAAGGGCTAAGCTTCCTGACCCTGCATGATATGTGTTAGAAGTTGAGCAAACCGTAATTAGTGCACGTGACACAAAGAAGAAATCCGGAAGAACATCGTTAGAATCCCGATCAAACTTCGTGATTAGGGGGACTTCATCCGTTTCCTCATAGACGAAGAATGAAATGAGGTAACAGTAGGCGAATTTCCTCCTGTAGTTCTGTTATACAACATCCATTCGGAACGAAGAAGTTTTTCTGGGAATATCAAACCAGGATCGAAGGCAAACATTTTTGTGGGAAGAAAAGTTTCTCGCTATCTTAAGAAATTGCTAAAGAAGGGAAGTATTTTCTGAACAAGAGTTTGTGAATTTTCCACTGTCTTGAAGTCCTTATTTATAGGCTGAAAGGGATAAGGATAGAGTATAAATTGGTTAAGCGTCATTATTGCTGGAGATATGAGGCAATTAGAAGAAATTAATGGTAGTTCCTGAAAAGGTGCATGAGATCGGTATCAACCAATTAGAAGGAAGCACGCGAAGTTCTCGAAGAAATCAATAACATTCTTGGTCAAAGAGACTGCGAGTCTCAAGGAGTCAGTGAGATATATTTTCACATCCATGCTGCTTTCACTTGCTGACTGCTTGCGCCAGCACTCTTTATGTGGGTGGACTGACTCCGTGGGCAAAAATACGCCACCTACTACTATGGGGATAAGATTCCAGATGGCGAGACTAGGCTTATCTTATAAGTCACCGGACTCAGAGGAGTACACGCCCGCTCCTGGAGCCAAAAACCGTTTAGGTGGCATGGCCATAGGATGCAGGGAATACATCCCGCCGCCTAGGGTTTACAGTCTTCTAGCTAGGGTTTAGTATATACCACTGATACAGGTCAAACCTAAGGAAGCAAATAAAAAGAAACAGAAACAAATGATAAACACGAGATCAAAGAAATAGGGACGGGGATGAACAGAAAATTGAAGAAAGAACGAATCAAACTAACCAAGTAGATTGATTCAAAGGGAAAAATAAACTTGAACCACTAACAGGGTAACACTAGCGGTGATCCACCATGGATTCCAATTAAGAGATACATGAAGCTCAAGCATCAACAAGAGTGGCCAAGCCTATTCTATCTTCTCAATTCTATCTTCAAAACTAGCTAATCAAATAAAATAACTATGTGTGGTATTTATAGGTTCACCACATTTCTAAATTAAATGTCTAATAGCCCCTAATGATATAAAAGCAATATAAGCCTTGTAGGGCCAAAATAGGGATTACACATCAAAATACCGTCCAAACAAGGCAAAACAGGCGCCCCACCAAGCAGAGTAGGCGCCCCACCTGCAGAGTAGGTGCCCCAAGCTTCAAAGTAGGCGATCCGCCCAAAAAGTGGGCGCCCCTTCCTGGGAGGCTTGGAAACGGCTCAAAATGGACTCCAAGTATTCCTCCTTGGTCCGTAGACGATCCTCCCTCGATGGCGCTCATGTCCATGACTCCAAATCACTCTCGAACCCTCCTCCGATGCCCTTGTCTTGGATCCTTTGTGCTCTCACGCTTGGCTCTTGATGGTTGGCGCTTTGGCTCCAATTCGCCCCGCACATCCTCCCCTTCTTGAAAGGATTTCGGCCTCGAAATCAAACCATCAAGCCTACATTAAAAGCAAGCACAAACAAAGCTTCTCACTATAAGAGTAGGTTAGTGCCAAAAGTATGGGAAAATACACTCTTGTGATAGAGCCAAGCATCAATAACAAGTAAAAAGCTTATGTCTCCAATGGAAACAACAAGTAGTTGACTCCAAAGGAAAATGCATCCAACACAAGAACAAGCAAAGAGATCAATAGGATATGGAACATGCAAGATATAACAATCAAATTCCCTATAACCCCTAAGCTTATGACCAACACACCAAGCCTTCAAATCCATATTGTCACAATGTGACACATTGGCTTTGGCATGCTCAACACCAAAGGTGTGATCAACATGTGGGGTGGAATAAACAAAATAGATCAATTGGCAACTAACATCAAATACTCCACTCCTCTTCTTGGAAGCACTCTTACACAGACCAAGAGTGACTTCCTCACCTCGAAATCCAACTCCAAGACGATCTCCCTCACTTGACAAACTCCAAAGGAAGGTCTCCAAAATAGGTTCTTCATCATTATAGTCCACACAATGGAGGTTAGGACTAATAGAAAATGGTTCAACACAACCAATATCAAGACCACTCATCCTACTTGGAGTTCCAAACAATGGATCATCCATAAAGTCTAACTTCACGAACCATAGAGGTTCTATTTTGCTACAAACCCTAGTCCGATATAATTCACTACCGCAAATGAGATTATCTCTACACAATGGAAATGTAAAAGCATGCACCTCAATTCATGGTCACACAAAAACATAGTATCAAGACTAGGTTCTTCACTCTCACTCGAGGAGTCCTTGAAAACAATTCGATCCATCTCATACTCAAGAGACTCCTCAAGGTCACAACCATCCTTACTACGACACATGGATCCACCATTATCAAGCAATTCATCAAGGAAAAGAATAGGATATTCATTCAACTCGTCTTCCCCTTTATTAAATATAGGTGGGGTGTCATATCAAGGTTCACAAGCAAGGTCAACTACACATTCTTCAGAAATGAGAGGTTCAATGAAAACCGAGCTCACATCATGATGTGGCTTATCATCCCTCTCATCTAGTGGTCCACAATCACACACAAATTGACCACTCGACTCTACACTAGTTGCAAACACATTGTAATCATACAAATCATCATTTAGTGTTGAGTTTTCACCCACGCTATCATAAGACAAGGAAGTAACATGTTCAAGAGAAGAAATTTAGCATACCTTTGAGTAGCCATCTAGCTCACTCAATGCACTTGAAGTGTCTTGAATTGGCTCTTCACCTTGAAGTTCACATTGAAGATTTTCTTCACCTTGTCCATCTTTCTTGGGACATGATTGAGGCTCCATTGGCTTGCCTCCAAGAGTACCTACACAAGTATTCACACAAGTAGAAGAAAAATATAAAGGGTTAAGGTTAGAATAAGGGGTGTCCTCACTCTCAGTGATTCTTTTTCCCTATTTCTTTTCCATCATTTTCTTTTCAAGGTTTGGTCTAGATTCAGGTGGTGACATCCCACTCACATCACTCAACACATCCTCTCCTTTTTCCACTCGAGATATGTCACCGATTACTCCCTTACTCCTCTCAATCTTTTGTCTCTCGAATTCGGGTGAATTGGGATGAGGCCCAAGAATACCCATAGCCAGAGTAGGTGGACTTTTAACATCAACCCGGAATCTAGGACAAAGAGACTCAACACTTGAGGTCTCTTTCTTCTTTGTTAGTAAACCACTTGGCTTTGGAGCTTGTGGTTTGGGGTTCACCTTGTTGACAATTGTCAACTCTCTTCTTTCACTAGTCCAACTATTGTTTATGATTGTATGACTTCTTTTTTGCATTATTTCAACCATAGGATGAGGTTCTTGCTCCTTTTCCTTTTGCATAGGCCTAGAAGGTATACTAGGAGGTGACTTGATCTTTGCCCCAAGAGCCTCAAAGTCATAAATCCTTTGGCCCTTACCGAAATAATACCTATCATTCACAATACTATATCGCACCTTCTTTCCTTGCAACCATGACTCATCTAACCACACATGACAATGTTGCATGGGGTACACATGACACCACATATAACCCCTATGCGATATACACACCCGAGCTTGCTTGGAAACCCACACTCCGTAGTACTCAGAAGGATGCTCTAGGGCATAGCAAGGTAGCCTTAGCTCATCAATCACCGAGGTACTAATGCAATTGGTATCGGTGTTATCAATCTTGAGATAGTACCCTACATTACCTTTCACCTCAATAAGGAACCTCCTTAGACCCAACTGTAGTATAGGATCATCTAAGTAAGAGCTTGGAACTTCAAGATAACCATCACTATCAACTCAAATCTTCCTCAACCCTCCTCTCTAGCAACACTACTAGGATAACTCCCACTTCCCGTCACTCTCCCAACACTAGAAGTGTAGTTGGATGTCGAGGAAGGAGTACCACTATGGAACCCATAAGCGCCTCTCACCTTGGTTCCATAGCTCGTGGCACCCCTCCTACCACTACTACTAGAGCAATGTACTCCAACCACAGTAAGAGCAACAACATTTCTCATTCCACCCTTCACATGGGAATAAGGAGTACTAGGTTGTTTAGCACAACTAGAAAATGAAAATCTCCCGCTTCCCATGGAACAACCACCACCTCCTCCCATGCTAATGGAAGGTCCTCTACTACTCCCTTGCACACCATTAGCAACACCAAGAGAAGATAAAAATGAAAAATTCTCATAATCAACCTCATCAACAATTCTCTCTACGTCGCTAGCACCATGCACAAATTCATCACAAGAAGAGTAAGTAGGATCATCATACCTTGAAGCGTCACTATCTTCAAATTCTTGACTAGGGGCATAAGATTCTTCACATTCATTTACGTAAGCCCCATAGTCTTCTTCATCTTCAAAATCAACATAGTGGCCCGCTTCTTCATCATATGAGCCTTGGTTCCCCCGAATCATTATAGCAATACCCATTATCACCATCATAGGAACCATAGTCTCCATCATCTCCGCATGAGTCATACCCTCCACAATCGTCATCCGAAGCCATAGTTGTAACCAAAGAGTTAAGGACCTCATAAATTCGCTCCCTTACGTGTATTACTCAAAAGATGTCACTCAATTTTCTTTCCACTCGTGTATACACTCAAGATCGTTGGCTTTTATGACCTCACTCTATTGTTCTCACAACTCAAGCCTTTTTCCACTTAAGACCTTCTTGTCTCTTAGTAATCACAATGGCAAGATCAATCAACTAATGTACCCAAGTAATGGTTCGGAATGGAGTTTATGGGACTCGATGTACGGAAGCTTATTTAAATGCGCACTTGAAGCAAGCAAGTTCTACGACTTTGAGTAAAGACTCCAAGACACACAACACCCTAAAGGATCAAAGATTAGTATTAATAAAGTAGGACTAATACCTTAGGAACACTAACCAAGAGGTACGGAAACAAACGGAACACAAAAACAGACGAAACGAAGCCAACCAGACACTCACCAGGAGTGGGTAGTCCGCCTGGTCACAGGGGTGGTCCACCTGCTCTACTTCAGAGAGTTCACTAGGCGCCCCACATACTATTTGGGCGCCCCGCCTGTTGGGGTTTTCAGCACAGTTCAATAGCGGGTTTTTGGCCCCTTTTCACCCAAATTCCGATGTTCCAAGGTGTTTTTTCCCAATCCGAAGGTACCCAATGGTGTTTTCAACTACCACAATCAATCTCCAATGATTTATAACATCATCCAATCCATAACAAATCTGAATCAAGAAATTTTCAATCAAGTTTTAGGGTTTTTCAATTTTGAGGTTTTTGATTTTTCAACTTTTGATTCTCAACACCCAATCACATAACAAGGGTACCAAATCAGCGGGTAATCATCATAGATCAATCCCCAATATCAAACAACCAACGGATCATCAAATCCAATCCATAACATGAATTTTTTTGTAATTTTCACTTTTTTAAATTTTATTTTTGTTTTTCTTCTTTTCACAAGAACATAAACAACAATAACAATAAGGTAAAGATACGATGAACAAGGAACGTGGATTCGTAAGAACGAAACCCGAGCCTTGTTCTGATACCAAGATTATACGGGTCAAACCCAAGGAAGCAAATAATAAGTAACGGAAGCAAATGATAAACACGAGATCAAAGAAATAGGGACGGGGAAGAACAGAAAATAGAAGAAAGAACGAATCAAACTAACCAAGTAGATTGATTCAAAGGGAGAAATAGACTTGAACAACTAACGGGATCACACGAGCGGTTATCTACCATGGATTCCAAGTAAGAGATAGATGAAGCTCAAGCTTCAACAAGAATGGCCAAGCCTATTCTATCTTCAAAAATAGCTAATCAAATAAAATGACTAAATGTAGTATTTATAGGTTCACCGCACTTCTAAATGAAATGTCTAGATAGCCCCTAATGATATAAAAGCAATACGAGCCTCGTAGGGCCAAAATAGGGATTACACATCAATGGGTGGTCCGCCCCCTTCCTGGGAGGCTTGGAAGCGTCTAAAAATGGACTCTAAGTGTTCCTCCTTGGTCCGTAGCCGGTCTTCCCTTGATGGCGCTCAAGTCCATGACTCCAGATCACAAGCGAACCCTCCTTCGGTGCCCTTGTCTTGGATCCTTTATGCTCTCACGCTTGGCTCTTGATGGTTGGCGCTTTGGCTCCAATTCGCCCCGCATCAACCATCGCCTTGAGTTATAGGCTCACAGCCTTATTAGTCTTTGTATTTTACCTTATTTAGGACTGGGTATCACTACTATAAATACCCCTCCTTACATTGTATTGTACATCATGTGATTAACCACAGAATCCGGCTATTCTCAAGGAATAACAATTACTCTACCTTTCTATTAATTATTTCGTCTTGTTTATTCATTAATACTTTCATTATAGTTACATACTTTTCCGTTGTAACTGCCATATTGCTTGTGACCCCAGCTATAATTAATTTTTTAACCTAGACGTACAATTTTAGGCATAAACAACATTGTTCTTAAGAGAATGGGAGAAAAAAATGATAACATCAACGCCTTATCACCCTGCAGCCAATGGTCAGGTCGAGTTCTCTAATAAGACTATTATGGAGAATTTGAAGAAATGACTCAAGGAACCCAAGGGAAAGTGGCCGGAGGAGCTACCAGGGGTTCTGTGGGCCTATTGGACCATGGAAAAAACCAACATGGGGGGACTACATTCTCACAAACATACGGAATGGACACTATGATCCCCATAGAGATAGGAGAATCCAGCCTGTGACAGTCATTCGCCCTAGAAAGATCAAACAATGAGGCTTTAGCAACTTCACTTGACTTTCTAGACGAGCGACGAGTGATAGCATCCGTGCGCCTAGCATCCCAGAAGCAACAGGTGCAGCAGTACTACAATGCATGGACCAACTTGCATTCCTTCAACATAGGGGACCTGGCTCTTCACAAAGTATCCCAGAGCACCAAAGAGGCCAAAGCAGGAAAGCTGGCCCTAAACTGGGAAGGGCCGTACAAGATCCGAAGTATAACTGGAAAATGTGTGTACGTCCTTGAAGACATGGAAGGAACAACTATTCCAAATAACTAGAACATATCTTGGCTTAATATATACTATGCTTGAAGGGTCAATAGGCCGACATACTCGAGACATGTATTTTCTCCTTTCTTGTTGTTTCTTTTATCGTTACTTTAACAGGCACTTAGCCCCGTCGTTATTAGTTGAAATTCACTTAACTTCTATTGGCTCCGCGCCCTCTTTATCAATAAAACTATTATTCTATTTAGTCAGTTTAATAATTAGATCCATCTACGATCCAACAATTCATAGCCCATGCCATATTTAAGTTGAAGTAATACACTCACTTTTCATTACAAAAGTAGAGTAAACAACTCGCTTAAAGCAAGATCACTTCTAGTTAAGCCAACAGGCATTATCGTACGTTGAAATCGTCAATTTAACACTTGCACCAATATGTCGATGGGCACATCCACCTGCATCGTGTCGTTCAAGACTTAAGTACTCGAGTGGACAAACACAACCATTCTAGCTTGAACGAAAAAATGTCTCGTTACATATAACATGCTATAGATGTCCCTTTGCGAGCGTAAGCCTTGCCCTAATTTAAGTCTTCTCTCACAGACATGAACTAACCAATTATTTGCAAATGCATAAAATAGTGTCCAGCGGAGCGCAGACCTGTCTTTAATAGACAAATGCCCAGAAAGGCACCAAAACAATGTTGCTTGACTGCACTACAAGTAATTATGCAAGTACACACAAAATATTGATGAACGTTCATTTTATTAATATCAAGGGCCCGTAGGGTGACAATATACTATCAAGTTTTTTGGAATACAATAATGTTCATTAAAAGTGTTGTTAAGAAACTAAAAGGTCTCAAAAGGCTAAAACTGCAATTTCCTTTGAATTTACCACGATCGAGATCCTTCATTTGGTTTGTAGCTCTTGTATCGGGATCTATCTTGGCATCTGGAGGGTGGCATTACCAACCCAAAGCGGCAACATCATCATGTCGTTGCCCAGTAGTTTCATTTGGCGCCGCATAGAGAGATACCAATATGGAACCGCCAGTGGATGCGGGAGCACCATGTTCGCCCCTTCTCCTAGCGATTGGAAGCTGACGCAACCTCTAAACTGCAAACAATGGTAAAGGTACGCGGCCGCTCTAGATGCAAAGGTTCTGGAGAAATTTGTTACATATCAATCGCCCAGAGAAAGAGAGAAGACCATAGCAAAGACCTCACTGCGTCAGGTGGCACTATCTCTGGACTATTCGTCCCATAGAGACAAAAGACGAGCAGATGCAGAATTCTTGCTCGGCAGGCATTCCTATGCTAAGGAGCTCCACATGACAAGAGATATATCACAGCAACTACTGTGTTAGGAAATGAGTGCAACGTAATCAGTGCACATGCCATAGAGAAGACATTTCGTAGAACGTTATTAGGATCCCGATTAATCCTCATGACTCGAGGGACTTCATTTAACCTGCCATGGATGGGAAAAAAAAGGATAACTATGGAAGTTTCTCTGCTCTAAGTTATCTCAAGCACCATCCATTCCAAATAAAGAAGTTATTCTGGGAATATCAAACGAGGGTCGAAGGCAAACACTTTGTAAGAAGAGAAACTAGTCTTTCATAACAGAGTTCTATGGAGGATAATATATTTTCTTAAAAAGTTTGTGATTTGAATATGCTATGAAGCCCCATTTTATAGGTAAAATGAGATAAGGATGAAGCATGAAATGACCAATATAATTATGGCTTAGAGATATGAAACTATTCGGCGTAGTAGAAAGAAATTATAGGAAAGGTGCATGGAATAAACAACAGCCAATCAAATGAAGACGTGTGGGATTCCAGAAGGAATTAGGCGTCTATTACGGTCAAAGAGACTGCGAGTTTCAAGAAGTCAGTGAGATACCCTATCAGACTTCTCTTTTTCATACCTCTTTCACTTCCTGATTGCTTACGTCAGTACTCAGTAAGGAGGGGACTAACTGTGTGGGTAGAAATACGCCACCTATAATTATGGAGATACGAGTCCAGCTGGCAAAGACTAGACATTATCTACAAGTCATTAGGCACAAAGGATATTGATGCAGCCCGAACACGTGCTGATCAAGTGTTCGATCCACCGCCACCAAGGCCGATGACACGAAGCCAAGCCAAGCTGCTGCACAATGTTCACATTCACTTGGCTTGGTTGGTAGAAAGCAACCACTCCGAAGCTGATTGGCTGAGCTCAAGAAACGAAGGCTTTATTTATAAACTTGAGCTCGAAGAAGGGAGTGACCGAACCCAAATCGAACACTCAACATCAGCGCCGAAGTAAATCAAACAAACAATCGACGGAAGAGCGACCGATGTCAGCTTAAGCCAAGTCAAGAGCTCGAGCTGAAGTGTTCAAATTTCCAGTGTCGGTTGATGGAGTGACCGGGCACTCAGTTATCCAGCGCTGTGTGGCTTACTCCTATTGGTCGCATGTGACCATTTACTTTTTGTCCCTAGAATATTCTATATATACCTCGTTTTCTTTCATTGTAAGACACCTAGATTTTGAATATTGATTATTGAATGAGATTTGCCGAGGGCATTTACTCTTTAGTCTCAGATGTGAGCAAACCCGATTGGGTTTTTGGAACTTGTGGCTTTTGGCGAATCCGATTGAACAATTCCTCTTTGATCATTCAGTTTGCAAGAGGCATTGTTCTCTTGAAGATTGTTGCATAGTTTAGGTGCTCTTTCCTTCTACTTGAATCGTACATAGACCAGTTCCTTGGTGCCGTTCAAGGAAGAAAAGTAGTGTCAAACTTCTATCTTTATTTTCCGCTGTTGATTTTCGGTTGCTTTGCTTCATCTTCAGATTTAGCTTGTACCGTCTTGGTATCAGAGCACGATTTGGGCTTGTCTCTACAACCCCAAATCCTGTTCAATGTTATCTTTAATTTTCGTGTGTTTGTGTATTTATTTTCCATTTCGTGTTCTTGTTATTGTTCGTGTGTTACTATTGGTGTTCTTATTTTACAAAAAAAAAAAGTGAAAAGAATTCAAAAAATTTGTTGTTGGTTGGTTGTTTGAATCGAAAAACCACAGATTCGTAATCCCCATCGATAAGGAATCCAACGAGTACATGTCGTACACGATTGATGACTAGGGTTTCTCAACATTATTTTGCACTGTTCTTGACGATAGGTGGTGTTAAAATCGAACCCCAGTTGATTTTGGTTGTTATCGTTGAAGACTGGTGGTTTTTTTTATTTGGGTTGTGTTTTGCATTAAAATTCCGAAGTTTTTTTATTGAGCCACCGTCCATACGCCGGAAACTTGTTACATTGTAGCAGTATACGGACGATGTGAAGTTTTCTTAGCTCGAACTTCTGGAATTGATTTCCTCTGATGTTGAAAGTTACCGGAGCGAAAACAACCCAAAGTCTGTTGAAATTGTGGTCAGTGAACAAGGTTAAATTTTGTACGTACGCCGGAGTAAAAGATTCACTGTTCCATGAAAAAGAAGGGGTAAAGTTTCAAAATCTAAAACCCCAGGTGAAATTTTATCGGCTTGAAAAGGGAAATTGGATAAGGTAAAACCCTATCCGTACCAAGAAGGGACCCTTTTTGTCCGTACAAGAGTTGGTGTGGTCGAAGGATTCCGAAGGAGGAATCGAAGGGTAGAATCTCCTAGGTTTTCACTATTCTTATGTTCGATAATTCACGATAGTGGATCTCTGGAGTAATCTCTTCTACTCGAGGTCGTACTATCGAATTTAAGCTTTTAGGAATTCGTGTGAGGGGTGACTGAAGTCCGAACTTTCGTAGAAAATTCGTTGACTTCCCGAGCGCAGTAAAAACATTGTCCATTCCATCGAGTCGAACATCACTTCACTCTTCCAGAAGACTCAGTGACTATTGTCGAACTTGAAGGATCTTAGAGAACATTGGTCAATCCGACGAAGCCACTGCTAACAAGTTCCTTGAGTGACTAAAACCGAACCCACAAATTGAGTGGACCCGAGTGCCACCCAACAAAAGTCAGGGAGTGTGTGAGGTGATTTCTAACCTTAACACATTGTTTGGTCTTTGAATTGTGTAGGTGCAATGGCAGAAAATGGAGAGAAGGGCATTGCAGCGCCCGAGGTGTCATTAGCCGATCTCATGGCTGCGATACAAGGCCTCAGCGCCGAAGTAAAAGGAATGAGTGCTCGAGTAGTTAACCTCGAGCAAGGGAGTGTGTCCTTCGCCTTGCATGGGTCCGGCGCTGGGAGAGCAACTCCACTCCTATGAAACCAGAGTAATTTGCTGAGTTCGTTCGACAACAGTTGAAGGACGAGGCGGATCGAAATGAAGCTATGGGCAATCCCCGTGCTATTCAATACTTGGGCAATCCCCAAACTACCCAATTCCCAACTTGAAGGAAGTAGGCGCCCCACCTATTTTGAGTAGGTGGTCCGCCTGGTTCCCTGTAGAGGGGAGTAGGCGGTCAGCCTACTTGAAGTAGGCGCCCCGCCTCTGTAAAATCCAGAGAGCTCACAAAAATCAGGCGGTCCGCCCCTTCTACTAGGCGCCCCGCCTAGTGCAACTTCCAGCACTGTTCAAACTCATTTTTCTTGCCTTTGGCACCCAAAAATCCAACAATTCACACGTTGTTTTATCAATCCGAAGGTACCCAAACGTTGTTTCAAGCACAGAGATCAAACCCCAATCAATTTTATCAAAACCCAATCAAAATTCAACAATCTGCCATGTTCATCATGTTCATAGCTAGGGTTTCAAGCTTTTTCAATTTTTTCAAGGGTTTCAAATCTCAAATCTCAAATCATGGAATACAACTCCAAATCGTGTGTGTTGGGTACCAAAATAACGGGTTTCTAATAAGGAACAAACCCCAATATCAATCACCACAAGAATCAATCCAAAACACAAGATAGAACAATTTTTTTGGTATTTTTTCAATTTTTCAATTTTTTTGTAATTTTCTCCTTTCCAATAACAAGAACAAGAAAACTAAAGATAGAATCGACCTAGAGATGAACAATGTGCTCAAACCATTCATAAATAAGTTTGTTACCGTTTACTTTGATAACGTCCTTATTTCTAGCAAATCTGTAGATGAACATGTAAAACACCTAAGGCTAGTGCTTGATAAGCTTAGAGAAGAGAATTTATATGCTAACTTCAAGAAATGTGCCTTTTGTGTTGAACGTGTAGTCTTTCTAGGATTCGTTGTGAGTGCTAATGGTGTTGAAGTCAATGAATCGAAAGTCGAAGCCATCAAAGATTGGCCAACTCCATCCTCGGTATCTCAAGTTCGTAGCTTCCATGGTTTGGCTAGCTTTTACCGAAGGTTTGTGCGTGACTTTAGCACCGTGGCAGCTCCTTTGACCGAGCTGGTAAAGAAAGACCATCCGTTTGTATGGGCAGAGTCCCAAGAGAGGGCTTTCCAAGAGTTGAAACTGAGGCTTTGCTCTGCCCCATTGTTGCAACTCCCTGACTTCGGCAAAGCATTCGAGGTTGAGTGTGATGCATCCGGAGTTGGGATTGGAGGAGTGCTTATGCAAGAATCGAAGCTCATCGCTTACTTTAGCGAAACGCTTAAGGGTGAAACCTTGAATTACTCGACGTATGACAAAGAGTTGTATGCCCTTGTTCGAGAACTCGCCCATTGGCAACATTATTTGTGGCCGAGATAGTTTGTAATTAAAAGTGATCATGAGTCTTTGAAACACCTCCGAGGCCAGAAGAAATTAAATCGAAGACATGCCAAGTGGGTAGAATTCATTGAGAACTTTTCCTATGTAATTCATATCAAAAAGGGAAAAGATAATGTTGTGGCCAATGCGCTATCAAGGAAATTTGCCTTAGCGACCACTCTCGCCTCGAGGCTCATGGGATTCTAAAGCATCAAGTCGATGTACGAAGATGATCCCAAGTTGAAAACTATTCGTTATGCAATATTGAGTGGCCGAAGGGTTGAGAAGTATCAGTGGCACGATGGCTACCTCTTCAAGAATGGGAGGGTTTGTGTGCCTGTGTCATCATGGAGAGCGTTTTTGGTTCGAGAAGCTCCCTCTGGAGGCTTGATGGTACACTTTGCTGTCGACAAAGCTCTTGTATCTTGACCGAGCAGTTCCATTGGCCAAAATGCGAACAGATGTGGAAAAGCTTTGCAATGCTTGTATAGATTGCAAGAAAGCTAAATCGTGGTCCAAACCTAATGGATTGTAAACTCCGTTGCCTGTTCCTAATTGAACGTGGGTTGATATATCCATAGATATTGTTATGGGGTTACCAAGGTTGGGGGTTGGGCATGATAGCATCTTTGTAATAGTCGAGAGAGCTTTTGGTTCGAGAAGCTCCCTCTAGAGGCTTGATGATACACTTTGCTGTCGACAAAGCTCTTGTATCTTGACCGAGCAGTTCCATTGGCCAAAATGCGAACAGATGTGGAAAAGCTTTGCAATGCTTGTATAGATTGCAAGAAAGCTAAATCGTGGTCTAACCCTAATGGATTGTAAATCTGTTGCCCGTTCCTAATCGAACGTGGGTTGATATATCCATGGATTTTGTTATGGGGTTACCGAGGTCGGGGGTTGGGCATGATAGCATCTTTGTCATAGTCGAGAGCGCTTTTGGTTCGAGAAGCTCCCTCTGGAGGCTTGATGGTACACTCTGCTGTCGACAAAGCTCTTGTATCTTGACCGAGCAGTTCCATTGGCCAAAATGCGAACAGACGTGGAAAAGCTTTGCAATGCCTGTATAGATTGCAAGAAAGCTATCGTGGTCCAACCCTAATGGATTGTAAACTCTGTTGCCTGTTCCTAATCGAACGTGGGTTGATATATCCATGGATTTTGTTATGGGGTTACCGAGGTCGGGGGTTGGGCATGATAGCATCTTTGTCATAGTCGAGAGCGCTTTTGGTTCGAGAAGCTCCCTCTGGAGGCTTGATGGTACACTTTGCTGTCGACAAAGCTCTTGTATCTTGACCGAGCAGTTCCATTGGCAAAAATGCGAACAGATGTGGAAAAGCTTTGCAATGCTTGTATAGATTGCAAGAAAGCTAAATCGTGGTCCAACCCTCATGGATTGTAAACTCCGTTGCCTGTTCCTAATCGAACGTGGGTTGATATATCCATGGATTTTGTTATGGGGTTACCGAGGTCGGGGGTTGGGCATGATAGCATCTTTCTCATAGTCGAGAGCGCTTTTTGTTCGAGAATCTCCCTCTGGAGGCTTGATGGTACACTTTGCTGTCGACAAAGCTCTTGTATCTTGACCGAGCAGTTCCATTGGCCGAAATGCGAACAGATGTGAAAAAGCTTTGCAATGCTTGTATAGATTGCAAGAAAGCTAAATCGTGGTCCAACCCTAATGGATTGTAAACTCCGTTGCCTGTTCCTAATCGAACGTGGGTTGATATATCCATGGATTTTGTTTTGGGGTTACCGAGGTCGGGGGTTGGGCATGATAGCATCTTTGTCATAGTCGACTGTTTTTCCAAAATTGCTCACTTTATTCCTTGCAAGAAGTGTGATGATGCGCAACATGTAGCTACTTTGTTTATTTCAATTGTGTTGAAATTGCATGCTGTGCCTCGTACTATTGTGAGTGATCGAGACTCAAAATTGTTGAGTCATTTTTGGATATGTTTATGGGGTGCCCTCGGCACCAAATTACTATTCTCGACGTCTCACCATCCTCAGACTGATGGACACACCGAGGTAGTCAACCAAAACTTAGGATCTTTGCTTCGAGCAATGACCAAAGGCAAGGTCGAAAACTGGGCTGATCGTTTGCCCTTGATGGAATTTGCATACAATCGAACTGTGCATCGAATGATTAGAATGACTCTGTTCAAATTTGTGTATGGTTTTAACCCTTTAATTCTACTTGATCGAGATTCTATTATTGATTCTGAAGGTACTCGACGAGCCACCACCTTGATCGAGTTGCATGCAAAGGTAAAGAAGAACATCGAGGAAGCTTATGCAAAAGTTTCATCGAAGAAAAACAAGGGGCGCAAAAAGTCGGAATTAAAGAAGGGAGATCGGGTTTGGGTTCATTTCTGAAAGGAACGATTTCCGAACCTAAGGAAAGGAAAGTTGGCTCCTCAAGGGGATGGTCCATTTCAAGTACTGAGCAAGATCAACAGCAATACTTATGTGATCGACCTCCCTGGTGAGTATAATGTGTCCGACACCTTTACTGTTGCTGACTTAACTCCTTGTGTTGTAGGCCAAGCATCGGAGGCTGAAGAGGGCTCGATTTTGAGGACGAAACCTTCTCAATAAAGGGAGGATGATGCAGCCCGAACACGTGCTTATCAAGTGTTCAATCCATCGCCACCGAGACCGATGACACGAAGCCAAGCCAAGTTGCTGCACAATATTCACATTCACTTGGCTTGGTCGGGAGAAAGCAACCACTCCGAAGCTAATTGGCTGAGCTCAAGAATCGAAGGCTTTATTTATAAAATTGAGCTCGAAGAAAGGAGTGACCGAACCCAAACCGAACACTCAACATCGGCGCCGAAGTAAATCAAACAAACAATCGACGGAAGAGCGACCAATGTCAGCTTAAGCCAAGTCAAGAGCTCGAGCTGAAGTGTTCAAATTTCCAGTGTTCGGTTGATGGAGTGACCGGGCACTCAGTTATCATGCGCTGTGTGGCTTACTCCTATTGGTCGCCTGTGATTATTTACTATTTTGTCCCTAGAATACTCTATATATACCTCGTTTTCTTTCATTGTAAGACACCTAGATTTTGAATATTGATTATTGAATGAGATTTGCCGAGGGCATTTACTCTTTTGTCTCAGATGTGAGCAAACCCGATGGGGTTTTCGGAACTTGTGGCTTTTGGTGAATCCGATTGAACAATTCCTCTTTGATCATTCTGTTTGCAAGAGGCATCGTTCTCTTGAGGATTGTTGCATAGTTTAGGTGCTCTTTCCTTCTACTTGAATCGTACCGAGACCAGCTCCACGGTAGAGTTCAAGCAAGAAAAGTAGTGTCAAACTTCTATCTTTATTTTCCGCTGTTGATTTTTGGTTGCTTAGCTTCATCTTCGGATTTAACTTTCACCAGATACACACCTGCTTCCAAGCCACGGCTTCTCAGTAGGTATGGGACTTGAGACGTAAGGTATACATCTTGCCGCCTTAGGGTTTACATTCTCCTAGTTAAGGTATTACACTGCCTTGAGTAAATAGACACACGACCTTATTAGTCTTTGTATTTTACCATAATTTGGACGGGTAAATCATAGCTTTAAATACCCCTCCTAACATTGTACAAGCAAGCGATTCATACAGAATCCGACTATTCTAAAGGAATACAACTACTTACTTTTTCTGCTCAATTATTTATTTCTTCAGCTTTATTTACTTTTTCTTGTATTATTTTGTATTGCTTGTGACCCCACTACAAATTTAATTGTTTTACCTAAGAGGCAAACTTTAGGCATAAACACAACATACCCGATTTTATCCCACATGTGGGGTCTAGGGAGGGTGACGTGTACGCAGACCTTACACCCACTATGGTAAAGAGGTTGTTTCCGATCCTCAGCTAGAAAAAATATTTTAGAAAATATGTTTGAAAAACAATACAGAAACACGCTAAAGAGAATAATAAAACAAAGCATATCCATAATAAACAGAAATCAACAATAGATATAAAGGATTTGACTAAGATGAAATAGTTGATTTAGGCATAAAATTGATGCGTGAGCAGTTTGCTTACTTCAACCCTTTTAAACTTTTGTTTTTAAATCCAAAAGTGACCAATCTATAGGAAAGATTGATGTGTTTTTCTTGATTTCAGGTATTATGCCTAATGGAAAGGAAAGAGACAAAAAAGAGCAAGAATACCCAAGAAAGTGATTGAGTTCAAGAAGCTTCAGAAATATTGAAATGGCGAGCGCCCAAGCAAAGAGTGATCGCCTCTTCCTTGCATGAGAAATCATTCTGAGTGACATAAAGGGCGACTCAAGAGGCCCTAGTCAATAAAAATTCTGGTAGACCATGAGAATTGGTAAAGGGTAGACCGCGCATCCAAATAGCATTGTTGCACATCAGAGGAATCTTTAATGAGAAGAAGGGGCGAAGTTGAATTGTTGCTGAAGACTCAGCCTTTTCTTGGAGAGGAATAAAATTTGTTCGCCCATTGTGAAGGGCGGCCTCTCTCTCATAGATTTCCAGAAAGAGTGTCATCCCATATCCAAAGGGCTCCAGCACTTTTTCTCCTATCTACCTCCAGAACTCAGCCCTATCTCAAAAAAGGCCCTCTGCCCAATCTGCAAATTGCATTTTTGTAATTAGTCTAGGCAAATAGTATAAATATCTAGACTTAGACTTTTGAAAACATTCTTCACTTTACATTACTTGGGAGGCATGATAGAGAGAAAACACCATTACTTCTTTGTCAATCTTTCTTGGGTTGTGGAGAAACATCATCATACCTTGTAAGAAGCATTTCTATTACTTTATTTCAATGCAATATGTATTACTCACTAGTTTTGATTCTTATCTGAGCATGAGTAACTAAATCATTTACTAAGGTGCTTATCAAACCCTAATCCAATAATTTAATGGGTATAATATAATAAGCTTTAAATACTTAGGAATACCTCATTACACTATTTTTTATTCCATTACAATAACTTGAGTTGTACAACTCAATTTGAGCCCTAAAGTACTAGATTTACGCAAAAAGGGTAATTCTTGAAATGGAAGGTGTAGTGATGGGGCACCGGTTGTAAGTGTGGCGTGTTTACCCCCGGGTTAATGGGTTGAACACCGAAATGGGGATACCCTACTTGGGACTAGTTGCTAGCTTTCAAAGCAACAACTCTTAGCATCGAAAGGCAAGAGTTGTTAGTCTTGATTCATCATTGAAAGCGGTGAATCTAGTATATGTGAGCGAGGTTCATTGAGTGACCTATATAGTGATAAAGCATATAGATAGACTCCTTTGACTAGAGGATTAAGGGGAGGTAAGTATCCTAGTTTCTCTATTAACTGATTACACTAGTTTAATTGCTTTCACAATAGTCTTTATTACTATAATCCTTAATTCTAGGGTTATCACACTAAAACAAGTTAAGTCAATCCAATTATATATCGCCTATAGCAAGTCCTTGTGTTCGATACCTACTTCCATAGGGTATTGTGGCCCCTACCCATATTTGGGACAAGTCATAAATTGGAGCTGTTGTCGTGGACTTCAGTAGACCATTTAGTTGAATTAGTTAAAATTCTTGTGTTATTTATTTATCCAAGCATCTTTCACTTCTAGTTTTGGGTTTCTTGTTTCTTGTTTTTTTAGGTATTTACCAAAATCCCACCAAGAGTGAACATTCAAATAATGTGGGTGGTGTGCCACCGCCACCACCACATGGATATGACCCACAACCTAATAACAATGGGAGGATGTGGGTGTTAAAGACAATGTTGAGATACTTGACCCACCAGAGGAGCAAGTAGATGGAACACAACATAATTCCCAAAATCAAGGGGCGAGAGCAAGAAGAAATATGAAAAGGGAAGCTTTAAATCTGATGATTTTTGTGGAGCCATTATGCCTCCTCCAATTAGGGCCACAGCTAACTTTCAAAAGGCCATTGTCGCTATGAACTCACTTGATAAATAAGGGTTGTTTGGGCATTAAGAAAATGAAAATCCCAACAAGCATTTCCAAACATTCCTTGAGATTTGCACTTTTAATAAATATGTGGGGGTGTGATGCAATCCGAATTGGTATCAAAAGCCTAGGAGTTTACGCTCAACATGAAGGGCTTAGAACGCTTCAAAGAGAACTTAGAAACTAAGAGTCAAGTCAAGAGATGGCCAAAAGACCAAGATGCAAGCTTCCTGAATTCTGGAAATTGTTCATGCTGTGCGATCGCGAGAGGAGGGGCGCTACAGCGCTGAGTTAATGGCTGACACTGCACGATCGCTCCAAGGGTAGTGCGACAGCGCTGAGGAAATGGCTTACCTACGCGATTGCGTGCTAGGCTGCGCGACAGTGCTGAACAAACGGGCAGACAGCATTCCAGAATTGCGATTAAGGGCATTTTAGACAAATTATCATTGTAAATACATAGCTACTATAAATAGCCTAATCCTAAGCTTAGTCTTTAGTTAGTTTATGTTTCTTTGAGAATAGAAGAAACTAGAAGAGGCCGAGCCCTTCTCGTTGAAAGCCTCGATTAGCTTGGAACCGAGTGGATGTCATCCTAGTATGGATCCTCGATAGGTTCAACTTTTTTTATCTCTCTCGGATATTCAATCGTGTTTGAATCGAATATCCTTTCTTTCTTTTATTTTTTTCCTTCCCGTTCCTATTTTCTCGTTGTTGTGTTTACTTTATCGTTTCCGTTTCTTTATCTTGCTTCCGCGTGGTTTGGTTTAGATCATTTGGTATCATAGCAAGGCTCGAGTTTCGTTCTTACGAATCCATGTTCCTTATTCATCGTGTCCTTATATTCGTGTTCTTATTGTTATAGTTCTTGTTAAAAAAAGAAGAAGAAGAAAAGATGAAAAAATTGAAAATTTGTGTTGCAAAACGAATTCCCTAACCATTGAAAAGTATTAGGGAATATTGTTTTCCCATTGATTTGGTACCCTCATATCACGATTTGGCAATACGGATTGAAAATCTGAAAATCAAAGTTCCTAATTTTTTTCAAAACCCTTGTTCTTGAGCTTGAAGACATTGATTCTTGAATTTGATTGTTTGTTTGGTCGTAAAATTCATCGGGGTTTGTTGGGAAACACATTATACATCTTTGGGTACCTTGGGAACTGAAAAACAACTTGAATCGAGTTGATTCAAGTGACAAGTTGAAGCTGAAAATCGGATTCAGCAGACCTCTTCGCGATCGCGCCAACTTCCACGCGACCGCGCATTGTTAGTCAATTACTCTGCGCGAACACGCCCCTACTAACGCGATCGCGAAGTGAAAAATGAATTTTGGAATTTATTGTGATGTGCGATCGCGAGCCTCGTGACGCGATAACGAAGAACAACATTTTTCTAGAATTCCAGTTTTGGGACAGAATGTTCGCAACAGCTTCCGAACAGTTTCCAATCACCAAAACTCCAATTGTTTCATCAAATATGGTGAGTTTCTAGATCACAAATAAAATTCCATCCAAATCCGAATCCGTTTTGTGCCAATTTGATTCGAGTCTTTCTTGTGTCACTTCCTTAGTTTCATTGCTTGTTTTCGTTGTTCCTAGTCCACTTGTGTATCCTTATTCGTTTCTTGGTGTCTTATTAATTCTTTCGAACCTATACTTGAAGGTGCTAGTTGTTGATTTTATCACTTTGGTTCCTATAAAAGGGATAAGGCCATCTTCGAGAGGAAAAAGGCTAACAGTGGTGAGAGCAATAGAGTGTGGTCATAAAAGCCAAAGACCTTGAGTGTATACACGAGTGGAAAGAAAATTGAGTGAACATTACTTGAGTGATACATGTGAGGGAGTGAACTTATGAGGTTCTTTACTTTTATTTGTTATAGCTATGGCGTCGGATGATGATTGTGGAGGGTATAGTTCGTGTGGAGATGACGGAGACTATGGTTCCTTTGATGGTGATGATGGGTATTGCTATGATGATTCGGGGAACTATGGTTCGTATGAGGATGAACCGGGTTACTATGTTAATCGTGAGGTCGATGAGGACTATGAAGCTCATGATGATGAATGTGTTGATTCTTATGCTTCTAGTCAAGAATTCGAAGATGGTGACACTTCAAGGTATGATGTTCCTACTTACTCTTCTTGTGAAGAACTTGAACATGATGATAGTGACATAGAGAGAATCGATGATGAGGTTGATTATATGAATTGTTCATTTACATCTTCTCTTGGTGTTGCTAATGGTATGCAAGGGAGTAGTAGAGGTCCTTCCATTAGTATGGGAGGAGAAGGTGGTTGTTCCATGGGAAAAGGGAGGCTTGTCTATCCTACTTGTGCTAAAGGGTTAATGCTCCTAACTCCCATGTGAAGGTGGAGTGAGAAGTGGTGTTGCTCTTGCTACCAAAGGCTTGTATAGTTCTAACAATGCTAGGAGTAGAAGTAGTAGGAGTGGTGCCATTGACTATGAGACTCCTTCCTCGACTTTCAACAACACTTTTAATGTTGGAAGAGTGACGGGAAGTTGAAGTTACACTTGCAATATTGCTAGTAGAGCAGGGATAAGGGAGACCTAAGTTGTTAGTGTTGATACTCTTTGGCATTCAAGTTCTTTCTTGGATGCACCTATACAAGACTTAGGTAGAAGTACGTTCGTTGTTGAGGTGAATGGTAATGGAGGATACTTGCTCAAGATTGGAGGTACCGATGCCAATTGCATTAGCACTTCTTTGGTTGAGACCCTAAGGATACCATGCTATAAATTGAAACATCCTTATAAGTATAATGGGGTGTGGGTTTCCAATGAGGCTCGAGTGCTCATACCTATGGGAGTTACAAGTATTATGTTTGGTGTGATGTGTATCCTATGGTACATTTTGATGTGTGGCTAGGTGAGCCATGGCTACTCAACAAAGAGTTTCGATATAGCGCTAAGAAAGATGTATTTCTTGTGGACATGGACCAAAAAGTTTATGAGTTTGCACCTTATGGAACAAGGGGGGAATCGTCTTTTAGTGGGCTTTCTCGGGAATTGCAAAGGACCAAAGAACTACTTCATTCCATTATTGAAAGGATGAAAACAAGAAGTCCTACAAACACAAGAAGTGGCGAGACAAGTGCTAGAAAGGAGTTGATAAGTATCAACAAGGTGAATCCGAATCTACAAGCTTCAAAGCCAAGTGGTTCACCAACAAAGAAGAAGGAGACTTCAAATGATGAGTCTCTAAGTCCTAGATTCTGGGTTGATGTTAAAAGTCCACCTACTCCGGCTATGGGTATTCTTGGGCCTCGTCCCAATTCACCCAAATTTGAAAGACAAAAGATTGAGAGGAGTAAGGGAGTGACCGGTGACATTCCTCGAGTGGAAAAAGGAGAGGATGTGTTGAGTGATGTGAGTGGGATGTCACCACCCGAATCTACACCCGACCTTGAAAAGAAAAAGAGGGAAAAAGAATCATTGAGAGTGAGGACACCCCTTATTCTAACCTTAACCCTTTATCTTTTTCTTCTACTTGTGTGAGTTTTTGTGTAGGTACTCTTGGAGGCAAACCAATGGAGCCTCAATCATGTTCCAATGTGGAAGGGCAAGGTGAAGAAAATCTAGAATGTGAGCTTCAAGTTGGAGGAACTACCCATGACACTTCAAGTGCATTGAGTGAGCAAGATGGCCACTCAAAGGTATGTGTTAGTCCTTCTTCCCATGAACATGATACTTCCTTGTCTTGTGATATTTCTTGTACAAACTCCATGCTAGTTGATGATTTTTATGCATACAATGTGTTTGCAACTAGTGTAGAGTCGAATGGTGAACTTGTGTGTGCCAATGAACCACTGGTTGAGAGGGTCGAAAAGCCACATCATGATGTGAGCTTGGTTGTCATTGAACCCTTCTTTAGTGAAGATGTTGTAGTTGACCTTGTATGTGAGCCTTGTTATGACACCCCACCCATATTTGATAAAGAAGAAAATGAATTGCATGATTATCCTATTCTTCCATTTGATTGCTTAATTGATAGCGGTGGTCACTTGTGTCGTAGTGAGGATGGTTGTGACCTTAAAGAGTCTCTAGAGTATGAGATGGATCGATTTGTTTTCGATGACTCCTCGAGTGAGAGAGAAGAACCTAGTCTTGATACTATGCTTTTGTTTGACTATGAATATGAGGTGCATGCTTTTACATTTCCAATGTTTGAAGACAATCTCATTTGTGGTAGTGAATTGTATCAGACTAGGGTTGGTAGTAAAATAGAACCTCCATGGTTTGTAAGGTTAGACTCTATGGACGATGCATTATTTGGAACTCCAAGTCCGATGAGTGGTTTTGATATTGGTTGTCTTGAACCATCTTCCAGTAGTCCTAACCTTCATTATGTGGACTATAATGATGAAGAACCTATTTTGGAGACCTTCCTTTGGAGTTTCTCAAGTGAGGGAGATTATCTTGGAGGTGATTTTAGAGGTGAGAAGCTATCTCTTGGTGCGTATAAGAGTGCTCTTAAGAAAGGGAGTGAAGTCTTTGATGCTAGTTGTTGCTTGAACTATTTTGAGTGTTCCATTCCCTATGTTGATCACATCTTGAGTGTTAAGCATGCCAAAGACATGATGTCACCTTGTGATAAAAATGCCAAGAAGGCTTGGTATGTTGGTCATGAGCGTAGGGATCGTGAGGGATTTGATTGCTACATCTTACATCTTTTATGCCTTTTTGATCTCTTTGCTTATTCTAGTGTTGGATGCACTTCCTTGTTGAGCCAAGAAGTTATTGTTTCCTTTGAGAACATAAGCTTTTTAATTGATATTGATGCTTGGCTCTACCATAAGAGTGTGTTTTCAACCTTTTGGACACTAACCTACTTTTGGGGTAGGAAGTTCGTTTGTCTTTGCCTTGCTTGTAGGTTTTGTTGGCTTGATTTTGAGGATGAAATCCTTTTAAGAAGGGGAGAATGATGCAATCCAAATTGGTTTCCAAAGCCGAGAGGAGTTTACGCTCAACATGCGGGACATAGAACGATTCAAAGAGAGCTTGAAAACCAAGAGTCAAGTCAAGAGATGGCCAAAAGACCAAGATGCAAGCTTGCTGAATTCTGGAAACTGTTCATGTTGCGCGATCGCGAGAGGAGGGGCACTATAGTGCTGAGTTAATGGCTGACACTATGCGATCGCGCCGAGTGTAGCGCGACAGCGCTGAGGAAATGGCTTACCTGCGCGATTGCGTGCTAGGCGGCACGACAGTGCTGAACAAACGGGCAGACAACATTCCAGAATTGGGATTAAGGGAATTTTAGACCATTTATCATCGTAAATACATAGCTACTATAAATAGCCTAATCCTAAGCTTATTCTTTAGTAAGTTGATGTTTATTTGAGAATAGAAAAATAGCTTCCTCATCTTCTCTTCCCCTCAACAACTTCCTCTAGAACGACTGGTAATACCACTTAAGGGTTGGAGGGACTTTGACTGACTGAATCTACCAATCGACCGAATGATTCTTATTTCAGTTAGGCTGTCTTGATCTCAAGAAAAATCTCTAGGTACTTTCGAACTGGACAATCCACGTGGCCTGCTTGACGAACGTCAGTGATGGAGACATCATAAATTAGTACGCAGTACTAGTTGCTATGGGGACCAGTCCTTCGTGAGTGCGGCACTGACCTTTTGGTTTCTTTCGGAGGCCTTTGCACCCGACCTCGAGTCGTAATCGAAAGCGAAGCAGTACCCACTAGGATTTTTCCCATACATGCAAACATAAAAAAGAAAAAAAAAGAGAAAGGGGCGGCTATCTAGCGGGTAGAGGTACGAGAAACTGTCTTCGTTCGGTTCGGAAGAAGAAAGCCGAGAAAACAAAGAAAAAACGTCTTTCATTGACAATGTGGACTTCTTTCAGGTCATTAACTAGAACTTGCATGAGGTATCACAGTGGGGTCTGTCTTCTATCCGGTTCTTGGGGCCGGTCGTAGTCCGTCATCTCTGTTAGAGGGCTCCCAGCAGGCTTTCTTGGTTGAAGAATGGTGATAGGAAAACTCCATTTTTTCATGCTTCTATGGCAGCAAGAAGGCCCTTCTCGTTGAAGCCCGAGGCTTCTTGTATTCCTTTTAGCTTGCAACCGAGTGGATGTCATCCTAGTATTGATCCTCGATAGGTTTAAGTTTCTTTCTCTCTCTCGGATATTCAATCGTGTTTGAATCGAATATCCTTTCTTTATTCCATTTCTGTCCTTCCCCCTCCCTATTTTCTCGTTGTTGTGTTTACTTTATCGCTTCTGTTTCTTTATATTGCTTCCGCGTGGTTTGGTTTGTATCAGGGTAACCGATGATGCTTTTCACCTTAGACTATTCCCATTCTGACTCAAAAAGAAGGCTAGGACTTGGTTGGATTGTTTTCCAAAGTGGAGCATACACAATTGGGATGAATTGGTAAAGGATTTTCTTAATGAATACTTCCTACCGGGCATGTTTGTGGATTTGAGGGATGATATCTACTATTTTCAACAACATGCGGGTGAGCCATTGGATAAAGCTTTGGAAAGGTTTTTAAAGTTCATCCATACTTGTTGCGGTCATAGTCCCGATAAAGTTCTTTTGGAGACTTTTTATAGAGGTATCAATGACAACAATCAAACAACCTAAACCATGTTGCTCAAGGAGGTTTAATGAAGGGCATCCGCAACCAACCGACCTCATCAACAAGATCACCAAACAATCAAGAGCATAGAAGTCAAGGGTGAGAAGGACGGGTATCAATGATCCTAATAATGATGTCATGGCTAGGGTCATAGAATCTCAAGAGGAAATAATGGCTCAACTGGTGACAACAGTTGAGTTACTTGCTAAGAATCAATTGAAACTACCCCCAGAGCCTACCAACAAGAAATTTAATGCTATATATATGCCTCCCAAAAAGGTTCATCATGGGCCAAACTATACCTATCAACCCTATCCTATGGTGTATGCTCCACCGGGTTATGTTCCAATGGGGTTTGTGACTCAAGGCTAAGAAGGCCAAGGTGGGATCCAATAGTACTAAGAACATGAGAAGAGGCCAATTATATGAATGCTTATCAAGGCCAAAAGCCTCATTACCAACAAGGGTATACAGCTCAAGGCCAGTGGAGGCTACCACCTCAATAAGGCAACCAATGGGGTAACACCCATAGATGGAATGACATAAATCAAGAGAGAGATCAATAAGAAAATCAAAGAGGTCTCAATGGGCATCAACAAAGTTCAAATTTTTCCAAAAATTCAAGATTGGAAGATATAATGGAAAGAACGTTGAAGCTTCAAGCAGAGGATTCGAGTGATATAAAGGATATCAAGCAAGGAGAACTTGTTCCGTGATACCCTCGTATCGGCGTCAAGGAGGACCTACACTATGCAACTACCCTCGAGCCACACTTGGGACTCGCAAATAGAATGATCGGGGGTGGTTTGGGGTTCAACTAGAATCCACTAGTAAACTCAAACCGTCTCAAAGGGTTTTCATTCAAAGAGAATCCACTCTTGAACATTGTCATTGACATTCAATCATTCAGCATCAAAGCTAACTAAGGAAAATGTAAAGCTAATGGAGTATTTATAGGCCTCATTAAAGACATAAGGAAAGGCCTAAAGTACCCTTAAGTAGATTCTAAAGTCATAAGCCACATAGGGGCCTATTAGGAATTACATAGGCTAAAACTAGAAAATCCCGCAGCTCTTCAACAGACTAGGCGCTCGGCCTACTTGCACTAGGCGGCCAGCCTCTTTGGCACTAGGCGGTCCGCCTCCTCTGAGTAGGTGGTCCGCCTGGACAAGATCCAGAGAGTGATCAAAAAGTAGGCGGTCCGCCCCTTTGACTAGGCGGTTCGCCCCTTCTTGGGCAGCCTTGAAACACTCCAAAATTGATCTCGAATGCTCCTCGTTCCATGGTGTTCCAATGCATAAGCTCTTCCTTGGCCTTGGATGGTGTTTTTAAATGGTTGCTCGATTTGGGTCTTATCATCCTCCCCTTCTTGAGAAGATTTCGTCCTCGAAATCAAGGCTTGGTCTCTCATGGTTCTAACAACTCCTCGGGGTGGCCAAGAATCTCCTCCTTTGTCCTTCTTGATCGTCACTTTGACATAGGCTTCTTCCAAGATCTCCCCCGCCTTAGCATGGAGCTTAGAACCTACAAGCAAAAACAAGCAAACGTCCTACTTTGAAAGTAGGTTAGTGCAAGAAGTGTGGAAAACACACTCTTGTGATATAACCAAGCATCAATAACAATCATGAATATCAAGTATCCAAAGAGAACCATAAGCACTTGGTTAAAGATCATCATGCACTCAACAAGATAATGAGCAAATAGGTCATGGGAAGATGGGAAATGCAAGATCAAGCTACCAAAATCCCCTTGAACCTTAAGCTCAAGATCAACACACCAATCTATCCTTGAGGTGTGATCAACATGTGGAGTGGAGTGAATCAAATAGCCCAACCTACAAGTAGGATCAAGCACTCCACTCCCCTTCTTTAGAGCATACTTACTCACACCAAGGGATTCCTCTTCTCCTCCCATTTCATCAACTAGGCAACCCTCCTCAAAAGTCAAGTTCTCAAGGAAGGCATTGATGATGGACTCTTCTTCATCATAACCCCAACAAGCAATAGTAGGGTCACTCAAAGAACCATCTACCTCACCCAAATTCTCAAGCAATAGGTTGCCTAAGGGGTCAAACCCTTCACACCATGGGGGTTCCATTTGACTACCCACCCCAGTCCGATACAAGTCGCTACCACAAATGAGATTATCTTCACACAATGGAAATGTAAAAGCATGCACTTCAAATTCATGGTCACACAAAAGCATGGTATCAAGACTAGGTTCTTCACCCACACTCAAGGAGTCATTGAAAACAAATCGATCCATCTCACACTCTAGAGACTCCTCAAGGTAACAACCATCATTACTACGACACATAGGCCCACCATTTAGAAGCATATCAATAAGGGTATGATCAACTATCTCATCTTCCCCTTTGTCAAAGATTGGTGGTGTGCCATAGAAAAGGTCACAATCATTGTCAATTATCAAATCTACACTAGGGAGGGGTTCAATGAACAATGAGCTCACATCATGATGTGGCATAGCATCCCTTCCAACTAGTGTTTCACAAGCACATACAAGTTGACAACTAGACTCTACACTAGTGGTATACTCACTAGATGCATCAAAACCACCAACTAGTGTTGAGTCATCACAAGACAAGTAGCTAGTAGGCTCATGAAAAGGTGAAGTAACACTTACATTGGTAGTACTTCCTTGATCACTCACAAGGTTTGAAGTGTCATATGCAACTCCCCCTTCATGAAGCTCACATTGAGGCTCCAATGGCTTGTCTTCAAATGTACCTACACAAGAACTTTCACAAGAAGAGGTAGAAGATAAAGAAGGGTTAGAACAATGGGTGCTCTCACTCTCAATTTTTCCTTCCTCACCTCTCATCTCTCTCAATTTTACCTCATGGTCAAGTGTAGTTTGTGGTGACAATCCACTCACATCACTCCTCAAATCCTCTCCTTTTTCCTCTCTTGGATTGTCACCGGTCACTCCCTCACTTCTCTCTATCTTTTCTCTCTCAATTGGAGTGGAGTGACTCCCATTTTCATCATGCAATGGCAAAACAATGAAATTGTTTGCCTCGGGTTCAAGTACAATGGGTTACTTGGCTTTAGCCGCTTCCCTCAACTCCCGCATTCGATTGTAGTCATCACTCACTTGTTTGGGAGTTAGGGGTTGGAGCACGAACTTTTTTCCCTCATGCGTCACCGTATAGGTGTTGGCATGGCCATTATGAACCACACGTCGATCAAATTGCCATGGCCTACCAAAGAGAAGGTGGCATGCTTGCATAGGCACAACATCGAACGTGTGCTCATCCACATAGTTCCCAATCTTGAACTTGATCAAACATTGTTTAACCACCTTCAACTCACCACACTCACTAAGCCATTGTAGCAGGTAAGGATTTGGGTGTTTTAGGGTAGGTATTTTCAATTGGGCAACTAGTGCTTGGCTAATAACGTTGGCACAACTCCCCGAGTCAATGATCATAGAGCAAAGGAGACCCATGACTCGGCATTTGGAATGAAAAAGGTTCTCTCTTTGTAAGGTCTCAACATCCTCTACACACATGGCTCCTAGACTCCTCCTCACAACAAGGAAGGCATGGGCATCATCATCTTCCTCCATGGCAATCTCCCCAACATCTCCCTCCTCATCACCTTCTACTCCCTCATTTTCGGACTCACTTTCTTGCTCATACACCAAATCACCAACCACAACCATGGTTCTTTTTGTAGAGCATTCCTTAGCAATATGCCCAAAGCCCTTGCACTTATAACATTGAGTAGAAGTAGAAATAGGATTACTCAAGCGAGTTTTAGAATTACCTTCCAAGTGTGGTGTAGTCTTCTCATAAGGCTTCTTCACTTCTTTGCTAGCACTTGCACTTGGAAAGTTGGCATTTGGAGTCTTCCACTCTTTTGGCTTGCTTGTGGTAGTAGGAGTGTTATGTTTGAACTTCTCTCCTTTGAGCCAAGTCTCGGCATCAATTGCGGCTTCAAACAAATCTTGAAGGGTGAGATAATGATGCAACCTCAATTGAGAAGCTATACCATAGCTCAAGCCATTCTTGAATCAGATCATGGCTTCTTCTTCACCTTCGGTATCTATATCCAATGCCATCCGGGTCTTTTCAAACTCATCATGGTACTCATGCACCGCTTTGACACCTTGTTTTAGATCATAGAGCTTCTTGAGTTGCTCTTGCCGATACCTTGGAGTTATGTACTTGGTGTTCATAAGACCTTTCAACTCATCCCAACTCACATTCAAATGCAAATTCATCCTTCTCCTAGACCTCTTCATAGACTCCCACCAAGTAGAAGCATAGGCCTCAAAGGTAGAAATAGCATAGGTACCCTTTCTCTCCTCGGTCATCTCATTGGTGTCAAACACCCTCTCCATAAGTAGTACCCATTCCATGTATGCCTCTGGATCACAAGTTCCCTTGAAGGGTGGAAGATTGAGCTTGACACTATTGAGGTTGTTGTTGTTGTCACGTACCCCATAGTTAGGCTCCGGTTGGCCTCCATAGTGGTCATCATGTGCAACATACTCTCTCCTAGCATTCCTCCCTCCATATCCCATGGGTGGCCCTCGACCTCGGCCTCTACCCCTATCCATATTTCGACCCCAATTCATTGGCCTCCTAGGTTGATAAGGAGCATCATACCCATAGGCCTCATCACCATACTCGGCTTCCTCCTCTTCTTGAGCCTCAACAACTTGCTCAAGAGCTCAAGAGGTGGGACAAACCTAACGGGTCTTCGAAGTGGAGCATTTCCTTGGGGATTGCCCAAGTTGAGAGGATTGCTCTCTTGTTGGGGATTGCCCAACCCACGCTCTCGTAGAGCTTCAACTTTGCTTTGTTCATACTTCTTGTTTAGCTCAACAAAGTGTCCGGGAGTCATAGGAGTGCTATGACTCGTGCCCTCTCCGAATTCAATTTGGACACTCGGGGTCCTCCTCTCTCCGGTCTCAACTTGATTCCTCTCGACGGTTTCAAGTCTCAATGAGATATCCTCCAATTTAGCCATAATGGTGGCCATAAAGTGCTTCATGGGATCATCTCCATCGTTTGCCATTGCACCTACAAAAAGCAAATGAGGGGAGTAGGCGCCCCACCTGTTTTGAGTAGGTGGTCCGCCTGGTTCCCTGTAGAGGGGAGTAGGCGGTCAGCCTACTTGAAGTAGGCGCCCCGCCTCTGTAAAATCCAGAGAGCTCACCAAAATCAGGCGGTCCGCCCCTTCTACTAGGCGCCCCGCCTAGTGCAACTTCCAGCACTGTTCAAACTCGTTTTTCTTGCCTTTGGCACCCAAAAATCCAACAATTCACACGTTGTTTTATCAATCCGAAGGTACCCAAACGTTGTTTCAAGCACAGAGATCAAACCTCAATCAATTTTATCAAAACCCAATCAAAATTCAACAATCTACCATGTTCATCATGTTCATAGCTAGGGTTTCAAGCCTTTTCAATTTCTTCAAGGGTTTCAAATCTCAAATCATGGAATACAACTCCAAATCGTGTGTGTTGGGTACCAAAATAACGGGTTTCCAATAAGGAACAAACCCCAATATCAATCACCACAAGAATCAATCCAAAACACAAGATAGAACAATTTTTTTGGTATTTTTTCAATTTTTCAATTTTTTTGTAATTTTCTCCTTTCCAATAACAAGAACAAGAAAACTAAAGATAGAATCGACCTAGGCACGAAGAATCAAGGGTCGGGGGTTTGTAGAAACAAAACCCAAGCCTTGCTCTGATACCAAGATGATAAAGATCAAAACCAAATGCGGAAAAATAAAGATAGGAGCGAGACACTACTCAAACTCCCTACGAAGTAACCACGGAGAACTTGTTCCGTGATACCCTCGTATCGGCGTCAAGAAGGACCTACACTATGCAACTACCCTCGAGCCACACTTGGGACTCGCAAATAGAATGATCGGGGGTGGTTTGGGGTTCAACTAGAATCCACTAGTAAACTCAAACCGTCTTAAAGGGTTTTCATTCAAAGAGAATCCACTCTTGAACATTGTCATTGACATTCAATCATTCATCATCAAAGCTAACTAAGGAAAATGTAAAGCTAATGGAGTATTTATAGGCCTCATTAAAGACATAAGGAAAGGCCTAAAGTACCCTTAAGTAGATTCTAAAGTCATAAGCCACATAGGGGCCTATTAGGAATTACATAGGCTAAAACTAGAAAATCCCGCAGCTCTTCAACAGACTAGGCGCTCGGCCTACTTGCACTAGGCGGCCAGCCTCTTTAGCACTAGGCGGTCCGCCTCCTCTGAGTAGGTGGTCCGCCTGGACGAGATCCAGAGAGTGATCAAAAAGTAGGCGGTCCGCTCCTTTGACTAGGCGGTCCGCCCCTTCTTGGGCAGCCTTGAAACGCTCTGAAAATGATCCCGAATGCTCCTCGTTCCATGGCGTTCCAATGCATAAGCTCTTCCTTGGCCTTGGATGGTGTTTTTAGATGGTTGCTCGATTTGGGTCTTATCGCCCGTGAAGATGGAGGACCCTAATGCATTTACCATACCATGTACCATTGGTAAGAGATGTTTTAATAAAGCTTTGTGTGATTTGGGGAAAATCATTAATCTCATGCCTTATGCCATTTATAAAAATTTAGGACTTGAAAAGCCAAGACCGACCTCAATGAATCTTCAAATGGTCAATCGCTCAATGAAAAGGCCAATTGGGGTGGTTGACAATGTGTTTGTTAAGGTAGATCACTTTATCATCCTCACGTATTTTTTTTATTTTAGATTGTTCCATTAATTAGATATGTCAATTTTACTTAAAAAGGCTATTTTTAGCTATGAGACGGGCTTTGTGTGATGTTGAAAAGGGGAAGTTGACATTCCAATTTAATGGTAAGGAGGTTGTTTTTCATGTGTGCAAGTCAATGAAGCAATTGGTGGAAGATGCTTCATGTTCCTATGTTGATATGGTTGTCGATGCATTAGTGGAAAAGGAGAGCTTGATAAGTGAATTTGATACAATAGCATCCGTATTTTGGAACATGGATGTTGATGATGACGAGAGTGTGAAAGCATGTGTGCTTGCATTGGAAGGGTTCAGAACTAAGCCATATTCCCCAAAGAAGCTCTCCCTTGATCTTGAATGTGTTCCTAAAAATTGAGGCGTGATGGTTGTGCATAATTACAAAGGTAAAACCATTTCCACTAGGACCGTGTCCGGGTGGAGATTTTGCATGGACTATCGCAAGCTCAACAATGCTACAAAAAAAGACCATTTCCCACTTCTGTTCATTGACCAAATGTTGGATAGGTCGGTCGGGAGGGCTTATTATTGTTTTCCGGTACAACCAAATCTTTATAGAAGGGAGTACCAGGAGAAGAAAACCTTTACTTGTCCATATGGGACATTTGCTTTTAGGAATATGCCTTTTGGTCATTGCAATGCCCCCGCCATCTTTCAATGGTGCATGCTTGCCTTATTCCACGATATGGTGGAGAACATTTTGGAGGTCTTCATGGATAATTTTTTTCCGTGGTTGGGGATTCGTTTGATGATTGTTTACACAATATCGACTTGGTTCTTGAAAGGTGTGAGGAAACTAATTTGGTGCTTAATTGGGAAAAAATCTACTTTTTAATGGATGAATGGATTGTTTTAGGGAACATGGTGTCGAAACAGGGGATTAAGGTTGATCAAGCAAAAATAGAAGTGATTTCTAAGCTTCCACCTCCTACTACCGTTAAGGGAGTGAGGAGTTTCCTTGGTCATGTGGGTTTCTATAGGAGGTTCAGTAAGAATTTCTCTAAGATGGCTCATCCCTTGTGCAAGTTGTTTGAAAAAAAGGCGAAAGGTGTGTTTGATGATGCTTGTCTAAAAGCATTTGAAGAATTTAGAAGAAGTGTCACTACCACTCCCATCATTGTTAGTCCAAATTGGGGCTTACCCTATGAATTGACGTGCGACGCAAGTGATGTGGCTCTTAGTGTCGTGCTAGGACAAAGGATTGAAAACCTTTTTCATTCAATCTATTATGCAAGTAAAACTATGACAGGTGCCTAATTGAACTACACGGTCACCGAGAAGGAGTCCCTAGTGGTGGTGTTTGCTATTGAGAAGTTTCGGGCTCATTTGATATGGTCCAAGGTGGTGGTGCATACCGACCACTCGGTTATTTATTACTTGATGAGTAAGAAAGACTCCAAGACTCGGTTGATTCGTTGGCTCCTATTGCTACAAGTATTTGATGTGGAGGTTAAGGAGAGAAAGGAATAGAGAATCAAGTAGTGGACCACTTGTCAAGATTGGATGAAGGGGGGGGGGGGGGGGGACCACATGAACATGGTGAAATTAATGATAGTTTTCCGGATGTGAGTGAAACGACCTCGGTCAGTCGTTTTGGAAGTTAGGATTCCGATTGGCGTGCCGATAATTTTAAAATATTTAAAATGTCCATTAGGACATGTCTGTAAAATTTGAGCTAAATCAGACCTCGTTTGGTAGGCATCGGAAGAAGGTTTCAGTTTTTATTGTCGATAAGTATTAAAAAGAGATTTTCGAGCTCGGTTTTGGCGAATGAGCTCCGATTCGAAATTCGAAAGCGCCGTTAGGTTTGTATGATTATTTCTGACTTTTTGTGATTTTTCGAAAGTGAATTTCGATGTTGTTCGGCTAGTTTCCGCTAAAATGCCGAAAGTTAAATAATTTGATCTGTTTCCATCTAATTTGCATATTGAGTTTCGGGAGTTCGATTTGATATCCGCCTTCGCGAGTATGTTACATATATTTTATATAACTTGTATGCAAAAGTTGGAATTATTTTGAATATCGTAGGGTATCGTTTTAATTTTTGTCGCGAAAAGTAAATAGAATAAAAAAAAGAGAAAAAGACAAAAAAGAAAAAAAATAGAAAAATCGTAAGTCATTGGCGGTGGGATTAATCCCTTAGCCAAATTCTTATCAGCATTAAAGAACAAACAAGATTAGAACGAGAAACAGGAGAAAACAGAAAACGAAGGAGAACGCGGAGAAGAAAATATGCCAGAAAATGAGAAAAGGGGCCGGAGAAAAGTAGAATTTTCACCCTGAAACATTCAGGTAATGATCTTAATATATTATTTGAGTTAATTACATGTGTTTGAATATATTTTCACGGTAAAACTTGAAATATTAGACATCATTTTAATAAGTTCAACTAATAGTTTAAAGGGTCAAATGTACCCCGATAATGCAATTGATTATATATTCGTACTCAGTGAGTTATGGGCAACATATAAATGTAATTTACTTAGAGTTTGGTTATGTGACCATAAACCCTGTACATAAGCCTGGCCTGCGTATTGCGTATACGAATAGGGTATCAGGTTCCTAACCGGATTGCCCTAAGATGTGAGGAATGAAGCCTTTAGCCTTATTTGATATATTTTTCTGCTTATTGAATACAGTGGGATAGTTTGGCAATGAAACCAAAGGACAAAGCGGTTATTGAGTAGATGTACTAACTTTGTAACAAGGTAAGTGTTTATGTCCATTTCTTTAGAGACACCTGGCCTCGTGGATTTTCTACCACGTGTTCCTTACGTGTGTAGCTGCCGATAGGCGTACTCATTACGCCTTAGCTTTGAATTTATATTGTATATTATTTGTTATGCCCTGTTGTTGGTATTGCATTGAGCATATGAGCATTGCACTCTGGTTTTGAGCATTGCATATACTTCCCGGTTGGCGATGAGAGTCCCGCACCGGTGAAGGGTCATCATTGCATATACTTCCCGGTTGGCGATAAGAGTCCCGCACCGGTGAAGGGTCATTATTGCATATACTTCCCGGTTGGCGATGAGAGTCCCGCGCCGGTGAAGGGTCATTATTGCATATACTTCCTAGTAATCGATGAGAGTCTCGAACCGGTGAAGGGTCATTATTGCATATACTTCCCGGTAATCGATGAGAGTCCCGAGCCGGTGAAGGGTCATCATTGCATATACTTCCCGGTAATCGATGAGAGTCCCGAGCCGGTGAAGGGTCATTATTGCATATATCTCCTGGTAGACGATGAGAGTCCCGCGCCGGAGATAGGTATCAGGCATATGTGATTGCATTGCATCGTACCATATTCATCCCATTTCATTGCACCGCATACTGACTATGGTGTATATTGTGTTGTGTTTTATGTATGCGGTCTGTATACTATGTTGTGGACATATCTCAGTTTTTCTATATATTACTGGCTCGTATTCTGGGTTGCGGGGATCGGGTTGCACGTCGCAACGTTATAAACATATGGATCGGGTTGCACGCTGCAACGGTATAAATATATGGACCGGGCTGCACGTCGCAGCGGTATAAATATATGGATCGGGTTGCACGTCGCAGCGGTAGGAATATATGGATTGGGTTGCACGCCGCAACAGGATGAATATATGGATCCGCAACAGGATGTATTTCTGATTGTTGATGTGTTCGGAATACCTATATGTTCTGGCTGTCTTACGTTCCTGGTTGTTAATGAGTTTGTGATTCCATACGTATTTCTAGTTATTATCTGGCTCAACCTTTTCATAATTTAAATAAAAGGAATTTGGTTTATCTGTTTCTTTTCTCCCTGGCTAGCTATCCTATTCTTTGAGGTGGCTAGTCTGCCCCACTTATTGAGTCCTTTTGACTCACCCTTGTTTGTTGTCTGTTTCTTGTCTATCTATTTCATTTCGGCAGGTTCGCTCCAGGATTAAGTTCACCATGTTGTGAAGGAGCGAAGACGACTTCAGCTGTCAGGGTGAGCCAGCTTTTATTCAGGATGGCCACCAGTTTTGTGGTTATTATTTCAGTTGCATTTTGCTCCCTTCAGGAGGTATCTGGCTTCTTTCTTACTCTTAGATGTCTAGTCTGGATAACCCTAAACCTAGTATGTTGGGTAGTCAGCTGTAATTTCTTTTATACAACTTAGAGGTATCAGTAAGTCTGTGTTTTTTTAAAGTCTTGTTCTTATTTATGAATTGAATTATATCTATTATCCTAGTTTAATTGGTAAGGGTTTGCCCGACGGGTCTAGGGGAGGATGTCGGGTGCCCGCACGACCCAGCCAAATTCCGGGTCGTGTCAGTGAGAGTGTTTGCGGTGACTTGGCAAGAAGTACCTTGGTATGTAGAGATTTCCAACTTTGTTGTGTGTGGTGATTTGCCCAAAGACTATTCGTACAATCAAAAGAAGAAGCTTATGAAGGATGCTCGTCATTACTATGAGCCCTACTTGTTTAGAATTTGTGCAGATGGGATAATTTAGAGGTGTCTTCTGGATGTTGAATAATGGGAGATTATCAATGGGTGTCATTCTACTCTCTATTGTGGGCACCATGGTGGCCTTAGAACCGCCTCAAAGATCTTGGAGAGTGGGTTCTACTGGCCAACCATCTATAAATACGGCTATGTGTTTTTGAAAGGGTGTGATAAATGCCAATGGGCTATGAGAGTATCAAGGAGACATGAGATTTCCCAAAAGCCTAACATGGAAGTTGAATTGTTTGATGTGTGGGGCACCGGCTTCATGGTCCCTTTCATTAGTTCTTGTGGGATAAAATACATTTTGGTGTCCGTCGACTATGTATCTAAAGGGGTAGAAGTGGTGGCTCTACCAAACAATGAGGCAAGAAGTGTCATGGCATTCTTGAAATAGGGCATGTTCACTCGTTTTGGCACCCCTAGAGCATAATAAGTGATGGTGGCTCTCACTTTTGCAACAAGGAATTTGACTCGCTACTCGAGAAGTATGGAGTTAAGCACAAAGTCGCAACTCATTATCATCCACAAACTAGTGACAAGTTGAAATATCCAAACCGGGAGATAAAGCAAATCTTGGCAAAGACTATGAATGCCAACCCGAAGTATTGGGCTAAGAAGTTGAATGATTCACTTTGGGCTTATAGGACGGCTTACAAGGTGTTTGGTAAGGCTTGTCATCTCGCAATCAAGCTTGAGTATAAGGCGTTGTGGGTGTTGAAAAAGTTGAATTCGTATTGGGAGTTATCCTTTAAGTTTAGAATGGATGCATTGAAGTAACTTGATGAAATGAGGTTCAACGCATATGAAAATGCCTTGTTGTAAAAGGAGAAGATGAAGATTATGCATGATAGGAGGATATGGAATCGGGAGTTCAAGGTTGGAGATCTTGTGTTGTAGTTTAATTCTCGTCTCCAATTATTTCTCGGGAAGTTAAATTTGAAATAGAGTGGCCTGTTCAAGGTTGTTGGTATTTCTCCCTATGTTGTCGTTTATTTGGAAGATGTCAGTGGAAAGCATTTAAGAGTTCATGGGAACCGGGCGAAGCATTACTAGGAAGTGATGGAAGGCACCAAGATGGTAGCTTTGGTAGTTTTGATTGATCCTTGAGCAATTCGATCAGTGTCATGCCACAACTTTAACTAGAGCGCTTCTTGAGAGCCAACCCAAGGTTTTAGCTAATTACTTATTGTTTTGCAGGTGTCAACGATGTTTTTGTAGCTGAAGTAAAATGATGCAAATTTCTAGAATTGTAGGTGACAGCGAAGTCGCCCCTTGCTTAGAAGGCCGCCTTTTGGTGTGTGTTTGGGAGCCTAGAAAAAGTCCCTCAGATAGCCAAGAATAGGCGGCTGCCCTTCCAAAAAAGCGGCTGCCCATTCTAAACAATAACATACCCAGTGGCTAGCAAAATAAGATGAAACTACCCATGATAAAGAAAATGCAATCAAAGAAATTACTTATAACTAAGATAAACATACAATAGTGCGAGTAAAGGCACAAAATGCGATAAATAATGTATCTAAAATAGAACAAATGATATCCAACTCGCACTCTAACGGCTACTATCTAAACTTCTACCCTAATCCTCGACCTCCACGTTTTCCTATCAAGGGTCATGTCCTCGGTGATCTGGAGGTGAGCCATGTCCTGACGAATCACCCCCCAATTCTTCTTTGGTGTACCTCAACCTCTCCGTAGACCCAGCACTGCCAACTTCTCACACCTTCTCACTAGAGCATCTGTGCTCCTTCTCTTCACATGGCTAAACTATCGCAGCATCCCTTCTCGCATCATATCCGCTACAGCAGCCACTCCCAACTAAAGTGGGAGTGGAGACCTTTCTAAAGTAGTTGAAAAAATTTCTAAGTGTCAAAATTCATGCTCTCTGGACTTTTTTCACCCTTATTGGGCGACACTCAGTGCTTGAGACCCTTTTCATACATAGAGGCCGCCCCTTGCTTGGCGACCGCCCTTTATTTAGCCCCAAAAATTTGGCTAAATAAGAAATTGGGTGCTCTCTGAAATTTTGTCGCCCTTATTGGGCGCCATACAGTGTTGGAAGCCTTTTTTAGCACTTGGGGGCCGCCACTTGATTGGGCGGCCGCCTTTTCTTTAGCCGTAAAAAATTGGCTGAGTGTCAAAAAGAGACCTCTCTGGACTTTTGTCACCCTTATTTGGCAACATGCAATATAGTCCACCTAATTTTCCTCGAAATATAGGTTGTGAACCGAGGAGATAGTCTCTCAATTGAGGTTTCAAAAGTATGATTCTCATCATGAACTATTTGATGACGCAGTTGAAGCCGAGAAGTGGCTTAAAAAGGAGAAGTCCAACAGCTATAAGAGTACTACTTCTACTCCCGTGAGTAAGCCAAAGGAATGGAAGAGCCCAAACACAAGGGGAGCAAGTGCAAGTCGAAATGTGAAGAAGACTTATGAGAAGTCAACACCAAATGTGGGAGGTAATTCTAAAACACAATTGAACACTCCTACTTCTTCTTCTATTCAATGCCACAAGTGTAAGGGGTATGGTCACTTTGCTAGAGATTGTCCTACTCGAAAGACCATGATTGTAATGGATGATGGGATGGTATATGAACAAGATAGTGAACCCGAGAATGAGGAAAGTGATGTAGTTGCCTGTGAAGAGGCTATTTCGGAAGGGGATGATCCTAACTTGTTATGAGTGGTTAGGAGGAGTTTGAGTACCATACTTATGGAAGAGAAGGTAGAAAATGAGCAAAGAGAGAACCTTTTCCATGCTACATGTCGTGTGAAGGGGCAAGTGTGTTCAATGGTTATTGATTCGGGAAGTTGTGCTAATATAGTGAGCCAAACATTGATTTCCCAATTGAAATTACCCACTCCAAAGAATCCAAGCCCATACCGTTTACAATAGTTGAGTGAGTGTAGGGAGTTGAAAATGGTGAAACAAGTGTTGATAGAGTTCAACATTGGTAACTATAGAGACAGAATCATGTTTGATGTGGTCCCGATGCAAGCTTGCCACACTCTATTTAGGAGACCATGGAAATATGATGGTCTGTGTGGTACATGATGACCGGACCAACTCCAATACGGTTAAGCAAGAAGGAAAGAAATATGTGCTCAAGCCTTTGACACCAAGCCAAGTAAGAGAGGACTATAAACGCATGAGGGAGTTGAAAGAAGCCGCTAAAGCCAAGTCTCCTATGGCACTTAAGTCTGAAGCCAATAATCTTATTGTCATGCCATTTCAAGTTAAAAGTGAGAGTCACTCTACTCCAAATAAGGACAATCTTGAGTCTCGATCCATTGTACTTAAACATGAGAGACAAAAGAAAGAGAGAAGTGAAGGAGTGACCGGTGGCAATCCTAGAGAGGGAAAAGGAGAGGATTTTGAGAAGTGATGTGAGTGGATTGTCACCACCAACTAAACCTGACCATGAGGGAGACTGAGAGAAAGGAGAGGTGAGGAAAGAAAAATTGAGAGTGAGAGCACCCATTGTTCTAACTATTCTTCATCTTCTACTTTTTCTTGTGTTAGTTCTTATGTAGGTACACTTGAAGACAATCCATTGGAACCTCAACCATGTGCTTTGAAGGAAAAAGGTTAGACCTCATAAAGTCAGCGAAGCTAATGTTTCGTATGTGTTATATCCTCTCGACCTAGCGAGAACTTATAAGGAAGGTCGGCATCTGTCTTTCAAGTTAAGTCATTTTCTAAGACGGCTCCTCTTATTCTACGATAATCCAAGACGGAACTACTTTCGACGGGTCCTTCTATTATCTCCTTTCCAGTACTAGGCTTTTGCTTTCTTGTAGTTCTTCTCTTTACATCTACCTTCAAAACAAACAAAAAGGACGACGAAATTACTATATCTATATATAGAAAGATATGGACTGGAGAGTTTGGATTGAGAAGAGGATGAAAATATTCAATGTGAGCTTCATGAAGGAGGAGTTGAACATGTCACTTCAAATGATGTGAGTGCTCAAGGAAGTAACTCAACTGTAAGCGTTTCTTCACCTTCTCATGAGCCTACTAGTTACTTGTCTTGTGATGATTCAATGCTCGTTGGTGTTTGTGATGCATCAAGTGAATATGCCACTAGTGAAGAGTCTAGTAGCCAACTTGTGTGTTCCTGTGTATCACTAGTTGAGAGAGATGTTGTTCAATGAACCTCTCTCTAGTGTAGATGTGATAGTTGACCTTCATTGTGACCTTCACTATTACACACCACCAATTTTTGACAAAGGGGAGGATGAGGTAGTTGATCATACCCTTGTTGATATGCTTCTCTTTAGTGGACCTATGTGTCATGGTAAGGATGGTAGTGACCTTGAGCAGTCCACATTGCATGAATTGGACAAGTTTGTATATGATGACTCCTCAAGTGATGGTGATGAACATAGTCTTGATACCTTGCCTTGTTTGATCATGAAATTGAGATGCATGATTTTACTAATCCATTGTTTAAAGGCATTTTTATTTGTGGTAGTGAATTGTATGGGACTAGGGTTGTTAGTAAGGTAGAACCTCCATGGTGTGAAGGGTTTGACTCCTTAGGCAACTCATTATTTGAGACCTTGAGTGAGGTAAATGACTCTTCGAGTGACCCTACTTTTGGTTGTTTGGGTTATGATGAAGAAGAAGCCATTATCAATACCTTCCTCGAAAGTTTTCTTTATGAAAATGGTTGCTTAGGTGATAAAATTGGAGGTGGAAAGGAAACTCTTGGTATGAGTAAATATGCTCTAAAGAAGGGAAATGGAGTAAATTATTCTAGTTGTAGCTTGCGCTATTTGACTTACTCCATCCCACATGTTGATCACACTTTGAGGATGGATTGGTGTGTTGATCATGAGCTTAAGGATCAAAGGGAATTTGATAGCTTGATCTTACATTTCCCATGTTCCCATGACCTATTTGCTCATTCTTGTGTTGAGTGCATGTTTTCATTAAACCAAGTACTTGTTGTTCTCCTTGGAGACTTGATCTTTGTTATTGCTATTGATGCTTGGTTATACCATAAGAGTGTGTTTTCCACACTATTTGCTCTAAGGTTTTCTGTTTGCTTGTCGTTGCTTGTAGGTCCTAAGCTCCATGCTAAGGCAAGGGAGAACTTGGAAGAAGCCTATGTCAAAGTAACGTTCAAGAAGGACAAAAGAGGAGAGCATTGGGCACCCCGAGGAGATGATGATGCCATGGGAGAGAACGCCTTGATTTTGAGGACGAAATCTTCTCAAGAAGGGGAGGATGATGCGGGGCAAATCGAGCAACCCTCAATGACTAAGGCTTTGGAGAAGAGTTGAAGGAACATTTTATAGGTTCGATGAAGGTTGGAACGTCCAAGGCCAAGAAAGAGCATCACAAGATCATTTTGAGCCGTCTCAAGACCTCACAGGATGAGGCGGACCGCCTACTAGGATGGACGGACTGCCTAGTTGAAAATTGGCAAAATTCGGCTAAGTATAGAATGGCATGCTCTCTGGATCTGGAAGAGGCGGACCGCCACTTTTACATAGGCGGACCGCTCACTCTACAATGCTACTCCATCAGCTTGTCAAGAAGCGGAGTGCCTGGTGCTAAGGGCGAACCGCCCACTGCTGTTTTGACTTGACGGGAATTCTACTTATTTTACTATGTAATTCCTACTTTGGCCCTACGTGGCTTATGTCTTTCTAACCCACTTTGGGGATTCTTTAGACCTTATATTATGTTTAGAGGGCACCTATAAAAGGATCCATAAGGCTTTTATTTCAATTACCTAGATTTTGAACAATGAAGAACAAATTGAGACATGGTCTCTTGATTGAATGAATTCCTTTTCTTTTGACATGAATCAATTGGTAGCACTAATTGAATCTCATTCCAAACCGGACCGGGCTATTTGCAAGAGTCGAATTCCTCTTGAGGACTGTCCGTATAGTATAGGCTATTCTTGATACGATTCAAGGGTGTTACGAGACCCATTCGTCGTAGCTACCTCAAAGGGAGTTCAAGATTCATCTTGCTCCTATCCTTTTATTTTCGCTTCCATTTTTATTCCGTATCACCCTACTTGGGATTATTTGCTACCACTCAAAGAAAAAACTCTTAGCATCGAATGGTCAAGAATTGTTAGTCTTGATTCATCACCGAAAGGGGGTGAATCGAGTATATATGAGCGAGGTCCAATCGGTGACCTATAGTGTAATAGAGCTTATAGCTAGACTCTTTGATTAGAGGTTTAGGGAGAGATTAGTGTCCTACTTTCTCTATTAAATGATTTTACTGGTTTAATTGCTTTCACAGTTGTCTTAATTATTATAATCCTTAATTCTAGGACTATCATACTTGATGAGACCCAAAACCCCTCAAGACCATTCACACGTAGCCAAGCTAAGGAGATCCAAGGAGTGCACATACACTTGGTGAGGAAGGGCCTTGAAGAAGGAAGCGATTGGAAGCCGTTCCGGGTGCTCAAGCTAGGCCTCACGCCTAAGGAGGAAGAGAACCCAGCAGAGCTAGGCGCCCCGCCTACCCCAGGCGCCCCGCCTAGGGAGCTCACTGCCTAAGGCCCAGGCGCCCCGCCTAGTTTCAGGCGCCCAGCCTAGCTCAAGGCCAAGCCAGGCGCCCCGCCTAGATCCAGGCGCCCCGCCTGGCTTCAGCATATGCCAGGCGCCCCTCCCAGCCCCAGGCGCCCCTCCTAGCTACTGAATTTATGTTTCTTGACTGTTTTGCCCTACGTGGCTTATTTGGTGAACCTTATTAGTAAGGGTAATTAAGTCTTTGTGTAAGCTTGGGAAAACACTATAAATACCCAAGCATAGCTTATTTTACACTTAGCTTATTATTGATATTGATGAATGTTGAACATTGAACATGAGCATGGCTCTTGGTAATGAATGAAACCCTTTGATCTTGGACTTGTATGTCTTCTAGCGGATCTAGATGAATACTCTTCCTCTCCGACCATTCTACTTGCGTGCTCGCGTTGGCTCGAGGGTAGTTGCATAGCGTAGGTGTTCTTGTCCTTCTCCCGGGGTGTATCGGAACAAGTTCTCCGTTGCTACTTGGGATTAGAGATCGAGTTACGTCTCGTTCTTTATCTTTTACTTTCCGCGTTTGATTCTCATTAGTTTTATGGTATCAGAGCAAGGCTCGGGTTTTGTTTCTACAAACCCCCGACCCTTGATTCTTCGTGCCTAGTATCTTCTTTTAGTTTTCTTGTTGTTGAAGTTATTAGAAAGGAGAAAATTGCAAAAAAATTGAAAAATTGAAAAATACAAAAATTTGGTGTTACTTGTTGATTTGGATGATTTGTGATATGGGTGTTGTGGATTCTTGATCGTGATTGAATTCCCGTTACTTGAGTACCAAAATTGTTGGAATTGGTGGAGTTTGAAAAATTGAAACCCCAACAACCCTTAAACCCTTGATAAACCTTGTTCTTGATGATTTTGGCTTGATTCTTGGGTTGGATTGATGCTTGATTGAAAACTTGTTATTGGGGATTGATCTTCATTGAAAAACAAACAATTCGGTACCAATTTTGTGGGATTTGAACATGTTTAACACCTACTTTGATGAATCACAATCCTTGTTGAAACCCTTTTGTTAAACCCTTGTGTTCTTGAGTTCTTGAGATTGAACCCTGATTTGATTGATTGTTTGATTGAAAATTTGATTGGGTTTTGTTAAGGAAGATCAAACACAACTTTGGGTATCTTTGGATTGTGAAAACAAGTTGAAAACATCGGATTTGAGGCTTGAAAATCGACTTGAAACGAGTTTGGAACGAGTTGGAAGAAGCTTCAGGCTAGGCGCCCCGCCTAAGCCAGGCGCCCCGCCTGACTTGGCTACTGCCTAAGTCCCAGGCGCCCCGCCTAGACCCAGGCGCCCCGCCTGGAACACAGCACAACCCAGGCGCCCCACCTGAGTTCAGGCGCCCCTCCTGAGTGCTGAACGCATTGTTTCGGGTAGATTTTCGTAGGTATTTCCCTTTGTTTGATAACATAACATCTAGTTAGTACTAATTTGAGTAACCGATCTACTTGAATAGTGCTAACCCTTTGATTGCTCTTAAGTGATTCGTGCCTAGCAAGGAGAGTAGAATTCTAAAGAAAAGCGTAGAATCTTTTAACTCAAGTCCTTCACTTCAAAGTGCCTAGCGTTCATTGAGTCCCATTAACTCCACTCACCCCGGAGTGTGCGTGACTCGTGAATAGTTTAGTTGAGTTGAGGAGTTGATAATCATCTACGTGAAGCTTTGGGACTACAAGTTGAGTGAAATATCCACCGCCACCCAAAGAGTGATCCGAGTGAACACAAGTGAGGGAGCGAGTGAGGTGTTTTAACTAACGCTTGTTTCTTTTCCTTGTAGGTACAATGGCCAACGAGGGTCAAGATTTTATCAAGGAGGCCTTGGCTAGCCTTCTTGCCAAGATGGATGTTATGACTCAACGGATTGAGTCACTTGAAAAGGGTGCTTCGAGTACCCAAGGTGAACATGGGACCCCGAGTGTCCCAATTGAAAAGGGGACCCCGAGTGTCCAAATTGAGACTGGTGAAGGCTCAAGTAGCCCTACCTTTACCCCGGAGCAAGTTGTTGAATTGCTCAATCAACAACGGGTAAAGGAGGACCGAGAGAGAATTGAACGAACGGGCATTCCCCGTATCTTAGACAATCCTCCAAGAAACTTTCCACTACCAAGACCCGTCCGAAATGTGCAACCTCTTGAGCAAGTTGTTGAGGCTCAAGAAGGGGAGGAAGTTGATTATGATGACAATGTGTATGGGTATGATGATCACTTTCAACCAAGGCGAGCTATGAATTGGGGTCGAAATGTGGATCGGGGTAGAGGCCGAGGTCGAGGGCCACCCTTAGGATATGGAGGGAGGAATGTTAGAAGGGACTATGTTGCTTATGATGATCACTATGGGGGCCAACCGGAGCCATTCCAAGGGGGTCGTGATAACAACAACAATCTTAATAGTGTGAAGCTCACTATTCCTTCTTTCAAAGGAAGTAGTGACCCGGTGGAGTACATTGGTTGGAAATTGGCTATGGAGCGTATCTTTGACACCAATGATATGCCCGATGTGAAGAAAACCAAGTATGCAATATCCTCCTTTGAATCTTTTGCTTCTACTTGGTGGGAGTCGGTGAAGAGAAATAGAAGGAGGACGGGTATGGCTATTAATCTTACTTGGGAAGAGTTGATCCGTGTGATGGATGAGAAGTACTTGACTAATCAATACCGGGTTGAACAACAAAGGCGTCTATATGATTTGAAGCAAGGTTCCAAATCGGTTGGTGAATACTTCAATGAATTTGAGCAAATCCGAATGATCCTTGACTTAGATGATGAAGACAATGAGACGGCCATGATCCGTTTCAAAGGGGGCTTGAACCGAGACATAGCTTCACAATTGAAGTTCCACAAATATGATGATCATTACAAGCTATGTGAAGATGCGGTTGAGGCCGAGAAATGGCTCAAGGAGGAAAAATCTCTCCGCTACAAGAGTAGCACTCCTACTCCAACAAGCAAACCAAAGGATTGGAAGCCTCCTACCACAAATGCAAGGTTCCCAAGTGCAAGTGGAACAAGTGGTGCAAATGCTACCAAGGATGTGAAAAAGCCGTATGAGAAGAACACACCTAATGTGGGAGGTAACTCTAAAACTCAACTACATGCTCCTACTTCTTCTTCGATACAATGCCACAAGTGCAAGGGGTATGGTCACTTTGCTAGGGAATGTCCTACAAAGAGGACCATGATTGTTGTGGGCAATGATGCATATGAAAAAGAGAGTGAATCGGAAGATGAGGGAGTAGAGGGAGTAGAGGGAGATGAGGGAGTAGAGGAGAATGATTTGCTTGATGACACGGTGGAGGATGAGGATCCTCATACTTTCTTGGTTGTGAGAAGGAGCCTAGGAGCTATGGTTGTGGAAGATAGTGAAACCTTGCAAAGGGAAAATCTTTTCCATGCTAGGTGCCGGGTCAAAGATGTTGTTTGCTCTATGATAATTGATTCCGGAAGTTGTGCAAATGTAGTGAGTCAATCACTAGTGGCTCAATTGAAGTTAACTACCATGAAGCATCCTAAACCTTACCGATTACAATGGCTTAGTGAATGTGGTGAGCTTAAGGTGATGAAACAAGCCATGATCAAGTTTAGAATGGGTAGTTATGTTGATGAGCATTTGTTTGACGTTGTACCTATGCAAGCATGCCACCTACTCTTAGGGAGGCCATGGCAATTCGATAGGCAAGTGGTGCATGATGGTCGTGTCAACACTTACACGGTCAAACATGAAGGGAAGAGATTTGTGCTTAAACCTCTCACTCCTAAGCAAGTGAGTGATGACTACAAAAAAATGAAGGAGTTGAGGGAGGTGGCAAAGGCTAAGTCACTCATTGAGACTAGCCCTTTGTCCAAAAGCATGGTGGCAATCCCACCTACTTCATCTACCGGTGGCATGTGTGCCATGATGCAACCGGGCGAGCTCTTGAAAGGTAATGATGGCACCAAGTTTCTCCTATGCCTAGTGCACAAAGGTATGATCCTTAACTCTAATTGTGATTTTTCTTCTAGCCTTATGCCTAGTGCTTTGAAAAATGTCTTGGAAGACTTTGGGGACATGTTCCCGGATGAGATGCCCGATGGCTTACCTCCCTTGAGAGGTATTGAACATCAAATTGACTTTATTCCGGGCTCTCAAATCCCGAACAAGCCGGCCTATAGAAGCAATCCCGAGGATACAAGGGAGTTGCAAAAACAAGTTGATGACTTGCTTTCCAAAGGCTTGGTAAGGGAGAGTTTGAGTCCTTGTGCCGTACCGGTCATTCTTGTCCCAAAGAAAGACGGCACTTGGAGAATGTGCGTAGATTGCCGAGCCGTGAATAAGATAACGGTCAAGTACCGTCACCCTATTCCACGGCTTGATGATATGTTGGATGAATTGAGTGGGTCGTGTGTTTTTTCCAAAATCGACCTTAGGTCCGGTTACCATCAAATCCGGATGAAACCCGGGGACGAATGGAAAACCGCATTCAAGACCAAATTCGGTCTCTATGAATGGTTGGTAATGCCCTTCGGGCTTTCCAACGCACCTAGCACTTTCATGCGACTCATGAATCATGTTTTGAAGTCTTTTATCAACAAGTTTGTTGTTGTCTATTTTGATGATATCTTGATCTATAGTAAGACAATGGATGAACATGTTGACCACCTTAGGCAAGTGCTTGATGCTTTGAGAGCCGAAAAGCTCTATGCTAATTTCAAAAAGTGTGCCTTTGGTGTGGATAAGGTTGTCTTTCTTGGGTTTGTTGTGAGTGCCCGAGGAGTGGAGGTGGATGAGTCTAAGGTAGAGGCCATACGTGATTGGCCTACTCCTACTACCGTGACTCAAGTGAGGAGCTTCCATGGTCTCGCAAGCTTTTATAGGCGATTTGTGAGAGACTTTAGCTCCATTGCCGCTCCACTCACCGAATTGGTGAAGAAAGACCAACCGTTTGTTTGGGGAGAGCCTCAAGAGAAGGCCTTCCATGAATTGAAAAGTAGGTTGAGTACCGCCCCTCTATTGCAATTGCCCGACTTCGGAAAGGCATTTGAGGTTGAGTGTGATGCCTCGGGGGTGGGAATCGGTGGTGTTTTAATGCAAGATAGCAAACCCATCGCCTACTTTAGTGAGAAATTGAAAGGGGCCTCCTTGAACTATTCTACATATGACAAGGAGTTGTATGCCCTTGTGAGAGCCCTTGCCCATTGGCAACACTATCTTTGGCCTCGTGAGTTTGTAATCAAGAGTGACCATGAGTCACTCAAGTATTTGAGAGGCCAAGAGAAGCTCAATAAGAGACATGCCAAGTGGGTTGAATTCATTGAGTCCTTTCCCTATGTGATTCAATATAAGAAAGGGAAGGACAATGTTGTGGCGGATGCGCTTTCGAGAAAGTTTGCTCTAGCCACCACTCTCACCTCTAAGCTCATGGGCTTTGAGAGCATTAAATTGATGTATGCTCATGACCCAAAGCTAAAGAGTGTCCATGACGCTCTAGAGAAGGGGGAGAGAGTTGAAAAATACCAATGGGTTAAAGGTTATATCTTCAAAAATGGTAGAGTGTGCATTCCGGAGTCCTCTTGGAGGGAGTTGCTTGTGCAAGAGGCACATTGCGGGGGACTCATGGGACATTTTGGCACAAGAAAGACTTTGGCTATTCTTAAAGAACAATTTCATTGGCCAAAGATGGGGGTGCAAGTAGAAAAGTTTTGCAACAATTGCCTTGAGTGCAAGCGTGCTAAATCCAAAGCCCTCCCCCATGGGTTGTATACCCCTCTTCCCGTACCTACTAGTCCTTGGTTGGATATCTCAATGGATTTTGTGATGGGATTACCTAGGACTAGGGGAGGCCATGATAGCATTTATGTTGTTGTGGATAGGTTCTCAAAGATGGCTCATTTCATTCCATGCAAGAAATGCGATGATGCCCAACATGTAGCTTCCTTGTTTGTTGAAAATGTTTTGAAGTTACATGGTGTGCCTCAATCTATAGTGAGTGATAGGGACACTAAGTTCCTAAGCCATTTTTGGCGAAGTTTATGGGGTGCTTTAGGCACCAAGCTCTTGTTCTCCACGTCCCACCACCCACAAACCGATGGGCAAACGGAAGTGGTAAACCGAACCTTGGGTGCTCTTCTTAGAGCCATGACTCGAGGTAAGGCCGGGACTTGGATTGATCGTTTACCTCTTATGGAGTTTGCCTACAATCGAACCGTGCATAGAATGATTGGCATGACTCCATTCGAGTGTGTTTATGGTTTTAACCCCTTGATTCCCCTTGATCTAACCCCTTTGCCAAGGGAAATGGTTGTTAATTTTGAAGGTAAAGCTAGAGCCAAAGCAATGATGGAACTCCATGCCAAGGCGAAGAAGAATTTGGAGGAAGCCTATGCTAAGGTTGCTTCCAAGAAAAACAAGGGACGCAAGAAGGTGGAACTCAAGAAGGGTGACTATGTGTGGGTGCACTTCCGGAAAGAAAGGTTTCCAAACCTTAGAAAAGGGAAGTTAGCACCCCGTGGCGATGGCCCATTCCAAGTGCTTTCAAAGATAAACAACAACGCCTATGTGGTCGACTTGCCAAGTGAGTATCAAGTTTCTAATACTTTTAATGTTTGTGACTTGGTTCCTTTGGATGTAGGTGATGATGCGGTCGTGGGTGATGATGCCTCAATTTCGAGGACGAAATCTTCTCAAGAAGGGGAGGATGATGAGACCCAAAACCCCTCAAGACCATTCACACGTAGCCAAGCTAAGGAGATCCAAGGAGTGCACATACACTTGGTGAGGAAGGGCCTTGAAGAAGGAAGCGATTGGAAGCCGTTCCGGGTGCTCAAGCTAGGCCTCACGCCTAAGGAGGAAGAGAACCCAGCAGAGCTAGGCGCCCCGCCTACCCCAGGCGCCCCGCCTAGGGAGCTCACTGCCTAAGGCCCAGGCGCCCCGCCTAGTTTCAGGCGCCCAGCCTAGCTCAAGGCCAAGCCAGGCGCCCCGCCTAGATCCAGGCGCCCCGCCTGGCTTCAGCATATGCCAGGCGCCCCTCCCAGCCCCAGGCGCCCCTCCTAGCTACTGAATTTATGTTTCTTGACTGTTTTGCCCTACGTGGCTTATTTGGTGAACCTTATTAGTAAGGGTAATTAAGTCTTTGTGTAAGCTTGGGAAAACACTATAAATACCCAAGCATAGCTTATTTTACACTTAGCTTATTATTGATATTGATGAATGTTGAACATTGAACATGAGCATGGCTCTTGGTAATGAATGAAACCCTTTGATCTTGGACTTGTATGTCTTCTAGCGGATCTAGATGAATACTCTTCCTCTCCGACCATTCTACTTGCGTGCTCGCATTGGCTCGAGGGTAGTTGCATAGCGTAGGTGTTCTTGTCCTTCTCCCGGGGTGTATCGGAACAAGTTCTCCGTTGCTACTTGGGATTAGAGATCGAGTTACGTCTCGTTCTTTATCTTTTACTTTCCGCGTTTGATACCTAAAACTGATGAGAATCAAACGCGGAAAGTAAAAGATAAAGAACGAGACGTAACTCGATCTCTAATCCCAAGTAGCAACGGAGAACTTGTTCCGATACACCCCGGGAGAAGGACAAGAACACCTACGCTATGCAACTACCCTCGAGCCAACGCGAGCACGCAAGTAGAATGGTCGGAGAGGAAGAGTATTCATCTAGATCCGCTAGAAGACATACAAGTCCAAGATCAAAGGGTTTCATTCATTACCAAGAGCCATGCTCATGTTCAATGTTCAACATTCATCAATATCAATAATAAGCTAAGTGTAAAATAAGCTATGCTTGGGTATTTATAGTGTTTTCCCAAGCTTACACAAAGACTTAATTACCCTTACTAATAAGGTTCACCAAATAAGCCACGTAGGGCAAAACAGTCAAGAAACATAAATTCAGTAGCTAGGAGGGGCGCCTGGGGCTGGGAGGGGCGCCTGGCATATGCTGAAGCCAGGCGGGGCGCCTGGATCTAGGCGGGGCGCCTGGCTTGGCCTTGAGCTAGGCTGGGCGCCTGAAACTAGGCGGGGCGCCTGGGCCTTAGGCAGTGAGCTCCCTAGGCGGGGCGCCTGGGGTAGGCGGGGCGCCTAGCTCTGCTGGGTTCTCTTCCTCCTTAGGCGTGAGGCCTAGCTTGAGCACCCGGAACGGCTTCCAATCGCTTCCTTCTTCAAGGCCCTTCCTCACCAAGTGTATGTGCACTCCTTGGATCTCCTTAGCTTGGCTACGTGTGAATGGTCTTGAGGGGTTTTGGGTCTCATCAATACTAAATCAAGTTAATTAAGCCAATCCAACTAAATCCCATCTATAGCAAGTCCTTGTGTTCGATCCCTACTTCCATAGGGTATTTGTGACCCCTACCCCTATCTAGGAAAAGTCAAACATACAACTAATAAAAGAGAAGACACTTATTTATTATTTAATCTTTTACTCTAATCCTCGACCTTCATGATTTCATATCTAGGGCCATGTCCTTGGTGATCTGGATTTTGGCCATGTCCTGTCTAATCACTTCACCCCAGTTCTTGGCTTGTCAACCTGTACCTCTCTGTAGACCCAGTATTGCTAATCTCTCTCACCTCCTAACTAGAGCATCTGCACTTCTCCTTTTCACGTGTTTGAACCATCTCAACCTGGCTTCACATATCTTTTCTGCCACTGGTGCCACGTCCACCTTGTCACGAATAACTTCATTCTTAATTTTATCCACCATCTATCTGTGCATTCTCATTTTCACCACGTCTATCTTCGGAAAATTGAGTTCTTGACTAGCAATACTCAATCCCAAACAACATAGATGGTCTAACGACTACTCTATAGAATTTGTCTTTGAGCCTATCTGGCACTCTCTTATCACAAAAAATATCGGAAACGAGCCTCCACTTCATCTAGCCTACTGCTATATGGTGTGTGACATCATCGTTAATTTCTCCAAGCCTTTGAGCCTATCTGGCACTCTTTTATCACAAAAAAATACCAGAAGCGAGCCTCCACTTCATCCAGCCTGCTGCTATATGGTGTGTGACATCATCGTTAATTTCTCTATTGCCTTGGATGATTTAGCCAAAATATTTGAAACTTTTTGGGAATGACTTGAGAATCTAGCCTCACTTCCACATCCGGCTCATCAGATGTGACACTGCTTACATTCTATGAGCTCTGTATTCGTCCTGCGTATCCTGATGCCTTTAGACTCTAAAGGCTGTCTCCACACCTCCAACTCTTCGTTGGCACCTCTACCTGTCTCATCTACTAGAACTATATCATCTGCGAACAACATACACCACGACACCACTATTTGAATACTCCGAGTCAATTCATCCATCACCAGCGCAAATAAAAAATGGGCTAACCGATGATCCCTGATGTAACCCCATCTCGACCGGGAAGTGCTCTGAGTCTCTTCTCACCATCCTCGCTCTGCTCTTGGATCCTTCATACATATCTTTGATCTCCCTGATGTACAACACCAAAACACCTTTAGATTCGAAGAATCTCCATAAAACCTCTCTAGAGACCTTGTCATAAGCCTTTCTAGGTCAATGAACACCATATACAGGTCTCTTGTTTTGTCCCAATACTGCTCCACCAGCCTCCTAAGAAGATGAATGGCTTACGTAGTAGATCTCCCAGGCATGAATCCAAATTGATTCTCCGAAAATGACACATCCCTCCTCTTCCTCCTCTTCCTCATCTCCACTACCCTCTCCCACACTTTCATAGTGTGGTTGAATAGTTTGATGCCCCTATAGTTTTTGCAGTTTTGGACATCACCTTTGTTCTTGCACAATAGAACCATGCTAATCCATCTCCATTCCTCAGGTATTTTTGTCGTCCTAAGAATGACACTAAGCGACATGGTCAGCCAGTCCATACATTCTATGCCCACATTCTTCCAAAACTCTATTGGGATCTCATCTGGCCTAATCGCTCTTCCCCCTTGCATCTTTCGGATTTCCCCCTTAACCTCCTCTACACTTTTACGCCTACAATACCTAAAATCTCATAGACTCTCTGACTGTGCTAACTCACCCAACATAATATGTCTGTCACCATCTGTGTTTATGGAAGTACGACTGACATCTCTGTCTAATATTGGCCTCCTCAACTAATATCATACCATCATCATCCTTAATGTACTACACTTGTTCTAGATCTCGTGTCCGCCTCTCCCACACCTTCCGCTTCCCTCTTTTAATTTAACTTTATTCATATATTTTTTTACATTTTAAATTAAACTAAATGAAATAAAAAGAAATAAATTATGTTTTTTATAAAAAGAAGAGTTTAAATCTTTATATGTTTTAAGTAATATAAGTCATAAAATGAGATATACTCATTTTTCGTAATTTGACACCTAAAAGCACTTTTTGTAAATATTATCTAAACATAATTTATATATATATATATATATATATATATATATATATATATATATATATATATATATATAATATTTTTTAAATAAATTTGTCAAACATAAACTGCTTTATTTTCAAAAGTATTTATCTGAAATAAGCAGTTTTTAGCAAATTAGCAAAATAGGCTGTTAATTGCAAAAGGTACTTTGGAGAAAAACCCAAGACCTTTAAGTTAGAGTTATCTTGATGGGTTAGTAATAGCAGGGAAATTGCTGGTTAAAGCTAGAGTTAGTCCAAGGATTGAAAGAGTTTGTAATCTAAATTTGGCTTTCCTTGCTGGTTAAAGCTAGAGTTAGTCTAAAGATTGAAAGAGTTTGTAATCTAAATTTGGCTACGTTTACTGAAAATTTTGAGTAAATCATAAAGGGGTAGGTCGTTATTTTTTACACCTTTCAGAGCCATATATAGTTGTTTTCCACAAGAAATTGTTCGTTCTTTACTTTTTACACTTGATCTGTTTCTGTTGAGTTAGAACATAAGGAGTTGTTCCTTAGGTTATTCCTTATAAACTAAGAATCAACGTGTCAACAAAAAAAATCAAAATAACCCACTTCAAACCTCTCTCTTCTCGTCTCTTGTCACAACATAGATTATAAAAAAGGGGTCTTAAGTAATTGTTGCACTGTTGATTGAAGAGATTAAAAATCAGCTTCTTCTGAATGAACTAAAGTTGGTGCGTATATATATTGCATGTGTACTTTGATGTATTATGTTACATGTGAAAGAAAGTAATGTATAAAATATCGAAGTGTGTCACCATGTCATCTGAACTTAAAATGGTAAAAGAAAACATTAATTTAAGCAGGTAGACCGAATTGTTTTTGTAGAAATACGAAATATTATAGAAGTTAAGGTGTGCTAACAGCAGGCATAACCACCTGTTGAGCATCATAGCTGCCAAGGTTGGCCATAGTAGTACAAGCATCAAAAGAAATTGTTCTTGGGTACATACACCCATTAACATCATTCAAAATTAAAGACATAATACTAGTAGTAGGAGGTTCAAAACACATAAACATAGAAGACTCAGGATTGCGATCAAGTTCCAATTTTGCAAGCGAGTCAGCCACTTTGTTCACTTCCTTGAAGCAATGTCTAATTTCCACCTTGTCCATGTTGTCCATCAATTTTATGCAATCATCCAGTAATGAACAATGGTTATCTTTTGATTCTAGTATAAGAAAGACTAGCTCCGATAAATCTGATTCTATTATAGTAGGATACAACCCATTTGTTTTAATGACATTTAAGCCGTGTCAAAGAGTTAGAAATTATGTATTGTTACATTTTGTGGAAAAGACATTATTGTAAAAACCTAAAATCCAACCTCCTTTGTGATTTCTCACCACCCCACCAGTTCCAACTTTGTCCAGTTTAGTAGCACCATCAATGTTTAATTTATAAAAATGAGGTGGAGGAGGGTGCCATTTCAAGTTAAGATTAATAGTATGGGAGGCCCAATTGAGATGTTGGCCTAGAAGAATGTATTCCATTATGCGATTATGGATTAGGGAGAGGAAAGGATCGTTAGACAAATTGTTATGATGGTTATTGTTATGATTTAACCAAATATTCCAAATAAGAAAAGGAAAAAAGATATGTAATGATAAGCAAAACTAGCATGAGAGTTATAAATCCAATCTAATCAATGTTCAGAATGAGTGTTGTAAGAAAAGGTGTTAATTTGGAGATCAACACAGATGGTAGATACTCTCTTACAGTGAAGGGAAATATGAAGAATGGTTTCATCCTCATTTGGACATGAGGGACATTTTGGGTTAATGTTTATGCCTATGTGGTGAAGGTACTTTCTTGTAGGGAGGCGATCATGATAACACAACCAAAGAAAATATTTTATTTTGTTTAAAGTTTTAAGCTCCCAAATCCAAGTAAAATTTTTTAGAGGAGCTATAGGGATGCTATTAATTAATTTTCTGGCTGATTTAGTAGAAAAAAGGCCATTACTTGTGAGCTTCCATCAGTGGTTTATCTTTGATAGTCACAAGAGTAGGGAGGTGAGAGCTAGTAATGGTATGTAGAATATCATAGGGAAAGGTAAATGAAATTTTTTAAATATCCCATTTACTATTGGAGTTTAGTTTGTCAATTGTGATGTTTTCGTCTACTTTGTTAGAGGATCATGAATTATGTTTCTAATAGTGTGATTTTTTATCCATTCAGTGAGCCAGAAGTTGATAGTCTTGCCATTAGCAATTGACCAACAAGTGGCTGACTTGCAAAGGTTTAAACCTGTGAGGATATTTTTCCAAGTGCCCTTATATGATAATTTTGTGTGAACTAAGTTCGTGTAGGGATTTATAGTTGTATATCTTCCAATAAGAACTTTTGCCCAAAGGGTGTTGGGATTAGAGATAAGGCGCCAAGCAAGACCAGTAAGAAATCAAAATTTTTAGTTTCAGCTTTTATCATACCCAAACCTCCTTTTGCTTTGTCTAGAGACAAAGTGTCCCAGCTTAAGAGATGAATTTTAGATTTTTCAATTGTAGAGCCCTAAATAAAGTCTCTTTGAATTTTGTCAATGGATTCACAGATTTTTTTTTGGTAATTTGTAGAATTGCATAATGTGATTTGTTAGGGAATTATGAGTGGCTTTAGCAAGTGTGACCCTGCCAACTATGTTTAGAAACTTTATTTTCTAATTTGCCAATCGAGTGTTCATGGAGTCTATGATGCATTGAAAGTCTTTGACTTTAGGGTTTTTATCAAAAATAGAAAAATCAAATATTTTTCAAAAGTATCACTTTACATGATGTTAAGTTTTTTGGATATAATGTCTCTAGAAATATTGTAACAATTATTAGAGAAAATAATTTTTGATTTGGTAAAATTTATTTTCTGGCCTGATTGATTACAAAAGAAGGTTATGGTATGATATATGGTGCCACAATTTTTACTGTTTGCACGAAAAAAAAAAAGTTAGGTCATCGAACAAAAAATCAGTGTGATAAAGGTGGACCATTTCTAGAAACCTTGATAGCATCCTAATTTCCTTCTAAAATTTCATTATTAATTCTTCTAGAGAGCTTTTCAAGACATAGAATGAAAATATAGGGAGACAAGGGATCTCCTTGTCTAATGCCTCTAGAAGGGGAGAAAAATCTAGTTTTTTTCTATTAATAAGGATGGATATGGTAGAGGTGGTAATACAAGACATAATGAGCTTGATAAAATTCCTAGGCAGTTTAAAGTATTTGAGTGTTTTATTGATAAAATCCATTCAAGATGATCGAAAGCTTTTTCAAGATCAATTTTAAGAACCATATTAGCTATGTTTCCCTTTTTGTTTTTGAAAGCCTTGATGACCTCTTGAATGATGATAGCACTATTCAAAGTTTTTCTGTTTTCAAGAAAACTGCTTTGACAAGGGATAATGATGGAATTTAGATAAGGTTTTAAGCAGTTGGCAATGATTTTGGTAATGATTTTATATATTGTATTATATAGCCCTATAGGTCTAAAATTCCTAATATCATTAGCATTGTCAAATTTTGGAATAAGATATAAGTAAGTTTCATTTAATGTTTCAGGCATATGACATGAGCTAAAAATATCATGACATTTCTAAAAGAAAGATGATCCAACAATATGCCAATATTTTATGAAGAAGAAAGGTTGCAATCCATCAGGACCTGGAGCTTTGTATGGTTTGAAGGATTTCAAGGTTTTATAAATTTCAAAATTGGTCACAGGAGCACTGAGATTAATTAAGTCTTGAGAATCAAGAGAAAAATCATTTGATGCACTATAGATACAGTATGAGAAAGTGTGATCAGTATTAAATAGGTTTTGAAAATAATTTTTAATGTGGGATTCAATTTCAGGCTGAGTGAAAAGCATGGTACCAATTTCATTTTTAATAAAGGCAATTTTGTTATTTCTATGTCTATTAAGAGTAGTAATGTGAAAGAAACCAGTGTTACCATCTCCATCGATGAGCCAGCTAACTCTAGATTTCATTTTCCAAAAGCCCTCTTCATCTTTTAAAATGCTATTAAATTGAAGCTGAAGCTTTTGTTCTAAAATTTGAAGAAAACAATTGGTTGGGTATTTTGGTGACTTTTGAATGCCATGAAGACGTGCCAAGATTTTTTTTTTCTTAAAAATATTTATGGTTCCATAAGGTAACTTTTTGTTGAAAAATTTTGTACCCTCATGAAAATCAACATATGTATATTCCAAGAATTAGCAACCACATTTACAATATTAGGGTGGTTGCACCATATTTTCTTAAATCTGAAGGGTTTTTGACTTTTATGAATTTTATGTTTATGAAGTTGAACTAGTAGAGGAGCATTATCCGAGAGGGTATGAGGTAAATGAGTCACAAGAGCATCAAGAAAAAGTTTAATCTAATCATCATTTACGAAACATCTATCTAAATGTTCAAGAATAAGCTTACCAGATTGTTGTTTGTTGGCCCATGTGTATTTGCTATCCTTAAACCCCATGTCTTGAAGCTTACAAGTATTTATACAATTTCTAAGGGCATTAGAATGATTTGAATTTATAGTTCTGCCCCCCCTGCCCCACTTGTCATCTTAGTTAAGCACTTCGTTAAAATCTTCTTCTATTAGTTAGGGCAATTTATACAGTTTAGATATGTTAATAATATTATTCCATAAAGCTAATCTATCCTCATAGGAGTTACAACCATAGATTGCTGAAAATAAAAAAGTGTAAGAAAGAGGAAGTACCTTCACCATGGCATGTATTTCTTGGTCAGTTATATGAACATTTCAACTGTCACCAAATTAGAATTCCATAAAATAACTATACCACCTGAGCGTGCATCCATTGGTGATTCAACCATGCCAGTGAAGTGAAAATCATCTCTTATCCTAGAATTGTCAGACATGTGTGTTTCCAACAAAATAACCAGGCAAGGATGGTGATCATTCAAACCAGACCTAAAGTTACGTCTAAATCCCCATTATCTGCCCCCCTAACGTTCCAAATTAAAAAGTATGTAGATCTATTTATGGCAAGATTAGGATTTTGGGGTTGATTCACTAGATTCTCCACATGGGGATTCACATTGTTCCTTAGGGTAGGATTCATTATCATAGCATACTTGACCACTTGTTGGTTCATGAGAAACCTCAAGTCTAGTGAGCATTTCATTAAGAGTGTTGGACAAAAGAGGACATGTTTTTTTTTTCTACTGTTTCTTTGAATAACAGTATGGTTATCTCGCGTAGGCTTGAATAGATAGCCTGAAGTTCCTCCTGGATGTTGTTTTGTTCTTGATTTTATTTTTGTATCTCTTCTTCTTCTAGTATGTTGGGATTTGGCATGTTCATTGATTGAGAATTCTGAGGTGGATTGATATTCATCTCCTCTTGGTTTTGATTGACAGGTTGTGCCATTTGTTCCATGTTGACATAACGTGGCCAGTTGTAAAAGATGGGAATCTGAGGGAAGGTTCATTAAGTGTTGAGTATGAAGATTTTGGGGATTTCGGAGGCCTAGGGGGTTCAAAACATTTTTAGTCATGTGAAAATTCATGTAATTCTGAGTTGTCATCCTCATTCCTTCCGTTAGTGCATGAGCTAGGTATTGAGAGTTTTTGATCGCCACTATTAAGGTGTGTTCTATCCAAGAGGCAGGTAGTGGATTGTCTTGGGAAGCCATAGAGAAGATTAAGGGTGGAAGCCGGTTGTTGTTGGGTGGAGCATTGTTTGGAGCTTTGGGTGGTTGTCCTGGATTTATTCTCAATATTTGTGGTGCTCGAAATACTAGCCTGGAGTAAGTGTTTTAAAGCCTAACTCTCCGTCTATTTTTATTCAATGGAATCCTTGGCATGATTATGTAAGGGAATGTAAGGAATTATATCGTCCTGTAAAAAAAAGATGTAAGGCTATAGTGTAGGTAGCAGCGTCTATATCCATGGTGTTTAGGTGGTTTAGAGTGGGGGAAAGGGTTAGTAAATGCATGTAAATGCATTGGCTGAATTTGCTCGGATATACAAATGGAATGATCATCATTTATTATGGCATTTTGATTGGATGACGAGGACGGCGTGTCACATGAGTAGAAATATTTGATTGGTTAATTTGTTGCATGAGAAGATAGGTGTCAGCTGACAATTGATTCTCATTAGGATTTGGCAATGATTGTGAATCATTTGTAGAGTATGTTGGGCAATTACCACGTGACTTACCTTGAGCTTTATTGGTTACATGTAGTGGGTTAGTATTTTGAATTATTTTAACAGTTTCCTTAATTTCATCTATTAGAATATCAAAACTATTTTTACTGCTTAAATTTGTTATAAGGCAAAGATGATTTTTATCAAAAAGAGCCGGTTTAATATTCTTTTCTTTGTAAGTGAAAATTTTTGTATCTATATAATTTTCACTTTTAGCGTCATAAATTTAGCATTAAAAGGAGGCGTCGTATTATTGTTCTTTTTAGAAGAAATGAATTTGGACTTATCAGGATTTGAGTTGCTCTTTCTTCTAGGATATTTAACCATTTGCCATTCTTTCATTTTGTCCGTATCCTACACGATTGTAGAACTAGAGGAGTTAATGTTGTTAGTAATTGATATAGGACAAACTTCCTCTTTTTCCTTTGCCTAAATGAGGGTTTGTTAATGTCAGAATTTATTTTATCTGGTGGGTTTTTAGGAGGATCCATCGGAATAGCAATCTTTTGGTTTATTTCCATGGAAATGTAGGTTGTGGAATAATAGGTAGAAGGGGATAGTGAGAAATTTTTAGGTTTTTTCCTTCATTTAAATAGGATCATCATTTAGGAATTTGCGTTGTTTTCTTAGGTAGACTAAAATTTGATTTGCTATGATAAACGAGACGTGATTTATAAGAATATTGTCACGTGGGACCCTCTATTTTAAAATTTTAAGCAGATTGAGAAAGTACAACTTTTAGGCTGATTTGCAGAAATATGCTACGGGAACAAATACTTTGTCTTTTTGCCCGCGCTAACAGATGTTTTACAAAAATGCTCCCGTTAAGGTTTAATGAAAAAAATCAACACGAAAATACCCTTGTCAAGTTTTTAGGTCGGGGGCAAGACTTGCCTTTATATCTCTCTGCTTTTCAACACTTATCTCTTCAAGTGTTGGCAAAAGGCAATACTTGCCGCACTTGGCAAAAGGCCAAGACTTGCCTTTGACCTCTCTCTATTTGCCAACACTTACCCTTAAAGTGTTGGCAAAAGGCAACACTTGCCGCACTTGGTCGTAAGTCTTGGCAATTGCCAAAACTTGCCCCCTTCCAGTCTTTCCCTTCATTCTCGCCATATAACTTGAAGTATTGGCAAAACAGTACTTGCCTTTGAAGTTTCGCCAATTGCCAAGACTTACAAGATTTTTGCCTTGAAGTCTTGGCTCCAGGCGAAAAAGGGTATTTTGCTAAAATATTTTCTTAGCACGGACATTTTTACAGAACCACTCCTTATGGAGAGCACACGACACGGTGAAATTCTTTGCAACTTTTATTTATGCAAGTATGTCATCAACAAGAACAAACAACTAGCAAAACATGCTTTGCCTTGAAAAAAAAAAGAGAAGAGAATTAATGTTGCATAAAATGCGTTGATATTACTGATTATATGAATATTTCAAAGAAGAGGATTTACTGTGGAAAGGGGGGGGGGGGGGGGGGTCTATCGTGTGATTTGCACGGACGACAGAAAGCAATTAGGGGTCGTTTGGTATGCGGTATAGTATTAGCTAATCCATATATAAGAGTTTGGATAAGTTAATTCATTGTTTGGTTGGTTGTATAAGAGTCTGTACTAATAGTACATTGTTTGGTTTGACTAGTAGAAACTGGTATTAAACTAAGTACAAACAATACATTGTTTGGTTATATTTTGTCATTTACGTATTAACAATACTAGTATAAGTTATACATCAATCTATGTATTATTTTATGCGGGTCAGAGGGTGGAATAAGAATACATGTATTAATAATATATGGATTAAAATTAAAAATGACAAAAATACCCTTATCCATTTCTTCAAAATTCTATTTTAGTAATTATCCTTTATTCTCTTAAAAAAATAAATTGTGGATTAGAGTATAAATTTTAATTCAACTAACCAAACATCCAACTAGAAATCATTTCTACATTGTAATCCATGTATTATAATCTATGCATAACTTATTCCTACATTGTTAATCCCTGCATAACTAATCTCTGCATTGTTAATCCCTGCATAACTTATCCCTGAATTATTAATCACTGCATAACTAATCCCTGCATTGTTAATCCCTGCATAACTTGTCTTCCAACCAAACGACTACTTAGTGTTTCTATGGTGAAATATCACCTTGAAGTAGGGTCTCAATCAAGGGGGAAAAAGGAGGGGCAACGAGGGGGGGAGATTGTTTTCGGGTAGGGGAAGAGCCAAGGGGGGCGGGGTGGTGGGGGAAAGACTTGAAGTAGCGGGTCTCCCTTATTCTTTCTTTAAAGTTAATTAATTTTAAAACATAAAATGAGGAAGGATTAAGGGATATGATAGAGAACAGCTTGGAAAATGACAATTATCCCTTTTATTAATCCTGAATGCAAGTTTCTTCAACAGCTAGCTTTCAGCAGTCGGACGGTGGCAATGGGGGGGGGGGGGGATCCTTTTTATGTATTGTCTTCTCTCTCTCACGTGATTTTTCTATTTTCATTTCCACTTCAATCATCGACACCCTTCATTGTTGTGATTTCGTTACTGGTGATCTAATTTTTCTTCTTTATCTTACTCTATTATGAAACTTTAGTTTTATTTGATTACGCTAAGTATTATTGTCCATATGTTTATTAGTTTAATAAGTTTTCATTAACATACTTTAAAATTTGTGGTTTTGATATTTCTGAGTGTAGTTTCATAGATATCTTCAAAAAATTTTACGAAAACACGCTGCTCATTCACTAATAATTTAATGTCTCCACAAATTATTTAGGATATTTTATATTAGAGTAACTTAATCAAATTTTCTTAGCATGACAACTAAACATTCATTAGGGAGTAGTAGTTCATTAATAAACGTAAGTTATCATCTTAGGCCATAGACATATTAAAACAGTGCCGAGGCTGTAAAGGAAAAGTCACAAATAATTAGCACTACTCTTTCCAGCGCTAATACATTGAGTCCTAATGCGAAGAAAATGAGCTGTAGAAAATTGCAGCAATACAGTACCTATGGATACCCAGTTGATCTTTCTTGCAGGGTCGGCTTTAATCTTAAATACGATTTCAATTTATACCTACCATTTTCTGCTAATAACCTATATACATAAATGAAAAATCTTGAAAAATGTTATACTACTAATTTTAAGTTTTGAACCCATAAAATCAATAAATAACTCGGAATCGTGACATTCTCAAGTCTAAATTTTACATTTGTATATGATCTTTTATGGAGTGGCTTGGGGGGGGGGGGGGGGGACGAAGTGGCGGTTGGTGGAGGGGGAAAAAAATATTTCAAGGTCCAAAAGAAAAAAATGTGTGTGTATGTGTGTGATTGGATAAATCATTTGGCATATGCTCACTCCTAATTCTATACATGCATTCGCATAAAGTCAATTAGTAATATGCGGAATGAATTATGAATATTCTAGCCGTGAAGAAATCGAATTGTCGCATGAGTAGTTTTCGAGCAATTATTGGGGGTTATAAAATGTTTATAACTATATGTACTATTTCTTTTTGCGTTTGAGTAGATGAGTCTTGAGACATGTAGTATGTATATCGATAACTGGATATTCTGCTGCAGGGGTTTGGGTACTACTTCATTGATGAACTGTACATCTCCAATTCTTCTTTTCTGGTTTGACAATGCATGTTTCAACACCCTCCAGATTCATATCAAAACATCGTTTTCTTCTTTCTTTAGTTGGAGCGGAAGTACCCACGAAGTACACATTACCGGCTTCTTATGGTATTACAGCTATCTCTATATTAAAAATATACTCCTTTTGGGAGAACAAAGGCTGGCTATTTATCAATCATTTGTTTCTGCATTTCAAGTAAGAGGCATTATTAGGTTCAAGATAGAGTTCAAGTCAACAAGCATATAAAATATTTCTCTTTTGGACTACCGGGAGACAAATATCTCCAAACAACATATTCAGTGTTATCCTACAAATAAAGTCTGAGGAGGGTGAGATGTACACAGACCTTACCCCTGTTTAACCTAAATCCGATTTTAGGCCAATTAACAATTAAATTTATATTTGCGGAGTCACGATCAATAGTTGAGATTAAAGATCTATGCGATAAATCAAATAATGCTAGTATAGAACGATAATAATGCAATATGAGCGTAAATAAGGAAGAGTAAATGTATCGTGTCCCTTGATAGTCGACAACCACCACGCTGGATGATCCAATTGTTGAGACAGTAATTAAAATAAGAACAAGGGATATAATTCAATGATGGAAGGATAGAGAGTATTCTTATTGATCATGTATGCGGAAAGTAAAAGTTGTCACAATTGGTTAAGGCAAGTGCTACTTATAGGCGTGGAAGGCGCCTGTTGACGTTGTAGTAGCCGTTGGGTGTAGAACCGTTCGGATAAGTAACCGCTGGGCGTCTTATCCAAAAAGGTTGTAACCGCTGGGTGACCGTAATTTGAATGATCGCGCCCAGTAATGCCAGTAACTGCTTGTTCAAATTGTGCTGACTGTTGATATATCCTATAACTTCCTTGGGTCTGCCCGTGGGAAGTGTCTGTCCGGTGAGTGCCTGTCCGGTGACACGTCAGTTCATGCCACGTGGATGACACGTGTCACTCGCCAAAGTCTAGTCAGTTTTTATCCAATACAGATAGTCCCCGCACTTCTCGGGCAGAGAGTCTGTCCGAGGAGTGGATAAGAATTTTGGCGGGAGTCTTTGCAAACTTTTGTCTCCATATGATGTAATCTTGATGACGTAGGGATCTTATCAGACAGGTGACAAGCCTTTATGCTGTGCGCATTAAATGCGCCGTATGAAAAAGTAACTGTGACTTGCACGTCTGTAGCACCGCAGTTTACTCCGAAATGACTACTGCGTTCCCCGAGGGTAAAAGCGATAATTTTAACCGCCTCTTTCCACGTGCGCACGTCGCTTGCTGATTATGAAGTGACTGCATTTCTCTGGGGTAATGATGGTGCTGTAAAGTATTGATTACCCCTATTCCTTTTCATCGACGGCCAGATCTGGGTGTGGATGATCTGATAGTCTCCACGTGTCTTCGAGAATTTTGGGGGTCCGTACCTTGATTCCTATAAATAGGAATTCACTTGACGAGAAACCTTTTACCTACTCTTTATTTCTCTTGCATTGTTCTTTGCAAAACCCTTGAATCAACTCTTGAAATTTTCTTGGCAACTCCATTCTTCTCCTAAAATCATGTCTTCAAGATCTAGAAGGAATCTAAATTTCGACGCTGCTGGAAGCTCGTCGGCCACTCCTAGGCCGCGGGCTTCTCAGGCTACTGCCGCCGAGATAACCCCTAAAAAGTGGGGCGAACTCGAGGCAGATTGCAACGTGAAATGCTTCCATAATAGGGAAGGTGATACGCGCAACTGGCCGGCATACAGGTTCAAGTCAGGGATCACGAAGGAGGTGATCCCTCATGTGAGAGTAGATTGCACTTGGGGTGATGAAATTTCCCTTTTGCCGGTTTCTGAAGGTGAGAACATCACCTCTCACCGGGCTGGGTGGACAGCCATTGGTACCTACCCTTTTACAGTGGGGTGTAGGTTGCCTTTGCACCCAGTGCTGGAGAGACTTTGCAGGGAGTATCTCCTCTGCCCGGGGCAGCTGAGCCCCAGCGTATATAGGGTAGTCACACTCCTGGACTGGTTTGCGGCTGAAACTGACCAATCTTTTGAGTACAAGCATTTCATTTCTTTGTATAGCGTCCAGATTTTTTAAAGACGGCTATGTGAACGTCAGGATGCGAGGGAGCAAGGGTCTGGTGCGTAGCTATGAGGATACCGGTGACCGAGGCTGGGTGCACCGGTACCTGTTCGTACGCTCCTCGGCCCTGACGTTCGACGACAAGGCGCACCTTCCAGAAGTCTGGAACAAAACACGTAAGTCCCCGAGTCTTTGTGTTACATTTCGTCTTTCCTTCTTCTTCTGACCTTCATCAAAATTTCTCCGTGCAGCGGCCAAGCAACCCTATGACAGATTCATCACTATAGATGAACTGAAGGCATGGGTTGAGCCGATTCTGGCAAAATTTGAGCCAAAGAAGAGAGAATGGTCATACTTTGCTTCTTCCAAGAGTTTGACCGTGAAACACCATGGTGAGGATACTTCTATCTTCTTGATAGCCCTTTTCTTTCTGAGCCCTTCTCGTGTCTGACCGTTTCTCCTTTGTTGCAGGTTTGGGTACTTCGGGGGGTTTTTTTCCCTGCTCCCCCTCAGGACAGACCCACTGAACCTGTCGCCGATCTTCTTGCTGAGGCTGAGGCTATACTGGCTTCGGCCGGCGCTCTGCGCAGCAGGGATGGAGGCGAAGCACTTCTGTCCGAGGGGTTGAGCCCCTTGAAGAAGAAGAGGAAGAGCCGCGGCGAGGGCGGAGCACGGAAGAAGTCTGCCCGTACGACTTCCGCTGCTGCTGGACAACCCTTGGCGGCTGGTGGCGGCCCTTCTGCTGGGGAAAATATCCCGGAACCCATGGGGGCGGACACCGAAGTCGCTGCTGAAGTCCCCGAGTCCGTTCGGGGAGAGGGTCCGGCCCAGAAGGTTATCCATCTGTCGGATACCGAGGTTGAGGCGGATGTTCCTCTCCAGCGGAGGCCTCATCTTCGTAGTGATAAGAGAAGGGCCGAGGAGGAGCCCGTCCGACCTCACCCTAGGAGTCCCCGAGTTGGTGACGGGGAGAGGGCAGGTCCTTCTCGTGCGGACAAGGGCAAAAGGAAAATTGGTGAAGAAGAAGAAGTAAGAGAGGAAGTAAGAGAAGAAATGAGAGAAGAAGCCGGGGGAGAGGAGGCAAGAGAAGAAGCCGGGGGAGAGGCTTCCCAAGGAAGCAGCCAAGGTCCTCGTGTTTTCCGTTTTGAGGATCTGGAAAACATGGCTGCTGAGGGAGCAACCCCCGTTGTTCTTCGCGATTGTGAGACCATAGACCCGAAGGTGGAAGGTGATTCAAACCTTTCCTCAACAAAGTTTGTTTGGCGGTCAGCTATTGCGGGGCGGACGGAGCTAAGTGATATCAAGGGGGTTCGTTACAAGTTCGGACCGAATTACCCCTCAGAACAAGCTTGGGAACCCAAGCTCTGTGAGAGGAAACATACCCTGAGACTTGCCCCCGATGTCAACTTTGTGTCCAGGCCGCGCAGCTTGATTAAAGCAGTTTCTTCGCTCATTGGTCCTCGAGAGGAGTGGGTGCTAAGGGAATTGACCGACGAAGAACTGGCTTTCCAAATTGCTTCCGATTCTGCCCGGGTGAGTTTTTTTTTTTTTTTTTTTTCTTTTCCCTTTTTGCTTTAGCAGTGGTTGCCAGCTTATGATTTTTAACCGTGACTTACTTTATGTTTCAGTCAAGCATGCTGGCCGCTGAAATCATGTTCCGCTCCCGTCTGAACAATGCCAATGAAGTGGTAGAGGTGAAGAGAGAATTGATTGAGGCTCTGAAGGATAACAAAACCTTGATCGAGCAGTGTGGTTTCCTTGGTGGGGAAGTTAACCGGTTAACAGATGTTAACAACAATCGTCTTGAGCAGATCAATGCTCTCACCAGGGAAAAGGACCGTCTTTCTGAGGAGAAAGAGGGGTTCGCACGCTCCGTCCAGGTTTTGGAGAGACTTCTTGAGGAATGCCATGATAGTTTGAACAATGCTAACGACGACCGTGCAACTCTTGAACTGAACCTGCAGAGGGCGAATGAAGAGTCAACCAAAGCCCGTTTTGAACTTCAAGCTGCTAAGGACCAGGCCGCCCAGCTAATGGGCGCTCAGGCCGCATTGACCAAGGATCTGGCAAACTTGTGTGACCAATCGGAGATTAAGGCCAAACTTGCGGCCCTTGAGGCCAAACGCACGTTGCTTGCACAGATCCGTGCTGGGCAGGTTGATGTTGAAGAGATGCTGCAGTCGACGAAGAGTGCTGTTCAAAGGGTTCAACAAGCATTGGGTCTCTCTCCCGAAGAGTCGGATGGTGAAGATGATGATGATGAAGATGAAGAGCTGGGGAGTGACGACGGGCCCAACGGAGCTGGTGCGTTGAGTCCCGATCACGGCCCTTCAAGTTGATGATTTCTTTTCTGAACTTATGTATTTTTGTTTCGTCTGGCGAGAGCCGGACTTTTTTGTTTGGTGGGCAGAAGTCTTATGAAGACTTTCTGGCCCTTGGCCGGTTTGTTTGGCCTGTTGGACACTCTATGAAATTCTGTCAGCCGTACTCGGCGTTTTATCAGTTCGTAGTTTTAATGTATATATGCAGTTTCAGATCCATTCAGTAACTATGTTTAGTTTTTAATTCTTGATCCTTTGGTGTGCATATACTTCGGCTTTCGTATCTCAGTGTTGAACTTACCCCTTCGTTAGGCAAAGGTCATATGTTGTAGGTAGTTTGACCGAATCGTGGCCGTTTAGAGCTCTGGCCGAGTCGCTTGGTTTTGTGAACGACTTCTCTTATTTTCGCGGAAGCCTTGTCACATGAAGGTTTTAACTTGTGAATGACTTCTCTTATTTGCCGTGGAAGTCTAATCACGCAAATTGAAAAATTTGCTGCCTTTAAATAAGGTCTTCTGCCTTCTTTAAATAAGGTCTTCTGCCTGTATGAAGGTCTTCTTCTGCCTTCTTAAAATAAGGTCTTTTCTGGCCCATGGGGCCTTCACCACCCCCCTTGTTTTCATGTTGGAACACGCAAAGTGACAATATGAAAAGAGTTTTCGGTGGTTTGTCTAATGAACACATATAACCAAACGAGGAGTGTGTCCGTTGTGGGATTCGAACCCACAGCCGCGAAGCTGAAGAACTTCGAGCTCTAACAGTTGAGCTAAACGGATCTGGCCTTGTTCAGGCCGTTAGTACCATTTAGGAAGAATGTATAACAAAAGGTAAGAATAAAAGTAAGAACTTCTAATTCTTATGCAGGGATAAAAGTAAGAACTTTCATGTACGGGTGGAAAAGGTAGGTTTAGAGTGACTAACCGTCCTTGTCGCCTAGAAGTGATACCTTTTGAGATGAACTACATTCCAGCTGTTCGGGACGATCGAGCCATCTGGTCGTGCCAAGCGATAAGATCCCTTGCCGGCTGAAGCGATCACCTTGTAGGGTCCTTCCCAGTTAGGGCCAAGTTTCCCCGAACCCGTTTCCTGTGTGCTCTGAGACACCTTTCTGAGTACGAAGTCCCCGACTTGGAAATTTCGTACGCGCAGTCCCCGATTGTAGTATTTTTCAATTCGCTCTTTCTGGGCAACCACCCGTACGAGGGCCAGTTCCCTGCGTTCTTCGAGAAGATCTAGTTCTTCGGACAGGTTAACTGAGTTTGACTCCTCCGTGGCATGCGCATATCGCAGGCTGGGTTCTCCTATCTCGACCGGGATCAAGGCGTCTGCGCCATAGACTAATGAGTATGGAGTCTCCCCGGTACTCATTTTTACCGTGGTGCGGTAAGCCCACAGCACTCCAGGTAACTCTTCTACCCAGCATCCCTTCGCCTGTTCGAGGCGCTTTTTGAGGGATTCAACGATGATCTTGTTGGTAGATTCGGCCTGCCCGTTAGCGACAGGATGATATGGTGAGGAAGTGATCCTTTTGATGTGTAAGTCGTCGAGGAACCTAGTCACCTTCTGGCCGACGAACTGCGGGCCATTATCCATGACTATTTCCTTGGGTGCTCCGAAACGACATACGACAAAGCGCCAGAGAAAGTCGACGACCTCTGTCTGCCGTATCCTTGAATACGCCGCGGCTTCGACCCACTTTGTGAAATAATCTGTGATGATCAGCAAAAAGCGCATCCCCCGTGGCGCCGTAGGAAGGGGGCCAACAATGTCCATCCCCCATTTCATGAAGGGCCATGGGGAGATTATTGAATGCAACGGCTCGGCCGGCTAATGAAGGAGATGGGCAAACCTCTGACATTTGTCACATTTCTTGACGAAATCATTCGCGTCTTTCTCCATTTTATCCCAGTAATAACCTGCACGCATCAGTTTCCGTGCCAAGGCCTTTCCTCCGGAATGATTACCGCAACAGCCTTCGTGGACTTCTCTCATCACTTAGTTAGTCTGATTTGGTCCAAGATATTTTGCGAGGGGCCCCGCAAACATCTTCCGGTATAGCTCGCCGTTGAGGATGGTGTATCGGGCAGCTTTCACTCGGAGTTTGCGAGCGGCCTTTGCGTCTGCGGGCAGGGTCCCATGAATAAGATAATTTGTTATCTTGTTCCTCCAATCCTAGGTAGTGCTGATAGTGTTAACTTCGAACTTTTCCCTGTCCATGGTCGTGTAGAGAAGTTGAACGATGGCCGAAGAGCCGGCTGCTCCTATTTCTGCAACTGATCCCATGTTTGCGAGAGCGTCGGCTTCGTGATTCTCTTCCCGTGGAATCTGAATTGCTTCCCAGCTGTCGAATTGCGTCAAAAGCTCTTTTACACGGCCGAGGTACGCCTGCATTCTGGGCTCTCGTGCGACGAAACCTCCATTGATCTGATTGACCACTAATTGAGAATCGCTTTTTAGCTTGACTATGGTCGCCCCATAGTTTCGCGCCAGTTCCAGTCCTGCAATAACGGCCTCATACTCGGCCTCATTGTTAGTAATGAAAGGGCATTTGATAGCTTGCCTCACCGTTTCTCCGGATGGAGCAACGAGGACCAGCCCAAGTCCTGACCCTTTGACATTCGAGGAGCCGTCCGTATGGAGGACCCAAGTGCCCGGAGCCTGTCCTGCATAGAGAATGGCTTCCTTTTCTGCCTCAGGGTATATATTTACACTGAAATCTGCCACGAAGTCTGCCAGGATTTGTGACTTTATTGCCACCCTGGGCTGATAAGTGATATCAAATTCGGACAGTTCTATAGCCCATTTTACCAACCTTCCTGAAAATTCTGGTTTGTGCAGAACATTTCGTAAAGGGAAAGTGGTAACCACAACTATAGTATGACTTTGAAAGTATGGACGTAATTTTCGGGCAGCAGTTACTAGGGCTAACACTAACTTTTCAGAGGTTGGTAGCGGGTTTCCGCATCAATAAGAGCTTTGCTAACATAGTAGATAGGAAGTTGTTTACCTTTGTCTTCTCGTACTAGAACAGCGGTTACCGATGACTCCGAGACTGCCAGATAAATCAGCAACTGCTCGCCTTCCACAGGCGTGGTAAGTAGTGGAGGATTGGAGAGATATTTCTTCAGATCTCTCAACGCCTGCTGACACTCAGGAGTCCATTCAAACTCCTTGTTCTGCTTCAAGACATCGAAGAAACTTTTGCGCCGATCAGATGACCGGGAGATGAACCTGCGTAGGGCAGCTACTCTCCCCGTCAGCCTCATGACCTCTTTCCTATAGCGAAGTACATCTGGGATCGACTCGATATCTTTAATTTGAGCGGGATTGACTTCAATGCCTCGCTGAGAGATGATGAATCCCAGAAATTTTCCTGATCCAACTCCGAAAGCGCATTTCTCCGGGTTCAATTTCATGTTATATTGATCCAGGATTCGGAAAGCTTCCTTCAGATGTGCCGGATGATCTTCTGCTCGTTTGGATTTTATTAGCACGTCGTCAATGTACACTTCCATAGTCTTCCCGATATGGTTGTGGAACATCCGATTGACCAGACGCTGATAGGTTGCACCTGCGTTTTTTAATCCAAACGGCATAACTTTATAGCAATACGTACCTCGGCAAGTTATGAACGCCGTTTTCTCCTGATCTCCAGGGTCCATCAGTATCTGGTTGTATCCAGAGTACGCGTCGAGGAAGGTCAGCACCTCGTGTCCGGCCGTTGCGTCGATTAGTTGATCTATTCTGGGAAGGGGATAGGAATCCTTCGGGCAGGCTTTGTTCAGATCTGTGAAGTCGATGCAGACTCGCCACTTGCCATTCTTTTTAGGTACGACGACCACGTTAGCCAACCAGTCCGGATACTTGACTTCACGTACCGAACCCATCTTTAACAGGCGGTCGATTTCGTCATTGATCACCTGGTTTCGGAAAGCTCCTTGCTGGCGCGTTTTTTGTTTCACCGGGCGGTGATATGGATCCACATGCAACCTGTGAGTGATGATGTCAGGAGAAATACCTGTCATATCTGCATGGGACCAGGCGAGCGTTGTATGTTGTTCCTTGAGGAATTGCAGGATGTCTCCCCGCAATTGCTCGCTCAGCTCCGTTCCCAAGTACACCTTCCGCTCTGGTTTATCAGCGAATAGCTCTTCGGGCTCCAGGGCTTCTACTGTTGGCATGTGTTTTTCCTTTTCTTCCATCTTGGCGATGAATTCCGGAACCTCGTACTTAGCCTCATCGGGTGTAGTATTTGGTCCCGGACGCTGTAATTGCTATTTGTTCTCCCCGGGTAGCTGTAGAGCTACCGAGTAACAGTCTCGTGCGGTGCGCTGCTCTCCTCTGACTTCGCGCACCCCCCACTCGGATGGGAATTTTAATACCTGGTGATAGGTAGAAGGGACGGCCTGCATGTCATGGATCCACGGTCTGCCTAGAATGATGTTGTAGGCTAGATAGGCATCGACGACGTGGAAAGTCGTCTCCTTTGCTACCCCCTCGGTTAGAGTTGTTAGGGTGATCTCCCCGACGGTCTTTTCACTCGAGTTGTTGAAACCGGAGAGAACTCGAGATATCGGCACGATCTTGTCTGCTACCTGCATTTCATCTATGACTCGTGATGGGATAATATTTGCAGAGCTGCCCGCATCAATGAGTACCCTCTTTGCGTCGAACTCTGCTACTCATAGAGTTATGACCAGTGCGTCGACATGTGGAGACTGTGATCCTTCAGCGTCAGACTCCTCAAAGGTGATTACTCCTTCTGACCGGGGGCGCTTGCTGTTTGTGATGGATACCTTCGTGTACTTCTTCGCCGTGAAGGTGACCGAGTCTACCTCAATTCCTCCCGAGATAACGTTGACCGTTCGTTTTGGAGAAGACGCTCGTGGTGGACCGGGTTTGTTCTGCTGAGCCTTTGCATGAGTCTGCTTTCCCTTCTCGGTCAGGAACTCCTTCAGGAACTCCTGTTTCAATAAGTGAGCAATCTCGTACCTTAAGGCTTTGCAGTCTTCGGTGGTGTGCCCGTGATCGCGGTGGAATTCGCAATACAGGTCTTGATTCCGTTTGCTAGGGTCAGTCTTCATGTCTCTCGGCCACTTGACTCTTTCCCCCATATTTTTGAGTACCGCCATAACCTCCGACATTTCAACGTTGAAGCTTGGCAGGCTTGGGATGCCTCGGGAACTTGACTCAGGATTTTCCTTTCGGGATAGTCCCCTATTGTTGTGGCGGCTGCGTCCTTTGGAGTTATTACGCGATTGGTCAGGGTATGGCTCATATCGCGTGCCTGATTTTTCCGTTTCTGCTTTGCCGCTGGATCCGCTGCTGCGAGGCTGGGTCCTTCCCCTAGCGCTTGCCCCGATCAGTTTGTCTTCATCGATCCGTACTTTGGAATTGTAGCGATTGTACACGTCTGACCAGCTGGCCGCTGGAAATTCGCGAAGAGACTCATAGAGTCTTCGTGTGGCTTCCGAGCTCCTAACGTCCAGGCTATTCGTGAACGCGATTGCCGCCCATCTGTCCGGCACCTTGGGGAGCAACATACGTTCCCTCTGGAACCGATCCACGTACTTCCGGAGTGACTCGTCGGGCTTCTGCCTAATTTCAAAGATATATTCTACCCGGGTCTCCGTCTTCTAGGCACCTGTATCTACCTTCACGAACAATTCTGCCATCTCTGCAAAGGATCCGATGGAGTTGGGTGGCAACATCGAATACCATCGCAGGGCCCCATCGGCCAGGGTCTCTACGAACTTCTTCAATTGTACAGATTCGATCTCTTCGTCGGTGAGATCGCTGGCTTTTATGAAATTGCTGAACATCATAAGGTGATCGTTTGGATCAGACGTTCCGCGATACCTTGGAATGTTCGGCATTTTGAACGTTTTAGGTATCGCCTTTGGGGCCGCTTCTTTCTTCCAGGCCGCTGTGAGTATCGTTGGACGTCAACTTTCTTCAGCGTAGGCAGGGCGCCTGGTATCTGATTGATCCTCTCGTGGAGAGCCTTTTGAAGTGCTTCCTGGCTTTCTTTGAACTGCTTGGTGAGAGCTTCCACGATAAGGCTCATATCCGCGTGTACTGTAGATCCTCCACCCGGGTTCTGATTGGTTTGAGTCGCTGGGTCTGCAGTGCCACTGCCGTCGTTACGCTCTCCTTCTTGCCTTGAAGTATGTGAAGAGGGGGCATTGGGATCAGGCGCTGCAGCATCGGCTCCTGCGGTTGAAGCATTGCTCCTTCGTTGCTCCGTCCGGAGAGAGTTCAATGCCTCGTTGATTCCCCGGTTCACTTCCACCTGTTGCTGCATAAAATCAAAAAATGTTTTTTGCAGATTTCCTCGGTCAGGGGAGGGACTCCTAGGTCGGCGCCTCCTGGGCGGTGTAACGCTCTGAGAACGTCAGCGTCTCCTGGGCGGAGTAGCGCTCTGAGAGTGTCGGCGTCTCCTGGGCGGAGTAGAGCTCTGAGAGCGTCGGCGTCTCCTGGGCGGAGTAGAGCTCTGAGAGCGTCCACGCCTGTTTTGCCTGACCTGTCCTTTGGGAGGACTGTTGCCGCCCATCGGACAAATAATCGGGGGAGTAATTAGGGGAATAACTACGCGAAGGGGTGTCTGCTCGTTGTCCGTCTGCAACGATTTGTTGTTGCTGGGGACCATTTTCTGCTATGTTTAGTTATAAAACAGAAGATAAACAGAAATAAATGCAAGATAGATTTCTTAACCTACGAAAGCTATTGACCGGCTCCCACTGTGGTCGCCAAATTGTTTAACCTAAATCCGATTTTAGGCCAATTAACAATTAAATTTATATTTGCGGAGTCACGATCAATAGTTGAGATTAAAGATCTATGCGATAAATCAAATAATGCTAGTATAGAACGATAATAATGCAATATGAGCATAAATAAGGAAGAGTAAACGTATCGTGTCCCTTGATAGTCGACAACCACTACGCTGGATGATCCAATCGTTGAGACAGTAATTAAAATAAGAACAAGGGATATAATTCAATGATGGAAGGATAGAGAGTATTCTTATTGATCATGTATGCGGAAAGTAAAAGTTGTCACAATTGGTTAAGGCAAGTGCTACTTATAGGCGTGGAAGGCGCCTGTTGACGTTGTAGTAGCCGTTGGGTGTAGAACCGTTCGGATAAATAACCGCTGGGCGTCTTATCCAAAAAGGTTGTAACCGCTGGGTGACCGTAATTTGAATGATCGCGCCCAGTAATGCCAGTAACTGCTTGTTCAAATTGTGCTGACTGTTGATATATCCTATAACTTCCTTGGGTCTGCCCGTGGGAAGTGTCTGTCCGGTGAGTGCCTGTCCGGTGACACGTCAGTTCGTGCCACGTGGATGACACGTGTCACTCGCCAAAGTCTAGTCTTTTTTTATCCAATACAACCCCCACGAAAGTGGAGAGGCTGTTTCCAATAGACCCTCAGCATGAAAACAATTACCTTCGTTCTGTAATAAGTGTCTTTTTAATCTTTTTATTTGTTCCAAATTAAGTCTTAAGAAAATTAATACAAAATTAATTTTTTTTTTCAATCTTGCCCTTGCAATTGAACTAAAAATATTAGTTATACTTAAGTTTATAGAAATTAATAAATAAAGGCGACTAAGTAAAGTACACATAATATTCAATAATATTTACTCTCTCCCTTTCATTTTAAGTGTCACATTTAGCTTATGCACACCCTCACGAAATATAGTAATTTAGGTAATTATATTTAATAAGTGGGTCATTTAACTACATTACCCTCTATCTCTCTTTAATTGAAATAAATACTATTGGGATTAGCAAGGGTAAATTGGCAAAAAAGTAATTAATGCTTTCTTGATTTTGTAAAGTGACATCTATTTTGGACTATTTTTAAAAGTTAAAGGTGACACTTAAAATAGAATGGAGGGAATAATAATTATACTCTATGTCATTGTAAGGATTATTTTAAAAAACATAGCAATGTTTTACCACTTTACAAAACGTAGCAACGTTTTTAAACAAAAAAAAAATCCTAGTTCTCTCTTCTCTCTCTCCTCTCTCCCCTCCCCTTTTTTCCCATCCGTCACTGCAGCAGCCTGACATCGCCACTGCAGCTCCGGCATCACAGCTACACCGACGTCGTCATTGTTCCAGTCGCCTTCATCCTTCGCCACACATCGAGTGGTGGTGCTGTGCTCTGCCCCGATCTGTTGTATATCCCATAGGTGTTGCTTTTCTCCGCCTTTGTCCTCCACTGCATCACTGCCTGTTCATCCTTAAAAGAGTATCGTCGGCGATGGCGTTGCTCTTCTTCAATCGCCAGCGCTGCTTGTTTTGCCGATGCTGCTTCTGTTCTTTTCTTTTTTTTTTTTTTAGTTTTAGGTTTCTCCAGTGATTTTTCTGCAACGACAGATCTGATTCCAAATCTGAAATCCCACCGTGTATAGGTATTGTATGCATATTGTATGCCTAGTGTATTGATATTGTCTGGCTTATTTATATTCTATGTATTTTTGTATATAAAACGGACATACAACAGGCTTACAAAGCTTATACACTTGACATATAACAATCATAGTAGTGTATGTGTTGTTTATCCATAATGTTTACATTGTATGCAGAGGTTATGTATTGAATAGATACAATAGACATACAAAATATATATACTTGACATACAACAATCATATTGGTATATGTTTACTGTATTTTCATTTTATCCACAGTGTATCATTGTTCATAGAATGAAAATACACTACACATACAAAAAATTACAGAAAAACTACTAAAAAGAATTTCCGGCGACCAACGGCAGCCTGAGGCGGTGGCAATCATGGTTTTGGCGGCTGGGGGTGGCGTGATAGTATAGGAGGGGGATCTAGGGTTTTATCATCCTTTTATATGTATTTGCTTTGTATTGAAAAAAAAAATGTTGTTGTGTTTTGAAAATGGGATAATATTGACGTTTTTGTATAAAAAAAATGTTAGTTTGCATAGTTATGCAAAGAGTTTTTTATATAAAAGTATAAGTTTTAGAAATTATTTACAAAACATAGCAATATTTTAGCAAAATTACCCATTATAGAGGAAATGAAAAGTTAATTGCAAAATATAGCAAAAACATAACAATATTTTCCCATAACATAGCAAACCCTTACATTGTTCCTCCTATTTCCCACAATATCACTTTTGCTCCTCCCATTTTCCCCAATTTTACTTTTCCTCCCACCATTTCCCCCAATTTCACTTTTACTCCTCCCATTTCCTCCAATTTCACTTTTCCTCATCCCATCCTCACTGCATCTCATTGTATCTCGGCGCTTCTCAACCACCAACAACCTCGTATCTCGTTGTATTTTTCTGTATCTCACTGTATCTGCAATGTTCTATACCGTATGTAATTATTTCTAGACTGTATCTAGCTGTTTCAGCATTGTTTCATCGCGTTCATGCGTTGTTTCGCACTGTTTCTAAACTATTTCAGTTTTTTTTACGTTGTTTCACATTATTCTTTACATTTTGTTTCAGAATTTTTCACTAGCTATTTCAAACTGTTTGAGTGCTATATCTGCATTATTTTGCTCCGGATCAAACAGTATCTCATTGTATCTACGCTGCTTCATCACTGTTTCAGTATTGTTTCAAGTTGTTTTGCACCGTATCTAATTATTTCTAGACTGTATCAAGCTGTTTCTAGACTGTTTTAGCATTTATTTCATCCCGTTTGTGCGTTGTTTCTCACTTTTTCTAAACTATTTCACCTTTTTTGTATTGTTTCACATTATTTTTTATATTTTATTTCGGACTTTTTCACTAGCGGTTTTAGACTGTTCCACCCCTGTATTTCACTGTATCTGCACTATTTTTGCTCCGTATCAAATTTTATCTCACTGTATCTATGTTGTTTCAGCACTGTTTCAGACTGTATCTAGCAGTTTCTAGACTGTTTCAGCATTGTTTCATCTCTTGTTTATCACTGTTTCTAAACTATTTCACCTTTGTATCAGCCTGTTTCAATGTCGTTTCAGACTGTATCAGACTGTTTCAACAACTGTTTTAGATTGTTTCAACACCGTATCAGACTGTATCATATTGTTTCAACGACGTTTCAGACTGTATTAGACAGTTTCAACCGCTGTTTCAGATTGTTTCAATAATGTTTCAGAATGTATCATACTGTTTCAACGCTGTTTCAGACCGTATCAGACTGTTTCAACAGCTGTTTCATATTGTTGAAAGGTATCTGGATGAAAAGTATCAATATCAAAGTGCAAGTAAGGCATTGTAGTAAAAATGTATTGTCATCTTTTAGACAATAGACTCAACTGAGCCACTTCAAATGTAGAGAGATATGAAAGGATGTAGTGGAGGACATCATCTAGCAAACAACTTGTTCTATCAATCCCCTTAATACTTGTACTGCTCGAAATCTTGGTTCTTTTTGTTGATGATTTCGTTATATATATATATATATATCTAGTTTTCGGATACGTGCGTTGCACGTAGTATCTCGCGTAAATAATAAAAGGTTATATATGTCAAGAAAATAAATAAAAACTAACAAAGAAAATGTTATTGTCTCTTAAAATTTATATAAAATTTAATTGTTTGTATCTGATTAAAGAGGTTTTATTCAATGATTAACCGACAAATCATAATAATGTAGCGAAAATATATGTCATCCCATGCTGCAGCGGTGAGACTCCAATATGCCAATGGAAGCTTTATATACAGAAGGTAAGAGGCGGTTATAGTGTTTTAATCAACCGATAATTTGTATGGCTTTAAAACTTCAAAGAACCTGTAAGACATTGAAACTTATATTCAATTACAAAACTTTAAAATATTATAATAATTAATTATGTTCCTATTAGGAGTCTTGCCTAAGTTTTCTAGATTAGTTAGAAGTTTAGAGTGAATCCAACCACTGAATCTTGTTATTCTTTAATCACTGATATATTGGGTACGACCCTTCTTAAAAATTCAAATCGTTAAATTGTCCGAGAAATTATCAATTTTATCATCTCAACATCTAATTAACCTATCAACATGATATAAAAAAAAAACTGACAATCACAAACTGCATATTATATTGTCATTTTAGAGTGACCTAAACACAACAAGGTCATATTATATACTGACATGAAAAAAGATGTGACAATCAGAAAGTGACATTGTAATAAATATAGTAAAAAATAACATAAATAGAATTTAGAAATTTTATATATAGTATTCAGAATCTATAATACCAATAAAAGAACATAAAAAAAAAATATACTTAAAATACTTATTTGAATTATCTTATTTATGAAAGATCTAAAACTTGAAAAGAAAAAGCTAAAAGCATATCAATAATAGACGAATACTTACATTCGTATCAGACATGAGAAAGCCTCATGTAAGTACACTTATACACCTTAGTTCGAATTTCTTCTTTTGTTTGACCAAATATAGTTGATCAAAACCTTATCAAACAAATACTGAATGTGATACATGCATGTATATCAATAAATGCGAAGACTATTATGCACCACAAAGCTAAAAAGTAAAATAAAATCACATTAGGAAAGAAAGAGTAAAAGAATTCATCAGTCAAAAGGAGATAAAAACTTACTAAAATATGTGTTACGGAGCTGGTTTAGGAGACCTTCAAAAAATTGCCGAATGAGCAGATGAAGAATTAATATGACATAACTTATACTCCCTCCGTTCTATTTTATGTGTCATAGTTTGACTCGGCACAAAGTTTAAGAAATAAAGGAAGACTTTTAAAATTTATGGTGTAAAATAAGCCAAAAAAATTTGTGTGGTTGTAAATCATTTCAGTAATGGCAAAACTGTAATTTTGAAGTTAAATTATTACCAAATTTAGAATACTGTCATTCTTTTTGGAACAGACCAATAAAAAAATATTGCCACATAAATTGGAACGGATGGAGTACAAAATTATTAAATACAAAATCTGCATGGAAGAATAGAAAATTTAAGTATAAATGTATATAAAGATCATTAGCTCACCAAATATATCGCATTAATCAAAAATTTATACGAAAACAGATTACTTTGTTCTTAGCATCATGAAACTACTGGAAAAACAAATGATTAATCAATTAAAACATGACAAGACAAAGAAAGTAACAATAATGCAAAAAAAAAAAAAAAAAAGAGAGGTGGTTAACTTTACCGAACGAAGACAAAAAATTGCGAATTAATGAGAAGATGAAGAATGCATATGGTGTAACTTACAGAATTATTAAATACAAAATCTGGAATAGTTCCTATTTAAATTGAAACTCTTTAAGGAATAAGAGACCTAATCCATCACAAATATCTAGGAATAATAATTATACCGTAGTTGATATTTAGAGAAACAAATAGCTGGAAGATACGATTAAGGTAAGTTTTCTAGAATAAAAATTTTGAGTTGACAAATTGGAAAAAGTTGGAGAAAATAAATGTAATAAATAAAATATAGAAAAAATATGATAAATGACAATTTTGTCTACTGTGAAATCTTTTAATGAAGGGTAAAAAATTCAATCAACATTTCACTAAGACCTTCGTGCTTTTAAGATAGTATAGATATATATATTAAAAAGTAGAACATACCAATAAATTTAGCTTGCCTCAGAGATATGAAGGGTACCCAAATAGCAAAACTGAAGAATGGATTTCAACACAATACAATCATCTTGGGCAACTAGCACTCTCTCTGAGCCCTAGATAGAAGCTCTTTCTAGTGGTATGTGCCCGCCTTTGAAAAGAAAAATGGAAAAGAGAATGTAAATATTGTCCACAATATTAAGGGCAAACAGCATTAGCGGCGAGGGACCAAGGAACAGAACAAGTATGCCGGAACTCGGCGTTATTACGGCGAGGCAGAAGCGACAGAATCGGACTCACGGCGGAGAAGGTAGGAGCGACAATGTTGTAACTCACAAGTTAGGAAATCAGAGAGAACAGAGGAGAAACAAGGAACGGGGGTCTCCAAAGATGGGTGTTTTCCAGTGGAGATTTCGGCGGCGGTGGTGGCTCTGTTTCTATTTGGATCAGTAGTTGTGGTGGTGGAGTTGTATGTTTGGATTTGAGAGTGGGTGGCGGCTGATTTGGTTTGGGGGAAGTGGAGAAAGTATTTTAGGATTTTTAGAAGAGTAGGTGTAAGTGTAATTATTAAAAAAATAATTTTGTAATTATTATAAAAATGTGTTATGAAAAAAATACTATGTATTATAATTTGAATAATATTGCTATTTTTTTTTATAATATAGGTGTGTATGTTTATATAGATGTGTTAAAAACCCTTATGTAAATTTCCTTAATAAATTTGCTTGGACGTAAACGTCTCAATCAAATTGCTACACCCTATTGTCTTACATACCCATTAACGAAAACCATTTAATAACATTAATTACAAGGATTATTTGACTAAATTATATGACAAAAGGGTTATTTGACAAAAGGGTGTAGACTAAAACCTTTTGTAATTTCAGTTTTTCAGCGAGTCAATTTGTTTGATTTAATGATTAGACAAAGTCAATGAACTTAAGCAGGAAGTAACTAAAAGTTTCAAACTCTTCTAACTCGATTATTATTTTTGTAAAGAAAAGAACAGGAAAACGAGGAAGAGAAAACCGCAAAAAAAGGTGAATATAATTGATTAGGATCCCTTTTTAATATTTGTAATTATTCAGCAAGTTGTTTGAAATAATGATCACGTAAACTCAAGGAACTTGAGTTGGAAGAAAGCCGAATGCCTGAATATCTGTAAACTCGTTTAACAAGAAGCTGCATATTTAGGTGCAGAATTTAGGAGAGGCAAATCCATTTATTAATACTTGCATCTTCATTTGTGGAAATACAAAACATAACACCTCGAAACACAGTATATAAACTGTCAAAAATAGGTAAACAACCTAACTTTTCTATATTAATTTCGTGATGGTAGTACTTCACATGGCTGTCACGAAGTTCTCATCACAAATTCGCGTTTTTCTTGTAGCGTTTCTGATGCATAATGTCGAGATTTCCATTAAAATCATAATGCTTAACAAGATTTGGAAGATGCTTCCTTTGTATCTAGTAACGAAGATAGAATATTTTTCAATCATATCATGAAGAGTCGCCAAGATATATATGCAGACGGGGTCTATTGATGTGCAAATAAAATTTTCGATCGACACCATATATGTTAGAGAACTGTTACAATCGAGTTGGATTGTAAGAATAATTTGGAGAAAAAAAACAGGAATGTAAAGAAAATAAAAGAAGAAGAAGAAGAAGAAATTAGGGTAAAAGAGATAGTGTTCATTCATGCCTTTTCCAATTGAGTAGTTACACTTAAATAGTACTAATAACAGAAATTAAAAAGAGAAATTAATAGTAGCCATGTCAGCTTAGCTCTAACAAACTATGACTGGGCCAAAGTATAAATTGTAATAAATCACCAAGTACTGCTCTCTCTACTCAAAGTACTATATCTCTCAGCTTTCTAATTCTTTAACTAACTTTTGTATATCTCTTTTGTAACATTATTCCCTCCATCAAAAATTTCCTTATCCTCAAGGAAATAAAAAAAGAAATTTGGTGCGCATCTTTGACTGATCCTCCCAAGTTGCATGGTCAGTGACAACATCCTTCCATTGGACTAAAACTTGAGGTATAGCCTTACGACCTCGTTGAATCAACCTCCTTTACAGAATAGCAAGAGGCTTTGCACAATGTGGACTAGCAGGATCAATGACCGGAGGATGAGAAATAGAAGAAGGAAGTTGATGGCAAGGTTTTAGTTAGGATACATGGAAGGTATGGTGCAGCTGAACATGTACAGGGAGGTGTAATTTGTAGGCAACAGGACCAACTTTCTTAAGTATCTGGTAGGGGCCATAATACTTAGCAGAGAGTTTGGTAAAGTGATGGTTAGAAAGGGTAAGTTGTCGACAAGGCTGAATTTTGAGATAAATCCAGTCACCTTTATCAAATTGCCTATCAGACCTGTGTTGATTGGCTTGCACAGTCATCCTATGTTGAGCTCTTTGGAGATGGAACTTCAGCGTTTCCCTTTTGAATTCCCTGGCAAGCAAGCTCCTATCTACATCCTTCAACACAGCATCACCAACCAGATAAGGTAGAAGAAGAGGAGGGGGCTGACCATACAAAGCTTCATAAGAGAAGTTTGTATGGTAGAGTGATGAGTGGTATTATACCACCATTTAGCCAGGGACAGGTAGCAAAACCACTCCTTAGGCGAATCTGAGCAACAACACCTCAAGTATGTCTCTAAAGTTCTATTCAAAACTTCTGTTTGACCATCATACTGGGGGTGGTAAGCTGTGGAAGTGCTGAGTGTGACCCCATTAGTAGAAAAAAGTTCTTGCCATACTTGACTCATAAAAATGGGGTCTCTGTCACTGACAATGGTCTCAGGCATACCATGGAGTTTGTAGATATGGTCCAAATAGAGTTGTGCAATATCCAGAGCTGAATAAGGATGTTTAACCCCCAAAAAATGGGCATACTTAGTGAGTCTGTCCACAACTACCCAGATCACAGATTTGCCCTTAGAAAGGGGCAGTCCTTCAATGAAATCCATGCTAATACCTTACCAAGCTGTTGAAGGAATGGCTAATAGTTGAAGCAAGCCAGGATAGGCAGCATGATCAGCTTTACTTCTCTGACAAGAGCCACAACCCTTGATATAGGCCACTACATCATCCCTCAAGTTTTTCCAATAAAACAAAGAAGAGAGTTTCCTGTAAGTATTGTCAACTCCCCAGTGTCCACCATTAGGCAAGTCATGCCAAAGCTGAATGAGGTGCTGTCTCAATTGAGGATTGTAGCCAACTACCAACTTCCCAAACTTCCTCAACTGCTTATTGAAATAGGTATACCCTTTATACTCTCCATTAGTAGCTTGTATTTTACTGATTAAAGCTTTAGTAACTAAATCAGTTTCCCAACTTCCAGCAATATCTTTGAGAAGTTCGGTGTAAAGAGGGGAAAGAATCATAACTGAAAGTTCTCCTACATTGACTCTGGATAATGCATCAGCGGCTTTGTTTTCTCTCCCTTTCTTATACTCAATTTCAAAGTTAAACTGCATAAGCTTAGTGATCCACTTTAACTGGTTACCTGTGTGAAGTTTTTGATCAAGGAGATACTTGAGGGCCTTTTGATCAGTTTGTACAATGAATGGTCTACCAATTAAATATTGAGACCATTTAGTAACAACAAGTACCAAGGCTAGGAGCTCTTTATCATATACTGAGAGAGCTTGATGCCTAATAGAGAGGCCTTTCTCATATAGGCAATGGGATAATTGGTTTGCATCAATACAACTCCCACCCCTAAGTTGCTGGCATCAGTTTCCACAATGAAAGTTAAGGCACTGTCAGGTAAAGCAAGAAAATGAGAAGAAATAAGAGCAACCTTAAGATGCTCAAAAGCTATTATAGCTGACTCATTCCAACAGAAGCAGTCTTTTTTCAACAAATCAGTTAAGGGTTTGATAATTCCCCCATAATATGTGATGAATCTTCTGTAGTACCCTGCAAGACCTAGGAAACCCCTTAACTGCTTGAGGTTTGCAGGAATAGGCCACTTCTGCACAGCTGCAATCTTGGTAGGATCTATAGCTACTCCCTCTGCAGGGATATAATGACTAAGATAATCAATCCTGTCAACCTCAATAGAGCATTTAGCTTTCCTGGCAAAGAGTTGGTGTTGAAGTAGCAAATCAAAAGTGAGCTTAAGATGGATTAGATGCTCCTCCACTAACTTGCTGAACACTACAATGTCATCAAAGAAGACTAAGATAAACTTTCTAAGATAAGCTTTGAAAACATGGTTCATTAAACTTTGGAAACTAGAAGGGGCATTGGTCAGACCAAAAGGCATCACCAAGTATTCAAAGTGTTCAGAATGAGTTCTAAAAGCTGTCTTAGGTATGTCATTCGGAAACATCCTAATTTGATGATATCCTGATCTACGATCTATTTTAGAAAAAATCTTTGACCCTTCTAAATCATCTAAAACTCTTCAATGAAAGGGATAGGAAATTTATCCTTAATAATGACCTTATTGAGAGCTCTATAATCAAAACATAGCCTCCATGACTCATCTTTTTTGCTAACCAAGACCATTGGGGATGCATAAGGACTTGAACTAGTTTGAATAATACCCTGATCAAGCATGTCCTGCACAAGCCCTTCAATAATATCCTTGTGCAGTGAGGAGTACCTATAAGGCCTTAAGTTGACTGCCTTAGTATGATTCTCCATGGGAATTTGATGATCAAATGCACCTTTAGAAGGAGGCAGAGTTGTAGGATCTTCAAACAACTGCTTATATTCATCAGTAAGTTCTTGAACCGCATGAGGAATAACTTGCTGAACAGGCTCTGGAACAGTTTCCTTAGTCTGCAGGGGCAGCACTTTGATCATAAACAGTTGAGCCCCTTTACACTCCATTTGATGCAAGGAATTGACATCCACCTCATGCAATCTGCCAGACCCCACCCCTTTCAGCACCACCTTTTTACCTTGATTGTCAAACTCCATCCACAACTCTTTTAAGTTAAGTTTGATATCACCCAAGGGAAGCAATCACTAGACACCCAACACCATATCACATGTGCCTAATGGAAGTAGCATAAAATCAGCGAAAAATGTATTTTCCTGCAACACCCACTGGATATTTTTGCATAATTCAGTAGAACTGATGGAACTCCCATCAGCCACACTAATAGACTGAGGAGAACAATGTTGCACTTCACATCCCATCTCCTTTGCTACATTGAGATCAATAAAGTTATGTGTGCTACCTGTGCAGATTAGGATGCTGAGGGGTCTCTTTTGACTGTAACTTGTGACTCGCAATGTTTGATAACCAGTCACTCCATTCAATGCATGTAAGGAAATTTCACAAGCCTCTACAGGAGCAGCATCAACCAATTCTTCAGGTTCACCTGAGTCTTCAAGTGTTTCTTCCTTTAACTCCATCAAGTATAGTTGTCTGGGCACCTTACACTTGTGACTAAACACATACTTCTCATCACTGTAATAACAAAGCCCATTGAGCTTCTTGTGCTCCAATTCAGCAGGAGTCAATCTTCTACCCTTGGTCTTATTCAAAAAATTTCCATGATCAGTTTTGGTATTAACAATAGGATACGTGGGGGGCTTAATGTAACGACCCTCAAATAGTCGTTACAGGATCCGGGACCTCGATTTACGTGTCGACAGTCCCAAAAGCTCCGTTAGGTCATTTATGACCCGTCTGTGAAATATGAGTCGAAACGGAGTCCGTTTGATAGGTTTTCGAGAAAAGGATCCGTTTATGAAATTCCGGAAAGGAATTTAGGGTTTCGATAGGTCGTTTTGAGTAAACGAACCCCGATGGAAAATCCGAGCGCACCGCTAGGTCCGTCTCATCATTTATGATATGTAGCAACCTTCAAAATTGAAAACGGACCTCGTTTGATAGGACTTTTGATAAAGTCCCCGTTTCGGAAGTTTAAAAGAGTTAAAAGAGGTTTCCGAGCTCGATTTGAGCAAATGAGCTCCGAAAGTTCCGTTAGGTTCGTATAGTCATTTGTGACTTGTAGCAACTTTCGGAATTGGATTCCGAGGTCGTTTGGTTAAATTTCGCTATTTTGGCGAAAGTCGAAAATTGAACCTTTGCCGTGGGACCCACTTTTTGAGTTCTGGAGGTCTGAATTGAGTTCCGTCTTGACGAGCATATCACCCAAGTATTTTATGGCTTGTGTGAAAAATTTGGGATCATTCCGAGCTTCGTAGGGTCCCGTTTTGCCCCTAAAACAGTAGAAAATCTGGTGCGACTTTTCTGTTCTGTTTTGGCGCAAACAGCCGGATAAAAGCTGATTTTTTGGCCAATCCGTAAGGAATTAGGAAAAGCTCAAAACATGAAAGTTGAAACCCTTTGAGTTGTGGTTCTAATGGCATCAGTTTCAGGTCATTTGGACATTCCTATCAAAAGTTATGATTTTTTCAAAAGAAGCTGTCACAAAGGCAAAAACTGCTATAAAAAGGCCATTTCGGGCAATTTCGGTTCATAACTTATAAAAATCATTTGGTGAGCTCTTGAGGCGATTTTTGGGTATTTCTTGAAGACCCAATCATACTTACACTTAAGGTAAGCCCTTTCAATCCATCTTTATGTTGATTAACACAAGAATCAAAGGGTTGATTCTTGGAAATGGGTTAGAACCCTAGATTCTTAAGAATTGGGGAAAGACATCGAGCAAGGCTCGCATGTGGAATCTAAGTGTACTTTTGGACTCAGGGGAGCGTGGGGAGTCCGGAAAAGTATATTTTGTAAATTTAGGGCTCGGCCCTACCCGGGGGCATTTTGGTAATTTTTACCCTAAGATGCCTATAGGCCTAAATAGCTATAATTGAGCACTCATATGTGCTATATCTTGTCTTAATAGACCTAGTGGAGAGTCCTTCGCGGACAAGGCGAGCGGGAAAGGAGATTCTTCCCGGCATTTGAGCCCGAATTTCGAGGTAAGTGAGACTTGACCTCTATTGTGCTTGTTGACTCTTCCTTCATGCTAGTATGCTTCATGTACGCATATATATACCTAACAATGGTTAGGATTAATGATGTGAATTACTTGCTATTATTGTTTGTTATAAATAGCGAGATTGTGACTCGACCGAGGTATGTGCCGGTCTAAACGCTACGTCGAGGTAGCTTAAATTTATATCGTAGTAACGCTTGCTACGCCATGCTTAGATAGCAAGAACCTGGGACATGGCCGAGGATGTTGCCGGCATGTCATGATAAATGTCTTGCCGAGGATTTTGCCGGCTTTTGTATGATATTGGTACTTGATTTGCTCACATGCCGGGTTGGGTAGTGCTGTCTATACGTAACCTTGGGTTGGACGACATGGGAGTAGGGATTGTACCCCCAAACTGTGGTCGGGTTAACCTTCGCCTTACGTTCAGCTAGCATAACCAACCTGGGTTACGGTGACTGTGAAATATTATCGTTATTAATATTTCTGTTATTATTTCTGTTATTGTTATTAATGTCGTGGATATTAATACTGTTAGAGGGACACTTGACAGGGGGTGTGGTGTCGCCTATACTATGAGATGTGTCACACTTGACAGGGGGTGTGGTGTGGACACTTGATCTTTGAGATGTGACACACTTGACAGGGGGTGTGGTGTGGTCACTTGATTTATTGAGATACGACGCACTTGACAGGGGGTGTGGTGCGATCGTAGACAGATTTGAGATGAGCCAACGACTACGGGTTGTTGGTCTACTTATTCATGATTGTGATAGTGACTTCGGGTCACGGTATATGGTTGATACTTAGTAGTGGTGTTGCTAGTCCATCGTAGGTCTAGGTTAGTCGGCACGGGAGTAGAGATTGGACCTCCAAACCGCCGCTGAGTTGACCTATGCCTTACGTTGGATGGGCATAATCCTTGAGACTTCTGGTTACTACTTGTGTGTATGGAATGTGTTACATCTATTTGTGATTTCACTACTTTATTGTATGATTACTATAGTATGTTGTTGCTTATGATGCATGTAGCGACTTGTCCCGCAAGGGTACCTTAGCGGGCCTGTCGGTGATCTTACTGGGCTTCGGCTCATAACTTACTCTGCTGCGTGCGCAGGTCCTTCATCCAGTCAGCAGCCCGGACGTTAGCGGTTCCCGAGGCTTCTGAGACTTTTGATTGAGGTGAGCCGACCACACAGACCGTGGTGGCATACCGCCGGAGTCACTTAGAGATAGGACTCAGATTTCTTTGATGTATATTCATACTTTATTGAGTCACTCTTAGAATGCTCCAATTCTTTTGTGGATATATTCTTTTGGACTTCACCATTTATATTTATATATCCATTTATGATCTTTTCACATTATTGTTCTTTTCCGCATCTTGTTTCATTGGTTCGCCTAGGCAAATGTTGTTTAGGTGCCATCACGAGCCCTTGGAAATTGGGTCGTGACAGTTTGGTATCAGAGCCCTAGGTTCTAATTCGAGTCCTAGGAGTCTTGGAGCAGTGTCTGAGTAGAGTCTTGCTTATGGGTATGTTGTCGACCATACTTATGAGCGAGAGGCTACAAGGGCATGTTAGGAAATGTTTTCCCTTCGTTTCATCTCTATTCGTGCTGAGTAGCTTATATAGGTGCTGACCCTTTTTCGTGTATTGTATCAGATGGCGAGGATGCGAGCATCCTCAGCCAGGAGGGCTGCATCTTCTACACCCGCGTATGCGGGAGAGCCATCAGCACCTACGCAGCCGCCAGCTGCTAAGAAGACTCGGGCAGGTCGCCCGTCAGCCACTAGGCAGGACACAGCTATCCCTACGGTGTTCGCAGCGACTCTGTCAGCATCTATTCCCCCTGTGCCTGCTGTTGTGCCAGGCACCGTTGTGATCTCTTCAGAGGAGTATATGAGACTGATGGCCTTGTCTAGCCATCAGGTCCCTGTCAGAGATGATGTTGCAGCTCCTGTTTCGGCTCCTCAGCCGACCACACCTGTTATGAGCACGCCTACTTCTGAGGCTGCTCCTGATCATATTGCCCAGCCTTCTGCTTCTGCTCCTCAGGCAGCACCTGTTATTTCTACTCCTCCTATGGGCACTGAGGAGGTTGCCAAGAGGATAGAGTCATTCATGAAGCTTCAGCCTCCAGAGTTCGACGGTACCTCAGCTACATGTACTGCCCAGAGGTACATTCAGAAGTGTGAGAAGATTTTGACAGTTCTTGGTACTAGAGACACCTTAGGGGTGCAGTGTGCTTCTTTCAGATTATCGGGAGATGTGGAGACATGGTGGGTCTCCATGATGCGGCAGAGCTCTAGTGACCTCCCTCCTTTGTCTTGGGCTGAGTTCGTGTCTATGTTCATGAGCAGGTTCGTGCCCCAGAGTCAGCACGATGCTCAGAGGCGCGAGTTTGAGGGGTTGAGGCAGGGAAATCTGTCTGTTTCAGAGTATGACACCAGGTTCTTGTGGTTGTCTCAGTTTGCGCCGGCTATGGTGGCTCAGGAGAGGGACAAGGTCCTCCGGTTTGTTGAGGGTCTTCATCCCCGCATGCAGGTAGCTGTTGCCCCTGATATGGGCAACAAGTCATATTTTGAGATAGTTGATGTGGCGCGGCGGATGGAGGATATCTTCGCCAGGGCTGCCGCGGAGAGGGCGGCCAAGAGATCGCGTCAGTCTGGTGGGTATAGTGGATCCGCTCAGAGGGGTCAGGGTCATCAGGGCCGTTCTCAGTCTAGGCCCCAGGCTGCTGCTTTGCCTGCCCAGGATTTTTCTTCAGAGACCCCGAGGCCTCAGTCATCCCAGAGGCGGGGAAGCTCTTCGCAGTCTGGTCCGCCGCAGTGCGGGAGGTGCCATCAGAGGCATCATGGGAGGTGTTCGTCTGGAGGTGGTCATGGCAGAGGTGGTAGAGGCGGTAGAGGAGGTAGAGGTGATGGATGTTTTGAGTGTGGGTCTCTAGAGCACTATGTCAGGAGTTGCCCTTATGTTTCATCAGGTCGCCAGGGATCTGCAGCTATGGTACCATCTGGTCCTCAGGCCGCCAGGCCCGTTTCTCAGATTCCTCCTAGACAGCAGTCTCAGAGAGCTCCGGGTTCAGGAGGCTCGGCGCAGGTCTATGCTATGACTCGTCAGGATGCTGAGGCATCCAATGATGTCATCACAGGTATTATTTCTGTCTGTGGCCGCGATGCTTATGCTCTTATTGATCCGGGGACTACATATTCGTATGTGTCGCCGGGATTTGCCCCTTGCTTGGGCAGGGATCTGGTCTTCTTAGATGATCCATTTATGGTTTCCACCCCTGTCGGGTCTTCTATATGTGTAGATAGGGGTTATCGGCAGTGTATGATCTCCATCTGTGTGTAGAGTCCTTAGTGGACCTGATGCTGCTCGATATGTCTGATTTCGATGTCATTATGGGCATGGATTGGCTGGCTTCCTGTCATGCGACTTTGGATTGCCATGCCAAGTCCGTGACGATCGGGGCAGAGGGTGAGTCTCGGGTTGTATGGGGAGGTTCCAGGCCTTCTCCGAAGAGTAGGATCATTTCTTTCTTGGAGGCGCAGAGGATGATATCTAGTGGGTGCGAGGGATATATTGCTTCAGTTCGGGATGTCCGGGCAGAGGAGTTATCCCTTGATAGAGTTCCGGTTGTTTGTGAGTATCCGGATGTGTTTCCTGATGATTTGCTGGGTTTGCCGCCTATGCGGGAGATAGAGTTTTGCATTTATCTATTGCCAGGCACTCAGCCTAAATCTATTCCCCCGTATCGTATGGCTCCTGTTGAGTTGAGGGAGCTGAAGAGGCAGATTCAGGATTTGCTCGATAAGGGCTTCATTAGGCCCAGTGTGTCTCCATGGGGTGCCCCGGTATTATTTGTGAAGAAGAAGGATGGCCCTATGCGGATGTGTATTGATTACCGGCAGCTGAATAAGGTTACTATCAAGAATAGGTATCCTTTGCCGCGTATTGATGATTTGTTTGATCAGCTTCAGGGTGCTACCTTCTTCTCGAAGATTGATTTGAGGTCGGGGTATCATCAGTTGGGGATTCGGTCCTAGGACGTTTCCAAGACTGCTTTTCGTACCCGATATGGCCACTATGAGTTTCTGGTGATGTCTTTCGGGCTTACGAATGCCCCAGCTGCTTTCATGGATCTGATGAACCGAGTGTTCAAGGCCTACCTTGACTTCTTCGTCATTGTGTTTATCGATGATATCTTGGTTTATTCGAGGAGCAGGGAGGAGCATGAGCAGCATTTGAGAGTTGTTCTTCGGACTTTGAGGGATCAGCAATTGTATGCCAAATTCTCCAAGTGTGAATTTTGGCTCAGTTCTGTATCTTTCCTAGGTCACGTGGTGACCAAGGATAGGGTGTGTGTTGATCCGAAGAAGATAGAGGCCGTTCAGAGTTGGCCTAGGCCTACTTCTCCTACAGAGATTCGGAGTTTCTTAGGCTTGGCAGGTTATTATCGGCGGTTCGTCGAGGGGTTTTCTTCTATTTCAGCACCTCTGACGAAGTTGACCCAGAAGAATGTTCCTTTCCTGTGGTCCGATGCCTGTGAGTCTAGCTTTCAGAAGCTTAAAACTCTGTTGACTTCAGCGCCAGTGTTGGCCTTGCCTAGTGGATCCGGGGGATTCACCGTATATTGTGATGCTTCGGGTGTTGGCCTGGGTAGCGTTCTGATGCAGGAGGGTAAGGTGATAGCTTATGCCTCGAGACAGCTGAAGGTCCATGAGAAGAATTATCCTGTCCATGATTTGGAGCTGTTAGCTGTCGTGTTTGCACTGAAGTTGTGGAGGCACTATCTTTATGGCGAGCCCTGTGAGATATTCACCGATCATAAGAGTCTCCAGTACTTGTTCACTCAGAAGGACTTGAACGTGGTACAGCGCCGCTGGTTAGAGCTGCTGAAGGATTATGATCTTTCTATCCGGTATCATCCCGGAAAGGCTAATGTTGTAGCCGATGCCTTGAGTAGGAAGTCCATGGGTAGCCTCGCCTATCTTGATGCTGATATGAGGCCGTTGGCCCGTGAGTTGCAGGCTTTGTCCATTAGTGGGGTTCGGTTTGATGATTCTGTTCCAGGCTGGGTGCTTGCATATGTGGGGTCTCAGTCGTCTTTAGCTTCCCAGATTCGGGAAAGGTAGTTCGAGGATCCTTATCTGAGAGATCTCCGGGACAGGGTCCTGAGTGGGGGAGTGTCCTCGTTCGTGATTGGTGATGATGGTGCTTTGCGGCTTAACGGCCGGGTATGTGTTCCAGCCATTGTGGAGCTGAGGCAGATGATTTTGGCAGAGGCTCACAGTTCGAGATATTCCATTCATCCGGGTACTGCGAAGATGTATCATGATCTTCGAGAGTTGTATTGGTGGAAAGGGATGAAGAGGGATGTTGCTGATTATGTATCTCGGTGTTTGAATTGCCAGCAGCTGAAGTATGAGCACCGGAGGCCAGCCGGGGTGACCCAGTCTATGCCCATTCCCGAGTGGAAATGGGAGCATATCACTATGGATTTCGTAGTTGGTTTGCCGCTGACCGTGGGTAAGCATGATTCGGTGTGGGTAGTAGTTGATCGACTGACGAAGTCGGCTCACTTCATTCCAGTGAGGACTACTTATACCTCGGAGCGTCTGGCTCGTATCTTCATTGAGCAGATTGTGAGATTGCATGGTGCTCCTGTTTCTATCATTTCTGACCGAGGTGCTCAGTTCACAGCTCAGTTTTGGAGATCTTTTCAGAGAGAGCTGGGTACCCGGGTCGATCTCAGCACGGCATTTCACCCGCAGACTGATGGCCAGTCTGAGCGGACCATTCAGATCCTCGAGGATATGTTGAGGGCGTGTGCTATTGATTTTGGAGGCCATTGGGATAGCCATTTGCCGCTAGCAGAGTTTGCGTATAATAATAGCTATCAGGCTTCTATCCAGATGGCTCCGTTTGAGGCGTTGTATGGTCGGAGATGTTGTCCAGGTGTTGGGGCCCGATTTGGTGCAGCAGACCTTAGATAAGGTCCGGGTTATTCAGGATCGACTCCGCACGGCTCAGAGCCGGCAGATATCATATGCAGATCGGAGGCGGAGAGATCTTGAGTTCATGGTTGGGGACCGGGTATTCCTCAGAGTGTCGCCCATGAAGGGTGTTATGAGATTTGGGAAGAAAGGCAAGCTCAGTCCTAGGTTCATTGGGCCTTTTGAGATATTGGAGCGCGTTGGCGCCGTTGCTTATAGACTGGCTTTGCCTCCCTCTCTGTCTGTTCATCCGGTGTTCTATGTGTCCATGCTCCGGAAGTATGTTCACGATCTGTCTCATGTGATCGATATGGCTTCCGTGGAGGTAGATGGCGACTTAGCTTATTCGGAGGAGCCTATTGCTATTGTGGCTAGAGAGGTCCGTAAGATGATATCGAAGGTGATCCCGCTTGTGAGAGTTCAGTGGGGGCATCACTCCATTGCCGAGGCCACTTGGGAGCTTGAGTCAGAGATGCGTGAGAGGCATCCGCGCTTGTTCGATGATTCAGGTATGAAATCCTTGTATTTTCTAAGCCTGAATTTGCATTTTTAAGTTTTATTGATTTCGGGTGGTACCGAGGGGTCCTTGAAATCCGTGCCAGTTCCGTGGCTAGTGTGTGGATCCTACCTTACACTTAGGCTCGTCCGAGGACGGCCGAGAGTCTAAGTGGGGGAGAATGTAACGACCCTCAAATAGTCGTTACGGGATCCGGGACCTCGATTTGCGTGTCGACAGTCCCAGAAGCTCCGTTAGGTCATTTATGACCCGTCTGTGAAATCTGAGTCGAAACGGAGTCCGTTTGATAGGTTTTCGAGAAAAGGATTCGTTTATGAAATTCCGGAAAGGAATTTGGGGTTTCGATAGGTCGTTTTGAGTAAACGAACCCCGATGGAAAATCCGAACGCACCGTTAGGTCCGTCTCGTCATTTATGATATGTAGCAACCTTCAAAATTGAAAACGGACCTCGTTTGATAGGACTTTTGATAAAGTCCCCGTTTCGGAAGTTTAAAAGAGTTAAAAGAGGTTTCCGAGCTCGATTTGAGCAAATGAGCTCCGATGAGAGATCCGAAAGTTCCGTTAGGTTCGTATAGTCATTTGTGACTTGTAGCAACTTTCGGAATTGGATTCCGAGGACGTTTGGTTAAATTTCGCTATTTTGGCGAAAGTCAAAAATTGAACCTTTGCCGTGGGACCCACATTTTGAGTTCTGGAGGTCCGAATTGAGTTCCGTCTTGACGAGTATGTCACCAAAGTATTTTATGGCTTGTGTGAAAAATTTGGGATCATTACGAGCTTCGTAGGGTCCCGTTTTGCCCCTAAAACAGTAGAAAATCTGGTGCGACTTTTCTGTTCTGTTTTGGCGCAAACAGCCGGATAAAAGATGATTTTTTGGCTAATCCGTAAGGAATTAGGAAAAACTCAAAACATGAAAGTTGAAACCCTTTGAGTTGTGGTTCTAATGGCATCAGTTTCAGGTCATTTGGACATTCCTATCAAAAGTTATGATTTTTTCAAAAGAAGCTGTCACAGAGGCAAAAACTGCTATAAAAAGGCCATTTCGGTTCATAACTTATAAAAATCATTTGGTGAGCTCTTGAGGCGATTTTTAGGTATTTCTTGAAGACCCAATCATACTTACACTTAAGGTAAGCCCTTTCAATCCATCTTTATGTTGATTAACACAATAATCAAAGGGTTGATTCTTGGAAATGGGTTAGAACCCTAGATTCTTAAGAATTGGGAAAAGACATCGAGCAAGGCTCGCATGTGGAATCTAAGTGTACTTTTGGACTCAAGGGAGCGTGGGAAGTCCGGAAAAGTATATTTTGTAAATTTAGGGCTCGGCCCTACCCGGGGGCATTTTGGTAATTTTTACCCTAGGATGCCTATAGGCCTAAATAGCTGTAATTGAGCACTCATATGTGCTATATCTTGTCTTAATAGACCTAGTGGAGAGTCCTTCGCGGACAAGGCGAGCGGGAAAGGAGATTCTTCCCGGCATTTGAGCCCGAATTTCGAGGTAAGTGAGACTTGACCTCTATTGTGCTTGTGGACTCTTCCTTCATGCTAGTATGCTTCATGTACGCATATATATACCTAACAATGGTTAGGATTAATGATGTTAATTACTTGCTATTATTGTTTGTTATAAATAGCGAGATTGTGACTCGACCGAGGTATGTGCCGGTCTAAACGCTACGTCGAGGTAGCTTAAATTTATATCGTAGTAACGCTTGCTACGCCATGCTTAGATAGCAAGAACCTGGGACATGGCCGAGGATGTTGCCGGCATGTCATGATAAATGTCTTGCCGAGGATTTTGCCGGCTTTTGTATGATATTGGTACTTGATTTTCTCACATGCCGGGTTGGGTAGTGCTGTCTATACGTAACCTTGGGTTGGACGACATGGGAGTAGGGATTGTACCCCCAAACTGTGGTCGGGTTAACCTTCGCCTTACGTTCAGCTAGCATAACCAACCTGGGTTACGGTGACTGTGAAATATTATCGTTATTAATATTTCTGTTATTATTTCTGTTATTGTTATTAATGTCGTGGATATTAATACTGTTAGAGGGACACTTGACAGGGGGTGTGGTGTCGCCTATACTATGAGATGTGTCACACTTGACAGGGGGTGTGGTGTGGACACTTGATCTTTGAGATGTGACACACTTGACAGGGGGTGTGGTGTGGTCACTTGATTTATTGAGATACGACGCACTTGACAGGGGGTGTGGTGCGATCGTAGACAGATTTGAGATGAGCCAACGACTACGGGTTGTTGGTCTACTTATTCATGATTGTGATAGTGACTTCGGGTCACGGTATATGGTTGATACTTAGTAGTGGTGTTGCTAGTCCATCGTAGGTCTAGGTTAGTCGGCACGGGAGTAGAGATTGGACCTCCAAACCGCCGCTGAGTTGACCTATGCCTTACGTTGGATGGGCATAATCCTTGAGACTTCTGGTTACTACTTGTGTGTATGGAATGTGTTACATCTATTTGTGATTTCACTACTTTATTGTATGATTACTATAGTATGTTGTTGCTTATGATGCATGTAGCGACTTGTCCCGCAAGGGTACCTTAGCGGGCCTGTCGGTGATCTTACTGGGCTTCGGCTCATAACTTACTCTGCTGCGTGCGCAGGTCCTTCATCTAGTCAGCAGCCCGGACGTTAGCGGTTCCCGAGGCTTCTGAGACTTTTGATTGAGGTGAGCCGACCACACAGACCGTGGTGGCATACCGCCGGAGTCACTTAGAGATAGGACTCAGATTTCTTTGATGTATATTCATACTTTATTGAGTCACTCTTAGAATGCTCCAATTCTTTTGTGGATATATTCTTTTGGACTTCACCCTTTTATATTTATATATCCATTTATGATCTTTTCACATTATTGTTCTTTTTCGCATCTTGTTTCATTGGTTCGCCTAGGCAAATGTTGTTTAGGTGCCATCACGAGCCCTTGGAAATTGGGTCGTGACAGTTTGGTATCAGAGCCCTAGGTTCTAATTCGAGTCCTAGGAGTCTTGGAGCAGTGTCTGAGTAGAGTCTTGCTTATGGGTATGTTGTCGACCATACTTATGAGCGAGAGGCTACAAGGGCATGTTAGGAAATGTTTTCCCTTCGTTTCATCTCTATTCGTGCTGAGTAGCTTATATAGGTGCTGACCCTTTTTCGTGTATTGTATCAGATGGCGAGGACGCGAGCATCCTCAACCAGGAGGGCTGCATCTTCTACACCCGCGTCTGCGGGAGAGCCATCAGCACCTACGCAGCCGCCAGCTGCTAAGAAGACTCGGGCAGGTCGCCCGTCAGCCACTAGGCAGGACACAGCTATCCCTGCGGTGTTCGCAGCGACTCTGTCAGCATCTATTCCCCCTGTGCCTGCTGTTGTGCCAGGCACCGTTGTGATCTCTTCAGAGGAGTATATGAGACTGATGGCCTTGTCTAGCCATCAGGTCCCTGTCGGAGATGATGTTGCAGCTCCTGTTTCGGCTCCTCAGCCGTCCACACCTGTTATGAGCACGCCTACTTCTGAGGCTGCTCCTGATCATATTGCCCAGCCTTCTGCTTCTGCTCCTCAGGCAGCACCTGTTATTTCTACTCCTCCTATGGGCACTGAGGAGGTTGCCAAGAGGATAGAGTCATTCATGAAGCTTCAGCCTCCAGAGTTCGACGGTACCTCAGCTACATGTACTGCCCAGAGGTACATTCAGAAGTGTGAGAAGATTTTGACAGTTCTTGGTACTAGAGACACCTTAGGGGTGCAGTGTGCTTCTTTCAGATTATCGGGAGATGCGGAGACATAATGGGTCTCCATGATGCGGCAGAGGTCTAGTGACCTCCCTCCTTTGTCTTGGGCTGAGTTCGTGTCTATGTTCATGAGCAGGTTCGTGCCCCAGAGTCAGCACGATGCTCAGAGGCGCGAGTTTGAGGGGTTGAGGCAGGGAAACCTGTCTGTTTCAGAGTATGACACCAGGTTCTTGTGGTAGTCTCAGTTTGCGCCGGCTATGGTGGCTCAGGAGAGGGACAAGGTCCTCCGGTTTGTTGAGGGTCTTCATCCCCGCTTGCAGGTAGCTGTTGCCCCTGATATGGGCAACAAGTCATATTTTGAGATAGTTGATGTGGCGCGGCGGATGAAGGATATCTTCGCCAGGGCTGACGCGGAGAGGGCGGCCAAGAGATCGCGTCAGTCTGGTGGGTATAGTGGATCCGCTCAGAGGGGTCAGGGTCATCAGGGCCGTTCTCAGTCTAGGCTCCAGGCTGCTGCTTTGCCTGCCCAGGATTTTTCTTCAGAGACCCCGAGGCCTCAGTCATCCCAGAGGCGGGGAGGCTCTTCGCAGTCTGGTCCGCCGCAGTGCGGGAGGTGCCATCAGAGGCATCATGGGAGGTGTTCGTCTGGAGGTGGTCATGGCAGAGGTGGTAGAGGCGGTAGAGGAGGTAGAAGTGATGGATGTTTTGAGTGTGGGTCTCCAGAGCACTATGTCAGGAGTTGCCCTTATGTTTCATCAGGTCGCCAGGGATCCGCAGCTATGGTACCATCTGGTCCTCAGGCCGCCAGGCCCGTTTCTCAGATTCCTCCTAGACAGCAGTCTCAGAGAGCTCCGGGTTCAGGAGGCTCGGCGCAGGTCTATGCTATGACTCGTCAGGATGCTGAGGCATCCAATGATGTCATCACAGGTATTATTTCTGTCTGTGGCCGCGATGCTTATGCTCTTATTGATCCGGGGTCTACATATTCGTATGTGTCGCCGGGATTTGCCCCTTGCTTGGGCAGGGATCTGGTCTTCTTAGATGATCCCTTTATGGTTTCCACCCCTGTCGGGTCTTCTATATGTGTAGATAGGGGTTATCGGCAGTGTATGATCTCCATCTGTGGTGTAGAGTCCTTAGTGGACCTGATGCTGCTCGATATGTCTGATTTCGATGTCATTATGGGCATGGATTGGCTGGCTTCCTGTCATGCGACTTTGGATTGCCATGCCAAGTCCGTGACGATCGGGGCAGAGGGTGAGTCTCGGGTTGTATGGGGAGGTTCCAGGCCTTCTCCGAAGAGTAGGATCATTTCTTTCTTGGAGGCGCAGAGGATGATATCTAGTGGGTGCGAGGGATATATTGCTTCAGTTCGGGATGTCCGGGCAGAGGAGTTATCCCTTGATAGAGTTCCGGTTGTTTGTGAGTATCCGGATGTGTTTCCTGATGATTTGCCGGGTTTGCCGCCTATGCGGGAGATAGAGTTTTGCATTGATCTATTGCCAGGCACTCAGCCTAAATCTATTCCCCCGTATCGTATGGCTCCTGTTGAGTTGAGGGAGCTGAAGGAGCAGATTCAGGATTTGCTCGATAAGGGCTTCATTAGGCCCAGTGTGTCTCCATGGGGTGCCCCGGTATTATTTGTGAAGAAGAAGGATGGCTCTATGCGGATGTGTATTGATTACCGGCAGCTGAATAAGGTTACTATCAAGAATAGGTATCCTTTGCCGCGTATTGATGATTTGTTTGATCAGCTTCAGGGTGCTACCTTCTTCTTGAAGATTGATTTGAGGTCGGGGTATCATCAGTTGGGGATTCGGTCCGAGGACGTTTCCAAGACTGCTTTTCGTACCCGATATGGCCACTATGAGTTTCTGGTGATGTCTTTCGGGCTTACGAATGCCCCAGCTGCTTTCATGGATCTGATGAACCGAGTGTTCAAGGCCTACCTTGACTCCTTCGTCATTGTGTTTATCGATGATATCTTGGTTTATTCGAGGAGCAGGGAGGAGCATGAGCAGCATTTGAGAGTTGTTCTTCGGACTCTGAGGGATCATCAGTTGTATGCCAAATTCTCCAAGTGTGAATTTTGGCTCAGTTCTGTATCTTTCCTAGGTCACGTGGTGACCAAGGATGGGGTGTGTGTTGATCCGAAGAAGATAGAGGCCGTTCAGAGTTGGCCTAGGCCTACTTCTCCGACAGAGATTCGGAGTTTCTTAGGCTTGGCAGGTTATTATCGGCGGTTCGTCGAGGGGTTTTCTTCTATTTCAGCACCTCTGACGAAGTTGACCCAGAAGAATGTTCCTTTCCTGTGGTCCGATGCCTGTGAGTCTAGCTTTCAGAAGCTTAAGACTCTGTTGACTTCAGCGCCAGTGTTGGCCTTGCCTAGTGGATCCGGGGGATTCACCGTATATTGTGATGCTTCGGGTGTTGGCCTGGGTAGCGTTCTGATGCAGGAGGGTAAGGTGATAGCTTATGCCTCGAGACAGCTGAAGGTCCATGAGAAGAATTATCCTGTCCATGATTTGGAGCTGTTAGCTGTCGTGTTTGCACTGAAGTTGTGGAGGCACTATCTTTATGGCGAGCCATGTGAGATATTCACCGATCATAAGAGTCTCCAGTACTTGTTCACTCAGAAGGACTTGAACGTGGGACAGCGCCGCTGGTTAGAGCTGCTGAAGGATTATGATCTTTCTATCCGGTATCATCCCGGAAAGGCTAATGTTGTAGCCAATGCCTTGAGTAGGAAGTCCATGGGTAGCCTCGCCTATCTTGATGCTGATATGAGGCCGTTGGCCCGTGAGTTGCAGGCTTTGTCCATTAGTGGGGTTCGGTTTGATGATTCTGTTCCAGGCTGGGTGCTTGCATATGTGGGGTCTCAGTCGTCTTTAGCTTCCCAGATTCGGGAAAGGTAGTTCGAGGATCCTTATCTGAGAGATCTCCGGGACAGGGTCCTGAGTGGGGGAGTGTCCTCGTTCGTGATTGGTGATGATGGTGCTTTGCGGCTTAACGGCCGGGTATGTGTTCCAGCCATTGTGGAGCTGAGGCAGATGATTTTGGCAGAGGCTCACAGTTCGAGATATTCCATTCATCCGGGTACTGCGAAGATGTATCATGATCTTCGAGAGCTGTATTGGTGGAAAGGGATGAAGAGGGATGTTGCTGATTATGTATCTCGGTGTTTGAATTGCCAGCAGCTGAAGTATGAGCACCGGAGGCCAGCCGGGGTGACCCAGTCTATGCCCATTCCCGAGTGGAAGTGGGAGCAGATCACTATGGATTTCGTAGTTGGTTTGCCGCTGACCGTGGGTAAGCATGATTCGGTGTGGGTAGTAGTTGATCGACTGACGAAGTCGGCTCACTTCATTCCAGTGAGGACTACTTATACCTCGGAGCGTCTGGCTCGTATCTTCATTGAGCAGATTGTGAGATTGCATGGTGCTCCTGTTTCTATCATTTCTGACCAAGGTGCTCAGTTCACAGCTCAGTTTTGGAGATATTTTCAGAGAGAGCTGGGTACTCGGGTCGATCTCAGCACTGCATTTCACCCGCACACTGATGGCCAGTCTGAGCGGACCATTCAGATCCTCGAGGATATGTTGAGGGCGTGTGCTATTGATTTTGGAGGCCATTGGGATAGCCATTTGCCGCTAGCAGAGTTTGCGTATAATAATAGCTATCAGGCTTCTATCCAGATGGCTCCGTTTGAGGCGTTGTATGGTCGGAGATGTCGCTCGCCTATCGGTTGGTTCGAGTCTGGTGAGGTCCAGGTGTTGGGGCCCGATTTGGTGCAGCAGACCTTAGATAAGGTCCGGGTTATTCAGGATCGACTCCGCACGGCTCAGAGCCGGCAGATATCGTATGCAGATCGGAGGCGGAGAGATCTTGAGTTCATGGTTGGGGACCGGGTATTCCTCAGAGTGTCGCCCATGAAGGGTGTTATGAGATTTGGGAAGAAAGGCAAGCTAAGTCCTAGGTTCATTGGGCCTTTTGAGATATTGGAGCGCGTTGGCGCCGTTGCTTATAGACTGGCTTTGCCTCCCTCTCTATCTGTTCATCCGGTGTTCCATGTGTCCATGCTCCGGAAGTATGTTCACGATCTGTCTCATGTGATCGATATGGCTTCCGTGGAGGTAGATGGCGACTTAGCTTATTCGGAGGAGCCTATTGCTATTGTGGCTAGAGAGGTCCGTAAGATGATATCGAAGGTGATCCCGCTTGTGAGAGTTCAGTGGGGGCATCACTCCATTGCCGAGGCCACTTGGGAGCTTGAGTCAGAGATGCGTGAGAGGCATCCGCGCTTGTTCGATGATTCAGGTATGAAATCCTTGTATTATCTAAGCCTGAATTTGCATTTTTAAGTTTTATTGATTTCGGGTGGTACCGAGGGGTCCTCGAAATCCGTGCCAGTTCCGTGGCTAGTGTGTGGATCCTACCTTAGACTTAGGCTCATCCGAGGACGGCCGAGAGTCTAAGTGGGGGAGAATGTAACGACCCTCAAATAGTCGTTACGGGATCCGGGACCTCGATTTGCGTGTCGACAGTCCCAAAAGCTCCGTTAGGTCATTTGTGACCCGTCTGTGAAATCTGAGTCGAAACGGAGTCCGTTTGATAGGTTTTCGAGAAAAGGATCCGTTTATGAAATTCCGGAAAGGAATTTGGGGTTTCGATAGGTCGTTTTGAGTAAACGAACCCCGATGGAAAATCCGAGTGCACCGTTAGGTCCGTCTCGTCATTTATGTTATGTAGCAACCTTCAAAATTGAAAACGGACCTCGTTTGATAGGACTTTTGATAAAGTCCCCGCTTCGGAAGTTTAAAAGAATTAAAAGAGGTTTCCGAGCTTGATCTGAGCAAATGAGCTCCGATGAGAGATCCGAAAGTTTCGTTAGGTTCGTATAGTCATTTGTGACTTGTAGCAACTTTCGGAATTGGATTCCGAGGTCGTTTGGTTAAATTTCGCTATTTTGGCGAAAGTCGAAAATTGAACCTTTGCCGTGGGACCCACTTTTTGAGTTCTGGAGGTCCGAATTGAGTTCCGTCTTGACGAGCATGTCACCCAAGTATTTTATGGCTTGTGTGCAAAATTTGGGATCATTCCGAGCTTCGTAGGGTCCCGTTTTGCCCCTAAAACAGTAGAAAATCTGGTGCGACTTTTCTGTTCTGTTTTGGCGCAAACAGCCGGATAAAAGCTGATTTTGCGGCCAATCTGTAAGGAATTAGGAAAAACTCAAAACGTGAAAGTTGTAGCCCTTTGAGTTGTGGTTCTAATGGCACCGGTTTTAGGTCATTTGGACATTTCTATAAAAAAGTTATGACTTTTTCAAAAAAAGCTGTCACAAAAGCAAAAACTGCTATAAAAAGGCCATTTCGGGCCATTTCGGTTCATAACTTATAAAAATCATTTGGTGAGCTCTTGAGGCGATTTTTTGGTATTTCTTGAAGACCCAATCATACTTACACTTAAGGTAAGCCCTTTTAATCCATCTTTATGTTGATTAACACAAGAATCAAAGGGTTGATTCTTGGAAATGGGTTAGAACCCTAGATTCTTAAGAATTGAGGAAAGACATCGAGCAAGGCTCGCATGTGGAATCTAAGTGTACTTTTGGACTCACGGGAGCGTGGGGAGTCCGGAAAAGTACATTTTGTAAATTTAGGGCTCGGCCCTACCCGGGGGCATTTTGGTAATTTTTACCCTAGGATGCCTATAGGCCTAAATAGCTATAATTGAGCACTCATATGTGCTATATCTTGTCTTAATAGACCTAGTGGAGAGTCCTTCGCGGATAAGGCGAGCAGGAAAGGACATTCTTCCCGGCATTTGAGCCTGAATTTCGAGGTAAGTGAGACTTGACCTCTATTGTGCTTGTGGACTCTTCCTTCATGCTAGTATGCTTCATGTACGCATATATATACCTAACAATGGTTAGGATTAATGATGTGAATTACTTGCTATTATTGTTTGTTATAAATAGCGAGATTGTGACTCGACCGAGGTATGTGCCGGTCTAAACGCTACGTCGAGGTAGCTTAAATTTATATCGTAGTAACGCTTGCTACGCCATGCTTAGATAGCAAGAACCTGGGACATGGCCGAGGATGTTGCCGGCATGTCATGATAAATGTCTTGCCGAGGATTTTGCCGGCTTTTGTATGATATTGGTACTTGATTTGTTCACATGCCGGGTTGGGTAGTGCTGTCTATACGTAACCTTGGGTTGGACGACATGGGAGTAGGGATTGTACCCCCAAACTGTGGTCGGGTTAACCTTCGCCTTACGTTCAGCTAGCATAATCAACCTGGGTTACGGTGACTGTGAAATATTATCGTTATTAATATTTCTGTTATTATTTCTGTTATTGTTATTAATGTCGTGGATATTAATAATGTTAGAGGGACACTTGACAGGGGCTGTGGTGTCGCCTATACTATGAGATGTGTCACACTTGACAGGGGGTGTGGTGTGGACACTTGATCTTTGAGATGTGACACACTTGACAGGGGGTGTGGTGTGGTCACTTGATTTATTGAGATACGACGCACTTGACAGGGGGTGTGGTGCGATCGTAGACAGATTTGAGATGAGCCAACGACTACGAGTCGTTGGTCTACTTATTCATGATTGTGATAGTGACTTCGGGTCACGGTATATGGTTGATACTTAGTAGTGGTGTTGCTAGTCCATCGTAGGTCTAGGTTAGTCGGCACGGGAGTAGAGATTGGACCTCCAAACCGCCGCTGAGTTGACCTATGCCTTACGTTGGATGGGCATAATCCTTGAGACTTCTGGTTACTACTTGTGTGTATGGAATGTGTTACATCTATTTGTGATTTCACTACTTTATTGTATGATTACTATAGTATGTTGTTGCTTATGATGCATGTAGCGACTTGTCCCGCAAGGGTACCTTAGCGGGCCTGTCGGTGATCTTACTGGGCTTCGGCTCATAACTTACTCTGCTGCGTGCGCAGGTCCTTCATCCAGTCAGCAGCCCGGACGTTAGCGGTTCCCGAGGCTTCTGAGACTTTTGATTGAGGTGAGCTGACCACACAGACCGTGGTGGCATACCGCCGGAGTCACTTAGAGATAGGACTCAGATTTCTTTGATGTATATTCATACTTTATTGAGTCACTCTTAGAATGCTCCAATTCTTTTGTGGATATATTCTTTTGGACTTCACCCTTTTATATTTATATATCCATTTATGATCTTTTCACATTATTGTTCTTTTCCGCATCTTGTTTCATTGGTTCGCCTAGGCAAATGTTGTTTAGGTGCCATCACGAGCCCTTGGAAATTGGGTCGTGACACTTAAAACTGGGCATGTTCACTGGCTGTTGAGCTTGGCTAAGGTAGGGAGAATAAGCTGGTTTCTAAGGGATGCAGTACAGTGAAGAACTTGAGCTTCGTCATTAAATGAAGATTCATGAATTCTAGCAAGTTGGTACGCTTGAGGCAAAGAAAATGGTCTGTGAGCTTTGACATCCCCACTCAGTTCAGATTTAAAACCATTTGTAAAGCAACTGATGGCATATTCCATAGGCAAAACCAACCTGTTCATGATCTTATCAAAAGCATCTTGGTACTCACTAACACTGCCTGTTTGCTTGAGATTAACAATTTCAGCCATGGGATCATCCATGTCAACCCCAAATCGATCCACTAGGGAATATAGATATACATCCCACGAAGGAAAGGGCAAATGAGCCCTACTCTTCAAATAAGCTTGATGCCATTCTAGAGCAGTATCCTCAAAATGAATTGCAGCTACTTGAAGTCGTTGATCAAGAGGAATTTCATCAATAGAAAAAAATTGTTCAACCTTGTAGAGCCAAGATCGAAGATCTTTACCCGTGAATCGTGGAAAATCAAGCTTGGTAAATCTAGTATAATGACCAGATTCATGCAATGGTGATGAACTAGGACCGGGGTAATAATGTTGCGGCTGAGAATGAAGTCCTGGGGGTTGTAATTGGGGATTGTAAAGTGGAGGGTTAAAGGGTTGACTCGAAACACCTATCCCAGTAGAAGTATGAGGCAAATAAGATCCGAAAACGGGGGTGAATGACTGACTGGAAACACCTATCCCCATAGAAGTACGAGGCAAATAAGATCCAGAAGCAGGGATCTGTAAATACCCATTATGAACCCACAAAACAGGGGTCTCTAAATACAATCCAGTAAAACCCATACCTGATGACATGCCGCAGCTCAATGGTGGAGCATATGGAAGCCCTGTAAGTCCTGAGGACCCGCCACAAAAGAAGGGCCCGATGATGGAATCTGAAAACCCATACTGCAGAAGGAACCAGAGGTAGGAATTTGATGACTAGAGCTATTGCGAAAATTGAGACCAGTTGGTCCCTCCGTCGGTGAATATAAATCTGTTTGAGCAACTGATCGCTGAGGAGCTTTACCTCGATCCACTCCAGTACCACGAATTTCCTTAAGAACCAGCTCGTGATTAGCTTCCAAACGATCTTGTCTAGTGGAGAATTTAGCCATTTCTGAGCTCAGCTTCTCTAAGCTATGGTGCAAACTCTTCATAGTATCGTCCATGGCATAAACAGTTCCGGTAGAGCGACGACTCTGATACCACTTGTTACAATCGAGTTGGTTTGTAAGAATAATTTGGAGCAAAAAACAGGAATGTAAGGAAAATAAGCTAAGGAGAAGAAGAAGAAGAAGAATAAGAAATTATGGTAAAAGAGATAGTGTTCATTCATGCCTTTCCCAATTGAGTAGTTACACTTATATAGTACTAATAACAACAATTAAAAATAGAAATTAATAGTAGCTATGTCAGCTTAGCTCTAACTAATTATGACTGGGCCAAAGTATAAATTGTAATAAATCACCAAGTACTACTCTCTCGCTCAAAGTACTATATCTCTTAGCTTTCTTATTCTTTAACTAACTTTTGTATATCTCTTTTGTAACAAGAATTGTGTCATAATCTAACTAGGTATATTTCGCCAAAACTAATAAAAAGTTTAATAAATTTAATATTTTGAGCAACAAAACGCTAGTTACAAAAAATTGACATTATCCGATTAATAAAGAAACATTTTAAGTACCAGTGGCGTACGCATAATTCTTTACTAGTGGTGTCAAAATTTAAAGAAGTGAACAAAAAAAATAAAATCACTATCAATGAATTCACGTTTTCAATTAATTTTGATTCTGGCCTAATATGTTTAGGTTTTGTTGGCAGTTCTTATGTAGGATTGCTATAGTAAACCTAACCATTTAGCTTAAAAAAATGGAAATAAAAACTACCACTGATGGGGTTTGATCTCAGAGTTGAATAAGAAGAGCTTCGACCAGCTCGCCTGCCAGTTCGTTTGTTCTAATAGTTACATCCTCTTCATTTTTAACCAAATTTTATGTTTTTGCTTATTATAATTATAAACATATTTCACAAATATTTTCGATCCAGTGGTGTCGGATGACACCGGTGTTATATGTGTAAATCTGCCCCTGCTAAGTACATATTCGAAACATGGCAAATTATTTTAAAGTAACTTGGGATTTTTGGGTGAGAAGGACCCCCAAGTCTTTTATTAGTTATAAGGGACTCAAGTCTTGAAAAATGGGTGAGAATGACACTTTTATAATTAGTACTAATGACTAACATTTTAAAAGCCCCCAAGTTTTTCTATTTACACAAAGCCCCCACCTCTCATCACCCACCCCATCAACCCCTTAGCCCCCATCCGGCCCCCTACCCCCCCACCCCGCCCATCCACCACGGCCCTCCACCACTCACCGCCACCTTCTACCACCCTCCACTCCCACCACCACCTTCTACCACTCTCCACCACCACCCACCACCCTACACCACTCTAATAAAAAAGATGTGTACACATCAGTCGAGATGTGTACACATATAGTATATGTGTACACATCTCGACTGATGTGTACACATGCAGATATGATATATATGTACACATATTATAATATGTGTACACATATAATAATATGTGTACACATATATTATATGTGCGCACATATTATTATATGTGTAATAATATGTGTACACATATATATGATAAAAATGTTACACATCTCGTCATATGTGTACACATATAATAATATGTGTACACATATTATTATATGTGTACACATCTGACGAGATGTGTACACACTTTTTTCAGCCGTGAAAACATCTTCAAATATGTATAAACATATAGAAAATATGTTTACACATCTGAAAAGATGTATAAAATGACTACAATTAAAAAAAATGAAAAGGGATAAAACGGGGATGAAGAAGAAGCAAAATGGATACGAAAAAAAGAAAAAAAAATAATATAGATGGTGATAAAATGAAATTTGAAAAGAAATTTAGAAGAAAGAATGAAAAGGAAGAAGAGAAAAGAGGAAGAAAGAGAGAAGAGAGAGAGAGAAATAAAATTTGAAATGATAGAATAAGGAAAGAGAGTGTAAAAGTAGGTGGGAAGGAGGGAAATGAAAAATCTAAATTTTTTTGAAAAGCGGGTGTTTTCGTAAATATAAAAACTTTTAATTATACCCACAAGTTTTTTAAACAATTCATTTCAACCCTCACTTAAGCTAATGACCCTTTGACTTGGTCTTGTCCCCTATCCTTCTATTAAGACTTGGAGGTCTTTTCCCCTCTTTTCTCTCAAGTAACTTACAGCTTTCGCGTGTAAGATCGAAACACCTTCATCCTGACGTGAATTAAATGGAAATTCCATTGTCTAACATATTGATTGTCCAAAATTTTGATAACACCTTTATAATGTCAAATTATTGACAGTTGCTCTTATATGTGACAGCACATTATAAACATGTATCAACTGAAAAAGTTGATGCTCGAGAGTTATAAACTGGGTCTGTCTGCTCACATTGAATTTTCTGTTGACTTCATATTATGCTTTTGTACCTAATACACGGGGACGTCTTTAAACTCGTTCCTATATTCGGAAGAAACTTAGAAAAAAAAAAACTTTGTTTTTACAAAAATGTTACCAATTAAAATCAGGTTAAGTAATTTTCTTTTCTTTTCTAAATAGTTCTCAAAAGAAATTAAGAAAGTATAATTTATTAAATTTTGCCTTTGTTCCAATTTGTATGGCAATCAACTTCTAGAATTTTAAAATATTTAACACGGTATGGACGACATCTGAAACGGATTATCCACTTCGGTGGAGGTAATGTCTTTGTATATCTCATCTTTTTCAGACCCCACTTATAAGATTACACTGAGTATGTTGTTGTTGATATCGATCACATGTGGCATACATATATTCTGAGAGGTCAGAATTCTGAAGACTTTGGGTATCAGATAGTTGTGACCATGAGCCAGTTACGACAAATGAAAAATAGAAACAGGTTGGATAATCTAAATGAAGTAGCCGGAAACAACATGCTCGAAAATCATTTATGTACAACGAGATTTCACGGATCAACCATTACCGACATTAACTCTTCCATAACTTATCGGGTTGCGTACTGTTACACCCACCATATCAGTAATAGATATCATAAATAAATTTGTATTTATTAGGGGTTATTAGGCATAAGAGTTGCTATATAGACCCCCTTTCTCCGTATTGTAACCCATCTGATTTTCCACAAAGCAATATATACTTTATTCTCTTGTCTATTCTTATTATCTTTATTTTCTCTAAATCTCAATAGTTGTGGCCGACCAAAGTTAAAGTTTGGTGGCTTTCTTACTTTGCTCTCTATTTTGTTCACTGTTATTTCAACTATTTTGTCACTTACTTTCTAGCATTAGATTAATCGTATTGATACAATTGTATTATTTGTGGCCTAAATAACAATTCAATTGGTTAATCTATTAATTTAATTTTTAGGTTACACAGACACAATTATGAAAAATATAATTTTCTCATTTTATAGTTTGTTTAGTTATTAAAATTATATGTAAGTGTTGTCATAGATATTCTTATTAAACTGACTTTTAATAATCATGTTGAACTTGTCGCATCACTATGTTTAACTAAAATTTGACTAATTAGATTAAGCAGTTCAATTTGTCATTAGGCTACATACAATATAATTGTACAACAACATACCCGGTATAACCCCACAAATGGAGTGTGGAAAGGGTGAGATGTACGCAAACTTACTTAAACCAAGATGGTGAGGCTGTTTCCGATAGACCTTCGGCTAGTGAAAAAATTTAGAAAACACATTTGAAAACTAGGGAAAATATCATGCTAAAGAAAGTAAGAAAAAAAATAAATTAATAAAAATAAATCTCAAATAAACAGATAACAACAGAAGATATAAATAAGAATACTAAGATAGAACTAATCTATATAGCCTACAATATTATAATATCTAATGAAAGAAAGACACTAGACTATTATCAAACCTTCTACCCTAATTCTCGACCTCCACGCTCTCATATCTAGGGTCATGTCCTCGGTGATCTGGATTTGGGCCATGTCCTGTCTAATCACCTCGGCCTAGTTTTTCTTCGGCTACCTCTACCTCTCCGTAGACCCACCACTACAAACTTCTCACACCTCCTTACTGGGGTGTCTGCACTCCTCCTCTTCACGTGACTGAACCATTGCAACCTCGCTTCTCACATCTTGTCTGCCATTGAGGCCACATCTACCTTGTCACGCATGACTCATTCCTGATCTTATCCATCCTAGTGTGCCCATACATCCATCTAAGCATTCTCATTTCTGTCACACTCATCTTCTGAATGTATGAGTTCTACACTGGCCAACACTCTGCTCCATACAACATAGCTGGTATAGTGACCACTCTATAAAAATTTTCTTTGAGGCTAGGAGGCACTTTCTTGTCACATTGTATACCGGAAGCGAGTCTCCACTTCATCTAACCTACTCTTATACAGTGTGTCACATCATCATTAATTTTTCCATTAGCTTGGAGGAATGAGCCAGGATATTTAAAGTTTTTTTTTTTGGGAATGACTTGAGAATCAAGCCTAAAAAAATAATTAATTATTGCAAGTATATAGACTAGTTTCGGCCACTGCATGCAAACAAATAATTAATTATGGAATTACAATGAATAGGTAGATGAATAATGACAAGAAAATAAATAAGAGATGAAAAAAATGCTTATTCTAAAGAACAAGCTTGATCCAGCGCCAAAAGGCCAAACCAAAAGAATTAAACCGAAAGAAGTGCATATATACTGCTATGAATTATTTAGATGATACTTTATAATGGGTGAAGAAGGTGTTTTTTATAGTGTACTCTAAGCTACACTATCCTCTTCAATGTTCGACCGTTATATATCTGAAAGCATAGTGGTCAGAAATATGATTATGGAGGAGTTACTGCAAACTGTCGATCCCCTAAATCTTGCTATCAATTATTGCTAGTATATAGACTAGTTTCATCCACTGTAGATGCGGACTACTCTCCAGTATCGACTTTTGGGCGGTGATTCAGAGCAATCGGATTAAAAGTCTTACTCCTCTTCCTATAGGTTATTTTGCTTGATTGCTGAAGTAGTTGCCTTGGGGCCAACTCCGCTTCTTGCATGTGTTGTTCCTATGCTAGTCAACATATTTTTGATTTGATATTTTTCCAATACAAATAGTCCCCTTATTTCTGATTAGATCTCAGGCATTAACTAGGAAGTGGAAGATTTTGAGCGGGAAATGAGACATTATTGCCCCCGCTTCTTCTGATTTTGAAAAGGCACTTGTCCTTTCGCCTTTTACTTTAGTATTTCTTTCTTCTATTCTACTTCTTCTTTCAAATTTTTATCTATTTTCATTTTACTCCTTTTGATAATCTTCATTTCATCTGCAAAATTTACACCAATGGCCTCCTAAAGTGTCGATCCCCACAACACTTAAAAATCACCTTCTGCTAGTATAGACGGCTTCGATGCCCAATATCTATCAGTGGATCTCGATGAAGTAGAGATGACTGAAACAATGATGTTAGTAAAAAAAAAAACTAAGGTCATTCTCAAAACTTCGCCTAAGTAAGAGGAAGAAGCGTACCCCAATATCACTTTTAACTTTAGGCCCGAGAGTAGTTGCATTAGGCTACATCCCCAAATCTATTTATTTCTCCTCTGACTACGACCAACGTGGTGCTTGAGGAAAAACTGTTAACAAGATGCTTTAAAAATCAAACCGTTAGATCTTCCTTTGTGATATAAACCAAACTACGCGGAAGCAAGATAAAGGAATGGAAGCGATAAAGTAAACACAACAATGAGAAAATAGGGACGGGGAAGGACAGAAATAGAGGAAAGAAAGGATATTCGATTCAATCAAGATTGAATATCCGAGAGAGAGAAAGAAACTTGAACCTATCGAGGATCCATACTAGGATGACATCCACTCGGTTCCAAGTAAAGGAGTCCGTGAAGCCTCGGGCTTTCACAAGATAGGCTCGGCCTAATCTATCTCTATCCTCAATAAAAAACTAACTAAATAAAATAAAGGGCTAAGGGAATCTTATATAGTTTTCCCATACACAAGTGTAAAATGACTAGAAAGCCCCTAAGCCTAATAAATGGACAAAAATACCCCTTCAGCCAATTTTGGAAAGCTGCTTGTCAGTTCTTCATCGCGATCGCGCCAGGCATGTCGCGATCGCGCAGCACACTATAATCTCTCCTCACGACCGCGCAGAGAGGCTCGCGATCGTGTAGGGCATTTCTTTTCCAGCAGTCCAGCAAGCTCGCATCTTGGTCTTTTGGCCTTCTTTGACTTGAATCCTGGTTTCCAAGCTCTCTTTAAAGCATTCCAAGTTCCGCATATTGAGTGTAAGCTCCTCATGGCTTTGGATACGAATCCGGATTGCATCGTTCTCCCCTTCTTAAAAGGATTTCGTCCTCAAAATCAAGTCAACAAGACCTACAAGCAAGGCAAAGACAAACGAACTTCCTACTCGAAGAGTAGGTTAATGCCCAAAAGTGTGGAAAACACACTCTTATGATAGAGCCAAGCATCAATAACAAGTAATAAGCTTATATCTCCAAAGGAAACAACAAGTACTTGACTCCAAAGAAAGGTGCATCCAACACAAGAACAAGCAAAGAGATTAATAGGATACGGAATATGCAAGATATAACAATCAAATTCCCTATGACCCCTAAGCTTATGATCAACACAGCAAGCCTTCAATTCAATATTATCACAATGTGACGCATTGGCTTTGGCATGCCTAACACCCAAGGTGTGATCAACATGTGGGGTGGAGTAAACAAAATAGTTCAATTGGCAACTAACATCAATCACTCCATTCCCCTTCTTGGAAGCACTCTTACACACACCAAGAGTGACTTCCTCACCTCCAAATCCAACTCCAAGACAATCTCCCTCACTTACAAACTCCAAAGGAAGGTCTCCAAAATAGGTCCTTCATCATGATAGTCCACACAACGAAGGCTAGGACTACTAGAAGATGATTCAATACAACCAATATCAAGACCACTCATCCCACTTAGAGTTCCAATCAATGGATCATCCATAGAGTCTAACTTCACAAACCATAGAGATTCTATTTTACTACCAACCCTAGTCCGATACAATTCACTATCACAATGAAGTTTGTCTTCAAACAATGAGAATGTAAAAGCATGCATCTCAATTTTATGGTCAAACAAAAGCATAGCATCAAGACTAGGTTCTTCACTCTCACTTGAGGAGTCATCGAAAACAAATCTATCCATTTCGCACTTTAGAGACTCCTCATGGTCACAACCATCCTCACTACGACACATAGGTCCACCATTATCAAGAAATTCATCAAAGGAAAGATTCTATTTTACTACCATAGAGATTCTATTTTACTACCAACCCTAGTCCGATACAATTCACTATCACAATGAAGTTTGTCTTCAAACAATGAGAATGTAAAAGCATGCATCTCAATTTTATGGTCAAACAAAAGCATAGCATCAAGACTAGGTTCTTCACTCTCACTTGAGGAGTCATCGAAAACAAATCTATCCATTTCGCACTTTAGAGACTCCTCATGGTCACAACCATCCTCACTACGACACATAGGTCCACCATTATCAAGAAATTCATCAAAGGAAAGAATAGGATATTCACTCAACTCGTTTTCCCCTTTATCAAATATAGGTGCGGTGTCATAACAAGGTTCACAAGCAAGGTCAACTATACATTCTTCACTAAGGAGAGGTTCAATGAAAACCGAGCTCACATCATGATGTGGCTTATCATCCCTCTCAACTAGTGGTTCACAATCACACACAAGTTGACCAACCGGCCCTACACTAGTTGCAAACACATTGTAATCACACAATTCATCAACTAGTATAGAGTTTTCACAAACACTATCACATGACAAGGAAGCAACATGTTCAAGGGAAGAACTTTCACATACCTTTGAGTGGCCATCTTGCTTACTCAATGTACTTGAAGTATCATGAATTGTTCCTTCACCTTGAAGCTCACATTAAAGACCTTCTTCACCTTCTACTTCCATTTTGAAACATGATTGAGGCTCTATTGGTTTGCCTCCAAGAGTACCTACACAAGAACTCACACAAGTAGAAGAAAAAGACAAAGGGTTAAGGTTAGAATAAGGGGTGTCCTCACTCTCAATGATTCTTTTTCCCTCTTTCTTTTCCCTCATTTTCTTTTCAAGGTCGGGTGTAGATTTGGGTGGTGACATCCCACTCACATTACTCAACACATCCTCTCATTTTTCCACTCGAGGAATGTCACCGGTCACTCCCTTACTCCTCTTAATCTTTTGTCTCTCAAATTCGGGTGAATTGGGACGAGGCCCAAGAATACCCATAGCCGGAGTAGGTGGACTTTTAACATCGACCCGGAATCTAGGACTTAGAAACTCATCACTTGAAGTCTCATTCTTCTTTGTTGGTGAACCACATGGCTTTGGAGCTTGTGGTTTGGGGTTCACCTTGTTGACATTTGTCAATTCTTGTCTTGCACTAGTCCCACCATTTCTTATGTTTGTAGGACTTCTTGATTGTTTCCTTTCATCCTTGGATTGAAATACTTGATTCTTTCCTTTTTGCATAGACCAAGAAGATGTACTAGGAGGTAACTTGATCTTTGCCCAAAGAGGCTCAAAGTCATACATCCTTTGACCCTTGCTCACGAGATACCTATCATGCACAATACTATAGTGCACTCTCTTGTCTTGCAACAATGGCTTACCTAGCCAAACATCAACACCCCACTTGGTACACACATCACACCAAACATAACTCTTGTAATTCCTATGAGATATGCATACCCAAGCTTTCTTGGTAACCCACACTCCATTGTACTCATATGGACTCTCTAGCGCATAGCATGGTAACCTTAGCTTACTAACCAACGAAGTGCTAATGTAATTGGCACCGGTGTTATGAATCTTGAGCAAGTATTCTCCATCATCATTCACGGCAACAAGGAACATTCTCATACCCAAGTTTCGAATAGGATCATCCAAGTAAGAACTTGGAAGTTCAAGAAAGACATCACCATTAAGTTGGATCCTCCTTATTTCTCCTCTATTGGCAACACCACTAGAATAACCTCCCATCACATGGGAGTTAGAAGCATTAACCTCTTTAGCACAAGTAGGATCGACAATTCTCCTTTTTCCCATGGAACAACCACCTCCTCCTCCCATACTAATGGAAGGACATCTACTACTCCCTTGTACACCACAAGTAACACCAAGAGAACATGCATACACACAATTCATATTATCAACCTCATCCTCCGTTCTCTCTATGTCACCATCATCATGTTCAAATTCATGACAAGAAGAGTAAGTAGGAACACAATACCTTGAAGCATCACCATCTTCGGGTTCTTGACTAGAAGTATTAGAATCAACACATTCACCATCATGAGCTTCATAGTCCTCATCAACCCCACTAGCATCATAGTGATCCGATTCATCCTCATACGAACCATAGTTCCCGGAATCATCATAGCAATATCTTTCATCACCATCATAGGAACCACAGTCTCCATCATCTCCACACGAACTATACTCTCCACAATCATCATCCGACGCCATATCTATAACAAATAAAAGCAAAGGACCTCACAAGTTCACTCTCTCACGTGTATCACTCAAGTAATGTTCACTCAATTTTCTTTCCGCTCGTATATACACTCAAGCTCTTTGGCTTTTATGACCACACTCTATTGTTCTCACCACTCTTAGCCTTTTTCCTCTCAATCCTAGCTTTATCCCCTTTATAGGAACTAAAATGAAATGATCACCAACTAGCACGTCCAAGTATAGGTTCGGAATGGAGTTTATAAGACACCAAAGAAAGAATAAGGACACACAAGTGAACTAGGAATAAAGGAAACAAGCAATGAAACCAAAAGAAAGAAGTTACAAGACTACTAAGGAAGTGACACAAGAAAGACTCAAATCGAATTGGCACTAGACGAATTCGGAATTGGATGGAATTTTGTTTGTGATCTAGAAACTCACCATATTTGATGATACAATTGGAGTTTTGATGATTGGAAACTGTTCGGAAGCTGTTGCGAACGTTTTGTCTCAAAACTGGAATTTTGAAAAATTGGTTGTTCTTCGCTATCACACACAGACGGGCGTGTTCGCGAAGAACAAAAAAATTCCAAGATTAATTTTTCTCTTCGCTATCGCGCTCAACTCTTTGAGATCGCGAACAGTAAATTTTTTCTTCAGCGCGATTGCGCCTAGGCTTGTGCAATCGCGTAGGTCTGCTGCTGCTGAACCAGAATCCGACTTTGAACTTCAATTTTTTCACTCGAATCACCTCAATTCAACTTGTTTTTCAATTCCCAAGGTACCAAAGGTGTTTTCAACTACTACAACCAATCCCCAATGATTTATATCAATACCCAATCAATAACGAATCCAAATCAAGAAATTTCAATCAAGTTCAAGGGTTTTTCCATTTTGGGGTTTTTGATTTTTTTAACTTTTAATTCTCAACACCAAATCACGTAACAAGGGTACCAAATCAATGGGTAAACATCATAGATCAATCCCCGATATCAAACGATCAATCCCCGATATCAAACAATCAATGGGTCATCAAATCCAATCCACAATATTATTTTTTTTGTATTTTTCAACTTTTCTTCTTTTCTTTGATTTTCTTCATTTTCTCCAAGGATAAGAACAACAATAACAATAAACTAAACTAAAAGATAGGATGAACAAGGAACGTGGATTCGTAAGAACGAAACTCGAGCCTTGCTCTGATACCAAATGATACGAACCATACTACACGGAAGCAAGATAAAGGAACGGAAGCGATAAAGTAAACACAACAATGCGAAAATAGGGACTGGGAAGGACAGAAATAGAAGAAAGAAAGGATATTCGATTCAAACAAGATTGAATATCCGAGAGAGAGAAATAAACTTGAACCTATCGAGGATCCATACTACGATGACATCCACTCGGTTCCAAGTAAAGGAGTCCGTGAAGCCTCGGGCTTTCACAAGATAGGCTCGGCCTAATCTATCTCTAACCTCAATCAAAAACTAACTAAATAAAATAAAGGGCTAAGAGAAGCTTATATAGTTTTCCCATACACAAGTGTAAAATGACTAAAAAGCCCCTAAGCCTAATAAATGTACAAAAATGCCCCTTAAGCCAATTCTGAAAAGCTGCTTGTCAGTTCTTCATCGCGATCGCGTCAGGCATGTCGTGATCGCGCTGCATACTATAATCTCTCCTCGTGATCGCGCAGGGAATTTCTATTCCAGTAGTCAAGCTGACACGACCCGAATTCTCGGTTAGGCCATGCGGGTACCCGACCACCTCCCCTAAACCTATCGGTTGAACCCTATTGACTGAATTGATATAAATTATGAATAATTACCTTGAAATGAAAATAAACCAAAATTTAACGACATAAGATAACTCCTAAGGATAGACAAACATAGAAGCTGTCTGAATAATACAACTAACTACCCAGAATACATAGCTTTAAAGGTTTCCACATCAGACATCTAAGAAGACCAAAATATATACTCACCTCCCGAAGGGAGCAAAAGTAAGGAAAACTGTAATATCTGAAGTTGGTGGCCGCAATAAACAGGATGGCCCACCGGAGACAGCTGAAAACGTACTACTCCTCAATCACGACGCGACTGGCGGGGTCCTGGAGCAGAATCTGCCGAACGAAAAGAAAACACAAGAACCAATAGGGGTGAGTCATAAGGACTCAATATGTGCGAACAAACTAGAAACCTCAAAAAATAGATACGCTAGTAAGGGAAACGGAACCAGACATCTATCAACAAATAAGGAATGCACATATAAGCAGAACAGTAGTCATGTACAGAAAATTTAATCAATAGTATGAAATAAAATGGAATGAGATGAAATGAAATGAGATGCAAAGGGTCACATGTGCCCGTAATCCCATCCCGAAGCGGAATACTCCTGCATTCGAGGGGAATCCAATCTGCTAACCAACTGGAGCGGAATACTCCTGTTCCTGGGGCGGAATATTTCTACACCCGATATAATATAAAACTAGAGGCGTAATACTCCTACACTCTCCTGGGTCGGAATACTCCTGCACCCGATAAAATGTAAAGCTGAGGCGGAATACTCCTACACTCAGTATGATATGCAATGTAATGCATATGAATGCAATGTGATGCAATAATAATCCTTCACCTGCACGGGACTCTCATCGACAGCCGGGAAGTAGATGCCAACTCAAAGCTAAAGTACACTACTCAGATTCTCAATGCAATACCAATATCAGGACATGACATATAATATAGAATGTAAATCCAAAGCTAAGGCGTAATGAGTACGCCTATCGGCACCTACACACGTAAAGAACACGTGGTAGAAAATCCACGAGGCCAAGTGCCTCAAAAGAAATGGATATAATACACTTACCGTATTCCAAAGCTAGCCCTTCTACTCAACAACTGCTTTTTCCTTTGGATTAATTGCTAAACGATCCCGCTCTATTCAATAAGTAGAAAAATTATATCAAATAAAGCTAAAGGCTTCATTCCTTTTGTCTTAGGGCAATCAAGTTAGGAACTTGATACCCTATTCGCATACGCAATACGCAGGCCAGGCCTATGTACAAGGTTCAAAGTCCCACAACCAAACCCTAAATAAATTACATTTATTTGTTGCCCATAACTCACTGAGTACGAATATATAATCATTTCCATCATCGGGGTCCAATTGGTCCTTTAAACTATCAATTTAAGTCATTAGGGCGATGTCTAATATCCCTATTTTTACCGTAAAAATATATTCAAACACACGTAATAAGCTAAGATAATGAGTTAGCATCATTGCCTGGAGATTTGGGGTAGAAATTCCACTATTTTCCACCTCTCTTTCTCTTTTTTCCTCTTTCTTTTCTAAGTTTTCTTTTCTCTATTTTGTTCGAATATTTCTGCCTCAATATCGTATGTAGCTGCTGCTAAGGGATTTAATCCTTTAGCTAACCGGCCTTGCTATAATTTTTTTAAATAAATTTGCTACGACGATTAAAATTAAAATGGAACCCTAAAGAAGTCAAAATGATCCCAAAATTTTCAAGTAAGTTATACAAAATATATATAACATATTTGCCAAGGCAAATCTCAAATCGGACTCCCGAAACTCCAGATATGAATTAAAAGGAAAAAGGATCAAATTATTAATTCTTTCAAAACTTTAGCCGAAATCAATCGAAAAACCTCGAAACTCACTTTAAAAATTTACATATATCATAAATGACCATACGAACCTAGCGACGCTTTCAGATTTCGAATCGGAACTTATTCGCCAAAATTGTGCTCGAAAACCTCTTTTTAACGATTTATCGTTAACGAAAACTGAAAACTTCTTCCGATGACTACCAAACGAGGTCTAATTTAGCTCAAATTTTACAGACAAGTCGAGATGGTCCTTATGAAGCTTTTAAAATTGACGGCACGTCAATCGGGGTCCTAACTCCCCAAACGACTACTTAAGGCCGTTTCATTCACCTCCACTTAGACTCTCGTTCGTCCTCGAACGAGCAAGAGTCTAAAATAGATTTCACACCTCTAGTGAGAATGCTTACCCCAATTTTCAATGACATTTACTATGAAACCAAAATCATATACAATGATAAGAGCTTTTAGGCTTTAAAGACCAAGATCGAACCTGAATCGTCATAGAGGTAAGGATACCTCTCACGCATACTGGACTCAAGCTCGCAAGTGTCTTCCTCACGAGGAGGATTATTCCATCGCACTCGAACCATCGGAATCTGCTTCGAACGAATTTTCCGGACATCACACGTAACTATAGCAACTGGGAACTCCTCGTAAGCCAGATTCACATCTAGCTGAGCAGGGTCTAATTCGATCACTTCGGAAGGATCTCGATACACTTCCGGAGCATCGATGCATGGAAAACTGGGTGAACTGGCATAGAAGCTGGCAAGTCGAGCGGATAAGCTACCTTACCAATACGCTTCTCAATACGGAAAGGGCCAATGAACCTGGGACTAAGCTTTCCTTTCCTACCAAATCTCTTTACACCTCGCATCGGTGACACTTTCAGAAATACCATGTCCCCGTCCTCGAACTCTAACTCTCGGCTCCTCTGATTCGAATATGAAATCTGCCTACTCTGGGCGGTCCGTAAACGATCCTGAATAACACGAACAACATCAAGAGTCTTACGAACCATATCTGAAATCAATACCTCGACATCTCGAGACTCAAACCAGCCAATAGGAGAACGACATCGACGACCATATAAGGCCTCAAATGGAGCAATCTGAATAAAAGACCGGTAGATATTATTATAAGAGAACTCTGCTAACGCCAAATGATCATCCCAGTAACCCCCGAAGTCCAGTGCACAAGCTCTCAGCATGTCCTCTAAAATTTGAATAACCCGCTCGGATTGACCATCAGTCTGAGGATGGAATGTTGTGCTAAGCTGCACCTGGCTCCCCAACTCTCTCTGAAAAGACTGCTAGAACTGAGAAGTAAACTGGGAACCACGATCTGAGATAATGGATACAGGAGTACCATGCAGCCTAACCATCTGCTCAATAAAAATCCGAGCCAATCTTTGAGCTGAATCAGTAGTCTTTACAGGGATAAAGTGAGCTGATTTAGTCAGTCTGTCGACAATGAACCAGACTGAATCATGGCGCCACAGGGTCTTTGGCAGACCAACTATAAAATACATTGTTATGTGCTCCCACTTCCACTCGGGAATGGGCAATGCCTGGGCTAACCCTGCTGGTCACGACCCGAATTCTCGGTTACGCCGTGCGGAAACCCAACCACCTCCCCTAAACCTAGCGGGTGAACCCTATTGACTGAATTGATATAAATTGTAAAGAATTACCTTGAAATGAAAATGAACCAAACTTTAACTACATAAGTTAACTCCCAAAGAAAGACAAACATACAAGCTGTCTGAATAATACAACTAACTACCCAGAATACATAGTTTTAAAGGTTTCCAGATCGGACATCCAAGACGGCCAAAATATATACACACCTCCCAAAGGGAGCAAAAGTAAGGAAAACTATAATATCTGAAGTTGGTGGCCGCAATGAACAGGATGGCTCACCGTAGACAGCTGAAAACGTACTACTCCTCAATCACGATGCGACTGGCGGGGTGCTGGAGTAGAATCTTCCGAACGAAAAGAAAACACAAGAATAAATAGGGGTGAGTCATAAGGACTCAATAAGTGCGAACAAACTAGCAACCTCGAAAAATAGATATGCTAGTCAGGGAAACGAAACCAGACAACAATCAACAAATAAGCAATGCACATATAAGCAGAACAGTAGTCATGTACAGAAAATTTAATCAATAGTATGAAATGAAATGGAATGAGATGAAATGAAATGAAATGAGATGCAAAGGGTCACATGTGCCCGTAATCCCATCCCGAAGCGGAATACTCCTGCATTCGAGGGGAATCCAATCTGCTAAACAATTGGAGCGGAATACTCCTGTTCCTGAGGCGGAATATTCCTACACCCGATATAATATAAAACTAGAGGCGTAATACTCCTGCACTCTCCTGGGTCGGAATACTCCTGCACCCGATAAAATGTAAAGCTGAGGCGGAATACTCCTGCACTAAGTATGATATGCAATGTAATGCATATGAATGCAATGTGATGCAATAATAATCCTTCACCTGCACGGGACTCTCATCGACAGCCGGGAAGTAGATGCCAACTCAAAGCTAAAGTACAATACTCAGATTCTCAATGCAATACCAATAACAGGACATGACATATAATATAGAATGTAAATCCAAAGCTAAGGCGTAATGAGTACGCCTATCGGCATCTACACACGTAAGGAACACGTGGTAGAAAATCCACGAGGCCTAGTGCCTCGAAAGAAATGGATATAATACACTTACCGTATTCCAAAGCTAGCCCTTCTACTCAACAACTGCTTTTTCCTTTGGATTAATTGCTAAACGATCCCGCTCTATTCAATAAGTAGAAAAATTATATCAAATAAAGCTAAAGGCTTCATTGCTTTTGTCTTAGGGCAATCAAGTTAGGAACTTGATACCCTATTCGCATACGCAATACGCAGGCCAGGCCTATGTACAAGGTTCAAAGTCCCATAACCAAACCCTAAATAAATTACATTTATATGTTGCCCATAACTCACTGAGTACGAATATATAATCATTTCCATCATCGGGGTCCAATTGGTCCTTTAAACTATCAATTTAAGTCATTAGGGCGATGTCTAATATCCCTATTTTTACCGTAAAAATATATTCAAACACACGTAATAAGCTAAGATAATGAGTTAACAGCATTGCCTGGATATTTTGGGGTAGAAATTCCACTATTTTCCACCTCTCTTTCTCTTTTTTCCTCTTTCTTTTCTAAGTTTTCTTTTCTCTATTTTGTTCGAATATTTCTGCCTCAATATCGTATGTAGCTGCTGCTAAGGGATTTAATCCTTTAGCTAACCGACCTTGCTATAATTTTTTTTAATAAATTCGCTCCGACGATTAAAATTAAAATGGAACCCTAAAGAAGTCGAAATGATCCCAAAATTTTCAAGTAAGTTATACAAAATATATATAACATATTTGCCAAGGCAAATCTCAAATCGGACTCCCGAAATTCCAGATATGAATTAAAAGGAAAAAGGATCAAATTATTAATTCTTTCAAAACTTTAGCCGAAATCAATCGAAAAACCTCGAAACTCACTTTAAAAATATACATTATCATAAATGACCATACGAACCTAGCGACGCTTTCAGATTTCGAATCGGAGCTCATTCGCCAAAATTGTGCTCGAAAACATCTTTTTAACGATTTATCGTTAACGAAAACTGAAAACTTCTTTCGATGCCTACCAAAGGAGGTCTAATTTAGCTCAAATTTTACAGACAAGTTGAGATGGTCCTTATGAAGCTTTTAAAATTGACAACACGTCAATCGGGGTCCTAATTCTCGAAACGACTACTTAAGGCCGTTTCATTCTCCTCCACTTAGACTCTCGTTCGTCCTCGAACGAGCAAGAGTCTAAAATAGATTTCACACCTCTAGTGAGAATGCTTACACCTATTTTCAATGACATTTACTACGAAACCAAAAGCATATACAATGATAAGAGCTTTTAGGCTTTAAAGACCAAGATCGAACCTGAATCGTCATAGAGGTAAAGATACCTCTCACGCATACTGGACTCAAGCTCGCAAGTTTCTTCCTCACGAGGACGATTATTCCATCGCACTCGAACCATCGGAATCTGCTTCGAACGAATTTTTCGGACATCACACGCAACTATAGCAACTGGGAACTCCTCGTAGGCCAGATTCACATCTAGCTGAGCAGGCTCTAATTCGATCACTTCGGAAGGATCTCGGATACACTTCCGGAGCATCGATACATGGAAAACTGGGTGAACTGGCATAGAAGCTGGCAAGTCGAGCGGATAAGCTACCTTACCAATACGCTTCTCAATACGGAAAGGGCCAATGAACCTGGGACTAAGCTTTCCTTTCCTACCAAATCTCTTTACACCTCGCATCGGTGACACTTTCAGAAATACCATGTCCCCGTCCTCGAACTCTAACTCTCGGCTCCTCTGATTCGAATATGAAATCTGCCTACTCTGGGCGGTCCGTAAACGATCCTGAATAACACGAACAACATCAAGAGTCTTACGAACCATATCTGAAATCATTACCTCGACATCTCGAGACTCAAACCAGCCAATAGGAGAACGACATCGACGACCATATAAGGCCTCAAATGGAGCCATCTGAATAGAAGACCGGTAGATATTATTATAAGAGAACTCTGCTAACGCAAAATGATCATCCTAGTAACCCCCGAAGTCCAGTGCTCAAGCTCTCAGCATGTCCTCTAAAATTTGAATAACCCGCTCGGATTGACCATCAGTCTGAGGATGGAATGCTGTGCTAAGCTGCACCTGGGTCCCCAACTCTCTCTGAAAAGACTGCTAGAACTGAGAAGTAAACTGGGAACCACGATCTGAGATAATGGATACAGGAGTACCATGCAGCCTAACCACCTGCTCAATGAAAATTCGAGCCAATCTCTGAGCTGAATCAGTAGTCTTTACAGGGATAAAGTGAGCTGGTTTAGTCAGTCTGTCGACAATGACCCAGACTGAATCGTGGCGCCACAGGGTCTTTGGCAGACCAACTATAAAATCCATTGTTATGTGCTCCCACTTCCACTCGGGAATGGGCAATGCCTGGGCTAACCCTGCTGGTCACGACCCGAATTCTCGGTTAGGCCGTGCGGGAACCCAACCACCTCCCCTAAACCTAGCGGGTGAACCCTATTGACTGAATTGATTTAAATTGTGAAGAATTACCTTTAAATGAAAATGAACCAAACTTTAACTACATAAGATAACTCCCAAAGATAGACAAACATACACGCTGTCTGAATAATACAACTAACTACCCAGAATACATAGTTTTAAATGTTTCCAGATCAGACATCCAAGAAGGCCAAAATATATACACACCTCCCGAAGGGAGCAAAAGTAAGGAAAACTGTAATATCTGAAGTTGGTGGCCACAATGAACAGGATGGCTCACCGTAGACAGCTGAAAACGTACTACTCCTCAATCACGACGCGACTGGCGGGGTGCTGGAGCTGAATCTTCCAAACGAAAAGAAAACACAAGAACAAATAGGGGTGAGTCATAAGGACTCAATAAGTGCGAACAAACTAGCAACCTCGAAAAATAGATACGCTAGTCAGGGAAACGGAACTAGACAACAATCAACAAATAAGCAATGCACATATAAGCAGAAAAGTAGTCATGTACAGAAAATCTACACAATAGTATGAAATGAAATAAAATGAGATGAAATGAAATGAAATGAGATGAGATGAGATGAAATGAGATGATAAGGGTCACATGTGCCCATAATCCCATCCTGAAGCAGAATATTCCTGCATTCGAGGGGAATCCAATCTGCTAACCAACTGGAGCGGAATACTCCTGCTCCTGGGGCGGAATATTTTTGTACCCGATATAATATAAACCAGAGGCGGAATAGTCCTGCACTCTCCTGGGGTGGAATACTCCTGCACCTTATAAAATGTAAAGCCGAGGCGGAATACTCCTGCACTCAGTATGATATGCAATGTAATGCATATGAAGGCAATGTGATGCAATAATAACCCTTCACCTGCGCGGACCTCTCATTGCCAGCTGGGAAGTAGATGCCAACACAAAGTCAAAGTACAATATTCAGATTCTCAATACAATACCAATAACAGGACATAACATATAATATAGAATGTAAATCCAAAGCTAAGGCATAATGAGTACGCCTATCGGCAACTACACACGTAAGGAACACGTGGAAGAAAATCCATGAGGTCAAGTGCCTCCAAAGAAATGGATATAAACACTTACCGTACTCCAAAGCTAGCCCTACTACTCAACAACTGCTTTTTTCCTTTGGATTAACTGCCAAACGATCCCGCTCTATTCAATAAGCAGAAAACTTATATCAAATAAAGCTAAAGGCTTCATTCCTTATGTCTTAAGGCAATCCAGTTAGGAACCTGATACCCTATTCACATACGCAATACGCAGGCCAGGCCTATGCACAGGGTTCAAAGTCTCATAACCAAATCCTAAATAAATTACATTTATATGTTGCGCATAACTCACTGAGTACGAATATATAATCATTTCCATCATCGGGGTCCAATTGACCCTTTAAACTATCAATTTAAGTTATTAGGGTGATGCCTAATATCCCTATTTTTACCTTAAAAATATATTCAAACACACGTAATAAGCTAGGATAATGAGTTAACATCATTACCTGGATATTTGGGGTAGAAATTCCACTGATTTTCCTCCTCTTTTTCCCTTTTCTCCTCTTTCTTTTCTGTGTTTTGTTCGAATGTTTCTACCTCAATATCGTATGTAGCTGCTGCTAAGGGATTTAATCCCTTAGCTAACCGACCTTGCTATGATTTTTTTAAATAAATTCGCTACAACGATTAAAATTAAAATGGATCCCTAAGGAAGTCGAAATGATCCCAAAATTTTCAAGTAAGTTATACAAAATATATGAAATATACTTGCCAAGGAAAATCTCAAATCGGACTCCCGAAACTCCAGATACGAATTAAAAGGAAAATGACCGAATTATTAATTCTTTCGGAACTTTATCCGAAATCAACCGAACAACCTCGAAACTCACTTCAAAAATACACATATATCATAAATGACCAGACAAACCTAGCGACGCTTTCAGATTTCAAATCGGAGCTCATTCGCCAAAATTGTGCTCGAAAGCCTCTTTTTTACGATTTATCGTTAACAAAAATTGAAACCGTCTTCCGATGCCTACCAAACGAGGTCTAATTTAGCTCAAATTTTACAAACAAGTTGGGATGGTCCTTACAAAGCTTTTAAAATTTCGGCACATCAATCGGGGTCCTAATTCCTTAAATGACTACTTAAGGTCGTTTCACCAGCAAGCTCGCATCTTGGTCTTTTGGCCTTCTTGACTTGAATCCTAGTTCCAAGCTCTCTTTGAAGCATTCCAAGTTCCGCATGTTGAGTGTAAGCTCCTCACGGCTTTGGATACCAATCCGGATTGCATCATTAATGATACGAACCAAACTACGTAGAAGCAAGATAAAGGAACCGAAGCGATAAAGTAAACACAACAATGAGAAAATATGGACGGGGAAGGACAGAAATAGAAGTAAGAAAGGATATTAGATTCAAACAAGATTGAATAACCGAGAGAGAGAAAGAAACTTGAACCTATCGAGGATCCATACTAGGATGACATCCACTCGGTTCCAAGTAAAGGAGTCCGTGAAGCCTCGGGCTTTCACAAGATAGACTCGGCTTAATCTATCTCTATCCTCAATCAAAAACTAACTAAATGAAATAAAGGGCTAAGAGAAGCTTATATAGTTTTCCCATACACAAGTGTAAAATGACTAGAAAGCCCCTAAGCCTAATAAATGGACAAAAATGCCCCTTCAGCCAATTCTGGAAAGCTGCTTGTCAGTTCTTCATCACGATCGCGACAGGTATGTTGCGATCGCGCAGCACACTATAATCTCTCCTCGCGATCGCGCAGGGCATTTCTTTTCCAACAGTCCAGCAAGCTCGCATCTTGGTCTTTTCGCCTTCTTTGACTTGAATCCTGGTTCCCAAGCTCTCTTTGAAGTGTTCTAAGTTCCGCATGTTGAGTGTAAGCTCCTCACGGCTTTGGATACCAATCCGGATTGCATCACTTTGGTTTGGGCCGATCTTTCTATACTTATCCTTTTACTATCGAATTTTGGTTTGATGTCAATTTGATTGTTGAAGATATGTGTTGGAGATATAATATCTATTTGGCACAAGTCAGACCTCATGTGTGGAGAGTCATCTTCTTCTCGAGGTACCTTATCGCCTTTTGCCTAGTGTCTCTTTCTTTCTACCATCTTCTTTATCTTTATTCGCTAAAACTTCTTCGTAGGGGGATATTTTCATTGTCGGCCCAAAGAAAACTCTCTATCATTTATGGCGCCAATGGAGACAACGTGCGGAAGTCATATGAGAGGTTTGTCCATTTTCCCATATTGAATATCCCCTTCGAGAACTAGATTCTCGTCTTGGTATAGTGGAACAACAATCATAAGTTTCCTTTCCTTTCTCTGCTTGCTTCAGCCTGACACCAATACTTTCTAAATTTGTCTTTTATAATAAAACTGTCGTTGTTACTGATTCTGGGGTTGAAGACATCATCCCATGGGTCGGGAAGATCCTGGATATTTTTTTTCCATCCTCTCGAGCCTGAAGTTGGAGGCTAAAAACCTAATAATCCTTCATACTTCTGAGTTTACTTTTTTCAATGAAGGCTTGTTGATAAAGAGATCCCAAGCAGCTCCCCTTATTTCTCGGCCTCGTGCTCATGCTGAGTTGTCGGATACTAACAAGGCTCAAGCAAACTCGAGGTTTCTGCTCGGTAAAACGAGTTGGATGGTGTCTGGTGTTGGCTCCTCCAGGGAAACTAATAGGACCTTAACGAAAGGAACGAAGAACTTTTGGGAAGGTCAGAGTAGTCCTTGAATCGATCCTCCTACTACTCGTCACTATTTATTTGATGAAACCAATGATACTGAAAATGCAAGAGTCGAAGTCGAGGATGACGAAGTACAAGTGCTTGGTGGAATTACAGGCAATGTAATCTCCCCACCTTCTAAATTCTTGAGGGAGAAAGAAATCGCTCTGCATCCTACTACTACAAAACCAACAACAACCCTTGGTATGAGTCCCTGAAACATGGATAAGGAGACTCTTACTATCTAACAAGTTTTGATTGTTGCTGGCCCTTCGCTACTCCTAGAGATGAAGAGCATAATTTCTTATTAACAATTTTGGGAGGAAAAATATGGAGGAGCACCTAGCGCCTGCCATCCGCTACCTCCACTCTCTCTTTAGTCCTTTAGAGAGAGAGTGTGTTTTAATAAACGTGATCCTGAGGACTTGATTGCATATCTTTCCATCTAGTCTTTCAAGATGAATATTTCTCTTAATTGCTTATTGAAACGACCTCGGTTAGTCGTTTCGGAAGTTAGGACTCCGATTGGCGTGCTGATAATTTTAAAATATTCGTAATATCCATTAGGACTTGTCTGTAAAATTTGAGCTAAATCAGAACTCGTTTGGTAGGCATCGGAAGAAGATTTCAGTTTTCATTGTCGATAAATATTAAAAAGAGATTTTCGAGCTCGGTTTTGGCGAATGAGCTCTGAATCGAAATCCGAAAGCACAATTAGGTTCGTATGATTATTAGTGACTTTTGTAAACTTTCGAAAGTAAATTTTGATGTTGTTCGTCTAGTTTCCGCTAAAATGCCGAAAGTTAAATAATTTGATATTTTTCTATTTAAATTCTCATCTTGAGTTTTGGGAACCCGATTTGAGATCCGCCCTTGCGAGTATGTCACATATATTTTTTATAATTTGTATGCAAAAGTTGGAACTATTTCGAATATCATAGGATACTGTTTTAATTTTTGTCGCGAAAAGAAAAGAAAATTAAAGAAAAGGAAAAGAGGACAAAAGTGATGGCGGTTGGATGAGCTTGTATAACGCTCATCATTTGTAGAAATAGAGAAAACGAACGAAAATAGAGAAACACGAGCATAGGTAGGTAACAAAGCAAAAAAAATGCCAGAAAATGAGAAAAGAGCCAGAAAAAAGATAGAATTTTCACCCCGAAATATTGAGTTAATGATCTTAATGCATTATTTGATTTTATTATGTGTGTTTGAATATATTTTAACGGTGAGTGCAGGAGTATTCCGCCTCTGGTTTACATTATATCGGGTGCAGGAGTATTCCGCCCCAGGAGCAGGAGTATTCCGCTCCAATTGGTTATCAGATTGGGTTCCCCTCGAATGCAGGAGTATTCCACTTCGGGATGGGATTACGGGCACATGTGACCCTTTGCATCATTTCATTTCATCTCATTTCACTTCATCTCATTTCATTTCATTTCATTTCATTTCATACCGTTGTGTAGACTTGTGGTACATAACTACTCTTCTGCCTATACGTGTATTGCTTATTTGTCTATATATTTCTGGCTCGTATTCTTGGTTGCGGGGATCGGGTTGCATGCTGCAACGGTATAAATATATGGATCGGGTTGCACGTCGCAGCAGTATAAATATATTACCGTGTTGCGCGTCGCAGCGATATAAATATATGGATCGGGTTGTGCGTAGCAGCGGTATGAATATATGGATCGGGTTGCACGCCGCAACAGGATGAATATATGGATCGGGTTGCACACCGCAACATGATGTATTTCTGATTGTTGATGTGTTCGGGATACCTATATGTTCTAGCTATCTTACGTTCCTGGTTGTTGAATAGTTTGTGATTCCATACGTGTTTCTAGTTATTATCTGGCTCTGCTTTTTTTTTTTTTATAATTTAAACAAGAGAATTTTAGTTTATCTGTTTCTTCTCCCTGGCTAGCTATCCTATTCTTTGAGTTGGCTAGTCTGCTCTACTTATTGAATCCTTTTGACTCACCCTTGTTTGTTGTTTGTTTCTTGTCTATCTATTTCGTTTCGGCAGGTTCGCTCTAGGATTGAGTTGACCACATTGTGAAGGAGCGAAGACGACTTCAGATGTCAGGGTGAGCCAGCTTTTATTCCGGATGGCCACCAGTTTATTGGTTATTATTTCAGTTGCATTTTGCTCCCTTCAGGAGGTAACTGTCTTCTTTTGTACTCTTAAATGTCTAGTATGGATAGCCCTAAACTTAGTATGTTGGGTAGTCAGCTATAATTTCTTTTGTACAGCTTAGAGGTATCAGTATGTCGGTGTTTTTTTAAGTCTTGTTCTTATTTATGAATTGAATTATATTAATTTTCCTAATTTAATTGGGAAGGGTTCGCCCGACGGGTCTAGAGGAGGATGTCGGGTGCCCGCACAGCCTAGCCGGATTCTGGGTCGTGTCAGTTGGTATCAGAGCCCAGTTTAGAGTCTATCCAGACTAAGACAGTGTCTAAGTAGAGTCTCGCAGATGGGTACGTAGACGTCCTTACTTGTCTACGAGAGGCTATGATGGCATTTAGGAAGTTTCACCACCTTCTTTTCTGATGGTGCATCGGTCTAGGATGCAAAACTATTTTTGTTAATTCCTTCATGGTAATTGTGAACCCTCGAGCAACTAATCAACAAATGGTATGAGTTCAAGAAGAAGCAGTCTAGCCTGGGGCTAGCACTAACGAAGCCCCGAGAGTTGTTGATCGTGGTGACGATCTAGTTACGGAGGTCCCAGCTGTACGAGCTTGCAATGGGCAAGGGAACGGGGCCTTGTGGTTCCCTTAGCTCTACGATGCTTTTACGAGAATCTTGGCAACACAAATACCGCAAGAACTTCTTATTCACTATGGAGCTTACCAGGTTGCCGCAGATGCTGATGTTCGGTCTCAGAGAGCTACTATTCCAGTTCTTAATATCGCCGCAGTAAAGTATATTCCGGAGGCAGCATGTGTTGTGCCTCCAGTTGTTATGGTTGGTGAGGTAACTGAGGTAATTATTGGGTCAGAGTGCTCAAAGAGTTGCATTATTTTACGCGGTTGAACATCTTGATATTCCCAAGCAATGCATTAGATAATCCCTGTAAATTTTTAAAATAAAATGATGTCAGCGTATCCTTTAGGCTCTTGATTATATCGAGCGGTATGGTGTTGATTATTTTTCTTTCCAGTTTCAGGGTCCAGCCTTGAATTGTTGGGCCGCTCTCTTAGTAGCTAACTTGGTTCGATTTTTCTTCTAGATTTGGGGAAAAGTTCCTTTCCCGCAGCGAGTGAAAAAAAAAAAGCATCGCCAATTTAAGTGGATTAGACAGGGTAACCTGTCGGTGTTTCAGAATATGAGATTGAATTCTATAGGATGGCTGGATATGCACTAGAACTAGTTTATGAACCTTCCGAGAATGTTCAAAGATTTATTGGTGACCTTTCTTCTTCATTAATGTCCCAGACGGCTCGAGAGATTGAGGTCGGGATTTCATTTGATGTCGTTATTGATATTGCTCAAAGGTATCAGGCATACCATGAGTTTGAGGCAGAAGAGTTAGAGCGGGAGAGCAAGAGATTCCGTGGCCCTAGTGGGTAACCATAGTACCTCATTTGGAGGTAAGAGTTCTGATTATTTTGGGAGGTCACCTTCCAGTTATCTCAGCTTGTGTCACGCGATTCTCAGAGTGCGCCAGTAATTCATCAAGATCAAACCCAGTTTTCTGTTTACAGCTATCAACAATCTTTCCAGCTTCCATTTTCAACGAAAAGGTGTTATCATTTTCCTGAGTCTGGTTATGCATTGAGGAGTTTTTTCCTACTCCGGGAAGCAGTCGTCCTTTCTCTCGTTATCAGACACCTGCACAATCGTAGAGAATTTCATTTATATCTTAATAAACCAGAGATATGCCCTCATTCGACAGAAGTCAAGAGTGTGGTAGTAGTGGTTCTTCTAGAAGTAATTATCAGGGTAGCGGCTCGGCTAAGCCGTAGAGGCAGCTCTAAAAACTACCAGTCTGGCAGAATGTTGAGGTATCTGTTGTAGTAGACCCAAGTATTTCTTCCTCACTTATATGAGTGTAAGATTCGATTCTTCCGATCGATTTGGAAACGGTTATCTTATTATGTTTCAATGGTTTTCTTGGATGTCTTTTTTATTAAGAATCGGTTGCTCTAGAGGGTGAGCTTCTTGTATGATTTATTCCTGGCATTTTTGAGATCTTCCTCGTTGATCTGGTTTAAATGTGAGAAATTTGAGAGTGAGTATCGGTATTGTCTGCTTGGCATCTTGTGTGCCTCCTTCTGTTATAATGTCAAGTCAATCTATCTCTCTTTGGAACTCAGTGTCGGTAGGATGATGGGATTCTTATTCATCACCATCAGAAAGTGTTATCATTTATTCCGGTGCAAAGTGATTAGTAAGTAATATTCGATCTACGTATCTCCTCTTGATTCGAAACGCTAGTAAAGTTATGTTATCCTATGAGCTTGTCTGAGTTATAAAAGGGTTTCTGGTAAATTTTCAGAGTTTTCTTCTTATGAGGAAGTCAAATTGGCATGGATGTTGTTCCATAAAGCTCATTTAATGTATGCTTCTTCAATTGCGATTCTTGTGCTATTTTGACTCGTAAGTAGTCTAGCTTTGGTAGCCAAGAAAATAAGAAGATGAGCTTCCTGAAGCTCTAATTATTTCTATCCTCGGCCCATTTCCATTTCTTCTTCGTCCGACACTAGTGAGCTTGGGCGGTTTCTAGCCGCTTGTAATGTTCCCTGTGTTGAGCCAGAGTACGTGTTATTGTAGCCGGGTAAGCACATTGTTGTTTTAAAGGCTACTAAGGGTAATGAGAGGCGTCATTTGACCTTTGATTTGATCCATCAGGCAGTGGTGCTTACAGAAAATGTATGGAGTTGTTACTCGAGAGTTGCAGTTGTTTGGCAACTCGAAAGGGTAGTTAGTAGCTTAGGTCTGCCTACGTTCAGCTTTTAGCTAAATCTTCTTTAGTCCAGCAGACTGTGTTGGGATGGATATTTCTATTCAAATAGCTGCATGATTTTGTGCTTTAAGTGGAGGAGTCTTCCTCCAAATAGTAATGGGTAATACTAAATCTCCAAGGCGTTGATACCACTTTTGTCACGACCCAACCTAGGGCCACGACAGAAACCTACAATGAGTGTCGATCATTGCTAAACCCACTAATAATCTATCAATGATAGAGATAAGCTGGCAACCTGATCATATATATACGTACCTATCTGCTGAAAGCATAAAGTTTGGAAAGATGACACGACTTTAACTTGCTGGCAATTAGAACACTAAGCCACAAATTCTGCTATGTCACACTTCATTCCGTCCCACCAATAAATCTTATTAAGATCATGGTATATCTTAGTCGAACCTGGATGAAAAATGTATTTGGAATAATGTGCCTCTATCATAATCTGTCCATGTAAATCTGCAGCATTAGGAACACAAAGTCTATCTTTATACATGAGAACACCGTCAGTAGTAACCCTGTATAGTGACTTCGGTTTTCTTCTGGCTATCTGTCTGTATTCAACTAGACCTGGATCCTCATACTGACGCTGTTTTACTTCATGGAAATTTAGAGTTAAAGGTCTAGTGCAGCTTATCGTCCACCCATCATTGGCATATCTCCTTTGTACCTCAACTCTTTGAGAAGTTACTTTAACTTTATAAGTGCACATGTAATCAACTTTTGTTGCTGGTATTCTGCCTCAACTCATGATCCAACTACATGCCTCTTTTATTTTCACTTTCTCAAGCCATAATATTTCTATTTCAAAGACAATACCCTGAAGTAGATGTTCGATCTGAAGATCATTCCTGGTCTACATCACACTATCCAGTAGTATTTGCATGATCCTTATCCTTATATGTTAGACCATGTTCAAATGAACCTTTGACATACATTAGGATATGAGTAACTACATTCCCACCAGGAGCTTGCGGAACAACAGTAATATCAACTGAGATGCTGTATAGTACGTTCGTAAAATTAATATAGCTTCCATCAAATCTTTTATAGTGTCTATTGAAAAGGTACTTCAAAAGCTCCACCTATTGCATCAAGCGTGAGCTAATTTTTAACGACCTGTTCTATATCGAAAGGTATATCGAAGAGGTGACTATCGGCTATATCATGTTAATCCATCCTGAGTTCCGTGTATCTTTGTTTCGAAAAAGTAAAACTCTCCTCTCGTGATCGAGGAAGGGTCAGTCTAGTAAAAATCAGCTGGGCAATGATATTATCATATTATCCAGATATGTTTTATTCCAAGAGTTCGGTGTTCATGTTATAATTTTGATTCTGTAATCATGAGAAAAATTCCGTGGGATAGTTTATGAAGATTGTGCAAGTTCTTTTGTTATCAGTGTGAATCTTGGTTTAGACTTAGGCTCGTTTGAGGACGAACGAGAGTTTAAGTGGAGGAGAATGAAACGACCTCGGTCAGTCGTTTCGAAAGTTAGGACTCCGATTGGCGTATCGATAATTTTAAAAATATTCATAATGTCCATTAGGACTTGTCTGTAAAATTTGAGCTAAATCAGACCTCGTTTGATAGGCATCGGAAGAAGGTTTCAGTTTTTATTGTCTATAAATATTAAAAAGAGATTTTCGAGCTCGATTTTGGCGAATGAGCTCCGATTCGAAATTCGAAAGCACCGTTAGATTCGTATGATTATTTGCGACTTTTGTAAACTTTCGAAAGTAAATTTCGATGTTGTTCGGCTAGTTTCCGCTAAAATACCGAAAGTTAAATAATTTGCCCTTTTTCTATTTAAATTCGCATCTTGAGTTTCGGGAACCTGATTTAAGATCCGCCTTTGTGAGTATGTTACATATATTTTGTATAACTTGTATGCAAAAGTTAGAATTATTTCGAATATACCATTTTAATTTTTGTCGCGAAAAGAAAAGAAAATTAAAAAAAAAAAAGGAAAAGAGGACAAAAGTGATGGCAGTTGGATGAGCTTATATAAGGCTCATCATTTATAGAAATAGAGAAAACGAACAGAAAGAGAGAAACACGAGCACAGGTAGAAAACAAAACAAAAACAAATGCCAGAAAATGAGAAAAGAGCCGGAGAAAAGATAGAATTTTCACCCCGAAATATTCAGGTAATGATCTTAATGCATTATTTGAGTTTATTACGTGTGTTTGAATATATTTTAACAGTAAAAAATTAGAATATTAGACATCATTTTAATAAGTTCAACTAATAGTTTAAAGGGTCAAATGGACCCCGATAATGAAATTGATTATATATTTGTACTCAGTGAGTTATGGGAAACATATAAATGTAATTTATTTAGAGTTTGGTTATGTGACCTTAAACCCTATACATAGGCTTGGCCTGTGTATTGCGTATGCGAATAGAGTATCAGGTTCCTAACCGGATTGCCCTAAGATTTGAAGAATGAAGCCTTTAGCCTAAATTGATATATTTTTCTGCTTGTTGAATAGAGTGGAATCGTTTGGCAAGGAAACTAAAGGATAAAGCGGTTTTTGATTAGCCGTACTAACTTTGAAAGAGGTAAGTGTTTATATCCATTTCTTTAGAGGCACTTGGCCTCGTGGATTTTCTACCACGTGTTCCTTACGTGTGTAGATGCCGATAGGCGTACTCATTACGCCTTAGCTTTGAATTTACATTATATATTATATCTTATGTCTTATTGTTGATATTGTATGTTATGTCCTGTTGTTGATATTACATTGAGGACCTGAGCATTGTACTCTGGGCGTGAGTTGACATCTACTTCCCGGCTGTCGATGCGAGTCCCGCGCCGGTAAAGGGTTATTATTGTATCACAGTGCATTCATATGCACTATATGTCATTCATATGCATTACATTGCATATCATATTGGGAGCAGGAGTATTCCGCTCCATTGTATCACATTGAGGGTAGGAGGATTCCGCCCTAGGAGCAGGAGTATTCCGCTCTTATGTCAAATATTGAGTGCAGGAGTATTCCGCTCTTATGTCAAATATTGAGTGCAGGAGTATTCCGCCTCAGGTTTACATTATATCGGCGCAGGAGTATTCCGCCCCAGGAGCAGGAGTATTCCGCTTCGAGATGGGATTACGGGCACATCTGACCCTTTGCATCATTTCATTTCATCTCATTTCACTTCATCTCATTTCATTTCATTTCATTTCATTTCTGAACGACCTCGGTTAGTCGTTTCGGAAGTTAGGGCTCCGATTGGCGTGCCGATAATTTTAAAATATTCGTATGTCCATTAGGGCCTGTTGGTAAAATTTGAGATAAATCAGACCTCGTTTGGTAGGCATCGGAAGAAGTTTCAGTTTTTATCGTCGATAAATATTAAAAAGAGATTTTCGAGCTCGGTTTTGGCGAATGAGCTCCGATTCGAAATCCAAAAGCGTCGTTAGGTTCGTATGATTATTTGTAACTTTTGTGAACTTTCGAAAGTAAATATCGATGTTGTTCGGCTAGTTTTTGTTAAAATGCCGAAAGTTAAATAATTTGACTTTTCCTATTTAAATTCGCATCTTGAGTTTCGGGAGTCCAATTTGAGATCCGCCTTCGCGAGTATGTTACATAAATTTTGTATAACCTGTATGCAAAAGTTGAAATTATTTGAATATCGTAGGGTACCTTTTTAATTTTCGTCGCGAAAAGAAAAGAAAATAAAATAAAATAAAAAAGACAAAAAAGGGAAAAAGGTAGGCGGTGGTCTTCATCACCCCTAACTATCTAATATATATGCTAAACGAATACAGAAACAGGAGAACAAAAACAGAAATGTGAGACAGAGAAATTATCAGAAAAAAATGCCAGAAAATAAGAAAAGAGCCGGAGAAAATATAGAATTTTCACCCTGAAACATTCGGGTAATAATCTTAATACATTATTTGAGTTTATTACGTGTGTTTGAATATGTTTTAACGGTAAAACTTTGAATATTATACATCATTTTAATAAGTTCAATTAATATTTTAAAGGGTCAAATGGACCCCGATAATGGAATTGATTATATATTCATACTCAGTGAATTATGGGCAACATGTAAATGTAATTTATTTGGGGTTTGGTTATGTGACCTTAAACCCTGTACATAGGCCTGGCCTGCGTATTGCGTATGCGAATAGGGTATCAGGTTCCTAACCGGATTGCCCTAAGATATGAGGAATGAAGCCTTTAGCCTAAATTGATATATTTTTCTGCTTATTGAATAGAGTGGCATCGTGTGGCAAGGAAACCAAAAGATAAAGTGGTTGTTGATTAGCCTTACTAACTTTTGGAAGAGGTAAGTGTTTATATCCATTTCTTTGGAGGCACCTGGCCTCGTGGATTTTCTACCACGTGTTCCTTACATGTGTAGCTGCCGATAGACGTACTCATTACGCCTTAGCTTTGGATTTACGTTGTATGTTATATGTTATGTCCTGTTGTTGGTATTGCATTGAGGATCTGAGCATTGTACTCTGGCTGTGAGCTGGCATCTACTTCCCGGCTATCGATGAGAGTCCCGCGCCGGTGAAGTGTTATTATTGCATCACAGTGCATTCATATGCATTATATGTCACTCATATGCATTACATTGCATATCATATTGGGTGTAGGAATATTCCGCTCCAGGAGCTGGAGGATTCCGCTCCATTGTATCATATTGAGGGTAGGAGGATTCCGCTCCATTGTATCATATTGGGGATAGGAGGATTCCTCCCCAAGAGCAGGAGTAATTTTCTGCTCATTTCGTCTTTTTGGTCTCATTTAACATATAATAGTAAAAGGAAAAGACTTCTCTTATAGATTATATTCCGCTCTTATGTCAGATATTGAGTGCAGGAGTATTCCGCCTCAGCTTTACATTATATCGGGTGCAGGAGTATTCCGCCCCAGGAGAGTGCAGGAGTATTGCGCCTCTGGTTTATATTATATCGGGTGCAGGAGTATTCCGCCCCAGGAGCAGGAATATTCCGCTCCAGTTGGTTATCAGATTGGATTCCCCTTGAATGCAGGAGTATTCCGCTTCGGGATGGGATTACGGGCACATGTGACCCTTTGCATCACATTTCATTTCATCTCAATTCATACCATTGTGTAGACTTGCGGTACATGGCTACTGTTCTTCTTATATGTGCATTACTTATTTGTTGATATGTTTCTGGCTCACATCCTTGGTTGAGTTTATAGTTTCTTACGTGTTTCCGATTATTATCTTGCTCTACCTTTTTATAATTTAAATAAGAGGAATTTGTCTGTCTGTTTCTTTTCTCCCTGGCTAGCTATCCAATTCTTTGAGGTGGCTAGTCTGCCCCACTTATTGAGTCCTTTTGACTCACCCTTGTTTGTTGTTTGTTTTTTTGTCTATCTATTTCGTTTCGGCAGGGTCGCTCCAGGATTGAGTTCGCCACGTTGTGAAGGAGCGAAGACGACTTCAGCTATCAGGGTGAGCCAGCTTTTATTCCGGATGGCCACCAGTTTATTGGTTATTATTTCAGTTGCATTTTGCTCCCTTCAAGAGGTATTTGTCGTCTTTTGTACTCTTAGATGTCTAGTGTGGATAACCCTAAATCTACTATGTTGGGTAGCCAGCTGTAATTTCTTTTTTACAGCTTAGAGGTATCAGTATGTCTGTGTTTTTATTTTAAGTCTTGTTCTTATTTATGAATTATTATATTTATTTTCTAATTTAATTGGTAAGGGTTCGCCCGATGGGTCTAGGGGAGGACGTCGGGTGCCCGCACGGCCTAAATGGATTCCGGGTCGTGTCAGTTGGCATCAGAGCCCGATTTAGAGTCTATCCAGACTAAGACAGTATCTAGTAGAGTCTCGCTGATGGGTACGTAGACGTCCGTAATTATCTACAAGAGGCTATGATGGCATTTAGGAAGTTTTACTTCCTTCTTTTCTGATCGTGCGTCCTTCTAGGATGCAAAAGTATTTTTCGTTAATCCCTTCGTGGTAATTGTGAACTCTCTTGCGACAATCAGCAAACGATTGGAGTTCCGGAGGAGGTAGTCTAGCATGGGGCTAGCGCTGCTCAAGCCCCGAGGGTTGTCGTGCTGACGATCCAGTCGCGTAGGCCCCAACTGTACGAGCTCGCGATGGGCTTGCCTTATGGTTCCCTTGGCTCTCTACGATGCTTTGACGAGAATCTTGGCGACTCAGATACTGCAAGAACCTATTATTCGCTAGGCAGCTTATCAGGTTGCTGCAGATGCAGATGTTCAGTGTTAGGGAGCTTCTATTCCAGTTCTTAATATTGCCGCAGTAAAGTATGTTCCAAAGGCAGCGTGTGTTGTGCCTCCAGTTGCTCTGGCTGGTTAGCTAGCCCGAGTAATGGCTAGGTCCGAGTATCTAAAGAGGCTGTATTATTTTACCCAATTGAACCTTTCGATATTCTCAAGCCATGCATCAGATAATCCCTATGTAAGTTTTTTCTTAAAATAAAATGATGTCAGCGTATCCTTCAGGCTCTTGATTATATCGAGCGATATGGTGTTGATTATTCTGCTTTCCGGTTTTAGCGTCCAGCCTTGAATTGGTGGACCGCTCTCTTATTAGCTAACTTGGTTATATTTTTCTTCTAGATTCGTAGAAAAGTTCTTTTCGAGTAGCGAGCGAGATGAAAAGTATTGCCAGTTTGAGTGGATTGGACAGGGTAGCCTATCGGTTAGCCTGTTGGTGTTTCAGAATGTGAGATAGAATTCTATAGAATGGTTGAATATGCATTAGAACTAGTCCATGAGCCTTTAGAGAGATTCAAAGATTTATTGATGACCTTTCTCCTTCTTTGAGATCCCAGATGGCTCGAAAAATTGAGGTTGGGACTTCATTTGATATCGTTGTTGATATTGCTCAAAGGTATTAGGCATACCATAAGTTAGAGGGGAAAGAGTTATAGTGGGAGAGTAAGAGACCCCGTGGCCCTAGTGGGTAACTATGGTACCTCATTTGGAGGTGAGAGTTCCTATTATTTTGGGAGGTCACCTTCTAGATTATCTCAGCTTGTGTCACGCGATTCTTAGAGTGCGCCAATAGTTCGTCAATATTAGACCTAGTTTTTCTCTTTGTAGCTATCAACAATCCTTCCAGCTTCCATGTTCAGCGAAAAGGTGTTATCATTGTCGTGAGTCTGATTACCCTTTGAGGAGTTTTCCTATTATCATTGCCGTGAGTCTGGCTATTCTTTGAGGAGTTTTCCCTTACTCCGACAGGTAGGCAGTCGTCTTTTCTCTCGTCGTCAGGCACCTGCGCAGTCGCAGGAAATTTCATATAGACCTGAATCAACCAGAGATATGCCCTCATTCGATAGAGGTCAAGAGTGTGGTGGTAGTGGTTCTTCTAGAAGTAATTTTCAGGGTAGCGGCTCGGCTCAGCCGCAGAGGCAGTTCTAAGAACTACAGTCTAGCAGGATGTTGAGGTATCTGATGTATTACACCCATGTATTTCTTCTTCCATTATATGTGAGTAAGATTTGATTCTTTCGATCGATTTGGAAATGGTGTGTCTTATCATGTTTCGATGGTTTCCTTGGATATTGACTTAATTAAGAATCGGCTGCGGTAGAGGGGTGAGCTTCTGGTATGATTTATTCCTGGCATTGGTGAGACCCTACTAATTTATCTGGTCTAAATATGAGAAATTTGACGGTGAGTGTCGCTATTGTCTGTCGAGCATCTTGTCGTGCCACCTTCTATTATTATATCAAATTAGTTTACCTCTCTTTTCGGAATTCTGTGTTGGTTGGATGATGGGATTCTAGTTCATCACCATAAGAGAGTGTCATGGTTTCTTCCGGTGTAAACTGATAAGTAATATTCAATCTACCTGTCTCCTCTTGGTTCGAAACGCTAGTAAAGTCATGTTATCCCATGAGCTTATCTGGGCTATAAAAAGGGTTTTCTGGTAAATTTTCGGAGTTTCCTTTTATAGGAAGGTTAAATTGATCTAGATGTCATTCCATAAAGCTTATTTAATGTCCATCTCTTCCATTGCGATTCTTGGGCTACTTTGACTCGCAAGTAGTCTAACTTTGGAAGCCAAGCAAATAAGAAGATGAGTTTCCTGAAGCTCTAATTATTTCTATCCTCGGTCTATTTCCCTCTCTTCTTTGTTCGGCACTGGTGAGCTTAGGCGGTCAGTAACCTATTGTGATGTTCCTTGTGTTGAGCTAGAGTGCGTGCCAAGGTAGCCGGGTAAGCACATTGTCGTTTTGCAAGCCTACTAAGGGTAATGAGAGGCGTCATTTTACCTTTGATTTGATCCATCAGGCGGTAGTGCTTATGACAAAAATATAGAGTTGTGAACTCGGAAGTTGCAGTCGTTTGGCAACTCGAGAGGGTAATTTGGTAGCTCAGGTCTGAGCCGCATTCTATTTTTAGCTATGTCTTCCTTAGTCCGGTAGACTGTGCGAGGATGATTATTTCTATTCAAGGTAGCGGTATGAGTTAATGCTCTAAGTGGAGGAGTCTTCCTCTAATTGATACCGAATCATAATATTAAATCTCTAAGGCGTTGCTGAAGCGTAAGCTAATTCTTAGTTTCATCGACTTGTTCTATATCGGAAAGTATATCGACGAGGTGATTTGTCGGCAGAATCATGTTAATCCATCCAGAGTTTCGTGTATCTTTGTTTCGAAAATATAAGAACTCTCCTCTCGTGATCAAGTAAGGGTCAGTTTAGTTAAAATAAGCTGGGCAATGGTGTTATCATATTATCCTGATATGTTTTATCCCAAGAGTTTGGCGTTCGTGTTATAATTCTAATTCTGCAACCATGAGATAATGTCCGTGGAGTAGCTTATGAAGGTCGTGCAAGTTCTTTTGTTATCTGTACGGACTTCTCTTTAAACTTAGGCTCGTTCGAGGACGAACGAGAGTTTAAGTGGAGGAGAATGAAACGACCTCGGTTAGTCGTTTCGGAAGTTAGGGCTGCGATGGGCGTGCCGATAATGTTAAAATATTCGTAAGTCCATTAGGGTCTGTCTGTAAAATTTGAGCTAAATCAGACCTCGTTTGGTAGGCATCGGAAGAAGGTTTCAGTTTTTATCGTCGATAGATATTAAAAAGAGATTTTCGAGCTCGGTTTTGGCGAATGAGCTCCGATTCGAAATCCGAAAGCGTCGTTAGGTTTGTATGATTATTTGTAACTTTTGTGAACTTTCGAAAGTAAATTTCGATGTTGTTCGGCTAGTTTCCGTTAAAATACCGAAAGTTAAATAATTTGACTTTTTCTATTTAAATTCGCATCTTGAGTTTCGGGAGTCCAATTTGAGATCCGCCTTCGCGAGTATGTTACATAAATTTTGTATAACTTGTATGCAAAAGTTGGAATTATTTGAATATCATAGGGTACCTTTTTAATTTTCATCGCAAAAAAAAAAAGAAAATAAAATAAAATAAAAAAGACAAAAAAAGGAAAAAGGTAGGCGGTGGTCTTCATCACCCCTACCTAACTAATATATATGCTAAACGAATACAGAAACAGGAGAACAAAAACAGAAACGTGAGACAGAGAAATTATCAGAAAAAAATGCCAGAAAATAAGAAAAGAGCCGGAGAAAATGTAGAATTTTCACCCTGAAACATTCAGGTAATAATCTTAATGCATTATTTGAGTTTATTACCTGTTTTTGAATATGTTTTAACGGTAAAACTTTGAATATTATACATCGTTTTAATAAGTTCAATTAATAGTTTAAAGGGTCAAATGGACCCCGATAATGAAATTGATTATATATTCATACTCAGTGAATTATGGGCAACATGTAAATGTAATTTATTTAGGGTTTGGCTATGTGACCTTAAACCCTGTACATAGGCCTGGCCTGCGTTTTGCGTATGCGAATAGGGTATCAGGTTCCTAACCGGATTGCCCTAAGAGATGAGGAATGAAGCCTTTAGCCTAAATTGATATATTTTTCTGCTTATTGAATAGAGTGGCATCGTGTGGCAAGGAAACCAAAGGATAAAGTGGTTGTTGATTAGCCTTACTAACTTTTGGAAGAGGTAAGTGTTTATATCCATTTCTTTGGAGGCACCTGGCCTCATGGATTTTCTACCACGTGTTCCTTACATGTGTAGCTGCCGATAGGCGTACTCATTACGCCTTAGCTTTGGATTTACGTTGTATGTTATATGTTATGTCCTGTTGTTGGTATTGCATTGAGGATCTGAGCATTGTACTCTGGCTGTGAGTTGGCATCTACTTCCCGGCTGTCGATGAGAGTCCCGCACCGGTGAAGGGTTATTATTGCATCACATTGCATTTATATGCATTATATGTCACTCATATGCATTACATTGCATATCATATTGGGTGTAGGAGTATTCCGCTCCAGGAGCAGGAGGATTCCGCTCCATTGTATCATATTGAGGGTAGGAGGATTCCGCCCGAAGAGCAGGAGGATTCCGCTCCATTGTATCATATTGGGGATAGGAGGATTCCTCCCCAAGAGCAGGAGTATTCCGCTCTTATGTCAGATATTGAGTGCAGGAGTATTCCGCCTCAGCTTTACATTATATCGGGTGCAGGAGTATTCCGCCCAAGGAGAGTGCAGGAGTATTGCGCCTCTGGTTTATATTATATCGGGTGCAGGAGTATTCCGCCCCAGGAGCAGGAGTATTCCGCTCCAGTTGGTTATCAGATTGGATTCTCCTTGAATGCAGGAGTATTCCGCTTCGGGATGGGATTACGGGCACATGTGACCCTTTGCATGACATTTCATTTCATCTCCATTCACACCATTGTGTAGACTTGCGGTACATGGCTACTGTTCTTCTTATATGTGCATTGCTTATTTGTTGATATATTTCTGGCTCACATCCTTGGTTGAGTTTATAGTTTCTTACGTGTTTCCGATTATTATCTGGCTCTGCCTTTTTATAATTTAAATAAGAGGAATTTGGTCTGTCTGTTTCTTTTCTCCCTGGCTAGCTATCCAATTCTTTGAGGTGGTTAGTCTACCCCACTTATTGAGTCCTTTTGACTCATCCTTGTTTGTTGTTTGTTTTTTTGTCTATCTATTTCGTTTTGGCAGGTTCGCTCCAGGATTGAGTTCGCCACGTTGTAAAGGAGCGAAGACGACTTCAGCTGTCAGGGTGATCCAGCTTTTATTCCGGATGGCCACCAGTTTATTGGTTATTATTTCAGTTGCATTTTTATCCCTTCAAGAGGTATTTGTCGTCTTTTGTACTCTTAGATGTCTAGTCTGGATAACCCTAAAGCTAGTATGTTGGGTAGCCAGCTGTAATTTCTTTTGTACAGCTTAGAGGTATCAGTATGTCTGTGTTTTTATTTTATGTCTTGCCCTTATTTATGAATTATTATATTTATTTTCTAATTTAATTGGTAAGGGTTCGCCCGACGGGTCTAGGGGAGGACGTGGGGTGCCCGCACGGCCTAAACGGATTCCGGGTCGTGCCAGTTTCATTTCATACCATTGTGTAGACTTGTGGTACATAACTAATGTTCTGCTTATACGTGTATTGCTTATTTGTCTATATATTTCTTGCTCGTATTCTGGGTTGCGGGGATCGAGTTGCACGCCGCAACAGTATAAATATATGGATCTGGTTGCGCGTCGCAGCGGTATAAATATATGGATCGGGTTGCGCGTCGCAGCGGTATGAATATATGGATCGGGTTGCACGACGCAACAGGATGAATATATGGATCGGGCTGCACGCCGCAACAGGATATATTTCTGATTGTTGATGTGTTCGGGATACCTATATGTTCTGGCTATCTTACGTTCCTGGTTGTTGAATAGTTTGTGATTCCATACGTGTTTCTAGTTATTATCTGGCTCTGCTTTTTTTATAATTTAAATAAGAGAAATTTGGTTTATCTGTTTCTTCTCCCTGGCTAGCTATCCTATTCTTTGAGGTGGCTAGTCTACCCCAATTATTGAGTCCTTTTGACTCACCCTTGTTTGTTGTTTGTTTCTTGTCTATCTATTTCGTTTCGGCAGGTTCGCTCCAGGATTGAGTTGACCACATTATGAAGGAGCGAAGACAACTTCAGCTGTCAGGGTGAGCCAGCTTTTATTCAGGATGGCCACCATTTTATTGGTTACTATTTCAGTTGCATTTTGCTCCCTTCAGGAGGTATCTGTCTTCGTTTGTACTCTTAAATGTCTAGTGTGGATAGCCCTAATCTTAGTATGTTGGGTAGTCAGCTGTAATTTTTTTTGTACAGCTTAGAGGTATCAGTATGTTAGTGTTTTTTTAAGTCTTGTTCTTATTTATGAATTGAATTATATTTATTTTCCTAATTTAATTGGTTAGGGTTCGCCCGACGGGTCTAGAGGAGGATGTCGGGTGCCAGCACGGCCTAGCCGGATTTCGGGTCGTGTCACTTATATAATTTTGATATCCCCACTAAGTGTTAAACGTTTTAGTTTTCAGCATCATATGGCTACCCTTGAGTTTATGAAGAGGGTGAAGGATCAGGAAAAGTCATTTTCAAGGTTGTCAGCGAGCAATGATATGTTGACTAGGGAGCTAGAGAGGCTCAAGGTTGAAAATAATGCCCTAACAGAAGAGGCTAGCATGTTCGCCTTGGACTCGGGGCGTCTGCATAAGATACTCTAAGAGCGAGAATCATTCTTTGCAACCGAGTAGCCCAAGTACCACAACGAAATCCAAGACCTTAAAGCCTTGGACGCTCAAGTTCCAGATATTGAGGCCTTGGTTCTGTAGAGGTATTCAATGCTCTCCATTGAGAAGCTTCAGCTGGAAGCCGATGTGAGAGATTAAGAATCTTCATTTAGGAACTCCTCGAAACTTGCCAAAGTCAATGATGCTAAGAAGTCTTTCCACCAAATGAAGGATGAGGAAATGGACAGGGAGCTCAAGAGTGTCAAACTTCAGAGTGAGATTGACAAAAACTGGGCCATCGTGAGATCTCACTGCGATACCCTTTGCAAGATCCAAATATAGGGTTTCGACCTTGCCAAGGAACTCGAGAAGCTGGAAAAAGTCATTCGTCATTTTCCAAGATCTCATTATCTCTAAAGAGAGAAAATGACACAAAAAGGTCCTCCCAAGTGTGGAATGAAAAAAAGGGTCCTCTATTTTATTTTTTCTTTTCTTTTCTCTCAAATGGGGGATTAAGTGTAAGTGGGGGGGGGGGTGATTACACACTTTTAAAAATTGTGGGACAAAATTAAAATACCCAAAACATAAAAACTTACCCACTACTCCTACCTACCCTTTACCCCCAACATCAGATTTTGAAAAATCAAAACACTCCAAACATCCCCAAACATTTCCCAAAAATCAAATACGACCCGCGTCCAACCCGATTTCGACCCGGATTTTTTTCTCAAAATCGGACTGTCAAACTCATCCATTGTCACCGAATCACTATTGTAAGTCTTCTCCGACACCAACATTGTTGTTTTTTTCATTTGTTTTCATGATTTTACCAATTTTTTGATCGAGTTTTGTTGTTAACAAAAAACCGTAGAATTTTGTTTTAAAAGTTATGTTTGTTTATGATTCTGTCTGGGTCGATTTGGGACGAGGAAATGATGAAGTTTTGACTGATTTTTTTGTGTAGTTGCCGGTGATATTGTTAAACAAAATCCGTTTGTTTCAAACATCCCGTAAGATGTTTGAAACATCTGTGTTGTGTTTGGCCATATCGCCGGATGTTTAGCCGGAGATGATTCAAACATCAATAGAGATGTTTAAACATCATCCCCTGTAGAATACAAACATTAAGCGTGATGTTTAAACATTACTCGTGATGTTTGAACTGCATTTTTAAAACATGTTTCCTATTCTTAAAACTTGTGAAGAGTGGTAATAACAAGCCTAATGTACACAATCATGATAGTTGTATATTTTGAATAGGAAATGGGCCTCAAGTTTTTTGAACCATATTTTGTTCTTATAAATATGGGAAATACGTGTAAAGAAACTTATTTGTTATTTGTGTATATAGGCAACATGCCCCCCAAAAAAAGGCAACTGGTAAAGGCTACGGCTGCTGCTGCTAAGAAGGTCCAGAAGACCACAGCCAAAGCCACAGACAGGCAAATTCCCTTGGAATCTGAAAGTGAATCTCCTCGTGCAAAAAGACAGAGAAGCAGGGCAGTACCGGATCTTTTACAGGTCCCTTTCGAGAGCCCAAACGCTAGTCGTGCTAGTCGTGCTAGTCGTGCTAGTCAAGCTAGTCGGGATCTTAGCAAAAATCAACACGAAGAGGAACAACAAAGATCAAGAAGCAGTGAAGAAGGTACAGAGGATGCAGAGGCAGCAGAGCCAAGTAATGAACAAAGGGGAGAAAGTAGGGGTAGTGCTATGCCTCAAGTTAGAGTTAGTGAGGCAAGGGAAGGAAGAACAAAAGCGGTTCATGATTTGCCTGCTAGAACAAAAGAAACAACAGAAGCAACAACACAAGCAACAACAGAAGCAACAACAGAAGCAACAGCAGAGGATCAATTTGTAGAGGCTATAGAACAGGAGGTAACATCGAAGCTTATGTTTACACATCTTGTATGATGTTTCAAACATATACGAATATGTTCAAACATCACTCTGAATGTTTCAAACATTTTATATTATGTTTCAAACATAATAAATGATGTTTGGATTTATTTCAAACATTATAGATTATGTTCCAAACATATTATAAGATGTTGGAAACATATTGGATGATGTTTAAACATCTTAACAATGTTTAACCCATGAAAATGATTTCTTCATTAGAAATGTGACTGTGTAATAATTGTTTTTCTTGTATCAATTTCAGGTGGAGTTGGCTGATGAGGTTACCCCATGCATAAAGACTGACCTGCCTGATTTGAGTCAAATGAAGATGTGGATGGAGTATAATAATGCGTTCGCAACAAAGAAGGTGACGGTCAGATCATCACTGCACTCGAAGTTGGATAAATTTCGTAAAGCTTTACATCATTTTAATCTAATGGATAGATTCAAGGAAAGCTGTTTCGGGCACCTAATCGATTTGCCCAAGTGTGTGTTTGCTCCAAAGCTGGTTCACAATATTTTACTTCGCCGGGTTATTTGTCAAAAGAAGTTTGAGGCGTGGTTTAAATTCCATGAACTGCCTCTTCGTTTTGGGATGCAGGAGTTTGCCCTGATGACAAGATTGAGTTGTGCCCTACCTCCCCCTGATGATTTCATGGATGAAGCCCGTAGCAAGGGGAAAGATTTGTGGGATTTGGTTTCAAGGAAGGGGAAGAAGGCTGCAAGTAGTGATTATATTCTGGAACTGATAGAGAGTGAAGACATGGTGACTGATGATGACATAAGGTTCAGTTTATGTTTGTGTTGGTTCGAGCACCAAGTGTTGTGTTCAAAGGACACTAACAGTGGTATTGAGGAATGGGTTGTTTGTCTTGCGAGCACCCCTGAATACTTTTACAAGTACCCATGGGGAAGAAAAAGCTTTGACTTGACTGTGTTTTATATCCTGAAGGATTTTACAAGCTGGAAGGCTCCTGAGAATAGCTACACACTGTATGGATTTCGATGGGCTTTCATGGCATGGGTGTTAGAGGCTATTCCGGCACTTAGGCTAAGGGAATACCCTAAGGAGAAGACAATACCACGGATGAAACGTTGGTTGGGGGATAAGGTAGAAAAGGACCCAGATGCAGTGTTCCAGCATGTTGACATCCAGGTAGGATTTCTTTTACTCCCCAGTTCTTTCACATTCAACACTGCATTATTTGCTTAAACATTAGTAGTGATGTTTAAACATTACACAAAATGTTTAAACATTATACTAAATGTTTAAACACCTGTACTGATGTTTAAATGTTACAATAAATGCTTAAATATTAGTAGTGATGTTTAAACATTACACGAAATGTTTAAACATTAGTCGTGATGTTTAAACACTGGTACTGATGTTTAAATGTTACAATAAATGCTTAATCATTAGTTTTAACATTTGTGGTTATTTTATTGCAGGAGGTGCACCCTTACCTCGTACCCACACCCAAAGAGTTGAGGATGTAGAAGACATGGTGATTGATGGCTTGATGCGGGAGTTAGATGGGGTGACAATGTTGAGGAAACAAGCTGTTGTTCCTAACACCCCTCTAGAACATGTTGTGCTAAGTCGTGGTGCAATGTTGACGGGATACAGTGGGGGCAAGGGTGCTGATCTTTTTGGAGCAAGTGGAAGAGAGTACACTGGAATTGCTGGGGATCTTTTTGGATATGCTAGAAGGAAGGATGAGGGTAGAGGAGGAGTTATTGGAAGAGAAGAAGATGGCAGCAGTAGAGGACCTGCAAGAAGAAAAGAAGATGGTGGAAGTACTAGAGGAGTAGTTGTGAGGAGAGAAGAAGCAGTTGTGGGTACGTCGACCGGAGAGTGCACTTGCAAATGCTTAAAGTGCAAGGAAGACACAGATAAATTGTTGTTGAAGGTTGGTGGGATTGAGACTATGTTAGTTGAGATGAAGGAAATCATGAAAACACAGGTGCCCAAGAGAGTAGGTTTGAGAAGCATCTTCCCTAGTAGAGTTATGAAATCCCCATTTACTGCTTCAGGAAGAAAGGGGAAGAAGAAAACAGTGAGGGGGAAGATTGATATCTACAAGCCTGTGGATAAGAAGAGCAAAGATGCATTGGATGCCTTCTTGGCAGAGAAGAAAAATGAAAAAAGTCCACTGTTTCTTGGGCATGAGTACAATTACAAGGATCTGGAAGAAATCATTAGAATGGAAAACAGTTTGAAGGAAAAGGTACACGCAATTCACCCTAATTCTTTTTTCTTAGTGCATATATCAGATCAGATATGTTAAACATGGATTGGGATGTGCAAACATAACAAGCAGTGTTTAAACATCACAAATAACTTATGATATGTTTAAACATAATACAGAATGTGTAAACATATTAGTTAATGTTTAAACATAGCGCATATATGTTTATATAATGTTAAACATCTATACGATGTTGCAACATATCACAATATGTTTAAACATTATGTCTGGTGTTTAAACATTTCCCCTGATGTTGACATGTTCTTCCTGTTCTTTATGTGTTTTCTGTTTCCTTTTTTTTTCCTTTTCTGCAGCATGTTGAGGAAATCATGAGCCTGATGAGGCTTAAAAAGAATGCCCACTCCCAGTTCTATCTCAAATCCGATGTCATTTTGGATTTGAATTTCTCTAAGAAACTGTGTGAGCTTTACAAGAAGCAGCGTGTACTCGCTGATGCATTGGCTGCGCCCCTAGAAGTACAGCTTGAGACTGTTCAATTCAAGGATGACATGCTGGACTATGCGCAAGGTAAGCAGCCGAACCCAGGGGGTGTGGAGTGGGCTGGGGTGAAGAGGATTTTCTGTGTTATGAAATTAAAAGGGGTTCATTTTGTCACTGTGGAGTTCCTTGTGGAGGAAGGTAAGATAAGGGTGTACGACTCCATGTACAGTGACAACATAAATGATGATGAATTTGACACACTGATGAAGCCCATCACTTCCCTTTTCCCCATTTTCATCAGACAGTGCGAGATGTTCCAAAATTTGCCGGAGGATATCCTGAACATAAAAGTGTGGCCATATGAGCGTGTGAAAGACCTCCCGACAAGCACCACTCGTACTGCATCAGGTGCTTATGCCCTTGCCTTCATTGAACACCTTCTTACAAAGACTCCCTGGGACAAGCTCTGTGACAGCACCTTGGTGGATTTTAGGATGAAATGGGCTGTGGACATATTTCGTGGGAAGATGGTACCGTAGTTTGATAAGTTATGGTTGGAAAATTAAGTATTTGTGGGCATGTAAGGATGATTAAGTATTTGTTTTGGCTTGTTTTCTTAATTTTATGTTATGTTATGTTTTGTTGGAAGTCATGTAAGGATAATTATCTGTTTTATGTAAATAGTATGGTTGTGTGCAATCTCACTGATTTAAGAAACATCGTGTGGATGTTTAAACATTTCATCATATGTTTAAACATACTTGACTATGTTGAAACATAATTCAGATGTTTAAATTATTAATTGGAATATGCTGAAACATCATCCAAATGTCTACAAAACACGGCATCCAAATCTCTCCTTTTTGTTTTTCTTTTTGATAAGTAATACTTAATACCACTTAATAATTATTCAAAACAATGAAACGGAAAATGAAAATACAAGACTACAAAACACGGCATTGTAAACAAACTGAAAATGAAATGACTAGACTTAAAAGGAGACAATTCAAACTACATTATATCTTCACTTCACATCTGTGCCGCTGGAGGACGTGGTGGTGTAGAGTAGTTCTGCGGGTCAATCTTGAGTTCAACTTGAATACCACGGAGCATACGCTTGATAAGATGTATATTTATCTTATAATCCTCAAGGAATTCGTCGAACCTAGTTGTTAATTGCGTCACTTGATCCTCAATATTTCCAATATATGCTGGTAATTGATCCACATCTGCGCTCAAGGTTGCAATATCTTCACGGACATTTTCGATTTCAGTGGTCCTTGGCATTCTACGATCACGTTCTGGTGCTCTTGGTGGCGTTCCTCGGCGAGGCATCTTTGTTGTTGTTAAAGTTGTTGCTTGCTGCAGATTCAAGTGCTTTCTAATAGTGATGGTTTGTGTTGTTTTCTTCAGATTTTGTTTGGGCTGGATGGAAGTAATTATGGAACATATATATAGGCTACATTTGGTGCCTTTTCGGTTGCATATGTGATGGTTACAGGAGGTGCCTATTCATATGTAGTTGTGTATGTGCCTATTCACATCCACCCCTTCATAAATTCAAACGCACCCCTTCATAACCCCACGTACACCCCTTCATCTTTTCCCTTTTACACCATAGAATAACTGCATACTTAATCATGGTTGCATACTTGCAAAAAAACATGTGTAGTTATACGTCTCATAACTCAACACATGGTTGCATACTTGCAAAAAAATAGATTGCTTCATCCAAACATATCATAATATGTTTAAACATTTGATTAAATGTTTAAACATATTGTCATATGTTTCAAACATCTGTAGTGATGTTTAAACATACGATCAGATGTTTTAAACATCTGTCATGATGTTTGAAACATATCATGATATGTTTAAACATTTGATGATATGTTTAAACATATCATGATATGTTTCAAACATTATGACAGATGTTTAAGCTTAAGCTTGAGCTTTCAATAAGAATGAGTTCAATTATCAATATATACTTACTTTAAAGTGTTTTTTTTTTACTGTTTTGACTCCTAAACCCTTCAATTGTCGATGAAAACTTAGATTAACTCTAATCCCTTGATAGGTCACTCCAAACTCTTTTGTTAATGTTCATCTACATGAGTGAACAAGTTAAAATAGAGTTCTCACTCTAATTTTGCTCAAAATCATTCACATGCACATAGGAACGACTAATTATTTGAATTTAAACAACCAATATGTTCACCTTTCAATAAAAATACATGTAAATGCTTAGTTGTTGGTGTTATCACTCATAACACTAACACCTTTCACTCAAACACCTCCATCTTGATTGATAGAAACACCAATCATCAGTGTTATCATTTCAAACACCTTCAATATCGATGGAATTATACTTTGTATACTTAATCATTAAGTTCATCGTTCAAAATGTGTAATTATACGTCTCATAACTCAACATATGGTTGCATAATTGCAAAAAAATAGATTGCTTCATCCAAACATATCATAATATGTTTAAACATTTGATGAAATGTTTAAACATATTGTCATATGTTTCAAACATCTGTATTGATGTTTAAACATACGATCAGATGTTTTAAACATCTCGTACGATGTGCAACATCTCACGAAATGTTAAACATCAGAGGGTGATGTTTTGTATATTTGGCAGAATCTTAAACATCTTCCATGATGTTTAAACATCACGTGTGATGTTTAAACATATCATAATATGTTTAAACATCCCATGTGATGTTTAAACATAAGATGATATGTTTAAACATCACACGTGATGTTTAAACATCATGAGAAATGTTTAAACATAACATAGTATGTTTAAGTAAATTAGTGAGATCGTAAACATAACGAAATATGTTTAAACATCGTGTTAAATGTTTAAGATTCCGCCTGCTTGTTAAAACATTGCAAGTACTAAACTAAACTGCTGAAGACGCAGTTGTAAAAAAGAGACTAAACGACTACATTAAATAATAGTAGAGTTTACGACGTACGGATATAAAGTTTATAACATAATAATACGTTACATGATATAAAGTTTACAATATAATAATATGTTAAATACGGAAACTAAGGTAATATATAACAACTTAAAATATATCATAAACTTCATTCGCCTTCAATCTCCAGGTCCAGTTCATCCAAAATTTGTGCAATTATTTGCATGACCCTTCGGTGATCCCTTGCGTGCCTGTACCTTAAACGCCATAAATCTGCTCGTACTGCTTCTATGGCTCGATTCATCTCTGTCATGTCGTCCTTTAGAATTGCAACTTCCCAATTTATATCGCCTCGTCGTTCACCTTGTGGCGCATTCTGTATTGGTTGGTTGTGACGTGATGCCTGATCACTATTGCCAACCTGCAAGGGGTCGTTTGATCCTGCTTCAGACATATTTATGTTGTTGAAGTTGTTGGTGATGGAAAATTCACATATACTGTTGGTGCATATAGTGTTGGGTATTTATAGGATGTCAATGTGGTTTTTAAAAGTCACCCTTTATACTTTAAGAGGCACCTTGTGGAATGAATGTGTCTTTTCAGTGCAGTCGTGCAGTTTTGAAATGTGACTTTTCAGGAGAACCCGTCTTTTCAGTGTAGACGATTAGTTTTCCACAGTTACTGTGAAACATCCGTCGTGATGTTTAAACATCCAGTGGGATGTTTAATATATTAGGTGGAATCTCAAACATTTCATAATATGTTTACACATTACACGTGATGTTGAAACATATTAACTTATGTTTAAACATTCGATCTAATGTGTATACATCTCCACTGATGTTTAAACATAGTTCAAGATGTTTAAACATTGTGTTATATGTTTAAACATTGTGCAGGATGTTTGGAACAGACTCAAGTGCGATCAAACATTTTATATGGATCAAGGAAACATGCAAAGAATAAGGAAACAAGACACACCTTAATAACTTAATACAAACATAAATAAAGGATTCTCTAAATAGAGATTACATATTAAAGGATTGTCTAAAAAGAGGTTCAGAAATTCAACAACAAACACCCAAATAAAAGGATTGTTCAAAGCAGCAGCTAAACACTTGTGGGATCGTTCTGACTTGGTCTTGTAACTGTTGGGCAGGTAGTTTTTTTGTGGCCAAGCTTTTTGCAAATCCCGCATTTGTTTCTCCTCTTTTTGAATCGCTCCCCAACGGATGGAATTCTCTTCATCCTCCTTCTTCCACGGCCAAGTTTCAAGTAAGGGCTAGGTAATTTCCATTCCTTAAGCTCTTGAGGACAGTCATGCCAACATTGTTCATCCGGAACTAGATAGATTGGTTCGGCATATGCAAGCAAGTAGGAATCTACATAATAATATGGCGACGTGTATTCATAGATTTTCCTCCCAAACTCATCTGGATACTTCAACCTCATAGCTGCCATAGCATGTGGACAAGGTATCTTGTCCAAATCAAACCGCTTGCAAGTACATGTCCTGTTGTGTAGGTCCACCTCATAAGTCATATTTGTTGGACCTCCTCCTTTAACTTTGAAAAAACAGGTATTCACTCGATGCACCAAAAGCTTGCTGCCCAATAAATTGTTGGCTGTTATCACCTCCTCGATTAAGGGGACACAAGTGTTCGAACTGTTCAAAAATTCCATGCGCCTCTGAAGAAACTTTTCAGCATAGTTCTCGCTTATAGCATTGAAAAGCGCATCAATTGGAAATTCTTTGTGATTCCTGAACATTGAGTTAACCGACTCGGCAATGTTTGTGGTCATCACATTGAACCTACAATATTAACAAACAATAAACAGGAAATGCAGTCACACATACTGGAACATTCGTTAATATGTTTAAACATCTAACACTATGTTTCAAACATCAACAATAATGTTTCAAACATCTAAGTATATGTTTGGTGTAATAAGCTGTACCTGTTTCCAGGGAAGTGTGCTCTGCTCCACTTCTCAACCCCAAGATCAACCAGGTAGTTGGATACCCTCGGGTCAATTTCTTCAATTTCTTTCAAATGCTTATCAAATTGAGCAACCGTATACGCCTCCCTGCGGTAATGTACTTACCAATTAAATCTCCACAATGAAAAGTCGTGCGGAGGTTCTCACCAAGGTGCCTCATGCAATAACCATAGTTAGCAAATGGGAAAACCTTACAAACAGCTTTTTCAATGCTTCTGTGCCTGTCGGAGATAATGCACAACTCATCATCGTCCGGGACTATTCCGACCAATTGCTCAAAAAAGAATTCGTAGGCGGCATCGCACTCTTTGTCAACTACACAGAATGCAAGAGGAAAGATGTGATTTTGAGCATCCTGACCGACAGCGAACAACAACACTCCACCATATGGACCCGTCAAAAAAGTGCCATCAACAGCCAGCACTTTTCTAATAGTCTTAAACCCCCTGATCCACGATCCGTAAGAAACAAAAAAATACAGAAACCTCCCTTGTTCATCAACCTGTAATGCTGTCTTGCTTCCTTCATTTGACTGCCGAATCATATAGCTGTATGCACCAAGAATGGCATAGCCATGTTCGGGTGACCCCCTTGCCAAAGACTTTGCAATGTTGCTGCCCTTGAGACACTTCCAATAGCTTATTTTGCAACCCAACTCTGCTAGAACTGCATCCTTGATTTCTTTGGTGGATGGTGCTTTTCCATCATGAAATCTGTTCTTCATGTACTCTCCAACAACATTGCACGTGGCGTGTGGATGATGGCTTTTAGAATGCTCAGAACCACAAGTGTGCTGGCTGTTGTAGACCGTGATATAAAACATGTCACAGCTCTTGTACTTCATGGCTCGAATCCACCAGTGGCAATTCTTGTCCACACATCTAGCACAAAATACATTCTTCTTATTCTTCACATACTGAAAATAGAAAGGCACTCTCACTGCAGCAAGTTTCAACAGCACAACCAACTCGCGCTTGTTCGTGAATGTTTGCCCTGTGTAGAAACCAGTGCCGTCCGGCCGAGTGTGGCTGCCTTGTGATGGTATTGAATCAGGAAACTGTACCTCATTATCTTCTTGGATTTCTTTTGCTTCTTCATCTTCTTCCTTCTCAGCCACATTCATATTTAGTGAAGCCTCCTCTACAATGTCATCCAACCCATGATTTTGTTCATTAGAATTTTCAGTCCGAGGAACCACATTTACACGTTGAGTGGGCCTAGAACCAGATGCATCCACATCAGCCATAAAAAGAGAGACATCAATATCATTCCTAATGTGAGAGGGTGCAGTCTTTTGCTTTACAATGCTCAACAAGTACGTAATAGATAGATCCCTCGGATCATCAAGAATTCCCCAACTTTGAATGATTTTTTCAACCAGCTCATTATAAGTAACCTGCTTACTAACAAGAATAGGTCTACTCTCTTTCACAACGGGAACCCAAACAAAACTTTTAGCTTTCTCCACCCATTCGCCGAGATAATCAACTACCAATAATACGGGCCCCATTATTTGTCCTGAAGATACAAAGAGGGTCTAAATTAGATCCTTATAGCATAAATTTCATAATACAATTGTTTATAGAAGCCATATTCACAAAAAATGAAAGGTACTGCTTCAAACATTCTGTAAAAAAATTTACAGTGTTTACACATCGACACAAATGTTTAAACATATTTTTAGATGTTTAAACATCATGCATGATGTTTGAATATGATTCAGGATTACTAAACATCATTGAGGTTGTTTAAACATCAGTTAAAATGTTTAAACATTTGGACTTATGTTTAAACATCATGCATGATGTTTGAATATTTAGCATGATTACTAAACATCAATGAGAATGTTTAAACATACGATCATATGTTTAAACATTTGGACTTATGTTTAAACATCCTCAATGATGTTTAGTAATCCTGATTTATATTCAAACATCATGCATGATGTTTAAACATAAGTCCAAATGTTTAATGGTTTAAACATACGCTCAACATTAGCACATATGTTTAAACATATGATACGATGTGCACAAAAACATCAACGAGATGTTTAAACATCAACCATCTCGTCGACGGATGTTTGACCAGAAACCAAACCCAGTTCTTCAAAATTCTCAATCCGGTAGCTTTTAGCTTCAAATCAAATTTCTCGACTACAAAGTTAAAGAACACTTACCAGAGACCAAATGTGGCTGAAAATCCAAGGCGATTAGTTGAGATTCGTGTTGTAAATGGCAAAGCAAATTTTGACAATTCTCAAATTTTTTTGGAACAAATCTTTTGCAAATACACAATATACTTGTAAATAGTTGTTGAATCTACTTTGGGGAGCTGATAATGAACCAAAAAAGCAAAAAAAAATGGCCGGAAACTCGCCGGAATCGGCGCAGCAGTGATGGGGAAGGTGGGGGACGGCGGGGGTGGGGAGCTTTTGGGTGGGAAATATTTTTTGCCATTTTGGGGGGGGGGGGGGGGTGAAATGAGGGTTTAACTTTGGGTGCAAAGTATAAACTTAAAAACTTGAGGGTTAAGTTTGTATGCATCTTTTACCCAATTAACACTAATCCTAATGAAGGACCCTCTACCTATTTTTTAAAACTTGAGGCCCTTTTCATTATTATATAACTTGCTTGGGACCTTTTTTTAAACTTACCCCTCTAAAGAGGCCTAAAGAGGCTCTGAAGATGACCTCGAGGCATCCGATGGCTAGGATGAGGAGGAAAATGAAGGCCCGCGAAATACTTTAGCCATTCTCCTGCTAAGACGACTCTTCCACCTCAACTCTGAATGCTCTTCCTCCTCTTCAGCTCAACTTCCGGATCTAAACACAACTCCTTTTCCTGGGCTCGATTCTTTTTGAATACTTAATGCTTTCAATTTTCCTTTCTTTTGTGACTAAATGGGATCAATGTATATAAATACGAGCCCTCGGGCCTTTTGTAGTAAAATGGCTTTATCTTCAGTTTTTGTATTGATTTTGAATATGACCTTCAATTTTCCACTTAAAATTATTTCTTTGAACTGTTTCCAATAAGTAGGTGCATCCGGTAGATACTTAAGCATATTCAACTTGTTGTTGTTTGTATCCAGGATGGATGATATTTTGAATCAAAAAAATAAGTGTTGTTATAAGTGAATAATTGTTTGCATTATTTTTTTAATATCTTTGTTGATATGGGCCTGTAATGGTGCACATGAAGAATGACGTCCCATATTCATTTATGCACAAAGGATTACTTTTTTTTTTGAATAATTTTGAAGACTCGAGTTATTTTATATAACACAATGGGATAATTGATCCATGTAAAAACAAAAACAAAAAAAAAATTTATTTCAACTGTTATGTCTGCTATAGATGAAAAGTACATTTGTTGTAACAAAGTGAAAGTAATTGCAATCAGGTTTATTTTAACGAAGTAACCACTATTACGCCGAAAGTAGAAGTTCAGCAACTAAATCTGACAACTCGTTTAAAAGATGACTTGCTTTTGAAACTTTTGATGTCTTGATTTCGGGCGTGGTTCTATTGAATCTAACTAGCTTTAGAATGTCTTCATTTATTTCTACTACAAATTACTCTTCTTCCATATATATATATATAGTCCCCCCAATGTCCAAGCTTGAGGTACAAAAGCTTCTAAATTGGATTCACTCTTCAAGCCCCCATGTATCTGTATACTTTATTGATATTTGGCATTTTATGCCAAGGTTTCCTTAATATTTCCGCATGTTTGAGCTTGTTTTGCACTCGTTTGATAGTTTGTGAATGTGGTTTTACACTAATTTGATGTCGTGCGAGTGTAGGTTGTTACGCGGTACTTTTGGAGCTTTTAGGAGCTTGATTGAGCATGAATTGATCGAAGAATGATTGAGGATTGGATTGAGCACACGAGGGCACAACACGAGCACGATTTCGGACCAAGGAAGAAGGCAATTTGGCTGGGCGCTTTGGGGCGCGTGGCGCGCCAGTTATAGCGCCCAGTGCCCCAGCGCTATACCTCACGTGGGGCGCCCCAAAAGTGCCCGGAATTCGACGGGGTCTGCTTGTTGTGGCGCTTTACGAGGCGCGGTGCGCCCGTTATAGCGCCCCTTGTGTGATTTTTCACTTCCTATTCCGTCTAGTATTGGCTCTAACTTATTACTAGGTGTTTGTAAACACTATGAATAGTATTTTACTTAGTTTTTGAAAGGGAGTTGATACTTTGGAGCAATATTGAGAGCAACATACTCATTGAACAAGGGGTTATTCCTAATCTTTCATCTATTACATCATTTACTTCATTATTACACCAAATTCTTGCTTTGTGATTATGAATATGTGTAGCTAAACTTTACGTTCTAGGGTTAGAGTATTACATGAAAGTTGATTGTTGAAGATTGATTCCCATTGATTGAATCCCGTAACGGGTTACTTATTCTTTCTTGATTTCACTTGTATAATTGTTAGAGCTCGATAATTATACATCATCTATGGTTTTTGGATTGAACTCGAAAGAGGGAATTTAATTACGTAATAAGAAAGAATAGAACTAGTTTGTGAACCCGGGCATCGGGGAACCAATTTGCGAGTAGGATAGACATATACTTGCTTGCCTAGTTTAACCCATTACATGAATCGTTAATGCGTGCATGTGATTTAACCCATAGACATATAGGGATTGAAGTAGCTTGCATAGACTGTGAAGAACTGAAAGGGTCTCACAGTTACATTTACTCTGTCAGTTAGTAACCTGGGATTTAAGAAGTGGAATCAATTGGATACATCAACTGGATTGTTCGTAACTCTGACCCTGGACCGTCCTCTTAATATTGGTAACAACCAAAGTATTGCACATTGCTTAACTACACTTCTAGCACTTTAATTACTGCATTTTAGTTATAAAAACTCTTACAACCAAAGAAAAAGATCCCTGAGTAGCTTGTAGGAATTGTTTGCGAAGTATTAGTCTGCTTAGTCCTCGTGGGAACGATATTCGATTTATCACTTTATTACTTGTCGACCTCGTATACTTGCGTGTGCGTTGGGAGCAACAAGTTTTTGGCGCCGTTGCCGGGGACTAATTACGGACTATTTTCTTTTTGAACGATTACTTAATTTCTATTCACGTTTAATTTTTTTGTTGAGTTTCTTGTGCTGTTTCAGGCAATAGGTTTTGAATGCAAAGGAATAAAAAGGACGAATCACTCGCACCTTTTGATCCCGAGCCTGAAAGAACCTTGAGAAGGGTGAAAAGAGAAGCGAGAGATCGAGAAGCACTAGCAATCGTACTTGCCTCTCTACCTGTTGAAATGGCTGAAGAACAAGCAGTAGCAGTGCGAGATATTGCTCTTCCTAGCCTGGGAGGAGTAGCGTCAAGTATTGTGAAGCCCACTATTACCGGGCACTTTGAGATCAAGCCCGACATGATTCAAAAGCTGCATGTGACGGGGTAATATGCTGGATTACTACATGAGGATCCGCAACAACACATTCAGAACTTTCTGGAGATCAGTGATACTTATACACCATCGGGTGTGCCTACTGATTATGTGCGTATGACTTTGTTCCCATTTTCATTGATTGGGGCAGCAAGGAAGTGGTTAAAGGCTGAAAAGCCTGGGTCTATCACTACTTGGGAGGATTTGGCTAAGAAATTCTTGGCTAAGTTTTATCCGTCTGCCAAGACAGCGCGGCTGAGGAGCGAGATTATGTCCTTCAGGCAGTTAGAAGGAGAATCATTGTATGCAGCCTGGGAGAGATTCAAAGAGCTATTGAGAGATTGTCCACATCACAACCAATCTAATGAGGTTATTGCACACACTTTTGTGGAGGGGTTGAACCAACACACTAAGATTGTGGTTGATGCTGCTGCTGGAGGCTAAGTGCTGGCTTTAAATTTTGATCAGATTTATGAATTACTTGATAAGTTTTCGCAGAGGAATCCTGATTGGCAGGGTGATGGCAGAGCTACGACACAATTTGAGGGTGTTAGCAGGGCTAATACGCAGAAAGCTGCGGGGATACTTCAATTGGATGCAATTTCAGAGCTGCGAGCAAAAATGGATGCTATTTCTAATCAAATCAGCAAGCCGACTCTCCAAGCAAAACCACCATTAGCTCCAGTGCAACAAATTCAAACTTTTTGTGAGGTATGTGGTGAGGATCATAGTACTGAAGTCTGTTTATCTAACCCAGAGTCAGTATATTATGTGGGTAATCAGAACAGGTCACAGGATTAGAATCGCAATCAATATGGTAACAGCTATAACACGGGTTGGCGTAATCACCCAAATTTCTCTTGGAGGGATAACCGTGAGCAGTTTCAGGGTAATGAGAGACCCCAAATTAATCAAAGCAATGCACCACAGCAGGGATCACAGTCACAGGCTCAACCACAGCAGTCTAATGCAATGGAGGATATGCTTAGAAAACTTCTTGCAGGGCAGCAAAAGCTCATGGATGATTCAGCATCTCAGGCACAAACAATTAAAGATTTGAGCAGTGCGCAGAAAGATCTTGAGAGACAATTGGGGCAACTTGCTGGAGCGCAGAATAATAGACCTCGGGGTGCTTTACCGAGTGATACAGAGAAGAATCCTAAAGAATTTTTGCAAGCAGTTACTTTGAGGAATGGAAGAGCTTTAGAAGAAGTACCCCCAAGGCCAAAGAAGCATGTTGGTGATCTAGAGCCAAATATTGATAGGGAAGTGGAGAAAGAAGCGGAGACAGTAATAGCAAAGCAGCCCGAGTCTGCTATTGTGAGACCACCACCACCTTTCCCTCAGAGGCTTCAGAAGTAGAAAGTTGATGCCGCATGCAAGAAATTCTTGGAGATATTGAGTCAGATTCAGTTAAATATTCCTTTGGTGGAGCTTTTGCGGGATGTTCCCAAATATGCTAAATACATCAAGGATATTGTTGCTAACAAGAGAAGACTGACTGAGTTTGAGACAGTTGCACTCACTGAGGAGTGTAGTTCCAGAGTTAGAAGCAAGCTTCCGCAGAAATTGAAGGACCCTGGTAGTTTCACCATCCCTTTGAAAATTGGGGAACATGAGGTTGGTCGAGCTTTATGTGATTTGGGTGCTAGTGTGAATTTAATGCCTTCTTTAGTTTTCAGGAAGCTAGGCCTGGGTGAACCACGACCCACTACTGTGACCCTGCAGCTGGCTGATAGATCTTTGACATGCCCCGAAGGGATTATAGAGGATGTGCTTGTACAAGTGGGTCAGTTTATACTACCAGTTGATTTTATTATTCTTGATTATGAAGCTGACCCTGAGGTTCCTCTCATCTTGGGAAGAGGATTTTTGGCTACTGCTGATGCTGTTATTAGAGTTAGAGCTGGAAAGATGATTATGAAGGTAAATGGGGAAGAAGCTGTATTTAATGTGTTTAGAGCTACCCAGCTTCCTTCTCATTATGAAGAGTTGTCCATGGTAAAAGTGGTAGATGATGAGTTGACTGCTGATGAGAGGTCATTCTTGGCTTCTAATGTTGATTCTTTAGAACTGGCACTCTTATGTGATGATGATGATGTCGTGAAGGATGATGATATTGAAGAATATTTGGAGGTTCTTAATATGCAGAGTAGATTCATCCCAGGGTGGAAGAAATTTGAGGAGCTTGATAGACCGTTGACCTTAACTCCTGCTAAACCGTCTATTGAGAAAGCTCCTAATCTTGAGCTCAAACCTTTACCCGAGCATTTACGTTATGCTTATTTGGGTGAAGGTAATACTTTGCCTGTAATCCTTTCTTCTTTGTTGTCTGATGTGCAGGTTGAGAAGGTGTTGCGGGTATTGCGAGAGCGCAAAAGAGCTATTGGCTGGACTATTGCTGATATTAGAGGGATTAGTCCTTCCTTCTGCATGCATAAAATTCTCTTGGAGGAAGATCATAAACCATCCATAGAGCAGCAGAGGAGGCTAAATCCAATTATGAAGGAAGTGGTGAAGAAAGAAGTCATCAAGTGGCTTGATGCTGGTATTATTTTTCCTATCTCTGACAGCAAGTGGGTGAGTCCAGTGCAATGTGTTCCTAAGAAGGGGGGCATGACAGTGGTGAAGAATGAGCACAATGAGTTGATTCCTACAAGAACTGTTATAGGGTGGCGAATTTGCATTGACTATAGGAAGCTGAACAAGGCCACCAGGAAAGATCACTTCCCACTTCCCTTTATTGATCAGATGCTGGATAGACTTGCAGGGCATGAGTATTACTGCTTCTTGGATGGGTATTCGGGCTACAATCAAATTGTGATAGCCCCTGAAGACCAAGAGAAGACGACTTTTACTTGTCCATATGGCACCTATGCATTTAGGAGGATGCCATTTGGGCTGTGTAATGCCCCGGGGACTTTTCAGCGGTGCATGATGGCTATTTTCACTGACATGGTGGAAAAATTTATGGAGGTATTTATGGATGATTTTTCAGTGGTTGGTGACTCTTTTGATGACTGTTTGAGAAATCTCGATGCTGTGCTGAGCCGTTGTGAAGAAACAAATCTTGTGCTGAATTAGGAAAAATGTCACTTTATGGTTCAAGAAGGCATAGTACTTGGGCACAAGGTGTCAAAGCAAGGGATTGAGGTTGACAAAGCAAAGATTGAGGCTATTGAAAAATTACCACCACCTATCACTATTAAGGGGGTGCGTAGTTTCTTGGGACATGCAGGGTTCTATAGACGTTTCATAAAGGACTTCTCCAAAATTTCTACTCCCTTGTGCAAATTGTTGGAGAAGGATGTGAAATTTGTGTTTAATGATGCTTGTCTCAAGGCATTTGAAGAGTTGAAGAAAAGGTTGGTGACCGCACCAATCATCATTGCTCCTGACTGGTCTTTACCGTTTGAATTGATGTGTGATGCGAGTGATAATGCTATTGGGGCTGTTCTAGGCCAAAGAATTGGAAGAATCTTTCACTCCATCTATTATGCAAGCAAGACGCTTGATGCAGCCCAGTCCAATTACACCACCACTGAGAAGGAGTTGCTAACCGTAGTTTATGCTTTTGATAAGTTCAGATCTTATTTGTTTGGCACTCATGTTGTTGTCTACACTGATCATGCCGCAATCCGGTATTTGTTTGAAAAGAAGGACTCCAAGCCTAGACTCATTAGATGGGTTCTCCTATTGCAAGAGTTTGATATTGAAATTCGAGATCGCAAGGGGACTGAGAATCAAGTTGCTGATCATTTGTCAAGGTTGGAGAATAGAGATCATGTAGATGAAGGGCCCGAGATTAAAGAGGTATTTCCTGATGAGCAACTTTTTGCTCTTGATGCAGCTGAGGTGCCCTGGTATGTTGACATGGTAAATTTACTTGTGAGTAATGTGTATCCCCCTGGGGCAACCGCTGAACAAAAGCGTAAACTCCTTCATGAGAGTAGATTTTATGTGTGGGATGAGCCCTATTTGTACAAGATAGGAGTTGATCAACTAGCTAGGAGATGCATTCCAAGGGAAGAAGTAGAGCCGATTCTACAGAGCTGCCATTCCTCTCCTTATGGTGGCCACCTTGGTGGAGATCGACCAGCTGCAAAGGTACTCCAATCTGGTTTCTTTTGGCCTACTTTATTTAAAGATGCTCACGCATTAGTGAAGCAATGTGATCGTTGCCAAAGAACGGGGACTATTACTAGGCGTCACGAGATGCCTTTGAACAATATCTTGGAGATTGAGTTGTTTGATTGTTGGGGTATTGATTTTATGGGTCCATTCCCACCTTCTATGAGCCATAAGTACATCCTAGTAGCAGTTGATTATGTGTCTAAATGGGTGGAGGCTATTGCACTTCCAACAAATGATGCGAGTGTGGTGGTGAAGTTCGTGAAGAAGAATATTTTCACTCGTTTTGGGACACCGTGGGCTATAATCAGTGATGAAGGTACGCACTTTTGTAACCGGTTGTTCAATAAATTGTTGGCTAAGTATGGGGTTCGCCACAAGGTGGCTACTGCTTATCATCCCCAAACTAGTGGCCAAGTGGAAGTGTCTAATATAGAGATCAAGCAAATCCTTGAGAAGACTGTGAATGCCTCGAGGAAGGATTGGGCTATGAAGTTAGATGATGCTCTCTGGGCCTATCGTACCGCCTTCAAAACACCTATTGGAACCTCTCCATATAGGCTTGTTTATGGTAAGGCCTGTCACTTGCCGGTTGAATTAGAGCATAAGGCGTATTGGGCAATTCAAAAGCTCAACCTTGATATGGCTTTAGCGGGTGAGAAGAGGATGCTCCAATTGCATGAACTTGAAGAGTTCCGTTTCCATGCGTATGAAAATGCGAAACTATACAAGGAACGGACAAAGAAATGGCATGATAAGCACATTGAGCGTCGTTCTTTTGAGCCCGAGCAACTTGTATTGTTGTTCAACTCGAGGTTGAAATTATTTCCGGGCAAGTTGAAGTCGAGATGGTCATGGCCTTTTGAAGTTGTTCGTGTTACCGCACATGGAGCGGTTGAATTGAGAGCCCCGGATTCTGAGAACACATTTTTGGTTAATGGTCAACGGGTGAAACGTTATTGGGGGGGGGGGGGTGCGGTGAATCGCCGCACTTCAATTACTTTGAGGGACCCTTGATCCATACCCGTCGTGCCACGACTTTAAATAAGGCGCTTCTCGGGAGGCAACCCGAGTTTGTACTTATAATAGTTTAGTATTTTCTGTTGTTTTTGTGTGTCGTTTTTGTAGGAATTGGGTGAGCTAACAATGGTGAAATTAATGCATTGAGGGATACGGGACGTCTCGAGACATGTCCCGCACTTGGGTTTGTACTTGGAATTGAAAATCGGTGCGAAAAAAACTGTTCGGGCGCGTTCGGGAGTGCCCCGCGCCTCCCAACGCGCTAAATAAAAGCTGAAGAAAAGGAGCCTGGCGCGGTTGGGAGCGCCCCGCGCCTCCCACCGCGCTAAGGCAAGCAGATTGTTGGGAATTTGCACCGCGTTGGGCCCGCGCCGTGGTGCTCAACGCGCCCAGCTAAGTTTTGTAAGTTTTCCGGGTCAAACGGTTTTGACCCGCGACCCGGTACCCCCTATCCCTTTACACCCGATCCCTACACGTTTTTCTTCACTAATTTCACTCCAATTTCTCTCTAATCACTCCAAAATTCCCCTCTAACACTTGGAATCATTCCAAATCTTGTGCAATCCACTCTAACACATTCAAATAAGTCAATTCTTCCCTTCTTCTCTTCATTAACATGTAAGTTGCAGTTATTCTTGTTCATGGGTGATTTCTTAGCTAGTTACAAGTTTACTCATAAAATTCATTCTTGTTATGCTTAAATTGCTAATGGTGCTAGATAGATGACTTGTGACTTGTAAAAAGAGATCTCCCAACAATTTGGGAGGGTTGGCACATTCCAAAACTCATTAAAAATTGATATTTTCAAAGTGTGCACACCAAGTGTTTGTGAAAAAGCCTCAATGATAAAAATTCAATAACATTATGAATTCTTGAGTAGCAATGCATTCCTTAGGTTTCTAATGGACATTAGGTGTTGCACACACATAAGAATTGATCATGAGGCACCCACACTAGCTTAATCTTGAAAATTCAAAAACGTGGCATACTTTGCCCGAAGCTAGTTTTTGCTTAAGCGTGTGGTTGCTCGTGCCATTGAGTTGAGTGCTTGACACATAGAATGTGTGATAAGTGTGGGGTGGTACCCCACCAATTGAGCTTGCATTGTATAGTTTTGGTGCCTATCTATCCATCTCACATTGATCTTCCATTGTTGTATAGGTACCATGGTGACCACTCCTTTGCCAAGCAAGAGCTCTTCCTCCGCTGCGGGCCCGAGGAGAACACTTCAAGCCGGGCCTTCCACCACAAAGCAAAAGGGCAAGGCACCGGCCAAGCCCAAGGCCAAACCAAAGGCTAAAGGCAAGGCTAAGATTCCTAAGGACGCGGTGCCGATACCACGTCCCGGAGGAAAGACCCGTTATGGAATCCCTTTTGTAAAGAAGGGTGAATGTCAAACATGGTATAAGAGTGTGCGGCCTGCGGGGTACATACCCGAGCAAGCCATTGATAAAAGACGGGTGATACAAAAATTTAGAAGTGTGGCCGAGGCGATCATTGCTCTAAAGTGGGACTCGGTGTTTGAGAGTCCGGATTACGCCAACTTGGATTTGGTGCAAGAATTGTATGCCAACTGGGAGCCGGAGGAAGCATGGAAGGAGGATGATATGGTGACAGTGCGGGGAGTGAAAGTGAAGTTGGATCCTATGGCATTGAATGCCTTTTTGGGGGTCGAGGACCCCGACTATGATGATATGAAGGAGTACATCAAAAAGCCTGATTACAAGGCTCTGCGAGACACATTATGTGGCGAGGGCTCCACCCACAAGTGGGAGCGCACTGCCACCAGAAGACACAAGTTCATGTACTTCTCGCAGTTTCTTAAACCGACCCGTGTGTGGATACGGTTTATCAATGTACGTATACTACCATCTTCCCATTATTCCGAGGTCACCAAGACTCGGGCGTGCATGGTGTACTTCTTTATGACTGGGAGGCCGGTGAACATAGGCTACTACATGTTGCGCGTGATGAGAGAGCAACGGAAGTTAGATTCATGTAGTCGCTTATACTTTGGGAACATCTTGACCCGCTACTTGGAACAGTCTGGCGTCCCCGTAGATGAGATTGGGGATCGCATTGTCCCTGACATAGGGAAGACTTTTGATATTGCTTCGGTCAAGGGTGTAACCACTACTGCGCCGGTGAAACTGACGACAGATGAGTGGCGGGAGGCAGACGCCAACTTGACTGCGCGTTAGTACTTGATGATGGAGGAGATGGCCTGGCAGTCGGGCGTAGATTTTGCTGCTATTGATCGCACTGTCCCTCTACTGGAGACCTCGAAGGGTCTGCTAGGCAGGACTCGAGCTAGAGAGGTACCTCCGGAGGAGGATGAGAACTCGGATTCAGATATTGTTGCTAATGATCCGGACAGTGAGGTTGAGGCGACTGATGCTGAGGGCGGTGGCTCTGATGAGGAGGAGGATTAGGTCCACACTCCGGCACACCACCCAGATTTCAGGGCAGTTTTCTTGTACTTTTACTTTTTTACTTACTTCTTTGTCACACTGGGACATTGCTTAGTTTAAGTGTGGGGTGGGGTACTGCCCTTTATCTATTTTTGAGGTTAGGATGCATGTACCATAGGATTTTTTTTTGTCACTTGACTTTATTTTGATTTATTTCTTGCTTTAATATAAAAATAAAAATAAAAATAAATTAGAAAACCAATGAAAAATTCCAAAAAGATTTTTCTTTTAGTTTTATTAGTGGTACATGTCATCCGCCCCGTGGTTTTTCTAATGACCTCGGTTCTTTTCCACGGGGAGGCCTTTGAACCGGGTAGCATTTTTATTTTTTTTAGGATTAGGATAGCTAGTTGTAGATGACCCTAGACGAAGGAAGAGGTAGAATGCTAGGTGCCTTTGATTTGTTTGATACCGGTGGACTTGAACTTGATTGCATGAGCTATTTGTGGTGTCCTTGGATTTTAATTTGATGCATGCCTAGGAAAAACATGGAATGACCCCCTTGAGATGCTTGAGTCCGCTCGCTTGACTTGATTGTTAACCTTTGTGCATGATGTTGAACCCCAAAAATTACCCTTTCTTTTAAGAAAAAGATAAGTTTCGGGTATAATGTTCAACAAAATGGGACTCCAAAGGGCTTTCTTTGGAGTCGCCACCTAATTTAGGAGAATTAGGAACCAATTAATTAAATAGTGCGTGCAAGCACTCCGTTTTAAGGAAGTGGTCTATTTCAGAGATTCTAAGTAAGAGGTTCAATTATTTTCTAAAGAAGGTTTCAATTTGAAAGCACTTTCGAAAATCCACAAAATTTAGTTAATCCTTCGGTTTTCACAAAATAGTTAAATAAATGCGATTTTCAAAAGTATTTAACTTTCAGTTTAAAGAGGCACTAATTGAATTTAAAATCAAGTATACATAAAAAGGTAGGGAAAGTAAATGACTTTAATAAGAAAAATAATTGACTTGAGGACTTGTATTAGAGTTGTATTTTAAAAGCGATTTTAAGATTATTACGAATTGACTTGCACGCATTATTTAACTAAAAGATTCAAAATTCGTAAATAAGATGGAGATTCTAAAGAAATAAAATATTCACAAAATAACTCAATAAATAACTAAACATTCATTCATAATCAATCAAATAAATTATTCTACAACAATTAATTATCTACGGGGAATTCCTAAAGACATGCAATTTCTAAGGATGGGAAAAGAGAAGGATTTAGAAGAAGAACCCGGAAATTGCGGATTGAATGACTACTTTTATTTTTACATTATGCTCATGAGCCTAAGTTAGAATAGCGGCTCAACAAAGCATTTTTAAATTTCTGTAGTCTTCATTTTTTGAATCTTGAGCCCGGACTTGACCCCAATAAGACTTCAATGCAATGCACTATCCCATTTGTGAGTTAGCAAAAACTTGTTCCCCAAAAGGTTTTCATGACAAAAGAAACAAGGATAAGGAATTAGTATTTGCAAGTAATGATAAAACAGGAAAATATCAAATTAGCATTAATCAGAGACATGTGATATTAAGCAAAGTGGCTTTTAACTCAGATTAGCCAAAGCCTGATTAACTGATCAGAACACTAAAAGATGGAAGGATCAGACTTAGGAAACACAGACACCAAAGTCCAGAAGAAGAGACTGAAGCAAACCTTGATAGAAACAACCTTCCTCTGAGACTAACTAAATACACACATTACTGAACTTCACTCATAATTTCTGGGCACACACACATACACTTCAAACACACAAACATCACACTGAACACAAGCATGCATTACAGACACACGTTACTGAATACGCGCATAGACATTTACACACACACATCTGCACACATACACACTGATTTCTGGACACACACATACTACAGACACACACATAGCTGAAAAATCACCCTTTTCTATACCTGCCTACACATATAGAGACCTCACAGACCCTCAAGACCTTACAGGCTCTCACAAACTCAACCACTTCAGCTTCTAAGAAACAAACAGAGAAGAGGCCAGACAAAAACTTTATGCAACACACCATTTCAAATATAAACAAACTAAAACAATTGAGCAGAGCCTTCAATCCTGCTATATAGTCTAAGCAAGAGAAGAAGGACATGCCAAAATCCAGGTTGTTAATGTTCAGGTTATCTGAATAAAGAAGGGGTTAAATTCTAAGTATGTTTCCTGAAGAACTTATGCATACAACTTAAGACCTATCCAATTTTCAGGTTTGAAAACCTTGATGCCAGATATTCACATGAAAAACTAATAAATTAAGCAACTAAACTTCCGAAAATTTAAACTAGAGAGAAGCAGACAAGATGACTTTGACACACAGCCAAGAAAAGTTTAAAACAAAGGGAAAAAAATGGATCCTTTTGCCCTTCAAGTAAAGTTTTGACATAGTAAATAAATTTACATATTATTTAAAGTATGCAGGCAGATTATTAATAGTCTCGGACCAAATACAACCAATTAAATTATTACGCAATTATGCTATGTGATCAGCTCAATTACTCAATACTAAGAAGCTAAACTACCAAATTAAAAGAGCCTAAGCACCTGAAACAATTCCCATCCCAAAACAACCAAAAACACCTTCTAACAAGCTTCCCCTATACCCTAGACCATCCAGAACTGAAGCAAAAATAACAGACTCCCTGGACATAGCCCCTCTCAATTCCCTGAAACTGCAACCTCCCAGAAAGAATCCCAGAATCCCTCCTGACAACTACACATACAGCTGAGCAAGAACCACCAGACAACACCTAACACACTCCTTCTTACTACCAGAAGCAAACAACACCTCCTGCTACAAAACAACACAATCCCAGACCTTATTCACCCCTCTATACAGCCTACAAACCAACCTTATAAACCACCTAGACCTCATTTCTAAAACCCCCAGCACCTCTGCACTATCCCTAACCACCAGCACACAGAACCTCACACTCACAGAACTCACAAACTCTCCTAATCCTCAAAGAACCTTAAACCAGCTGAACCAAACCAATAACTATTTTCAAACACCAAGACACAAGCAGAACACCAAGAACCAGACCTCACACAACTCACAAACCGAAATACCTGCAATATCAAAAAGGGCCCTCACACACTCCCTGCTAATACCACACTCACACTTGCCAACCAAAAGCTCCTTCTAACTCCCTGAAACAACCCCTGCACATAACTACACTAACCAGCCTCCTAATACCAAGAGAGACAGGAACAGACCTAAGGAGAGGAAGAGGTTTAAGACCAATAAACTGACTTGAAACTTGGGAACTTGAGCATGTTCACAATCAAACAAATCAGAACAAGAAAACAGGGCAAGATTACATGTTTTAGGTCAATAAGCAGGGACGCTTATGGAAGGTAACCAACTGTTATATGAAGTGTTTTGGAGACATATCATATACTAAATTGAAGCTCTTGGAGTGTAGTTCCCAAAACATTTGACGGTTTCTTCATACAATGTCTGGAAAAAAAGATATGAGCATCAGAAGTCAGGCCAGAAAAAGGGACATAAGCGCAAAGAGGACTAAAACTGAAAATTTTCAAGTATAAAAGAGAAAATTTATCATTTTCTCGTCATTTTCCAGCAACTTCAAGATAGAAACAGTGCTCTAATGAATAGTGAAGAAATTTTCAAGTTTTGAAGGAAGGACGCCAATCGTAACTCGAAATTGAAGACAGATTGCGTCAAAACGCTCTACGCGACTAAGGTAACGTTATGCTACCTTCAATTTCGTCTATATCTTGAGTTTTAGAATTACTTCATGGCTAAGTAGAGTACCCATATTCTGTATTATAGCTTGTTTAAGCTTTAGAAGGTGTTGAATTCAAGGGAAACAAGGTTTAGAAGCAAGAAGCATCAAAGGTATGTAAGACTAAACCTTTCTTTTGGCAAGGCATGTATCTTTTAGCTTTTGAAGCTCTTCTTAGTTCTAAACTTAGTGTTTCTTATAAGAAACTTGTATGGCATCAAGGAAACCTTGTATATACTTAATTTGGTACTAAAATCCAAGGTGAAAGACGTCCAAATCAACAAGACAAAACGTTTCAAAATCTGGAAAATTGTTTTGATCTTTGGACAGTTGGTAGTATATTAATCATAACTTCTTGTACAAAATTGATATTTAGATTCTTTAAGAATTCCCATAACCCTAAGACATATATCTAAAACTTCCATGAAGACTATGAAGTCTATAACATTGATCTACACTCTGGAAATTAGGTTGAAAATCAGGACAGTGGTGCTGTCCAGACATTCTACCTGCGGATTTGTTATGTCATCCAGTTGTCTCATCTTGTTATCCGTTTAACATGTTTATGTTATCAATTTATCCGGGTATCCATTCCCGTGTGTAGTATAGTGCTGGTTCTATTTTGCAGATCATCCAGTTTCAGGGGAAACTCTGTCGAAAATTTTATGGAAATTCAAAGAGTTGGACAAATTCTGAGTTCTAGGTTGTGTCTATAATTCTATCCGGAGTTTTCTCCTCATTCCTTTGAGACCATATCTATTGTTGCCACATGTGTTATGCCTCATACATGCTTATACTTATATTGTGATCATATTATGTGTGATTTGGAGTCCCCCCATAGAGGCTGGACATTAGACACACTGTCCGATCGCGTGGGTATCAGGTTCCTAACTGGATTACCCTAAGATGTGGGGAATGAAGCCTTTAGCCTTATTTGATATCGTTTTCTGCTTATTGAATACAACAGGATCGTTTGGCAGTGAGTCTAAAGGATAAAGCGGTTGTTGAGTAACTGAGCTAACTTTGTAACAAGGTAAGTGTTTATATCCATTTCTTTGTAGGCACCTGGCCTCGTGGATTTTCTACCACGTGTTCCTTACATGTGTAGCTACCGATAGGCGTACTCATTACGTCTTAGCTTTGGATTTATATTCTATATGATATGTTATGTCCTGTTATTGGTATTGCATTGAGAATCTGAGTATTGTACTTTGGCTGTGAGTTGGTATATACTTTCCAGCTGTAGCTGAGAGTCCCGCGCTGGTGATGGGTTATTATTGCATCATGTTGCATTCGTATGCACATTGCATCATATTGAGGGTAGGAGGATTCCGCCCTCGGAGCAGGAGGATTCCGCTCCATTGCATCATATTGAGGGTAGGAGGATTCCGCCCTCGGAGCAGGAGGATTCCGCTGCATTGCATTATATTGAGGGTAGGAGGATTGCGCCCGCGGAGCAGGAGGATTCCGCTCCATTGCATCATATTGAGGGTAGGAAGATTCCGCCCTCGAAGCAGGAGGATTCCGCTCAATTGCATCATATTGAGGGTAGGAGGATTCCGCCCACTTAGCAGGAGGATTCTGCTCCATCTATTTGGCACATATGACACCATTGCATCATACTGCATTCATACCATTTCATTGCACCGCGTGCTGACTACTGTGTGACTATCATGCTGTGTTTTGTGTATGCAGTATGTATACCCTATTGTGGAATTATTTCAGTTTGCCTATATATTTCTGGCTCGTATTCTGAGTTGCGGGGATCGGGTTGCACGCTGCAACGGCATAAATATACGGATCGGTTTGCACACCGCAACGGTGTAAATATGTGGATCGGGTTGCACGTCACGACAGTATGAATATATGGATCAGGTTGCACGCCGCAACAAGATGTATTTCTGATTGTTGATATATTTGGGATACCTATATGTTCTGGCTATCTTACGATCCTGGTTTTAATAAGTTTGTGATTCCATACGTGTTTCTAGTTATTATCTAGGTCTGCTTTTCATAATTTAAATAAGAGGAATTTTGTTTATCTGTTTCTTTTCTCCCTAGCTAGCTATCCTATTCTTTGAGGTGGCTAGTCTGCCCCACTTATTGAGTCTTTTTGACTCACCCTTATTTGTTGTTTTTGTTTTTGTCTATCTATTTTGTTTCGGCAGGTTCGCTCCAGGATTGAGTTTGCCACGTTGTTCAGGAGCGAAGACGACTTCAGCTGTCAGGGTGAGCCAGCTTTATTCCGGATGGCCACCAGTTTATTGTTTATTATTTCAGTTGCATTCTGCTCCCTTCAGGAGGTATCTGTCTTCTTTTGTACTCTTAGATGTCTAGTCTGGATAGCCCTAAACCTAGTATGTTGGGTAGTCAGCTGTAATTTCTTTTGTACAGCTAGAGGTATCAGTATGTCTGTGTTTTTTTAAAGTCTTGTCCTTATTTATGAATTATTATATTTATTTTCCTAATTTAATTGATAAGGGTTCGCCCGACGGGTCTAGGGGAGGATGTCGGGTGCCCGCACGGCCTAACCGGATTCCGGGTCGTGTCAGCAACTGACAATTAAACTTATAGAAACAGGGCTTTATACATCTTTAGTACTGCTGCATATTATACTTATGCTATAGACAATAGGCATCTATTAAAAAGAACCGGACTAAACATATTGTATCTCTTTTTATATGAAAAATCAAGCAATGATTAAAGCTCGTATTAACCAACATTATACATATTAGCGATGAATACTCAAGCGACAAACTGATGAAAAAAACTAAAATTTAACTTAGTCCACAAACCATAAACATAACAATCATTTCATGAACCACATTATTCCAAGCTAACCTATAGTATGGCAGATTCTCCACTTTACGAAAAATATAAAAGAAAACTGAAATGTCAAGAAGAGAGGTTTGTTACCTTCTTCGACGCAGTGAATCGAGGCGGTTGATCTGAAGTCCGTATGCTCGAACAAGCTATGAAAACTCGACGATTCACAAAATTTAAAGGTCGGAAATTAGGAAGGAAAAATGAATCGCTATTGAAAAAAGCACTAAGAGGGTCCTCGTTTCCGAAGTCCCTCAATTCCTTCAACCAAAATCCGACCCCTAATTCTGTGAATGAAAGGAGTATTTATAGGGCAAATTTAGGGCTTGAAAAAGGCTGCAAAACGATGTGGGAAATGGATTTTTTACCTTAGGACTGAGCGAATCTGAATCGTTTATTTCAAATCTCACCCCATTGGACGCTCTTGATCTGTCTAACGGTATGAAAGCTGGATTTTGGATTATTCATGGCAAAAGGACGATGCTGGGAGCTCCCTATACGCTGCTAGTACGATGGATGAGCTGGATTTTGAGTGGGGACCGATGATTTTGGGAGGGAAATCGCAATGGGGAATCGGGTAAGGGAAGCGGGTCTAGGGTTCGAATGGGTTTGGGGAATTTGGGGGAACTGATATGCGTGTGTATGTTATGTATATATGTGTGCATGGATAGGACAGAATTTAGGCTACGAATTATGCTTTTAGCCTCTTTTGATCAAAATCAATTGCTTTATCTCTTTTATTTTCAATTTTAGCCTTAATTAAAACCTTTTCCTAGTAAATTATCCATTTCAATAACTCCGGGAGAAAATTAGGTGTCAACACATGAGTGCTTAAATTTCCACAAGTTGCATTCTAGATGCTTAGTTGAGAGTTGTTGATGGAACCTTTTTGTGTGGACCATGTGCGATGTGTGTGTGAGGCATTTTCTTGTTTACTCCATGTTGCATATTAATGTCTAGAACTTGCCCCGTGTGTGTGCAAAGCAAAATCCTAGGTTCTCTCTAGTCGGAAAATGATACAAGGCCTTCTTTTGATTTGCCTACCCTTACATATATATCTTGGAAAAAATTGTTGTTGTGATTTCTTTGACACTTTTTGTTAGCACCCACACCCCGAGCCTACCCATTTGTTCTAAGTTGACTCTTTTGGCCCTTTACTCCTTAAGCACTTTATTGATATTGTGTGGTTATGTTGGAGTTGTGGTTGGATGTTGGGAGGTTTTGAGTGGAGCTAATGAAGGGGAATAATTGAAAAATTTGTGAAGTAGTGAAAGGCATTGGCAAGGTAGGACGAAATTGAAAAAGAAAAGAAAAAAATAGCAAAGTTGAATTGAAAAAATTGTGAAAAGAAAAAAAAAGAGAAAAGAGAGAAAGATATCCATTCCTTGCTAGTGTGTGCTTAATAGAAAAAATGCTACTTGTGAGAAGGTGTATGTGTAGAAGTGTTGATTGGGTGGCTTGATGAGATTGATGCTCAATTTGAATATGATGTATTAAAGTGCTTAGGGAGGTAGTCACTATTACGATATGTATCCTACCCGCCCCTTAGCCTACATTACGACCTTTCTAAAGTCCTAGTTAATCCCGATTGGAGTGAGCTTACATTAGCGGAGTCCTACACTACGGGCAAGCCTATGGTACGTTGTGTGTGACATCTGAGACTTTCATGAGAGTGAATGAATTCATTTGTATTACCCTCGTTCTATTCATGATATTGATTTTGTGTGTGATTTTTGGGGGGGGGGGGGGGAACTCTTTTGCTTCATATTGGTGAGGGCACGTGGTTTGCATGAAATAGGTGAAGTTGATGGTTCTTGGTTTAGTAGATAGGTGTGATTTTGTGGGAGCATGGTTGCATTAAGTTGAGTTTGTGCATTTGAGCTATTTTGGGGTGGTTGTTCTCATATTTTTGGTTTTGGTAATTTGTTGGCATGTTGTGGATCCATAGTAGTCATGTGTGTATTGGTTCAATTGTCGGTATCAACCATAGTCATAGGTAGACCTGTTTTACCTAGGTTGGGAAGTGAGATGTGACTTGCTCGAGGGCGAGCAAAGGTTCAAGTGTGGGGTGGTGATGTTTGGCATTTTATGCCAAGGTTTCCTTAATATTTCCGCATGTTTGAGCTTGTTTTGCACTCTATTGATAGTTTGTGAATGTGGTTTTACACTAATTTGATGTCGTACGTGTGTAGGTTGTTACGCGGTGCTTTTGGAGCTTTTAGGAGCTTGATTGAGCATGAATTGATCGAAGAATGATTGAGGATTGGATTGAGCACACGAGGGTACGACACGAGCACGATTTCGGACCAAGGAAGAAGGCAATTTGGTTGGGCACTTTGGGGCACGTGGCGCGCCAGTTATAGCGCCCAGTGCCCCAGCGCTATACCTCACGTGGGGCGCTATTATCAATAAGTTCTTCTTTCGATCAACTGACGAGGCGCTCCGCCCGGGGAACCTCTAGGCTGATCATTATTCTGAAATAGTAAAGTAAAACAATAAGTGAAGCGAGTACCAATTGCAGAATATAAGGCTGTTACAAAACAAGTCGACTAATGAGACATAATGCCTCAAGTTGACTTGGCTAATCTTAAAACCTATGCAGGTAACATAACGTTTATTTATAAGGCAAACGAGCCTAAAACGCTCAATTATAAGGCAAACGAGCCTAAAACGTTCGATTATAAGGCGAACGAGCCTAAAACGTTCAATTATAAGGCGAACGAGCCTAAAATATTCAATTATAAGGCGAACGAGCCTAGAACGTCCAATTATAAGGCGAACGAGCCTAAAACGTTCAATTATAAGGCGAACGAGCCTAGATCATTAGGCAAGCAAAAGAGGCAAAATTCATTAAAGCAGGTACTTCTTTAGACTTAGATACGTGATTGGCCTACTCCTACTACCGTGACTCAAGTGAGGAGTTTTCATGGTCTTGCTAGCTTTTATAGGCGATTTGTGAAAGACTTTAGCTTCATTGCCGCTCCACTCACCGAATTGGTGAAGAAGGACCAACCTTTTGTTTGGGGAGAACCTTAAGAGAAGGCCTTCCAAGAATTGAAAGGTAGGTTGAGTACCGCCCCTCTATTGCAATTGCCCGACTTCGGAAAGGCATTTGAGGTTGAATGTGATGCCTCGGGGGTGGGAATTGGTGGTGTTTTAATGCAAGATAGCAAACCCATCGCCTACTTTAGTGAGAAATTGAAAGGGGCCTCCTTGAATTACTGTACGTATGACAAGGAGTTGTATGCCCTTGTGAGAGCCCTTGCCCATTGGCAACACTATCTTTGGCCTCGAGAATTTGTAATCAAGAGTGACCATGAGTCACTCAAGCATCTAAGAGGCCAAGAGAAGCTCAATAAGAGACATGCCAAGTGGGTTGAATTCATTGAGTCTTTTCCCTATGTTATCCAATACAAGAAAGGGAAAGACAATGTCGTGGCGGATGAACTTTCTCGGAAGTTTGCTCTAGCCACCACCGTAGCCTCCAAGCTCATGGGTTTTGAGAGCATTAAATTGATGTATGCTCATGACCCTTAGCTAAAGGGTATTCATGAAGCTCTTGAAAAGGGGGAAAGGGTTGAAAAATACCAATGGGTTAATGGATATATCTTTAAAAATGGTAAAGTGTGTATTCCCGAGTCCTCTTGGAGGGAATTGTTGATTCGTGAAGCTCATTGTGGGGGCTTGATGGGACACTTTGGGAGAAACAAGACCTTGGCCATTCTCATGGAGCAATTCCATTGGCCAAAGATGGGGGTTCAAGTTGAAAAGCTTTGCAAAAATTGCCTTGAGTGCAAGCATGCGAAATCTAAAGCTAACCCCCATGGTTTGTATACTCCTCTCCCCGTGCCTACTAGTTCGTGGATTGATATATCAATGGATTTTGTGATGGGCTTGCCACGGTCTAGGGGGGGCCATGATAGCATTTATGTTGTCGTGGATAGGTTCTCCAAAATGGCTCACTTCATTCCTTGCAAGAAGTGTGATGATGCACAACATGTTGCCTCTTTGTTCATTGACAATGTTTTGAAATTGCATGGTGTGCCTCAAACTATCGTAAGTGATGGGGACACCAAGTTCCTAAGCCACTTTTGGAGAAGTTTGTGGGGTGCCCTTGGCACCAAGCTCTTGTTTTCTACGTCCCACCACCCACAAACGGATGGGCAAACCGAGGTGGTAAACCGGACTTTTGGTGCTCTTTTAAGGGCCATGACCCGAGGTAAGGCCGGGACGTGGGTTGATAAACTTCCTCTCATGGAGTTTGCCTACAATCGCACTTTGCATAGCTTGATTGGCATGACTCCTTTTGAATGTGTGTATGGTTTTAACCCCTTGATTCCCCTTGATCTAACCCCTTTGCCAAGGGATATGGTTGCTAATTTTGAAGGGAAAAGCCGAGCAAAGGCTATGATTGAGCTCCATGCTAAAGCCAAGAAGAACTTGGAGGAAGCCTATGCCAAGGTTGCTTCTAAGAAGAACAAGGGAAGGAAGAAGCTTGAGCTTAAAAAGGGAGATTGGGTGTGGGTGCACTTCCGCAAAGAAAGGTTTCCAAACCTTAGGAAAGGGAAGTTGGCACCCCGTGGAGATGGTCCTTTTCAAGTGCTTTCCAAGATCAACAACAACGCCTATGTGATTTACCTACCCGGTAAGTACAATGTGTCTAATACTTTTAATGTGACTGACTTGACCCCTTTTGATGTAGGGGATGGTGATGCCGGAGAGGAGGAAGCCATGGTTTCGAGGACAAAACCTTCCCAAGAAGGAGGGACGTGGAAGGAGGCTCCGAGAGTAGCTCGAAGATCATGCTTTTGAGCACCATGGATGGAGGAACACTTGGGCTCCAAAGGGATCTACCCCAAGCTCATTTTGAGCCTCTTGCACAAGTTCCAGAAGGAGGCGGAGCGCCTCAAAGCTGAGGCGGAGCGCCTACCAAAAAGCAGAGAGCTGAACAGAAGAAGGCGGAGCGCCTCATCCTGAGGCAGAGCGCCTCATCAGCTGGAGGCGGAGCGCCTCATCCTGAGGCGGAGCGCCTCCCCCTGTTTCAGCATGCGGGATATTTTACTACTTTTTGCATGAACTTCCAATTATAGCCCTGCGTGGCCTTATTTGTTTTAACCCACTTTGGGGGTACTTTAGACCTTTTAGTATGACTAAGTGAAGCCTATAAATACTTCACTTAGCCTCCTCAAACATTAGCTTACCTTTGAATCTTATGAATGATGAATAGAGATTATCTCTTTATTGAAGAAACCCTTTCTTTGGTTGCTTGAATTTACTAGCGGATCCTAGTTGAGTCTTGAACCGAAACCCGATCATTCTACTTGCGAGTCCCGGGTGCGACTCGAGGGTGGTTGCATAGTGTAGGTCCTTCTAGACGCCGATTCGGGGGTATCTCGGGACAAGTTCCCCGGGGTTACTTCGAAGGGAGTTCGAGAAGTGTCTCGCTCTCCTATCTTTATTATTTTGTCGTATTGATCCTTATCAAATCACCAATAAAAAAACCTCCCAAAAGTCACTCCCTCACGTGTATCACTCAATATATGTACACTCAAGAGCGAGGCCTTATCAAGTTGGGAACCAAGGTAATCACAACTAGCATGTCCAAGTTAAAGTTCGGAATGGAATTAATAAGACTCGATGGACGGACGGCTATTTTAAGTGCGCACTTGAGGCCAAAGGAGTTTTACGACTCTTCTTTTGAATTCTAATCTCCTCTACGCACGAATACCTAATACGCTAAAGGATTAGTGTCTTTCAAGTAGGCCAATTACCTTCAAAACACTAACCAAGAGGTACGGTAGAAAACGGGACACAAAAGATTCGACTCGAATTGGCACCAAAAGGATTTGGAATCGGATGAAATTTTGTTTGTGATCTACAAACTCATCATATTTAATGGTATATTGGAGTCATGATGTTTGGAAACTGTTCGGAAGCCGTTGCGAACGTTCTATCCCAAAACTAGAATTCTGAAATTTTTTTGTTCTTCGCTATCGCGACCAGACGCGCGCGATCGCGAAGGGTTAATTTTTCAAAAAATAATTTTGCTCTTCGCTATCGCGTGAATTGCTCTTCGCGATCGCGAAGGGTTAATTTCTGCAACTTTCACAGCAGCTCAAAAACGGGATTTTGGCGATTTTGGCCAAAATTTTGGCTCGATTTCAACCCGATACTCAAAACCAACGATACCTAAAGGTGTATTCAACTAATATCATCAGTCCCCAATAGTTTTTCAACCCCAAACAACAACAACAAGCTTCGATTCGAATTTGAAGCGTTTTCAAGAAATTTTCAAACTTTTGGATTTTGATTTTGGAAATTTGATTCGTAACGCCAAAACACGAGATATAGGTATCAAAACGACGAGAATACAACAAGGAACAAACCCCACTACTTTTTAACAGTCGGGGATTCGTATCCAACCCGCTCGACCAAATTTTGTCAAGTTTTATAGTTTTTCAATTTTTTTATTTTTCTTCCTTTTCAAGAACAACAAGAACAACACAACAACAATACTAACACATGGAACAAGGAACGGGGGTTTGTAAGAACATAACCCGAGCCTTGCTCTGATACCAACTGATGCAACCCAAAACGAGCGGAAGCTAAACACGATATAAACTATGCGGAAGCGATAAAACACCAGATAGATGATATCAAAGATATCGGGAAACAAGGATTGGGGAGTCAAGAAACGAGAAGAAAGAACAGATAAATATAATTCAAGACATGAATTTAATTATCCAAAAGGGAGAATGAAACTCGAACCTTATAAGGAATTCATGCTAGTGGTGAATCTCCATAGATTCCAAGTCGATGAGATACATGAAGCCTCGGGCTTCGGACTAGAAAGGCTCGGCCTTCTCTAATTCTCTCTTCTCTCTATTCAATTTCAAGCTAAAACTAATGAAAATGAAGAGCTAATGTGCTATTTATACATTTACAATGATAAATGGACAAAATTTCCCTTGCAGCTCTTTCTGGCTCGCTGCTCAGCTCCTCTTCATCGCGATCACGCCAAGAGGGCTCGCGATCGCGCAGGCATCAATTCAAAGCCTCGCGCTCGCGCTAAGGGGCTCGCGATCACACAGGTCTCCATCATCTTCAGCTTCGCCTTCGCGTTTCATGGGGAGCTATCGCGCAGGGCAACCAGAGCCTCTTCGCGATCGCGCAGGCATGGCCGCGATCGCGAAGAACAAATATTCTTCGGCAGGCAGTGCGCTCCCAGTGTGCTCCCCTGTTTTGCCCTGTTTTGGGCTGCCCTGTTTCCTGCACTGTTTTCCTCCGTCCTCGGCGCTCCAATGCATGATCTTTCAAGACGTTCCCGGAGGCCTTGACTCGTATCCCTTGTGCTCTCGAGCTTGGCTTTTGATGGTTGTCGTTTAGGCCATTTTATATTGCATCACATGGTCTGCCCAATAATAGATTGTAAGATGCATTAGTTTCCATGACTTGAAACTCAATGCTGAAAGTAGCAGGACCAATGGTCAACTCAGGATTAATGATGCCCAAAGATTCTCAAATTCCACCATCAAAAGCACGAACATTAGAGGAACTTGCCATGATTTTGTTCATATCCACCTTTAGACTCTTCAATGTAGACAGAGGGCAAATGTTCAATCATGCGCCGCCATCTATTAGAACACATGTGACATAGGAGTCTTCACACTTAACTGAGACATGAAGCGCCCGATTTTGACAGGTTCCTTCTGCTGGCAGCTCCTCATCGGTGAACATCACACGATTAATCTCAAATACTCTGCCAGCAAGTGCTTCCAGATTAGCCACAGTAGTTTGTTCAGGAATATAGGCCTCATTCAGTATTTTCAACAGTGCGTTGCGATGTGCTTCAGAGTTCATAAGTAGAGACGAGTGATATCTGAGCTGGAGTCTTTCTCAATTGGTCGACGATAGAATAATCTGTCGATCTCATTTTCTTAATCTCGACCTGGCTTTGCCTTTCTTAATTCTTCCGGGGTAAAACATCTCCCCGACCGAGATAGACCATTTACATCTGCAACAACCTCCATGATTTCCTTCCTATTGTAAGACATAATTGTCTTGTTGTAGTTCAAAGGAACGATCTTTTTACTTTTGACAGGGAGTTGCGCTGCCTGAGTGATGACAAAGGGTTCACACTTCTTTGCCTTAACCTCGAAGACCGGAGTTTTCTGGCATGATGGCCCTTGCACAATAAATGCTGGTGCACTGTCATGAACTTTTTCCTGCTTTGCAGCCGGAATTGTGAAACTTGGCTCAACAGCCGCATCCTGCTTTGCTTTGTTGACAACAGACGCACTTGACTTTTTCCCGATTACAACAATAAATGGCCCATGGATTTTGATGTCTGGGGAGAGACCAACTGCCACAATCTGCTTGGCGGCTTTCCCTTTCATGTCCTCTTCTATGCATACCATCCCTACCATGTGTATGTTGTCTTGAACATCATGAGCTGGTAAAGGATTTTGATTCACATTTTGTGTTTCATACCCTACGAATTTTATCTAATTGTTATCTATCATGGTCTGGATTGCCTTTTTGAGTTCCCAGCATGATTCTGTGTCATGTCCAGGTGCTCCAGAATAAAATGCACAATGGCGCGAATGATCAATTCTTCCACTAGGGTTCACTTTTCCCCGGATTGCTTTCAACAGATTGGCTTGTTAGTGTAAGTTTCCCCCAATGGGGTGAACTGCCTTTTCTCTTGTTACATGTTTCTTTGTTGCATGTTTGGACCAAACCCGGTAGACCCCGTGGTCGATAAGGCATCTCCTGCAGAGCTCGGAATTGAGCATGTGCCTGTTGATTGTTATACTGGACCGGAGCAGGGGGTGCACGCCATTGTGGACCAGATAGCGGCTGAGAATAAGATGATGCATTGATAGGGAATAAGAACTGCGGGATGGCAAATTATTGGCCATGAGGTGGATAGAATTGTTGTGGCGGGGGTGTCTGAATGTACCCTTGACGGTCATTGGATCTTCCGACATTTCTTCTCGGTCCAGGACCAACCATGGCCACTTCATCTTTCTTTTCTTTCTTCTTCCCAAAAGCACCTGACCCTGATTGCAACGCTTGGGTAATGGCTATCAAAGCTGTTTGGCTGACAATCTTGCCTGCCTTGATTCCTCTATCAATCATTTCACCAATTCTCACTGCGTCACTAAAGTGCTTCCCAATGGCAGAGGCCATCGCTTGGTAGTATATTTCATCGAGCACTTTGATGAATTCTTCAACCATCTTATCATCTGGGATCAAAGGGCTCACACGCGCTGCCTGTTCGGGACACCTGTAAGCATACTCTCTGAAACTTTCACTTGGTTTCTTTGTGATCGTCTTCAAAGAAGAACGATCAGGAGCAGCCTCCATTTTGTAACCATAATGGTTTAGGAAAGCGCTGACTATATCATCAAAGGTGACCCACTTCAAAACATCTTGTTGTACAAACCATTCTATTGCCAGTCCTCCCAAACTGCCAGCAAAGTATGCCATCAACAATTTATCCTTCTCAATGCCCCTCATTGTGTTAAGGTAGATCTTCATGTGGATCCTTGGATCAATTTGTCAAGTGTACAGATCGAATTTGGACACAACAAAACCTTCAGGCAATGGCACATGATCGAACAAACACGTCTTTGTATGAAATATTGGTTTTACCCCCTAGCCCTTGTATGTTTTTCAAAGTTTGCTCCAAGCTTTTCAATTTCTGAGCAAAGTCATTCTCTTATGTTTTTCCCAACCTCTTGATATCAGCATGTGATTCTGGGTGGTGTCCCTGATCATACGACTCGGTTTGGTGGCACACATTATCCTGAGCTTGGTTAAATTATTGATCACGGGCCCTTAATTGTGGGTCACTATTCGATCTTTGCAAAGTATGTCCTGTAGAAACGGTAAATGTTGTGGCCGAAACTTGGGGTTGGTCATGTTGTCCATGCTGTGGAAATTGTGCCCCAGGTTGTACAGTAGAAGGTCCGGCTGCGTTGTCAGTTTTCGGATGTGGACCAAATCTCGGGGGATAACGGGGGTCTTCTACCACTGTGGATTGCCCTTGCCCTGGCGGCTCAGTATTTGTCATGAAACCAGCAGCACCCGGCGGAATAGGAGGTGCCTGAACTGCTGCCAAGTTACGAACCAACTGCATCATCATTTCTTTCATAGCCGTGAAGTCCTCGGCCATCTTTTTCTGTTTCTCAGCCAAACGAACCAGCTCAGTGTTCTCAGTTTCATCGGCCATCGTTGTTGGAGTGTTTTCCTGAAGAGGTGCTTCAACCACTTCTAGAACAGGCAGTGGTCCCTTAATTCTGGTGGAATAAGAATGTGAGGCCAGCACGGCAGTTGCTCAAGCTCTAATAAAATCCAAACACGTTAGTGCAACAAGATAGCATGGAACATGAATTTGCTCGTCGGCTTAACCAATGCCTAAGGTCGTTCTGCGTCATCCCGAATTGGTTTAGATTAGATCCCCAAGTTTGTATCTTGATTTCTTTTTCATTCTTCTCTTTCTTTTTTTCTTCTTTTTTTTTCTTTTTTTTCCAAGTGAGGCTAGAGGGTGAAATAAATTGACACATAAATAAGCAAAAGATTTTCATTACTAAAAAAGAGTACATAAAGTGCTCCGGAGCACGACCAAAAGAAACGTACAAATGACTGAAAAAATTAAAAATAAATTACAACTGCTAAGTTCAAAAGCGTCATAAAGTACAACATGTCAAGATATAAAATAAATGACAAAAAGCAACAATCTGCATCATCTTGGCCTGATGTATCTACTAATGTGACCGGGGCACAAAGTCAGCTGGCTCCTCTAGGTCGAACTCGAATGGCTCCTCGGGATCTCCCTCAGCTGGCGGCAAAGGCTTGCTCAAAATATCACGCAATATGTCCAGCCCCCATGCTACATTCCTCACATAATCTGGAGCTTCAATGAGGATAGTCATATTGGACGAATTATTATGATCTATGAACATCTGAGCTAAATAGTTTGCCAACACCAATACCTATTCGTGACCTCGATCAATGACTCTTCTTTACACGGCTATTTGCTGAAGCTGGGTCATGGCCAATCTCAATGCATCATTCTTCAGAATCACTGCCTGATCAAGTTGTTATGCAATTAGTCAATGTTCCCAAGGCACTTCTGTATGAATCTGTCGCTCTCAGCTTGGGCAGTTAGAGCGGTGTCCCTCTCTGTCAAAGCTCTACTATGCAAGTCATGGAGGCACCTGATAGTATCTGACTGCTGATGTGTTAAACCCTCACTCTCTGACCGAGCAGCTCTGGCAGCGTCCCTCTCTACAACTAGGCTTTGTATAGTAGCACGGTATTCCTCCCCAATCTCACGCCTAGCAAGCTGAACCTGCATATCCAACCTGGCCTCAATGTCAACCATGCGTGCTCTCGACCTCGCAGGCATCTCTCTGGGTATGGGCTGGTGGTAATACCATAGCTTGTACTCTCGAACGACCTCCCCTTTAAGTCCATGTTGAACCTGTGTATTTTCTACGAGGCGCCTCCTAGTATCCCATAAGCGCAACATATCAACTCTAAGAGTAGCTGGGTTGAGAGAATAGTTTGAGACATATGCACTCATGTCCTCAACTATTTAGATCTCCTGCTTTCGACCCAACTGCCTAAGTACACGCAGATGAGCATAAGGCTGGGGTGCTGTCAAACCCATCAGAATGAGAAAAGGACGGTCGACACATCTGTGTACAACCTCCCTCTTAGGAAACCAGCTACGCTGCCACAAAAACTTGTCCAGCGTGAGAGAGTTCAAGAAAGACCTCCAATCTGGCTCATTTTCTGGGAATTTAGACTTCTCGATGTGTTCGAGATGATACCCGAAATAATCGGTGTCACAGTACCTAAGAATATCACGAGGTGGGCAAGGGCGTACATGATCCAAGAACCAAACCTGTAAAAGGAGGTTACACCGTTCAAAGAAACTGCTTTCTCCCTTGTGGCATCGAGTCAAAGCATGAAATATACTACCCAGAATCGTCGGAATGATAGTGGCGTCTGGTGCTCCACCATATAAAGCTGTCATGATCCAACTGACCTTAATAGATATCGCTCTATCCGGTAGTGGGAAAACCAGAAACCCTAGCAAAGCGAACACAAAGACCTTTGGACAAAGTTGCACCCAATCTTCATATTTCAGCTTGTCAGGGAATTCAAATCCATGCTTTTTAAAACCATTATCGGCCCAAAAACGATCATAAAGGTAGTCAAATGAAATCCAGCCTTGGCAAACACTAGCGATTGAGAGGTCTGTTCTTACCTTGATGTTACTAAAAAAATCATACTCATCAACCTTCTTCGGAGCAATCATGTTCTTTTTCTCAAAATCTAGCTTAATAAGCCCATCTATTTCCTCGAGGGTCGGTGTCATCTCGAACCCCTTAAAACAGAAAGTCTTTTGGTACGGGTTCCAAAACCCAACTAGTGCACTGACCAACTCTCGACGTGGGACAATAGGTTTAGTCACAAGGTCAGTCAAGAAACCAATCTTATCCTGGACTAATTTCTTCTGCATATTATTCATTGTGTCCCACCAAGACTTCAAAGATTTCTCCGATTTGGGTGGGCCATCAGTCATCATGATAGATGGTGGAATGGCATTAGCAGGGTATTTTCTCTTAATCGATCTAGAAGATGATGCAGCCAATGTACCTAATGAAAACATGTGTCAAACGTTTGAAAACCTGAAAACAACTTAAAACAGCTGACCGACAGAGCAAAACAGATGCCTAAAATTCTAATTCGAAACTCCAATTTTCAACAAAACTTTGTCATTGTAACGACGTAAAGTTGACCCTAAGAGAATTGAAAAAATTTTGCCATCATAATTGCATCAGGACTGACTCCAGAAAATTACCAACATTGGTATTTAGATGTAATTTACAAAAGAAAAAATTCGACGTTACAACGATGCCACATTGACATCAAGAAAATTCATTCCAGTAATGACACTATAGTTTTTTTTTTTTTTTTTTTGCAAAAAATTTGCCATCATAACGACGTGAAAAACTGGATCTCAAAAACTTCCGACTCGATATACGAGCCTTTTCTAAAATTTCGCAATTATAACGACGTGAAAACTGACACCAACATTTTTTCCAACTTCTAACTACTAAGTATATATATATTTTTTTTTAAATTTTCGTCGTTATAATGACACAAAACTGACATCTACAAAAGATGGCCAATACTGACATTTTACAGTAATTTTCTACTATCATCAGTATGACTCGAATTTATAAAAGTACAAGACATCTACATTTAAAACATAAAATTCACCCTACTTCCTCACTTTTCCTTTCATTCATCATTTTTTTGTTTTCTTTTGAAATCCGTCCCTCTCCAATTTGGTCATCATAACAACTTTTTCTAGGCGCATGCAACACATAAAATGCCTTGGACATGTCTCTCTCGAGAAGTTGGTCCCGTTTAGACAAAAGGGTAGTCAGCCCAGACAAGTGCAATACCGGTATACCGCACCTCATTAGGTCAAATATGATGCAGATAATTGGGCCTAAAGGTTTAACTCTAGGTGACACAACTGACTCAATGTCAAGACTGGCTAAAGAACCCGGTGGACAAACAGGGCGGAAAGCGCATCCGGGCCATCCAGAGACAGTGTGTCCAGCCTAAAACCCCGTCACGCCTTCCTCCTAAATCATGGGAAATTTAGTAAGAAGTCCCAGATACCACAAGCAATCTGGTAAGTGCATGTGTGTGTGTGTTTCAAAGACTCAGAGGGTTGCGGAGGAAGACAATTTATATACAGTTCAACAATATCAAAGTAGTAACATTAAATTTTTCATGTGATAACGGCAAGAATATAACAACCAAATATTTAATAAATTAAAACATGCGACAATTTTATCAAAGCCGGAGATTCTAGTTTTCACTAATTTCCCCAGCGGGGTCGCCAGGCCTATTTCAAAATCAGCATGTTTTCCATCATATTCAATCTCGTTAAGAGATTCCTCAATGTTTTCTTCACCACTTTCAACCTCAACTACGGTTATGGAGCCAAAATCAGATTGCGGTCCTTGGATGGACGATAAGTTCCTTGAACATGTCATGATATCAGGACCGGCAGATATATCACTAAAGATAAACAAAAAGTAGAATAAAATTAGGAATATGAACAGAGATTGAAGGAAAGCTTGGCTCTTAGGCCTTTCATTAATGAAAAAAGGTTTGAATTACAAACGGAAAGATGAGAAAAATAATATACTTGGGATACAACCCTTAGAATATCCAAGTGTATTCAAAAGAAAACTGTAAAACAGCAGTCTACCAAGACCCCTTCCTGATGGGGAAGGGAGTTGCATTCCAGTTAGTCAGGTGCACGTCCGGGCCAATGTACTTTATTGAAGCATTGCTGGAGCCTTCGCTCGGCTGTACCACGCAGATTTCAAAAATGCCGCCTAGATAGAATGGTGCATCCTGATTGTCTTCCACTGTGTTGACATTTGTAGCGACAACCTTTGGTTTCATGACATAACCCACAAAATACTGAGCGAGACACGGAATTGGCTTTGGGAGAGACCAAACTTCGGACTTCTTTTTCTTTGCTTGCTTGCGATCACCTGCTTTTGGCTTGAACCTTAGTCCCCACGTGCCTTGCACGCCATTTGGATAAACTGGATTCACCCTGCCTTATAGTGATGCTCCCAAGCCCTTTCCAAATTGGAAACGATGCTTTAACATTTTGGATGAAATCATAATAGACGTCTTTGACACTCTTAGGACGAGTATACGTTTCCCTTCTGTTACCTTTTCCACATACACCACATCGTAGGTTTGATACATGATGGTCGGGCGTATGGTGACAACTTCAAGAGCTGGTACGTCCAGACTGTTGTTAAACTGTAAGTCGTCCTCTCCAAAAACTACGACAGCTTGATTATCCCAAGTAAACTTGACAACCTGATGGACTGTAGAAGGTACAACACAGGCCATGTGGATCCATGGTCTGCCCAATAATAGATTGTAAGATGCATTTGTTTCCATGACTTGAACTCAATGCTGAAAGTAGCAGGACCAATGGTCAACTCAGGATTAATGATGCCCAAAGATTCTCAAATTCCACCATCAAAAGCACGAACATCAGAGGAACTTGCCATGATTTTGTTCATTTCCACCTTTAGACTCTTCAATGTAGACAGAGGGCAAATGTTCAATCATGCGCCTCCATCTATTAGAACATGTATGACATAGGAGTCTTCACACTTAACTGAGACATGAAGCGCCCGATTATGACCGGTTCCTTCTGCTGGCAGCTTGTCATCGGTGAACATCACACGATTAGTCTCAAATACTCTGCCACCAAGTGCTTCCAGATTAGCCACAGTAGTTTGTTCAGGAATATAGGCCTCATTCGGTATTTTAAACAGTGCGTTGCGATGTGCTTCAGAGTTCATAACAACCAAATATCTAATAAATTAAAACATGCGACAATTTTATCAAAGCCGGAGATTCTAGTTTTCACTAATTTTTCGAGCGGAATCGCCAAGCTGTCACGCCCTAAAAAGATTACTGCGGGGTGTTTATTTAAAGGCTCGTGACTGGTGTTAAAAAAGGTACAAAATTATTTAGAGAAAACTCGGAGTCACCACTTGACAAGTTTATGGTGTGCCAAGTCACCAAAAGGTACCTTGGAACACCTCTAACTCGTCTAATGGTCTTCGTTAGAGATTCAGGTAAGGTTCTCAGTTGACTCTCGGGAAGGTATTAGGCACCCTCGAATCCTGTGGCGAGCACAGTTGCTTTATTTTCGTAATTTTGATTTATTAAATATGGTTGTATTATCTTGCCGTTGATTTGAATTTATATTTGGATTAAGAAAATTAAAAAGCGTATCATTCCTTTCCAACCTCACAGAGGACAGGACGAATTTACACTCTGATTCGTAATAAATAAATAAAATGTATTATGCATTTCCAACCTCACAATAGACTGGTCTACTTAAGAAAGAATTTAATTAACTTCGTTGAGACTGTTTTAAAAAAAAAGAGTTGTTTGCAAAAATCATAGCGGGTTAGCCCGTTTGCATTAATAAGCTGCCGTAAAGATTTATTTGTGAAAATTTATCATATTTTTATTTTTATTTCTAGGTATACCTTAACACAAAATGTCTTATAAATATTGATTTCCTTTAGCCTAATAAGCAGACCGCGAGTCATACTTATTATTAAGCTCAATCGTGGGAGTCTTCTCGCTCCTATTTAATTTGGCTAATTGATTTAATTAAATAGAACCGCTAACTTTATTAAGTGACAAATTGAGACTCCCAAATTTGCCTTCATTGATTAAATCATGGATAATATAATTAATTTTGAATTGTCAAGGACTATTTCTCAAAACTAGTTACAAGAAGTGATTATTTGTTAAAATTAAAATAACTTTATTGGCTATCTTTGTAAAGAAGAAAAACATGTAGCTTGTCCCTTCTATTGTTATTGGGTTAATCTATTTGCATTAATAGGCAGATTAGTTATCTTATTTGCAAAAACAACACATGTTCAATTTTAATTAATTTTTTTTGATAGTGGGTTTGCCCATTTTCATTAATAAGCTGCGTTTAAAGGGTATTTGCATAAAATAGTCATAATTTTTTTGGTTTTCCAAATGGTGACTGTTTTAATAAAATTAAATGGGGCCAGATTTGAAAGAACGTCCTAAAATCAAAGCCTATTCGCATCAGCAGTTTTCATTAACTTTGCCCTCATAGTCCTATTTTCAGCGCATTCTTTCAGATTTGACTATATTTTCATAATTTCATTATTTTGAACATATGTGCCAATTTTTTGCAGAAACAGCCTCAGATTTAGCACTTATAACTTATGCTGAAAATATACTTTAATTACTAGCTACTTACTATCAATTTTCCATCATATTTCTTTCCACTTATCTCAACATATACATGGCTCTAAAAAAGCATATAAACTTTATAAGGGCAAACAATATTAGGCATACAATTACTTAACTAAAGACACTCATAAGTAGACATCATTAGGCCTTTAAAACATGTTGATTTTATATCCATTTCATAGCCAAATGACTCAAAATAAATACAAGGTTAAGAGGGTATTTACATTGCGTAGAAATTCCCAAGTCAGGGAGCAAACCAAATAGCAAAACAAAAACCAAAAGCAGCAACATAATACTCCCAAAATCAGCAATCAAAACAGCCCTTTAAACCTCTATTTAACCCTTAAAAGCTTAAGATTTATGCTCCAAAATACCTTAGATATCAAGGCTTTTGGTTCTAAATCTATCCCTTAAACTTGCTATTTTTTTCACTCAAGTGTTTGCTCTCAATTGATGTTCGTTTCAGCTGGTTGTTGTGTGTTAAAATGAGGAGTAAATGCTCCTATTTATGGCTGAAATTGAAGGCCAAAAGGTGGAGTACGGACTTGTACAAAAGTACAAGCCCACACCCCTATACTTGAGTATTTTTTAACCTTTTTCAAGAATTGTACAGCAGCTATAAAGCCACTGTTTCAGCCACTGTTTTGCCCCCTAATAACTGAAAATGTACAAGTAGGGCCCTCTAAAAAGAACACCCATAACTCATTGTACAAACTAGAAGGTCTAGGACCAAAGTAGGCACACAAAATCAGCCCAAACTAACTAAAACTAAACTAGAGAGCTACCAAATTCTAACTAAATTAGAACAAGATTATTTGGACATCATAGAGTCCAACTATCAATCCAATTTAAACCAACAAGCCAACTAAGCTATAAATCTAATCAAAATCCTAGTTGGTTACGAAATGACACAACTCAAACCAACACCAAACATTAAACACTTGAACTAATTAGTAACATATGCATCACTTTGACAGTGTTTCAAACTAAACCAAAGGACAACATTTCCACACTTGATCATATGAAACATGCTCGCTGGAACAGACCAGTTCTTGAAACAAATTAACAAAAAAAATAAAAACAATACTCAACTCGATCTCCATAATTGGATGTTCAGATTTCACATATTGGAAACAATTCATACACCATTTGTATACACGATTACTATCCTAATCAAAACAAAGACGAAGTAATTAAACTCAAAGAAAGAAAGACAAAGGTTCTAACCGCCAAGCTAAACCGATGCACCAGAGCCTACGTAATCACTGCTTCGCTGCCTCGTCTTGCCTCGCCATCGGAGCCGAAACTGCAACGCCACCGCAGCGAGAGCGATGCTGCTGCCCTGTCGCGCCACTGCCTAATCACAAGCATCACCATCATAGCCCCGCCTAGCCCTCACTGCCTCCAAACAATACTGCCACCAGCTGCCTCGCTCGCACCACTGCCTCCGTGTAAGACTGAAACAGCCCCCTCTAAAAATACCCCGCGACAATCACAAACAAGCCCTCCACCACAATCAAAACAAACCAAAAAAACCCGACAGTACCATATCATCATCATCACAATGATAAAAAGAAAGAAAGACAAAATAAGAAGAAGAAAAAACGAAAAAAAAAAAGCAGAAACGAGACAGAGAAACAGGATAGAAAGAGAGGAAAAAAAGAATGAATTTTGAGAAGTGGGGTATGGTAAGACATATAGAAAGGTAAGGGGAAGAAGAAAACACGAAAACTTAACAAAAATGAGTAAAACTTACCGGAGTTGAAGTTTGACCAAAACTTTGACCTCCGATCTACGTGAATCGATTCACTTTTTGAAGAAACCAATAACGAAAATGGAAAGAGAGGGTCGAGATCTTTCGAATGGTGTATTATGGTATTTTTCTCGCCACCGGAGGTGGTGGCCGGTGGAGGCAGAGCGGTGGAAGAGCGGCGGGTGACGGTGGAGCAGTTGTTTTTGGCGATTTGAAACGACCTCGGTCAGTCGTTTCGGAAGTTAGGACTCCGATTGGCGTGTCGATAATTTTAAAATATTCGTAATGTCCAATAGAACCTGTCTGTAAAATTTGAGCTAAATCAGACCTCGTTTGGTAGGCATCGGAAGAAGGTTTCAGTTTTTATTGGCGATAAATATTAAAACGAGATTTTCGAGCTCGGTTTTTGCCGAATGAGCTCCGTTTCGAAATCCGAAAGCGCCGTTAGGTTCGTATGATTATTTGTGATTTTTGTAAACTTTCGAAAGTGAATTTCGATGTTGTTCGGCTAGTTTCCGCTAAAATGCCGAAAGTTAAATAATTTGACTTCTTTTCATTTAAATTCGCATCTTGAGTTTCGGGAGTCGGATTTGAGATCCGTCTTCGCGAGTATGTTACATATATTTTGTATAGCTTACTTGAAAAATTTGGGATCATTTCGACTTCTCTAGGGTTCCATTTCAATTTTTATCGTCGTAGCGAATTTATTATTAAAAAGAAAATAATAATAATAAAAACAAAAATTGGAACAAATGTCGGTGGCCTAGGGGATTTAATCCCCTAGCACAATCAGATCGATGCATATCAGAAACATTACCAAAAACGCTCAGTGAGGAAAAATTAGAAAAGAGGGAGGAAAAAAGGGAAAAAGGAGTAGAAAAATAGTGGAATTTCTACCCCAAATCTTCAGGTAATGATGCTAACTCATTATCTTAGCTTATTACGTATGTTTGAATATATTTTTACGGTAAAAATAGGGATATTGGACATCGCCCTAATGACGTAAATTGATAGTTTGAAGGGTCAAATGGACCCCGATAATGAAATTGATTATATATTCGTACTCAGGGAATTATGGGCAACATATAAATATAATTTATTTAGGATTTGGTTATGGAACTTTGAACCCTGTATATAGGCCTGGCCTGCGTATTGCGTATGCGAATAGGGTATCAGGTTCCTACCTGGATTACCCTAAGATGTGAGGAATGAAGCCTTTAGCCTAATGTGATATATTTTTCTGCTTATTGAACACAGTGGGATCGTTTGGCAATGGAACCAAAGGATAAAAGCGGTTATTGATTAGCAATGCTAACTTTTGGAAGAGGTAAGTGTTTATATCCATTTCTTTGGAGGCATCTGGCCTCGTGGATTTTCTACCACGTGTTTCCTTACGTGTGTAGCTGCCGATAGGCGTACTCATTACGCCTTAGCTTTGAATTTACATTGTATATTATATGTTATGCCCTACAGTTGGTATTGTATTTAACATATGAGCGTTGCACTCTGGTTTTGAGCATTGCATATACTTCCCGGTTGGCGATGAGAGTCCCGCACCGGCGAAGGGTCATTATTGCATATACTTCCCGGTTGGCGATGAGAGTCCCGCACCGGCGAAGGGTCATTATTGCATATACTTCCCGGTTGGCGATGAGAGTCCCGCACCGGTGAAGGGTCATCATTACATATACTTCCCGGTAATCGATGAGAGTCCCGAGCCGGTGAAGGGTCATTATTGCATTACATTGCATTTATATGCATTATATGTCGTTCATATGCATTACATTGCATATCATATTGGGTGCAGGAGTATTCCGCCCCAGGAGCAGGAGTATTCCACTCCATTGTATCATATTGAGGGCAGGAGTATTCCGCCCCAGGAGCAGGAGTATTCCGCTCTATTGTATCATATTGAGGGCAGGAGTATTCCGCCCCAGGAGCAGGAGTATTCCGCTCCATTGTATTATATCGGGTGCAGGAGTATTCCGCCCCAAGAGAGCGCAGGAGTATTCCGCCTCTGGTTTATATTATATCGGGTGCAGGAGTATTCCGCCCCAGGAGCAGGAGTATTCCGCTCCAGTTGGTTATCAGATTGGATTCCCCTCGAATGCAGGAGTATTCCGCTTCGAGATGGGAGGATGGGCACATGTGACCCTGTGCATTTCATTTCATATCATTTCATTTCATTTTCATACCATTGCGTAGACTTGTGGTACATAACTACTGTTCTGCTCATAGTGCATTGCTTATTTGTTGATACGTTTTTGGCTCGTATCTCCTGGTAGACGATGAGAGTCCCGCGCCGGAGATAGGTATCAGACATATGTGACTGCGTTGCATCATACCGCACTCATCCCATCTCATTGCACCGCATACTGACTATTGTGTGTATTGTGCTGTGTTTTATATATGCGGTATGTATACCATGTTGTGAACGTATCTCAGTTTACCTATATATCTCTGGCTCGTATCCCGGGTTGCACGCCGCAACAGTATAAATATATGGATTGGATTGCAAGCCGCAACAGTATAAATATATGGATCGGGTTGCACGCCGCAACATGATGTATTCCTGATTGTCGACATGTTCAGGATATCTATATGTTCTGTCTACCTTATGTCCCTGGCTGTTTATGATTCCATACGTGTTTTCAGTTATTATTTGGCTTCGCCTGTTTATAGTTCAAATAAGATGGATTTAGTTTATCTGTTTTTCTTCTCCCTGACTAGCTATCCTATTCTTTGAGGTGGCTAGTCTGCCCCACTTATTGAGTCCTTTTGACTCACCCTCGTTTGTTGTTTGTTTTTGTCTATCTATTTCGTTTCGGCAGGTTCGCTCCAGGATTGAGTTCGCCACGTTGTGAAGGAGCGGAGACGACTTCAGCTGTCAGGGTGAGCCAACTTTTATTCCGGATGGCCACCAGTTTATTGTTCATTATTTCAGTTGCATTTGGCTCCCTTCAGGAGGTATCTGTCTTCTTTTGTACTGTTAGATGTCTAGTCTGGATAGCCCTAAACCTTGTATGTTGGGTAGTCAGCTGTAATTTCTTTTATACAGCTTAGAGGTAGCAGTATCTCTGTATTTTTTTCTAAGTCTTGTCCTTATTTATGAATTATTATAATTATTTTTCTAGTTTAATTGGTAAGGGTTCGCCCGACGGGTCTGGGGAGGATGTCGGGTGACCGCACGGCCTAACCGGATTCCGGGTCGTGTCAGTTGGTATCAGAGCCCAGTTTAGAGTCTATCCAGACTAAGACAGTGTCTAGTAGAGTCTCGCTGATGGGTACGTAGACGTCCGTACTTATCTACGAGGGGCTATGATGGCATTTAGGAAGTTTCACTTCCTTCATTTCTGATCATGCGTCGGTCTAGGATGCAAAAGTAGTTTCGTTAATTCCTTCATGGTAATTGTGAACCCTCGTGCGACGAATCAGCAAACGGAAGGAGTTCAGGACGAAGCAGTCTATCCTGGGGCTAGCACTGACGAAGCCCCGAGAGTTTTGAACGTGCTGACGATCTAGTTACGGAGATCCCAGCTGTACGAGCTTGCGGTGGGCAAGGGAGCAGGGCCTTGTGGTTCCCTTGGCTCTCTACGATGCTTTACGATAATCTTGGCGACGCAGATACCGCAAAAACCTATCATTCGCTAGACAGCCTATCAGGTTGCCGCATGTGCAGACGTTCCGTCTCAGGGAGCTCCTTTTCTGGTTCTTAATATTGCTGCAGTAAATTATATTCCGGAGGTAGTATGTGTTGTCCCTCTAATTGTTCTGGCTGGTTAGCCAGCCAAGGTATCAGTTGGGTCCGAGTGCTCAAGGAGGTTTCATTATTTTACGCGGTTGAACCTTCCGATATTCTTAAGAAATGCATCAGATAAATCTTGTAATTCTTTGTAAAATAAAATGATGTCAGCGTATCCTTCAGGCTTTTGATTATATCAAGCGGTATGGTGTTAATTATTCTTCTTTCCAGTTTCAAGGTCCAACCCTGGATTGGTGGACTGCTCTCTTATTAGCTAACTTGGTTCGGTTTTCTTCTAGATTTGTGAAAAAAAAATTCCTTTCGAGTAGCGAGCGAAATGGAGAGTGTTGCCAGTTTGAGTGGATTAGACAGAGTAGCTTATCGGTTAGCCTGTTAGTGTTTCAAAATATGAAATGGAATTCTATAGAATGGCTGGATATGCATTAGAACTAGTTCATGAGCCTTTCGAGAGATTCAGAGATTTATTGATGACCTTTATTTTTCCTTGAAATCCCAGATGGCTCGAGAAATTGAGATCTGGATTTTATTTGATGTTGTTGTTAATATTGCCTGAAGGTTCGAGGCATACCATAAGTTAGAGCGGGAAAGTAAGAGATCCCACGGCCCTGGTGGGCAACCATGTTACCTCATTTGGAGGTAAGAGTTCTGATTATTTTGGGAGGTCACCTTCCAGGTTATCTCAGCGTGTGTCACGTGATTCTTAGAATACGCCAGTAGTTCGTCAATATCAGACCCAATTTTTCTCTTGTGGCTTTCAATAATCTGTCCAGTTTCCATTTTTAGCAAAAAGGTGTTATCATTATCGCGAGTCTGATCATCCTTTGAGGAGTTCTCCTGTTATCATTGTCATGAGTCTGGTTATCCTTTGAGAAGTTTTTCCTTACTCCGGCAAGCAGGCAGTCGTCTTTTCTCTCGTCATCAGGCACCTGCATAGTCGCAGGAAATTTCATATAGATCTCAATCAGCAAACGAAATGCCACCATCCAGTAGAGGTTGAGAGTGTGGTGGCAGTGGTTCTTCTAGAAGTACTTATCAGGGTAGCGGCTCGGCTCAGCTGTAGAGAAAGTTCTAATAATTACCAGTCTGGCAGGATGTTGAGGTATCTGATGTAGTAGACCCAAGTATTTCTTCCTTACTTATATGTGTGTAGGCTTTGATTCTTCCGATCGATTTGGAAATGATTGTCTTATCATATTTCCATAGTTTCCTGGGATGGCGTTTCTATTAACAATCTGTTGCGATAGAGGGGTGAGCTTCTAGTATGATTTATTCCTGGAATTTGTGAGACCCTACTAGTTTATCTGATCTAAATATGAGAGATTTGACGGTGAGTATTGCTATTGCCTGCTTGGCATCTTGTTACGCCACCTTCTGTTATTATGTCAATTCAGTTTACCTCTCTCCTTGAAATTCAATGTTGGTAGGATAATGGGATCCTAATTCATCACCGTCAGAAAGTGTTGTCGTTTCTTCCTGTGCAAAGTGATTAGTAAGTAATATTCGATATACGTATATCCTCTTGGTTCAAAACGCTAGTAAAGTATGTTATCCTTTGAGCTTATCTGGGTTATAAAAGGGTTTTCTGGTAAAGTGTCAGAGTTTTATTCTTATTGGGAGATTAAATTGGCATGGATGTTGTTCCATAAGAGCTTATTTAATATCTATTTCTTCAATTGTGATTCTTGGGCCACTTTGACTCGTAAGTAGTCTAGCTTTTGTAGCCAAGCAAATAAAAAGATGAGCTTCCTGAAGCTCTAATTATTTCTATCACCGATTCATTTCCATTTCTTCTTTGTTCGGCACCGGTAAGCTTGGGCAGTTGGTAGCCGCTTATGATGTTCCCTGTGTTGAGCCAGAGTGTATGTCAAGGTAACTGGGTAAGCATATTATTGTTTAGGTTGAAAATCAGGACAGTGGTGCTGTCCAGACATTCTATCTGCGGATTTGCTATGTCATCCAGTTGTCTCATCTTGTTATCCGCTTAACATGTTTATGTTATCAGTTTATCCGGGTATCTATTCCCATGTATAGTAGTGCTGGTTCTGTTTTGCGGATCATCCAGTTTCAGGGGAAACTCTGCCGAATTTTTTATATAGAAGTACCATCCATCAGGCGGTAGTGTTTACGGCAAAGGTATGGAGTTGTGAACTCGAGAGTTGCAGCTAGTTGGCAACTCGAAAGGGTAGTTTGGTAGTTTAGGTCTGCCTATGTTCAGCTTTTAGCTAGGTCTTCTTTAATCCAGCAGGTTGTGCGAGGATGACTATTCCTATTCAAATTAATTGTATGAGTTTATGCTTTAAGTGGAGGAGTCTTCCTCCAATTGATACCGAATCATAATATTAAATATCTAAGGCGTTGCTGAAGCGTAAGCTAATTCTTAGTTCCATCGACCTGTTCTATATCGAAAGGTATATCGAAGAGGTAATTATCGACTGAATCATGTTAACCCATTCAAAGTTTCGTGTATTTTTATTTCGAAAATATAGAACTCTTCTCTCATGATCGAGGAAGGATCATCTTAGTCAGAATAATTCGGGCAATGGTGTTATCATATTATCCAGATATATTTTATTCCAAGAGTTCGGTGTTCGTGTTATAGTTTTAATTCTGTAATCATGAGGAAAAAAAAATCCGTGGGATAGTTTATGAAGGTCGTGCAAATTCTTTTGTTATCAGCGTAAATCTTGCTTTAGACTTAGGCTCGTTCGAGGACGAACGAGAATTTAAGTGGAGGAGAATGAAACGACCTCGGTCAGTCGTTTCGGAAGTTAGGACTCCGATTGGCGTGTCGATAATTTTAAAATATTCGTAATGTCCAATAGAACCTGTCTGTAAAATTTGAGCTAAATCAGACCTCGTTTGGTAGGCATCGGAAGAAGGTTTCAGTTTTTATTGGCGATAAATATTAAAACGAGATTTTCGAGCTCGGTTTTTGCCGAATGAGCTCCGTTTCGAAATCCGAAAGCGCCGTTAGGTTCGTATGATTATTTGTGATTTTTGTAAACTTTCGAAAGTGAATTTCGATGTTGTTCGGCTAGTTTCCGCTAAAATGCCGAAAGTTAAATAATTTGACTTCTTTTCATTTAAATTCGCATCTTGAGTTTCGGGAGTCGGATTTGAGATCCGTCTTCGCGAGTATGTTACATATATTTTGTATAGCTTACTTGAAAAATTTGGGATCATTTCGACTTCTCTAGGGTTCCATTTCAATTTTTATCGTCGTAGCGAATTTATTATTAAAAAGAAAATAATAATAATAAAAACAAAAATTGGAACAAATGTCGGTGGCCTAGGGGATTTAATCCCCTAGCACAATCAGATCGATGCATATCAGAAACATTACCAAAAACGCTCAGTGAGGAAAAATTAGAAAAGAGGGAGGAAAAAAGGGAAAAAGGAGTAGAAAAATAGTGGAATTTCTACCCCAAATCTTCAGGTAATGATGCTAACTCATTATCTTAGCTTATTACGTATGTTTGAATATATTTTACGGTAAAAATAGGGATATTGGACATCGCGTAATGACGTAAATTGATAGTTTGAAGGGTCAAATGGACCCCGATAATGAAATTGATTATATATTCGTACTCAGGGAATTATGGGCAACATATAAATATAATTTATTTAGGATTTGGTTATGGAACTTTGAACCCTGTATATAGGCCTGGCCTGCGTATTGCGTATGCGAATAGGGTATCAGGTTCCTACCTGGATTACCCTAAGATGTGAGGAATGAAGCCTTTAGCCTAATGTGATATATTTTTCTGCTTATTGAACACAGTGGGATCGTTTGGCAATGGAACCAAAGGATAAAAGCGGTTATTGATTAGCAATGCTAACTTTTGGAAGAGGTAAGTGTTTATATCCATTTCTTTGGAGGCATCTGGCCTCGTGGATTTTCTACCACGTGTTTCCTTACGTGTGTAGCTGCCGATAGGCGTACTCATTACGCCTTAGCTTTGAATTTACATTGTATATTATATGTTATGCCCTATAGTTGGTATTGTATTGAACATATGAGCGTTGCACTCTGGTTTTGAGCGTTGCATATACTTCCCGGTTGGCGATGAGAGTCCCGCACCGGCGAAGGGTCATTATTGCATATACTTCCCGGTTGGCGATGAGAGTCCCGCACCGGCGAAGGGTCATTATTGCATATACTTCCCGGTTGGCGATGAGAGTCCCGCACCGGTGAAGGGTCATCATTACATATACTTCCCGGTAATCGATGAGAGTCCCGAGCCGGTGAAGGGTCATTATTGCATTACATTGCATTTATATGCATTATATGTCGTTCATATGCATTACATTGCATATCATATTGGGTGCAGGAGTATTCCGCCCCAGGAGCAGGAGTATTCCGCTCCATTGTATCATATTGAGGGCAGGAGTATTCCGCCCCAGGAGCAGGAGTATTCCGCTCTATTGTATCATATTGAGGGCAGGAGTATTCCGCCCCAGGAGCAGGAGTATTCCGCTCCATTGTATTATATCGGGTGCAGGAGTATTCCGCCCCAAGAGAGTGCAGGAGTATTCCGCCTCTGGTTTATATTATATCGGGTGCAGGAGTATTCCGCCCCAGGAGCAGGAGTATTCCGCTCCAGTTGGTTATCAGATTGGATTCCCCTCGAATGCAGGAGTATTCCGCTTCGAGATGGGAGGATGGGCACATGTGACCCTGTGCATTTCATTTCATATCATTTCATTTCATTTTCATACCATTGCGTAGACTTGTGGTACATAACTACTGTTCTGCTCATAGTGCATTGCTTATTTGTTGATACGTTTTTGGCTCGTATCTCCTGGTAGACGATGAGAGTCCCGCGCCGGAGATAGGTATCAGACATATGTGACTGCGTTGCATCATACCGCACTCATCCCATCTCATTGCACCGCATACTGACTATTGTGTGTATTGTGCTGTGTTTTATATATGCGGTATGTATACCATGTTGTGAACGTATCTCAGTTTACCTATATATCTCTGGCTCGTATCCCGGGTTGCACGCCGCAACAGTATAAATATATGGATTGGATTGCAAGCCGCAACAGTATAAATATATGGATCGGGTTGCACGCCGCAACATGATGTATTTCTGATTGTCGACATGTTCAGGATATCTATATGTTCTGTCTACCTTATGTCCCTGGCTGTTTATGATTCCATACGTGTTTTCAGTTATTATTTGGCTTCGCCTGTTTATAGTTCAAATAAGATGGATTTAGTTTATCTGTTTTTCTTCTCCCTGACTAGCTATCCTATTCTTTGAGGTGGCTAGTCTGCCCCACTTATTGAGTCCTTTTGACTCACCCTCGTTTGTTGTTTGTTTTTGTCTATCTATTTCGTTTCGGCAGGTTCGCTCCAGGATTGAGTTCGCCACGTTGTGAAGGAGCGAAGACGACTTCAGCTGTCAGGGTGAGCCAACTTTTATTCCGGATGGCCACCAGTTTATTGTTCATTATTTCAGTTGCATTTGGCTCCCTTCAGGAGGTATCTGTCTTCTTTTGTACTCTTAGATGTCTAGTCTTGATAGCCCTAAACCTTGTATGTTGGGTAGTCAGCTGTAATTTCTTTTATACAGCTTAGAGGTAGCAGTATCTCTGTATTTTTTTCTAAGTCTTGTCCTTATTTATGAATTATTATAATTATTTTCCTAGTTTAATTGGTAAGGGTTCGCCCGACGGGTCTGGGGAGGATGTCGGGTGCCCGCACGGCCTAACCGGATTCCGGGTCGTGTCACGATTTCCGGTGGGTGGTGGATTTTTTGGGCAGAGCTTCCCTAGCTGGGAAGCTAAAGGGAAGAAAGAGTGAAAAGTGAGTAGTTTTTATTTATATAGGTGGGGTGTGGGCCGGGTAAATATGTGGGCTGACGGGCCAATATTTTGGGCTATTATTTTGTACATATAGCCATTAAAAGAGTTGCTACTTACCAAAATATACACAATTAATCATAATCTAAACCACATAAATTTACAATATTATCACAATTTAAGCATAGAATCACAATTAAACATATAACAAGTAATTTTTGTTAATTTTCAAATTTTACATCCTAATTAAAGACAAATTTATTCAAAATTAGGTGATTACAGCTGCCTCTCTTTGTTCGGGAACACGAAGACTTTTCGTACAAAGAAGTAATCGACAACTAATTTTGGCTTTTCGGTTCTAGCCGAGAGCATGTTTTCAAAATGGTGACCGTATCCTAAATTTCGGTTCTAGCCGAGAACAAGGCTACCTACATATCCCCAGACTAAGGAATCAGGTCAGTGTTGTTCCTCACGTGCGGTAGGTGGGATTACCATATTAAAACAGACGCTAGACTCTTCTAGACTCACTAAGACAACACTAGACACTCTGGACTACTAGGACAAACTAGAGACTCTTCTAGACACACTTGGGGCTGATACTAGACACTCTTAGGCATCAGAAAGGCTACCGTTGCTGATTACCGGTCGCTTGCTGGTGGCCGTTGCTTTATAATGATAGAAAATACAAGGAAAAAATGTAAAATTACAATCCCTAGCCTAAATCTTCATGCTTCCTTGAGGTAAATCTTGGCTTGAAAAACAACTCTATTGCCCGTTGTATGGGCAAGCAATTTATCTTAAACTTGAAATGGTTGCATCTGTACAAACGGGTCTTGACTTGAAGCTGGGGATGGCTGCTATCTTTGAGCGGGACCAACTTGAAAAGGAAGTGGTTACTAAGGGTGGCTAACGGTCCGGTTTTGACCGGACCGGACCGGAATCGGGCCGGAAACCGGCTCGGACCGGTCCGGACCGGTTGAAACCGGACCGTTGGCCACTAACGGCCCCCGATCCCGGTACCGAACCGGTGCCTCGAAAAAAAACCGGGAGGACCGGATAAAATTGGGACCGGAACCGGCCCGGACCGGACCGGTCAAAAAAAAAAAAAAAAAAAAAAAAAACTGCCCGTTTCTAGCCGTTGGGCAACGGCTATTTTGACCTCCTAGCCGTTGTCCAACGGCCAAAAACGGCCAAATACACCCCATAACCACCCCATAACCACCCCTAACTATTTTTTTCTATAAATACCCCATTATTTCATCATATTTTTCACACAAATCTTCTAATTCTCTCTAATTCTCTCAAATTTTCTACAATATTGCTATTGTTCTACTTTGGCTATTTGTTAAAAATTTATAATTTGGCTACTTTATCAAGTTCTATTTGGAGTTTCTATCAAAGTTATATTGTGCTACTTGGTGAAGTTTATAAATATCAAGTATTGGGTTAATTGGAGGCGCTACGTGGTTGAAAATATCAATTTGGCTATTTTTACAATTTTTCGATTATCAAGTATTCAACTAATTAATTGAAGTGGAGGCTCAAGTTTCAACTTCACCTCAATTATACGGTTATATTTGGTTGGTCGTTCCTACTTCTACTCTTTTATTATTTTTTTGTCATATATATTTATTTTATTTGCTATTATTATGTCTCAACGAGGTTCAATTGGAACTAGTAGTGGGGGGCGGGCACGTGGTCGTAGGGGAAATAGGGGTAAAGAAATTGCTGGTAGTTCTAGTCGGAATACCCACCACATAGATGATTCTCAACATTATCATAATATTAGCGCTGATAATATACTTGATCACGAAATGTTACAAACACAATATGGGAATCAAAGCGGGGGTAATTTAGAAGAAACACCTGAATTTCAAGCTAGTCCACCCGAAGTTCAGTCAGACTTGCCTCCTGAACCTCCTACTAGAAGTAGAATACCGGCTAAACGTAAGGATAGATCTGATGTGTGGGATTTTGCATCAAAGAATGTTGAAGCGCAGACGGCCTCCTGCGGGCTTTGTGATAAGGTGTGGGTTTTTAGAACTGGGGGTAATGAGGGTGGGACGGGTAAACTTAGGAAGCACTTACAAAATAAACATCCTAAAGAATGGGCAACGCGGGCGGGTGGTATATATTTAGGGACCGAACATGGGGGAGTAGCGCATGATTCTTCTTCGGGTATCCAAGCAAGAATTAACCATTTAACAGGAGGGCTTCTTACTTATGATAAACAAAAGGATAGGGAAGAAATTGCTAAACTAGTTGCCCTCGAGGGTTTACCTTATAGTTTTCCTTCTTCTACTGGTTTTGTTCGTTATGTTCAGGCTGTATATAATCCCTCTTTTAGAGGTTTTCCAAGAACTACTGTTAAAAATGATATTATTAAATTTAAGAACGAATATCAGGATTATTTGCGATATATGTTTGATAACTTTGACACTAGAGTATGTCTTACTACGGATATGGGTCGTTCTACTAATGGATGTGATTATATTACTGTGACTTGTCATTGGATAGATCCTGATTGGGTTTTTCAAAAACGTATTATTGCTTATAAAATTGTTGATGAACCACACACGGGAAATTATATTTGTAACAAAGTTTCATCAATTTGACGTACGTACTGTTTGGCTAACAAAGTTTTTAGTATTACGGTAGATAATGCTACAAACAACACAGACGCACTTAGGAACTTGATACCTATTTTGAACCCTCCTTTTCCTGAATTTTTTCATGTTAGGTGTGCATGTCATATTTACAACTTAGTAGTCAGAGATGGTCTTACCTTGTTTAACGACATTATCAAAAAGGTGCAGATAGCTATTACTTATATTTTTAGAAATAAAAACCAAGAAAGAAGACGAGAATGGGAAAGAAAATGTGTAGAATTAGGAATGCCAGTTAGGAGAGTCCCAAAGGAAGTTTGTACTAGGTGGAACACTTTATATGAGGCATTGAATGTTGCTTATGAATATAGACTGCCTATTTCTCAAATGTATAATAAACATTTTATGGAAATCTATCACCTTAAAGATGAGGATTGGCAAGTTGTTCAACATCTTCTTCAGTTTTTACATAAATTTTATCAAGCTACTTTAGAATTTTCCGGTCAATATTATCCAACTACTCCTACCATGTTATATTATATAGCTGGAATATCGGAATTATTGAAAATGTATAAACAATATGCAGTTTACTTACCGGCTGTACGGTTAATGATTGAAAAGTTTAGAAAATATTTTTTTCCAATTCCTCCTCTTTTTTACATTGCTTTTGTGTTGCATCCTGCTTTTAAAATTAAGTTAACTGAACGACTTGTTAGAGAAGTATATGCAAATTTAGAAATTACTCCAGATGAAATTGCTACTAATGGGTATCCAAGTGTAGACGAGGCTGTTGCTAAAGTTTATGCAGATACCGTGGCTGTTTTTGCAAAGTATAGAGCTTGGGCAGACACTGCAGAGCCAACGGAACCAATACTATCCACCGGGCAAAGTTCTTCACAGGCAGGAGCAGGAATGCGCACTTTTGGGGGACTTGACGAAAAGTTGCTTTCAGAACAGGACGAGTACGGAGAGGAATACAGCGAGTTCCAAGTGTATTTAATTCAATATCCAAAGAAACTTAACAACTTTGGAACTGCGAATTTGTTGGATTATTGGAAGAATCAAGAATCGCAATTTCCAATTCTTGCAAAAATGGCCCGGGATATATTAACAATTCAAGCTTCATCAGTTGCATCGGAAAGCGCTTTCAGCCAAGGAAGATTTCAAATTGGAGATCACAGATATTCGTTGAGAGAGGAGGCAATGGAGACAGGAGTTTTATTCAGGGATTGGATAAGAGCAGAGCGAAGAAACTTTGGTCTACCAGAACTTACTAAGGAAAGGGGCAGAGCATATATCGATCAAATTTTGAGCGACGGAACAAGTGAAGGGAGTCAAACCGGCAATGAAGAAGAAGAAGAAGACGAAGAACCAGAAGGAGATGATGAACAAGATCAACAACGGCCAGTTCCAAAAGAAAAGCCTACAAGTGTCCTCAAGAAACTAGCTAATATGTTTAAAAGAATGTAATATTCTAAATAAGAATTTTGAATTTACAAGTTTTTGTTTAGATGTAATTTGCACTTCTTATATCTTAAACAATTCAATAAAATTGCTCCAAGTCTTGGAATTCAATCACAACTATTGTCTTCATACTATTTATTTTTAATTTATAGTTTGCGCAAAAAATACTACAATTAATTACTAGTTTGTAAATTAGTTCAAATATTGAATTTTGAACTTAAAGAATTAATTCAAAAATTTGAATTTACTAAAATTAATTCAAAGTTTGAAACTTTGAATATTGAACATAACAAATTAATTCAAAACTACAAGTTCAAATTATAAAAAATACTACAAGTTTTTTTATTCTAAGTTTAAACTTTAATATATACAAGTAAAAACTAAATAATATTTTGTTGTAATATTTTTCAAAGTTTCCATCACTTTAAATAAAACTCAATGGAAAAACAAAAAAAAAAAAAAAAAAAACTTATTTGGGCCGAACTGCCGGACCGGATCGGACCGAACCGGACCGGACCGGATCGGCATTTTGGCCCAACGGCTCTCTTTCAAATATAGCCGTTGGCCAACGGCCAAAAACGGCTATATTTGCCTATCACCCCCCCTAAACGCCCCCCATAACCCCCCAACCTATTTTTATCTATATATACCCTATTATTTCATCATTATATCACACAATTTACTATTTTCTATCAATTTATCTCTCAAATTACTCTCAAAGGCTATTTTCTAAATTTCTTCCAAAATCCAAACAATTATAATGGCTGAAAATCAAGCTCCCGCTGCTCCCGCTGCTCCTGAACGAAGACGTCGTTCTATAGTGTGGGAACTTATTACGAAAGATACTGAATCTCAGAAAGCTAAATGTAACATCTGTAACAAAGAGTGGCAAGTTTACACTGGACCCAACAATGGAGGGACGGGAAAGTTTAGGCAACACTTAAAAAAAAAAACCACCGAACCGAATGGGATATAATAAATGGCTTTATTCCGCGTGATTGAAAATTTGAAGAGATGGCTAAGGGAATATCTATTTCAATTATGTATTTTCGAATTTCTAGTTTATTTAGTATCTTTGTAATTTTTCGATTTCTAGTTTGTTTTGTCATTTCAATTATCCATTTCTCATTCAATAAACGTTTGTTTTGTTTCATAAACTTTACACTGATAAAGTAACAAACTAGAAGACGTCGTTCAATTATTTATTTCTCGTTCAATAAACTTTACATTAATAAATTTTAAAATATAATTTACATAATTATTTTGTTAATTTGTTTCATTAAAAAATATAATTTACCTAATTATCACAAATGATGTTTAAATAAATTGTTAAGTTTTTCAAATTTTAGTTTTATTTGCCTAAAAAAAAAAAAAAAAAAAACAAAAAAACCGTTAACCGGCCGGACCGGACCGGTACCGACCGGCCTAACGGTAGCCGGAACCGGTTCCGATCCGGCTCCAATATTTGAAACCGGCATGGACCGGACCGGTAGACCGGAATTCCACCGGTTTGAAATTTTTTTGGCCCGGTTCCGGACCGGAACCGGACTCCGGTACCGGTTCCGGACCGGACCGGACCGCTGGCCACCCTTAGTGGTTACTATATTTGAGCGCGAATGGCTTAAACTGAATGTGAGAGCTATCTTCTATCAAAACTGACTTGAAAAAAAATGATCGCTATCTTTTAGCAGATCTTGAGATGGAAAGGAAATGACGCTATTTTTGAGCGAAACTGATTCGAATAGAAAATGATCGCTATCTTTTAGCAGATCTCGACATGGAAAGGAAATGGCGCTATCTTTGAGCTAAACTGACTCTAAGAGAAAATGATCGCTATCTTTTAGCAGATCTTGACATGGAAAGAAAATGAAGCTATCTTTGAGCGAAATCTTGACTCGAAAAGGAAATGATCGCTATCTTTTAGTAGATCTTGGCATGGAAGGAAATGACGCTATCTTTTAGCGAAACTGACTCGAAAAGGAAATGATTGCTATCTCTTAGCAGATCTTGACATGGGACAGAAATGACACTATCTTTGAGCTAAACTGACTCTAAAAGGAAATGATCGCTATCTTTTAGCAGATCTTGACATGGAAAGGAAATGTCGCTATCTTTGAGCGAAACTGACTCTAAAAGGAAATGCTCGCTATCTTTTAGCAGATCTTGACATGGAAAGGAAATGATAGCTATCGAACTGATTCTAAAAGGAAATGATCGCTATCTTTTAGCAGATCTTGACATGGAAAAGAAATGGTGCTATCTTTGAGCAAAATTGACTCTAAAAGGAAATGATCGCTATCTTTTAGCAGATCTTGACATGGAAAAGAAATGAACGCTATTTTTTAGCGGGAATTGACTCGAAGAGGGAATGGAGTTCCGTCTAATATCTAGCGCAACTACCCCAATTCAAGTGGTCCTAGCTCTTTCTTGGCAACATAGCAAATGTTACACTGACTTTCTGTATCGTGGATACACCCTGTTTCTGATCTTGCAAATAAGCTTAGTGATTCTTGATCTATTCTTCACAGTAATATGGGATGAACAACGCCTAAAGCTTATCCCAAACATGTCCACTTTTCATGATACAATTTTGGTATGTCGTTCCTCCGGCCTGATGTGCGGTGCCGGGCTCCAATTATCAAGGTTGGTCATGACTCGCTCAAAACTTTTCCATTGTCGAGGGTGTGCCCTGCTTGCTGGAATTAACCCTGAATCCTGAAAGACAGAGTTCTGCAATTTTCTTTTGTTGCTCATATGATGTTAGCGCCGAAAGGGCGAGGAACTAATGGTGAGGCAAGATATACAAAAATGGAATAAAGAGCTAAGGGTGAATGTCGTTTGGACAGGGAACGTCTTTTTGAAAAGGGAAACTTATCTGGCAATATACTGGCAGCCTTGATGATCATGACATGTATCTTGGGTGACCTCATCCGACCAGTGCCACTTGTTTGTTAAGAGTTGCTCCATGGAAGATATCAAACCATAACCAAGTTGAGGTGACTCTCAAGTCGACTAGTAGTGCCCTTTTGGGTTTTTGCCAACTAGCCTCTCTCTTTAATCTTTTACCTCACTGTTTGTCTTGCGGCGCCTTCTCAGGTTTTAACCGGCAAGACTTCTTTTTTTTTCTTTTTTTTTCTTTTCTTTTCTTCTTTTTTTTTTCCTTTCAATTCAATTTACACCACAAAACATCTCTTTTGATGGCATCATCGACTTGTCATAAAGGAAAATTTGACATAAACTCTCCAAAACGCATCATGAGGTGACTGCGTACAATTCGCTCCCCTTTGGACATATTTTCTTTAAAAATAAAAACTCTTGCCCCACTGTTTAGAATAAACTGGGGTGCTTTGTTTTCTTCCTTGACTTCGAGACTGGTATGCCAAACATCTCATGAAACATGTGAATAGATGATACAAAAATAATAGAAGTTTGTTTTTATTTTATTTTATTTTATTTATGAAATAAAATAACAACTAACTTCTGCCCCAGTTTAGCATAAAAGGGGGATCTAAATTTCTTTTGATATTGGTCGCGAACTTGGAGACAATTTTGCGTCAATATGAAACAGGAAAGAATGAACTTTTCACTGTTACGAACACAAAGAAAATGGGGAGGAATATTGAATTTCCTCTATTTCTTAAAAAAATAAAGAAAACTTCAGCCCCAGTTTAGGATAAACTGTGGTAGTTGATTTTCTTGACATATTCCGCAAACTTGGAAGCAAGCTTTGCGCGAATAAAAGAAAATAGGGAAAAAGGAATTTTCTCTTGTTGCGACCGAACCGGAATGGTTGCCTACGTATCCTTTTGAGAGGAATCAGGTCTCAGACGTAGCTCTAGGCAAATGCCCAAGTTTCTTTTGATGCTTTTCAGTTTCATTTCATTTTGGCACTATTACATTGATTCTATCTGAGAACGTGGCTCAAAGTACAAAGTGCTAATAAGGGATACAATTTGGGATAGAGAAAGAGAACAAAATCCTTGCATCCATCCCGATTTGAAAGCCATCTTGGAGTCAAATGTAGTACCTCTTGACCGCGTCTGCATTGACGGGTATTTCGATTGTCATGCATTCCGAATCTGTAAGGTACAAGGCGCCATTTGGCAATACTTTCTTTACCAGGTATGGCCTTGCCAATTTGGAGTAAATTTTTGTTTAGCTTCTTCCTGATGAGGAAAGATTCTTTTCAAGACTAATTGCCCTTCTTTCAAGTCGCGGAGGCGAACTTTCTTATTGCAGGCTCGGACCATTCTTTGGTGATACAATTGACCGCGACAAACTGCATTGAGCCTTTTTTCGTCAATGAATGACAATTGTTACAAGCGGGTCTTGACCCAGTCTGTGTCCTCAATATCTACCTCCATAATGATCCTGAGAGACGGTATTTCAACTTCAGCGGGTATGACTGCTTCAGTTCCATATACCAATGAATACGGGGTCGCACCTATGGAAGTTCGCACAGTTGTGCAGTAACCAAGCAAAGCAATAGACAACTTATCATGCCAATATCCTTGTATCATTTTCCTAAGGATCTTCTTGATATTCTTATTGGCTGCTTCGACCGCGCCATTTGCCTTCGGTCGGTTAGGTGTGGAATTTCTGTGCATGATCTTGAATCTTTCACACACTTCATTCATTAAATGACTATTCAAATTTGCCATATTATCAGTGATGATGGTACTTGGTATATCAAAGCGACAAATGATGTTAGAATGAACGAAATCAACCACGGCTTTCTTGGTCACAGATTTGAGAGTAACGGTCTCAACGCATTTGGTGAAGTAATCTATTGCAACCAGAATGAATCTGTGCCCATTTGATGCTTTTGGTTCAATAGGCCCGATAACATCTATCCCCCATGCTGTAAAAGGCCAAGGGACTGACATTGTGTGCAACTCTAAAGGGGGTGAATGTATCAAATCACCGTGTACTTGGCATTGATGACACTTTCGCACAAAGGTAATGCAGTCATGCTCCATGGTAAGCCAAAAGTATCCTGCTCTGAGTACTTTCTTAGCTAGCACGTGCACACTCATATGGGGTCCGCAGATCCCCGAATGCATGTCATTGAGAGTTTTCGTGGCTTCAATTGCATCGACGCATCTTAACAGTCCCAGATCAGGTGTCCTTTTGTACACCACCCCTCCACTAAAAAAGAAACCACTTGCCAGTCGTCGAAGGGTTCTCTTTTGATTGTTTTTTTGCTATTGAAGGATACGTCCCATCTTGAAGGAAATTCTTGACATCAAAATATCACGGTTGACCGTAAATTTCTTCTTCGACCACATTGCAGTATACATGTTGACTTTGGACCTGAATCTATAACGGATCAATATGGGCTTTATCAGGATGGACAAGTGTCGAGGCTAATGTAGCCAATGCGTCAGCCAGCTCATTATGTATTCTGAGAACATGTCTAAACTTTAGAACATCAAACTTTTGGTGAAGATCATCCATACACTTCTTGTACATGATCAGCTTAAGATCTCGAGTTTCCCATTCGCCCTTCATTTGGCGTATCAAAAGATCTGAATTTCCGATCACCAGTAATTCTTTTATGTCCATGTCTAGCACCATACGCAAACCCATTATGCATGCTTCATACTCAGATGTGTTATTAGTGAAACTGAAGCGAAGTTGGGCTGCCACCGGGTAATAATGTCCTATGGGAGAGATGAGGACTGCTTCAATGCCATGTCCCTTTGAGTTAGAAGCACCGTCAAAGTACATTTTTCATTCGTGCTCTTCTTCATTAATCAACTCTTCGAGCACATCTACCTCCTCACCAGGAAAGTAAGTTTTCAATGGCTCATAATCATCATCCACCGGATTTTCAGCCAATTGATCACCTAAGCCTTTGGCTTTCATTGCAGTTCTGGTGACATAAACTATGTCAAATTCTGTGAGCAGGATCTGCCATTTTGCAAGTTTGTCAGTTGGCATTTGCTTTTGAAATATGTACTTCAATGGGTCCATCCGGAAAATCAGATAAGTGGTATAGGACAAAAGATAATGTTTCAACTTTTGTGCAACCCAAGTTAGGGCACAACACGTCCTTTCCAACAAAGTGTATCTGGCCTCGCAATATGTGAACTTCTTGCTCAGATAATAAATTGCCTGCTCTTTCTTCCCCGAGCCATCATGTTGCCCCAGTACGCAACCAAAGATGTTTTCATTGACTGACAAGTACAAAAATAATGGTCGGCCAGGCTCAGGCGGAACCAAAACAGGAGGATTTGACAAGTATTGCTTGATCTTGTCAAAGGCTTCTTGGCACTCTTCAGTCCATGCAATTGATGCATTCTTTTTCAACAACTTGAGGATCGGCTCACATATTGTGGTAAGTTGAGCAACGAAGGTAATTCTTGTATTGCTTTGATCTTCGCGGGATCCAATTCAATACCTCGCCTACTAACAATGAAATCTAACAATTTTCCAGCAGGCACACCAAATGCACACTTGGGTGGATTCAGCTTCAGATTGTACCTACGGAGCCTTTCAAAAAACTTTCTGAGATCTCTCACGTGTTCTTCAGCCGTTCTAGACTTGATAATCACGTCATCCACATACACTTCTATTTCTTTATGCATCCTATCATGCAAAAATGGCAGTCATAGCCCTCACATAGGTTGCCCCTGCATTTTTCAAACCAAACGGCATCACTCAATAGCAGTACGTTTCCCAAGGCATAGTGAATGCTATTTTGTATTCATCATCTTCATCCATCTGGATTTGGTGGTATCCGGCATAGAATTCAACAAAGGATTGTATCTCATATTTGGCACAATTTTCTACGAGAGTGTGAATGTTAGGCAATGGGAATTTATCTTTGGGAATTGCCTTGTTCAAATCTTGATAGTCGACACATATCCTTGTTTTTCCATCTTTCTTAGGAACCGGAACTATAGTTGCAGCCCAGGTAGTGTACTGAACCGATTGAATTACTTTTGCATCCAACTGTTTCATTATTTCATCATGGATTTTCTTGATCATATCAGTTTTGAACTTCCGTTGCATTTGTCTCAGTGGAGGGAAACCAGGTTGAATTGGCAATTCGTGGACTATCAATTCGGAGCTCAAACCCGGTATCTCATCATATGACCATGCAAAAACATCTCGATATTCAAAAAGCACCTTTCGAATATCGTTCTTCACTTCAGGTCGGCATACATGCTTATCTTGGTTTCCCTCACATCATCAGGGCTGCCAAGATTGAAATCCTCTGTATCAGCCAAATTGGGTTTAGGCTTGCCCTCATGGCGTTCAACTTCCAGGCCTATTTCAAATTCAGCATGTTCTCCATCATATTCAATCTCGTTAACAGATTCCTCAATGTTTTCTTCACCACTTTCAACCTCAACTACGGTTATGGAGCCAAAATCAGATTGCGGTCCTTGGATGGACGATAAGTTCCTTGAAAATTTCATGATATCAGGACCAACAGATATATCACTACAGATAAACAAAAGTAGAATAAAGTTAGGAATATGAAACGAGATTGAAGGAAAGCTTAGTTCTTAGGCCTTTCATTAATGAAAAAGGGTTTGAATTACAAACGGAAAGATGAGCAAAATAATGCACTTGGCATACAACCCTTAGAATATCCAAGTGTATTCAAAAGAAAACTGTAAAACAACAGTCTACCAAGACCCCTTCCTGATGGGGAAGGGAGTTGCATTCCAGTTAGTCAGGTGCACGTCCGGGCCAATGTATTGTATTGAAGCATTGCTAGAGCCTTTGCCCGGCTGTACCATGCTGATGCAACCCAAATTGCATCGACACCTACACTTGGTTTGGAAGTCAAGGCATGGATGATATGAGCTCGGGAGACGACTTGAAGACCATGCATTGGAGCTCAATTAAAGTGAGAGCAGGGCTGGAAACAGTTCAGGAAACAGGGGAGCCAAAACAGGGCAAAACAGGGCAGCACTCTCTGAGATTACTGCGTGGCGACAGACGTTTCCTATGCGCAATCGCGACCCTCTTGGCGCGATCGCGAAGAGAAGTTGCTTTCCTTGCGCGATAGCGCTCACCATGACGCGATCGCAAGCCTCTGAAGATTAGTGCCCTGCGCGATCGCTATTCCTTTTGCGCGATCGCGAAGACAATTTGAGGAGCAGCAACCAGAAACTTGGCAAATCTTGTAATGGGAAACTATAAATAGACCCCTTAGTCATTTATTGCTTTTTTACACAACCTTAAATGTAGAATGATATATTTCTTGAGTGAATCTCAATGAAGAACCCGTGAGCGGGCATGATTTCACTTGGTGGATTCTAAGTTGAACATCGTAACCTCTTTGATCATTCTATTTGCGAGAGCCGAGTGTCTCTTGAGGGTAGTTGCGTAGTATAGGTGATCCTTGACTTCACCCAGGGTGTATCGAGACAAGTTCCTCGGTGCTACTTAGGTAAACGTTTCAAGCCTCGTCTTGCTTTTTATCTCGATATCGTTATCGATATCGCCTATCTTGTTTAATTTCCGCATTTCCATATCGTTATTAGCATCCGCCTAGTTTCCATTGCATCAGTTGGTATCAGAGCACGGCTAGGCTTCGTTCTTACGAATCCTCGGTCTTGTTCTTGTTATTGTTGTCATTTTGTTGTTTGTTGTTCTTATTTGGAAGAAAAACAAAAAAATCCAAAAACTTGAAAATCACAAAAAAAATTGCTAGAAATCGTTGTTTGTTGGGATTTTGTTGTTGTTTGTTATTGGGGATTGTTTGTCATCATATTCCCGTTGATTTGGTACCCACGAAACACGATTTGAAGTCGTGAATCAAAATCTTGAAAACCAAATCTCAAAAGTTTAGAATTCACACAATTTGATAGGACTTGTTTTATGTTGTGAATTCTTGGTTGTTTGGTATCGGGGATTGTTCCTTATAGTTTTCCCGTCATTTTGATATCCCCATATCATCATTTGGAGTAGCGGACTAAAAATCGAGCTTTTGAAATTTTGAAGTTCTTGAAAATTTTGAAGAACTTATTCCAAATTCTTGAAAGAACTTGTTTGTTGATTGTTTGATTGGTAAAACCATTGGGGATTGTTTACTTCAGTTGAAAACACCCCTTGGAAGCTTTAGAACTGAACAACAAGTTGAATTGGGGTGATTTGTGTGCCAAAAACTGAGTTTACAGTCGGGGTTCTGGTTCTGGAAAGCAGGCCTGCGAGATCGCGCCCGGCTTCACGCGTTCGCGTCCCCTTGCCATTTTGTTCATCGCGATCGCGCCTTACCTCACTCGATCGCGAAGGGTTTCCATTTTCCAGAAAATCCTGAATTGGGACAGATTGTTCGCAAAGCATTCGTAACAGTTTCCACTCACCAAAACTCCAATTGTATCATCAAATATGGTGAGTTCGTAGATCACAAACCAAAAGTCATCCAATTCCGAATCCGTTTAGTGACGATTCGATCTTTGAACGTTTGATCGCGTCACTTCCGGTTAGTACTTCGAGGGTAACACTTCTACCCAATTAGTACTACTTCATTGTGCGAATAGGATACTCGTGCCTAGAGGGAGAGTAGAGCTCAAAGAAGACTGGTAGTATATTTTTGGCTCAAGTGCTCACTTATAAAGCCGTTCCCCCATCGAGTCCCATCAATTCCACTCACCCCGAAGAGTGTTTGGTTCTTGTGACTTGATTGGTTATTGAGGTGGTTGTTCAACTACGAGGAAGCCTTTGAGATCAAGCTTGAGTGATCCTACAACCCACTAAATTGAGTGTACCCGAGTGACACTCCAAAGGTGAGGGAGCGAGTGAGGGTTTTTACTCTAACCTCTTCCTCTTGTTTTTACTTTTTGTAGGTACATGGCCGGAGACGTATACGATACCGTTGAAGTCCCGGTAAGCACTTTGGCCTACCTCTTTGCCGAGGTGAGATCCATAAGTTCGGGGTTTGATAACCTCAAAGAGGAATGGACCCCGAGTGTCCAAAGGGGTACCGAAGAAGGTACTAGTGATGAAATGTTGGGCATTCCCCAACCGTTGGACATTCCCCAACAAGTGGGCACTCCCCACAACTTGGGCATTCCCCAAGGTAATGATGAGCTTAAAACGACACTTGTGGTACGGAGGAGTTTGGGTGCCATGAGTCTTGCGGAGTCGGAGCATGTGCAGAGAGAGAATCTCTTCCATGCTAGGTGTCGAGTGATGGGGCAAGTGTGCTCAATGATCATTGATTCGGGAAGTTGTGCTAACATAGTGAGTGAGACTCTGATTTCCCAATTACACTTGCCTACTATAACACATCCACATCCCTACCGGTTACAATGGTTGAGTGAGTGTTGAGAGTTGAGGGTGGTGAAGCAACTTTTGGTTGAGTTTGGCATTGGGAATTACCGAGATAAGGTAATGTTCGATGTAGTTCCTATGCAAGCTTGCCATCTCTTATTTGGAAGGCCATGGCAATATGATCGGAGCGTAGTACATGATGGTAGGACCAACTCTTACACGGTCTTGCACGGGTCTAGGAAGTATGTACTCAAGCCCTTGACGCCCAAGCAAGTAAGTAATGACTATAGGATTATGAGGGAGTTGAAGGAAGCCGCTAAGGCCAAGTTACCCATGAAACTTGAGCCCGGAACCAACAATCTTATGGTCATGCTCTTGCGAGTTGAGAGTGAAGCATCACCCTTACCTACAATTGGCCTTGAGTGAAAAATAAAAGAAGTGAGGGGAGAGGAAATCTCGAATGAGAGTGAGGACACCCTTTGTTCTAACCATGATTTATCTTCTTCTCTTTCTATTTGTTTTGGCTTATGTGTAGGAACTCTTGGAGGCGAGCTAGTGGAGCCTCAACCGTTTGCCTTGGAAGGAAGACAAGAGGACGGAGAGCATCATTGTGAACTTCGTGATGAAGGAATTGAATGCGACACTTCAAGCTATGTGAGTGCTCACGGGAGCGACACAAATGTAAGTGTTACCTTCCCTTCTTATGAAAATGTTAATCGCTCGTCTTGTCAAGAGTCAAAGCTAGTTGTTGCTTGTGATGCCTATATTGACATTGCAACTAGCGTAGAGTCTAATGGTCAACTAGTATGTGCATGTGAACCGCTAGTAGAGAGGAATGAAAGGCCACATCATGATGTGAGCCCAGTATTCAAAGGACCTCTCTTTAGTGGACAATGTAGGAGTTGACCTTGCTTGTGACCCTTGTTATGACACCCCACCCGTATTTGATAAAGGGAAAGATGAGTTATGTGGCTCTACCCTTGTTGATATAATTGATTTTGGTGGATTTGTGTGTCGTAGTAAGGATAATAGTGACCTTGAGGAGTCCAAATTGCATGAATTGGACAAAGTTGTCTATGATGACTCCTCAAGTGCGGATGATGAACCTAGCTTTGATACTATGCCTTTGCTTGACCATGAAATTGAGGTGCATGCTTTTACTAATCCTTTGTTTGAGAGCATCCTTATTTGTGGTGGTGAGTTGTATCGAGCTAGGGTTGAGAGAGAGTTGGAACCTCCGTGGTGTGAGGGATTTGATCCCATAGACAACTCTTTATTTGAAACTTCGAGTGAGGTAGATGATTCTTCTAGTGACCCTACTCTTGTTGGTTCGGGTTACGATGATGAAGAGGCCATTAATAATGCCCTCCTTGAGAGTTTACCTTGTGAGGGGGGTTGTCTTGAGGATGAAATTAGAGGTGAGGAGGTGTCTCTTAGTGTGAGTATGAGAGCTCTTAAGAAGGGGAGTGGGGTAATTGATTCTAATTGTGAATTGACTTACTTTGTCTATCTCATTACAGATGTTAACCACACTTTGAGAATTGAGCATGCCAAAACCATTGTGCCGCATTGTGAAGGTATTACGTTGAAGGTTTGGTATGTTGATCATGAGCTTAGGGGTCATAGGAACTTTGATTGCTTAATCTTGAATGTTCCATGTCCTATTGGTCTCTTCGCTTGTTATGTTTGTGAGTGCTTGTCACTATGGAGCCAAGAACTTGTTGTCTCCTTTGGAGACATAAGCTTTTTGATTTGCATTGATACTTGGCTCTATCACAAGAGTGAATTTTCCACACCACTTACCTTCACTCTTGTTGGACTTGCCTACTCGCATCGTGGGAAGTCTTGGTGCACTAATCTTTAACTTAGGGATCGTAGTGATTTGGATAGCTTAATCTTGCATATGCCATGTACTATTGATCTCTTTATTTGTTCTTGTGTTGGGAGCACTTCGTTGTTGAACCAAGTACTTGCTAGTTCCTTTGGGAACATGAGCTTCTTTGTTGCCATTGATACTTGGTTGTACCATAAGAGTGTGTTTTCCCACACTTGGTGCACTAACCTACTCTTGTAGTAGGAGCTTTTGTTTTTTGTTTGCCTTTTTGATGTAGGTGATGCTACCTTGGAGGAGGACGCCTTAATTTCAAGGACGAAACCTTCTCAAGAAGGGGAGGATGATGCAACCCAAATTGCATCGACACCTACACTTGGTTTGGAAGTCAAGGCATAGATGATATGAGCTCGGGAGACGACTTGAAGACCATGCATTGGAGCTCAATCAAAGTGAGAGCAGGGCTGGAAACAGTGCAGGAAACAGGGGAGCCAAAACAGGGCAAAACAGGGCAGCACTCTCTGAGCTTACTGCCTGGCGATAGACATTTCCTCTGCGCGATCGCGACCCTCTTGGCGCGATCGCGAAGAGCAGTTGCTTGCCTTGCGCGATAGCGCTCACCATGATGCGATCGCGAGCCTCTGAAGATTAGTGCCCTGCGCGATCGCTATTCCTTTTGCGCGATCGCGAAGACCATTTGAGGAGCAGCGACCAGAAACTTGGAAAATCTTGTAATGGGAAACTATAAATAGACCCCTTAGTCATTTATTGCTTTTTTACACAACCTTGAATGTATAATGATATATTTCTTGAGTGAATCTCAATGAAGAACCCGTGAGCGGGCATGATTTCACTTGGTGGATTCCAAGTTGAACATCGTAACCTCTTTGATCATTCTATTTGCGAGAGCCGAGTGTCTCTTGAGGGTAGTTGCGTAGTATAGGTGATCCTTGACTTCACCCGGGGTGTATCGAGACAAGTTCCTCGGTGCTACTTAGGTAAACGTTTCAAGCCTCGTCTTGCTTTTTATCTCGATATCGTTATCGATATCGCCTATCTTGTTTTAATTTCCGCATTTCCATATCGTTATTAGCTTCCGCCTAGTTTCCATTGCATCACATGCTGATTTCAAAAATGCCACCTAGATCGAATGGTGCATCCTGATTGTCTTTCACTGTGTTGAAATTTGTAGCGACAACCTTTGGTTTCATGACATACCCCACAAAAGACTGAGTGAGACACGGAATTGGCTTTGGGAGAGACCAAACTGTCGACTTCTTTTTCTTTGCTTTCTTGCGATCACCTGCTTTTGGCTTGAACCCTAGTCCCCACGTGCCTTGCATGCCATCTGGATAAATTGTATTTACCCTGCCTTGTAGTGATGCTCCCAAGCCCTTTCTAAATTGGAAACCATGCTTTAACATTTCAGATGCCATCATAATAGACGTCTCTGACACTATTAGGACGAGTATAGGTTTCCCTTGTGTTAATGTTTCCACATACACCACATCGGAGGTTTGATACTTGATGGTCGAGCGTGTGGTGACAACTTCAAGAGCTAGTACGTCCAGACTGTTGTTAAACTGTAAGTCGTCCTCTCCAAAAACTACGACAGCTTGATTATCCCAAGTAAACTTGACCACCTGATGGACTGTAGAAGGTACAACACAGGCCATGTGGATCCATGGTCTGCCCAATAATAGATTGTAAGATGCATTTGTTTCCATGACTTGAAACTCAATGCTGAAAGTAGCAGGACCAATGGTCAACTCAAGATTAATGATGCCCAAAGATTCTCAAATTCCACCATCAAAAGAACGAACATCAGAGGAACTTGCCCTAATTTTGTTCATATCCACCTTTAGACTCTTCAATGTAGACAGAAGGAAAATGTTCAATCCTGCGCCGCCATCTATTAGAACATGTGTGACATAAGAGTCTTCATACTTAACTGAGAGATGAAGCGCCCGATTATGACCGGTTCCTTTTGCTGGCAGCTCCTCATCGGAGAACATCAGACGATTAGTCTCAAATACTCTGCCATCAAGTACTTCCAGATTAGCCACAATGGTTTGTTCAGGAATATAGGCCTCATTCAGTATTTTCAACAATGCGTTGCGATGTACTTCAGAGTTCATAATTAAAGACAAGAGTGATATCTGAGCTGGAGTCTTTCTCAATTGGTCAACGATAAAATAATCTGTCGATCTCATTTTCTTCAAAAATTCTTCGGCTTCTTTCTCAGACACCGGCTCTTTAATGGGTCCTTGGTCTTCTCGACCTAGCTTTGCCTTTCTCAATTCTTCCAGGGTAAAACATCCCCCGGACCGAGTTAGACCATTTACATCTGCAACAACCTCCATGATTTCCTTCCCATTGTAAGACATAATTGTCTTGTTATAGTTCCAAGGAACGACCTTTGTACTTTTGACAGGGAGTTGCGCTGCCTGAGTGATGACAAATGGTTCACACTTCTTTGCCTTAACCTCGAAGACCGGAGTTTTCTGGCATGATGGCCCTTGCACAATAAATGCTGGTGCACTGTCATGAACTTTTTCCTGCTTAGCTGCCGGAATTGTGAAACTTGGCTCAACAGCCGCATCCTGCTTTGCTTTGTTGACAACAGACGCACTTGACTTTCCCCGATTACAACAATAAATGGCTCATGGCTTTTGATGTCTGGGGAGGGACCAACTGCCACAATCTGCTTGGCGGCTTTCCCTTTCATGTATTCTTCTATGCATACCATCCCTACCATGTGTATGTTTTCTTGAACATCACGAGCTGGTAACAGATTTTGATTCACATTTTGTGTTTCATCCCCCACGACTTTTATCTAATTAATGTCTATCATGGTCTGGATTGCTCTTTTGAGTTCCCAGCAGGATTTTGTGTCATGTACAGGTGCTCCAGAATGAAATGCACAATGGCGTGAATGATCAATTCTTTCATTGGGGTTCACTTTTCCAGGGATTGGTTTCAACAGATTGGCTTGTTGCAACTTTTCAAACAAATTAGTGTAAGTTTCCCCCAATGGGGTGAACTGCCTTTTCTCTTGTTGCATGTTTCTCTGTTGCATGTTTGGACGAAACCCGGTGGACCCCATGGTCGATAAGGCATCTCCTGCTGAGCCCGGAATTGAGCATGTGCCTGTTGATTGTTATACTGGACCGGAGCAGGGGGTGCACGCCATTGTGGACCAGATAGCGGCTGAGAATAAGATGCTGCATTGACAGGGAATGAGAACTGCAGCATGGCAAATTGTTGGCCATGAGGTGGATAGAATTGTTATGGCGGGGGTGTCCAAATGTACCCTTGACGGTCATTGTATCTTCCGTCATTTCTTCTCGGTCCAGGACCAACCATGGCCATTTCATCTTTCTTTTCTTTCTTCTTCCCAAAAGCACCTGACCCTGATTGCAACGCTTGGGTAGTGGCTCTCAAAGCTGTTTAGCTGACAATCTTGCCTGCCTTGATTCCTCTATCAATCATTTCAGCAATTCTCACTGCGTCACTAAAGTGCTTCCCAATGGCAGAGGCCATCGCTTGGTAGTACGTCTCATCGAGCACTTCGACGAATTCTTCAACCATCTTATCATCTGGGATCAAAGGGCTCACATGCGCCGCCTGTTTGCGACACCTGTAAGCATACTCTCTGAAACTTTCACTTTGTTTCTTTGTGATCGTCTTCAAAGAAGAACGATCAGGAGCAGCCTCCATTTTGTAACCATAATGGTTTAGGAAAGTGCAGGCGATGTCATCACAGGTGACCCAGATCGAAACATCTTGTTGTACAAACCATTCTGTTGCCGGTCCTCCTAATTTGTCAGCAAAGTATGCCATCAACAATTCATCCTTCTCAATGCCCCTCATTTTGTTAAGGTAGATCTTCATGTGGATGCTATGATCACTTTGTCCAGTGTACAGATCGAATTTGGGCACAACAAAACCTTTAGGCAATGGCACATGAGGGAACAAACACATGTCTTTGTATGAAATATTGGTTTTACCCCCTAACCATTGTATGTTTTTCATAGTTTGCTCCAAGCTTTTCAATTTACGAGCAAAGTCATTCTCTTATGTTTTTCCCAACCTCTTGATATCAGCATGTAATTCTGGGTGGTGTCCCTGATCATATGACTCGGTTTGGCGGCACACATTACCCTGAGCTTGGTCAAATTGTTGATCACGGGCCCTTAACTGTGGGTCACTGTTCGATCTTTGCAAAGTGTGTCCTGCAGGAACGGTGAATGCTGTGGCAGGAACTTGGGGTTGGCCATGTTGTCCATGCTGTGGAAATTGTGCCCCAGGTTGTACAGTAGAAGGTCCGGCTGCGTTGTCAGTTTCCGGATGTGGACCAAATCTCGGGGGGTAACGGGGGTCTTCTACCACTGTGGATTGCCCTTGCCCTGGCGGCTGAGTATTTGTCATGAAACCAGCAGCACCTGGCGGAATAGGAGGTGCCTGAACTGCTGCCAAGTTACGAACCAACTGCATCATCATTTCAATCATAGCCGTGAAGTCCTTGGCTATCTTTACCTGGTTCTCAGCCAAACGAACCAACTCAGTCTTCTCAGTTTCCTCGGCCATCGTTGTTGGAGTGTTTTCCTGAATAGGTCAACCACTTCTGGAACAGGCAGTGGTCCCTTAATTCTGGTGGAATAGGAATGTGGGGCCAGCACGGCAGTTGCTCAAGCTCTAATCAAATCAAAACACGTTAGTGCAACAAGATAGCATGGAACATGAATTTGCTCGTCGGCTTAACCAATGCCTAAATTCGTTATGCGTCATCCCGAATTGGTTTAGATTATATCCCCAAGTGTATTGTTTGATTTCTTTTTCTTCTTCTCTTTCTTTCTTTCTCTTTCTCTTTTTCTTCGTTTTTTTTAATTTTTTTTCAAGTGAGGCTAGAGGGTGAAATAAATTGACACATAAAAATAAGCAAAAGATTTTCAGTACTAAAAAAGAGTACATACAGTGCTCCGGAGCACAACCAAAAGAAACGTAAAAATGACTGGAAAAAAATAAATTAAAATAAATTACAACTGCTAAGTTCAAAAGCGTCATAAAGTACAACATGCCAAGATGTAAAATAAATGACAAAAGGCAACAATCTGCATCATCTTGGCCTGATGTATCTACTAAGCTGACCAGGGTACAAAGTCAGCTGGCTCCTCTGGGTCGAACTCGAATGGCTCCTCGGGATCTCCCTCGGCTAGTGGCAACGGCTGGCTCAAAACATCATGCAATATGTCCACCTGCCGTGCTACATTCCTCACATAATCTGGAGCTTCAATGAGGATAGTCCTATTAGGCGAGTTATTATGATCTATGCACATCTGAGCCAAATAGTTTGCCAACTCCAACACCTGTTCCTAACCTCGATCAATGACTCTCCTTGACACGGCTATTTGCTGAAGCTGGGTCGTGGCCAATCTCAATGCATCATTCTTTAGAATCACTGCTTGATCAAGTTGTTTATGCAATTGGTCAATGTTCCCAAGGAACTTCTGTAAGAATCTGTCGCTCTCAGCTTGGGCAGTTACAGCGCTGTCCCTCTCTGTCAAAGCTCTACGATGCAAGTCATGGAGGTGCCTGATAGTATCTGAGTGCTGATGTGTTAAACCCTCACTCTCTGACTGAGCAGCTGTGGCGGCGCCCCTCTCTGCAACTAGGCTTTGTATAGTAGCACGGTATTCCTCCCCAATCTCACGCCTAGCAAGCAGAACCTGCATATCCAACCTGGCCTCAATGTCAACCATGCCTGCTCTTGACCTCACAGGCATCTTTCTGGGTATGGGCTGGTGGTAATACCATAGCTTGTACTCTCGAACAACCTCCCCCTTAAGTCCATCCTGAACCTGTGTATTTTCTGCGAGGCGTCTCCTAGTATCCCACAAGCGCAAGATATCACCTCTAAGAGTAGCTGGGTTGAGAGAATAGTCTGAGACATATGCACTCATGTCCTCAACTATTGGGATCTCCTGCTTTCGACCCAACTGCCTAAGTACACACAGATAAGCATAAGGCCGGGGTGCTGTCAAACCCATCAGAACGAGAAAAGAACGGTCCACACATCTGTGTACAACCTCTCTCTTAGGAAACCAGCTACACTGCCACAAAATCTTGTCCAGCATGAGAGAGTTCAAGAAAGACCTCCATTCTTGCTCATTCCCTGGGAATTTATACTTCTCAATGTGTTCGAGATGATACTCGAGATAATCGATGTCACAGTACCTAAGAATATCACGATGTGGGCAAGGGCGTACATGCTCCAAAAACCAGACCTGTAATAGGAGGTTACACCCCTCAAAGAAACCGCTTTCTCCCTTGTGGCATCGAGTCAAAGCATGAAATATACTACCCAGAATCATCAGAATTATAGTGGCGTCTGGTGCTCCACCATATAAAGCTGTCATGATGCAACTGACCTTAATAGATATAGCTCTATCCGGTAGTGGGAAAACCAGAAACCCTAGCAAAGCGAACACAAAGACTTTAGGAAAAAGTTGCACCCAATCTTCATATTTCAGCTTGTCATGGAACTCAAATCCATGCTTTTTAAAACCATTATCGGCCCTAAAACGATCATAAAGGTAGTCAAATGAAATCCAGCCTTGACGAACACTAGCGATCGAGAGGTCTGTTCGTACCTTGATGTTACTAAAAAAATCATACTCATGAACCTTCTTCGGAGCAATGATGTTCTTTTTCTCAAAATCTAGCTTAATAAGCCTAGCTATTTCCTCGAGGGTCGGTGTCATCTCGAACCCCTTAAAACAGAAAGTATTTTGGTTCGGGTTCCAAACCCAACTAGTGCACTGACCAACTCTCGACGTGGGACAATAGGTTAGTCACAAGGTCAGTCAAAAAACCAATCTTATCCTGGACTAATTTCTTCTGCATATTATTCATTGTTTCCCACAAAGACTTCAAAGATTTCTCCGATTTGGGTGGGCCATCAGTCATCATGATAGAGGGTGGAATGGCATCAGCAGAGTATTTTCTCTTTATCGACCTAGAAGATGATGCAGCCATTGGTGGAATGGCATCAGCAGAGTATTTTCTCTTGATCGACCTAGAAGATGATGCAGTCATTGTACCTAATGAAAACATGAGTCAAATGTTTGAAAACTTGAAAACAACTTAAAACAGTTGACCGACTGAGCAAAACAGATGCCTAAACTTCTAATTCGATACTCCAATTTTCAATAAAACATTGTCATTGTAACGACGTAATGTTGACCCTAAGAGAAATTGAAAAAATTTTGCCATCATAACGGCATCAGGACTGACTCCAGAAATTTACCAACATTGGTATTTAGATGTAATTTACAAAAGAAAAAATTCGACGATACAACTGTCACGACCCAACCTAGGGCCGCGACGGATAACCGATACTAAGTGTCGATCATCGCTAATCCTACTAATAATCTATGAATTATAGAGATGAGCTGGCAACCTAGTTATGAATACATACATATTTACTGAAAACATAAAGTCTGGAAAGATGATAAGGCTATCACACGCTAATATACATAACATATTGACTGCACCACACAGGGACATATCTACAGGCCTCTAAGAGTGATGAACTGAATATACAAAGGACGGGACAAGGCCCCGCCATACCCAAACTGGCTGACTGTACACATACCAAAATATAAGTAATTCCGGGAGTAAGCGGAGTGAATCTAATAGCTGATAGATGGCCTACTAACGTGGTCAAAGCATTGATCTATCTGCACCTGCGCGACATGAAACGCAGCGCCCCAGAAAAGGGCATGAGTACGATGCGTACCAAGTATGTAAATATGAGCTGGAGCATAGCAATATAGCTGGAAATCTGAAGAACGTACTAAACATCATCTAAATATAAACTGAAGTCTAGCTGAATCTGAAACTAAAGACTGAGATGAATTATACTAATAAATAACTGTAATATGACTGATAACTGGTAACTAGGAACTGGAACTGATAACTGTCAACTGATCCTGGCACTAAGAACTGGTGGCTGATAACTGAGAACTGATAACTGGTACTGAGTTAAAACTGAAATATTATCTGAACTAGTACCTGTCTGGTGTTATGCGCTATATCCCCCCAAATCAGGTAACTGAAAAACTGAACTAGCCTCATGTATAATCAAGTAGTACATACTGTGGCTATATACGCGTATATAACAAACCTGGCAGGTGTTATGGGCTATATCCCCCCAGCCAGTAATATCTAGTCTCTCTTGTCAGAGTGTGCGAATGAAACCCGGTCACACTAGGTGTTTCAACTCCCGCCTGAACCAGAGGGGTTGTATCCCCCAGATGGGTAGTATCACACGCGACCGGACTGTGTGTCCAATGTCCAGCCTCTATGGGGGACTCCAAATCACACATAACATGATCACAATATAAGCATAAGCATGTATGAGGCATAACACATGTGGAAACAATATATATGGACTCAAAGGAATGATAAGAAAACTCTGGAGGGAATTATAGACACAACCTGAAACTTAGAATTTGTCCAACTCTTTGAATTTCTATAAAAAATTTGGCAGAGTTTCCCCTGAAACTGGATGATCCGCAAAAACAGAACCAGCACTATACTATACACGGAAATAGATATCCGGATAAACCAATAACATAAACATGTTAAACAGATTACAAGAGGAGACGACTGGATGACATACAAATCCGCAGATGGAATGTCTAGACAGCACCACTGTCCTGCTCTTTGACCTAATATTTAGAGTGTAGATCAAAGATATAGACTTCATGGTCTTTATCAAAGTTTTAGATATATGTCTTAGGGTTCTGATAAGGATCAAACGAGCCTAGACACTTTCCAACGTATGCCAAGCATGGAAGATACAAAGGACTTGAAGTCAAGAGCTTTGGAAGTGTTTCGGATGGTCTCAGCTCTAGGTCCCACGCCTAAGGAGGAGGAGGGCCGCCCAGCACAGCCAGGCGCCCCGCCTGGAGAAGTTTCTGTCCGAAGGTGCAAATGTGCACAGGCGGGCCGCCCAGCTAGGCGCCCCTACCCAGGCGCCCGCCTACCTAGGCCTCACCCAGGCGCCCCGCCTAACCCCAGGCGCCCCGCCCAGACCCAGCACAAGCCAGGCGCCCCTCCCAGCTGCTGGATTTATGGTTCTTTTACTGTTTTGCCCTTCGTGGCTTATTTGATGAACCTTATTAGCAAGGGTATTTTTGTCATTGTGTAAACTTGGGAAACACTATAAAAATCCAAGTATAGCTTATTTTGAAGAAGCTTGTTTAGATGAATGATTGAATATTGTGAAGAGTGTTACTCTTTGGGTTTATGAAAACCAACCTTGAGTTTGGGACTTGTTTACATCTAGTGAATTCTAGTTGCAAAACAACCCCGCCCCGATCATTCTACTTGCGGGTCCTAGTTGCCTAACGTAGGTGTTCTTGGCCTTCTCCCGGGGTGTAACGGAACTAGTTCTCCATTGCTACTTGGGATTATGATCGAGTTACGTCCCGTTCTCTATCTTTTACTTTTCTGCGTTTGATTCTTATCAGTTTGGTATCAAAGCAAGGTTCGGGTATCGTTTCTACGAACCCCTGACCCTTGATTCTTTGTGTCTAGGTTAGTTTCTACTTTAGTTTTCTTGTTGTTGTTATTGAAAGAAGAAAAACACAAAAAAAAATTGAAAAATTCGAAAATCCAAAAATTTGGTGTAATTTGTTGGTTTGTAGGATTCATGACATGGATGTTATGGATTCTTGATCGTGATTGAATTCCCGTTGTTTGGGTACCAAAAACACTTGGATTGGTGAAATTGAAAATTTGAAACCCCAAATTTTCCTTAAACTCTTGATGAACTTGTTCTTGATGATTTTGGCTTGATTCTTGGGTTGAATGGATATTTGAATGGAAACTTGATATTGGGGATTGATCTTCAATGAAAAACAAACGATTTGGTACCAATTTTGTGGGATTTGAATATGTCTAACACCAAATTTGATGAACCACAATCTTTGATAAACCCTTTTGATAAACCCTTGTTTTCTTGAGTTTCTTGACTTGAATCTTGATTTGATTGATTGTTTGGATATAAACTTGATTTGGTTTTGTTAAGGAAGAACAAAAACAACTTTGGGTATCATTGGATTGTGAAAACAAGTTGAAAACACCGGATTTGAGGCTTGAAAATCGACTTGGAACAAGTTTGGAACGAATTGGGCATTGCTTCCGGCCAGGCGCCCCGCCTAGCTGAGACTCTGCATTGGACCCAGGCGCCCCGCCTAGGTCCAGGCGCCCCGACTGATTGCCTGCACACCTTAGGCGCCCCTCCTGAGTTTCAGGCGCCCCACCTGACTGCTGAAGGTGTTGTTTTGGGTAGATTTTCATAAGTTTTCCCATTTGTTTGATTGCATAACATCTAGCTAGTGCTATTTTAAGTAACCGTTCTACTTAATTGGTACTAGTCCTTTATTGCTTATAGGTAACTCGTGCCTAGATAGGAGACTAGAATTCGAAGAAGACTCGTAGAATCTTTTGATCCAAGTCCTCACTCCAAAGTGCTTAACGTTCATTGAGTCATATCAACTCCACTCACCCCGGAGTACAATTGGCTTGTGAATAGTTGATTGAGTTGAGGATTGTTGTCCAACTACTTGAAGCTATTAGTAATCAAGTCCGAGTGAAATAGCCACCACCACTAAACGAGTGATCCAAGTGAAACGCTTGTGAGGGAGTGAGTGAGGTTGTTTTACTAATGCTTGTTGATTTTGTAGGTACAATGGCAACCGATGGAGATGATCCTATAAAAATCTTCATGGCTACCGTTATAGCCAAGTTGGAGGACATAACCTTGAGACTTGAGTCCGTCGAGAGGAATCAAGTTGAGACCGGTGAGAGGAGGACCCCGAGTGTCCAAATTGAATCCGGAGAAGGCACAAGTCATAGCACTCCTATGACTCCCGGACACTTTGTTGAGCTAACCAAGAAGTATGAACAAAGCAAAGTTGAAGCTCTACAAGAGCGTGGGTTGGGCAATCCCCGACAAGAGGGCAATCCCCTCAACTTGGGCAATCCCTAAGGAAATGCTCCACTTCGAAGACCCGTGCGGAATGTCCCACCTCTTGAACAAATTGATGAAGTTCAAGAAGAGGAGGAGGCCAGGTATGGTGATGAATCCTATGGGTATGATGTTCCTTATCAACCTAGGAGGCAAATGCATTGGGGTTGAAATGTGGATAGGGGTAGAGGCCGAGGTCGAGGGCCACCCAAAAGGCTATGCTAGAGGGAATGCGAGGAGAGAGTATGTTGCTCATGATGACCATTATGGAGGCCAACCGGAGCCTAACTATGGGGTACGTGACAACAACAACAACCTTAATAGTGTCAAGCTCAATCTTCCATCCTTCAAGGGAACTTGTGATCCGGAGGCATACATGGAATGGGTACTACTCATGGAGAGAGTCTTTGACACCAATGAGATGACCGAGGAGAGAAAAGGTACCTATGCTATTTCTACCTTTGAGGCCTATGCTTCTACTTGGTGGGAGTCAATGAAGAGGTCAAGGAGAAGAATGAATTTGCATTTGAATGTGACTTGGGATGAGTTGAAAGGGCTTATGAGTACCAAGTACATAACTCCAAGGTATCGACAAGAGAAACTCAAGAAGCTCTATGATCTAAAACAAGGTGTCAAGACGGTGCATGAGTACCATGATGAATTTGAAAAGACCCGAATGGCATTGGATATGGACACCGAAGGTGAAGACGAAGCCATGATCCGTTTCAAGAATGGCTTGAGCTATGGTATAGCTTCTCAATTGAGGTTGCATCATTATCTCACACTTCAAGATATGTTTGAAGCCGCAATTGATGCCGAGACTTGGCTTAAGGGAGAGAAATTCAAAAACAACACTCCTACTACCACAAGCAAGCCAAAAGAGTGGAAGACTCCAAGTGCAAACTTTCCAAGTCCAAGTGCAAGTGCTAGCAAAGAAGTGAAAAGGCCTTATGAGAAGACTACACCAAACTTGGAAGGTACTTCTAAAACTCGCTTGAGTAATCCTATTTCTACTTCTACTCAATGTTATAAGTGCGAGGGCTTTGGGCATATTGCTAAAGAATGCTCCACAAAACAAACCATGGTTGTGGTTGGCAATTTGGTGTATGAACAAGAAAGTGAGTGCGAAAATGAGGAAGTAGAGGAGGATGAGGAAGTTGAATGTAAGGTTGCCGAAGAAGGTGATGAAGGTCCTCAAATGTTCTTGGTGGTTAGGAGGAGCTTGAGTACCATTCTCATGGAAGAGGAGGTGGAAAATGATCAAAGAGAAAGTCTCTTTCATGCTAGATGTCGTGTGATGGGGCAATTGTGCTCAATGGTTGTTGATTCGGGGAGTTGTGCCAACATAGTAAGCCAAACCTTGATTTCTCAATTGAAATTACCCACTCGAAAGCATCCAAGCCTATATCGCTTACAATGGCTTAGTGAGTGTGGTGAACTAAAGGTGGTGAAGCAAGTGTTGCTTGAGTTTAGCATTGGGAACTATAGATATAAGATCATGTTTGATGTTGTCCCGATGCAAGCTTGCCATCTATTGTTTGGGAGACTATGGCAATATGATAGATGTGTTGTGCATGATGGTAGGACCAACTCCTACACGGTCAAGCAAGATGGGAAGAAATATGTGCTTAGACCTTTGACTCCAAGGCAAGTAAGGGAAGACTACAAGCGGATGAAGGAGTTGAGGGAGGCGGCTAAAGCAAAGTCACCCATTGTACTTGAACCCGAGGCAAACAATCCCATTGTTTTGCCATTGCATGATGAAAATGAGAGTCACTCCACTTCAATTGAGAGAGAAAAGATAGAGAGAAGCGAGGGAGTGACCGGTGACAATCCAAGAGAGGAAAAAGGAGAGGATTTGAGGAGTGATGTGAGTGGATTGTCACCACAAACTACACTTGACCATGAGGTAAAATTGAGAGAGATGAGAGGTGAGGAAGGAAAAATTGAGAGTGAGAGCACCCATTGTTCTAACCCTTCTTTATCTTCTACTTCTTTTTGTGAAAGTCGTTGTGTAGGTACATTTGAAGACAAGCCATTGGAGCCTCAACCATGTGCTTGGAAGGAAAGACAAGATGAGAAAAGTTCTCAATGTGAGCTTCATGAAGGGAGAGTTGCATATGACGCTTCAAACCTTGTGAGTGATCAAGGAAGTACTACAAATGTAAGTGTTACTTCACCTTTTCATGAGCCTACTAGCTACTTGTCTTGTGATGACTCAACACTAGCTGGTGTCTTTGATGCATCTAGTGAACATACCACTAGTGACGAGTCTAGTTGTCAACTTGTGTGTGCTTGTGAAACACTAGTTGGAAGGGATGTTATGCCACATCATGATGTGAGCTCATTGTTCATTGAACCCCTCCCTAGTGTAGATTTGATAGTTGACCATGATTGTGACCTTTGCTATGACACACCACCAACCTTTGACAAATGGGAAGATGAGATAGTTGATCATTCCCTTATTGATGTACTTCTATTTGGTGGACCAATGTGTTGTGGTAAAGATAGAATTGACCTTGAGGAGTCCAAATTGCCTGAATTGGACAAGGTTGTCCATGATGACTCCTCAAGTGAACCTAGTCTTGATAACTTGTTTATGCTTGATCATGATAGTGAGATGCATGTTTTTACCAATCCTTTATTTGAAGGCATTCTCATTAGTGGTAATGACTTGTATCGGACTAGGGTGAATAGTAGGATGGAACCCCCATGATGTGATTCCTTAGGCAACCCATTGCTTGAGAATATGGGTGAGGTAGATGGTTCTTTGAGTGACCCTCCTATTGCTTGTTGGGGTTATGATGAAGAAGAATCCATCATCAATACCTTCCTTGAGAGCTTGACTTTTCAGAAGGGTTGCTTAGGTGATAAAATTGGAGGTGAAGAGGAGTCCCTTGGTGTGAGTAAGTATGCTCTAAAGAAGGGGAGTGGAGTGCTTGATCCTACTTGTAGGTTGGGCTATTTGATTCACTCCACTCCACATGTTGATCACACCTTGAGGATAGATTGGTACGTTGATCTTGAGCTTAAGCTTCAAGGGGATTTTGGTAGCTTAATCTTGCATTCCCCATCTCCCCATGACATATTTGCTCATTATCTTGTTGACTGTATGATGATATTTAACCAAGTACTTATTGTTCTCCTTGGAGACTTGATATTTGTGCTTATCATTGATTCTTGGTTATATCACAAGAGTGTGTTTTTCGACACTTCTTGCACTAACCTACTTTCAAAGTAGGAAATCTTGTTTGCTTGTCGTTGCTTGTAGGTTCTAAGCTCCATGTTAAGGCAAGGGAGATCTTGAAAGAGACCTATGTCAAGGTGACGATCAAGAGTTACAAGGGAGGATAGCGTTGGGCACCCCAAGGAGATGATGCCATGGACGTGAATGCAATAATTTCGAGGACGAAATCTTCTCAAGAAGGGGAGGATGATAAGGATCAAACGAGCCAAGACACTTTCCAACGTATGCCAAGCATGGAAGATACAAAGGACTTGAAGTCAAGAGCTTTGGAAGTGTTTCGGATAGTCTCAGCTCTAGGCCCTATGCCTAAGGAGGAGGAGGGCCGCCCAGCACAGCCAGGCACCCCGCCTAGCCCAGGCGCCCCGCCTGGAGAAGTTTCTGTCTGAAGGTGCAAATGTGCACAGGCGGGCCGCCCAGCTAGGCGCCCCTACCCAGGCGTCCGCCTGCCTAGGCCTCACCCAGGCGCCCTGCCTAACCCCAGGCGCCCCGCCAAGACCCAGCACAAGCCAGGCGCCCCTCCCAGCTCAGGTGCCCCTCCCAGCTGCTGGACTTATGGTTCTTTTACTGTTTTGCCCTACGTGGCTTATTTGATGAACCTTATTAGTAAGGGTATTTTGGTCATTGTATAAACTTGGGAAACACTATAAAAACCCAAGTATAGCGTATTTTGAAGAAGCTTGTTTAGATGAATGATTGAATATTGTGAAGAGTGTTACTCTTTGGGTTTATGAAAACCAACCTTGACTTTGGGACTTGTTTACATCTAGTGGATTCTAGTTGCACAACAACCCCGCCACGATCATTCTACTTGCGGGTCCTAGTTGGCTCGAGGGTAGTTGCCTAGCGTAGGTGTTCTTGGCCATCTCCCGGGGTGTAACGGAACTAGTTCTCCGTTGCTACTTGGGATTAGTGATCGAGTTATGTCTCGTTCTTTATCTTTTACTTTTCCGCGTTTGATTCTTATCAGGTTATGGGGATTCTTAAAGCATCTAAATATCAATTTTGTACAAGGAGTTATGATTAATATACTAACAGTTGTCCAAAGATCAAAATGATTTTTTAGATTTTGAAACGTTTTGTCTTACTGATTCGGACATCTTTCACCTTGGATTTTAGTACCAAATTAAGTATATAAAAGGTTTACTTGATATTATACAAATTTTTCACAAGAAACACTAAGTTTATAACTAAGAAAAGCTTCAAAAGCTAAAAGATACATGCCTTGCCAAAAGAAAGGTTTAGTCTTACATACCTTTGATGTTTCTTGCTTCTCAACCTTGTTTTTCTTGAATTCAACACCTTCTAAAGCTTAAACAAGCTATAATACAGCATTTAGGTAATTTATTTAGCCATGAAGTAATTCTAAAACTCAAACTATAGACGAAACTGAAGGTAGCATAACGTTACCTTAATCTCGTAGAGCGTTTTGACGAAATCTGTCTTCAATTTCGAGTTACGATTGGCGTCATTCCTTTAAAATCATAAAAGTGGCTTAAACCTTCATATAAGCATTGTTTCTATTATGTATGTTCTGGAAATAACGAAAAAGAAGACATTTTTTCCTTTTATACTCGAAACATTCTAGTTTTAGTCCTCTTTTGCGCTTATGTCCCTTTTTCTGGCCTGACTTCTGACGCTCATATCTTTTTATACCGACATTGTATGAACAAAGCGTTAAAATTTTTGGAAACTATACTCCAAGAGCTTTAATTTAATATATGATATGTCCCCAAAAGATCTCATATAACACACGGAATTAATTGTTGAAAAAGCTTCATTACAAGTCAATTCCTTAGTCGGTTTTTCCGCAACTTAAATCCAATTTTTCCCAAACTTTATATTCAATATATAAACATCATATATGGTCATATTATCACTTTAAACTCCCTTAAATCATTCTTAACATGTTATTAGAATAATATACATCACTTTAGACATACGGGGTGTAACAACAACGATGCATAACGACATGAAAATTTGCCAGCATAACGACATGAAAAACTGGATCCCAAAAACTTCCAACATCGATATACGAGCCTTTTCTAAAAATTCGTAATTATAACGACGTGAAAACTGACACCAACATTTTTTCCGACTTTTAACTACTAAGTATATATTTTTTCGTAAAATTTTCGTCGTTATAACGACACAAAACTGACAACTGCAAAAGATGGCCAACACTGATGTTTTACAGAAATTTTCTACTATCATCAGTATGACTCGAATTTATAAAAGTACAAGACATCTACATTTAAAACATAAAATTCACCCTACTTCCTCACTTTTCCTTTCATTCATCATTTTTTTGTTTTCTTTTGAAATCCGTCCCTCTCCAATTTGGTCATCATAACAACTTTTTCTAGGTGCATGCAACACATAAAATGCCTTGGACATGTCTCTCTCGAGAAGTGGGTCCCGTTTAGACAAAAGGGTAGTCAGCCTAGACTAGTGCAATACGGTGTACCGCACCTCATTAGGTCAAATATGATGTAGATAATTAGGCCTAAAGGTTTAACTCTAGGTGACACAACTGACTCAGTGTCTAGACTGGCTGAAAAACCAAGTGGACAAACCAGGCGGAAAGCGCATCAGGGCCATCCGGAGACAGTGTGTCCGGCCTAAAACCCCGTCACGCCTTCCTCCTAAATCATGGGCAATTTAGTAAGAAGTCCCAGATGCCACAAGCAATCTGGTAAGTGCACGTGTGTGTGTGTTTCAGAGACTCTGAGGTTGTGAAGGAAGACAGTTTATATACAGTTTAAAAATATCAAAGCAGTAACAGTCAATTTTTCATGTGATAACGGCAAGAATATAACAACCAAATATTTAATAAATTAAAACAAGCGACAATTTTATCAAAGCCGAAGATTCTAGTTTTCACTAATTTCCCTTGCGGAGTCGCCAAGCTGTCACGCCCTAAAAAAAATTACTGCGGGGTGTTTATTTAAAGGCTCGTGACTGGTGTTCAAAAAGGTATAAAATTATTTAGAGAAAACTCGGAGTCGCCACGTGACAAGTTTAGGGTGCGCCAAGTCACCAAAAGGTACCTTGGAACACCTCTGACTCGTCTAATGGTCTTTGTTAGAGATTCGGGTAAGGTTCTCAGTTGACTCTCGGGAAGGTATTAGGCACCCTCGAGTCCTGTGCCGAGCACAGTTGCTTTATTGTTGCAATTTTGATTTATTAAATATGGTTGTATTATCTTGCCGTTGATTTGAATTTATACTTGGATTAAGAAAATTAAAAAGCGTATCATTCCTTTCCAACCTCACAGAGGACCGGACGAATTTACACTCTGATTCGTAATAAATAAATAAAATTTATTATGCATTTCCAACCTCACAAAGGACTGGTCTATTTTAGAAAGAATTTAATTAACTTCGTTAAGACTATTTTTTTTAAAAAAATAATTGTTTGCAAAAATCATAGCGGGTTAGCCCGTTTGCATTAATAAGCTGCCGTAATGATTTATTTGCGAAAATTTATCATATTTTTATTTTTATATCTAGGTATACCTTAACACAAAATGTCTTATATGTATCGATTTCCTTTAGCCTAATAAGCAGTCCGCGAGTCATACTTATTATTAAGCTCAGTCGTGGGAGTCTTCTCGCTCCTATTTAATTTGCCTAATCGATTTAATTAAATAGAACCGCTAACTTTATTAAGTGACAAATTGGGACTCCCAAATTTTCCTTCATTGATTGAATCATGGATAATATAATTAATTTTGAATTGTCAAGGACTATTTCTCAAAACTAGTTAAAAGAAGTGATTATTTGTTAAAACTAAAACAACTTTATTGGCTATCTTTGTAAAGAAGAAAAACATGTAGCTTGTCCCTTCTATTGTTATTGGGTATATTTGCATTAATAGGTAGGTTAGTTATCTTATTTGCAAAAACAACACTTGTTTAATTTTAATTAATTCATTTTTTACAGTGGGTTTGCCCATTTTCATTAATAAGCTGCGTTTAAAGGGCATTTGCAAAAAATAATCATAGTTTGTTTGGTTGTCCAAATAGTGACTATTTTAATAAAATTAAATATGGCCAAATTTGAAAGAACGTCCTAAAATCAAAGCCTATTCGCCTCATATTGCAGTTTTCATTAACTTTGCCCTCATAGTCCTATTTTCAGTGCATTCTTTCAGATTTGACTATATTTACATAATTTTTATTAATTTGCACATATGTGGCAATTTTTTGCAGAAACGGCCTCTGATTTAGCACTTATTACTTATGCTAAAAATATACTTTAACTACTAGCTACTTACTATCAATTTTTCATTATATTTCTTTCCACTTATCTCAACATATACATGGCTCTAAAAAAGCATATAAACTTTATAAGGGCAAACAATATTAGGCATACAATTACTTAACTAAAGACAATCATAAGTAGACATCATTAGCCCTTTAAAATATGTTGATTTATATCAGTTTCATAGCCAAGTGACTCAAAATAAATACAAGGTTAAGAGGGTATTTACCGTGCGTAGAAATTCCCAAGTCAGGGAGCAAATGAAATAGCAAAACCAAAACCAAAAGCAGCAACTTAATACTCCCAAAATCATCAATCAAAACAGCCCTTTTAACCTCTATTTAACCCTTAAAATATTAAGATTTTATGCTCCAAAATACCTTAGATATCAAGGCTTTTGGTTCTAATTCTATCTCTTAAACTTGCTATTTTTTTCTCTCAAGTGTTTGCTCTCAATTGATGTTTGCTTCAGCTGGTTGTTGTGTGTTAAAATGAAGAGTAAATGCTCCTATTTATGGCTGAAATTTAAGGCCAAAAAGGTGGAGTATGGACTTGTACAAAAGTACAATCCCACACCCCTACACTTGAGTATTTTTTAGCATTTTTCAAGAATGGTACAGCAGCTATAAAGCCACTGTTTCAGCCACTGTTTTGCCCCCTAATAGCAGAAAATGTACAAGTAGGGCCCTCTAAAAAGGACATCCATTACTCATTGTACTAACTAGAAGGTTTAGGTCCAAACTAGGCACACTAAATCAGCCCAAACTAACTAAAACTAAACTAGAGAGCAACCAAATTCTAACTAAATTAGAACAAGTTTATTTGGACTTCATAAAGTCCAACTATCAATCCAATTCAAACGAACAAGCCAACTAAGCTATAAATCTAATCAAAATCCTAGTTGGTTACAAAATGACACAACTCAAACCAACACCAAACATTAAACACTTGAACTAAATTAGTAACTTATGCATCACTTTGACAGTGTTTCAAACTAAACCAAAGGACAATATTTCCACACTAGATCATATGAAACATGCTCGCTACATACCAATGCTTGAAACAAATTAACAAAAAAATAAAAACAATACTCAACTCGATTTCCATACTTAGATGTTCAGATTTCACATATTGGAAAGAATTCATAAACCATTTGTATACACGATTACTATCCTAAACAAAACAAAGATGAAGTAATTAAACTCAAAGAAAGAAAGACAAAGGTTCTAACCGCCAAGCTAAACCGCTGCACCAGAGCCTACGTAATCACTGCTTCGCAGCCTCATCTTGCCTCACCATCAGAGCCGAAACTACAACGCCACCACAGTGAGAGCGACGCTGCTGCCCTATCGCGCCACTGCCTAATCACAAGTATCACCATCATAGCCCCGCCTAGCCCTCACTGCCTCCAAACAATACTGCCACCAGCTACCTCGCTCGCACCACTTCCTCCGTTTAAAACTGAAATAGCCCCCTCTAAAAATACCCCGCGACAATCACAAACAAGCCCTCCACCACAATCAAAACGAACCAAACAAACCCGACAGTACCATATCATCATCACAACCATAACAAGGAAAGAAAGACAAAATAAGAAGAAGAAAAAAAAAAGCAGAAACGAGACAGAGAAACGGGATAGAAAGAGTGAAAGAAAAGAATGAATTTTGGGAAGTGGGGTACGGGAAGACCTAGAGAAAGGTAAGAGGAAGAAGAAAAAATGAAAACTTAACAACAACGAGTAAAACTTACCGGAGTTAAAGTTTGACCGAAACTTTGACCTCCGATCTACGATAATCGATTCACTTTTTGAAGAAACCAATAACGGAAATGGAAACGGGGGCCGTGATCTTTGGAATGCTGTATTATGGTATTTTTTCCCGGCCACCGGAGGTGGTAGCCGGCGGCGGCAGAGCGGCGGGCGACGGTGGAGCAGTGGTGTTTGGCGATTTGCGGTGGGTGGTGGATTTTTTGGGCAGAGTTTCCCTAGCTGGGAAGCTAAAGGGAATAAAGAGTGAAAAGTGAGTGGTTTTTGTTTATATAGGTGGGGTGTGGCCCGGGTAAACAAGTGGGCTGACGGGCCAATATTTTGGGCTATTAGTTTGAACATATAGCCATTAAAAGAGTTGCTACTTACCAAAACATACACAATCAATCATAATCTAAACCACATAAATTTAGAATATTATCACAATTTAAACATAGAATCACAATTAAACATATAACAAGTAATTTTTGTTAATTTTCAAATTTTAAATCCTAATTAAAGACAAATTTAGTCAAAATTAGGTGATTACAATCCCTTATTTTATAAACATTTTACGAGATGTTTGAAACATCTTTGATGTGTTTGGTCATATCACCGGATATTTAACCATTAAACATCAGCCCATGTAGAATACAAACATTCGGCGTAATGTTTAAACATTACTCGTGATGTTTAAACATTACTCATGATGTTTGTCTCCTGTATGTAGGATGTTCTAAACATCATGAGTAATGTTTCAAAGATCACTCTGAATGTTTGACCTTAACAAGTTAATTTAGCATTTTCTGTTCTTTTATGTGTTTGTTTGGCTAAAGAAATTCAATTTGTTTGCGTATGTAGGCAACATGCCCCCAAAAAAGGATGGCGGTAAATCTGGCGGCTATTACTGCTGCTAGTAAAAAGGACACAAAGAGACAACTTCCTCTCGAATTCGATAGTCAATCTCCTCCTTCAAAAACACAAAATTGCATCGGTGTACCAGAGCTTTTACATATCCCTTTTGAGAGCCCTAACAATAGTCGTGTTAGTCATGATAGTCGTGATCTTAGCACATATCAACACGAATATGAAGAGGAACAACAAAGATCAAGAACTAGTGAAGAAGGTAAACCGGATGCAGCAGAAAAAGCAGGGCTAGTCAAACTAAAATCGAGCCTCAGGTAGATGAAGAAAGAAGAGAAAGAGGTGCTCTACCTCGAGTAAGTGGGGTAATAGAAGGAAGAAGAAAAGGCCTTCATGATGTACCTGCACCAACAGAACCAACAACAGAAGCAACAACATATGATCGGTCTGTAGAGGCAGCATTAAAAGAGGTAACATCGATGTTTATATTTACATATATTGTATGATGTTTTAAACATGTACAAATATGTTTAGACATCACGGTTTATGTTTCAAACATTATATATTATAACGATGTTTGGCACATGTAATTAAATTGTGATTCATGTTTCAAACATTATAGATTATGTTGCAAACATAATTTATGATGTTTGGAACATTGTAGGTGATGTATAGATGTTTAAACCAAGAAATTGATTTCTTCATTAGCAATGTGACTCTGTGCAATCATTTTTTTTTGTAGTAAAAATCAGGTGGAGTTGCCTGATGTTGTTATCCCATGCATAAAGATTGACCTGTCTGATTTGAGTCATATGAAGATGTGGATGGAATATCATTCTGAGTTCGCAACAAAGAAAGTGACTGTAAGATCGTCAATTGCCAAGAAGTTTCAAAGAGTTCAGGAAGCTTTAACAACTTTTGAGCTAATGGACAGATTCAGGGGAAGCTGTTTCGGGACCTTATCGATTTTCCCAAGGGTGTGTTTGCTGCAAAGCATGTTCATAACATATTACTTCGTAGAGTTATCTGTAAGAAGAAGTTTGAACTGTAGCTTTAATTCCACGACTTGCCTGTTCGTTTTTGGATGCTTGAATTTGCTCTTATGACAAATTTGAAATGTTCCTTACCTCCCTCTGATGAATTCATGGATGAATCTCGTAGCAAGGGAAAAAATTTGTGGGAGTTTTTTTAAAGGAACGGGAAGAAGGCTGCTTCGAGTGACTATCTTTTGTCTTTGATAGAGTCTGAAGATGTGAGTGACAAGGATGTAAAATTCAGCTTGTCTTTGGCTTGGTTCGAGCACCAAGTGTTGTGTTCAAAGGACTCAAACTGTGGTGTTGAGGATTGCGTGGTTTGTCTAGCGAGCACCCCTGGGTCCTTTTACAAATTTCCATGGGGCAGAAAAAGCTTTGACTTGACACTATTTTATCTCATGAAGGATTTTTCAAGTCTGAAGCATCCTAAAAATAGTTATACCCTGTATGGATTTCCCTGGTCTTTCAGGGCAAGGGTGTATGTGGCTATCCCAACACTTAGGCTAAGGGAGTATTTTGAGCAGAAAAAAATACCAAGGATGATGTGTTGGTTGTCAGAGAAGGTAGAAAAAGACCCAGACCCAATGTTCCAGCATGTTGACACGCAGGTAAGGCTTTCTTTAACTATGCAGATGTTTCACAGATAATCATCAAATGTTTAAGCATTAATGGTAATGCTCAACATTACATGAAATGCTTAAACATTAGTAGTGATGCTTCAACATTACATTAAATGTTTAAATATTAGCGGTGATGCTTTGATGCAGGGCAAAACACCACCACAAGGCCCTTTACGTGAAGTCAAGCCAAAGCACTTCATGATGCTCACTTATACTTGATTCGGAAGGGCGTTGATGATGCGAGCTCCGGAGACCATTGGAAGATTACGCTTTAGCTCGTTTGAAGAAGGATTGGAAGACCACAGGAAGTGGGTGGAGCGCCCAGCCCATGGGCTGCACGCCAAGCGCAATAGCCAGGCTGCTTACCAGGCGGAGCGCCTGACCAGGCTGAGCGCCCAGGTCATGGCTCCACCAGGCGGAGCGCCTAGCCCAGGTGCGCTCCCAAACATGCTGAAGCTTCTACTTATTTTGTTGAACTTCCTATTTTAGCACTAGGATTTCTATATTGTTTTAATTAATCCAAGGGCTCTTTAGACATTACATAGCATTGTAATGGGGTGTTATAAATACACCTTATAGCTCATGTATGCCAATCAACCTACCATGAACAAAAACATTAAAGAGATTTGCTCTCAAACACTTGTATCGACTATTGGCTTGAAATCAATTGGAAGAATCCAAGTTGACCTTCAGTCATCCTTGATCATTCTATTTGTGAGAGCCGGGTGTCTCTTGAGGATAGTTGCGTTGTGTAGGCTTTACTTGACTCGAACGAGGGTGTATCAAAACATCATTCCTTAGTGCTACCTCATAAGTTGTTCTTGTCACGTCTCGCTTTTATCTTTATTTATCGCTTCCGTAGTTTTCCCTTTACCAGTTGCTATCAGAGCAAGGCTCGGGTGGTGTTTCTACACACCCTTGTTCCTTGTTCGTTGTGTTTTTATCTTGTCTTAGTTGTTAGTGACGTTCTTGTCTTGAAAATTTGAAGAAAAACAAAAAAAATACCAAATTTGCAAAAAAAATTGCTAGTTCTTGTTGGTTGAATCGATTTATTGGTGTTAGTTATCGGGGAATGTTTGTTGACGTATTTCCGTTGATTGGGTACCCTCAAAACATAATTTGAAGTTGTGAATCAAAATTTTGAAAATCAAATCTCTAAAGTTGAAAATCATAAAAAATTGCTAGAACTTGTTTGTTGTTATGATTTCTTGGATGTTTGGTATCGGGGGTTAGGGGTGGGCACAAAACAGAAAAAATCGAAATACCGAACCGAACCGAATTAGTTCGGAACTTCGGGTTCGGTCTTGAAAACTTTAAAATTTCGGTTTTTGGTTCGGTCTTCGGTTTCGGGCAACCCAAATCTTCGGGTCCCGAAAAACCCAAAATTTTAACCCTTCACCCTAAAATCCAAGTTCAAGTTCAAGTTCAACCAAGAGGCGTCATGCAACTAAATGTCGATCATCGCTTTGGTTGCATCTTGTAGTGATTGAAGAAAATGAAGGAGTAATCCGCAAAGTGATGTTTAAGAAATGTGGTAGAATGTTCAATTATAATCCGAAGTATGGCACAAGCGAGTTTAGAGCTCATCTTAGGAGATGTCTGACTCTACGTTCACTAGCGAGGGTCATCTTAAAAGATGTCTAAGTTGATGGATGTTTCATAACTTCGTATTTTGTTATGTTGTGTTGGTACTTATTTATTTAGGACTTGACTTTGTGTGGTCCGTATGGCTAGTTGTTATTGACTTGTTGTCAAGAATTGAGCCTGTTAAATGCTCATATTGTACTCACTTTTGTATGGATTGTCCCGCTTATTTAAAGTTGTTTGAACTTGTTAAATTCAGTGTTTTTTACTGCTTTTTTGGGGCTGTTTCGCTGCTATTTTGCTGTTGTTTTGGGGCTGTTTCGCTGCTCTTTTCTTGCTGAAACGCAGCTGCTCAGCTGCTGTTTTTGTGTTGTAATGTTACTGCTTTTTAGGGGCTATTTTGTTGCTATTTTACTGCTGTTTTGGGGCTGTTTCGCAGCTGTTTTCATGCTGAAACGCAGCTGTTTCGCTGCTGTTTTTGTGCTGAATAGTTACTGCTGTTTTAGAGCTGTTTCGATGCTATTTTACTGCTGTTTTGGGGCTGTTTTGCTGCCGTTTTCTTGCGTAAATGCAGCTGTTTTTGTGCTGTAATTTTACTGTAGTGTTGTTTCTGTTTTGCTGCTGTTTTGGGGGCTGTTTCACTGCTGTTTTCTTGCTGAAACGCACCTGTTTCGCTGCTAAAATGTAGCTGTTTTGAATGTGTTAATATGGTGCAATTTTACTGCATTTTTAGTGCTGAAACGCAGCTATTTTGCTGCTGTAACGCAGCTATTTATTGGTGCAAATATGCTGATTTTTTTTAACTATAAACTTTGGTTTAAACCGAAACACCGATGTACCGAACCGAAGTACCGAACTAAAAAACCGAACCGAACCAAAGTATAAAAATTACGGACTTTTCTACCCTTCAAACCGAATCGAAGACCGAAGTAACGGACTCCTACTTCTAAAAATAGAACCGATGAACCGAACGCCCACCCTTATCGGGGATTGTTCTATGATGTTATCTCATCGTTTTAATACCTCCATAACATCATTTTGTGTAGCAGATTGAAAATCGAAATTTTGAATCTCAAAAAAATTTGAAACCCTTGAAAGTTTTTGCTCAAAATCTTGAATCAAGTTCTTTGTTGGTTGTTTGTTGGATAAAATCATTGGGGTTTGTTTGTTATAGCATAAAACAACTTTAGGTATCATTTAAATTAAAAAAAAACACCTTGAAATCGTTAGAAATTTTGCTTGAAAATCGTCAAGAAACAAGTTCTTGACGAACTGGAACAGTGGCCAGGCGGACCGCCCAAGCAATAGGCGCTCCGCCTAGCTAACTCACTGCCCATTTTTTGCCAAAATCTAGGCGGACCACCCAGAATCTTGAAGGGGTTCGGGTAGTTGTTTCCTTAGGCTTTCGTGTTTGTTTGTTTCCGTTGCTTCCGGCTAGTACTTTGAGAGTAACACTCCTACTCAATTAGTACTAGTTCATTGAGCGATTAGGATACTCGTGCCTAGGGGAGAGTAGACCTTGAAGAAGACTCATAGTTTAATTTTTGCTTTAAGTGCGCACTAAATAGCCTAACGTTCATCGAGTCCCATCAACTTCACTCTTCCCTGAGAGTATTTGGTTCTTGTGAATTGGTTTGGTTATCGACGTCACGCCTTAAAATATTATAATTAATTGAAGTTCGTTTATTTATTTAAAGGTTCGTGACTGGTGTTCAAAAAGGTACAAAATTATTTTAGAGAAAACTCGGAATAGCCACTTGACAAGTTTAAGGTGTGCCAAGTCACCAAAGGGTACCTTGGAACACCTCTGACTCGTCCAATGATCTGCGTTTAGAGATTCGGGCAAGGTTTTCAGTTGACTCTCGGGAAGGTATTAAGCACCCTCGAGTCCTGTGCCGAGCATAGTTGCTTTATTGTCGCATTTTTTAAATTCATTAAAATATGGTTGTATTATTTTGCCGTTAACTTGAATTTAACTTTGATTCAGAAAATTTAAAAGTGTCGTTCCTATCCAACCTCACAAAGGACTGGTTAAATTTATAAAGTTGATTTAAATAATATTGAAAGTGTATCATCACTTTCCAACCTCAAAGAGGACTGGTTTTATTTCAAAAGAATTTATTTAAACTAAAAATCATTAATTGTGACTTGGAAATCAACAGTTATTTTTTGCAAAAAAAGTTATTATTATGTTGAATTTTTAATATTTAGCACACTTTAAAAAAAGATTGGCATACTAAGCAGACCAACTTTACAAAAGATTGGTACACACTCAATTATTTTTTTAAGTACAATTTTCAGTCTATTTTTCCGAAGGGCACTCTGCACGTTTTGAGCTTCACATTTGTACTTATAATCATGATTTTGACTTGTTCTTTTAGAATTAGCCATGGTTTAATAATTTCTATATTTACGAATGTATACAATTTATAGAAAATAACCCAAATTACAGAAAACGGTTAGAGCTTAAAGTTTTCATTTCTGATGGTTAAATCTTAAGTTTGCCTAATCTTTACATGTTTTCTTTATTAGATAAATATCAAGTTACGACTCGCGTAAGAAATTAATTTTTTAGTCCGACTTTAACATGATTTTATTAAAATGATTGATTAAAGACAACTATACTTGACTAATTTCAAAGAAAATATGAATGGTTGTCCGAAGTGTAGACCATTTGTTAAACTAGCAGGCTGATTTGTTAACATACGGTTGTCTACCCAAAAGTGAGTTGTTCGTTGAAAAGGTGACTATTTCATAAATGAAGGGGGATGTTTGTCAAAATTTGTGCAAATCATCTTTCTGTTAGAAATTTCAGCAAAAGTCTGCCGTTTTATTTCCTTCTACATTTCCAAATAGTTACGCATGCTTAGCTCAATTAATAATGTGATATTACAAGAAAAATGTCTCAAGTTTTGCCTAACATTTCAAAGTTGTCCAGATTTTCTAAATTGGATCATGTGATTCTATTTAATGAGACATTCCAGATTTTTCAAACAAAACACAAAATCATTCAAGTGAAATCAATTTTGCAACTCTTTGTACCAATTTTCTACCACCTTTTCAATCATATCCATACATGACTTAAAAATAATAGAAATTAAACTTGTTAAATGTACTATGATTAATATTTTCTTCTCATTTTTTAGCATAACTCCAAGTTCATCAAGATATTAAGAACCATATCACATAAAAAAAAGGATTCATTTAACTATGAACATGCTGATATCACTTCATATTTCAATTGCCGAATGGCTCAAAATACAAGGTTCATTTGTGTTTACCTTGTGCCGAAAATTCCAAGCCAAAAGCAAATGAAACAAAGCCAACCAGGACCAAACAAACAGCAGCTAAAACAGCCTTTCAACACCCTTTAACTATGATTTGAACTCAAGAATTTATATCCTAAAAGACTCCTAAAGTAGTACTCTTTTAGTCCTAAATTCTTTTCCTCTCAAAAACTCACTTCTTTCCCTTTTGTTCCAATAAATTTCAGATCTGTGTTTCTTTGATTTTTGCAGGTTGTTGCTGCTTTAAATGAGGAGTAAAGACTGTTATATATAGCTAAAAGATGAGGCCAAAAGGTGGGGTGTGGACTTGTACAAAAGTACAAGCCCACATCCCTACACACTTGAGTGTACTAGTTTACTTTTAGGCTTATTTTCAGCATAGTACAGCAGCTGTATAGCACTGTTTCAGCCTCTAAACAGTCCCCAAAAGCTGAAATTGTGTCCTTTATAAGGACACCCAAACACTCATTATGCTAACAAAAGGTAACTAGGACCAAACTAGACAACTATATCAACTAAACTAACTTAAAACTGAACAAAAAAGTCTCCCAGATTCCAAACTCAGTCTAACAAAGTCCCAAAACTCAATCTTTAACAATTCTAATAACTGAAAAGAGCAGATCAGCCCCCAACTAAATAGAACCAGGCAAGACAACAAGGCCCCCTAAACTAGCTTAAAACCAAAATAAATTCCCAAGACTGCCTTGCACTACCTCACACATAATTAATCATACAACAAGTGCAGGGATCAGCAACATATTTAAACATTAAAACTGGATAGACAGGATCCAACTAAAAGAATAGGAATAACATCTCTTTGCAAAGAGACCATACTGGACAAACAACGCCACAACTGAATGTAAACAATAGCCATTTTGATGATAGAACTGTGCCTATGCATGCTGACATATATATAAATCTACATGCTACCAAAATTTTAATACACTAATTAGCAAGACGAGAATTAGGCTGGTTGATAAAGTAATCCATCTGCCAATTATAATGTAATTCCATTTAATTAACAAACATGTAAAATGATTCAATTCACAACTATTATTTCATCAGAACAAACACCTAAAGCTAGACCTTGTCTCACCCGTCGTTGCCACCTAATCGCCACAGCTACTACTATCGCAGCAGCTGCTATGCCATCTTCGCCAAAACAGAAACGTTCACCATAGTCCCATTGTTTTGCCACCAATCTGCCTCGACATCGCCTCATCACTCAAAATCAGCCTCGAATCACCACTGTCCCAGCTGCCTCGACTCACCATTGGAGTCAATCATAACAGCCCCCTCCATCAATCATCACAAAACAGCACCCACGAAATCATCCTCAAACATCATAAGCGAAAGAAAAAATAAGAAGAAGAAAGAAAGAAAAACAGAAACGGGAAAAGAGAAAATGGGCAAAGGGGAAAACGGGAACCAGGGGACGGGGTTTTGGAAAATGGGGATGCGAGGGTGAGAGAGGAGGGTAAGGAGAAGGGAAAGAGCCAAAAACTTACCGAAAAAAAGTCAAGGTGGCCGGATTTTGGGTTTGACCGGAACTTTGACCGTCGATCTACTCCAAACTATTGAGATTTTGTAAAAACTAAGTTGAGAAATGGAATTGGGGGGGGGGGGTCGAGATCTTTCCAATGGTATATTTTTTGTATTTTTCCTGCCACTGGAGCTGGTGGCCGCCGGCGGCACAGTGGCGGCGTGCGGCGGAGCTCCGGTGGAGCAGTGGCGGAGGAGTGTTTCCCGGTGGGCTGGGGAGATTTGGCCATAGTTTCCCCTAGTCATTGAGACTATGGGGGAAATGAGCAAAAATGAGGGATTTTGGGTTTATATATTGTGAGTGTGGGCCGGGTAAGCAAGTGGGCTAATGAGCTAAAAAGTTGGGCTGTTATTTTTTAACGAATAGCCATTAAAATGGCACTACATACTAAATTAATCAACATAAAATTACATAATCTACACTAAACATCACAGTTAAACATAGAATTATAATTATGCAGGTAATAATAATTTAATTAATTTTTTATTTATTTTCTTCCACGATTACTAACAAATTCAGTTAAAACAAAAGACTAAAAATTTTAAGAAAAATTCGACCAACATCCTAAGAATCTAATACGATAATTTTGAGCAATTTATGAATTTTGGTGCCAAAATTATGTGATTACAGCTGCTCCTCTTTGTTCGGAAACACGAAGAGTTTTCGGACAAAGAAGTAATCGACAACTAATTTTGGCTTTTCGGTCCTAGCCGAGAGCATGCTTTTCAAAATGGTGACTGTACCCTGAATTTTGGTTATAACCAAGAACAAGGCTACCTACAAATCCCCGGACTAAGGAATCAGGTCAGTGTAGTTCCTTACGTGCGGCAACTGGGACTACCGCATTCAAACAGACACTAGACTCTTCTAGACTCACTAAGATAACATTAGACACTCTAGACTCTTCTAGACTCACTAAGACAACATTAGACACTCTAGATTACTAAGACAAACTAGAGAATCTTCTAGACACACTTGGGGCTGATACTAGACACTCTTAGGTACATAAAGGCTGTCGTTGCTGATTACTGGTCGCTTGCTGGTGGTCGTTGCTTTACAAGGAATGGAAATACAAGGAATAGTGTAAAATTACAATCCCTAGTCTAAATCTTCATGCTTCCTTGAGGTAAATCTTGGCTTGAAAGACAATTCGATTGCCCGTTGTATAGGAAAGCACTATCTGAAACTTGAAATGGTCGCATCTGTTTCAAAGAGGTCTTGACTTGAAGTTGGGGATGGTTGCTATCTTTGAGCGCAAATGACTTCAAGTGGAAGTGAGTGCTATCTTCTAGCAAAACTGACTTGATAAGAACATGATCGCTGTCTTTTAGCAGATCTTTTCTTGTAAAGGAAATGGCGCTATCCTTGAGCGAAAACTGATTCTAAGAGAAAATGATCGCTATCTTTTAGCAGATCTTGACATGGAACAGAAATGGCGCTATCTTTGAGCAAAACTTACTCGAAAAGGAAATGATCGCTATCTTTTAGTAGATCTTGACATGGAAAGGAAATGACGCTATCTTTTAGCGAAACTGACTCGAAAAGGAAATGATCGCTATTTTTAGCGAGATTGACTCTAAAAGGAAATGACGATATCTTTGAGCGAAACTGACTCGACAAAGAAATGATCGCTATGTTTTAGCAGATCTTGACGTGGAAAAGAAATGACGCTATCTTTGAGCTCGGAGAGGAAATGATCGTTGTATTTTAGCAGATCTTGACATGAAAAGGAAAGGACGCTATCTTTGAGTAAAACTAACTCGAAAAGGAAATGATCGCTATCTTTTAGCAGATCTTGACATGGAAAGAAAATGACGCTATCTTTGAGCGAAACTGACTCGACAAGAAAATGATCGCTATCTTTTAGCAAATCTTGACGTGGAAAAGAAATGACGCTATCTTTGAGCGAACTGAGTCGGAGAGGAAATGATCGCTATCTTTTAGTAGATCTTGACATGGAAAGGAAATGACGCTATCTTTGAGTGAAACTGTCTCGACAAGAAAATGATCGCTATCTTTTAGCAGATCTTGACGTGGAAAAGAAATGACGCTATCTTTGAGCGATCTGGACATGGAAAGGAAATGACGCTATCTTTGAGCGAAACTAACTCGAAAAGGAAATAATTGCTATCTTTTAGCAGATCTTGACATGGAAAAGAAATGACGCTATCTTTTAACGGAACTGACTCAAAAGGAAAATGATCGCTATCTTTTAGCGAAACTGACTATAAAAGGATACTGAAGCTATTTTTGAGCGGAATTGACTCGAAAAGGAAATGGTGTTCCATCTGACATCTAGCGCATCTATCCCAATTCAAGTGGTCCCAGCTCTTTCTTGGAAACATAGTAAATGTCACACTGAATGTCTGCATCGTGGATACACCCTGTCTCTGATCTTGAAAATAAGCTTCGTGACTCTTATTCTATTCTTCACGGTAATGTGGGATGAACAACACCTAAAGCTTCTCCCAAACATGACCACTCTTCATGATACAATTTTGGTATGTCGTTCCTCCGGCCCGATGTGCGGTGCTGGGCTCCAATTATCAAGGTTGGTCATGACTCGCTGAAACTTTTCCATTGTCGAGGGTGTGCTCTGCTTGCTAGAATTATAACTGAATCCTGAAAGACAGAGTTTTTAAATTTTTTTTTGTTGCTCATGTAGCGCCGAAAGGGCGAGGAATTAATGGTGAGGCAAGATGTACAAAGTGGAATAATAAAAAAAGTTTAAGGGCGAAAGTCGTTTGGACAGGGAACGTCTTTCTGAAAAGGGAAACTTATCTGGAAATATACTGGCGGCCTTGATGATCATGACATATATCTTGGATGACCTCGTCCGACCAGTACCGCTTGTTTGTTGAGAGTTGCTCCACGGAAGATATCAAACCATAATCAAGTTGAGGTGACTCTCAAGTTGACTAGTAGCGCCCTTTCGGGTTTTCGCTAACTAGCCTCTCTCTTTAATCTTTTTCCTCACTATTTGTCTTGCGGCGCCTTCTCAGGTTTTCACCGACAAGACTTCTTTTTTTTTTCTTTTTTTTTTGTTTTCTTTTCTTTTATTTTTTTTTCAATTCAATTTACAACACAAACATCTCTTTTGATGGCATCATTGGCTTGTCATAAGGGAAAAATTTGACATAAGCTCTCCAAAATGTATGATGAGGTGACTGCGTACAATTTTCTCTCCTTTGGACATATTTTCTTTACAAATAAGAACTTTTGCCCCATTGTTTAGAATAAACTGGAGCGCTTTGTTTTTCTTCCTTGACTTCGAAACTGGTTTGCCAAACATCTCCGGAAACATGTGAATAGATGATACAAAAATAATAGAAGTTTGTTTTTATTTTATTTTATTTATAAAATTAAATAAAAACAAACTTCTGCCCCTGTTTAGCATAAAAGGGGGATCTAAATTTTCTATGAATGTTGGCCGAAAACTTGGGGACAAGTTTTGCGTCAATATGAAATGGGAAAGAATGAACTTTTCACTGTTACAAACACAAAGAAATAGGGAGGGATATTGAATTTCCTTCATTTTCTTTTAAAAAAAATAGAAACAACTTCTGCCCCAGTTTAGGATAAACTGGGGTCTCTGATTTTCTTGACATATCCCGCAAGCCCAGAGGCAAGCTTTGTGCAGATAAAAGAAGACAGGAAAAGAGGAATTTTCTCTTGTTGCGACCGCACCGAAACGGTTGCCTACGTATTCTTTTGAGAGGAATCAGGTCAGACGTAGCTCTAGGCAAATGCCCACGTTTCTTTTTGATGCTTTTCAGTTTCATTTCATTTTGGTACAATTACATTGATTCCAACTGAGAACATGTCTCGAAAGTACAATGTTCAAAGTGCTAATAAGGGATACATTTTGGGATAGCAAAAGAGAAACAAAAGCCTTGCATTCATCCCGATTTGAAAGCCATCTTTGAGTCAAATGTAGTACCTCTTGACCACGTCTGCATTGACGGGTATTTCGGTTGTCCTGCCTTCCGGACCTGTAAGGTACAAGGAGCCATTTGGCAATATTTTCTTTACCAGGTATGACCCTTGACAATTTGGAGCAAATTTCCCTTTAGCTTCTTCCTGATGAGGAAAGATTCTATTCAAGACTAAGTGCCCTTGTTTCAAGTCGCGGAGGCGCTCTTTCTTGTTGTAGGCTCGGGCCATTCATTGCTGATACAATTGACCGTGACAAACTGCATTGAGACTCTTTTCGTCAATGAATGACAACTGTTCCAATCGGGTTTTGACCCACTCCGTGTCCTCAATCTCTGCTTCTACAATGATCTTGAGAGACGATATTTCAACTTCAGCAGGTATGACTGCTTCAGTTCCGTATACCAATGAATACTGGGTTGCACCTATGGATGTGCGCACAGTTGTACCGTAACCAAGCAAAGCGAAACACAACTTGTCATGCCAATCATGAGATCCTTGTATCATTTTCCCAAGGATCTTCTTGAAATTCTTATTGGCTGCTTCAATCGCACTATTTGCTTTTGGTCGGTAAGGCGTGGAATTTCGGTGCATGATCTTGAATCTTTCACACACGTCATTCATTAAATAACTGTTCAGATTTGCGGTATTATCAGTGATGATGGTACTTGGGATACCAAAGCGACAAATGATGTTAGAATGAACGAAATCCACCACGGCTTTCGTGGTCACGGATTTGAGAGTGACGACCTCAACCCGTTTGGTGAAGTAATCTATTGCAACCAAGATGAATCTGTGCCCATTTGATGCTTTTGGTTCAATAGGCCCGATAACATCCATCCCCCATGCTGTAAAAGGCTAAGGGGCTGACATTGTGTGCAATTCTACAGGAGGTGAATGTATCAAATCACCGTGTACTTGGCATTGATGAAACTTTCGCACAAATGTAATGCAATCATGTTCCATGGTAAGCCAGAAGTATCCTGCTCTGAGTACTTTCTCAGTTAGCACGTGCCCGCTCATGTGGGGTCCGCAGATCCCTGAATGCATGTCATTGAGAATTTTCGTGGCTTCAGCTGCATCCACGCATCTTAACAATCCCAAATCAGGTGTCCTTTTGTACACCACCCCTCCACTCAAAAAGAAACCACTTGCCAGTCGTCGAAGGGATCTCTTTTGATTGTTTTCTGCCACTGGCGGATACGTCCCGTCTTGAAGGAAATTCTTGACATCAAAATACCACGGTCGACCGTCAATTTCTTCTTCAACAACATTGCAGTATGCATGTTGACTTTGGACCTGAATCTCTAACGGATCAATATGGGCTTTATCAGGATGGACAAGCATTGAAGCTAATGTAGCCAATGCGTCAGCTAGCTCATTATGTATTCTGAGAACATGTCTAAACTTTAGAACATCGAACTTTTGGCGAAGATCGTCCATACACTCTTTGTACATGATCAGCTTAAGGTCTCGAGTTTCCCATTCACCCTTCATTTGGCGTATCAAAAGATCTGAATCTCCGATCACCAGCAATTCTTTAATGTCCATGTCTAGAGCCATACGCAAACCCATTATGCATGCTTGATACTCAGATGTGTTATTAGTGCATCTGAAGCGGAGTTGGGCAGCCGCCGGATAGTAATATCCCGTGGGAGAAATGAGGACTGCTCCAATACCATGGCCTTTCAAGTTGGAAGCACCATCAAAGTACATTTTCCACACATGTTCTTCTTCGTTAATCAGTTCTTCAAGAACATCTACCTCCTCATCAAGGAAGTGGGTCTTCAATGGCTCATAATCATCATCAACCAGTTTTTTAGCCAAATGATCAGCTAAGGCTTGAGCTTTCATTGCAGTTCTGGTGACATAAATTATGTCAAATTCTGTGAGCAGGATCTGCCATTTCGCAAGTTTGCCAGTTGGCATTGGCTTTTGGAATATGTACTTCAATGGGTCCATCTGGGAAATCAGATAAGTGGTATAGGACAAAAGATAATGTTTTAACGTATGTGCGACCCAAGTTAGGGCACAACACATCCTTTCCAACAAAGTGTATCTGGCCTCCCAATCTGTGAACTTCTTGCTCAGATAATAAATTGCATGCTCTTTCTTTCCCGAGGCATCATGTTGCCCCATTACACAACCAAAGAATTTTTCATTGACTGACAAGGACAAAAATAGTGGTCGGCCAGGCTCAGGCGGAACCAAAACAGGAGGATTTGACAAGTATTGCTTGATCTTGTCAAAAGCTTCTTAGCACCCTTCAGTCCATGCAATTGATGCATTCTTTTTCAACAACTTGAGGATCGGATCACATATTGTGGTAAGTTGAGCAATGAACATGCTGATGTAATTTAGCCTGCCTAGAAAGATTTTAACATCCTTCTTGGTTCGAGGCGGAAGTAATTCTTGTATTGCTTTGATCTATGCGGGATCCAATTCAATACCTCGCCTGCTAACAATGAAACCTAACAATTTTCCAGCAGGCACACCAAACGTACACTTGGCTGGATTCAGCTTCAGATTGTACCTACGGAGCCTTTCAAAGAACTTTTTGAGATCTCTCACGTGTTCTTCAGCCGTTCTAGACTTGATAATCACGTCATCCACGTACACTTCTATTTCTTTATGCATCATATCATGGAAAATGGCAGTCATAGCTGTCACATAGGTTGCCCCAGCATTTTTCAAACCAAAAGGCTTCACTCCATAGCAATAAGTTCCCCAAAGCATAGTGAATACTGTTTTGTATGCATCATCTTCATCCATCTGTATTTGGTGGTATCCGGCATAGTAATCAACAAAGGATTGTATCTCATGTTTGGCACAATTATCTACGAGAGTGTGAATATTAGGCAACGGAAAATTGTCTTTGGGACTCGCCTTGTTCAAATCTCTATAGTCGACACATATCCTTGTTTTCCCATCTTTCTTAAGAACAGGAACAACATTTGCATCCCAAGTAGTGTACTGAACAGATTGAATTACTTTTGCATCCAACTGTTTCATTATTTCATTATGGATTTTCTTGATCATATCAGTTTTGAACTTCCGTTGCATTTGTCTCACTGGAGGGAAACCAGGTTGAATTGGCAATTCGTGGACTATCAATTCGAAGCTCAAACCCGGCATCTCATCATATGACCATGCAAAAACATCCCGATATTCAAAAAGTACTTTTCGAATATCGTTCTTCACTTCAGGTCGGGCATACATGCTTATCTTGGTTTTCCTCACATCTTCAGGGCTGTCAAGATTAACGTCCTCTGTATCAGCCAAATTGGGTTTAGGCTTACCCACATGGCGTTCAACTTCTAGGCCTATTTCAAAATCAGCATGTTCCCCATCATATTCAATCTCGTTAACAAATTCCTCAATGTTTTCTTCATCACTTTCAATCTCAACTATGGTTATGGAGCCAAAATCATATTGTGGTCCCTGGATAGACGATAAGTTCCTTGAACATATCATGACATCAGAAGCAGCAGATATATCACTACAGATAAACAAAATTAGAATAAAATTAAGAATATGAACAGAGATTTGAAGGAAAGCTTGGCTCTTAGGCCTTTCATTAATGAATAAGGGTTTGAATTACAAAAGAAAACATGAGCAAAATAATAAACTTGGCATACAACCCTTAGAATATCCAAGTGTATTCAAAAGAAAACTGTAAAACAACAGTCTACCAAGACCCCTTCCTGATCAGGAAGGGAGTTGCATTCCAGTTAGTCAGGTGCACGTCCGGGCCAATGTACTGAATTGAAGCTTTGCTGGAGCCTTCACCCGGCTGTACCATGCAGATTTCAAAAATGCCACCTAGATCAAATGGTGCATCCTGATTGTCTTCCACTATGTTGACATTTGTAGCGACAACCTTTGGTTTCATGACATAACCCACGAAAGACTGAGCGAGACACGGAATTGGCTTTGGGAGAGACCAAACTTCTGACTTCGTTTTCTTTGCTTGCTTGCGATCAGCTGCTTTTGGCTTGAACCTTAGTCCCCACGTGCCTTGCACGCCATTTGGATAAATTGGATTTACCCTGCCTTGTAGTGATGCTCCCAAACCCTTTGCAAATTGGAAACCATGCTTTAACATTTCAGATACCCTCATGATAGACATCTGTGACACTCTTAGGATGGGTATAGGTTTCCCTTTTGTTACCTTTTCCACATACACCACATCGAAGGTTTGATACATGATGGTCGGGCATGTGGTGACGAATCCAAGGGCTGGTACGTCCAGACTATTGTTAAGCTGTAAGTCATCCTCTCCATAAACTACGACAACTTGATTGTCCCAAGTGAACTTGACCACTTGATGAACTATAGAGGGTACAGCAGAAGCCATGTGAATCCATGGTCGGCCCACTAACAGATTGTACGATGCATCTGTTTCCATGACTTGAAACTCAATGCTGAAGGTAGCATGGTTAATTCAAGATTGATGATGCCCAAAGATTCTCGAACTCCACCATCAAAAGCACGAATAGCAGATGAACTTGCCCTGATTTTGCTCATATCCACCTTTAGACTCTTCAATGTAGACAGAGGGCAAATGTTCAATCCTGCGCCTGCGCCGCCATCTATTAGAACACGTAGGACATGGGAGTGTTCACACTTAACCGAGACATGAAGTGCCCCATTATGATCGGTTCCTTCTGCTGGCAGTTCCTCATCGGTGAACATCACACGATTAGTCTCAAATACTCTGCCAGCAAGTGCTTCCAGATTAGACACAGTGGTTTGTTCAGGAATGTAGGCCTCATTCAGTATTTTCAACTGTGCGTTGCGATGTGCTTCAGAGTTAATAAGTAGAGACAAGAGTGATATCTGAGCTGGAGTCTTTCTCAATTGCTCGACGATAGAATAATCTGTCGATCTCATTTTCTTCAAAAACTCTTCAGCTTCTTTCTCGAACACCGACTCTTTGATGGGTCCTTGGTCTTCTCGACCTGGCTTTGCCTTTCTCAATTCCACTGGGATAAAACATCTCCCAGACAGAGTTAGACCATTTACATCTGCAACAACCTCTATGATTTCTTTGCCGTTGTAACACACAATTGTCTTGTTGTAGTTCCAAGGAACAGCCTTTGTGCTTTTGACAGGGAGTTGTGTTGCCTGAGTGATGATAACCATTTCACACTTCTTTGCCTTAACCTCGAAGATCGGAGTTTTCTGGCATGATGCCCCTTGCACAATAAATGCTGGTGCACTGTCATGAACTTTTTCCTGCTTTACAGCCGGAATTGTGAAACTTGGCTCAACAGCTGCACCTTGCTTTGCTTTGTTGACAACAAACGCACTTGACTTTCCCCCGATAACAACAATAAATGGCTCAGGGCCTTTGGTATCTGGGGAGGGACCAACTGCCACAATCTGCTTGGCGGCTTTCCCTTTTATATCCTCTTCTATGCATACCATCCCTACCATGTGTATGTTGTTTTGAACATCATGAGTTGGTAAGGGATTTTGATTCACATTTTATGTTTCATCCCCCACGACTTTTATCTGATTGTTGTCTATTATTGCTTGGATTGCCCTTTTGAGTTCCCAGCAGGATTCTGTGTCATGTCCAGGTGCTCCAGAATGAAATGCACAATGGCGTGAATGATAAGTTCTTCAATTGGGGTTCACTTTTCCCGGGATTGGTTTCTACAGATTGGCTTGTTGCAATTTTTCAAACAAATTAGTGTAAGTTTCCCCCAATGGTATGAACTTCCTTTTCTCTTGTTGCATGTTTCTCTGTTGCATGTTTGGACGAAAACCCGGTGGACCTCGTGATCGATAAGGCATCTCCTGCTGAGCCGGGAATTGAGCATGTGCCTGTTGATTGTTATACAGGACTGGAGCAGAGAGTGCACGCCATTGTGGACCAGATAGCGGCTGAGAATAAGATTTTGCATTGACAGGGAATAAGAACTGCGGCATGGCAAATCGTTGGCCATGAGGTGGATAGAATTGTTGTGGCGGAGGTGTCTGAATGTACCCTTGACGGTCATTGTATCGTCCGTCATTTCTTCTTGGTCCAGGGCCAACCTTTTCCACTTCATCTTTCTTTTCTTTCTTCTTCCCAAAAGCACCTGACCCTGATTGCAACACTTGGGTAGTGGCTCTCAAAGCTGTTTGGCTGACAATCTTACCTGCCTTGATTCCTCTCTCAATCATCTCCCCAATTCTCACTGCTTCACTGAACTCCTTCCCAATGGCAGAGGCCATCGCTTGGTTGTCTGTTTCATCGAGCACTTCGACGAACTCCTCAACCATCTTATCATCTGGGATCAAAGGGCTCACACGTGCCGCCTGTTCGCGCCACCTGTAGGCATACTCTCTGAAACTTTCACTTGGTTTCTTTGTGATCGTCTTCAAAGAAGAACGATCAGGAGCAGCGTCCATTTTGTAACCATAATGGTTTAGGAAATCACTGGCCATGTCATCAAAAGTGACCCAGTTCGAAACATCTTGTTGTACAAATCATTTTGTTCCCGGTCCTCCCAAACTGTCAGCAAAGTATGCCATCAACAATTCATCCTTCTCGATGTCCCTCATTTTGTTAAGGTAGATCTTCACGTGGATCCTTGGATCACTTTGTGTAGTGTACGGATCAAATTTTGGCACAACAAAACCTTCAGGCAATGGCACATGAGGGAACAAGCATGTGTCTTTATATGAAATACTGGTTTTACCCCCTTGCCCTTGTATGTTTTTCACAGTTTGCTCCAAGCTTTTCAATTTTCGAGCAAAGTCATTCTCTTTTGTTTTTCCCAACCTCTCGATATCAGCATGTGATTCTGGGTGGTGTCCCTGATCATACAACTCGGTCTGGCGGCACACATTACCCTAAGCTTGATTAAATTGTTGATCACGGGCCCTTAACTATGGATCACCGTTTGATCTATGCAAAGTGCGTCCTGCAGGAATGGTGAATGATGTGGCAGGAACTTGGGGTTGGCCATGCTGTCCATGATGTGGGAATTGTGGCCCAGGTTGTACAGTAGAAGGTCCGGTTGCGTTTGCAGTTTTTGGATGTGAACCAAATCCCGGGGGTTAACGGGGGTCTTCTACCACTATGGATTGCCCTTGCCCTGGTGGCTGAGTATTTGCCATGAAACCAGCAGAACCTGGCGGAATAGGAGGCGCCTGAACTGCTGCCAAGTTACGAACCAACCGCATCATCATTTCTTTCATAGCCGTGAAGTCCTCGGCCATCTTAGCCTGTTGCTCGGCCAAACGAACCAGCTCAGTGTTCTCAGTTTCCTCTGCCATCGTTATTGGAGTGTTTTCTTGAAGAGGTGCTTCAACCACTTCTGGAATAGGCAGCGGTCCCTTGATTCTGGTGGAATAGGAATGTGGGGCCAGCATGGCAGTTGCTCAAGCTCTATAACCGAAGATCCTGTTGTGTATGTGTGGAATGATGCCAGAATTCCGTACCAAATCTCCAAATTCCGAAGCTAATGTGTAAACGAACCAGGTTAGCACAAAAGAATCACAGGTCGCAGCCTAAGGTTGTTATGCGTCATCCCGAAACGATTCACAGCGCAAGCCGCGTGTACCGATTGTATCCCCAAAAATTGCTTACGTGCCTTGATAAAATTCAGAAAAAAATTGTAACTGACACGTAACTAGAACAAGGACAAACTTGGATGATTTTTTTGATTTTTTTTCTTTAACTCTTTTCTGACTCAAAGACATAATTTAGACAAACGACACGAGACAGACTCTTTTTCTGACTGCTTGACGTTATACACGAGTCAAAAGATATATACAAACTGACACATTAGAGGGGTATACCCGGACAGTGGAAATAATGAGACTCGACATTTTAGCGGAGTTAGATTATTCCACAAGGATCGACGCAAAATACAACTTAGCTAATTGCAATTTATCGTCTATACCCTGTCCTGACCTTGAAAAATACAATACAAAGTAAAGTGGGATCCTAAAATAATATTTTTTTTAATGTTTAATGAAAATTTAAGACTCAATCTGAGGGAGGTTCTAACGGAACTTAAGAACAGATTGTGAAACAAACTATTTAATTTTTATTTTTATCCGAAAGGTGATTCCAAAATCGGGCACTATGATAACACAAAGATGGACACAATTTTTTGAAACAAACCCTTTGATCTAACTCGAAAAAAAAAGAATCTTAGAGTATTTAAAAAATTTGGCCATTATGACGACTCAAAGACACAAAATATTACACGAACTAGGTGACACAACTGACTCAGTGTCTAGACTGGCTGAAAACCCGGTGGACAAACTGGGCGGAAAGCGCATCAGGGCCATCCGGAGACAGTTGGTCCGGCCTAAAACCCCGTCACACCTTCCTCCTAAATCACGGACAATTTAGTAAGAAAGTCCCAGATGCCACAAGCAATCTGGTAAGTGCACGTGTGTGTGTGTTTCAGAGACTCAGAGAGTTGAGGAGGAAGACAGTTTATATACAGTTCAATAATATCAAAGCAGTAACATTCAACTTTTCATGTGATAATGACAATAACATATAACAACCAAATATTTAATAAATTAAAACATGCGATAATTTTATCAAGGCCGGAGATTCTAGTTTTCACTAATGTCCCCTGCGGAGTCGCCAAGCTGTCATGCCCTAAAAAATTATAATTAACTGAAGTTCGTTTATTTATTTAAAGGCTCGTGACTGGTGTTCAAAAAGGTACAAAATTATTTTAGAGAAAATTCGGAGTCGCCACTTGAAAATTTTAAGGTGTGCCAAGTCACCAAAGGGTACCTTGGAACACCTCTGACTCATCTAATGGTCTGCGTTTAGAGATTCAGGTAAGGTTCTTAGTTGACTCTCGAAAAGGTATTAGGCACACTCGAGTCCTGTGCCAAGCACAGTTGCTTTATTTTCGCATTTTTTAAATTCATTAAAATATGGTTGTATTATTTTGCCATTAATTTGAATTTAACTTTGATTCAGAAAATTTAAAAGCGTCGTTCATATCCAACCTCACAAAGGACTGGTTAAATTTACAATGTTGATTTAAATAAAATTGAAAGTGTATCATCCTTTTCCAACCTCACAGAGGACTAGTTTTATTTCAAAAGAATTTATTTAAACTAAAAATCATTAATTGTGACTAAAAATCATTAATTGTGACTTGGAAGTGAACAGTTATTTTTTGCAAAAAATTATTATTATGTTGAACTTTTGATATTTAGCCAACTTTAACAAAAGATTGGCATATTAAGCAGACCAACTTTATAAAAGATTGGTACACACTCAATTATTTTTTTAAGTACAATTTTCAGTCTATTTTTGCGAAGGGTACTCTGCACGTATTGAGCTTCACATTTGCACTTATAATCATGATTTTGACTTGTTCTTTTAGAAATAGCCATGGTTTAATAATTCCTAGATTTACGAATGTATACAATTTATAGAAAATAACCCAAATTACAGAAAACGGCTAGAGCTTAAAGTTTGCATTTTTGATGGTTAAATCATATGTTTGCCTAATCTTTACATGTTTTCTTTATTAGATGAATATCAAGTTACGTCTCGCGCCACTAATTAATTTTTTAGTCCGACTTTAATGTGATTTTATTAAAATGATTGATTAAAGACAACTATACTTGACTAATTTCAATGAAAATATGAATGCTTGTCCGAAGTGTAGACCATTTGTCAAACTAGCACGCCGATTTGTTAACATACAGTTGTCTACCCAAAAGTGAGTTGTTCGTTGAAAATGTGACTATTTCATAAATGAAGGGGGCTGTTTGTCAAAATTTGTGCAAATCATGTTTCTGTTAGAAATTTCAGCCAAAGTCTGCCGTTTTATTTCCTTCTACATTTCCAAATATTTACGCATGCTTAGCTCAATTAATGATGTGATATTACAAGAAAAATGTCTCAAGTTTTTCCTAACATTTCAAAGTTGTCCAGATTATCTAAATTGGATCATGTGATTCTATTTAATGAGTCATTCCAGATTTTTCAAACAAAACACAAAAACATTCAAGTGAAATAAATTTTTTTGCAACTCTTTGTACCAATTTTCTACCACCTTTTCAATCATATCCATACATGACTTAAAAACAATAGAAATTAAACTTGTTAAATGTACCATGATTAACATTTTCTTCTTATTTTTTAGCACAACTCAAAGTTCATCAAGATATTAATCACCATATCACATAAAAAAAAAGGATTCATTAAACTATGAGCATGTTGATATCAATTCATATTTCATGGCCAAGTGGCTCAAAATACAAGGTTCATTTGTGTTTACCTTGTGCCGAAAATTCCAAGCCAAAAACAAATGAAACAAAACCAACCAGGACCAAACAAACAGCAGCTAAAACAGCCTTTCAACACCCTTTAACTATGATTTGAACTCAAGAATTTATATCCTAAAAGACTCCTAAAGTAGTACTCTTTTAGTCCTAAATTCTTTTCCTCATAAAAACTCACTACTTTCCCTTTGTTCCCATAAATTTCGGATCTGTGTTTCTTTGTCTTTTGCAGGTTGTTGCTGCTTTAAATGAGGAGTAAAGGCTCTTATATATAGTTAAAAGATGAGGGTGTGGACTTGTACAAAAGTACAAGCCCACATCCCTACACACTTGAGTGCACTAGCTTACTTTTACACTTATTTTCAGCATAGTACAGCAGCTGTATAGCACTGTTTTCAGCCTCTAAACAGTCCCTTAAAGCTGAAATTGTGTCATTTACAAGAACACCTAAACACTCATTATGCTAACTAAAGGTAACTAGGACCAAACTAGACAACTAGATCAACTAAACTAACTAAAAACTGAACCAAAAAGTCTCCTAGATTCCAAACTCAGTTTAATAAAGTCCCAAAACTCAATCTGTGACAATTCTAATAACTGAAAAGAGCAGATCAGCCCCAAACTAAATAGAACCAGGCAAGACAACAAGGCCCCCTAAACTGGCTTAAAAGCAAACTAACTAAAACCAAAACAAATTCCCAAGACTTCCTTGCACTACCTCACACATAATTAATCATACAATAAGTGCAGGGATCAGCAACATATTTGAACATTAAAACTGGATAGACAGGATCCAACTAAAAGAATAGGAATAACATCTCTTCGCAAAGAGACCATACTGGACAAACAACGCCACAACTGAATGGAAACAATAGCCATTTTGATGATAGAACTATGCCTATGCACGCTGACATATATATAAATCTACATGCTACCAAAATTTTAATACACTAATTAGCAAGACGAGAATTAGGCTGGTTGATAAAGTAATCCATCTGCCAATTATAATGTAATTCCATTTAATTAACAAACATGTAAAATGATTCAATTCACAATTATTTTTTCATCAGAACAAACACCTAAAGCAATAACATTCTTAAACACTAGCAACAAACCAACAGTCAGAAAAAAGAAAAATACAAAGCTAGACCTAGTCTCACCCGTCATTGCCACCTAATCGCCATAGCTACTACTGTCACAGCAGCTGCTATGCCACCGAGTCACCAAAACAGAAATGTTCACCATAGTCCCATTGCTTTGCCACCAATGCTTCCTCGACGTCGCCTCATCACTCGAAATCAGCCTCGAATCACCACTGTCCCAGCTGCCTCGACTCACCATTAGAATCAGTCATAACAGCCCCCTCCATCAATCATCACAAAAAAGCACCCACGAAATCATCCTCAAACATCATAAGGGAAAAGAAAAAATATGAAGAAGAAACAAAGAAAAATAGAAACGGGAAAAGAGAAAATGGGCAAAGGGGAAAACGGGAACCACGGGACGGGGTTTTGGAAAATGGGGATACGAGGGTGAGAGAGGAGGGTGAGGAGAAGGGTAAGAGCCAAAAACTTACCGTCGATCTACTCCGAACCATCGGGATTTTGTAAAAATTAAGTTGAGAAATGGAATGGGGGGTCGAGATCTTTCCAATGGTATATTTTTTGTATTTTTCCGGCCACCGGAGGTGATGGCCGGTGGCGGCACATTGGCGGCGTACGGCGGAGCTCCGGTGGAGCAGTGACGGAGGAATGTTTTCCGGTGGGCTGGGGAGATTTGGCCATAGTTGCCCCTAGTCATTGAGCCTATGGGGGAAATGAGCGAAAATGAGGGATTTTGGGTTTATATATTGTGAGTGTGGGGCCGGGTAAGCAAGTGGGCTAATGGGCTAAAGAGTTGGGCTATTATTTTTTAACGAATAGCCATTAAAATATCACTACATACTAAATTAATCAACATAAAATCACATAATCTACACTAAACATCAGAATTAAACATATAATTACAATTATGCACGTAATAATAATTTAATTAATTTTTTTTATTTTCTTCCACGATTACTAACAAATTTAGTTAAAACAAAAGACTAAAAATTTAAAGAAAAATTCGACCAACATCCTAAGAATCTAATACGACTTTTTTGAGCAATTTATGAATTTGGTGTGAAAATTAGGTGATTATGATCGAGGAAGTTGATCAACTACAAGGAGGCCATTGATCTCAAGCTTGTGTGAACCTACTCCAACTTGAGTGAACCCGAGCGACAATCAAAAGGTGAGGGAGTGCGTGAGGACTTTACTCTAACCTTGTTTCTTTTTTTTGATTGTTTGTAGGTACATGGCGGAAGAGAAGGTAAAGGATACCATTGAGGTTCCAACCGACGTCTTGGCTAATTTATTGGCCGAGGTGAAGGCTCTAAATCTCAAAATAGAGGTTTGGGAAAGAGAAAGGACCCTGAGTGTCCACAAAGATGCTGGGGAAGGCACAAGTGATAGCTCAATCGTGAGACCAGATCAATTTGTGGAGCTAGCTCATCGACAACGGTTGAAAGAGGAAGCTCTTGTTTGAGAAAGATTGTTGGGAAATCCCCAAGGTGAAGTTCCACTCATGCGGCCCCGAAGAAATGTTGTACCCCTTGAGCAAGTTGATGAAGCTCAAGATGGGGAGGGTCTCAGACTTGATGATAATTATGATGCTCCCTATCCAAATAGGAGGGCAATAAATGGTGGCCGGGGAATGGATGGAGGTCGTGGGAGAGGTCGAGGACCTCCAAGGGCTTTTGTGGGAAGGAACTTGGGACGAGAATATGAGGATGTTGATGACTACTATGGGGGCCAAACGGAGCCAAACCGTGGAGGTCGTGACATCAACCAAAATAGTGTGAAGATCACTATTCCACCTTTCAAAGGGACTAGTGATGCAGAAAAGTTCTTAGAGTGGAAGGTTCAATTGGAGCGGATATTTGATACAAACGACATGTCCGAGGAAAAGAAAGCCACTTATGCCATTGCTTCATTTGAATCATATGCTTCCACATGGTGGGAATCCGTCAAGAGGTCAAGAAGAAGATTTGGGATACCAATGAACATTACTTGGGAGGAATTGAAAGAGGTAATGA